>OX451737.1:694835062-697307854 GCA_948472305.1 Vicia faba
ATTTACTCTCAAGAGCCTTTTATCTCCACTTAACTCTTCGACTTCATAGGCTCCACCAGAAAAAATTTGGATAATTCTAAAGGGTCCTTCCCATTTGGGTGACCATTTCCCCATGCTTCGATCTCTTCGATCCATGGGAAGAATTACCTTCCAAACTAGTTCTTCAGGCAAAAATACCTTAGGTTTTACCTTTTTATTATAAGAGTCTTCTACTCTTTTCTTCTGAAGCCTGAGTAGGTCGAGAGCGCGTAATCTCTCTTCGTCTAAATCCACCAATTCGTCTAACATCATGTTCCAATAGAATTCAGAAGGAATATCATAATGCCTTTGAACCCTTGCAGATTGAAGACAAATCTCTGCTGGCAACACTGCATCATGGCCAAAAGTTAGCCTATACGGTGTTGTACCAGTGGCTTCTTTTGGGGACGTTCGACAAGCCCACAGAATCTGGTCTAACGTCTTATGCCAATTCTTTGGTTTCTTCCCAACATGTTTCTTTATCAAGCCAATCACCACTTTGTTAGCTGCTTCGACTTGACCGTTCTCCTGTGCATAATAAGGCGTTGATGTTAGGAGTTTGAAACCTGTTTCCTGAGCAAATTCCTGCATCTTTCGACCAGTGAAAACTGACCCTTGATCAGTTGTTATCGTCTCAGGGATTCCATACCTAAAGATAATGTTCTTTTGAATGAATTCAATGACATTTTCTTGGTCTACATTGACTAAAGGGACAGCTTCGATCCACTTAGTAAAATAATCAATGCCTACCAATATGTATTTCTGACTCTTTGATGATGCTGGTCGAATCTCTCCAATGAGATCCAACGCCCATCCTCTAAAGGGCCAAGGCTTCACTATCGAGTGAAGTTCGCTTGCTGGTACATGTTGGATGCCTGTATGAACTTGACACTCTTGACAACCTTTGGCGAACTCAACACAATCTTTCAGCATAGTGGGCCAATATAGTCCTTGTCGAAACAACAACCATTTCATCTTATGGCCTGCTTGGTGAGCCCCACATGCCCCAGCATGCGTCGTCGAAAGGGCTATGTATGCTTCAGTTTCACTTAAACATTTCAGCAACACCCCTTTAGGCGTCTTCTTGAATAACTCATTACCCATGAGTACATAACTCAACGCCCTGAATTTTGTTTTTCGTTCTGTCGAAGCTCCTGGATTTTGAAGATAGTCCACAATGGGTTTCCTCCAATCTTGCTCTGACAAATTATCAATGAACGAAATCTCGAAGTTACTGTGATCAGCATATCCTAGTCTCGTCGATTCCAAGTCTGTTGGTGATAGACAAGTTGCTTTTATCTTTTCTCGAACTTCGATTGCTCTTTGTAATCTCGTTTTTGAAATCTTATACCCAGATGTAATCTGTGCCAAGTCGTTGGCTATTTGATTTTCGACTCTGGGTATGTGTCAAATATTGACCGCTTCAAATTTTTTCAACAAACGATTTGCTATCACAAAGTACATAATGAGATTTTCTCTTATGCATTTATATTCCTTTGTGACTTGCTTAATGACTAACTCTGAGTCTCCCATTATTTCGACTCGAGTTGCCCCCAATTCCAACAATATCTCAAGGCCAGTAATTAGAGCTTCATACTCAGCCTCATTGTTCGAACAAGAACCTGCTATTTTGTACTTGAATGTTGTTGGAATTTTATCTGGAGAAATAATCAAGACTCCTACCCCTGTTCCATCTTTATGGCTGGAACCATCGAAGTAGAATTTCCAAGGCTCTATCTCCACATAACTAATATCCTCAACTTGAATTGAGTGGTCGACTATAAAGTCTGCCACCACTTGTCCTTTTACTGCCTTAAGAGGCATAAAGGTCAAGGAGTATTCAGTTAATGCTAATGCCCACTTGCCAATTCGACTATGCAAGATAGGTTTGGACAACATATATTTGAAAACATCAAAATGAGACGAAACATAAACATCAACTGGTTTTATATATTGCTTGAGTTTTGTACAAGAGAAATACAGACATAGACACAATTTTTCAACTTCGCTATATCTAGTTTCTGCATCATTCAAAACTCTACTGAGATAATAAATAGGTCTTTCGACTCCATTCTCATCCTCTTGGGCTAACATGCTTCCTAGAGTTTTGTCGGATGCAGCTATGTACAATCTCATACTCTTATTGCTACAAGGAGGCACCTGAATAGGTGGCTTAGTGAGGTACCCTTTGATTTTGTCGAAGGCGTCTTGTTGCTCTTGCCCCCATTCGAACCCCTCTTTATTCAGTCGAAGTAAGGGTGAAAAGGCCTGAGCTTTCCCACTTAGATTAGATATAAACCTCCTTAAGAAATTTATCTTGCCTAAGAGAGATTGCAATTCCTTCTTATTCGATGGCGCTTTCGCTTCCAGAATTGCCTTCGTCTTGTTCTGGTTGATTTCGATTCCTTTCTTGTGGACAACGAAGCCCAAGAAATCTCCAGCTTTCATGCAGAACGCACACTTCAAAGGGTTCATCTTCAGACCATGTTCTCTCATTCTTTTGAATGATTGTCGAAGGTGGTCAATATGATTCTTCCTGGAAACAGATTTTATAACAATATCATCAATATATACTTGCATAAAAGTGTTAATAAAATCATGGAAGATAGTATTCATCGCTCGCTGGTACGTTGCCCCAGCGTTCTTTAGGCCAAAAGGCATCACTACCCATTCGTAAGTGCCTAAGGCCCCAGGGCATCGAAAAGCTGTTTTCGACACATCCTCTTCAGCAATGAATATTTGATTATATCCTGAATAACCATCGAGCATACTCAGGTATTCATAACCAGCGGCAGAATCGACTAGCATTTCCGCCACAGGCATAGGATATTCATCTTTGGGGGTGGCAGCGTTCAAATCTCTGAAATCTATGCACACCCTTAACGTACCATTTTTCTTAATTACTGGCACAATATTTGCAATCCATTCGACATACCTTGTAACACGGATGAATTTGCATTTCAGAAGTCTTTCGACCTCCGTTTTGATCTTCGACAGTATTTCTGGAGCGAAGCGCCTTGGATTTTGCTTGATTGGCTTCTTCCCAGGTTTGATTGGCAACTGAAGTTCTACCAATCCTCTGTCGAGACCAGGCATTTCGTCATAATCCCATGCAAAACAGTCTTTAAACTCTTTCAGCAATTGGATTACTTCCAACCTAAGTTCTGGATCGATTTTGGCACTGATGTAAGTTGGCCTTTTCTCTGATCCTTCGCCTAAGTTGATTTCTTCTAAAGGGTCTTGTGCTAACATTTTAATGTTGTTCGCCAAGGGGTCCTTTTCGAAGCCCAAAGGCTCATCGTCATAGATGGCGTCGAGCCTCTGTTCCTGCATTTCTTCTGGCATGATATCAGGAGGTTTTGGATCGAAATCCTTTCCTGGGCCTACAGCAGATAATTGTTGATCATTGGCATGTGTGGCCATGTACTTTACTTCGGCTTCGAGAGCCGTTATCATCTTGGTTTCGGCTACATAAGCCGAAATTCGCTTCAAAGATTGTGACTCAGTCATTATCACTGAATTCACTTCCCCAACCAGTTGGTTGGATATCAGTTAACCCACTGAAGTCTATGTGGGACAAGTCTTCTCTGTCCCATTGGAAACCATGCTCAGGATGCAGGTATAGGGAACAAAAGGTGTTTGGCGCTGGCGCCATGTCGAAGTCAGGTGTTGGACATGGCCCTATGTGAGCCAAGTTCTTGTCGAAATCTGCCAAACCCAGGTGTGATCGGTGGATCTGGAACTGACTGTTTAACGCTGGTTCGCGAAATGTCGCGGAAGCAAGAGTCGCCACCGTCTTTTATTTTCTCCAAATGGAAAGGACAAAAGCACAGAAAAATTCCTTAAAGAGATTGCTCTCGGTTCGGGAGGTAGGTTATAGAAAGGGAAGGTGTTAGCACCCTTTCTATCCATGGTTATCCATGGGCTCTTAGATACTTGCTCAATGTGTTTTCAAAAATGTTTGCTTGCTTTTCAATGTGGGTTTTAAAAAAGTTTCTTTTGAAAATTTCAGTTCGACTCGTACGTCAGAGTGTTTGAAAATTTTGCTTTGAAAGCTTTTGAAAAGTGTTGGTGTGAAAAGATTTTTTGTTTGTTTTTGAAGTTAGAGCAAGTATCCTTGAGAACCTACCTACCCTAAGGAATTCGTCTGTGTAGATGTCCTTTAAAGTAGTGCCATCCCACCATTGAGAGGTAGGTAGCACCACCGTTGGAGGTATTCGGGTCAATTCGAAGGTTCGGGACATGGTGATCACCAGAGCAATGGGAAGACACCTTAGAAGCTACCCTCTTGCCAGGTTCCCGGATCATGAGGACTTACTAAGACATCCTCTACTCGACGATCACCTTTCGAGGCAAGGCAACAGTGAGGCGTACCATAGGGGTGGTGTGTGCGATTCGTGTGTCATGTTTATTTATTTGTCTTGTCATGTCAAAGTGATCTACGCTTGATTTTATTATGTCCATTCATTCTTTCATGCTTGGTTAACAGTTAAAATATTTGCGGGAAAATAAATCTAAACTATTACAAATGGCGCGGGTCCACATCGCCAAAATTAAACCGGACCCGATTTGACAGAAAAGTAAATAAAGCAAATAAAAGTGCGAAGAGTTTAAGTTACAACGCTTTGGGAGAGGTACATAATTATTTAAGCAATAAAATAAATACGCAAATTAAAAAATTAAAAATATGGGCGTTGGACCCTTTTGCAAAATTAAAATTAATAAGGAATTTAAAATTAAAATTAAAAAGAATGCTTTTTGGTATTTTTGTATTTTTTAAGTTTAATAGAAAAAGAGAATTAATTAAAATTAAAATAAAATGCAAACCCTAATTCTATTTATTTTTAAGTTATTAAGAAAAATATTGAATTTTTAACCTAATTTAAACCTAAGTTATTTATACAATTTAATTATAAAAATAAGTAAATAAATATATTATGGTAAAGGAAAAAAATTTAAAAGGAATAAAAATTATCAATTTAACCTAATTCTATATTTTTGGATTTTTTATGAAAAGAATTTAAATCAAACCTAATTTAAAACTAAATTTATTCACAAGCAATTATTTACAAGAAAATGTGAAAATTAAATATTTTTATTATGTTTTGTCTTTTTTGAGTTTTTTTTGTATTTTGTAAAAAAATAATTAATTAAATTACCAAGAAAGCAAATAAAATAACAATTAAAATAAAACATAAAAATAAAATAGAATTTGCAAACCAGGGGGGGTGGAAGTCCCCAAAGTGGAGGTTTTATTGTAAAATTCTGGCCCATTTAATATTCAGATCCATTGACTTTCCCAGGCATTATGTGGCACGTTGACTGGGGTTTTAGGATGTTCATCCCACATATGCCCTTGATCTGAGCATGCTAGACGCGTGGACGCTTGGATGATGATGGAGCATGGTGTACATCAATGTTGTGCCTGCATAGGAATTATCAACGAAAAATAATATAGGAATTATACAGACCTGGGACTCGAACCCAGGTCTTTGACGTTATTGCAATCACCAACTGCCAGCTGAGCCACTACACGTATTTGTTAATTAAACATACAATCAATATAATAAAAGAAACGACGCGTTAGTGCTGGAAAACGCGCGAACTTTTAAACCAACGAATCACTGGTTGCCACGCTTCATCGTCTCCACCACCCCTGTAAAACAAAACACAATAGCAACGGTTTTCAACGCGTTGCAGAAGGCAGGCTATTGGAAAATAGCGAATAGGGCTATGACGTCCATAAATTGATCGCGAATGGTGTTTCTTGTTCGTTGGAGCATGCTGGTTTGAATGGTCATGGTTTCGTGGACTAATTTTGCTTGGTTTCAGAAGCCCTAAATTCAAGCTCTGAAAACCCTAAAGATTGATCATGGTGAAATCACGTATATGGCATAAAAACAAAATTAATTTGCATGGTTAGTTGCAGAAACTCATAACAAACATGAATTAAGAGACAAAAATTGCAAATTATGCACAAATCATGATGCACGATTCTGAAAATTTCTTGGCACAGTTGAGGTTCGTTTTACCAGTTCTTAGCGTTTGGATGAATGATTCTGATTGAAATACACTCAATAGACCCTGAGCAAGCTATTGGAATCAAGATTAAGGCTTGAATCGTCCTCCAACAATGATTTCAGAATTTTGTTTTCAAGCAATTTTTCAAGTTTCTCAAAGGCTTTTGGGCGCAGCTTTCAGTGTCTTGGCATTAGGTTTATGCTTCTGATTATGTAGTGTAGCAATTAGGTTAAAAAAATCAATCAAATCTCTTTCATTCAATGGTTTTTGCAAATTGATTTTCCAAGATCTTTTCATATCTTTTCCATGTGTATTTTGTGTCAATTAGCTCAAATCAAACCAAAACTTTCCACATTTGCATATGCACGAATTATAGAAGCCAAAACATGTATAAAAAGATTGGTTTTGTTAGGTTAAATATTTTTTCACATATTTAATTGATTTAATTGAATTAATATAAATAAAAACTCAAATAAATAAGTAAAAAATGAGAGAATACTTCCCTTTGGGCCAAATGGTCGTGCATATGCTTGGAATGATGAATCATGGAAGAAAAATGGGCCCATTAGCAATTTTAGGTCATTTGAATCAATGTTGACTTTTCAAAATATCCAAAAATTTCCCAACTTCCACAAGGCATAACTTGCTCAATATTTATGCTTTTCTCATGTTCTTGGACATTTTGAAAAGGTCTTTGAGTCCTCTAACCAATGCCTTTGGTCCCATGTCATTTTGATTTACCAATCTCAAGTTATGGCCTTTGACTTAAAGTCCCTTTTTGTTGACTTTTGAAAATGACCTATAATGTTGAAATTGATAACTTTTTGTGAGAGCATTTCTTGGACTTGAAGTATGAAGATGAGTTGTAGGAAATGTCTTTCTCTTCAAAATGAGCTTTGGATGGAATTTTTCTGATAATCCATGTGAAAGTTATGCCCTGGTCAATTTCAGTTGACTTTTTCAGCTGTCCAAATATAGTAACTTTTGCATCTTTGATGATTTTCTGAGCCAAATTTTGAGAATCATGATCAAGCATTGATCAAATGATATTTGTGGCTTCAAAATGATATGTTGACCAAAATTTTGAACTTTTGACTGTCAAATGACCATTTTGCCCCTACAGTTGACTGTAGTGTAATTTAGGGTTTTGACTGTGCAATTTTGAGCTGAATGTCTTGAAACTTGATATGAGGATGCTTGACCATATTTGTAGGCATATGAGACTTGATTGGGCCTTTGAAAACTTCCTTTTCTTGATCAGAACACAAACCCTAGTTATGACTGTATAGGAGACAGTTGGACTGTGCAACTCTTGGGGAATTTTGCAGCTTGGCTTGGCAATTTCTTGAAGAATATGGGAGGGCAAATTTTGGGGTACAACAGTTGCCCCTGTTCAATCTTCTTAGACATGAGGATGCAGATTGGCTGACGTGCCTTTCGTAATCCGAGGGTAGAAGATGATTGAACACTAGAGTGCCCAGAAATTTGCGCTCACATAGTAGCAGTGATGGCGGAATGGGCTTATAGATGCCATTTAGAGGTTGCTGGATAGGGTGATGGGCTTATAGATGCCATCTGGATGTTGATTGCGTAGGAGATTCCTTGGCGAGAACCTGTATACCTGCAAAACAGAAAATGAGTACATGACACGCTGCAGGAGCTGATTTTTAGATGCTTGGTATAGATGTGTCCTGACTGGTTACAGGAGCTGAGTCTGGAGCTTCAAACAGCGATGAATGAACCAGGGATGGTTACTGCCTTAGCATGAATGGTAAGAGAACCTTGGGTGATTTTAACTTCAACAACGCTCGTTGAGAAAATCTTGGTGGGAAATACCATCCTCGCGGTATCGGGAAGAGAACCATAGGCAATTATAATCTGAAAGGAATGATCACCTCACTCAACGTCGGAGAGGGAAACATCTGAAAAAGGAATTACCACCTCACACACCGTCAGAGAGGGAACCATAAGATACTATCACCTCACACTCATCGTCGGAGAGGGAAACATCTGAAGAAGGAATTACCACCTCACGCACTTGCCGGAGAGGGGACCATAGGAGACTATCACCTCACACTCATCGTCGGAGAGGGAAACATCTGAAGAAGGAATTACCACCTCACACACCGTCGGAGAGGGAACCATGGGAGACTATCACCTCACACTCATCGTCGGAGAGGGAAACATCTGAAGAAGGAATTACCACCTCACGCACTTGTCGGAGAGGGGACCATAGGAGACTATCACCTCACACTCATCGTCGGAGAGGGAAACATCTGAAGAAGGAATTACCACCTCACGCACTTGTCGGAGAGGGGACCATAGGAGACTATCACCTCACACTCATCGTCGGAGAGGGAAACATCTGAAGAAGGAATTACCACCTCACGCACTTGTCGGAGAGGGGACCATAGAAGACTATCACCTCACACTCACCGTCGGAGAGGGAAACATCTGAAGAAGGAATTACCACCTCACGCACTTGTCGGAGAGGGGACCATAGGAGACTATCACCTCACACTCATCGTCGGAGAGGGAAACATCTGAAGAAGGAATTACCACCTCACGCACTTGTCGGAGAGGGGACCATAGGAGACTATCACCTCACACTCATCGTCGGAGAGGGAAACATCTGAAGAAGGAATTACCACCTCACGCACTTGTCGGAGAGGGGACCATAGGAGACTATCACCTCACACTCATCGTCGGAGAGGGAAACATCTGAAGAAGGAATTACCACCTCACGCACTGTTGGAGAGGGGACCATATCTTCTGCTGAGTCTTTATCAGAAAAATCTGTTGGGAGTCGATTTAGCTGGACTAGAGAAGGCTTTGAAATATGTTTGAGCATTTTAGCTGCGTCTTTCCTGAAAGGTAAAGGTCAGTCATATGCAATGCATGACATGGATCAAGCAATGATGTTCTCAACATAAATGAGATTTGTATGGTATGATGCGTCTATGCATGCTATAATGATGTATGTATGTTTTATGAATGTGTTTTTCGTCTAGGAAAGTAAATCCTTGACGGGTGCCGGGAAGTCATATCCTGGGCTGACGTTGAAGAATAGGTATTGCTTCCGCTGGGGATGATAGTTGCAAGTATACCGGTAGGAGAAGATGACTCCGTTGCGGAATAAACTTGGCAAATGGAAGATTCTACAGGGAGAAAAGATACTCTAGCGACCATGCTGGGAAGCAATACTCTATGGGGAGATGCTTTGCTGAGTGTAGATAATGACTTGCTAAGGATGTCTTGTTGTTGGAAGTGTGAATGGACTTCGCTGGAGATAGGAAGACTTTGTCGACGACGTTCTTTCCGGGGCTTTTGGCTGAGGATAACCCAGTTATATCCTGTTAAGGAAATAACTCTTTAAATCAAGTCGGACGACGCGTTCGTACTCTGCGAGGGGGTAAGCTTCCAGAATCTACTGGGGATAAGCTTATTGCTTGGGGATATGAATTGCAACCTTCCTGGGGAAACTGGTTTGGACTCTTCTGGGGAGGTTTGAACTGCAGGGAAGGTGATTCCTTCGAATGTTATGCCGCCGGGGAACAATCTTTAGGCCAAGACTGCCGGGGATACTTGTTAAGAATATATGCTACTGCTGGGGAGGTTGAGATCTACGGGAGGATACTCAATTTCCTTGATAATCTGATAATAGCTTGGAGAGGAATGTACTGTTTTGCTGAACCACTCTCTGGGGAATTCAGGTATACTGGTCATGTTCTTTAGTTGAACCTACCTTGGTACCTTGGAAGATAGAATAATTAGAATGCTCAGACAACTCTTTATTGCCCCTGTTTCTAGTGTCACCTGCAATTAATTCCTTTGTTTCGTATGCAAATATTGATGAGTTAGCAAATTATTGTCAGTGCATATATCACAAATTGAACCTTGGACGTTCTTCGCAAAACAAAACAGAAAAAGAAAAAACACTTGGCACGTTTAACTGAAAATATATTTGTATTGATTTTTTAATGGCCTTGAAAATAGGCGTTTTGTATACAAGAGGCTGACGTCCTAGTAAGAGGAACGTCGCCGAACAAGAGAGTTTATACAAATTTTGTACAAAAGGAAAATAAAACAGCTGTGTGAAATATGAATGATCCACTGGGTTTCAATTCTGCTATTGCCTTTATAACTCCGAGCGTCTCATCACTTGATGACCTTGGTTGAAGGTGAAGCTGACTGATCGATGCCGTCTGAACTTGATGTAGATACCGGATTCTGGATGCAAAGTGATCCAATGAGACATAGTATTACGCTTTTATCCCTAATTTTTGCCTGGACCGCCCTTTCGGGTTTTCGATCCACCGGGATACCCATTTTTGCCCAAGCCGCCTTTTCAGGTTTTCGACTTGCCGGGTGTACAGATTTTTTTCATTTTCATCCCTTCATTTTGCCCGAACCCTTTTGGTTCGACGGGAAGCCCTAATTTTTGCCTAGGCATGTCAGCCTAGCGGGTCTTTTTTATGCGTAGTATTTTTTTACTATGTCTGCATTGGCGGGGTGAGGAAGGTCGTCACCATCCATATTGGTTAAGATCATTGCTCCTCCTGAGAACACATGCTTAACCACAAATGGCCCTTCGTACGTAGGGGTCCATTTGCCCCTTGGATCACTCTGAGGAAGGATGATTCTCTTGATTACCAGATCCCCAACTTGATATTCCTGTGGTCTGACCTTTTTGTTAAATGCCCTGATCATCCGTTTTTGATACGTCTGACCATGACAGATAGCAGCAAGTCTCTTTTCGTCAATGAGATTGAGTTGGTCAAGTCGTGTCTGGATCCAATCATCTTCGTTCAGGTTTGCATCCTTCATTATCCGGAGAGAGGGAATTTGTACTTCAATCGGCAAGACTGCCTCCATGCCATAAACCAGAGAGAAAGGAGTTGCCCCGATTGACGTCCTAGCTGAGGTACGGTACCCATGCAGAGCGAACGGTAACATCTCGTGCCAATCTTTGTAAGTCACGGTCATCTTCTGCACGATTTTCTTGATGTTCTTATTTGCTGCTTCTACAGCCCCATTCATCTTCGGTCTGTAAGGAGAAGAATTATGGTGTTGTATTTTGAACTGTTCGCAGAGCTCAGCAATCATCTTGTTGTTCAGATTGGTACCGTTGTCTGTAATAATCCGCTCAGGGACGCCGTACCGACAGATCAGGTTGTGCCGAATGAACCGTGCCACAACAGTCTTGGTTACCGTAGCATAGGACGCTGCCTCGACCCACTTTGTGAAATAATCAATCGCCACTAGGATGAAGCGATGTCCATTAGATGCCGTAGGTTTTATCTCGCCGATCATGTCTATGCCCCACATTGCAAACGGCCAAGGCGCAGTCAGAACATTCAGAGGAACCGGAGGAACATGTACCTTGTCTGCATAGATCTGGCACTTGTGGCATGTCCTGGAATGTTGGTAGCAGTCAGCTTCCATTGTGGACCAATAATATCCTGCCCGTAGGATCTTCTTAGCCATAGTGTGTCCACTGGAATGTGTACCAAAGGTCCCTTCATGTAGCTCTTCCATGATCCTTCCTGCTTCAGTCTTATCCACACAACGCAGTAAGGTTGAATCATGGTTTCGCTTGTACAGGATGCCGTTGCTTAGGAAGAACTTGGCTGCGAACCTCCTCAGGAATTTCTTATCGTTGACAGAGGCACCTTCAGGGTATTCCTGAGTTTCCAGATATCTTTTCACCTCATGGTACCAAGGCTTCTCAGTCACCAATTCAGTTTCGAGATCACAACAGTATGCCGGTTCGTCCAGTTTCCAGATGATGATCCGGGGAGCTTCATTATCCCATTTGACCTTGAACATTGAAGACATTGTAGCCAACGCGTCCGCTAGCTGATTCTCTTCTCTTGGAAAGTGTTCGAAGGTTATCTCTGTAAAGTGGGGAATCAGGGTCAACATACATTCTCTGTAAGGAATCAAGTTTGGATGTTTCGTATCCCACTCTCCTTTGATCTGATTGATCACCAGAGCGGAATCTCCGAAGACACTTAGAAATTTGATCCTTAGGTCGATCGCAGCTTGAAGACCCATGATACACGCCTCATACTCCGCCATGTTGTTGGTACAGTTGAAACACAGCCGGGCAGTGAGTGGAGTATGAGTACCTTGTGGAGATATGATTATAGCGCCGATACCATTTCCCAAAGCATTGGAAGCTCCGTCAAAGTGCATAGACCATCGGGATCCTGGCTCAGGTCCTTCATCCGGTCCAGGTACTTCACAATCAGTTACAATCATAATGCTTTCATCCGGAAACTCGAAGTTCATTGATTGATAATCATCTACAGCTTGATGAGCTAAGTGGTCTGCCAATACACTCCCCTTGATGGCTTTCTGGGTGGTGTACTGAATGTCATATTCCGTCAAGATCATTTGCCATCTTGCAATTCTCCCAGACAGAGCAGGCTTTTCGAATATGTACTTTATAGGATCCATTTTTGAGATCAATAAGGTAGTGTGAGTCAGCATGTACTGTCTCAGCCGGCGAGCAGCCCATACCAAAGCGCAACAAGTTTTCTCAAGCAGTGAGTATCGGGTCTCACAGTCGGTAAACTTTTTGCTAAGGTAATAAATGGCGTGCTCTTTTCGGCCAGACTCGTCATGCTGCCCCAGCACACACCCCATTGAGTTGTCAAGTACTGTCAAGTATAGTATCAGAGGTCTCCCTTCAACCGGTGGCATAAGGATAGGTGGTTCTTGGAGATACTCTTTGATTCTGTCGAAAGAAGCCTGACATTCATCGTTCCAACGTACTACCTGATCTTTCTTCAGCAGCTTGAAGATTGGCTCACAGGTAGCAGTCAGATGAGATATGAATCGAGCAATATAATTCAGGCGTCCTAAAAAGCCTCTGACTTCCTTCTCTGTCTGAGGAACTGGCATCTCTTGAATAGCTTTGACCTTAGCAGGGTCCACTTGAATACCTTTATCACTGACCACGAAGCCTAGCAACTTCCCAGATCTTACCCCGAAGGTGCACTTGTTCGGGTTCAATCTTAGCTTGTACAGTTTCAACCGGTCAAACAACTTCTGTAGATGATCTAGATGCTCTTCCTCAGTCTGGGACCTAGCGATCATGTCGTCCACATACACCTCTATCTCGTGATGGATCATATCATGAAATAAGGCAACCATGGCACGTTGGTAGGTTGCCCCAGCATTCTTTAATCCAAATGGCATGACCTTGTAACAGAAGGTGCCCCACTGAGTGACAAATGTAGTCTTTTCCATGTCTTCAGGTGCCATCTTGATCTGATTGTAACCTGAAAAGCCATCCATGAAAGAGAATACTTTGTGCTGAGCTGTATTATCAACAAGGACATCAATGTGAGGTAAGGGGAAGTCATCTTTGGGGCTGGCCCTGTTCAGATCCCTGTAGTCGACACACATTCTGACCTTGCCGTCCTTTTTAGGTACCGGCACAACATTAGCAACCCACTGAGGGTAGGAAGTTACTGCAAGGAACCCCGCATCAAACTGTTTCATGACCTCGGCTTTAATCTTCTCAGACATCTCTGGACGCATCCGACGGACCTTTTGTTTAACTGGAGGGCAGTCTTCCCTAGTCGGCAAGTGATGGACGACAATATCGGTATCCAACCCGGGCATGTCTTCGTAGGACCAGGCAAAGATCTCTACATAATCATGTAACATCTTGGTTAACCGTTGCTTCACGCTGAGCTCTAGGTTGGCACCAATCTTCACCTCTTTCCTGTCTGCCTCAGTACCCAAGTTTATGGTTTCCACTGGCTCTTCATGGGGTTGAATTGCCCTCTCTTCCTGAAGCAACAGTCTTGCAAGCTCGCCAGGCACTTCGCAATCATCTTCACCTTCGTCTTCGGCTAAGTTGATCGGATTTTCGAAGTCATAATTGGCAGTAGCAGAGTTGTTATCAGTGAGATCCAGAGTGGATTGGAACCTGTATGAGTGAGTGTGTGTGTAAATACAGCTGTTTTTGAAAATTATGTAAAAGACAGAAAAGGAACACAATATTTGCAATGCGAAAAATACGTCCAAGATTTTCATTTATGATATATGAAATGACAGTTTGTATGCCCTCACAAATAGAACCACGGTGCCTCGGGTAAGACACCGGGCCATAGAGTTTATCATTGTTTATTACAAAATAACAAAACATAGGAATTCATTACTTAGTAACAAAAGAAACAGGGAGATTGTCCTTTGCGCTCCAATTGTTAAGTCCTTCGTCAGTTGCCGGGTAGATCCAGCTATCAAACTCGGCTTCATCAACTTCCTCTTCATCCCCAATAGCATTAACTCCATGAGCAGGCAGGGGAGCTGTCACCACATTAGGCTTGTCAGATGCCTCAAACTGTACCTCCTTGGCGTCAATGAGGTCCTGTAGCTTGTTCTTTAGTGCCCAACAGTCATCGGTAGAGTGCCCCGGGCTATCTGAATGGTAAGCACAACGAGCATTCGGGTTGTACTTGGGAGATGTTGTATTTGGGAACTTTGGAGCCTCCCTGACAGTCACCAAATTGGTTGAGAGCAACTGTGGCAGGATCTGCGATAGGGTCATGTTTAACCGGGTAAACTCCCTCCGGGGTCTTTCAGCCCTTTGAGAATTGTTTGGCCGAGGAGCGGCAGCAGGCTTAGCAATCATCACCGCACTGACAGATTGGCGGTGCTCAGGTCTCTCTGATTTCCTGGAACCATACACAGCACTAGACTCCTTTTTGAATGGTTTTTTTTCCGAACTAGAGGATGCACCCTTCGCAATCTTCCCAGATTTCAGCCCAGCTTCAATTCTCTCTCCAGTCAAGATCAAATCAGTGAACCCAGCATAGGAATTCCCAATGAGATGGTTGAAGAATGGCCCAGATAGGGTCCCCAAGAACATGTCCACCAACTCCCGATCAGTTAATGGTGGCTGCACCCTGCCAGCCAGGTCTCTCCACTTCTGAGCGTACTCCTTAAAACCTTCGCTTGCACCTAACGCCATACCCTGGAGTTGGGTATGTGTGGGGGCAAGGTCGGCATTATATTGATACTGCTTATAGAAAGCAGTAGCCAACTCCTCCCAGTTACGAACCTTGGTCCCATCCAGCTGATAGAACCATTCGAGATGAGTCCCTGAAAGACTCTCCTGGAAGAAGTGGATCCATAAATTCTTATCCGCAGAGTACGGCTGAATTTTCCGAACATAGGACCTTAAATGCAGCTTGGGACAAGACGCCCCGTCATACTTCGAGAAGGATGGTGCTTTGAACTTATGGGGGATAATCACACCAGTCGACAAACCCAGATCTCCGAAATCCAGCCCAGGTACCTGTTGGATCTCCATGGCCTTCAACCTGTCCTCTAGTTGTTTATATCTGTCATCTGCAGGAGGGTACTGCTCTTCATCAAAATCTGTCTCGTTGTCGGAGACTACCGGACTAGGGACCTTTACTTCTGCCTGAGAAGGACTCTTGCCAACAGAAGAACCAGCCTCTTCATGCTGCAGAGTATTGCCGAACCTTCGGCCCGAGTTGAACAGAACAGTTCTTCTCTTCTTCTTCTTCTCCTTCTTCAGGAGCATAGTCTTTAATTCTTCTTGGCCTTTAGCCAGACCCTTGATTAGTTCTTGAAACTGCGCATTCTGCGCCTGAAGAGCCTTGATTGATGTCTCAGTTGATGCAGATTTGGGATTCATGATGCTGAAATAAACAGCGAAGAACTGTAAGCAACCTGAAAAGTGGAAAAACCTGCTATGCACATGATGTATGAAATGCGTATGCAATGCATTCAAGGGTTCGAAAGTTCAAATTCGTTGCAGACAAAAAGGAACACACGTTATCATTAAAGAAATCATTGTTCAATACATCAAGCCTCATGGGCAAAAAGTACAAAAATCAAATCAATCCCAAAATACACTGCGCATCCTTTTCGGAGCTATGTAGGTGTTGAGATTCCTCTCCTCATGCAACAGGCGAGTGAGCTCCAAGACCTTCTTTTCACTGGCATGCAGATTAGTCTCAAGAGAATTCCTTTCCTCCTTAAGCTGGATCCAGCTCTTCTGCATCTCTTCCCAGGATGTGGGCATATCAGGGTGCTGAATAGTGTAGGACACTTCCCCTTCCAAGACAGGTTCTTTGATTACTGGGAGCATGTGAGGATAAGGCATCACTAACTTCTGGGAGCGGGCTCGTACCCATTTGAGATAAGGCTCCAATGGGATGGAATTCCTATGCCCCAGTGTCTTGCTGCTTATCCTACTTGGCATCCTCCAGGCTCTGATAAATCTCTGGCGAAGTCCTTGAGTATCGTTGTCGAAGTCAAAAACTATGTCAGGAATTAACATGTCATGAGGACCATCCCTCCGAGCATAACCAAACTGTCTCCAAGCCAGGCATGGGCTATAGGTAATACCTCCTCTTATTCCAAGTAAAGGAACATTAGGGTACTCCCCGCAACGATCAATGATAGTGACATCTTCTCTGGACTTAGGGCCCCAATGTATATCTGCATGTGTAAGAGTCATCAACCGTTGTGACCATCTCAAACCCCACTCATTCTTCAGGACTGATTGCGGAAGGTGCGAAATAAACCACCTTCCCAGGAGAGGAGTGCAACACATAAGGACACCTCTTTTTCTCATGGTTCGAGTGTAACATGAGTGAAGGATGTCCCCCAGCAATGTAGGTATAGGATTCCTGGACATAAAGATCTGGACAGTACTGATATCAATAAGTTGATCTGGGTTAGGGAACAACACCAAACCATAGACAAGGAGGGCCACAACCTCTTCAAAAGCTTGCAAGTCAAGGGAGTTCCAACATTCGAGGGCCTTTTCAAACAGAAACCTGGCTAAGAACCCTTTGATACCACTTCTAACTTCCCAATGTCCCTTAAGGTCAGATGACTGTAGGTGCAAGGCTTTAGCAATCTCTTCAAGCTTAGGTTCCTTTTCTGTACCGCTGAAGGGTAGCTGATCAAGGATAGGGACCTTCAGGAGCCGGGAGAACTCCTCCAATGTAGGTACCAACTGATAATCCAAGAAGGTAAAACAGTGATGCAGAGGGTCAAAGAACTGGAACAAGACCTTTATCATATCTTCCTCAATGTTGGTGTTGACCAAGCTGATGAGGCTTCCATGTCTTTCACTGAATGAAGAGTTCTCGGGAATCCTGGATATAAGCTCCTTAAGCTGAGGAGGGATCCTTACAAGACTGACTTGGATTGTCTTTCTACGAACAGTTTCCATGTCCTACAAAACAAGAACAAAGATGAAAATTCGAACCCCTGAAATGGTTAGTCAATGCATATGATGCTGGATGATGTCATGATGCTATGATTAAACACACCACAGACAAAGACAAACATGTAAGGCACACAAGGCACACAAGACAAGCCCTTAAGGTTTAAGGCCAGCATGGGGTCTGGGTAGTACCCTCTTGAAGTTGGTGGGTTCAACCTGTCCTAATCAAAGTAACCGGGTTCTAAGGTTCCCAATATCACTGGATTGCTTTCATTGTTCATCGTTTCGGTTTAGCCACTGAACTGGCGACCGAAATATTCCAGGAAAGCAACCCTCAATTGAGTGTAGTATCGAGTATCAACCAACCTCGGACTGCACCAAAGTCAGTTATCTCACTACCCTAAAGAGGCCAAGATAGTTCAATTAAGGTTCCTAAGGTCTGTTGATGCTTCACGACACCACGCGGAGGCCCCGTACTCTCCTTGACTGAACTCAAGGGTTACCGGTACACACCAAAGTGCCACATCAACGTAGCAGACTGTTTCAACCATGTCGGTATACCCCGCACAGTTCCCTCACAGTCTTGTTGCCACTTTCTAAGAAAGGTATCCCCCAGATCCGGGTTTAGGATCTATAGAACTCCCAAGCAACCCACAATAATAAAGCAAGCAAAGAAGACAATTGAAAACATAGTTATGACCTAGCCCTAAGGTACACCCCACTTTAAGTTTAGTTCCCAGCAGAGTCGCCAGTTCTGTGATCGGTGGATCTGGAACTGACTGTTTAACGCTGGTTCGCGAAATGTCGCGGAAGCAAGAGTCGCCACCGTCTTTTATTTTCTCCAAATGGAAAGGACAAAAGCACAGAAAAATTCCTTAAAGAGATTGCTCTCGGTTCGGGAGGTAGGTTATAGAAAGGGAAGGTGTTAGCACCCTTTCTATCCATGGTTATCCATGGGCTCTTAGATACTTGCTCAATGTGTTTTCAAAAATGTTTGCTTGCTTTTCAATGTGGGTTTTAAAAAAGTTTCTTTTGAAAATTTCAGTTCGACTCGTACGTCAGAGTGTTTGAAAAATTTGCTTTGAAAGCTTTTGAAAAGTGTTGGTGTGAAAAGATTTTTTGTTTGTTTTTGAAGTTAGAGCAAGTATCCTTGAGAACCTACCTACCCTAAGGAATTCGTCTGTGTAGATGTCCTTTAAAGTAGTGCCATCCCACCATTGAGAGGTAGGTAGCACCACCGTTGGAGGTATTCGGGTCAATTCGAAGGTTCGGGACATGGTGATCACCAGAGCAATGGGAAGACACCTTAGAAGCTACCCTCATGCCAGGTTCCCGGATCATGAGGACTTACTAAGACATCCTCTACTCGACGATCACCTTTCGAGGCAAGGCAACAGTGAGGCGTACCATAGGGGTGGTGTGTGCGATTCGTGTGTCATGTTTATTTATTTGTCTTGTCATGTCAAAGTGATCTACGCTTGATTTTATTATGTCCATTCATTCTTTCATGCTTGGTTAACAGTTAAAATATTTGCGGGAAAATAAATCTAAACTATTACAAATGGCGCGGGTCCACATCGCCAAAATTAAACCGGACCCGATTTGACAGAAAAGTAAATAAAGCAAATAAAAGTGCGAAGAGTTTAAGTTACAACGCTTTGGGAGAGGTACATAATTATTTAAGCAATAAAATAAATACGCAAATTAAACAATTAAAAATATGGGCGTTGGACCCTTTTGCAAAATTAAAATTAATAAGGAATTTAAAATTAAAATTAAAAAGAATGCTTTTTGGTATTTTTGTATTTTTTAAGTTTAATAGAAAAAGAGAATTAATTAAAATTAAAATAAAATGCAAACCCTAATTCTATTTATTTTTAAGTTATTAAGAAAAATATTGAATTTTTAACCTAATTTAAACCTAAGTTATTTATACAATTTAATTATAAAAATAAGTAAATAAATATATTATGGTAAAGGAAAAAAATTTAAAAGGAATAAAAATTATCAATTTAACCTAATTCTATATTTTTGGATTTTTTATGAAAAGAATTTAAATCAAACCTAATTTAAAACTAAATTTATTCACAAGCAATTATTTACAAGAAAATGTGAAAATTAAATATTTTTATTATGTTTTGTCTTTTTTGAGTTTTTTTTGTATTTTGTAAAAAAATAATTAATTAAATTACCAAGAAAGCAAATAAAATAACAATTAAAATAAAACATAAAAATAAAATAGAATTTGCAAACCAGGGGGGGTGGAAGTCCCCAAAGTGGAGGTTTTATTGTAAAATTCTGGCCCATTTAATATTCAGATCCATTGACTTTCCCAGGCATTATGTGGCACGTTGACTGGGGTTTTAGGATGTTCATCCCACCTATGCCCTTGATCTGAGCATGCTAGACGCGTGGACGCTTGGATGATGATGGAGCATGGTGTACATCAATGTTGTGCCTGCATAGGAATTATCAACGAAAAATAATATAGGAATTATACAGACCTGGGACTCGAACCCAGGTCTTTGACGTTATTGCAATCACCAACTGCCAGCTGAGCCACTACATGTATTTGTTAATTAAACATACAATCAATATAATAAAAGAAACGACGCGTTAGTGCTGGAAAACGCGCGAACTTTTAAACCAACGAATCACTGGTTGCCACGCTTCATCGTCTCCACCACCCCTGTAAAACAAAACACAATAGCAACGGTTTTCAACGCGTTGCAGAAGGCAGGCTATTGGAAAATAGCGAATAGGGCTATGACGTCCATAAATTGATCGCGAATGGTGTTTCTTGTTCGTTGGAGCATGCTGGTTTGAATGGTCATGGTTTCGTGGACTAATTTTGCTTGGTTTCAGAAGCCCTAAATTCAAGCTCTGAAAACCCTAAAGATTGATCATGGTGAAATCACGTATATGGCATAAAAACAAAATTAATTTGCATGGTTAGTTGCAGAAACTCATAACAAACATGAATTAAGAGACAAAAATTGCAAATTATGCACAAATCATGATGCACGATTCTGAAAATTTCTTGGCACAGTTGAGGTTCGTTTTACCAGTTCTTAGCGTTTGGATGAATGATTCTGATTGAAATACACTCAATAGACCCTGAGCAAGCTATTGGAATCAAGATTAAGGCTTGAATCGTCCTCCAACAATGATTTCAGAATTTTGTTTTCAAGCAATTTTTTCAAGTTTCTCAAAGGCTTTTGGGCGCAGCTTTCAGTGTCTTGGCATTAGGTTTATGCTTCTGATTATGTAGTGTAGCAATTAGGTTAAAAAAATCAATCAAATCTCTTTCATTCAATGGTTTTTGCAAATTGATTTTCCAAGATCTTTTCATATCTTTTCCATGTGTATTTTGTGTCAATTAGCTCAAATCAAACCAAAACTTTCCACATTTGCATATGCACGAATTATAGAAGCCAAAACATGTATAAAAAGATTGGTTTTGTTAGGTTAAATATTTTTTCACATATTTAATTGATTTAATTGAATTAATATAAATAAAAACTCAAATAAATAAGTAAAAAATGAGAGAATACTTCCCTTTGGGCCAAATGGTCATGCATATGCTTGGAATGATGAATCATGGAAGAAAAATGGGCCCATTAGCAATTTTAGGTCATTTGAATCAATGTTGACTTTTCAAAATATCCAAAAATTTCCCAACTTCCACAAGGCATAACTTGCTCAATTTTTATGCTTTTCTCATGTTCTTGGACATTTTGAAAAGGTCTTTGAGTCCTCTAACCAATGCCTTTGGTCCCATGTCATTTTGATTTACCAATCTCAAGTTATGGCCTTTGACTTAAAGTCCCTTTTTGTTGACTTTTGAAAATGACCTATAATGTTGAAATTGATAACTTTTTGTGAGGGCATTTCTTGGACTTGAAGTATGAAGATTAGTTGTAGGAAATGTCTTTCTCTTCAAAATGAGCTTTGGATGGAATTTTTCTGATAATCCATGTGAAAGTTATGCCCTGGTCAATTTCAGTTGACTTTTTCAGCTGTCCAAATATAGTAACTTTTGCATCTTTGATGATTTTCTGAGCCAAATTTTGAGAATCATGATCAAGCATTGATCAAATGATGTTTGTGGCTTCAAAATGATATGTTGACCAAAATTTTGAACTTTTGACTGTCAAATGACCATTTTGCCCCTACAGTTGACTGTAGTGTAATTTAGGGTTTTGACTGTGCAATTTTGAGCTGAATGTCTTGAAACTTGATATGAGGATGCTTGACCATATTTGTAGGCATATGAGACTTGATTGGGCCTTTGAAAACTTCCTTTTCTTGATCAGAACACAAACCCTAGTTATGACTGTATAGGAGACAGTTGGACTGTGCAACTCTTGGGGAATTTTGCAGCTTGGCTTGGCAATTTCTTGAAGAATATGGGAGGGCAAATTTTGGGGTACAACACCAGGTGATTCACTTCGCCAAGGTAGTAGCTTTGATCTGCCTCTATGTTTTCGACCATCCCATCTGGACGCCATAGCAGCAGCCTTTGGTGCATTGATGAAGGCACATCGCCAACACCATGAATCCATTCATGGCCTAACAAAAGATTGTAGTTAGGTTTGGCCGATATGACCATGAACATCGTTGGTCGAAGGATAGACCCTACTTTGATATCTAGCTGGATCACTCCCATGGTGGTCCCTATGCCGCCCTCATAGTTCGACAAGACCATGTTGTGAGGCTTAATGTCCTCATCCCTTTTGCCAATTTTCCTTAGCATAGAGTGAGGGATAATATTGATGGTTGCCCCACAATCGACCAATATTTTATTAACAGTAGTTTCTTCGAGTTTAGCCCTTATGAATAAAGGCTTGAGGTGATTTTTCATCGCCTCTGTAGGTGGCTCGAAGAAGCCATTTTGTTCCTCAGTAGTACCATTGTCCATGACAAAATAGCTGTTGTACCCCAAAATTTTCCATCCCATATTCTTCAAGAAATTGCCAAGTCAAGTCACAAAATTCCCCAAGGGTTGCACAGTTCAACTGTCTCCTATACAGTCAAAACTAGGGTTTGGGTTCTGGTCAAGAAAAGGAAGTTTTCAAAGGCCCAATCAAGTCTCATATGCCTACAAAGATGGTCAAGTATCCTCATATCAAGTTTCAAGGCATTCAGCTCAAAATTGCACAGTCAAAACCCTAGATTGCACTACAGTCAACTGTAGGGGCAAAATGGTCATTTGGCAGTCAAAAGTTCAAATTTTTGGTCAACATATCATTTTGAAGCCATAAACATCATTTGATCAATGCTTGATCATGATTCTCAAGATTTGGCTCAGAAATCATCAAAGATGCAAAAGTTACTATATTTGGACAGCTGAAAAAGTCAACTGAAATTGACCAGGGCATAACTTTCACATGGATTATCAGAAAAATTCCATCCAAAGCTAATTTTGAAGAGAAAGACATTTCCTACAATTCATCTTCATATTCCAAGTCCAAGAAATGCTCTCACAAAAAGTTATCAATTTCAACATTATAGGTCATTTTCAAAAGTCAACAAAAAGGGACTTTAAGTCAAAGGCCATAACTTGAGATTGGTAAATCAAAATGACATGGGACCAAAGGCATTGGTTAGAGGACTCAAAGACCTTTCCAAAATGTCCAAGAACATGTGAAAAGCTTAAAAATTGAGCAAGATATGCCTTGTGGAAGTTGGGAAATTTTTGGGAATTTTGAAAAGTCAACATTGATGCAAATGATCCAAAAATGCTAATGGGCCCATTTTTCTTCCAAGTTTCCTCATGCCAAGCCTATGCACGACCATTAGGCCCAAAGGGAAGTATTTTCTCATTTTTTAATTATTTATTTGAATTTATATTAATATTAATTCATTTAAATTATTTAAATACTTGAAAAATATAAACTTGACCTAAAAAAATCTTTTTATGCACATTCTAGACTCAAGATCTCGTGCTTAGCCAATTATGGAAGGATTTGGTTTGATTTGAGCTGATTGAACAAAATTGCACATGAGAAAAGATTTGTAAAGATTCTTAGAAAATCAAATATTGAAAACAATGAATGCCTTGGATTTTATCAAGTTTTGTTGACCTAAAAGCTTGGCTACATATGCAAAAACACAAACCTAATTGCCTGAGACTAAAAGCTGCGCAGGAAACCTCATTGCAACATTGGAAAAATTGCCAAAAAAACACAAAACTGATTTCAAGGTTACAGGTGAATTCAAGGCTCCAAACTTGGTTCAATAGCTTCCTTGGGTAACTCTGAACGTGTACCAATCAAGAACAACAAGCAAAACGCAAAGAAGTGGTATCTATAACTCAAACTGTAAAGCAAAACTTTTGAAATCGTATATCATGATTCATACATCTTTGTGCATTTTTGTTTATTGATTCTTGTTCATATTGAAGTTTCCAAGCTAACCATTACCTTTAATTGCGTTTTTATTGATCATACGAGATTATGCCATGACTGAATATTAGGGTTTCGTGAGCTTCAAATTAGGGATTCTTACTAGAGGAAAAATTGGACGTCCCCAGTACCACCATTGCAATCAGCTCATCAAGACGAAGAAAAATCACTAGTCGCGATCAATTTATGATCACCATAGCGCTAGTCGCTATTTTCTTGAAGCTTGCCTAAAACCACGCTTCTAAAACCGTTGCTTATAGCCTCTATGTTTCAGAAAAAAAACTGGGCGAGGACGATGATGTGTTGGCAAGCAGTGGTTGGGTGTTTTAAAATTTCGCGCGTTTAATTCATTAACGTATTCTTTTCTTTTATAATATTTATTAACTATTATATAACAAAAGCATATGCAGTGGTTCAGTGGTGCACGTGGTGGTTTGCAATCTCCAAGACCTGGGTTCAAGTCCCAGGTCTGTACAATTTCTCCATAATATTTTTCAATACAAAATCATATGTAACGCTAACATCCAGGACATACCATACGCCTCAAGATCAAGCATGACACGTCCTCCTGGGGATCAATCCAAAGGCATAGGATGGATGAACACGCTATACTCCCAGTCAACGCATCATACAGGATTCAAAAAGTCCAACGAGGCCAATGCTTAATGGGCCAATGTTCTTGGGTCAACACCTCCTGAATTGGGGCTACCCCCCCCCCCCCCCCCCTGGTTTGCCTTCACTATTTTTATTTATTTATTTTTTATTCTTGTTTTAATTGTTATATTTATTTTAATTATTGTTTATTTACTTAATTATTTTTTTAACAAAATACAAAAACATCATAAATTCAGAAAAAGACAAAAAGTTAATAATTATTTTATTTTTTTTAAATAAGTTAATATGTAATTATTTAGTATAATTAGGGTTTTGCAAGTTTAATTCTTTTCATAATAAAAATCCAAAAATATGTAGAACTTAGGTTTAATTAACAATTTTCATTCCTTTTAGTTTCTCCTTTTATCATAATATTATTATTTATTTATTTTTTACAATTAAATTTTGCATGTAAATTAATTTAGATTTAAATTAGGTCAAAAATTCAATATTTTCATAATAAACTTAAAAAACATTAGAATTAGGGTTTGACGCTTCATTTTAATTTTAATTAATTATTCTTTCTATTAAATCTTAAAAAATACAAAAAATACCAAAAACAATTTAATTTTCATTTTTATTTTAATTCTTTATTAATTTAATATTTTGCAAAAGGGTCCAACGCCCATGTTCATATTTTTAATTATTAATTTCGCGTATTTTATTTTATGTCGTTTGATTAATTTTGTATCTCTCCCAAAGCATTGTAATTTAAATTTCTCGCATTACTTTTACTTTTGCTTTATTTATTTTCAGTCAAATCGGGTCCGGTTTAATTTTGGCGATGTGGACCCGCGCCATTTGTAATAGCCTTAGATTTATTTTCCCGCAAATATTTAACTGTTAAAAAGCATGAAAGAATGTATGGATCAAAATAAAATCAAGCGTAGAACACAACAAACATGACAAGACAAATATTAATGAAAACAACACACCATTCGCACACACCACCCCTAGGGTACGCCTCACTGTTGCCTTTCGAAAGGTGGTCGTCGAGTAGAGGATGTCTTAGTAAGTCCTCATGATCCGGGAACCTGGCATGAGGGTAGCTTCTAAGGTGTCTTCCCATTGCTCTGGTGATCACCACGTCCCTAAAACTCGAATTGACCCGAACACCTCCAACGGTGGTGCTACCTACCTCTCAATGGTGGGATGGCACTACTTTAAAGGACATTTACACAGACGAATTCCTTAGGGTAGGTAGGTTCTCAAGGATACTTGCTCTAATTCAAAACAAAACAAATCAAAAATACTTTTCATACCAACACATTTTCAAAAGCTTTCAAAGCAAACTTTTCAAACACTCTGACGTATGAGTCGAACTGAAATTTTTTCAAAGAAACTTTTTTAAACCCACAGTTGAAAAGCAAACAAACAATTTTGAAAACACAATGAGCAAGTATCTAAGAGCCCATGGATAACCATGGATAGAAAGGGTGCTAACACCTTCCCTTTCTATAACCTACCTCCCGAACCGAGAGCAATCTCTATAAGGAATTTTTCTGTGCTTTTGTCCTTTCCAATTGGAGAAAATAAAAGACGGTGGCGACTCTTGCTTCCGCGACATTTCGCGAACCAGCGTTAAACAGTCAGTTCCAGATCCACCGATCACAGAACTGGCGACTCTGCTGGGGATATCTTATAAAGTGGGGTGTACCTTAGGATTAAGATCACTGTGTTTTCAATTGTATTGATTTGCTTGCTTTACTATTGTGGGTTGCATCGGAGTTACATAGATCCTAACCCGGATCTGGGGATACCCTGTTAGGTAGCATAAGCTGTGAGGGACCTGTCCGGCGTAGACCGACACAGGTGAAACAGTGGCTACATTGGTGTGGCACCTTGGTCTGTACCGATATCCCTTGTGTCGCAACGAGGAGAATATGGGTCCTCTAAGGAGTCATTAAGCACCAACAACCTTAGAACCTTAATTGACACAACTTGGCCTTTAGAATTGTAGCAGTATGCTACGCCCATTGAGGCTAAACTCTCGTGATGGTTCTGGCCGCAAGAAAAGATTGCGATGCTGGAGTTATGACCGATTGAGGGTAGTCAATGATATTGGGATCCTCTAAGAACCCAGTTACTTTGATAGGACAGGTTGAACCCACCAACTTCAAGAGGGTAGTACCTAGACCTCATGTTGGCCTAAACTTTAGGGGCTTGCCTTGTGTGACTTGTGTGCCTTTGTACTTGCCTACTTGCGTACTTGTTACCTGACACTTGTTTCTTGCAGGTCTTGGTTATAGTCCTTAATTGGGACTCATAACAGGGCACTAAATTTCTTGCAGGTCTTGTTTATAGTCCTTAATTGGGACTCATAACAGAGTACTAAATTTCTTGCAGGTCTTGTTTATAGTCCTTAATTGGGACTCATAACAGGGTTTACTAGATCTCTTGCAGGTTTTGTTTATAGTCCTTAATTGGGACTCATAACAAAGTATACTGAATTTCTTGCAGGGTCTGTTTATAGTCCTTAATTGGGACTCATAGCAGGGTTTACCTACATCACCCCATGCATAGCATGACATCATACCATTGCATACCATTGCATACATCCTAACCCATTTCAAGGATCTCAAGGGCTTGTGATGCAGGTCATGATGAACCAACTGCCCAGCAAGGGGCAAAGAGGATTTATTTTTCTCTAGCTAAGGTCGTCAGGGGCTATGACCCACTGGATATGGTGAGCCTTTGACCCTTGAAGAAGGGCTCTCTACAACAGGAAGTTCCTTTAGTCAAGTTGCCCGTTTCCAACTCTAACAAATTTTCTTGGTTACCCTACGAGGTCCTTGAAAACATTGCACGCATATCATACACATCATTGCATTACAGGTAGCCCTTTTGCAGGTCACTCACCCTTCTCGCTGTTTATTTCAGCAATGGTTGCCCAACAAGATAACCAGGACCTTCTTACTCAAGAGACTCGGTTCGGGGAAATCCTCCTAAATCTATCCAAGGGGCAAGAGGAGCTAAGGATACTTCTCACGGAGACCTTCGTCAGGGGCAATGCTGAGGATGGAAAGTTGGAACACCTACAAGCTGAGATGGATGCTATGAAAGCCCAGATGCTGGGACAGAGGAATGTCATTCAAGGCCTAGTTCAAAGACAAGAGGAGCTCTGGTTTCTCTTCAACCAACTGCTTCAGGGTAACCTACTGGGGCAAACAGCTAAGGGTAAAAAGCCATTCATCATCCAATCATCCTCGAGACAAGAGGATAAGGGGAAAGCTCCTCAAATGACTCCAGTGTCACAAATTCAGCACCAACCTCGCCAAGTTCAGCCAGACAAGCCCAGGAGGCAATTCACCCAGCTCAACATGTCGTTGTTTCAAGCTTTGCAACGCCTATTGAGGTTGAATCTGATCACATTAAGGGCTCATCCCCGGAACCCCAACACAGCATCTCCTGCCTATGATCCCAATAAGAGGTGTGCCTACCACTCTGCTAGCCCAGGACTTGATACCAATGAATGTTGGGATCTGAGGAACAAAATCCAGGACCTGATCGATGAAGGGGCATTGGAGTTCACACAAGATGGACAGGCTGAATTTTTCTACCATTCCTCCAAGGCTCATCAGTTGAAGTGACAAGCTCCGAGACTAGGAAATTTTTGTTCATTTGAATGTTCAAGTTGTGTTTTTCTTTTGACCGTTTAAACATCTATTCATGTTAAAACATTGTTGTTCCATTAATGCATCGCTTATGTCTATTTTGAATCAATATATTCGTATTCACTATACGCAAATTGTTTTCATATTTTTTCTGATGACAACTCTCGTTAATTCTAAGCCTCTTGAGGGAGGATGACGAAAACGATACCACAATGCACAGTATGCTTCTGAATAGACCTAGCTGATGAGGTACAGGCATTGTTTCAATTCCTAAACACCGGAGTAATAAGGAAGATAATCCCTCGTCAACCCCTCTGAGCCAAAGAAGTAGGAGTTTTTATTTTCGAAATTTAAAACCCTTAATCACAACCTGGGGCAGGGTAGTCTCTCAGTTGATCCAAGTGCATAACGAATGGCACCGAAGAGATCTTTACAAAACGAACAAAGACAGTGATGGTTCAGAACAATCAAAAGGACAGGCAGTCATTATCAAAAAAAAATTTCATAAATGAAAATCCCAAAAAGTCTAAGCCTACAAAAGGAGACTTACGAAACTGGGGCATCCCGCTGACTGTAATTCCAAAAAAGGAAACAGTTCAGGCAAAAAAGAAAGGGATAACAAAAAAAAAATCAGACAAGAAAGAGGTCTTACCAACCCTCAACAAGGAAGGAATGACTGCCTATTCAAGATAAGCTATCAACATCTGAACCATTACTGGAACATCAAAGCAAAGACTCAAACAAGGTCTAACGCATGATCAACTGAGTTTAGGTTTGGAGAACATCACGAAGAGCGGGTGGGTACAAATAAAATTTGAGCCTTTATCCTTTGTTTCTTAAACCGTGAACCAGGCCACGTTATAACCCTCAAAAGTCCTAGCTGAAGCATGGGTTAGTTCGAAAGCATACTGTTACGAAGGTATCCTGACTCCTTAAGGCTACGGTAAATACAGAGTTGACATCATGTTTTACAAACATTCATTTGTTTTATGAAAAAAAGAATGTATTTTCAAAATCTTCAAGACAGACATAAGCTTTGCATTTTTAACATACCTTTGTTTGCATATGACCTTTTGTTTGAACAACAGGGAAATTCGCACGATAAACACCTTGTGAACAAAAGCGCTTCCAATCAAGGGGCAGGACATGACTATTGTCCATTATCTGGGGCAATCCAATCAAGATTCGGAGAATCTCTCAAAAGGCCAAATAGCCTGGGGCAAGTCTCCGTCTGAGTTACTTGGGGCATTACAACAACAAATCTTGCCCGATCAGACATCTTCTGGTAACATGGCAACACAAACAGCCAGGGGCACCCCCCTGCATTCTAAGAGCGTGGGCATAGTCGAAAAATACTACGCAAAATCAAAGACCCGCTAGGTTGACATACCTAGGCAAAAATAAGGGCTTCCCGGCGAACCAAAAGGGTTCGGGCAAAATAAGGGATGAAATGAAAAAAATCTGTACACCCGGCAAGTCGAAAACCTGAAAAGGCGGCTTGGGCAAAAATGGGTATCCTGGTGGACTGAAAACCCGAAAGGGCGGTCCAGGCAAAAGTTAGGGATTAAAGCGTACGACTATGTCCCGTCTTCTTGTCATCTGTCTACCAGAAGAAGGTTTGTCCGCCAACAACTATCAGCACCCCACAAGAAACAGGGGCAATAAAGGTTGGTCTGAGCAGTCTGATCGTTCTATCCTCCAAAGTATCAGGGTAGGTCCTATTGAAGAACGTAACCAATACAGTTCAATACCTCCCCAGGAAAGTCCAACCCAGCTTCCCCTAGAAAGATGGAATTCATATCCCCAAGCAGCAAGCCTATCCCCAGTAAATTCTGGAAGCTTACCCCTCGCAGAGCACGAACGCGTATCTCCAGCTTTATTTAAAGAGTTATTTCCTTAACAGGATATAACTGGGTTATCCTCAGCCAGAAGCCAAGGAAAGGTCGTCGTCAACGTAGTTCTTTCCTGTCCCCAGCGAAGTCCATCACACTTCCAGTACAGCAGAGATATCCTCAGCAAGTCATTATCAACATTCAGCAAAAGCATCTCCCCACAGAGTATTTCTTCCCAGCATGGTCGCTAGAACATCTTTTTCTCCCCGCAGAATCTTCCATTTGCCAAGATTGTTCCGCAACGGAGTTATCTTCTCCTACCGGTATACTTGCAACTATCCTCCCCAGCGGAAGCAAAGCTATTCTTCAACATCAGCCCAGGAGTGGCTTCCCGGCACCCGTCAAGGATTTATTTTCCTGAGACGAAAACATATGTTCATAAACATCATACCTTCGTACATTATAGCATGCATATGCATCATATGGCACGAATCTCATTAATTTTAAAGACATACAGTTCATGCATCATGATTTTGCATACAATTATGTTTTGCCTTTTCAGGAAAAAGATCAATACAAAAATGATTACTACCAACTATCGTAATTCTTTCTAGATATAGTGTCAGATATGATCCAGATATGGTGACGTTCTGATACTGCTTCCAGATATTCCTTCTCGATATAGTTTCGGATATGATCCAGATATGGTGACGTTCTGATACTGCTTCCAGAATTCCTTCTCGATATAGCTTCAGATATGATCCAGATATGGTGACGTTCTGATGCTGCTTCCAGATTTCCTTCTAGATATAGTTTCAGATGTAAACCAGATATGGTGACGTTCTGATGCTGCTTCCAGATTCCTTTTTCAGATGTTTCCCTCTCCGACGATGAGTGTGAGGTGATAGTCTCTTATGGTCCCCTCTCCGACGATGAGTGTGAGGTGGTAATTCCTTTTTTTAGATGTTTCCCTCTCCGACGATGAGTGTGAGGTGATATTCTCTTATGGTCCCCTCTCCGACGATGAGTGTGAGGTGGTAATTCCTTTTTTAGATGTTTCCCTCTCCGACGATGAGTGTGAGGTGATATTCTCTTATGGTCCCCTCTCCGACGATGAGTGTGAGGTGGTAATTCCTTTTTCAGATGTTTCCCTCTCCGATGATGAGTGTGAGGTGATATTCTCTTATGGTCCCCTCTCCGACGATGAGTGTGAGGTGGTAATTCCTTTTTCAAGATGTTTCCCTCTCCGACGATGAGTGTGAGGTGATATTCTCCTATGGTCCCCTCTCCGACGATGAGTGTGAGGTGGTAATTCCTTTTTCAAGATGTTTCCCTCTCCGACGATGAGTGTGAGGTGATATTCTCCTATGGTCCCCTCTCCGACGATGAGTGTGAGGTGGTAATTCCTTCTTTAGATGTTTCCCTCTCCGACGATGAGTGTGAGGTGATAGTCTCTTATGGTCCCCTCTCCGGCAAGTGAGTGTGAGGTGGTAATTCCTTCTTCAGATGTTTCCCTCTCTGACGATGAGTGTGAGGTGATAGTCTCCTATGGTTCCCTCTCCGACGGTGTGTGAGGTGGTAAGTCCTTTTTCAGATGTTTCCCTCTCCGACGATGAGTGTGAGGTGATAGTCTCCCATGGTTCCCTCTCCGACGGTGTGTGAGGTGGTAAGTCCTTTTCAGATGATTCCCTCTCCGACGATGAGTGTGAGGTAATAATCTCTTATGTTTCTCTCTCCGACGGTGTGTGAGGTGACAATTCCTTTTCCTATGATTCCCTCTCCGACGGCGAGTGAGGTGATTCCCTTTCAGATTATAATAGCTTATGGTTTTCTTCCCGATATTGCAAAGATGGTAATTCCCGCCAAGATTTTTCTCAACAAGCGTTGTTGAAGCTAAAGTCGCCCAAGGTTCTCTTACCATTCGTGCTAAGGCAGCAACCATCCCTGGTTCATTCATCAGCGTTTGAAGCTCCAGACTCAGCTCCTGTAACCAGTCAGGACACATCTATACCAAGCATCCTAAAATCAGCTCCTGCAACGTGTCAGGTACTCATTTGTTCTTTTGCAGGTATGCAGGTTCTCGCTAAGGAATCTCTTACCCGATCAACATCCAGATGGCATCTATAAGCCCATCATCCTATCCAGCAATCTCCAAATGGCATCTATAGGCCCATTCCCATCACACTGCCACTGTGTGAGCGCAAATTTCTGGGCACTCTAGTGTCCAATCATCTTCTACCCTCGGATTACGAAAGGCACGTCAGCCAATCTGCATCCTCAGGTCTAAGAAGATTGAACAGGGGCAACTGTTGTACCCCAAAATTTGCCATCCCATATTCTTCAAGAAATTGCCAAGTCAAGTCACAAAATTCCCCAAGGGTTGCACAGTTCAACTGTCTCCTATACAGTCAAAACTAGGGTTTGGGTTCTGGTCAAGAAAAGGAAGTTTTCAAAGGCCCAATCAAGTCTCATATGCCTACAAAGATGGTCAAGTATCCTCATATCAAGTTTCAAGGCATTCAGCTCAAAATTGCACAGTCAAAACCCTAGATTGCACTACAGTCAACTGTAGGGGCAAAATGGTCATTTGGCAGTCAAAAGTTCAAATTTTTGGTCAACATATCATTTTGAAGCCATAAACATCATTTGATCAATGCTTGATCATGATTCTCAAGATTTGGCTCAGAAATCATCAAAGATGCAAAAGTTATTATATTTGGACAGTTGAAAAAGTCAACTGAAATTGACCAGGGCATAACTTTCACATGGATTATCAGAAAAATTCCATCCAAAGCTCATTTTGAAGAGAAAGACATTTCCTACAATTCATCTTCATATTCCAAGTCCAAGAAATTCTCTCACAAAAAGTTATCAATTTCAACATTATAGGTCATTTTCAAAAGTCAACAAAAAGGGACTTTAAGTCAAAGGCCATAACTTGAGATTGGTAAATCAAAATGACATGGGACCAAAGGCATTGGTTAGAGGACTCAAAGACCTTTCCAAAATATCCAAGAACATGTGAAAAGCTTAAAAATTGAGCAAGATATGCCTTGTGGAAGTTGGGAAATTTTTGGGAATTTTGAAAAGTCAACATTGATGCAAATGATCCAAAAATGCTAATGGGCCCATTTTTCTTCCAAGTTTCTTCATGCCAAGCCTATGCACGACCATTAGGCCCAAAGGGAAGTATTTTCTCATTTTTTAATTATTTATTTGAATTTATATTAATATTAATTCATTTAAATTATTTAAATACTTGAAAAATATAAACTTGACCTAAAAAAATCTTTTTATGCACATTCTAGACTCAAGATCTCGTGCTTAGCCAATTATGGAAGGATTTGGTTTGATTTGAGCTGATTGAACAAAATTGCACATGAGAAAAGATTTGTAAAGATTCTTAGAAAATCAAATATTGAAAACAATGAATGCCTTGGATTTTATCAAGTTTTGTTGACCTAAAAGCTTGGCTACATATGCAAAAACACAAACCTAATTGCCTGAGACTAAAAGCTGCGCAGGAAACCTCATTGCAACATTGGAAAAATTGCCAAAAAAACACAAAACTGATTTCAAGGTTACAGGTGAATTCAAGGCTCCAAACTTGGTTCAATAGCTTCCTTGGGTAACTCTGAACGTGTACCAATCAAGAACAACAAGCAAAACGCAAAGAAGTGGTATCTATAACTCAAACTGTAAAGCAAAACTTTTGAAATCGTATATCATGATTCATACATCTTTGTGCATTTTTGTTTATTGATTCTTGTTCATATTGAAGTTTCCAAGCTAACCATTACCTTTAATTGCGTTTTTATTGATCATACGAGATTATGCCATGACTGAATATTAGGGTTTCGTGAGCTTCAAATTAGGGATTCTTACTAGAGGAAAAATTGGACGTCCCCAGTACCACCATTGCAATCAGCTCATCAAGACGAAGAAAAAGCACTAGTCGCGATCAATTTATGATCACCATAGCGCTAGTCGCTATTTTCTTGAAGCTTGCCTAAAACCACGCTTCTAAAACCGTTGCTTATAGCCTCTATGTTTCAGAAAAAAAAACTGGGCGAGGACGATGATGTGTTGGCAAGCAGTGGTTGGGTGTTTTAAAATTTCGCGCGTTTAATTCATTAACGTATTCTTTTCTTTTATAATATTTATTAACTATTATATAACAAAAGCATATGCAGTGGTTCAGTGGTGCACGTGGTGGTTTGCAATCTCCAAGACCTGGGTTCAAGTCCCAGGTCTGTACAATTTCTCCATAATATTTTTCAATACAAAATCATATGTAACGCTAACATCCAGGACATACCATACGCCTCAAGATCAAGCATGACACGTCCTCCTGGGGATCAATCCAAAGGCATAGGATGGATGAACACGCTATACTCCCAGTCAACGCATCATACAGGATTCAAAAAGTCCAACGAGGCCAATGCTTAATGGGCCAATGTTCTTGGGTCAACACCTCCTGAATTGGGGCTACCCCCCCCCCCCCCCCCTGGTTTGCCTTCACTATTTTTATTTATTTATTTTTTATTCTTGTTTTAATTGTTATATTTATTTTAATTATTGTTTATTTACTTAATTATTTTTTTAACAAAATACAAAAACATCATAAATTCAGAAAAAGACAAAAAGTTAATAATTATTTTATTTTTTTTAAATAAGTTAATATGTAATTATTTAGTATAATTAGGGTTTTGCAAGTTTAATTCTTTTCATAATAAAAATCCAAAAATATGTAGAACTTAGGTTTAATTAACAATTTTCATTCCTTTTAGTTTCTCCTTTTATCATAATATTATTATTTATTTATTTTTTACAATTAAATTTTGCATGTAAATTAATTTAGATTTAAATTAGGTCAAAAATTCAATATTTTCATAATAAACTTAAAAAACATTAGAATTAGGGTTTGACGCTTCATTTTAATTTTAATTAATTATTCTTTCTATTAAATCTTAAAAAATACAAAAAATACCAAAAACAATTTAATTTTCATTTTTATTTTAATTCTTTATTAATTTAATATTTTGCAAAAGGGTCCAACGCCCATGTTCATATTTTTAATTATTAATTTCGCGTATTTTATTTTATGTCGTTTGATTAATTTTGTATCTCTCCCAAGGCATTGTAATTTAAATTTCTCGCATTACTTTTACTTTTGCTTTATTTATTTTCAGTCAAATCGGGTCCGGTTTAATTTTGGCGATGTGGACCCGCGCCATTTGTAATAGCCTTAGATTTATTTTCCCGCAAATATTTAACTGTTAAAAAGCATGAAAGAATGTATGGATCAAAATAAAATCAAGCGTAGAACACAACAAACATGACAAGACAAATATCAATGAAAACAACACACCATTCGCACACACCACCCCTAGGGTACGCCTCACTGTTGCCTTTCGAAAGGTGGTCGTCGAGTAGAGGATGTCTTAGTAAGTCCTCATGATCCGGGAACCTGGCATGAGGGTAGCTTCTAAGGTGTCTTCCCATTGCTCTGGTGATCACCACGTCCCTAAAACTCGAATTGACCCGAACACCTCCAACGGTGGTGCTACCTACCTCTCAATGGTGGGATGGCACTACTTTAAAGGACATTTACACAGACGAATTCCTTAGGGTAGGTAGGTTCTCAAGGATACTTGCTCTAATTCAAAACAAAACAAATCAAAAATACTTTTCATACCAACACATTTTCAAAAGCTTTCAAAGCAAACTTTTCAAACACTCTGACGTATGAGTCGAACTGAAATTTTTTCAAAGAAACTTTTTTAAACCCACAGTTGAAAAGCAAACAAACAATTTTGAAAACACAATGAGCAAGTATCTAAGAGCCCATGGATAACCATGGATAGAAAGGGTGCTAACACCTTCCCTTTCTATAACCTACCTCACGAACCGAGAGCAATCTCTATAAGGAATTTTTCTGTGCTTTTGTCCTTTCCAATTGGAGAAAATAAAAGACGGTGGCGACTCTTGCTTCCGCGACATTTCGCGAACCAGCGTTAAACAGTCAGTTCCAGATCCACCGATCACAATAGCACACTGGCCTATGTTTGGCCATTTCTTGCTCCACTTCCCAGTCACTTGCTTCGACTTCTACCTGTCGATTGAATTCTCTGGGTAGCACTGAAACGATATTCACCATTATGTCCAAAGTATCGTCAGACTCAGCATCGTCTTCGTCTTCGACTTCACTTTGGTTAGGCCAAACTAGCCTGTTGGTTACTGGCTCTCTCTCTAGAGGTTTCCTTTGTTTCCTTTGAGGAACATTCGAACTAGTTTCTGCCTTAGGTTCGTTGGCAGCCTCCCTTTCAGCTTTTCGTCTCCTTTGATATCTCCTCCATTGAGATCGAGACATAGGATTTTTACCTTTGTAGTTGCTGGACACTTGTGTAACCTTAGGTGCAGCAACTTAAGGCTCTTTCTTTTGAGTCAAAGAGGAACCTCTTGGCACATCGAAAGAATGCCATTTCTCCTCACTTGGCCTTTTCCGGCTAGAGGTTTTGTACCAAGTGTCTACTGGCACATTTGTTGGAGGCCTAAAAGTCAATGGCCTCTTTTCTTGGTTAGAACCTCTTCTGGGATCATGTCGAAGGTCAGCATTCTCCCTTCTCTTATTCGCTGCTCTTACGCCTTGAATGTGCTCAGCATCTTTTTTATCAAAGATCGAACTGCATCTTGGACACAGCATCACCTCTGATTTCTTTTTCTGGCATCTTTGTAAAAAATCTGCCAAGTTTTCATTTTCCCGAGGGAAAGCAGTCTTATTAGCTTGTTCTTGCCTCATGGCCTCTTCCGATGCTTTTGGGTCAGAAAGTTCGACCATGTTGATATTCATTGTATCTTTGTTAGCAAGAGTTAACTGCTTCATTTGTACCTCCAGATTCTCCGTCTGGCCTTGAACGGTGGCCAAGTGGGAACTGGCTTTTGATCCAGTTTTTTGTGCTTCAGCGGTCTCCAACTTCGGGTTTTCGACCGCTTTCTGAACAGCTTCAATTGTCTTCCTGGATAAATTTCCAGAAAAACTGCCAAAGATTGGCATGTTGATATGGTCCTTTGAGACTTCGACCATGGTAATTCCTGGCTTCTTCGACTGGATCCTGGTTGCCTCTATCACGTTCACCTCAGAGGGTTCAGCATAGTGGGCTTCAGCCTGCAATGGATTTGAGTCGACAGCCATGGGGGATTTGTCAGCGAACTTCAATCTCCCCTCTTCGATAGCGTCTTGCACAAGATTCCTGAAAAGAAAACATTGAGAAGTTTTATGGCCCAAAAAATTATGATATTTGCAAAAACCTCTCTTCTTTCTTTGATCAAGAGGAGGCAGTTTTACCCCTGGGGGTACTATCATTTGGCCATCTTTAACCAATAAATCGAATATTTCATCACATTTTGTGATGTCAAAACTATAGGTCTTTTTTGGGAACCTATCGTTGGTCCTTTCTGGACCAATGGGATTTTTCCCACTTGAGGGGACCAACTGTTTACAAGAGTATGGTGGCCCTTGTTTCAGTTCTGCTAAATCGACTTCTCCTTCTTCGACAGTTAAAGTATCGTCGAAGGATTCTAGATCTTCGTCATCCATCTCAACGTACGCTATCCTCTCTCTCTTGTGAGTTTTCGTTGCCTTAGCTTTTTCAGCTTTGAGGCGTTCTACCTGTCGAACTCTATCGGCCAGTTGGGCCATGTCTCTTAGGTATTGGGTGTCTAGCTTCTTCCTAATGGAATAATCTAAAGCTATTTCGACCAACTCATGTTCTGGCACTTGTGTAAAACATCTCGCCTTGAGCAGCCTAAACCTATTTAGATATTCGTCTATAGGTTCAGTGAAACGTCTCTTCACACTGGCCAGTTCTTTCAGGCTTATCTTGGTTTGCCCCATGTAGAATTGTTCATGGAACAATCTCTCCAACTGGGTCCAATGATGGATCGAATTGGGGGGAAGAGTTGTAAACCAAGTAAAAGCGTTCTTTGTTAAAGAACTTGGGAAGTACTTGATCCTTAGGTTTTCGTTATTCGAAATGTCACCCGCTTCGATCAAATACCTCGCCACATGCTCGACAGTAGATTATGTCGTGTCCCCAGAGAACTTAGTAAATTTGGGGACTTTGCATCTAGGAGGTAAGTCCGTTTGTAACACGTATTCTGACAATGGAGATGTAAAGTTGGGCCTTCGAAAGCCCATGTTCATCCCATTCTGAGTCATGATCCTTTCAATCATGGTTGCCAGATTGTTTTCCAAACCCATGTTTTGGTATTGGATATGCTGAACCACTTCGTCAGCATTTTGGTTTCTGTTAACTAACCTTACCTCTGGGGTTATTACCCTAGGTTCCTCGACAGGTTGTTCCAATCGTGCCCTAAGGTTTTCTTCGACAGGCTGTTGAGCCTGGTTAATGGTGGTTTCTTCCTCTAAAAATATCCCCTGATTTCCCCTTATTTGCGCCCTTTGGGGCTGTCGAATAGGTTGGGGTACTCCAAAGAAGTCAGCCAAACGCGTCATTTGCGCTGTCACTTGTTGATTCGATTGAGTAGTGTTTTGTATTAGAGGGTTTAGCACCGTACTCAAAGTCTGTGCCAACATTTGCACCATATCATGGTTGCTTTCGTCCATTTGTTGCCTCAAGACTGCTGTCGAGGCATTTGTAAGGCCATGGGCTACTTGGGACGTTCCTCCTAAGAGTTGGGTCCTATTTCTATTCGCCATGCCTACTCCAGAGCCTTGGAGTGGCGAAGAGGCACTCACTAAAGGGTCTGAAAAAGTGGACGCAGCATTCGTCAGGCTTGCCACTTCAGAAGTTGGCATACCATAGAATGGAATAAATCCTGGGGGAACCAAAGGCCTTGTGCCTAAATTTCCCCTTGGTGGGGGAGTTCCCAAAGGCATCCTGGGGCCTGTTAACGAAGGTATTGGCCCCGTGGTTGTGACCGATACTGCTGGTGTCGAACCAACATTTGTCGCTTCACTTACGGTCATACTAACCGTTGCTCCCACACTCGTTTGTGGGATTTCATTATTGTTTGGCGGATTCTCCATCTCTTCCCTTCTTCTGGCAGTATTGTTATCGTTAGTGTATATTCTACCACTTCTCAATAACATACAACTCGAAAAGATGAGATTATTTTCAACAATCAACACACAGTCCCACCAGGTGTGCCAATTTGTTTACCTTGGTTTTTGGTAAACAATCGCTGATCCTCCAAATGGTTACTTATTTGGTTACTCGCAGGATCGATCAGATTGATCCTAGGACATAGGTTGATTTTGAAGTTTGATTAAATTGGATAAGGCTTTAAATAAAGAGGCTTTAAATAACATAAAGAGGTTTCAAGTAAATTGCATGAAGAAAGGACTTGGTAAAATAAACAAGGCTTAAAGTAAAAGGCTTCGACAGGAATGTAAAGAGGAAAGCAAGTAAATTTCTGGAAAAGTAAATGACTTTGATTAATAAAATTGGTGTTTCACACATACATTTCTCAACAATTCTTTCTCACACGCTGGGTACTCGAATCTATATGAGTGACTTTGTATAGAATTGTGAACACACGCGAGAAACTACATGACTACTATTATTTATACTAAAACATCCCAAGTAACCGTCGGGCAGTTACACTGCTTCGAGATCAATCCACTTGGCACGTTCTCCACGTTCGACGCTCCAGATCCTTGCACGTTTGCACGTAGTAACTGCTGGAAACCGTTTTCCCTCCAAAAACTTGAATTTCAAACTGCTCCACTCTGAACCATCGAAACACTTTCGTCAAGAGACATCTTCGACGAGAAACTCCTTCGACGTCGAAGGCAACCAGCCTTCTTCCTTGGAAGAAATCTTCTAAGTACTTTGTCATATTTCGACGGGCATTTCGACAGACTTAGCCAGTCGAAAACATCCTTCAGCTTTAATGGCTGACATCAACAAAACAAAGGTGTCGAATTTAGGAGCCAACAGCTGGATACAGGAATCGAATCTTCAAACTCTTTAGACGTGCCCTGGCTAGATACAGGAATCGAGTCTGGAAATAGTCGTCAACAGATATGCCCTGGATGGATACAGGAATCGAATCTTCAAACTCTTCAGACGTGCCCTGGCTAGATACAGGAATCGAGTCTGGAAATAGTCGTCAACATATATGCCCTGGCTGGATACAGGAATCGAATCTTCAAACTCTTCAGACGTGCCCTGGCTAGATACAAGAATCGAGTCTGGAAATAGTCGTCAACAGATATGCCCTGGCTGGATACAGGAATCGAATCTTCAAACTCTTCAGACGTGCCCTGGTTGGATACAGGAATCGAGTCTGGAAATAGTCGTCAACAGATATGCCCTGGCTGGATACAGGAATCGAATCTTCAAACTCTTCAGACGTTCCCTGGCTGGATACAGGAATCGAGTCTGGAAATAGTCGTCAACAGATATGCCCTGGCTGGATACATGAATCGAATCTTCAAACTCTTCAGACGTGCCCTGGCTAGATACAGGAATCGAGTCTGGAAATAGTCGTCAACAGATATGCCCTGGCTGGATACAGGAATCGAATCTTCAAACTCTTCAGACGTGCCCTAGCTAGATACAGGAATCGAGTCTGGAAATGTGATAGTTGATCTGTTGGTGGTTGTAATTTCCAGCAGGTGGTGAAGGAATGATTGAACACTTTTGACATTCGAATGCCCCAAGTGATGATGAAAGAATCTTGAATCAGATTAATCTGCGAATTGAGAGATTTCTTGAAATCTTGACTGGACTGCCCCAGGTTAACTGAATTTTGAAAGATCTGTTGAAACCTTGACTGGACTGCCCCAGGTTAACTGGATGGTGCTATGTCATGCCCCTTGTTGATAGGGGGTTTGTAATGGAAGTATCGTCCTTTTGAAGTAATTTTTCTCACTGAGAGAGTTTTCATTCCTCCGAACATTCGCTGTATGAATTTCTTTGCTGTCAAACAAAAAACCAAATGCAGACAGTGATATTCAAGCAATGCAAAGTTTATGTTTGTCTCGAAGTTTTGCAAAATGCATTTTTAGCAGAAAACTTTTTATAAGACAAGTCAACGCAAGATTTAGAGCAAAGCCTTACAGGAGTCAGGATACCTTTTGTAACAGTATGCTTTCGAACTAACCCATGCTTCAATTAGGACTTTTGAAGGGTTGTAACGTGGCTTGGTTCACGGTTTAAGAAACAAAGGATAAAGGCTCAAAGTATATTTTGTACCCACCCGCTCTTCGTGATGTTCTTCACACCTAAGTTCAGTTAATTGTGCGTCGCACTCTGTTTTGAGTTTGGAACGACTTTTGGGCGATGGTTCACCAATTGCATTTGGGGAGACAGTCATCATCTCCTTTTTTCTTTTGCAACATTTTTTTTTCATGTTGTTGAGGATTTTTAATGACCTCACTATTTTGATTTTGATTTGTTATCCCTAACTTTTTCCTGACTGTTCCCATCTTCGAGATTACAGTCAGCGGGATGCCCCAGCTTTCTTGAGCTTCCTTTACAAGTCTTGGCTCAGTGGGCTTTTTCTCTTTTGAGAGATTGACTGTCTATGTGATAGGGAACCACCCTTATATTTTGATTCCAAAGGAATGCTTTCTTTTTCAACGTCGTTCGTTGTGTTACGAACTGAGAGTTTGCGACTTCAATGCGCATTTCTTTTGAATTAACTGAGATACTACCCTGCCCCAGGTTTATATCAAAGGTTTTGATTGTTTAGAAACAGAAAACTCCTACTTCTTTGGCTCGAAGGGGTTGACTAGGGATTATCTTCCTTATAACTCTAGTGTTTGGGATTTGAAAGAAATGCCTGTACATCATCAGCAAGGTCTGTTCAAAAGCATACTGTATGAGATTATGGTATTGTTTTGTCATCCTCCCTCTAAAGGCTTGCAGCTTTTTATCAAGAGTCGAATATCATAAAGCAAACACAAGAGTAGTGAAAACGAATGGATGAATTCAAGACAAACATATGCAGTGCATTAATGAAAACAGAGTTTTGACATCAACAGTTAATTATTTGAATAACAAAAGAAAATTACAACTTTGAAAATTCAGATGAAGCAAAAGTCTCTCAGTTTGAGCTTCGTCACTTCAGGTGGAGAACCCTTTAACGAAAGATTTTCATCTCACCGTCTGGCATGAATTCCAGCACTCCAATGTCGATCAGATCTTGAATCTTGTTCTTCAAGGCCCAACAGTCGTTGGTGTCGTGTCCCGGGCTGTAGGAGTGGTAAACACAAAATGCGTCGGGACGATAGTTAGGAGAGGAGGTATTGAGCTTCTGAGGAGGATCCTTTAAAGTAAGCAGGTTGACCTCCAACAGGCACTTCAGTATGAAGAATGATGGTATCTCAGTCTCCGTGAACTGTCTTCCCGACGTTTCTTGCTTACGCCGATTACCCTGTTGACGCTGGCGAGGTTGTTGATGGGCTTGTGACCCTGAAGCAAGCGAAGGAGACTTCCCCTTGTCTTCTTGAGTGGATGGAGGCTGAGCGGGGACCTGATCTTCAACCTCAGATGTTTGCCCCAATTGGTTGTTTGGAAGCAGTTGGCGAACAAGAACCCTGAGTTCCTCTTGTCTTTAAGATAGGTCTTGGATGAGAGCCATCTGGCCCACCAACTGTCCCATCACTTGGGTCCTCAATGTTGTCAGATCAAACTGCAACTCCGCAAGCTGATCACTCCTGGCATTGTTTGAATTCTCCAAGCCCTTTGTGAGGAGAGCTTTCATCTCTTCTTGCCCTAGAGACAAGTTCAGGAACATTTCCTGCAGCTGAGCAGTCTGGTCTTGGATGTCTTTGAAAGACCTTTCTAGAGCCATCCCTTACTGAAATAAACAGCAGGAGAGTAAGGAAACCTGAAAAAGGAAAGATCGTTAAGATGCAATGCATGATATGTGGATGCATGCTTTCAAGGATCTATTGGGGTAAACACAAGAAAATGTTAGAGGTTGAACTTTGTTCTTGCATTGGAGAACTTTGCACCGGTGGATGTCTTTCCACTAGAATCAAGCTCACCATATCAAGTGGGTCATCACCACTGATCTAAGTTGTTGCACTTGATCTTTGATTGGAGAACTTTGTATCGGTGGATGTCTTTCCACGAGAATCAAGCTCACCATGTCGAGTGGGTCATAGCCACTGATTCAAGTTGTTGCACTTGATCTTTGATTGGAGAACTTTGTATCGGTGGATGTCTTTCCACGAGAATCAAGCTCACCATGTCGAGTGGGTCATAGCCACTGATTCAAGTTGTTGCACTTGATCTTTGGTTGGCATTGGTTAGAGGAGAAACCTCTTGCCCCTTGGTAGACGTCTGGTTCAACGTAACCCTGCATCAAAAGAACCTTCGAGATCCTTGAAATGGTTATTGAAAATGCTATGGTATGATGTTATGATGTTATGTACATGTATGCAAAAAAGCAAGTGAGTGTATATACAGACAAACATATTCACACAAAGAAAACAAGTCATTAGGTTTAGGCTTGCATGGGGTTTAGGTAAGTACCCTCTTGAAGTTAGTTGGCTCATCCTGTCCTAAAATAGAAACTGGGTTCTAAGGAGCTCAATATCATTGGATTGTTTTCTGTGTTTATTGTTTCGGTTTAGCCACTTACTGGCGACCAAAATATTCCAAGAAAACAACCCTCAAATGAGTGTAGTATCGAGTATCTACCAACTTCGGACTGCACCAAAGTCGGTCATCTCACTACCCCTAAAAAGGCTAAGATGGTCAATTAAGGTTCTAAGAGTTCGTTAGTGCTTCACGACATCACTCAGCGGCCCCGTACTCTCCTTGACTGAACTCAAGGGTTACCGGTACTCACAAATATGTCACACTAACATAGCTTACTGCTTCAACCATGTCGGTATACCCCGCACAGTTCCCTCACAGTTTTTTTGCTATTTACCTAAGAAGATGCCCCAAATCCGAGTGTAGGATTTACAACAAACCCAAACAAGAACCCAAAAGATAAAGCAATCAAGTCAATCAAAGCAAGAAAGTAAAGGTGATCTAAACCCTAAGGTAACCCCACTTTTAAGGTTATCCCCAGCAGAGTCGCCAGTTTTGTGATACGGTGGGAGAACTGACTTGAGGTTTTGCGTTTGTATTCGCACTTGTTCGGTTGAGCAAGAGTCGCCACCGACTTTTTATTTTATCCTAAAGGAAAGGTTGAAAAGCACAGCAAAAACCTTTTGAGATATTTCGTGGGTTCGGGGGGTAGATTATGAAAAGGGAAGGTATTAGCACCCTTTTCATCCATGGTTATCCATGGGCTCTTAGTTACTTGGTTTTTTTAGATCACTTGCCTTGATTTTCGATTGCTTTGAAATTGTGGTGTGTGTGTGTGTTTTGAAAAATGTTTTTGAAGAGATGCCTTGTCTTAGGCAACCAATGTATTTGACTCGTGTTTGAGTGTTTTACAAAAGTGTGTATCTTTTCGAAAAGATGTTTCAAATGTTTTTTGAGAGTTTGTTTTGAAAGTGTGCATGAAGTGTGGTTTTTGAAAAGAAGGCAAGTGTTTTTGCAAGTTGATCTCAAGTAACTAAGAGTTTTGTCTACCCCTATTGTACTCAAAGGTTTTCTCTACGTTTTCAACCCTTTTTAACAATTTTGTTCCACCATTGAATTTGGTGGACAATCTTGCGTTTAGGATGTTTAACGGGACGGGCGCGGGTCATCGTATGAACCATGAATGCAATGGTGCCAAGTATCTTTGGCAACTCGCTTTGAAGGGATTATGATCATTCTATTTAGGCAACTTTCGAAAGCGTCATCGAGGGACTTGTGATCATTTGAATTTGTTTTGCCAAAGAAACTCGACGTGCAAGCATGGCCCATTTTGGAAGGCAACATGTGGGATTACCCTAGAGGTGCAAGTGTGATTGTGTGTTGATTTCATGTATTTGTCTTTGTATTAGGTTATCTAGCGTTTGGTTTTATGTACATGCAAACCCTAGGTCTAACCATGGTATAATTCGAAAGCGGTAAATTGCGGGAATCTAAAGTCTACGCTATTACAAAATAAGTATCCGGGAGTGGGGGTACAAATTTACAAATGGGGATGAGACTTTAGGAATGTAGTGTCCAATAATTTACAACCAAATCGAATTGCGATAAAAATGTAAATGTAATGTATATCAATGTATAGGAATAGCAAATGTATATTGTCAAACGTAAAGTGTATTGTGTAAGTGTACGTGTACGTATATGAGAATTATTTATCAGTTGCGATGTGATTTTAAATGTATTATTAAGTATTGTTAACCTAATGGTGAGAATTAAATGTTTATTTATTTAGTCTTTTGTAATCTTGTATATTTCTTTAATATGTACAAAAAGAAAATTTAAGAAAAAGAAAATGTTCTAAGTTTGAAAATTGTTACTTACATTTGATATAAATTGGTATCTTTATATTTTGTGTTTAACATATGCAAAAGAATATTTTAATTAAATGTTAAAAATTTAAATTATGTATATTAGAAAAATTTATTTTATTGATTATGTACAAAGATGATATCTTGAAAAAAGAAAAGTATTTATCTTAAAAGAAAAATTATGTAACTATGTACAAATTGATGTATTTTAAGAAAAGAAAGGAAAATATTTTAGATTCTATTCTTTTATGTATTTTTACAAATAAGAACATTTTAATAAAAGAAAGAAAAGAAAAGTTTTTAGTTCCATTATATTATGTGTCTTTGTATAAATAAAATGTTTTAATAAAACAAAACGAAAATGTTTTAGTGTTTTAATTATATTAATTTAACAAGTAAAAAAAAGATGAGGAAAAGAGTTGAATAGGCCAAAAGGGGTTATGCTGGCCCAAATAAATGATCAGAATAAGAAGTAAAAAGGGGGGGTGCAAATTGGGACGCTTGGGCTTAGGTGTAGAAAGGGCAAGGCCCAGGTTTGACACAAAATATTTTTAGGGTTCTCATATTTTGTTTTCAGAAAAGGACTTAGGGTTTGAGAACTTTGCAGCGGCGCCGTTTGCTTACTTCACTTCGTCTTCTCCGATTATCTTCTGAATACGACTCCCTCTGCCTAGCCACCAGCGCCATCACCTAATCTCTCCTTCCTCCATAATTCGAGCCCAGTGGTTTTACGAAGCAAGGTTTGATTTGGACACTTTATACGTTTTTTACGATTTTTGCATGTTATGATTTTGTGATTATTGATCTTGATTAAACTTTGTTTTCTGTTGAGGTGGTGGAAGGAAAGAGAGGAAGACATACTACCTTCGTTTTCTGGAGATGGAGGAGAGGTGGGGTCGGAGGCGCTCCGGAGGCTTTGACGGTGAGGGGCGGTGGCCTGATGATGCGTTGTGGGCTAGCTTGCTTCGTTGGAGAGCCTGGTATCTATGTCTTTTGCCCCTCTTTTTTGTATTGGTTCAGTGATGATGTTTGAGAGCCTTTGAGTATACTTTCCTCTTCCTTTCTGGTTGCCTCTTCTTCTTGATAGCCCTGGTATGCTTATGTCGCCTTTATTGATTCTGAAATGATGATTATTGACATGCTTGCTTGTTAATGTTGGCCATGCTGAATATGTTATTGTTGGAACATTCGTTTTGACTAGCTTTCCCTCTTCTTTCTTTGCTTTGCTTCTGTTGCCTATTTGATTTGCCTATGAAGAAAACTTTTCTGAGGCCTTTGTGTTGCCTTGAACGTTTCCTTTTTGTTTGGTTGTCTTGATGCTTGGATGTGATAATGATAGCCCCATGATGAACTTACAGTTCTGAGGGCTTAAGTGGGTTTGGAAACTGGTAAGGCTTGCTTTAGGTTAAGCTTGGCCTTTGGTCAGGTTAAGATTGGAAGGTTTGAATCAGCTTTTAGGCTTATGCTGTTCTGGTTCATGGCTATGGCTTTTTGTGGCTTAGGCTTTAGAGCTGGACAGGTTTCTTGTTGTTTTATTACAGGTTCTATGGTTTAAGGCTTGAAAACAGGTTGAAGCCTTTTGACAGGTTTACTGTTTTTTAGGCTTCAGTTTTGGCATGGCTAAGGGTTTTTGAATGGTAAGGTTTGTGGGGCTTCTTGACTGATATGTGGCCTTTGTTTATGTTGTTAATTGTTTTGACATGATAGCTTGGTAATGAGCTTTTGACAGGTTCTTAGTTTGTTGGTTTTTGACTTTGGTTGGACAACAGGTTTGTGCAGGTTATGGCCTGGGCTTTTGCTTGATAAGTTTTTGTTTAGGCTTCAAGCAGGTTGGGCGTTACTGGTTTGTTGTGAGTATACTGGTTATGGCTTTCCAGGTTTGTTGTGAGTATACTGGTTATTACAGGTTTTAGGCTTAATGCAGGCTTAGAGCTTCGATTGAGGCTTCAGCAGGTTTAATGCTTTTGCTGGTTTAAGGCTGGAAGGTCTTTTTGATAGTTTGTGGTTATCTCTGTTTGATATCTCTCTTCATCTATTGTCTCTTGATATCTTATGCTCCTCCTTTTGATAGCTGTTAGCTGTTTATTATATCTTATCTTTATGCCTAAAGCCAAACCTGTAAGCCTAAACTCTTTTCTCTCTTCTCTCTCCAGTACCATTAAAATAATAAACAATGTTTTTATGTGTACTTTTCTGAAAGGGCAGCACTGGGAAATGATGAAAATGAAAAGCTTGCTTGCATATTAATCTTTCTCTGCATATTTGTCCCTTTTCCTCCAGATTTTGTGCTGCACCTTGTACCTTTTGATACTTTGATGTCTTCTTTTGACAGTTTTGAGTAGCCTTGTACAGTTTATGGACAGTTTGGAATTTGTGATTCAGTTTGGACTTTGTGGTTAGGCCTAGTTCAGTTTGTTTTGACATATGCAGTATGTAGTGGTTTGACAATTTTGACTTGTGAATTTCAACTTTGTGCATCCCAAATTAGCAAGCAAATATTCATCCATCTTTGTGAACCGGGAGAAATCCCGTGATTTGCAAAGAGGGTTAACTGATCCCAGTCAGTTGCCCTTAATGATGAACTTTATTTTTATATGTCTCTCTCTTTAATATTTATCTGCAATTGACTTTTCTTTTGTTCTTTGTTTTGCAGATAAAATTCCATGGAGTACTGGAGCAAGGGATAGAAGATGAAGAATTGAAGATTTAGAAACATACTTAGGATAGTTTTTATTTAAATTTAAATAAATGTAATATTGTTATTGTAAACATTTTGTAAACAAAAAACAATTATACAAATAATTTAAAGATAAATAAAAAGTCCTTTTATTTGATTAATTCTTTTCTTCTCCAATTGTTTATTTATTATTTAAAATTCTTTAAATTATAATAAATGGAAAATGAATTCCAATCATTTAAATTCAGAATAGTAAATAATTAAATAAACATTTCTTCGGCATTGATCAATTAAACCTGGCGTTTCCAACATCCACAGCAAAACAACAGTTAATCACAACAATTGCCCAGACGCTTTTTCTTTTATGACTTTAATCAAACATTGCAAATTCAAACCCAATGCATCCTTTCACTGATTTAATCACACAATGCGAATTCCATTCAAATGCAATTTTTTTACTGATTAAGTCAAACAATGCGAATTCGAATCCAAATGCCTCAATCCATATCTCAGAATAACTTGACAAGCACTGTAGAGTTAGTCTTTCTAAAATCTGCGCACAAAAACCTAATTCCTGATTAAATGCCAAAGAAGCGTTCGCCTGATCGAAGTTGAGCCAAAATCAACCAAATCCCTAAGCCAACTGTTTGAAACATTCTAGAGCCCTGAAAATCAGTAAAACCCTAATTTTGTTTGACTGACGAGAAAAGTCTGCTTGGCCGATTCTTGAGCCAGTTTGAAAAAATCAGGAAACGCCTGAAGCTGTGATTTCTTGTGGAAAAATGCGAGGGCAAATTTGGGGTACAACACATTGTCCTTGCAAGTTCAATAAGAGACCTATTCTTCCTTTCTATAACTCCATTCTGTTGAGGAGTCCTTGGTGCTGAGAAATTATGTGATATTCCATGTTCTTCACAGAAATCTTCAAAGGAGGAATTCTGGAATTCTCCACCATGGTCGCTTCTTATGGAGGCAATAGATAGTGACTTCTCATTTGAATTTGCTTTGCATATTTCTTGAACGCCTTGAATGCATCATTTTTCTGCACTAAAAAGAGTGTCCAAGTATATCTAGAAAAGTCATCAATAATAACTAGAGCGTGTACATTACCTCCGAAGCTCCTCGTTCTAGAAGGGCCAAACAAGTCCATATGAAGCAGTTGTAGTGGCCTAGTAGTGGATACCACATTCTTGGATTTGAAAGTTGATTTTGATTGCTTTCCCTTTTGACATGCATCGCAAAGTCTATCTTTGATGAACTTTATCTTAGGCAGTCCAACAACAAGGTCATGCTTAATCAATTTGTTTAAATGCTCCATATGAATATGAGCGATTCTTTTGTGCCATAGCCATGAGTCGTTGTTGTTTGCCATGAGACATTTAACCTTCAAAGACAAATCGTTAAGGGAAATCATAAAAATATTATTTACTCTTTTACCTTTAAGTTTAGCACCATGTGTGACTTCATCTTCTATCAAACATTCATATTTAGTGAACTTGATCTTGAAGCCTTTGTCACATAGTTGACTAATACTTAGAAGATTGTGCTTTAGTCCTTCGACATAAAGAACATCTTCAATTAATGTGAAAGGTGGACCATCAAATTTGCATATGCCAAGAATCTTTCCTTTGTTGTTATCTCCATACGTCACATAACCCTTGGCCTTAAGCGTTAGATGTGAAAATTTGTCGATATCTCCCGTCATATGCTTGGAACATCCACTATCGAGATACCATAGATTTGAAGTGGTGGTCAAGCTTACCTACAAAACAAGATTAGGTTTTGTTAGGTACCCAAGTTGCTTTGGGTCCTTCATAATTAGTTCCTTTCTTAACCCACACATAATGCCCATTTGCTATGCCAAAGTTTCTAACATAACAAGCATTAGGTGTGTGTCCTTGAATACCACAATAAAAATAAGTAGGTTCAAATTTACTTCTATATCTAGAAGGATAAGATTTCTTCTTAGAGGGTATTTTATTTTTAGGATAGTGATGAACTATTTTGGGAGTGATTTCTTTCTCTTTGGTTGGTTGATCGCTAGCCTTGACAAAGATGGTTTTGTTGGTACTTGGTTTTGAAAATTTTGAGTATCCAAGACCGCTTTTGTCATTTGAGTATCTTTGTTAACTAAGAATACCTTCCAATCCAATTTGTCCTTTTTCATACCTTTCAATAACCCTTTTCAATTGGACAATTTGGAAAGAGAGAGATTCACACTTTGTGCATACAAAATTCTGTTTTTCATCACTAACTTTTTGCTTTTCATCTTTGAGATCTTTTTCAATAGATCCACATTTTTCTTCCAACGATGAAATTTGTTTCTTTTGTGATGAGATAGTTTTGTACAGAATTTTACATTCATTTAACAGTTCATTTATAGCACCTTGTGCATCACTATAAAAAAGAGAGAATACGTTACTAACCTCATCATCTTCGCTGTCGGAGTGGTGTGATGCCATTAACGCAAGATTGGCACTTTCGTCGCTATCGGAGTCGGATGACGAACTTAGTTCAACATCTTCCCATGCAACATATGCTTTCTTATCTTTTGATTTCTTCTTGCCTTTGTAGCCACTTTTCTTTGAAAGTTTTGGACAGTCCGGTTTGATGTGACCTTGTTTACCACAATCATAGCAAGTAACTTCTCGTGTTAATGAGGATCCTTCCTTCTGCTTGAAGTGTTTCTTCTTCTTTGAGTGCGAGAATGCTTTTTAATTTTTACCAAAGAATTTTCCAAGTCTTCTAACGAGAAGCATGAAGTTTTCATCTTCATCATGATTATCTTTCTTTTCGTCTTCCTTGGAGTTAATCTTCAAGGCAATGTTCTTAGACTTCTTTTCTTGATTTTCACGCTTTTCCAATCTACCAAGTTCTGTCTCGTATTCTTGAAGTTTCCCGAACAAAGTTGCGGATGTCATAGTAGCGAGACTCTTCTTTTCTGAGATTGTCGTTACCTTTGGTTGCCATTCTCTAGTCAAGGATCTGAGCACTTTTAGGTTCAACCCATCATTGGTCAATGTTTTGCCAAGTGCCCTTAGATAATTTGTTAGATGCACAAATCTCTTTTGTAAATCAAGAATGGATTCTCCGGGTTGCATGCGGAACAATTCATATTCTTGACTTAACGTATTAAGTCTCGATCTCTTTACTTCAGTTGTTCCTTCATGTGTTTCAACTAGTGTATCCCAAATTTCTTTTGCTGTTGTACATGCTGAGACACGGAAGAATTCATCCATACTAAGTGCGCTTTGAAGGAGATTTATTGCCTTTTTGTCATACAGGACCTTTTTCTTATCATACACATCCCATGTAGTTTTAGGCTTTGATGAACCAACTCTGTTTACTACAGTTACCGGAACAAAAGGACCATTTTGGACAACATCCCATATTTCTTCTCCTTGTGCTTCTAGATGAGCCTTCATACGGATCTTCCAGAAATCAAAATATTCACCACATAATAGAGGATGCTTGTTGCTATTGCCACCGTCTCTGAACATAGAATTGTTTTTTGCAGAAGCCATTCTGGATCTAGTAGGAACAGGTTACCTATAACCTTCTCTGATACCAATTGTAAGTTCAGATGCGCCTAAGAGGGGGGGGTGAATTAGGTTCTTTAAAACTTTTTCTGAATTGTATGGATATTTTTTCACGAGTTTCTTTTCTTCCTTTTTCTGATAAGTGATGAAAGCAGTAAATGCGGAAAGTAAAGAACACAAAGATGTATCCTGGTTCCCCTCACAGTCCGAGAGTACTCCAGTCCCCTTTCAACATGAAAAAGATTTCCTTATAGTTGGTAATTTGTACAAAGACTACCTAACAACCAAGAACAATCCTCTTGGACCAAGAACAATCCTCTTGGATTTTCACTAAGACTACAAAGAGAACAATCCTCCCTAAGTGTCTTTCTTGTTTCCAACAATCCTGAAAACAAGGACACAATAGTTTGTTTGATTTGTATAAGAGTTTGAATAATGAAAGATCAATGTCAATCACTTGATTGATCTTTTCTATTAAATATGAAATTTAATATGGAATACTCTTCTAAGTGCTCAAGAACAATTTTCAGTATGCATATGAAAATGATGAACAAAAATCTTGAGTATAGAGAGTATGATCAAAAGAATAGAAAGTAATAGTTGTTAGTGATTGTTGTTGTATTGTTGTTGTTTTTTCTTAAAATTCTAAACAAAAATAATTTATAGTGTAGTAATACCTCTTCAATGAATCATAGCAATGTTTAAACCATTTTTACTAAAAAAATGTATTTGAAAAGATACAAACATTGCCATGAAAAAGTGTTACAAAAAGTTGGTGGAAAAATAAAAATTTTCAAAATTTAAGGCACAACAACCAGTTGCACTAAAGCAACAACCGATTGCTGTAAAAGCAACGTTTAAAATTTTTGAAAAATATAACTATGACAACCGATTGTCATTGAGGAGCAATCGGTTGCTCATAAGCAAATGTTCAAAAATTTTGAAAACAGAACACATGACAATCGATTGCTGCTAGATGACAATCGATTGTTTTCAAACAGAAGCTTTTGTTTTTTTGGATGCAACCGATTGTCCTAGCATGACAATTGATTGCTTGTGTACAAAAATTGAAAAATCATTATTTTCAAAGATTTTAAGCAATTTAAAACATCCTTCTTCAATCATACATAGTATATACTCAAAATATTATTTTAATAAAGTAAATGCATGATTAAAAATAGTTTTGAGCACTAAGAGCATAAGATCAAAAATTTCATATACCTTAAGCCATAAGTCTTGAAAAGATGATCTTGATTAATGAATCTTTGCTTGAGATAAATCTTCTATCTTGATCCATTCATTTTTGCATGCTAGCTTGTCTTCATCAAAACATTTGGAAAGCTTGATTTCACAGACCATACAATGCTTCAAAAGGTGTCATTCCAATACTATAATGGTAACTGTTATTATAAGTGAACTCTATTAACGGAAGGTAAGTATCCCACGAACCTCCCCGTTCAAGAACACATGCTCTCAACAAATCTTCTAACGACTGAATATTCCTTTCAGTTTGACCATTCGTCTGAGGATGATACGCCGAACTCAACCTCAACTTAGAACCCAACGCCTCTTGCAAACTCTTCCAAAAATATGAAGTAAACCTCGGATCTCTATCTGAAACAATACACAAAGGAACACCATGCAGCTTCACAATTACAGTAGTATAAATCTCTGCCAACTTTGATACTGGAACACTAATGTTAATAGGAATAAAATGAGCCGACTTCTTAAGCCTATCAACAATCACCCAAATTGAATCATTTTCTCTTGAAGTATTATATAGTCCTGTTACAAATTCCATAGAAATGTTATTCCATTTCTATTCTGGAACTTCTAACGGTTGCATCAACCCTACAGGCTTCTGATGTTCAACTTTCGACTTCTGACAAGTCAAACATGCATACACAAACCGAGCCACATCGCTCTTCATTCTAGGCCACCAAAACAAATTCTTCAAATCCTGATACATCTTCATAGCTCCCGGATGAATGCTCAACTTACTTCTATGACTTTCCTCGAGAATCACCCTCTTCATCTCTGCATCATCAGGAATACAAATTCGATTATGGAATCTCAACACACCTTGCGCATCTAACTTTAAATCTTTATTCTCGGACTGATCGATCTCAACCATCGAATCTACCTGTTTTACATCTAACCTCTAAACTTCTCTAATACTATCCAGAAAATCATTATTAATCTTCAACATCCCTAACATAACACTCTACGATGTCACCTCGCAAACTAAGCTCATATCTCTGAACTGCTCAATTAATTCCAACTCTTTAACCATCATTGCCAACATATGTAAAGTCTTTCGACTTAACGCATCAGCCACCATATTTGTTTTTCCTAGATAATAATTCAAGAGAACGTGTTCTGGGTCGGTATGCGCAAATACATTTCTAAATTCATCAAAAATTGTGCGGTATGCCAACAAACTAAGTCAGTTAATCATGGACCTTATGGATTGCTGCAACCTCTGCCAATTCCTACGCAGGTCCGGGAAGATATTTCATTAGACTTTATTATAGGTCTCTCTTCATTCCAAAACCACACAGCGATCTTAGTAGTAGTGGATAGACTTTCAAAAGTTGCACACTTTGGCATGTTCACCACACATTTTACTGCTACTAAAGTTGCAGAGTTGTTTGCCACCATGGTGTGTAAGTTGCACGGGATGCCTCGCAGCATGGTTTCGGACAGGGACCCAGTTTTCTTGAGCCGTTTTTGGCAAGAATTGTTTCGTTTAAGTGGTACCCAACTGAGGATGTCAACAGCCTACCATCCTCAGAGTGATGGACAAACCGAAATCGTGAACAAACTTCTCCAGCAATATCTTCGATGTTTCATGCATAATCGTCCAGCCAAATGGGGACAATATTTACACTGGGCAGAATGGCATTACAATACCGTAATCCACACCTCCACGGAATTTTCCCCATTCTAGATTGTGTATGGGCGAGCCCCTCCAACACTTTCTGATTACGTTGAGGGCACAACTCAGCTGCAAGCAGCGGAAGCAACATTAAAAGACCTCTCAGAGGTACTCAAGGAGCTGAAACGTAAAAGAATATTCACTAGTCATGACTCTCTAGGTTGTTATGCTGAATCATTAGAAAGTTGTTAGATTGTACTTTGGATTCTAGTGAACAATTGTACTATTTATGTACCTTTGGGCTAATTGAATGAAGGCGGAGAAATTAAATGAGCATAGTTGTAGTCATTAATTGTAGAATCTATAAAGTTTTGTAAAATTCATCTACAAAGGTGATGAAATATTTGTTATCACCCAAAGATAACACACATTAAAGGAGCCACAAATATTTGAATGAACCACATTTAATACTTTAATTGATCTCATCGACAAGCTACTTTTGAAAATTAAATTGATCTAGGATATTTTACTACCAAGCATGGTGTACAAGAACTTTTAGGTAGGAGCTACAATTCTAGGTGTGTCTGGCACCATTTAATTTGAATTAAGCTGACTCAAACTATTGAAATTCAAGTAGAAATACTTGTTGTGCCATAGTATGCTCTTATTTGGAAATGGTTGTAAGACAATCACCTTCTATTGCATTAATCAAGATCTTGAATATTTTGTTTCTTTGCAAGTACTAATTTTAAAATCATTATTATATTTAAATCTTAAACTTCAGTGAATCATCTTCCGTGATCACTAAGTATCCTTTCTTCACCAATTGATCAACATTCGGTAAGATGCACTTTATATTAGAAACGTACAGCACCTTATCTTCTACTATTTTCTTGCCATCTTTCAAATGAACAAGTACATTTCACATGCCCAATTCTTCCATTGAGTTGTTATCATCCAAATTCACATTCTCTTGTTAGGATCAAACTCAGTGAGAAACTTTTTGTTTCATTTTATATGATTTAAGCACTTAGTGTTAAGATACCAAGTGATAGAATCTACAACTTCGTCAATCACTGTCACCATTATCATCAATAATTCATAGTTACAATTAGGGGTGGAAATAGGTGAAAATAGGTTCAGGTGGTTAGATCCTTTTTTTTAATAGAAAAAGTTCAAATTTTTTTATAAGTTTATTTAGTTAAAAATGCTAAATCCTAGGCTGCAAAAAAAATCTTTTAAGTCTTTCAAACCTACCTATTTAAATAAATATGAATAATTTTATTATTATTATATGGTATTTGTATTTTAAATAAAGTTTAATTGTCTACAAGAATTTATGAAAATATGTTGAAAAAATCTCATGAACAATATCTTAAGTTGTTTTCATAAGTTCTCTCAAATAAATAGTATCACAAAACATATATTAATAGGTAAATTTGAATAAGACAATGCAAATAAACATTTAATCTAATTAATCTTTTAATTTGTTAGTCTATTTTAACACTAGTTTAAATATTTATTTAAAAAATTCAAATAAAATAGACTTTTATTTAAGTTAATAGGCCAATCAGCCATTTAAAAAGGTCAAACTTAGACCTAAAAACAAATATTTGATAGGTCATAAGTTAGACTTAGGTTTTGAAATTTTTAATCGGTCAGACTCAAATTTAGCAAAATCTAACTTGGCCCACCTATTTCCACCCATAATCACAATTGGAAATTTCGCTACATTTTTCTAATGCAAGTAAACCATTGAATATACTTCATCTGTTTCAAAATGATTGTCGTTTTAACAAATAAATTTTGTTTCAAAATGAATGTCATTTTCAATTTTCAATATAGTAATGATTATTATTTTTTCAATTATGTTCATTATTTTTTACTCTCTATACTACTTTCAATACATTAATAGGGTTAATTTGTAAAAGTGTAATGTCTTATAACAACATCATTGCATTCCTTAATTTGTGTGAAAAACCTTAAACGACAGAAACAGTGAGAATATTTAGTTAAGCTAACAAACTTATAATCAATACAACTTCCAGCAATTAACTAACTTTACATAAACTAACACTATAGGAAAATTCATGCTTTTAATTTCAATAGAGGGTAAAAATATCTTTTTAATCATTTTTTCACATCAACTTGTTATCATAATTGGATGATCATCTTATAGTATTGTCTCCATTGTCTTTCAAGCCAAACCCAAATTCAGTTATATTGGAGAACGTTTCTTAATTACTCGCCCTTAATAGTAATAGATGACATGTTTTTATTGTAAGCTAAAGATTAGACTCAATCTTTTAAGTGCTGACCCAAAACTCCGCATTATCAAGGGCTCTCATTGCATTGTGGATACTTGATATAGTTTTTAGAAAAACAGCTCAGGCAGAGAAAAGAAAAGGTCAAATAACATAACAGAACAGAACTCATCAAATATGAGATTTGGCAAAACCATAATGGCAGCAACATCACTTCACATCTTCTGAATGTGCCACACAATAGAGCAAAACAAAACAATCTACTACATTTGAAACTTGAAATCTACATTATTGTGCTAAAAAACAGTTTTTCCTCTTCCTCATCATCTACATAATGGAGCATGCATTTGGGTTTTCATCACTGAACATGTTGGTGAGATGGGAGTCTTCATATGTAGTAACCATTCCGGTGGAAGTCTCCAATCTCCTCACATATCCAGGAGGAGCCTTCTTGTCATAAGATGAAACAGCATATGGATGAGCCACCATGTTGTATGGCACATAAGGCCAAATTTCTGCTTTCTTCCCTGTTGACTTGGCCTTCTTTAGGACCTTATTTGCCTCCACATAACCTGTTACCGTCACTTTTTGCTGCTTCCTGTTTATCTCCACTGATTTCACTCCTGCACCACCACCAATACTTTTTAACTTCATCATTTTGATGTACTCGATACTATGTCGACATATAGAATGCAAGAAAGCTATAAAACATTGACACTGTCACAAACACAGACACCGGATACAATACTGACACTCATAATAGTCCGAGAAAGTTAAATGACGTGAAAATGTAACTTACCATTTATTGAAGAGAGGGCTTTCTTGACCTTAAGCTCACAACCATCACAATCCATTCTCACCTTCAACTCGACCGTCTGTAATTGCTTCCTCTTCTTGATCTTTTGTTGATGGTGGCCACTTCCCATTAGATCAGATAAATACTCTATAGTTCCTCCAACTCCCATTTCTATGTATATTATTATTTTGATTGACAATCCCAAAAATGTTTAAAATATAAATAAATAAAAAATAGTTAACTTGGCAATGCCAATAGATATGAACAAAACACAATAGCACAATTCAAGGCTGAGAAGCTGATGAGTTTGTGAGATTAAAGAGAAACTGAGAATATTGCAGAGATATTGGTTGTGAGAATGATGAGTGTGAGTTTATATTGAAAACAAAAGGAGGGAGCTCCAAAAAGTAGAAATTGCAAGGAACTTTCATGCAAAATAATTAAAAGATTCCTTCTCTATCCTCTAATGATATATTAATAATGTTGCTATTTGAAGAGCTTCTTTTACCCCACTTTTAGTAATGAAAAAAGTGACTTTTATGGGTTCAAGATTCTTAATGTTCTGTGGTAGTGTTTTTCAATGTGGTGTATATTCAGTTGACATTTGACTATATTGTTTAATAGGGAAAGAAAATTGGTATAACCGATGACACCTAATGAGAACTCTCTCATTGAGGCTTCAATTCAAATTGAAGAATAATGATTAATCCCTAACACATGAATGTGTCGGTGTAAGGTGATGAAATTGAGGAAGAAGAGAGAAAATGATGAATGATAAAAAGTTGCTACAAATGATTGAAAAGGGATTGAATTAATTAATGAAATCTAATACACTTATTTATACAAAGATAGCAAAGATAAGAATGTCACATAGGCCCTAAGAGAGAATATTTCAAATATAGCAAATACTAAATTACCCATTTAATATCATCCCTTAATTTAGTATCTATCAGAAACTAACAACACCAATTTCATTTCTCAAACAAAGAAATTGATTTGTTTTGATTGCCTTCGTCAGAACATCTGTCAGTTGTTTCTGGGTGCTACAGTGCAGAACTTCTAACACTCTTTTATGCACTTGACTTCTCAGAAAATGATACTTCGTCTCAATATGCTTGCTTCTTCCATGCAACACTGAATTCTTGGCAAGATTGATTGCAGACTTGTTATCAATCAACAACTCCAGAGGTTTCTCTATCTCAATCTTCAAATCCTCCAGAAAATTTAGAAGTCAAACAGCTTGACATGCAACTACAACACCTGTAATGTATCCAGCTTCACATGTTGACTGAGCCACAACAGGCTGTTTCTTAGAACTCCAAGAAATAGGACCTCCCAGAAACTTGAACAAGTAACCATAAGTATTTCTTCTGTCAACTCTATCTCCACACCAGTCAGAATCAGAATACCTCACTAATTCTGGTTATGTCTTTATTCCAGAAGGAAATAGCACTCCATATTTCAGAGTTTCCTTGATATATCTCAGAATCCTGACAGCAGCTTGGTAATGAGACCACTTTGGTTTACTCATGAATCTGCTAACCATTTCAACTACATAGCAAATGTCAGGTCTGATATTGCACAAGTACCTAAGAGAACCAACCAACTGTTTGAAGGTCGCAGCATCCACAGAATCATCATCAAAATCTAATTTATGATTGGTTTCTGATGGTGTCACAACAACTTTACAATTCTGCAGCTTAAATCTCTTCAAAAGTTCAAGTTCATACTTCAGCTGATGTACAATGATATCTTTCTTTGAGTACAGAATCTTCATTCCTAGAAAATATACTATATTTCACAGATCTGTCATCTCAAATTCATTCATCAGAACTTCTTTGAACTTGATTATATCTTCTGGACAACTTCCTGTTAGCAATATGTCATCAACATATAGACACACCAGAATCAAATTGCCACCAGAATGCTGCACATACACGCCATATTCCATCTCACTTTTCTGAAACTTCTGCCTCTTGAAAAACGAATCAATTTTCAGATTCCAAGCTCTGGGCGCTTGTTTCAGTCCATACAAGGATTTATGTAACTTGTATACCATCCCTTCTTGATTCTTTTTCACAAATCCAGGAGATTGTGACACATATACCTCTTCTTGTAACGGACCATTCAGAAATGCAGACTTCACATCCAGATGTATCAAAGGCTAATTTCTATTTGCAGCTAAAGCAATCACCAGTCTGATTGTTTCATGTCTAGCTACAGGCGCAAACACCTCAAAGTAATCTAGCCCAGGTTTCTGAAGAAAAGCTCTGGCCACTAGTCTCGCTTTGTGTTTTCCAATTGATCCATCTGGCTTAAGCTTCATCTTGAAAACCCATATGACGCTGATGGCTTTCTTCTTTTCTGGAAGCTTTGTCAACTTCCAAGTTTTGTTTATTTCAATAGCCTCGAGTTCTTCCTTCATGGAATTCAACCATACTTTCTTCTTGAGAGCTTCTTCAATACCTATTGGTTCAGAATCTACTAACATAGCACACTGAACGACTTCTCCTTCAGAATCTACTTCAGTATCACGCAACATGCTAAAATCTACAAACCTACTTGGTATTTGTCTGATTCTCTGTGGCCTCTGAACTTGTTCTGAAGCTTCTTTAGAACTTGGAACAGTGCTAGCTTCTGGACCTTGTCCAGAAATACTTCCTTCAGAATTACCACATTCAGAGTTACTTCTGGAAGCTTGTTCTCCAGACCCTATGTCTTCAGAGTTTTCCCTTCCAGAAATATAATCACCACCAGATTCTGGATCATTATCAGAATTTGAATCTGAATCAGATCCACTATCAAAATCTCCTTGAGATTCTGACTCATCTTCAGAGTCTTCAGAATCAGATTCATCTTCTGACTCTGACTCGTCTTCAGAACTTTCTGAAGAATCTTCAGAAACTAACTCTGGTGTTGGCGCTACACCAGAACCTGATTGAGACTTGTTTCAATCCCATGTTTCTGACTCTTTCACAATAATGTCTCTGCTGATTTCAACTTTGTTGGTTTCTGGACAATAAATCTTATAGGCACTTGTACTGTGGTACCCCACCAGTAACATTACTTTGCTTCTATCATCCAGTTTCCGTCTTCTAGCTTCTGGAACGTGTTTGTAGCATACAGAACCAAACACCCTCAGATGGCTAACACTTTGGTTATCTCCATCCAATTTTCTAAAGGAACAATTTCCTTCAGCTTCTTCGTTGGACACTAGAACATATGCTGATGTGGCAACAACTTCTCCCCATAACATGTGAGGTAGCTTCTTCTCTTTCAGCATATTTCTGGTCATATCAAGCAAAGTTTTGTTTCTTCTTTCAGCAAGACCATTGTGCTGAGGAGTATATGGAGCAGTAACCTCATGTTCTATTCCACTCTCCTCACAAAACTTCTGGAACTCTGTAGAGTTATACTCACCTCCACCATCCGTTCTCAGAATCTTCAACTTTTGACCACTCTGCTTCTCAGCCTTCACTTTGAACTTCTGAAACTCAGTAAACACTTCATGCTTGAACTTGATGAGTGTTACCCATGTCATTATTGTTAACTCATCCATAAAAGACACAAAATATTTGTTTTCTCCAAGTAAAGATACTGGAAATGGTCCACACACATCAGAATATACTACTCCCAAAGCATGCTTCGCTCTGGGGGCTACTTTTGATGCAAATGGCAATCTGGGTTGCTTGCCTTTCATGCATATCTCATATGACTTCTCAGGCTTCACAATCTTCGAAATGCCATGTACAAGCTTCTTAGAACTTAGATGCCCTAAGCTTCTATAGTTTAAGTGTCCCAACCTCTTGTGCCACAGCTTACTATCACCTTCAGCTCCTTCTGCACTAAGACACTTTGCTTCAGCTGTTTCTACATTCACCTTGAATGTTCTATTGCTTTCCTGCTCAGACTTCATAATCAACTTCTGATTAGAATCATATAACATCAAGAGGCTGTCCTTGATAACAACTGAGAAACCTTTCTCAATAAGCTGACACACACTCATCAGATTGTTTTTAATTCCAGGAACATACCAAACATCTTTGATCATAATATTTTTTCCATTCTTCATTTTGACTCTGACATTTCCCATACCTTCTGCATTAAGATAATTATCATCAGCACATCTGATCTTTGTTCTCCTTCTGGAGTCAAAGTCTATTAGCCATTGTTTGTTTCCAGTCAAGTGGTTTGAACAACCAGTGTCCATATACCACCAATCTTCTGAACACTTTCCATCAGAATCAGAAGCCATCAGTAGCACGGGTTCATCATCAGAATCTCCTTTGGATATATTTTCTTCTTCTGATTTCCTTCCTCTGTTTCTACAATCTCTGGCAAAATGGCCAAACTGTTTACAACAGTAACATTGAACCTTCTTCTTGTCATACCTTTCTTTTCCCTTCTGATATTTCTTTTCATCAGAAGTTGAGGTTTCTGACTTCTGGAATTTATCACCACCTCTATTCTCCTTCTGGTCCTTCTTGACAAAAGAAGCCTTCAGAGTTTACTCAACTTCCCTCTCAGAAGTTCTTTCAGTCAGATGCAACTTTTGCGCTTCTAGACTGCTTTGCAACTCTTCTATTCTCATGGTTTCCAGATTTTTAGAATGTTTAATAGAAACAACAATGTAATCAAACTGAGGAGTAAGCGACTTCAGAATCTTCTCTATGATTACCTGTTCAGAAAGTGTTTCTCCACAAGCTTTCATCTCATTAGTGATCAGAATCATTCTGGAGATGTACTCAGAACCTTTCTCATTGTTCTTCATGTTGAGATTCTCATATTTCTTTCGCAGGGACTAAAGCTTCACCTTCTTCACTGATGCGTCACCACTGTAACACCTTACCAGTATATCCCATGCCTCTTTCGACGTCGTCGAATCAACAATCTTCTCAAACACACTTTCATCCACACACTGATGGATATAGAACAGAGCTTTCTAATCCCTCTTCCACGTATCTTTTTATGTAGATCTTTGTTCTTCAGTAGCATCTGCTGCAACTAGAACATAACCATTGGTAATAAGATCCAGAACATCTTGAGCATTAAATAGCACACACATTTGTATCATCCATCTGTTCCATATTTTGCCATCAAAAACTGAAAGTTTAGTGTTCAAACTACTGCCTCCGTTCATCTTAAACCTTGCACAAATCTCAGATCTCAGATCTCACTCAATGTTTCCCAAATCCATGGAATCAGTGTGATTCTGTTTAGATTTTGTTGAAGATTCAACAGAAATCAAACACATAGCTCACTTTCACTCGTGTTTCCCAGAATTTCATAAGAACCAAGTGCTCTAGATACCAATTTTATTGGTGCAAGGTGATGAAATTGAGGAAGAAGAGAGAAAATGATGAATGATAAAAAGTTGCTACAAATGATTGAAAAGGGATTGAATTAATTAATGAAACCTAGTACACCTATTTATACACAAAGATAATAAAGAGAAGAATGCCACATAGGCCCTAAGAGAGAATATTCCAAATATAGCAAATACTAAATTACCCCTTTAATAGAATGAACAACTATTAGGCGGTGACACAATTTTGAAGCGCACTAAAAGTTTACCACGACTATGAATCTTTTACCATTACTTTTTAAAAAATGAGTTATTACTTGCTGATATACTAATGTCATGGTTTGTTTTTCTCAAATAGTATATCAATGAAATCCTGTCTTTAGTTTTCATATGCATGGTCGATGTCAAATTTAGATAAAAGAAAAGAGTTGGGTTAGGCAGTCGATACTAACGTAAAAGTTTGTCGAAACTCTATGACATAGTTCAATTACGAAATATAGGCACATTTATCGAAAAATCTATGGAAATAATATACATTATAGTTAGGAGGAAGATTAATTTATTGTACCTACAAGAAAATAAGTGGACAAGTGAAAAGATAAAAGAATTAGACAACTCAGAATTTAAACTCTAGTACACAAGAAAATTAAGATTGAGAAATGGAATGGAGATTATTGTGAACAATGAGTGGCAGATGTGAAAAAAAGTAAGAGATCGAATCATAACTTTGAAATTTGCAGTTCAACAAGACACTTTTAATGCTATTAGTATTTATGCACCTTATATTGGGTTATCAGAATACCTTAAGGTAAAGTTTTAAAAGAATTAAAAATGTTTACTTCAGAATATATCTCAGGGAGAGAATCTTTTTCTAGGAGGGGATATAAATGGACATGTATGGAGCATAACAAGAGATTTTGAGAACGTGCATTTTAGAGTTTTCGTCGACTTTTGATCTAAATATTATGGTCTCGGGGAGATAAATGCATAGGATAAATTCATGTGGAGTTTTCGTCGACTTTTGATCTTACTATAGCTAATATATGTTTAGAAAAAGAGATAAGCATCTTATAACATATAAGAGTGGGGTGACATGTTCTCATATAGATTTCTTTTTTATTCAAAAGTCAAATTAAAATATTTCTTGAACTATAAAGTTATTATGTGAATCCAACATAAAGTATTGATTATGCATGTAATAATCAAAAGAAGAGGAAAGAGAAAAAGTCAAATGAAAGTAGCATTTGAAGAGTGAAAACAATGAAGTTTCCAACACAATATTTTGGATGGAGGGTTTGGTCAACCACAAGGAAGTTTAAATAATATGTGGAATAAGATGGCTCAAGATTTAAAAAAAGTAGTCAAAGAGACATTTGGAGAATCAAAAGATTTTGAAACTAGGGAGAAAGAACCGTGGTGATGGAATGAAAATGTTTAGAGTAAAGTTAGAGTAAAAAAATGCTTTGTTTTAAAGAAAGATCTAAGTGTAAAAATGTTGAAACGTGAGAAAAGTATAAGAAATCTAAGAGTCTGACGAAGAAGGCACCAAGAAGGCGGTGAGTGAAAAAAGAATTTAAGTTTTTGGTGAATTATACCAATTTTTAAGAACCAGGGAGGAGAAAAATCTATGCATTGGTTTGCTAAGTGAAGAGAAAGAAAGACAAGAGATGAGTGGTTCACCAAACTCTTTAATGAAATTACGAGATCAAAGTAAATGTCGAATGAATGGAGAAGAAGAACTTTAGTTCTAATCTATAAGAACAATGTGTATATATATATATATATATATATATATATATATATATATATATATATATATATATATATATATATATATATACAAAATTGTGTAAATTATTAAATGATTAAACTTAAGACATATCATGAAGTTTCGAGAAAGAGTGATTGAACAAAGACTAAGAAAAGAGAGTCAAGTCACTAAGAAAACAATTTGGTTTTAGGTTGACCATAGAATTGATTTATCTACTATGATGTGTAATGGAACACTATCGAGTGTACTAATAAAACTTGCACACAATTTTTATTGATTTAGAGAAAGTGTATAATAGGAGTTGAGATCCTCTCCATTTCTCAAAAGAAAGGAAGAACTCCATTACTAAAAGCTTTGGTGCATAATATATATGTGTTTTTTAAAAGTGTGACAAATAGTTATATAATTTAACTTTTATATCACCAAAACTTTAATAATGAAGCTATTCATTTCTTTTGAACAATAGAGAGGAACTCAACTCATATAATAGTGTCTAGAGAGATTTTATAAATAAATAAAAAACCTAAAAAAATGATTAGAATTACATATATTTAAATTATTCAAATATTGTAATAAATATTTATTTTTTTATTATTCAAATCAATATATCTAATCATTATTTTAAGATCTGCAAAACTCAAAGGGTCACTTTAAAATGAATACGAGGGATAGCTTTTTTATAAAGTTAGCATTTGATTTCATCTGCTTCCATTTATGATATTTTAACCAAAAGAAGCAATTTAAACAATGTAAGCAACCCGTTGCATAAAAGCTTTTTTTTTGCAATCAAGGTAGAAACTACGTGCACAAAAGCACTGATAATCACTTTTGGGAAACAAAGGTAGAGCGAAAAGAAAAAGATACGAAAATAGAAAAGTGAAACAAAAAGTGCATGAAAACAGAATTGAGAAACATGCAACCCATACCACACCAATTCTAATCTTGTGGCAGAGAGTGATCTTGATGCAAAAAACAGGACACGAAAAGGGGAAACTTTTGTCACGCTTCTAAGCAAAAGTAACTATGGGATGTGAGAAAGTAAAGTTAAGAAAAGTTAAGAATTTATAAATATACTTGTCAATAAAATATATAATCTTTTATTTTGCCTAACTTAGAACTCTATTAAATGTGCTTAACAACTCTTGAATGAGTGGCATTCTTTGTGAGAATTTCTGTTTCAACTTCCTAAAGAACTGATACAATATTTAAAGGACAAAAAATACTTTGCATTGACATTTTTGTGTGCTTCAATTCGTCTTGCTTTTTTATCATAGATTCTATCTGTTTTTATGGAGTATAAAAGGAGAAACTTTAACTAGGAAACAAGGAAGGAAGCTAGAACAAAAGGCCTAACAGGTCGTGGGTATTGAGAGACATGTTTAAAGGAGATTTTACGAGAAAGTGAGAATTCATTGAAGAGTTTAACGATTCTTATTGGCTTTACTTGGCACTTACTGTCTAGTTTCTTCCCTCTTCAATGATCACTTATTTTGTGTATATTTCTCCTATATTTATTTGTTTCTACAGCATGATCCTACCAACTTGTTTTCATAACTACAACTATTTCTCGTTGAAAATACTTGAAATTTGAAATGCTAGTGCCACAAGTATTTCGGTTCACAAAAATTTTAAGAAACATGATAAAAATGGTTTCATAAAAAATGAAATAAAATTTCTTATAAGAAAAAAAACCTTCATACCAAGCAAATTAATTTACATAACCTCACCCGACCTAGAGTGGGCGTTAAGAGAAAAATGTTTCACTACCGAGTTCTAGGAATCTAATGCTGACTGTTAAAAACAACTGACAGCATAGAAGGGTGTAAGATCTAACATACTTACAAACCTAGGACAAAACAGGACAGATTTAGATACACATGTAACACTTTTAGACAGGCTACTAGAAATACTGCGAACATGAAAGTCTCAGTAAAAGACCGATAGAAGTTGAAATAGAAGCAAACAATAGCAGTGCCAATGTTGCCAGTATGAAATCATTTGAGATGTCTGAGATGAAACAACTGAAGAATTTTGAGGAGCCTTTCCAGCAACAGCTGGAGCCACTGCATGCCCTTTGATTCTTTGCTGCTCATCTGCGGGCAGCGGGTTTGACGATGTCTTGTTTGGAGGGGAGAGGGGCATCTTCTTACCAAGACTGAGATCCTGACCTACAAATGAGTAAGATTTGAACTTAAGACCTCTTTCATTCTTTGGATGCCCGTGATAAGGGGATATATACCCACCGGTTAGAAAAAAAAAACCATAAATATGTATGTTTTGTGAGAAATACTGACTCACAATTTGAACGTGACCACGCTAGCTTCTTGTTTTCCCTATCAAATACCAACCGGTATCCCGTCATGAAATTTTCTGCAAATAATTTAATCAGCTATACGTTCAAAATACATTTTTCTTCAGAATCAAGAATAGGGCAATCAGTATACTTTTCTAGAGAAAATATGTAAACTTACGTCCAATAGTTCCCATATCCCCTTCGGTTGGCTGTATTGCTAAACAAAATCCATCAATTCCCTGCACCAAAATAACCGGTCATTATAATTTAGCTACATCTGTTGCAAGAGAAATGACCCTTTTTTTCATTTCCCTTCTTGCTTAAACAGCTAACTGAAAACTGAACTTTCATGTGGAAAACTTTTTCTATTAGGTTAAACATAAAGGGAAGTGTTTCTCAAGTAACTGATTCCAAATAACTAGTCTATATCTATATTTATGATAAAGCCTCTTATGATCATATGTTTTACTTTTTCACCTCTCCTTCCAAAAGAAAGAGGAACCACTTAATCCACACCCACCTGTTCGTTGTAATATACAAACACGGGATTATAGACCACAAAACTGTTATTCTGTTGGAACATGAGTGTCAATGTGGGAACCTTAGGCAGCTGTTGCGAACTGTTTCAAAAATAAAATATTGTCATCAGAAAGACCAAAAAAATAAGCAATTAGGACGTCAAGAATCGAGAGTTGAGGCGGGAGAGGGAAAGAAAGAGATCTAAGTAAATTCACCTGGGTACATAACAATACTCCCAAAAAGATCCTTGAAAGGTTGATCTTGTAGCATTTACTTGTTTGTCAAACTGTCAAATAAAATTATATAAATATCCACAGAAGAGATTTACAATCATGAAATTCTAAAGACAAAAGTACCTCCTTAGCTATTGCTTCATATGCATGACCCGGAAGAAACGTAAATGACGTTCCACTATCAAACTGAGCATTAAAACTTGTTACTTTAGGACAAGAATTTCCAATACAAGTGGCCTCCACTCCGACAATGTAGGTTGAACTGAACAGGAAATTTATCATAATTAGCAGGAGACCATTTTCAAAATTATTTTTAGTATAGTAAAAGGTTGTAAGCTAATTAAATGTAGATGATTTCATACAATATTCCATCCAAGGGCAAGAATGGAGTAGACTGTTGCACAGTTGATCCCTGATCACCAAAAAATAATCTACCGGAATCATCTTCATTAAAGCACAACGAAAAAGAATCACGGATTAGTCCTGATTTAGCAAGAAAACTCGGAACTGAACCCTGCCCAGGTCCCAAACCAATGACACCATCTGGAGCATCACCATTCAAATACTCGCCACTTTGCTTCATACCACACCTGCGTTCAACAAAATTTACGTTAGTCAATAGGGACACACTGTTTAAAAGAGAAACAGTGTCATTGGGCAAAGGGATGTTGAAGTGACAAGGACACAATCAATCAGGTATACCCGACAACAACTGAAGCCTGAACAGAAGAGTTAGATGAGCTGCCACCGCCGTCGCCGGATTGAAGATGCAATATGTCCTCAACTAACAACCCAGAACTTGATGTATTTTCTGATGTGTAATTGATAGTATACGGACACTGCTGCTTGGAAGTTTTACAATTTGAACCCATATCACATAACCGATGGCTGCAAGATATATGCTTGCTGGATAACGACCTAGAGGGACTATACTCATTCAGATCTCTATCCTGCATAATAGATGCCCCATATGTGAGGGAGCACCTGCCAATCAATTACTGGAAATAAGTGCTAAACCAGCCACCAACTCTTAGCTTAGACTCTAAAAACTTCACCCAAACATGCACCAATAAAGCTGAGGTGCTAATATGTTATTTCCCGTATTACTAGTATTTAGCAGTTCAACCAAAATAGCACATGAGAGAGGGTTGTGGCATAACTATTGACACTTAGATTTTATCAATTTTCAAGGACAAACAAATCTCTGATTATAAGCTTTGACTAGCATAAATGCTTATCATATGAGTGTCTATCTATAAGCCATTCCTATAACAAAAGATAAAATAAAGTTAAACTCATTTTACACACTATAAGTTGTATTCATATAAGCTTTAAGAACTTATGGAAATGGAAATAAGATGAAAACAACTTATGAATGTCTTAATTTGCTTTCGTAAGCTCTCCTAAATAGTACCACGAATGCTTATGCTGGTAATTAAACTCAAATAAGTCAATCCAATCTAATTACACATAAAGGTATTACATTTTCATATTAAATCTAACTCATCCTTACAGAACCAGGACTCTCCAATACGGCCGCACGTCCAGCACCACTGAGTGTTTGGCGCGTACATATTAATGGTAGATTGTATGATAGATAGACTCGAATACTATAAATATGAAGCACATACACCTAAAACACAACACCGACAATGGTAATAATTTGAAACACTGTTGGTGTCAGTTTCGGACATCTGACACATCTTTTTTCAGAGATGCATGTGCTACAGAGCTCAAATATCACTCTTTATAAACTCTATCCACACTTATTTGATGTACCTTTTTTTTAATAGAAGTACAAGTTAGTGTACATACCAAACTGGAATAGAAACTGGCAGACAAAGGAGCACACTGTATACAATCACAAGGAACCCAAAGAAGATCGCTCCCAGCATCCAATGCTACAAGAAACGAAGTACTCGGGGTCCCTATATCAATCCACGTGTAATGTAACCTATTAACATTGCAAAAAAAAAAAAAAAATCAGACTCAAAAATTCAAAAAATAAAATAAAAAACAAAAATAAAAAAAAAACACAAAAAGTAGAAGAATCGGGAATTACCAGGCCAAGTCGTTTCCAAACGACATCGTTTTGCTACCATGAGAAGGAAACAGAAGCTGGTGACGAGCGGCACCGAGGTTAACTTTATGCCTGACAAAGTCGTTTCTAAGAAGCCTCTGGTAGTACTGCATGCTCCGCCGGTCCGGCCAGTCGCCGGTCTGAACCCGAACCGGTTTCATTTCTTCGGAGAATCGGTGAACCAGCTTGGTGGAAAAGGTGGTCGGAACCTGCATTGCGGAAGTAACTGTCACCGAGAGGAGGAACGGAAGCAAGAACCGCCACCGTGACGGCATCGGAGATCGAGATCTAGGAGTTTGTTTTTGTGGTGGTGAAAGTGATTAGGTTAAGATTAGTGTTGATTAGCGTAGGTAATTAAGAGATTATGAGTTGTTGAGGGAGGGGTGCGCAGTGTGCATCATGGTTTGTTCATTTGTTCATCGCTGTGTGTGGTGTGTCTGAGTGAGTGGGAATGAGAGTGACAAACTTGGTTTTTTTCTGTTTGTGGGTGGCGGAATAAAGTATAGTTTTTGACAAATAAAGTATAGTTAAATGATGGAAAAAGGTAAGATAAATGTGAATATGATATGCATTTATTTTATTTTATTTTTAATTAATTATTATTCTCATATTTAAAAGAGAAAAGAAGTGATGCACTTAACTATCTACCAATCACAACTTTGTATTTAATTATACTCCACTTTTATTTATTTTTTTTTTTAATAATACGGTGGATTGTTGATTGTGTAAAATAAATTTACGGTGACAATATATGAATATTATTCTCTATTTTAAATAGTTGTTTGAGTTTTGAAATCTTAATATTTGGTCTTGTAACAACGGATAAATCCAATATTCCACCGTCTATTAGTCTAATATCCCATCGCTTAGTGGTAGGGATACTCTAAGACTTTAATCTTCATTACTAGGATTATTTTAGAAGTTGTTTGATTTAAAAAATACTAATATGTATACCCGTGCGAACTATGTGATAAAATTTTTTAAATTAAAAAAATAATTTATATAATTTACAAATGAAAGAATATATTACATCTCTTTTAAATTTTTATTTAGATGACATAAGTCCAAATAAATTCTCTCAAACATTACCACATTTACCAAGTAACAAGAAAATGAGCTTTTACAATAACGTATAACTTATTTATATATGCCCAAGCAAAACATATAAGACCATTTACAATGGTTGAAAAACTCAACACCCACTTTTTCAACTCCCAACACTCCACATCATTTTCTCTTTCTTCCACCTAATAACTCAACACTCATTCAACTTTTACCCTCTCCAATGGTTTTTCACTCAACACCCTACCCCACCACTTTTTATTTTCATATTCTTATTTAAATTTTATTTTTATTTTTATGATTACATAAAATTACAATTATCGATTAAAATTAAATTAAAATAATAAATACTTAATAATTTATTTTTTAATTTTTTGTAATAAAAACAAAATTGTTGGGATTTTGGTTAAATGGAAAATTAGCAGAATTTTGAGTGTTAAAATGATTATTGGGATCCATTTCACTAAAAAAAGACACTTAACTTCAAAATAAACACTAATAATAAAATTAAGATAGTGAAAAACTTAGTTTTTTTTTGTGTCCAAATCAAATGAACCAAGTCTCTATTTATAGAGAAAAAAAATCATGAATTTTGGTTAAAAAAAAAATATTAATTTGCAACGAAATAATTGAGTTAAAAGTATTAAATGAATAAAAATCTGGTCAGCCAATCAAGCACAGCCACGTGGCAGCTTCAATTGTGTTGAGTTTTCTCAACACCTCTCTCTTCCAACACACACTCAACACCTCTCTCAACACCCATTGGAGGAGATTTTGCATGTTGAGTTCAAACTCAACATACCCATTGCACATGGTCTAAGTTAAACTTCCAAAATTACAAAAGATAAAAGATAAAAGTCACTTTCTTGGAGAAATGTCTCTAGAATCTGAAAACTCAAGCATCAAAATAAAGATAAAAGTTTAAAATAAATATTCAAACAAAAATACAACTTTGTCAAATGATTACCTACACTAATTAAATCTAATATTCAAAAACACCAAGATAGTCTTAAGTATTCTTTGCTTCGCTCTACATCAACTTCAATTTTCAAAAACAAATTCTGCATAATTTTAACTTCAAAATATGCTCTCCATTTTTCTTCAAGATCAATGCACCAAACAATTAAGCTCTCAAAACAGTCATGTTATTAATATCAACAAAATTAACAATTATCACCTGCATACAAACAATTAACAACAACAAAATCATGACTCAAGACCAATACAATTGCAGCCATGTATTATACCAACCATATACATAAAAAAATCAAAAAAATTCACCATACCCATGGACCTGTCCTGTACCAGTTCAGTCACTTGGATCCACTTATAGTTCACAGGAAAATCGAAAAAAGAATTAGACAAAAATAGTTAGCACTAACAGCCCCCAATCAATTATTGATACTGCCCTGCAATAGTTCCCAAAATAAAAATCAAATAAATATTTAGTTAGTTGTCGAACACTGAATCACTTCAGCTCTTTGATGTAGTTGTCGAACACGAAATCGCTTCACCTATTTGATTTGTAGTCTACTGATACTGTATAATCTGTTTCAAATAATTGATCAACATTGGTGAATATAGTATTTGAATAGACGAACATTTCACAGTTTCAATTTTACTGTATAATCAATTTCATATAATTGGTAGCTTTGGATAACAATGAATCCTAATCTAAACCAACTTTAACTTTAGATAATGATATTGCATACCTTCTCTCAATCGGCTTTAGCCTGAGAAACTAACTCTTGATTCATTTCATCTACCCAACAACAAAAATATATACACACAAACATATATCCCTCCTCCAAAAGAAATGAAAATCTCACCACATTGGCTAAAAGTGCGCCAGAACTTGTAGTGCCTACAAAATCACTGGGATTCCTTTCAATTGTCTGGAGAAAATCATCAACTTTTTATTTTAGGAAATTTTGGGGATAGAATATTCAATTCTAATCTCAACTTATAAGTAATTTAGAGATAAAGTGAATATCGGTCGAAGAATTTGATGAGATATGAAGCTTGTTTAATTCATGACAGTCTCTTCGGTTGATCAGATATGGCTTGAAATGGAGATTTGGAGCTTGTTAAATTCATGGCAGTCTCTTATGTACCTTCACATTTTGATATAAGTTGATGCAACCGACTTCTCTGTGTCAGTCTCCTTAGTAAGTCTTTCAACAATAGTCCCTTTCTGTTTGAGGTGCGTAGATTATCAACCATGAATATGAAGGGTCCAATGAATTGAGATAGTCTCCTTTTGACGAAGGATCCAATGAATTGAGATAGTCCATTTTTACTCACCCCTTTATGAAGCCATGAATATGCTTCAAGACCCACCTGTAGAATTTGCAAAGTGAGTGAGAATGAGGTATGAGATTGAAAAATTTAACACAACACATATGAAAGTTTGAGGAAAAATGAAACCTTTGAATGAAATGGGACAAATTTATGATTCATAAGTCCAAACTACAAATCAATAAGATGGGAAGTTTTCCTAGCTATTTTTATAGCATAGCTGGATCATTAATCTAATTTCTCAAGTATTTATAATATTTGATAGAATACTCAATGAGACTTTCTTTTCACTTCAAGTCTGGTTTTGTTGATATTGGTGATGATAAATTGTTGAGCCTTTATCAAATCAAGGAGCCTATATTCACCACATGCCAAATCATTGAGCCTCCAACAGTCTCAATTGAGAATCACATTTCACTAACTGTTAACTACAGTTAACAAACCACTCATTTTCCTCCATAAAAAATAACTACAACAAAAAAATCTTAAAATTCTATACCCGATTCTTGCATGGATGCCGCGAATCACAGTAGTATTGATTTATTATTATTGGATTGGACACATTTTCAATCAAAATATTATGGAATGTGATCTTGGAGGAAAAACCACTCCAACCCTAATGAAAATTGACTCGACTCAACCGATTTGCACATTACTGAATCACATATAAAGAGAATGAAAATGCTACAGTTACCGGGAAACTTACCTGTCTTGTTTTGATTCTCACAACCATTATCAGTGTTGTGAATAAAAACTCCATCAACTTTGACATCGTGAATCTTCTCTCATACCTTTTGAGCACCTGCATTTTCTCAATATTTCATGTAGTACAAAATTCAAAAGACTATAAAAAATGTATCACACTAAGTAACAAAACATTTTGCCACATGTCCATGCAAGTCCTGACCAAACGATTCTAACATCATATCAATCTGCAGATGCATAGGTAACCTGTAATTAGGGGTGGCAAAACGGGTCTGGCCCGTTGGGCATGTTCGTTTTACCCGTAATTTAATGGGGGCGGGCCAAGAATTTATGCCATCAACCTCTAATGTGACTGCCCCATCCCACCCTGTTTTCTTCGCGGGCTTTTGCGGACATGATTATTAGCATAAAATTTTGCATTTTTAGGCCTAAAAGGTCCAATGCCTGCGAGTTTTCCCCGCCCCATACTCACTTTTTTGTGGGGCGGCCCTAGGTTTTAGACCCTCATCCTCAACTATGTCCGCTGATCAGTGCATTTTGATGCACATTCTTCCATGATTGTACTTATTCACTTTCATGGTTTGTTTAGCTTACTTTTGTATTTTATAGTGTTTTTCTATTTTAGTTTATTTCTACTCTTATTTGATTTTCGCACTTTATTTTCAGCATTAGCAGTCTGCACGAATAAATTCATAACTTAAGTTACAGGAGTCGGAATGAGGCGTGCTACCAGTCGTTGGAAAGCTAATAGAAAGAGCTACGATTTTTATTCATAAGTCGAGAGCTGAATCGGACTGCAGAAAAGCCATAAAATTCGTTGAAGTTGCAGCATTTTATATTTAAGTTTTGGATCATTTGTTTTGGGATTGGGTTATGTTTTCGACCCAGTTGGGTTATGAACCGAATCCTTGTCCTTGCTATACCTAGCCGCCGCTACAATAATTTAGTTTTTGACCTTTTCATTATTGAGAAAAAATACATTTTGCTTTTATGCTTGAATGAAGAACTGATCATCCAGAGTTGATCTACTGTAATCGTTTTCCGATGCTTTGAGGTTTTTAACTTATCAATTCAATTTCGTTTCTCTTTCAATTCTATTTTATGAAATTGCATTTGTTTAATTTGTTATTTCATGGAATGTCTTGATTAAATTCGTATGATTGTATTCTTAATCTTTGATCGTTGTTTACGTTACTTAGTCGTTAAATCGCATTTTATATTGTGTTTGCTTAATTTACGATTGTATTAATCTGTTTGCTTAATTCATAATGGAAATTCAATCTATTTTATATCTATTGCGCTTGTCAATTAGTATTAGAATCAAATAGAGGTCGAAGCCGCTTAGGGAATTGGTAAGGTAAAAACCAATGATTAGCAGGAACCTGAAAATAGTAGATCGACTTATTTTTATAATCACTTATTTCTTGATCCGCATAAGCATATGAAGAAAAGACTCATAACATGAAATAAGTGATTAAAATAAGTTATTATAAAAATAAGTCGATCTACTGTTTTCAGGTTCCTGCTAATTATTGGTTTTTACCTTACCAATTCCCTAAGCGGCTTCGACCTCTATTCGATTTCAATACTAATTGACAAGCGCAATAGATATAAAATAGATTGAATTTTCATTGTGAATTAAGCAAACGGATTAATACAATCGTGAATTAAGCAAACACGATATAAAATGCAATTTAACGACTAAGCAACGTAAACAACGATCAAAGATTAGGAATACAATCTACGAATTTAATCAAGATATTTCATGAAATAACAAATTAAGCAAATTCAATTTCATAAAATAGAATTGAAAGAGGAACAAAATTGAATTGATAAGTTAAAAACCTCAAAGCATCGGAACACGATTACAGTAGATCAACTCTGGATGATTAGTTCTTCATTCAAACGTAAAAGCAAAATGTATTTTTTCTCAATAATGAAAAGGTCAAAAACTAAATTATTGTAGCGGCTGCTAGGTATAACAAGGACAAGGATTCGGTTCATAACCCAACTGAGTCGAAAACATAACTCAGACCCAAAAGAAATGACCCAAAACTTAAATATAAAATGATGCAACTTCAACGAATTTTATGGCTCTGCTACAGTCTGATTTAGCTCTCGACTTCTGAACAAAAATCGTAGCTCTTTCTCTTAGCTTTCCAACGACTGGTAGCACGCCTCATTCCGACTCCCGTAACTCAAGTTATGAATTTATTCGTGCAGACTGCTAATGCTGAAAATAAAGTGCGAAAATCAAATAAGAGTAGAAATAAATTAAAATAGAAAAACACTATAAAATATAAAAATAAGCTAAACAAACCATGAAAATGCATAAGTACAATCATGGAAGAATGTGCATCAAAATGCACTGATCACCCGTCCCGCCCCACCCCGTTTTTTTGCAGGCTTTTGCGGGGTGGGCCTAAACGGGGCGGACATGCCTGTTTACCATCCCTACCTGTAATAAATACATAAGAAAACTTTTTGACAAATATATATATATATATATATATATATATATATATATATATATATATATATATATATATATATATATATGTTCTGGACTGGGCCCGACTGATCTAACCTGATCAGACTTGGACCGTCACGGCTGGCTCCGAGCTGAAGTTTTGAACGAGGTGGGGGGGGGGGGGGGTACCTGCAAGACACTCTGATGCTGAAGTGAGTAAGAGCACGAGCAGGCAATAGTAAGAGTATGGGTAGAATGATCAATACCTGACCATCTGGAAACATAGGGTATTTATAGCCCCCAGCACTAGGCCAAGGTTCCTTCATTGGGACGGGCAGGTTTGGCCCAATGGAGGAACTGCCAGGTTCTACGTGCGTAGTGGGGACCTGCACGTGGTCCCCTCCCTGGATGTTCTGCGTGAAGTGCGGGCGGACAGAGACGCGGTCTTTTCGGAGTCCCGTTGAGAGTGCAGTGGACTGAGTCTGCCCTAGGAGGGGTGCTCGAGTTGAGGTCGAGTTGGACAGTAGGAGGTCGAGCAAGTAGCCCCAGGGAGTACGTTGGGCACGACTGTGATCCTTTGGTCGGCGTGACCCCCAACAAGTCCGTCTGGATTGGGCCTTATCAATACTATTGGGTCAGTCGGGCCCAGTCCAGAACAGGAGCCCCCCAAGTCATGGTTCCTTGGGTTAGGAGCCATGGCTTGATCTTAGGTTGCTTTCGTTTCGGGGCCTCGTGCCCGGGCCAGAGACGCAGCTCCTCATGGGGGTACTCGAGGGCTTCCCCGTATCGTGCTCGGGGACAAGTCCTTCGCGGGGAATGCTCGGGGATTCCTCAACGGCACGCGTCTGTCGAGCGCGCGAGGTATCTTTTGGGAACTGTGCCGCCACCCTATGAGGATAGGGTCATTATTGCCTAGGGAGTCGTGCGTCGAGGAGAGAAACTCTGTGGTTGCCCGAGGTGACGTTTGGTATTTCACGTCATCACTATAAATAGGATCCTTGGGCCCCATAACGTGTTACTACTCTTCGCGCTTCTGCTGCTGTTGTTCTTCCCAGATTCTCATAGCATCGCCGCGATCTCCGTCACTGATTCCTTTCCTCCGTTGCCGAATCTACTCCTTGATTCCAAGTAAGTGACTTGTCTTCTCTGTTTTTTTGTTGTGATGCATGATTTTCATTGTTTTAGACGTTTTTAGAGGCTGTACGCGTGGGACTAGCCCGGTAAATTCATGTTTAGCTCGACAAATTCATGCTTGAGGTCGGCAAACACATGCTCGTGGCCGATAGATACATGGTTTAGGTTATAATCTGCAGCGCTGCCCGGGGTCTTCATGATCCAGGGCGCCTAATTCATGATCGTGCCCGATATACTCATGGCTCTGGCTTTAGGCTTTATGATGTTGCTCGCCATGTTCATACCCCGGGTCGGTGTATTCATGAGTGACCGCGTTGTCGGTTTGTTTAGGCGGCTTGCAGAAGGACCCGTCGAGGTATCTGGAAGTCGGGGAGGCGACTGCTATTTTTGTTTCAAACCAACTTTGTGGTCGTGCGTGGAGTGACGTGGTTTGTCGCGCACTCCATCTTGTCCGTCTGGATTGGGCCTTATCAATACTATTGGGCCAGTCAGGCCCAGTCCAGAATAATATATATATATATATATATATATATATATATTGCTATGTTGTTTGACAAATGAATCATTGACATCAAACCTTCGCGAAGATGGTAGTTATCGAACATAAGGAGATAGAGGATCGAATTTCCAATCCCTTCAACACCAGTCCAAGAGCTGACGCTTTCGATGGCTTTGAAACTGCCACATCTCGGCAGCAACGTCGACGCCAATGATAAGTGCATGAGCAGTATAATTTAGATTCGCCTTTACCTATAGAATCATACGAACTGCAACCTTATATGAAATTTGTAACATTAAAAAAAGACAAAAAAAAATTTCAAAACAGGATAGAAATTGTTAAGGATCTAAGAAATTACTACTTAAAGTAGGCAGCCACACATCCTATACCAGTTGCCTTGAATCCAGCATGCACACCTTCTGTAACGTATCACAAAATATACATTATTTATTTTCCCAAGTACATTTACAAAAGCATTTCAAAAACTCCGTTAAGAAAATAGTAAATGACAGCTCAAAGATCAACCGGCTAACCGAGAGTCATAACCATTGTCTTATATAGGAATTTGTGAGTAGTTTCTCTCATTATAATCATTGTAATCATTTTAGAATGTTGAACTTGATTTGATTAACAAAGAGGAAAGTTGTATTATTTGGATATTGTGTTCATGAATGGGTTTAGTTAAACTAAAGATTTATTTTTTACATGTTAAAACCTATATAGCTCAACCAGAGATCAAGGAAGAACATTAAATAGCTAAAAGAAAAAAAATAGTACCTTTGACAAAAAATCTTGGAAGCCCTTCTACGAATAAAGATACCTTCACTATTCTTGAATGAAACTAAACAACTAGAAGGATGAGATTCATATTGAAGAGTTTTCAGCAGCCTTTTTGTCCTTCATAGTTGAAGCCGAGAAAACTGAAACTGGCGGCTTTTTTGAACCTATATAAGATTGTTATTATCAAACAACCAGCTTAAAAGTAGTATATTATATCTTCATTCAACAATCAATTTTCCAAATTGCTCAAATCTTCACATAGCTTCTCCTTTACTGCTTCCTCATCCTTCACTATTTGCACGGATGATTCCCACACCTGCAACATAAGCACTCAAGATATCAACTATATAAGGGCCAATTAATTTCAACTGCAAACAATGGCTTCTCTTTAAAATTAGAAAAAGTCCAATACAAATTTATTTTTTACTTCTAATATTGATTATACATAACTTTACCATCAAAACAATGTCATATCAATTTCTAACACCAAATGTGAATATGCATATGCATTAATGCTGTTATTAGAGACATCATCACAACTTGAATCAAAGTCATATCCATTTCTACTCCTAACAAGCTTGCTGACTCTAGTTGAGCCATGTCGTGCCAATAATAAACTTTTACACAATATATTGATTCAAGACATAACTTAAAATACCATATGACTGAAACAATAACCAATGTGAAATTAACGTTTTATCATTAACCTACAACAATATCACAAAACTGATCATATGCTTTAGCACCAATAAGACATTGTTAAGGATTTTCCTGAGAGAAATGAAGGTCATAGATAATCAGTACCGAAAGAAAACCATCTGCTATTAAACTTCGTAGCTCGATCTTCACCGTCTCCATTAGGTGCAGTCACCAGTACAACTCTGAAGGAAAATTGCGATCAAAAGCGCAGCGGAATTTAAAATTTTCCTTTAACGATCCTTACGAATGAACATGGTCAGTGATAGAAATATTTACCTCTTGTGGCGATTCAGACCTTTGATGTTGTTATCACGAGCGTTGATGAAGAACAACGCCTCTACTCAGTCCACACGAACAGATCGCTTCCGGTCACAGTGCTAGCTGATCACGAACGGCAACCTTGAGTGAGAGAGAGAATCAAAAACGAAATTGCATCAAGTGAAATTGCTTCATCACAAGGGATCTATTTATAGAATCACTCGTGTGGGCTACAAGCTAAAAGCCCAATTAAGGCTATAAGCTAAAAGCCCAATTAAGCTTATGGACATCATACCTTATGATGTACCATATATCACTTATCCACGTGGTACCTTACCTCTTTCCGTATTACACTTAAGTGCATCGTATCTTACGGTGTTCCTTATTTATTCTATCTCTCATCAACCTGTCCTTATGTGTGTGACCCTGTAGGTTTTCGCGACGTTGGCAATTATATTAAATCACACATTTAATATAATAAACAATGAGCGGTATCTAGCAACACATCACTGTTACCCAAGTCACGAAAATGTCATGTGATCTGACCAAACCTTTTCCGTGATAATATTTGTGTTGTACAATTACCCTTTTGCCCTCATGTATATATTAAACACAAGGCATACACTGTGTCACCCTTGTCCAGTTCAATATTGGGCCCTTAGACATTTATCCTGTTATGCAGGATGAGCAAATTCCATCTAGGTCACTCATGTCCCTTAGCATGCTTTGTGAAGTACCCATCAATCGTCTTTATAGTCATCCAGTTATGGATGACGTTTGATCAGCAATAAAGTACTTGACTCTACATCTAGGGTCCATAGTGGTTTCAGGTCGAAGGGTGGTATATATCATTATCATCATGAGAATAACTTATGACACTTTGCATAACATTCTATGTAGTATTCTCATAGCGGGTCAATCCAGTATAAATATTACTCCTAATATTCATACCTATGTCAAGACTTGATAACTCCTTATCTATGATCCATGAGATGTGATCATCAATCTATCTTCATAATAATCTTAATGCTTTAATGTTATCCCACTTCACATTAAAGCTTGACTACAGATACTTTAAGAATAGTGTCTTATGTTTAATGGGATCTCATGATTAAGTCACACTTAACATTTCATTAAACAAATAAACCATTCTAGGGACTTTATTATTTTGGAAAGCAAACATAATAAAGAAATGCCTTTTATTATTAATAAATAATTCGATACAAGTACCAAAAGTATTGGCCTCTAGGGCTTACACCAACAATCTCCCACTAGCACTAGAGCCAATCAGGCATACCCCTAATACCCATAGATCTAGTATGTCCATCATGCTTCAGCTGCGCAAGAGGCTTTGTTAATGGGTCAGCAACATTGTCAAGTGTAGGTACTCTGCATATTTTCACATCTCCCCGATCGATTATCTCTCGAATGAGATGATAACGCCTAAGTATGTGTTTGGATCGTTGGTGAGATCTAGGCTCCTTAGCTTGTGCGATAGCACCATTATTATCACAATAGAGATCAATGGGATCCACAATGCTATGGACTATGCCAAGTTCACTAATGAACTTCTTGATCCAAACAACTTCCTTTGCTGCAGTTGAGGCAGCAATATACTTAGCCTCGGTTGTAGAATCAGCAACTGTATCTTGCTTTGAACTTTTCTAGCTCACAGCGCCACCATTTAAACAAAACACATAACCAGATTGCGATCTAAAGTCATCCTTATCTGTCTGGGAGCTAGCATCGGTGTATCCAATTACAGCAAGCTCTTCCTGACCTCTATATATCAAGAATGAGTCCTTAGTCCTTCTCAAGTACTTAAGGATATTCTTGACAGCTACCCAATGAGCATCACCGGGATTAGACTGGTACCTACTCGTTGCACTTAAAGAATACGAGACATCTGGTCGAGTACATAGCATGGCATACATGATAGATCCTATTGCAGATGCATATGGAATCTTATCCATGCGATCCCTTTCTTCCTTACTTGAAGGGGATTGTGTTTTTGACAGACACGTGCCATGTTGCATAGGTATGAATCCTTTCTTGGAATCATGCATATTAAAGCGTCTCAACACTTTTTCTATGTATCTACTCTGACTTAGGCCAAGCAGTTTTTGTGACCTATCTCTATAGATCCTGATTCCTAATATATAGGCTGCTTCACCTAGGTCCTTCATTGAAAAGCATTTCCCTAACCAAGTCTTCACTTGTTGCAAGGTAGGGACATCGTTTCCAATGAGTAATATGTCATCTACATATAATACCAGGAATACGATCATGCTCCCACTAACCTTCTTGTAGACACAAGGCTCATCTTCATTCTTGATGAATTCATATTGTTTTACTATTTCATCAAAATGAAGATTCCAACTTCTGGAAGCTTGCTTCAATCCATAAATTGATCGCTGTAACTTACATATCTTTTGGGCTTCTTCTGGTATGTCAAATCCTTCAGGTTGTGTCATGTACACATCCTCAAGAAGATTCCCATTAAGGAAAGCAATTTTGACATCCATCTGCCATATTTCATAATCATGATATGCAGCGATAGCAAGTAAAATCCGAACAGATTTAAGCATTGCAACTGGTGAAAAGGTTTCATCATAGTCAACCCCATGAATTTGTTTATAGCCTTTTGCAACCGGTCTTGCCTTATAGGTATGTACCTTACCATCCATGTCAGTCTTCTTTTTGAAGACCCACTTGCATCCTATAGGGTTAACTCCTATAGGAGGCTCTACCAAGGTCCAAACCTGGTTTGTGTACATGGAATCCATTTCAGATTTCATGGCTTCTAGCCACTTCTCGGACTCAGGACCAGTTATGGCCTCTTGGTAGGTCACGGGCTCATCTTGATCCATGAGTAATACATCACCCTGATCACTTATGAGATATCCATATCTCTCAGGTTGTTGACGTATCCTGCTTGACCTACGCTGGTCTTGTTCTACTTGAGCAGGTTGCTCTTCCACAACTACTTGTGTTTCCTGCTCTAATTCCTCCATATGTGTATCAATGCTTTGTGGTTCTTGAATTTCTTCAAGCTCTATTTTCCTCCCACTGATTCTTTTGGAAATAAAATCCTTTTCCAGAAAAACTCCAGTTCGAACGACAAACACTTTGCCCTCAGAAGGATTGTAGAAGTAATACCCTCTTGTTTCTTTAGGATACCCCACAAATAAGCATTTGTCAGATTTGGGCTCAAGCTTAGTTGAAATTTGTCGTTTCACATAAACTTCGTAACCCCAAATCTTCATGTAAGACATATGTGGTTTCTTACCACTCCATATCTCATATGGTGTCTTCTCAACCTTTTTTGATGGAACCCGGTTAAGTGTGTAAGCTGCAGTCAATAGTGCATGTCCCCAAAAGGAGTTCGGAAGATCGGCGTGACTCATCATGGATCAGACCATGTCTAACAAGGTTCGATTTCTTCTCTCAGATACACCATTCCATTGTGGTGTTCCGGGAGGAGTAAGTTGGGATAAAATCCCACATTCCTTTAGATGGTCATAAAACTCTAGGCTTAAATATTCACCGCCTCGATCTGATCGAAGAACTTTAATATTCTTACCTAGTTGGTTTTGTACTTCATTCTTGAATTCCTTGAATTTTTCAAAGGTTTCAGATTTGTGTTTCATTAAATACACATAACCATATCTACTGAAATCATCAGTAAATGTGATGAAGTATTGAAAACCTCCTCTGGCTGGTATGTTCAGTGGTCCACATGCATCAGTATGTATGAGGGCCAAAAGATCATTAGCCCTTTCACCTTTTCCTGTGAATGGGGACTTTGTCATCTTTCCAATTAAACAAGATCTGCATGTCTCATATGATTCATAATCAAAAGAGTCCAAGAGTCCATCTTTATGGAGTTTAGAAATGCGTTTCTCATTTATGTGGCCTAAGCGACAGTGCCAAAGGTAGCTTGGATTTAACTCATTAGGTTTAATCCTTTTAGTATTAATGTTATAAATTGGCATTTCAAGATCAAGGACATATAGTCCATTGTTCATTTGTGCAGAAGCATAGAATATATCATTCAAATAAATAGAGCAACAATTGTTTTTATTATAAATGAAAAACCAAACTTGTCCAAACAAGAAACGGAAATAATATTCCTACTAATTGCAGGTACATAATAACAGTTCTCTAACTGAATTATTAAACCACTAGGTAAAGTCAAAACATAAGTTCCTACGGCTAAAGCAGTAACCTTTGCTCCATTTCCAACTCGTAGGTCAACTTCACCTTTTGCCAAATCTCTACTCCTTTTTAGCCCCTGCACATTAGTACAAATGTGAGAACCGCATCCAGTATCTAATACCCATGATGCAGAAGTAGATAAATTAATTTCAATAACAAAAATACCTGAATTTGAAGTCCCTACTCCATTGTTCATATCTTCCAGGTACTTTGGGCAGTTTCTCTTCCAATGTCCGGTCTTACCGCAATGGAAGCAAGTGCCCTCCTTTGCTATGCCTCCACTAGGCTTCAAAGCAGGAACAGTAGGTTTAGGCTTGGAAAATTCCTTGCCTTTCCCTTTACCAACCTGCTTGGTAGGCCTCTTGTTCAGCTTCTTTCCATTACTGACCATCAGAATGGACTTCCCTTTTGTCTTCATATTCTGCTCAGCAGTTTTTAACATGCTTAGCAATTCTGGAAGACTCTTATCCATGTCATTCATGTTGAAATTCGTGACAAACTGATTAAAGCTATCTGGCAACGATTGCAAGATAAAATCAGTTGCAAGTTCCTTTCCAAGCGGAAACCCTAACCTTTCAAGGTTCTCCACATACCCAATCATTTTGAGTACATGGGGACCTACAGGGTTTCCCTCAGATAACTTGCTGTTAAAAAGGGCCTTTGAAACCTGAAACCTCTCGTTTCTTGCCTGCTCTTGATAGAGCATTTTCAGATGTCCGATCATATCGAACGCTGACATGTTCTCGTGTTGCTTTTGCAACTCCGAGTTCATAGTAGCTAGCATGAGACAAGCGGCTTCGTTAGCATCATCAAAATTCTTCTTATAAGCATCTCTTTCTACCTTAGGTGCCGAACTAGGCGGTTCCTCTTCGGGAACAGGTGTCTCCAAGACATACAGCTTCTTATCGTGCTTGAAGACAATCCTCTGATTTCGGTGCCAATCCAGGAAATTTGTCCCAGACAATTTTTCCTTATCTAGGATCGATCGCAAAATATGGTTGTTTGTTGTCATGGTAATCTACAAAAAAAATGAAAATATAAGTATCATTAAAACAACATATTTAATTAGGCCTTTAATCAAATATGCTCCCACTATTTTACTCAAACCAAATGACCCTCATCATTTGATTCGGAAAATCCCGTTGGAAGACTTTCTAGTGGGTTGAGATCCATATTTCACCTTGTTCTAAGTCAGTGTTAGGCTGATTACACAAAACTAGGTTATTTAGGTAGGAACTCCTTCCAATTGTATCTCATACAACTCTCGAATATTTTCAGTTGGGTGAATAACTCCTTATTCTAATTCATCATATGAATCATTCCCAACTCTTGCTTCTAAACATGTATAATCTTATTATAATGTGTTTAGTTAAGTTTGACCCATTGTTTTAGCAGTTGGATATTACAATTATCCCATCACACCTTACTAATATAGAACATGCACCTCGCGTAGGCGAAACCTACATTGTTCGATACTAGTCTTGATGAGTGCTAAAACTTGGAAAGCATGAACTTAATATTTAACTTGAGGGATTTTGTTATTAGTTTGATCTCACCGGCTTAACATGCAATTCGTCTCTCTCATGCATCAACATACAAACACATGCATCAATATACATAAAAGGATACAGTTATGGCCCCTAGCGCAATTGTTCTCCCAAGCCAATGAGAGAACCTAAGCTAACCTAATAACGATCTAAACTTCTCCAAGCAAGATCTCCAAGGTTATCCTCCTTTGATATTGTATTCTTCTCTTTCTTCATAACATTACATTACATAAAAGAAACTCGTTTTACATACGAGGGAGTGAGATGAGAAAAGAGGTTACATCAAGAATTTTAGAGAGAGGCACGACACGCATGCCGTATTTTACAATCCCAAAACAAAATAAAGGAAAAAACTAAGGCCATAACTGATCACCACAAGACAATAATAATAAACACACTTTTATTATTAGTTTAAATTTTGTTAATTAAAAAAAGGAAAATTAAATTTCGACGATTAATCACACTACGCAGAGTTAGCCGGGGTTCTGCTGCCCGGTCATCGGACGGGGGTCAAGGGGGCAGCGCCCCGACGCAAAATTTTAATGAACAATTCATTTGAAATCGACGTCATTTTCGCACAACTCTTGTGCATTCACAACCCTAATCGCATAACTCTGCAACAACACAACCCTTGTGCCGTCATGAACCCTAATGCAACAGTTTCATGCTGTCAAACACATTTCGATTGATAATTCAATATGATTAATCACATGCCATTGCTTCACCATACTAATGTCGGATTCCGAAGCATATGAACAGTGATCAGTCAAAGGAATAACAATCATCAAGTGTTTGAATGAACGAAACAGAAACAATATATCCCATATACCATCGTTGCATCAGATTTACTTATATCATATATAAAAGTGATCGATCTTATTTGTGTAACCTATGGACGATCGATGTATCGCTGCTTCACCATACTAATGTCGGATTCTGAAGCATAGTCAACATCAATCATCCAAATCGTACACAACAGATGCCAAATTTAATTACTCGTTTATTATTCAATTCATTCTGGTTTTAATCGAATCAAAACAGAAAATATAGAACATAAACAACTATCAGATCCATGGTTTCGTAAGTGGCTCTGATACCACTGAAGGAAAATTGCGATCAAAAGCGCAGCGGAATTTAAAATTTTCCTTTAGTGATCCTTACGAATGAACATGGTAGTGATAGAAATATTTACCTCTTGTGGCGATTCAGACCTTTGATGTTGTGATCACGAGCGTTGATGAAGAACAACGCCTCTACTCAGTCCACACGAACAGATCGCTTCCGGTCACAGTGCTAGCTGATCACGAACGGAAACCTTGAGTGAGAGAGAGAATCAAAAACTAAATTGCATCAAGTGAAATTGCTTCATCACAAGGGATCTATTTATAGAATCACTCATGTGGGCTACAAGCTAAAAGCCCAATTAAGCTTATGGACATCATACCTTATGATGTACCATATATCACTTATCCACGTGATACCTTACCTCTTTCCGTATTACACTTAAGTGCACTGTATCTTACGGTGTTCCTTATTTATTCTATCTCTCATCAACCTGTCCTTATGTGTGTGACCCTGTAGGTTTTCACGATGTTGGCAATTATATTAAATCACATATTTAATATAATAAACAGTGAGCGGTATCTAGCAACACATCACTGTTACCCAAGTCACGAAAATGTCATGTGATCTGACCAAACCTTTTCCGTGATAATATTTGTGTTGTACAATTACCCTTTTGCCCTCATGTCTATATTGAACACAAGGCATACACTGTGTCACCCTTGTCCAGTTCAATATTGGGCCCTTAGACATTTATCCTGTTATGCAGGATGAGCAAATTCCATCTAGGTCACTCATGTCCCTTAGCATGCTTTGTGAAGTACCCATCAACCGTCTTTATAGTCATCCAGTTACGGATGACGTTTGATCAGCAATAAAGTACTTGACTCTACATCTAGGGTCCATAGTGGTTTCAGGTCGAAGGGTGGTATACACCATTATCATCATGAGAATAACTTATGACACTTTGCATAACATTCTATGTAGTATTCTCATAGCGGGTCAATCCAGTATAAATATTACTCCTAATATTCATACCTATGTCAAGACTTGATAACTCCTTATCTATGATCCATGAGATGTGATCATCAATCTATCTTCATAATAATCTTAATGCTTTAATGTTATCCCACTTCACATTAAAGCTTGACTACTGATACTTTAAGAATAGTGTCTTATGTTTAATGGGATCTCATGATTAAGTCACACTTAACATTTCATTAAACAAATAAACCATTCTAGGGACTTTATTATTTTGGAAAGCAAACATAATAAGGAAATGCCTTTTATTAATAATAAATAATTCGATACAAGTACCAAAAGTATTGGCCTCTAGGGCTTACACCAACAAACTTCACCATCAATCTCCGAGGTAAATCGCGACAACGTCTTATCCTTGGAGAATCTCACTTCTTCGGCTCTATCTGGACAAGAAGGAGGAGAGTACCAAAGTCAATCATCGCCAGTGGGAGGATCTTCAGCTCTAACAATCCACAAACAAATTCGATCAGATCTAAAAACAATTCAATCATTCAATAACAAAAAAAATTGAAAATCAACAATCAGAACATCAGTTTCTTTCTGATCGTTGTTATCTCGAAGAATAGGGAAGAGATGAAGAATTAGGGTTTTTAGTTGTTTGAAGAAAGATAAGAGAGATGATGAGAATCGAAGGGTTTGCATTGAGATGAGGAATAAGAAAAACTGAATTTCTTGGAAATAAATAAAACAACATTGTTTGTTTGGTCTTCCCCAGATGTTTAGCTTATGTATCGAGAAACAAAAAAAGAATGGGAATCAACATTGTTTTGTTTGTTTTCAAGGTCCATTAATTAGATTAATTTAAATTAAATAAAAAATGAATACAAATATATTTAAAGAAATTTTTCTTTTATAGTTAAAATATAAATAGAAGAAGGGTCGAGAGATTTTCATGTGTTAAAGTTGCTCAAATACTCATCTTATATTATTATATTATATAGATTTAGAAAAAAAATCATGATTATGCATTAGACAACTCTCATGAGATGATTTTTTTTACTACAAGATTAAAATACGAAAATATTTTTTTATTTTTTTATTTAATATATTTTCTCTATTCCTCTTCTATTAGTTTTTTTTGGTCTTTAACTTTATTTTTGTTAGAATTTGCTTTTTTGTCATCAACTTTACTTTTTTTGGGATTTATTTTATTATACAAAATTTAATTTTAATAATATGAAATGATAATTAGGATAATTTATTAATTAATATTTTTTTATAAAATAAATTAATAATTAATAATTTTAATTAAATTTATTTTAAAATATTTTGAAAATTAATTAATACAAGTTAAGATTAAAATATATTTAATGGGTATGTTTATACAACATATTTCAGACTAGGAATGGCAAAAAAATTCGTACTCGTGAGTACCCGTGAGTAAAATCCGTCATGGATACATAAATGATGGTTTAATGGATATCCACATTTAAAATAAACGGATATTTAGTTATTCGTTTACTTACGGGTACGAATACGGATATGATGGTACCCGCGGGTATCCATATCTATTAATAATTAGCAAAATCACTTAAATATTAATTTTTTAATTTAAAATTATTATTATTATTGTTATTATTATTATTATTTTGTTGAATATGAAACTATTATTATATTGTTGAATGTAATATAATTATTTGAAAAAAAAAAGAAATAAAAAAAAAAGAGATTTATTTTTGTTATTATTATTATCATGGATTAAATTTAAAACTATTACTTTTATTTAGAGGGGATAAAAAATTTAATTTATTACTCGTATACACCCGCGATATCTCAAAATTGGAGGGATAACGAGAAACTAGTATCAATGTGTTAGGAAGCAAATGCTAGAACCCTAACAAAACAAAACAAAAAAATAATAAAACTATAAATGCTAAGATAAACTAAGAAAGTAAAGGCATTTTCATTCATTTGATAATATTTACTCTCAATAAGAGGTACATATATAGTGATAACAATAATGGGTAGTAAAATAAAGGCCCAATGATTAAAAGACCAATTAAACCATATCTAAGATAAAGACCCAACTAAGATAAGTTTTTCTACTAACTTAAATATTAAATTATCTAAAACTAACTTCATGATTCTATCATTACTGACCCCTTCAAAAACAACTTTCTCCTCAAAGTTGTAAAATAATTATTGAAAAAGTAACATGATCAATTGTCCCAATATTACTTTCCATGCTTTTGATAAAGTATACTTCTTTATGAGCATTAAGTAAACAAGGAACAAAAGTAACACTTCTGCTACAAAAACAAAAAATATGTGAAATTTCCACTGCTGCCAGTGGCCCATCAATGAAGAGGCAACTTGTAACAGAACATGGTGTCTCAGTATTGGCAGCAACATTATCGACAATATTACCAGCAATAACCTGGACAAGATCCATACCAACAACAATATCAACATTATTATCCTTATCAACAACCTGTTGTTCCACAATACCAACAAGCCTATGTTCAGTCTCAACCTCAGCCACAGACACAACAGCAGCCCCAGTTGCAGCCTCAAGCACAACCTCAGGCTCAAGGACTATCTCAACCAGTTTCACATGTGCAGAATCCTTCAGCCCCATAATCTCAGAATCATATGCAAGTTCACCAACAGCCACATCAACTTCAACTTGCTGACAGGCATAAGGGCAGATGAGTCACCCATCTGACTAAAATCAAGCCTTCCATCAGCCTCAGTCTTATCCTTACTCCCAAGTTCAGTCTCATTCTGCACAACCCCAACAAAATATTGAAGTTCTGATACTTTAGTAGATTCAAGATCAACCCTCTGAAAAAAATTTCTCGTCAAATCACTTTAATGGGTATACTTTCTGAATTTTGCTGGGACAAGGATTAACTCTGGATATAGCTTCCGTGTAATGAACCCAGGCATGGCAGAACAAACCCTAAATTTCCTGGCATCATAGTTGGCAGTGGATAATAAGGGTGTTCAAAATCAAACCGGTCTAATAGAAAACTGCAAAACCGAAGTGAACCAAACCGATACCGCAAAAAACCATATTTGGTTCGGATGTGTTTGGATCCTTTTCTCACAGAACCGCGCGGTTTGGTTTGGTTTGCGGTTTCTATTTTGTAAACCAAACAAAACCAAACAAAACTGTATTATGTTATAAAATCTTACTAACCAATATATATTTATTTAATTCTTTAGAGAAATCAACATGTATTATGTGTATATTTTATCATACTTTGTATGATATTTATTTTAATTTACAAATCATAAAAAATAAAATACTATTCATTTATAAATACTATTTTCACAAAATATATTTTATCGTATTCTTTGCATAATATTTATTTAAGAATGCAATCTTGTCTATATCATTCTTTAGATTTAGATAAAATTATAATACGCAATTTTATGTATCAAATTATAAACTTATTTTGACAATTATAAATTTTGTTTTGATAATGTATGAACCATTAAACACAAAATTATATTTTTCTCTATATGTGTATGCATGACTTAATAATTTTTTTTTTATAAAACCGAACCAACCGAACCAATCCAAACCGCATTAGTTTGGTTTGATTTGGTTCGGATTTATTTTTAAAAGTTAACTGAACTAAACCGAACCGCATACTTTTTTCTCTTGCGGTCCGTGTGATTTTTTGCTTTAAAACCGCCCAAACCGCACCGCGAACATCCCTAATGGATAACATAGACATGCTACAACAACCATTAGCTTGCCCTGTAACACGAGGTTACTTAAAGTCGCAACTGCTGCATAGAAAGCATCCATATCTACATGTAACCAGATCCTTGAAAGGTCACGTGAAGCTTCCAGCTCAAGAATCCTTCTTTCAGCAACCTTGGATAGCAGGGTTTGGACTCTAGCATATTTGCTATCCCAAGAGCACTCTTTCACCACCCAGCCCGTTCCACCCATAAACACCAGATTATCCACGACATACTTTAGGTAGTATTCATTGCTAGTTGCTTGGTGTAGCCATGCAACAACCCATATAAATTCAACTGCAAGATCAAAGTCATGGTGTTTTTCATCAATTTGTTTTGCAATTCTTGAATTTGTCATGTCTTTCACATGTTCCCAACAGTAGTGAGCAGAAACATCATCATAGATCCTCTGTGCTTTGTTTCTAGATACCTCGATGGTTATCTTTAGTTCTCCAGCGGTGTCGACAGTAGAGACAGAGAAGTCCTCAAAACCAATAGAGGAGATTTTGGCTTCTGATAACACGACTGCAGTAGAATGAAAATTAATTTGTTCCCTTTTCAAAATCCTCATTGCACCATGTCTATGCTTCAATGAAAGACCAAAATGTCTAGAATTTAAGCTACACGAAACAAAATTGTCTACTCTCAGCCTGTATCTAATAATCTGTGGAGTTGGACTCAAGATGAAGGTTTGTGGTATTGTATGCATTGTTACAAACACTTGGTCTGCACTATCCTTGGAAGGAGGTTGTGGAGAAATAATGGAATTGTTGATGTCGAAAATAGGATCCGGTGGCTTTGGAGGAATCATGAAATCAACATTGTTGTAAAAATAATTATGAGGCTTGATGGGAGGAATCATTTCATTGATTTTAGTCGTGGTCGAAGGTGATACGGGAAAAGGAAACTGAATTTGTGGTTGCTTCACAGCGGGTGTCTGGTTATTGAAGTTGTGAGTCCAATCGATGATTCGACCTAACTTGTCAGAACGAGAGATTTTATTTTTTGAATTGGGATCTGGGGGTTTTGGTAGATTTTCCTTAAAACCCCAATCCTTGACATGAGGATCAATCATGGAAGTTGTGAGAGATGCATAAGTTGAGACGTGGACAAGATTTGAAGATATCTTTTGAGAAGGAAGTTGAGTGTTCTTCTGATTTAAAATGGGTGAAAGGTAGAAATGAATTTCAATGTTATTAGTGGGAGAAACACGATCATCAAGTATGAGAGGTTTATCTTCAAAATTTAACAACTCATAAGTTTCTTCCATTTTTTTCGTTTCTTTTGCAGCTAAAGTTTGATCCAAGGTGTCACCTTTAAAAGCTTTTATGCACAAATCCGATGATGATGTTTCTTCTACGACCTTCAGAACAGTTTTAGGGATTGGATCTATGGGATTCACTAATTCATAAGTTGGTTTCATTTCTTCATCTAAATCTTGAAAAAAGTGTCTCCATTCAGGTTTAAAATACCAAAGAAATACATTTGCAAATGTATTCCAGGTCATCAATGGATGAGATTGAGAGCGTCATTTCCACCATTTGAGAGCACAACCTCTCATTGTGATTTCAACTACCTTCATCTTCTCCTCATCTTCTATGATATTTTTGACTCTGAAATATTTTTAAGTGGAAAGGATCCACCAATATGCTTCTTTTACTCCATAAAAATTTATAAACGGCATCACAAACTCCATTTAGCGAAAATGAGATCGAAATGAGAACACCAATTATTAGGAAGCAAATGCTAGAACCCTAACAAAATCTATTATCAATCTATTAAAAGTAAAGTACCTGGAAATTCCAAGTCTAACCTTTTGATTAGATGTTATAACTTTTCTTATTCCAAGGGTATAATAGACTAATCAACACTATGCTGTTACCATATTCATTTGGCATTTAATTTTGCTGACATGTCAATCTATCATAATTTTACACTATTTTTTATTTATTTGATTTATTAATTTATTTTATTTATATTTGAATTTTATTTATATTTGAATTCCAATTCCAATGTTTCATTCACGGTTAATTTATTTATATTTGAATTCCAATGTTTTTTTTTGACAGAATTTGAATTCTAATGTTTGACTCACGGTTAATGAGGAAGGAATTGGAATGGCCAAATTAGATCTATTATAATTAAATGGAATATTATTGATTGCATGATTTAAAAATACCCATTATTTATCATTACACTACGAGATTAAATGTATATTATTGGAATTAGAATGGATTATTTTGATATTCCAAGATATCACAACTTCCCATGCATTCTAAACCCCATATATAGCCATTCTAAACTCTTACTCTTTCACTCCTCAATCTTCTTCATTCTCCATTATTTTCAAAAGGTTACGTATTATTTTCCAATTCTTCTTTATTCCCATATTTTAATTCTCTGTGTCCATAAGCAAGGCAATAATTATCTAAGATGTATAAGATGATAAAACCAACGTTAATATGCGATCATTTTCTGGTTCTATAGAAGAATGTTTTTAACAATATTTGATTCTGTTGTACCCCAAAATTTGCCCTCGCGTTTTTTTCACAAGCAATCTCAGCTTTAGACATTTCCTGATTCTTTAAATTGGCTCAAGAATCGGACAAACGGACTTTTCTTGACAGTCAAGCAAAATTAGGGTTTTTACTGATTTTCAGAGCTCTGGATTGTTTCATACAGTGGGCTTAGGGTTTGGATGATTTTTGGTTCAATTTTGATCAGGCGAACGCTATTTGGCATTTAATCAGGAATTAAGGGTTTTATGGGCATGTTCTCAGGAGGATTTAAATTCCACAGCACTTTGCAGTTTATTCCGAGATTTGGGTTAAAATTCGCGTTGTTTTGATTTAATCAGTGAAAGAGACAGTGGTTTGAATTCATGTTGTTTTCTTTGAGCCGGTCAAATACAGTACGCGGTATTGGATTCACAGTGTTTATGGCAAATCAGTGAAGAAGGAATGCGCTTGATCAGTTTATTTTGGTTGACTGCTGCTTTGTTTTGGATATTGGAAGAGACAGGTTTAATTGATCAATATTGTTTTTATTTAAGTTATTTATTATTCTAAAATTGAATGATTGAAATTTATTTTTCAATTGTTTTAATTCAAAGAGTTTTAAATAAATAAATAAACAATAAAGAAAATTAGAATTAATTGGATAATTTAGATTTTATTGATATTTGAATTATTTGTACAAATTGTTGTTTATAATTTAAATTACAAACAATAATATACATTGATTTAAATATTAAATAAAATAAAAAACTATCCTATTTCTAATATTCTTCATTCTTCACTCCGCTCCGGTGCTCCATTTTTTATCTGCAAAAAGAAGAAGAAAAGTCAGAAGGCAGTTGAATTAAAAAAGACAGTTAAAATTTGCTCATCATTAGGGGCCACTGACTGGGATCAGTTGACCCTCTCTGCAAATCACGGGATTTCTCCCGGTTCACAAAGAGGGAAGAATTCCATTTTTTTTATTCATGAATGTCAAAATGCATAATTCCAAAGTTCAAAACTGCATAGTTCAAATCCAATTCCACTTTCTACCAAAAGCAAAAAGGCAATTTACTGTCAAAATACAAAATCTATCCAAGCTGTCAAAGAGAGATATGGAAGATATCACAAAATACAAAAGCACACAAAGCTGTCAAAAGGAAGGATAAAGATGCAGAAAAATCCTATATGCAAGCAACTAAAATCATCATTTCCCAGGGCCCCTTCAGAACAAAGTACGGCATAAAATCATATTAAATTCTAAAGCTGTACTATGGAGAGAGAAAAAGAGAGAAATGGAAGCAGGTTTCCAGGGTTCAGGCCTTAGGCAGGAGAGGAAGAAAAATATACAAAGTCTAACCACAGCATAGCTTGAAAGAGGGGATTCAAAAATGCCAAACTTACTGTCATAACCTCACAAAAAACCAAACCTTTCAAACATACAAACACATAAACTGAACATACAAACAGATAAACAAAACTACAAAAACCTCCAAACTCACCATACCTGAAAACTGATAAAACAAAGCCAAACCATAAAAACCTATGGGAACAAAACCTGCAATGGCCTGGAGACCTCACAAAACCCAAAACCTGTCAAACTAAACCAGCATAGGCCACAACAGAACCTTGTTAAGTCCAAGCATCACCCTGTTGAAGCTTCACCCTAAAAGCCATCAAACACATCTAAAATCTCATACCAGCACTACCATAACCTGAAAACACAACCTCAAGCTTCAAACTGATAACCTGCTAGGCCATCAAACAAGTTTCAAAAACTACCCAAAACCTACTGCACCAGCAAAAACCAAGCATAGGCCAAATCTCATAAAACCAGAACTTCAAGCCTACTGCATTAAAAAAAGTCAGAAGGCCTGAAACCTCATTTTTCTGTCAAAGCAAAAAACCTGCATCATCCTTACAAAATCATACAACTCTGCCTCAATACAAAAATCCACAGGCCAATACAAAGCAGTTCAAGGATAGAAGAGAAAGATATACAATCTGCAAAACCTGCTAATGCCTTAACCTGCCTGCATCATCCAAACACATACACAGAACTACCAACAACCTGCCTGTCATCCAAGCTGAAGCAAATATAAACCATCAAACACACAGTTCAACAGAAAATATACCAAACCTCAACCATCCCTAAAACTATCCAACCTCTAAGCCTCAGAATTTCTTCATCATAGGTGTGATACGGTGGGAGAACTGACTTGAGGTTTTGCGTTCGTATTCGCACTTGTGCGGTTAGCAAGAGTCGCCACCGACTTTTTATTTTATCCTAAAGGAAAGGTTAAAAAAGCACAGCAAAAACCTTTTGAGATATTTCGTGGGTTCGGGGGGTAGATTATGAAAAGGGAAGGTATTAACACCCTTTTCATCCATGGTTATCCATGGGCTCTTAGTTACTTGGTTTTTTAGATCACTTGCCTTGTTTTTCGATTGCTTTGAAAAATGGTGTGTGTGTGGGTGCTTTTTGAAAATGTTTTGGAAAAAGATGCCTTGTCTTAGGCAACTAATGTATTTGACTCGTGTTTGAGTGTTTTACAAAAGTGTGAATCTTTTCGAAAAGATGTTTTCAAATGTTTTTGAGAGTTTGTTTGAAAGTGTTGTGGATTGTGGTTTTTGAAAAGAAGGCAAATGTTTTTTGCAAGTTTGATCTCAAGTAACTAAGAGTTTTGTCTACCCTATTGTACTCAAAGGTTTTTGTCATGTTTTAACCCCTTTTAACAATTTTGTTCCATCATTGAAATTGATGGACAATCTTGCGTTTAGGAAGTTTATTCGGGACGGGCGCGGGTCATCGTATGGACCATGAATGCAATGATGCCAAGTGTCTTTGGCAATTCGTTTTGAAGGGACTATGATCATTCCGTTTAGGCAACACTTTGAGACTTATGATCATTTGATTTTGTTTTGCCAAAGATACTCGACGTGCAAGCATGGCCCATTTTGGAAGGCAACATGTGGGATTACCCTAGGGGGTGCAAGTGTGATTGTGTATTGATTACATGTATTTGTCTTGTATTAGGTTATCTAGCGTTTGATTTTATGTACATACAAACCCTAGGTCTAACCATGGTATAATTGGAAAACTGTAAATTGCAGAATGTAAATCTACGCTATTACAAAATAGTATCAGGGAGTGGGGGTATAAATGTACAAGGGGATGAGACTTATAGTACCCAATAATTTACAACCAAATCGAATGTGCGATCAAAATGAATATCAAATATACAAATATAAGATAAAATGTGTGTAGGGTAATGTGTTGTGTAAGTGTACAAGTGTATATGTATGTGTAAGTGTAAGTATGTACAAATGCGAAATGTGAAATTGAGTCGTATTAGGGTTTGACTTAGATATATGTTTTAATCTGTATTTTTGATTTATATGTTTAATTATGTACAAAAAGAAAAGAAGTGTTTTGATTAAATGTTAAGTTTTAATTGGAAAGTATTTTAGTCCAAATGTTTGTGAATTTGATATTTAGAGAAAAAATGTATTTAAATTGTTATGTATGAAAAAAGAATGTTAATTAAAAAAAGTTTCAATTTTAATTATGTATAAAAATGTATAATATGTATTTAAATCAAAAAAAGTATTTTCAATTTAATTGGTATAAAAAGTATTTTGTTATCGTTATGTACAAAAGTGTATTAATTAAAAAAGATGTTTTAAACATATGATGAAAATGTATTTTATTCAAGTTAGTATTTTACAAGAAATAAATAAAGAAGTAAATATTGTTTTTATAAAATAAAATAAGAAAAGGTTAGTATTTTACAAGAAATAAATAAAGAAGTAAATATTGTTTTTTATAAAATAAAATAATGGTTAGTGTTTAGAAAAAGAAGTAAACATAAAATAAAAGAAAAGAAAGGGTTAATGTTTAATGAGATGATTTTCTTATTGGGCTTTAGAGGTGAACCAGAAAACGGGTCAGGCCCATATTGATCCAAAAACGAAATTTAGGGTTTAGGCATTGTTTCAGTGTGGAGCGAAGGCAGCGGCGCCGTGCGTAAGCTCATCTTCTTCGTTCTTCCTCATCTCCCTGAATGTTGAATGTGATGCCTAGTGATGCCGAGCCAACCCAACGCCACCTCCGGTTCCTCTCATCTCCGCGATTGGACTAAACCTAAACGAACAGGGTAACGATCTCACCTTCTCTATCTTAGAATTTCCACTCTTCTTCTTGCTTAGTCTGAGTTATAATCTTACTCGTTATTATCGTTTGTTTTTCTTTTCTTGAGATTGAGAAGGGGACGAAAAGCTACCTTAATTTTGGGAGATGGAGGAAAGGGAACCGGAACTGGAGGCGTTGAGGAGGCCGGAGCGGTGTGAGGAACTTTGAGCTTGCTTTGCTTTCGACGCTTTCTGGTATTTTCGCTCTTGTTGCTTATGATTAAGGTTTTGATGATGATACGTACTGAGAAACCCTAATTCCTCACTTCTTTATCTCTTCTACTTTATGTCCCTTTGAACTGTTGGTTGCTTTCTTGGACGATTTGCCTATGTGTGCTTTGAGTATTTGCTTGAGATGCCCAGTGATGATCTCTGAGATCTGAGGGCCTATGTTGCCTGAGTTGCTTCTTTCTCTCTCGTGTTGCCCTGTGATGATTTGCTTGAGTATTGTTCCACTTTCGTTTCTTTTTTCTGATTTGCCTATGAAGAAGCTTGCTTCTGAGGCTCTCTTGATGCTTTTGAATTGTTGCCTAGATTATCTTGAATGATTTTGGACAGTTATTGCCTTGAGTGTGGGTTGGAATATGATGCTTGTACTGAGGGCTTATGTGTTTGATTATGCTTGACAGTTTTGGTACTGGTTGGTTTGGATATGACAGGATGTTGGTATGGTTTATCAGGTTCTTGTGTGTTTTCGAAGGTTGAGGCAAGATGTTTTGAGTTTGTATGACAGGGTATTCTGAGTTTTGTTTGTCTGATGCAGGGTTCAACACAGTTTTCTTTGGCTAGGTTTGGATGATGCAGCTACTGAGTTGGCTTTTTATGACTTATGGCTTGGGTTTGAGATGTGTTATGTGTTTTGTGATTCTGGACAGTAGGCTTTGGCTTGAGTTTTTTATATTTTTCTTCCTTTCTAACCTTACTGAACTGTCTTGCATTGGCTTGGTGTTTTCTGAGACTGATGCAGAGTGGATGAAGTTTGTGGACCAGGTTCAGGTTTTTTGATATTGGTTAGATAGATTTTTGTGCAGCTACTGAGTTGTATATATCTCTTCTCTCTTCTATCTGTTCTACTGTCTCTTCTGAACTGATATCTTGAACTGTCTGCTGTGCTGAACTGAACTGTCTTGGCTTTTTGATTTTGTGTATCTTTTTTCTGACCTGCTACTGCATTGTCTTGTGGATCTTCTATTATGCAGAGTTGATGAAATTTGTACACATTCCTCTCTCTTCCTTTTGCCTGCTGTGCTGATGTCTATGCCTAACCTGAACTGAGTTTGCTTTATCTCTCTTTACTCTCTCTTTACAGTACAGCAAAGAATTTTTATATAATTTAAGTTGTACTTTTCTGAAGGGGCCCTGGATGGGAAGTGATGATTAAGATCTTAGCTTGCATCTTACATTTTGCATCTTTATCTCTTTTGACAGTTTATGTGTGCTGACTTCCTTTTCCTTGATATCTTGGCTAAATCTTTTCATGACAGCTTGGGTACTTGTGATTTTCTTTGAGTGGACTTTGGGCATTTTGACAGTAGCCTTTGCTTTTGGATAGAAAGTTTGGATTTGAACTTTTCAGTTTGGATTGGATTTTGAATCTTGAATTTCTATGCAGCTTGAAACTTGTAACTTATGCATTTGCATTTCATAAAATAATCTTCCCTCTCTGTGAACCGGGATAAATCCCGTGATTTGCAGAGAGGGTCAACTGATCCCAGTCAGTGGCCCCTAATGATGAGCACTTTTCATCTGTCCTTTTCAATTTAATGCTTTCTGACTTTTCTTGTTCTTTTTGCAGATGAAAAATGGAATACCGGAGCGGAATGAAGAACGAAGAATATTAGAAAATAGGATAGTTTTTTCATTCTATTTAATATTTAAATTAAATGTAAATTATTGTCTGTAATAAACAACAATTTGTACAAATAATTCAAATATCAATAAAAGTTTAAATTATCCAATTAATTCTAATTTCTTTATTGTTTATTTATTTATTTAAAATTCTTAGAATTAAAACAATTGAAAAATAAATTCAATCATTTAATTTCAGAATAATAAATAACTTAAATAAAACAACACTGATCAATTAAGTCTGTCTTATTCAACATCCAGAGCAAAGCAGCAGTCGATCCAAATAGACTGATCAAACGCATAAGCACTGTGAATCCAATACTGCATCCTGTATCTGACTGGCCCAATCAAAACGTACTGAATTCAAACCAATGTCTCTTTTACTGATTAAACCAAGATAACGCGAATTTTAATCTGAATCTTGAAATAAACCGCAAAGTGCTGTGGAATTTAAATTCTTCTGAGAATATGCCCATAAAACCCTAATTCCCGATTAAATGCCAAATCACGCTCGCTTGATCAAAATTGAACCAAAAATCAACCAAACCCTAAGCCCACTGTATGAAACAATTCAGAGTTCTGAAAATCAGTAAAACCCTAATTCTGCTTGACTGTCAAGAAAAGTCCGTTTGTCCGATTCTTGAGCCAGTTTGAAAAGTCAGGAAATGTTTGAAGCTGATATTTCTTGGGGGAAAATGCGAGGGCAAATTTTGGGGTACAACAATAGGCAATAAATATTCAGGACATCCAACTCAACAAAAGCGTCAAGGGCATCAATCTCAGAAAGCATTCAAAGGTCTAAAGGCAAGCAAAGCATCATATTCCAATCGATACATAGGCAACAGTGGCATAGAAGAAGAAGATAAAGAAGTGAATCCAAAAGGTTTTCAGTACAACTCATCATCAAACCCTAAAACGGTAACAAAACACAAAAATACCAAATTTCCCCAAGCAAGCATCCAGCTTCGTCACCGAATCGCCATTCCGACCTCCCAAAGCGTCACTCCTCCTCTCTCCTCCTTCTCCAAGGTCAGGTAACGAGCTTTCTACCTCTTATCCTTCACCTCATAATAACGAAAGATCAAGTAAGAACTCAAATCAAAAACATGCAATTCGTAAAAGAGGAAAAGAGATAAGAACATAAAATGTTGGAACGAACCCTAAATCAAGAGGATGCTGAATTCACGCCATGGAGGGAAGAGAGGTATGGGGTTGACACTGGTGGCCGGAGGAAAGGTTTTTGCTCAGGAAGCTTGCAAGGATGAAGAAGAACGATGGAACTCAGTGAACGCCGCCGCTGCTTCGCCTAAAACCTATTTCTTTCCTCAACTGAACAAACCTTCCCTAACCCTAATTTCGTTTCAAGCTTAACATGGGCCCGACCCGTTTTCTGATTTCCCTCAAAGCCCATCAAAAAACACTAACATTGTTCTAACCAAACCCATTTTAAATACTAACTCTTTTTTTTATATTACATAAACTTTCTTTTTTAAAATCATTTTAGTAGACAAAATATGTTTCTTACATTCTTTAATATATTTAAAACACTTTTTATATACATGTTTAATTCAATTAACTTGGAAACTTTTTTTTAATACATATTAAAATATATTTTCTTTTTAGTATACATAATTTATTTCTTGATATATAATTGAAGTATACTTTGTACATATTTTCTTTTTTCCTCTTAAAATATTTTTGCACATAAAAATACATTTCCACATCATATAATTAAAAATTGAAAATACTTCTTAATATACGTTTGTACATAATAATTTAAATACATTTTTCTAATATTAAATTCACAACATTTAATCAAAATACTTTTTGCAAATAAAGATACATTCTTAATTAAAACTTGAACATTTTCTTTTGTACATAATTAAACATATAAATCAAAGATTCATTTAAAACATTCCTCTAGGTCAAAAACCCTAATACGTTTCAATTCCACAACTCGCACTTGTAAATAATCACAATACATACTCATATACACACTTACCCTTACACAAAATACATTCACATTGCCCTATACACACTTTTATCTTATATTTGTATATTCGATATTTACATTTGATCGCACATTCGATTTGGTTGTAACTTATTGGATACTATAAGTCTCATCCCCTTTTGTACATTTATACCCCCACTCCCGGATACTACTTTGTAATAGCGTAGATTTTACATTTCCGCAATTTACAGTTTTCCAATTATACCATGGTTAGACCTAGGGTTTGTATGTACATAAAATCAAACGCTAGATAACTTAATACAAGACAAATACATGTAATCAATACACAATCACACTTACACCCCTAGGGTAATCCCACATGTTGCCTTCCAAAATGGGCCATGCTTGCACGTCGAGTATCTTTGGCAAAACAAAATCAAATGATCATAAGTCTCAAAGTATTGCCTAAACGGAATGATCATAGTCCCTTCAAAGAAAATTGCCAAAGACACTTGGCATCATTGCATTCATGGTCCATACGATGACCCGCGCCCGTCCCGAATAAACTTCCTAAACGCAAGATTGTCTACCAAATTCAATGGTGGAACAAAATTGTTAAAAGGGGTTAAAACATGACAAAAACCTTTGAGTACAATAGGGTAGACAAAACTCTTAGTTACTTGAGATCAATTTGCAAAAACACTCGCCTTCTTTTCAAAAACCACAATCCACAACACTTTCAAACAAACTCTCAAAAACATTTGAAAACATCTTTTCGAAAAGATCCACACTTTTGTAAAACACTCAATCACGAGTCAAATACATTAGTTGCCTAAGACAAGGCATCTTTTTCCAAAACATTTTCAAAAAGCACCCACACACACACACCATTTTCAAAGCAATAGAAAAACAAGGCAAGTGATCTAAAAACCAAGTAACTAAGAGCCCATGGATAACCATGGATGAAAAGGGTGCTAATACCTTCCCTTTTCATAATCTACCCCCCGAACCCACGAAATATCTCAAAAGGTTTTTGCTGTGCTTTTTTAACCTTTCCTTTAGGATAAAATAAAAAGTCGGTGGCGACTCTTGCTAACCGCAACATTTGCGAATACAAACGCAAAACCTCAAGTCAGTTCTCCCACCGTATCACAGAACTGGCGACTCTGCTGGGGATAGATTAAAAGTGGGGTTACCTTAGGGTTTAGATCACCTTTACTTTCAGTTGATTGCTTTGATTGCTTTACATTTGTGGGCTTTGTATCGGAGTTTTATAGATCCTAACCCGGATCTGGGGAAACCCTTTTAGGTAGCATAATCTGTGAGGGACCTGTCCGGCGTATACCGACATGGGTGAAGCAGTGGCTACGTTGGTGTGGCGTCTTGGTCTGTACCGATATCCCTCGTGTTCAGACGGGGAGAATATGGGTCTTCCAAGGAGTCATTAAGCACCAACCGACCTTAGAACCCTAATCGACCAACTTGGCCATTAGAACAGTAGTAGTATGCTACACTCATTGAGGCTAAACTCTCGAGATGGTTCCGGCCGCGAGAAAAGGTTGCGATGCTGGAGTTATGACCGATTGAGGGTAGCCAATGATATGAGATCCTCTAGAACCCGGTTACTTTTGATAGGACAGGTTTTAACCAACAAACTGAAAGAGGGTAGTACCTGAACCTCATGCAAGCCTAAACCTAAGGCCTTGTGTGCTTTGTGTGAATATGTTTGCCTGTATATACACTCACTTGTTTTCGCATACATGTACATAACATCATGACATCATACCATAGCATTTTAGCATTTTCAATAACCATTTCAAGGATCTCGAGGGTTCTGTTAATGCAGGGTTACGTTGAACCAGACGTCTGTCAAGGGGCAAGAGGTTTCTCCTCTAAACCAACCCAGTCAAAGTTCAAGTGCAATAACTTGAATCAGTGGCTATGACCCACTCGACATGGTGAGCTTGATTCTCGTGGAAAGACATCCACCGATACAAAGTTCTCCAACCAAAAGATCAAGTACAACAACTTGAATCAGTGGCTATGACCCACTCGACATGGTGAGCTTGATTCTCGTGGAAGGACGTCCATCAGTGCAGAGATCTCCAATCCAAGAGCAGGGCTCAACCTCTAACATTTTTTTTGTGTTTACCCCAAGAGATCCTTGAAAGCATGCATCCACATATCATGCATTTCATTTTGACAATCTTTCCTTTTTCAGGTTTCCTTACTCTCCTGCTGTTTATTTCAGCAAGAGATGGCTCTAGAAAGGTCTGTCAAAGACATCCAAGACCAGACTGCTCAGCTGCAGGAGATGTTCCTGAACTTGTCTCTGGGGCAAGAAGAGATGAAAGCTCTCCTCACCAAGGGCTTGGGGAATTCCAACAATGCCAGGAGTGATCAGATTGCGGAGCTGCAGTTTGATCTGACAACACTGAGGACTCAAGTGATGGGACAGTTGGTGGGCCAGATGGCTCTCATCCAAGATCTATCCCAAAGACAAGAGGAACTCAGAGTTCTTGTCCGCCAACTGCTTCCAAACAACCAACTGGGGCAAACATCTGAGGTCGAAGAGCAAGTCACTGCTCAGCCTCCATCAACTCAAGAAAACAAGGGGAAAGCTCCTTTGCTTGCTTCAGGGTCACAAGTCCATCTACGACCTCGCCAGTGTCAACGGGGCAATCAGCGTAAACAAGAAAAGTCGGGAAGACAGTTTACGGAGACTGAAATACCATCATTCTTCATACTGAAGCGCCTGTTGGAGGTCAATTTGCTTACCGTAAAGGACCCTCCTCAGAAGCTCAATATCTCCTCTCCTCACTTTAATCCCGACGCATTCTGTGTTTACCACTCCTGCAGCCCGGGACACAGCACCAACGACTGTTGGGCCTTGAAGAACAAGATTCAAGATCTGATCGACATTGGGGTGCTGGAATTCATGCCGGACGGCGAGATGAAAATCTTCCGTTAAGGGGTTCTCCGCTTGAAGTGACTAAGCTCGAATTGAAAGACTTTTGCTTCTTTTTGAATTTTCAAAGTTGTAATTTCTTTTGCTGTCAAACAATTATCTGTTGATGTTAAACTCTGTTTTCATTAATGCATTGCATATGTTTGTCTTGAATTCGTCCATTCGTTTCACTACTCTTATGCTTTTCTTTATGATATTTAACTCTTGATAAAAAGCTGTAAGCCTTTAGAGGGAGGATGACGAAACAATACCATAATCTTATACAGTATGCTTTTGAACAGACCGTGCTGATGATGTACATGCATTTCTTTCAATTCCCAAACACTGGAGTTATAAGGAAGTTAATCCCTAGTCAACCCCTTCGAGCCAAAGAGGTAGGAGTTTTCTGTTCTAAACAATCGAAACCTTTGATATAAACCTGGGGCGGGGTAGTATCTCAGTTAATCCAAAAGAAAATGCGCATTGAAGTCGCAAACTCTCAGTTCGTAATACAACGAACGACGTCAAAAAAAAAAGAGAAAGCATTCCTTTGGAATCAAAAGACAAGGGTGGTTCCCTATCACATAGACAGTCAATCTCTCAAAAGAGAAAAGCCCACCAAGCCAAAACCTATAAAGGGGGCTTAAGAAAGCTGGGGCATCCCGCTGACTGTAATCCCGGAAAACGGTAACAGTCAGGCAAAAGTTAGGGATAACAAATCAAAATCAAAATAGTGAGGTCATTACAAAATCCTCAACAACATGAAAAGTGTTGAAAAAGAAAAAGGAGATGATGACTGTCTCCCAAATTCAAACTGGTGAACCATCACCCAAAAAGTCGTTCCAAACTCGAAACCGAGTGCGACGCACAATTAACTGAGCTTAGGTTGGAGAACATCACGAAGAGCGGGTGGGTACAAATATACTTTGAGCCTATATCCTTTGTTTCTTAAACCGTGAACCAGGCCGCGTTACAACCCTTCAAAAGTCCTAATTGAAGCATGGGTTAGTTCGAAAGCATACTGTTACAAAGGTATCCTGACTCCTGTAGGGCTTTGCTCTAAATCTTGTGTTAACTTGTCTTATGAAAAGTTTTCTGCTAAAAAACGCATCTTTCAAAACTTCAAAGACAAACATAAGCTTTGCATTGCTCGAATATCACTGTCTGCATTTGACCCCTTTTGTTTGACAGCGAAGAAGTTCATACAGCGAATGTTCGGAGGAACGAAAACTCTCTCAGTAAGTCAAAATCACTTCAAGAGGATAACACTTCCATCAAATCCCCTTATCAACAAGGGGCATGACATATCACAGTTCAGTTAACCTGGGGCAGTCCAGTCAAGATTTCAAGAAATCTCTCAATATGCAGAGTAATATGATTCAAGATTCCTTCATCACCGCTTGGGGCATTCGAATGTCAAAAGTGTTCAACAAATCAACCACAACATCTCCAGATTCGATTCCTGTATCCAGCCAGGGCATATCTGTTGACCACATCTCCAGATTTGATTCCTGTATCCAGCTAGGGCATATCTGTTTACAACATTTCCAGACTCGACTCCTGTATCTAGCCAGGGCACGTCTGAAGAGTTCTCCAGATTCGATTCATGTATCCAGCCAGGGCATATCTGCTTACAACATTTCCAGACTCGACTCCTGTATCTAGCCAGGGCACGTCTGAAGAGTTCGAGGATTCGATTCCTGTATCCAGCCAGGGCATATCTGTTGACGACTATTTCCAGATTCGATTCCTGTATCCAGCCAGGGCATATCTGTTGACCACATTTCCAGACTCGATTCCTGTATCTAGCCAGGGCACGTCTGAAGAGTTCTCCAGATTCGATTCCTGTATCCAGCCAGGGCATATCTGTCAACTATCACCTTTCCAGATTCGATTCCTGTATCCAGCCAGGGCATGTCTGAAGAATTCCAGATCAACACCTGCAACAACCCAGGAAACATCTGTGAACGACCGATTGTAGACCAACACCTGTAATAAGCCAGGAATTTATATACATCACCACTTGGGGCATTCGAATGTCAAAAGTGTTCAAAACCCGATGCAGTTTTATACAAGCTCATCTTCAGGAAGCCCTACACCGGTCCCTCTTCAAGACTTCTGAAACAAGTTTACGGATTCTTCCCAACAACGGATGTTAATCTACCGACTTGTTCAGACTCTTCTCAACCTTTGAAACAGTTTACGGACGCTTCCCAACAACGGATGCGGCTCTATTGCTGATTCAACTTCAAGATTTCTGAAAACAGTTCACGGGTTCTCCAAGTAAACGGATGTTAACCTATCACTTGTTCAGATTCTTCTTCAAGACTTCTGAAAACAGTTTATGGATTCTCCCCAACAACAGATGTTAATCTATCAACTTGTTCAGATGCAACCTTTGAAAACAATTTACGGACGCTTCCCAACAACGGACGCGGCTCTATTGCTGATTCAACTTCAAGATTTCTAAAAATAGTTCACGGGTTCTCCAAGTAAACGGATGTTAACCTATCACTTGTTCAGATTCTTCTCAAGACTTCTGAAAACAGTTCATGGATTCATCCCAACAACGGATGTTAATCTATCGACTTGTTCAGAGGCAACTTTTGAAAACAGTTTACGGACGCTTCCCAACAACGGACGCGGCTCTATTGCTGATTCAACTTCAAGACTTCTGAAAACAGTTCATGGATTCATCCCAACAACGGATGTTAATCTATCGACTTGTTCAGAGGCAACTTTTGAAAACAGTTTACGGACGCTTCCCGACAACGGATGTTGTTCTATTGCTTATTCAACTTCGAGATTTCTGAAAACAGTTCCCGGGTCCTCCAAGTAAACGGAGGTTAACCTATCGCTTGTTCAGATTCTTCTCAAGCTAACCACCACGGAAGATCGCGCTCGCCAAAATTCTTCCCTTCCCCAGCAGTAACTTATCTTTACAAATCCCCAGCCAGGGAGTCCTCCGGAGGTCAATCCCCCTCAGGGTTTTAGCTTCAGTATCCCCAGCGGAGCCAGACCATTGAACCTTTTCCCCACAGAGTTTTGGAAAGGGAAAATCTTAATTTCCCCAGTGAAGTCTCCAGAGTTGCTTCCCATCAAGCCGGAGATTCTCAATCTGGCCTCCCCAGCATGAGTTTACTAGTTGGGAACCCCCCAGTAGAGGTCATCAGGAATTCTCTTCCCCAGCGACAGCCAAGGATTTATTTTCCCCGGTAGCAGTCAAGTTGCTTTTATCTTCAGCCATCTCGGATTCATGTATCCTTGGCAAGATTAGCTCATCAGCTTACATGCGCATTCATTACATTCATATCATAAATATTGATGTCACGTACATTGCATCATGCATTATAACATTGCATACAATTAACCCTTTGCCTTTTCAGATAAGATCAGTCGACAGACACAGATCATCTCCCGAGATTCGTCCAGAAATAGTTCAGATGCGACCCAGACACGGCGACATTCTGATACCTATTCCAGACTCATTCAGGCGCATCAGCAGAAACCTTACACCGGTTCCTCTTCAACTTCTCAACTTCTGAAACAAGTTTACGAACGCTTCCCTACAACGGATGCCAATCTACCGACTTGTCCAGACTTTGCTCAGCTTCTGAAACAGTTTACGGATTCTTCCCAACAACGGATGTCAATCTACCAACTGGTTCAGACTCTTCTCATTTCCTGAAAACGGTTTACGGATTCTTCCCAACAATGGATGTCAATCTACCAACTTGTTCCGACTTCTGAAATTAGTTTACGGACGCTTCCCAACAACAGATGCTGCTCTATCGCTTATTCAATCTCAACTCCTGAAGTAGTTTACAGATTCTCCAGACATGGACGTCAATCTGTTGCTTGTTCAGACCCCTAATTCAGAGATGTTCCAAAACAGGGATGCCTTTCTGACACTTATCCACTCACCATTGACATACATTTCAACATTTCCATATGGCATCTTTAAGCCCATCCTCCTACCAGCAGTCGCCGAATGGCATCTTTGAGCCCATTCTCAGATGGCATCTTTAAGCCCATCACCAAATGGCATCTTTAAGCCCATTCACCTCCACCATCACATCGACGAGCGCAAATTTTCTGGGCACTTTAGTGTTCAATCTCCTTTTACCTTCAAGTCGCGAAAGGCAAACTTGCCAATCTAACTCTTCAGGTCCAAGAAGATTGAACAGGGGCAACTGTTGTACCCCAAAATTTGCCCTCGCGTTTTTTTCACAAGCAATCTCAGCTTCAGACATTTCCTGATTCTTTAAACTGGCTCAAGAATCGGACAAACAGACTTTTCTTGACAGTCAAGCAAAATTAGGGTTTTTACTGATTTTCAGAGCTCTGGATTGTTTCATACAGTGGGCTTAGGGTTTGGATGATTTTTGGTTCAATTTTGATCTGGCGAACGCTATTTGGCATTTAATCAGGAATTAAGGGTTTTATGGGCATGTTCTCAGGAGGATTTAAATTCCACAGCACTTTGCAGTTTATTCCGAGATTCGGGTTAAAATTCGCGTTGTTTTGATTTAATCAGTGAAAGAGACAGTGGTTTGAATTCATGTTGTTTTCTTTGAGCCGGTCAAATACAGTACGCGGTATTGGATTCACAGTGTTTATGGCAAATCAGTGAAGAAGGAATGCGCTTGATCAGTTTATTTTGGTTGACTGCTGCTTTGTTTTGGATATTGGAAGAGACAGGTTTAATTGATCAATATTGTTTTTATTTAAGTTATTTATTATTCTAAAATTGAATGATTGAAATTTATTTTTCAATTGTTTTAATTCAAAGAGTTTTAAATAAATAAATAAACAATAAAGAAAATTAGAATTAATTGGATAATTTAGATTTTATTGATATTTGAATTATTTGTACAAATTGTTGTTTATAATTTAAATTACAAACAATAATATACATTGATTTAAATATTAAATAAAATAAAAAACTATCCTATTTCTAATATTCTTCATTCTTCACTCCGCTCCGGTGCTCCATTTTTTATCTGCAAAAAGAAGAAGAAAAGTCAGAAGGCAGTTGAATTAAAAAAGACAGTTAAAATTTGCTCATCATTAGGGGCCACTGACTGGGATCAGTTGACCCTCTCTGCAAATCACGGGATTTCTCCCGGTTCACAAAGAGGGAAGAATTCCATTTTTTTTATTCATGAATGTCAAAATGCATAATTCCAAAGTTCAAAACTGCATAGTTCAAATCCAATTCCACTTTCTACCAAAAGCAAAAAGGCAATTTACTGTCAAAATACAAAATCTATCCAAGCTGTCAAAGAGAGATATGGAAGATATCACAAAATACAAAAGCACACAAAGCTGTCAAAAGGAAGGATAAAGATGCAGAAAAATCCTATATGCAAGCAACTAAAATCATCATTTCCCAGGGCCCCTTCAGAACAAAGTACGGCATAAAATCATATTAAATTCTAAAGCTGTACTATGGAGAGAGAAAAAGAGAGAAATGGAAGCAGGTTTCCAGGGTTCAGGCCTTAGGCAGGAGAGGAAGAAAAATATACAAAGTCTAACCACAGCATAGCTTGAAAGAGGGGATTCAAAAATGCCAAACTTACTGTCATAACCTCACAAAAAACCAAACCTTTCAAACATACAAACACATAAACTGAACATACAAACAGATAAACAAAACTACAAAAACCTCCAAACTCACCATACCTGAAAACTGATAAAACAAAGCCAAACCATAAAAACCTATGGGAACAAAACCTGCAATGGCCTGGAGACCTCACAAAACCCAAAACCTGTCAAACTAAACCAGCATAGGCCACAACAGAACCTTGTTAAGTCCAAGCATCACCCTGTTGAAGCTTCACCCTAAAAGCCATCAAACACATCTAAAATCTCATACCAGCACTACCATAACCTGAAAACACAACCTCAAGCTTCAAACTGATAACCTGCTAGGCCATCAAACAAGTTTCAAAAACTACCCAAAACCTACTGCACCAGCAAAAACCAAGCATAGGCCAAATCTCATAAAACCAGAACTTCAAGCCTACTGCATTAAAAAAAGTCAGAAGGCCTGAAACCTCATTTTTCTGTCAAAGCAAAAAACCTGCATCATCCTTACAAAATCATACAACTCTGCCTCAATACAAAAATCCACAGGCCAATACAAAGCAGTTCAAGGATAGAAGAGAAAGATATACAATCTGCAAAACCTGCTAATGCCTTAACCTGCCTGCATCATCCAAACACATACACAGAACTACCAACAACCTGCCTGTCATCCAAGCTGAAGCAAATATAAACCATCAAACACACAGTTCAACAGAAAATATACCAAACCTCAACCATCCCTAAAACTATCCAACCTCTAAGCCTCAGAATTTCTTCATCATAGGCAATAAATATTCAGGACATCCAACTCAACAAAAGCGTCAAGGGCATCAATCTCAGAAAGCATTCAAAGGTCTAAAGGCAAGCAAAGCATCATATTCCAATCGATACATAGGCAACAGTGGCATAGAAGAAGAAGATAAAGAAGTGAATCCAAAAGGTTTTCAGTACAACTCATCATCAAACCCTAAAACGGTAACAAAACACAAAAATACCAAATTTCCCCAAGCAAGCATCCAGCTTCGTCACCGAATCGCCGTTCCGGCCTCCCAAAGCGTCACTCCTCCTCTCTCCTCCTTCTCCAAGGTCAGGTAACGAGCTTTCTACCTCTTCTCCTTCACCTCATAATAACGAAAGATCAAGTAAGAACTCAAATAAAAAACATGCAATTCGTAAAAGAGGAAAAGAGATAAGAACATAAAATGTTGGAACGAACCCTAAATCAAGAGGATGCTGAATTCACGCCATGGAGGGAAGAGAGGTATGGGGTTGACACTGGTGGCCGGAGGAAAGGTTTTTGCTCAGGAAGCTTGCAAGGATGAAGAAGAACGATGGAACTCAGTGAACGCCGCCGCTGCTTCGCCTAAAACCTATTTCTTTCCTCAACTGAACAAACCTTCCCTAACCCTAATTTCGTTTCAAGCTTAACATGGGCCTGACCCGTTTTCTGATTTCCCTCAAAGCCCATCAAAAAACACTAACATTGTTCTAACCAAACCCATTTTAAATACTAACTCTTTTTTTTATATTACATAAACTTTCTTTTTTAAAATCATTTTAGTAGACAAAATATGTTTCTTACATTCTTTAATATATTTAAAACACTTTTTATATACATGTTTAATTCAATTAACTTGGAAACTTTTTTTTAATACATATTAAAATATATTTTCTTTTTAGTATACATAATTTATTTCTTGATATATAATTGAAGTATACTTTGTACATATTTTCTTTTTTCCTCTTAAAATATTTTTGCACATAAAAATACATTTCCACATCATATAATTAAAAATTGAAAATACTTCTTAATATACGTTTGTACATAATAATTTAAATACATTTTTCTAATATTAAATTCACAACATTTAATCAAAATACTTTTTGCAAATAAAGATACATTCTTAATTAAAACTTGAACATTTTCTTTTGTACATAATTAAACATATAAATCAAAGATTCATTTAAAACATTCCTCTAGGTCAAAAACCCTAATACGTTTCAATTCCACAACTCGCACTTGTAAATAATCACAATACATACTCATATACACACTTACCCTTACACAAAATACATTCACATTGCCCTATACACACTTTTATCTTATATTTGTATATTCGATATTTACATTTGATCGCACATTCGATTTGGTTGTAACTTATTGGATACTATAAGTCTCATCCCCTTTTGTACATTTATACCCCCACTCCCGGATACTACTTTGTAATAGCGTAGATTTTACATTTCCGCAATTTACAGTTTTCCAATTATACCATGGTTAGACCTAGGGTTTGTATGTACATAAAATCAAACGCTAGATAACTTAATACAAGACAAATACATGTAATCAATACACAATCACACTTACACCCCCTAGGGTAATCCCACATGTTGCCTTCCAAAATGGGCCATGCTTGCACGTCGAGTATCTTTGGCAAAACAAAATCAAATGATCATAAGTCTCAAAGTATTGCCTAAACGGAATGATCATAGTCCCTTCAAAGCAAATTGCCAAAGACACTTGGCATCATTGCATTCATGGTCCATACGATGACCCGCGCCCGTCCCGAATAAACTTCCTAAATGCAAGATTGTCTACCAAATTCAATGGTGGAACAAAATTGTTAAAAGGGGTTAAAACATGACAAAAACCTTTGAGTACAATAGGGTAGACAAAACTCTTAGTTACTTGAGATCAATTTGCAAAAACACTCGCCTTCTTTTCAAAAACCACAATCCACAACACTTTCAAACAAACTCTCAAAAACATTTGAAAACATCTTTTCGAAAAGATCCACACTTTTGTAAAACACTCAATCACGAGTCAAATACATTAGTTGCCTAAGACAAGGCATCTTTTTCCAAAACATTTTCAAAAAGCACCCACACACACACCATTTTCAAAGCAATCGAAAAACAAGGCAAGTGATCTAAAAACCAAGTAACTAAGAGCCCATGGATAACCATGGATGAAAAGGGTGCTAATACCTTCCCTTTTCATAATCTACCCCCCGAACCCACGAAATATCTCAAAAGGTTTTTGCTGTGCTTTTTTAACCTTTCCTTTAGGATAAAATAAAAACTCGGTGGCGACTCTTGCTAACCGCAACATTTGCGAATACAAACGCAAAACCTCAAGTCAGTTCTCCCACCGTATCACAGATTCAAATTGTGTATATGTATATTATTATTGCTTTCATATTTTGTATGTCATATCAACATTGGTTTTGGCATAATATATTTTTCTACTGCAAATTATGTTGGCCTATATTTTAATGGAATTTATTTTACACCAAATTCTAAGTTGTTTTGAATGTAGCATTGCCTCTAGCAAACACACTACTCTAAGTTTCGTTCAATTAACATATTTACAATCTTTTTTAAATAGAATTTCTCTTCTCCTAAAGAGAAGATAATAACCTACAAGTTGGTGTTGATGTGCCTTCAAAATTCTAATTTATTTTGAATTGAAATTATAATTCTCATTTGTCGTGAAATTTGAATAAATTTTTTATTTTGTATTGATATTTTTTTATTTTTAATTGCTATAATTTTAGAAACAAATATTACAATTTTTAATAAAATATTTACGATTTATTTTTTTAAAGTACGACTAATTAATATATTTTTATACAATATTAAAAACAAATATTACAATTTTTTAATCAAATATTGGAGTACCATTTAATTCGATACTTTACCAATATATCTTTTGAATGGAGACATTATTATCATTTATTTTTATTATACTTATATGGAAATTATTTTGAATGGTGACATAAATATATTTAATTTTTATATATGATTTGATTCCATAAAATATTATGATCAATAAAATTTGAATTCTCTTTTAATATTATAGGTTTGATAATGTTTCATATTGTAGGAATATTATATACATTAGAATATATAAAGATATGAAAAAAATTAAATCAAAACTTTACAAATATATCTTTTGAATGGAGGTATTAATATTATTTATTTTTATTATATATAGAAAATATTTTGAATGGTCACATTAATACATTTTATTTTTATGCATGATTTGATTTCAAAAATTTATGATCAATAAATTTTGAATGGAATTATAATTTAACCAATAAAATTTTCTACCGAATTCTAAATATATTTGTGTATATTTTTTGAAAGGTTACATTTATATTCTTGAATCATGATAAAAAAATATTAAATGGTAATCATGAAAATTTAATGATAAATGATAATCATAAAAAATTATTGATACAATCGTTTTAATAAATTAAATAATTTATAATTAATTTTATAAAGGTGAATAAATTACAAATAATTTTATAAATGTAATAAATTAAACTATTTATAAAATTATTTATATCAATAATAGTAAATTACATATATTTTAATAATGGACAAACGAATTCAACATGCTTATAAACCGGAAAAAAGTTACAATAATTTTATAAACAGGAATAAGTTAATGTCATTTTATATAAATTAATGATATAATATAATGTATTAAATATTTATATAACACTTTATTAAATAAATTTATTTCATGAAATTAATTTTATATAATATCATTAATATTTAATTATTGAAAATTCGCAATAAACTGAAAAATATTTATTACAAATCGAATATAATAAAACATAAGAAATAAATACATAATTTTGAAATGTTATATATGATTCATTGTAATAATAAATGTTAAATTATTATTTAATATTATAATAAATTTTCCGATATTCTTAGATTTAATTTATTCTTTTTCCCGTATATAATAATAATATTATATTATTATTTAATATTATAATTTTTGATTGACAATAATAAATTCATTTTAATTAGTTAGACATTAAGATAATAAATTTAATATATATCACTAATACACGATATTTATTTATAAATGTAATTAACTAAGAGACACATATTTATCACTGTTGAATAAATAAATTTAAGATGATATGGTAAATATTTATTTTTACAATTATTTTTTACAATTATTCTGCCAATTACGTGAAACTATTCTTTACATACAATTATTTTTTACACGATATTTTTTACATAATTATTCTGCCTATATTTCATTTTCGGTTTCCAAAGTGAAACTATAATGATTTTTTCTGACCATTGCTTTTCTTTTCAATTCAAGATTAATTGGCAGAATGGTTAGAATCTGGAAAGTTACATTTTCTTATTAGTACTTGATTGTCCATAATTATAACATTTTTAATTAAATTTTGAAATAACACTTAACACTATTTAACGCTATTATTATTATTAATTATTATTATTAATAATTAAAATGGTTCACAAAAATAATCACTTGGTATTCTGTTGACTTCAGTATTTTACTTCAAAATCTTGGAACCGTGAATGTTGTATTAACAATTATATTTATTATCATATAACCAAAAACTTTATTCATTTTATGTCTACAATCATTTTATGTGGTTAACAAGAAAAAATTGAATGACAACCATACAATCAAAGTGATTTTCTACCCATTCATTTTTGCATGACCTAACCAACACTATGGAACCACAAGTTGCAGCAATGGCAAGACGTAAAAGGAAGCAGATTCTTAAAGATAAAAGATTGAAAAAAGGAAGAACTGATGAAAACACAATCAATCCCATTGAAAACTCTCAAAGGTATTATGTTCCAACCATGGTTAATATCAGAACACCACTATCTGATTTAACTTCATCAATCTTTAATAAAAGAAATATGAGTTCACCTTCACCAGCATTTGCATCAAGCAACTCAAGTACAATGAAGAGTTTCAATATTGTTTCTACAAATCAACTGGCTGCTTCACGACAGCGGAGGAAAAGTATTATGGAAGGTAATATGCCTCAATCTTACAAACTTCATAACAACCTTAGCAATAACAGTGGGGGTCCTTTCAGGATAAATTCTCCATCCTTTTCGCATTTCAAAACACCATTTTCTGATATAGCTTCCTCATGTTCTAACCAAAGAAACATAAAACCTCATGCACCGCCAAGTTGTTCTATTCAAAAATAAAAAAAACAGTTGACAGTTACACCTCTTTCTGATATAACTTCCTCATTTTCTAATCAAAGAAATATGGAACCTCATGAACTTCCAAGTAGTTATGTTCATAAATCAAAAAAACAGTTGAATGCAGGTGTTATTCAATCCATGACGGTCAAACTCTTCAATTATTTTGGAAATGGGAATCATAATCTGGCTTTTTCATCCACAAGCAATATTCCTATACAAGAACCCACAACATTCACTTCAACTCCAGATGTTAACATTGAGAGTGATTACTCTGGTGATGAGACGGTAACAGATGATTCTCTCAGTGATAGCTCATGTGAATTCAATGCCGCAGATGCAAATTATGACTCAAGTTCCAGCTATGATGACAAAGATGTCTATGACTCCAATTCTACATCATTTGATTCTTTAAATATTGGTATTTATCATTAAAACCAACTTTATTTCTTCTTTAAATTCATTATACATATCAATTTGACGTTGTCCATTACATGTTGCACTTTGATACCTGCTATGATTTAATGTGGATTTTAGTTATAATTTTATTATTTAATATGAACGATTTTATTTATAATTTTATTATTTAATATAAACCAATTGCTCAACTACGTTTCATTTAAATAGGTTATTCTGATATTGGTGATCTTATAGTTGAATGCACACAATGTGGGGCACTTATGTGGTATCAAGAAAAAACTGACAAGCGAAAACATAGTGCAGTTCCTAAGTTTCAACTATGTTGTGGAAAGGGGAAAGTTGTGTTGCCACTTCTGAAAACACCACCACTATTACTACAACGTCTTTTGTTTGATAATAGTGAGATAGACAGTCGAAATTATCAACAATTTTGTAGAATGTACAACATGATGTTTGCTTTTACGTCTCCGGGAATGAAATTCGACAACAGATTTTTAGCTGGAAGTGGACCACCTAACATAAGAATTCATGGACAGACTTGCCATCGAATTGGGAGCATGTTACCTTTAACTGGACAATCTCCAAAATTTGCTCAACTGTATGTTTACGACACCGACAATGAGATTCAACATAGAATTAAAGGACTTGGGTAACTTTACCAAACTTTGTTTTCTTTACAACATATTAAATATTTTTCATTGTTGCATCATAGTATTTCCCTTTATATGCAGGAACAACCCCAATATTATTCCAGAAACAGTTAGTAGATTGAAGGACATGTTAGATGAGTTCAACACACATGCCAAATCTTTTAGGATGGCAGCATATGGATTAAAGGATTGTCCTTTGCCTGATCTCAAGCTTAAGCTAATATCTGATAGATCAACAGATGGAAGGATTTATAACCAACCTACTGTTTCGGAGGTAGCCGCCCTAATAGTTGGTGATGTTGATACGGGTTCTAAGAGGGATATTCTTCTTGAAAGAAAGAGCGGAAGGCTAAAAAGAATAAGTGAGTTTCATTCAAGTTATCTGGCATATCAATATCCACTTTTGTTTCCTTATGGGGAAAATGGTTTTAGACTTGGAGTTCTTCTTAGAGAAACTAATACCAAAAAAAAAAATGAAGAGGAATAAGCTTACCATTAGAGAATGGCTTGCTTTTAGGATTCAATGCAGACATAACGAGGCACAAACTATATTGCGGTCAAGAAGGTTGTTTCAACAATTTTTGGTTGATGGATTTACTATGATGGAGTCACAAAGATTGAATTATATTCGAAAACATCAGAAAAAGCTGCGTGTTTCTAAATATTGCAATTTGAGCTCATCTGAACAGAGTGCAAACACTCAAGGATCAAACAAAGGTAAAAGAGTGGTTTTACCTTCAACTTATGTTGGAATTCGGAGGTTTATGGAACAACTCTATTTTGATGGAATGGAAATTTATAGCCAAGTTGGATTTCCAGATCTTTTTATCACATTTACTTGCAATCCCAACTGGCCTGAAATCCAAAGGTTGCTTAGCAAAATTAACTTGAATTCTCAAGACCGTCCAGATATCATCTCAAGAGTCTTCAAAATTAAGTTCGATGAGTTGTTGTGTGATCTAACAAAAAAGCACGTGTTAGGGAGAGTGATTGCATGTAAGTCAATTTAATACCCTTTCAGTCGAGTTATATTTTTTGACATTAATCTTATTAAATATGTAATATGCATCGTTTTACTAAGTTTAAACTTACTTAATTTCAGATATATACACCATTGAATTCCAAAAGCGGGGTTTACCACACGCCCATATACTATTATTCTCGCATCCTTCAAGCAAGTATCCGACTCCAGATGATATAAATAAGATCATTTCAGCAGAGATACCAACGGAAGAAGATGATAGGCAACTCTACCATTTGGTCAAGACACATATGATTCATGGCCCATGTGGTTTAGCAAATGCGAATTCAACTTGCATGAAAAATGGAAAGTGCTCAAAATACTTTCCAAAGAAATATCAAACCGAAACCATTGTTGATCAGGATGGATATCCCGTGTACCGAAGAAGAGAAACTGGTAATACAGTGCTGAAAAAACACGTTCAACTTGATAACAAATATGTAGTTCCTTACAATCCATATTTGTTGAAGAAATTCCAAGCACACATCAATATGGAGTGGTGTAATCAAAGTACTTCAGTTAAATACTTATTTAAGTATATTAACAAGGGGTATGATAGAATTACTGCTGCTGTTGTCCAAACTGACGGTGATGGATCTCCCTCGGTCAGAATGGTTAACGAAATCAAGCAATATCTTGATTGCAGATATATCTCACCAAGTGAGGCATGTTGGAGACTTTTTTCATTTCCTATTCATGGTAGATCACCCGCAGTTGAAAGGTTGTTCTTTCATCTTGAAGGAGACAACTCTGTTTATTATACCGATTATGAATTGATAGATGAGGTGCTTGACAAACCAACTGTGAAAGAATCTATGTTTACGGCATGGATGGAAGCAAACAAAGCATACCCAGAGGCAAAGAATTTGACGTACTCACAATTTCTTTCCAAATTTGTTTATGATAAAAGATACCGTCGATGGAGACCGTGTAAAAGAGGAAATACAATTGGCAGACTTATTTGGGTCCCTCCAAGTACGGGTGAGTTATATTTCTTGAGAATGATGCTAACAGTCGTCAAAGGTCCAACTTGCTATGAGGATATAAAATTTGTGGGTGGAAAAGTTCAGGATTCTTTTAGGGATGCATGCTTCGAAATGGGCTTTCTTAACGATGACAAGGAATATGTTGCAGCCATTGACGAAGCAAAGAATTGGGGTTCCAGGCATTTTTTACGAAAGTTATTTGTCACTATGTTACTATCCGGTACTGTCAATAGACCACGACATGTTTGGGAAAAAACTTGGAGGACGTTATCTGATGGTATCCTCTACCAACAAAGGCAAAAAACAAATAGAAGAGGTATGAACACTTTATTAAACTTTTTTAAGTCAACAAATATTATTTTCTGAATGCAAGTTGTATCTTTTTTTATTACAAAATATAATGATATGAACTTACTTTAAAATATAATTATTCTTCATCCATATGTCCCTTATTTAATATGTTTCATAAGGTATGTCCATTTACGTAAGAAACATTTTCATATTTGTCATTTGTCATGTATGTAAGTTATTTTCTTAACTTGCAGCTGCAACAGTGTCTTTGGTTCCATTTAATTTCACGCAGCCGCAACATCAACTGTTTGATTTATGTTCAATGTATTTCAACATCACGACAGCAGTTGCATCATACATATGTAATTATATAGAAAACTAATGAAATTTTTTTAACAGAATTGCAGCTATCGGACAATGAGTTAAAGAATCTCACACTAATTGAGATTGAGAACATGATGCAATCGAATCGAAGAAGTTTGCATGAATTTAAATGTATGCTGTATCCAGATTCATACATCACAAAACATGTTGGCAATAGGCTTATTTATGACGAACTTAATTACGATGTCGATACCGAGAAACAGAAATTCCAAGAACTTTTTCATGCCCTTACAAGTGATTTATTTTCTTTATACTATGAATTACAAAAATGATTTTTATTGTCCTTGCACTTATAATTCTTGGTTTGTATTTTATAGATGAACAACGTTTGATATTTGAGAAAATCATGGATGCTGTTAACAAACATAGTGGAGGGGTATTTTTCTTGCATGGTTACGGAGGTACTGGTAAAACTTTCATGTGGAGAACACTATCAAGTGCACTTCGTTCTCAAAAAAAAATTGTTCTTACTGTTGCTTCAAGTGGGATAGCTTCGTTATTATTGCCGGGTGGAAGAACAACACACTCAAAGTTCAAAATACCTGTGCCAACGCTTGACAACTCAACTTGCAACATCGACAAAGACACCGAACATTCTCAATTATTTGAAGCAACGGATGTGATAATATGGGATGAGGCACCTATGTCTCACAAGAACTGCTTCGAAGCATTGGATAAAACCCTTAAAGATGTAATGAGCAAAAAGGGTGTTGAGAATACTATTTTTGGTGGAAAAGTTATTGTATTTGGAGGAGATTTTAGACAGATTCTTCCTGTTGTTCCAAGAGCTGGGCGTTCTGATATTGTTCATGCATCAATTAGTTCATCTTATGTATGGGATTATTGCCAGGTTTTAACACTATCAAAAAATATGAGACTTCAAGAGGGAAGAGACAACACAAGTTCTAATGAACTAGCGGAATTTTCAAAATAGATTTTAAATGTGGGTGATGGTAAGATTTGTGAACCCAATGATGGTTTGGTTGATATTGAAATTCCTCAAGAGCTATTAATATCAAATTTTGATGATCCTATAAGAGCAATTGTTGAAAACACATATCCCAATTTGTTGGAAAAATATCAAGATGTTGAATTCTTACAAGAAAAGGCTATTCTTGCTTCAACCATTGAAGTTGTGGACAAAATCAATCATTATGTATTAGACTTGATACCAGGTACATGTGTTTTATATTTACTGTATTATTACATTCATAATATATATATATATATATATATATATATATATATATATATATATATATATATATATATATATATATATATATATATATATATATATATATATATATATATATATATATATATATATATATATATATATATATATATATATATATATATATATATATATATATATATATATATATATATATATATATATATATATATATATATATATATATATATAAGAACATAGTTTTACTAATTTATTTATGTTTTGCTTTTAAACTTTTTTTTAGGAGAAGAGAAAGAGTATTTGAGTTTTGATTCCATTGATAGAACAGATTCAAGTTATACTGAAGCATATGAAGTTCTAACTCCTGAATTTCTCAGTAAATTAAGAACGTCAGGGCTTCTCAATCATAGGATCAAATTGAAGGTTGGTACACCTATTATGCTAATGAGAAATTTGGACCAAGCCGATGGGTTGTGCAACGGAACAAGATTAATTGTTACAAGATTTGCAAATCATGTCATTGAGGCAAAAATCATGTCTGGAAAGAACATAGGTAACATTTTTTACATTCCACGAATGTCTATGTCACCTTCTGATTCACCTTGGCCATTCAAGTTGATTAGGAGACAATTTCCGATTATTGTCTCCTATGCAATGACAATTAATAAGTCACAAGGTCAATCTCTTGATAGTGTTGGATTGTATTTGCCTACTCCTGTGTTTAGTCATGGTCAATTATATGTTGCAATTTCAAGAGTTAAGAGCAAAAGTGGGCTAAAAATCCTAATTCATGACAAGGAGAATGTACCGTGTTCTACTACTACTAATGTTGTGTACAAGGAAGTCTTTCAAGCACTTTGATAGTTGGTAAACTTTATATCTTATACTTTACGATTCAAATTAAAAATCTATTTTGAATTAAAATATATAGTATGTACATTTTCCATGTATTTCAAGAAGTATATAATTTTTCCTATTTGTTCATGCAGACGTAATTTGTTGATAGGACCGATGCTTGCTACAAATATGGAGTTAAATGCCAACATGGTTTACATGAGACATATACTCAACTGAAAACATGGTAACATACTTAATAATTTAATAATCTATAAATGTAATGTGAATCCAGACGAGACCCGTGCGGGTTTGTTACTAATATATAAAAAAAGATAATAAAACTATAAATGCTAAGATAAACTAAAAAAATAAATGCATTTTCATTCATTTGATAATCTTTACTCTCAATAAGAGGTACATATATAATGATAACAATAATGGATAGTAAAATAAAGGTCCAATGACTAAAAGACCAATTAAACCATATATAAGATAAAGACCTAAACTAAGATAAATTTTTCTACTAACTTAATTATTAAATTGTCTAAAACTGACTTCATGATTCTATCACAATGCTTATGGGTATCCATTGTCATCACTATTTCAAGTAATATTATTTGTAGTATAAAGCCTCAAACTAAAAATAAGCAAAACAATGTGGGACTTGCACTGCAAAATTACTTATTCCGTCAAGAATTATTGTTCAGCAGAGTATTTCATATCTGTAAAGTGTCACTTTTTTGGAGCAGTTTATGAAGTTGCCTTTGATGACATTCATCTTTCAACTTTTGTTGATTCGAACCATTGAATGTAGTGATGTTTTGTTGTTGTGAGTGTTTCAGAGTTATAAATCGTTCTTTTAAATTAAAGTTTAAGTGATGACATGTCTTGTATTGCAAAATTTAAGAATTTGGTTTCAAAGTGTTTCCAATATCAATCACAAATTGATACTATTTGACATATGCAAAAAAATTTAAGAATTTGGTTTTAAAGTGCCTTTAATCATACTTCCAGGTATCAACTTTCTCCCTACAAATGAATATTGCCATCATCAAAAGCTTATTGCTTCAAATCAATACCTGCAATTCTTTAGTATCGTGTAATGCTTCTCAAAAGTAAATTCACTGTTGATAAAAATTGGTGCTTTGTGTCTAAGATAAGGAATAGAAACATTAGAATTTGAAGCATGAGAGAATAAATTATTGGGTACGGAGAATGTTCAATTTCATTTATAAAAGCAAAAGCATTGTGCATTAGAGGAGAAGGAGTGAGAGTAATGTTGAGTTTCTTTTGTTTTATGTTGATATAAGGTGAGTTGAATTCTTGTGCGCAAGGTAATGGGTTGAAATTTTTAACAAGAGTGTATGGACCAGATTTGACTAAAAGAAGAGGAGTTGGAGTTGAAAGGGTACATGTATAAATATGAAGTTAAGAGAAAGTATAAATGAATGAATTTAAGGCCAGAAGAAGCGAAGGTGAATGAGTAGGTTAATGGAGAATGAATAATCATTTTTGTTGTTGGGTATGGAATTTTCGGTGCTACTATGTTTTTGTTTGAGAGTAAGAGTGTTGTTGATGAAGTTGTGTCATATGATGTTTGCAACAAATCTGTTCCAATGTCTCCTATCTAGTTTGGACCATTGAATATTGAATCATCACAAGATGTTAAATGAATTAAAAAAAAAAAAAAAGAAGAGTTTTTGAACTTGTGGAACAACTTCAAGTGGTAAGCTATTAGGAATATATTTGGAATACGAATTTCAAATAACTCTGCAGAATCCAAGTGGCATATGGTGATGCTCTTATGGTGAAGACCAAACAATCTCCACCGAATTTAAGTCTCACATTGTTTATATAATATACACTAGAAACAAATTAGTGGGTACGTCTTATACGTGTATTTACTTATGATTTTATCGGATTAAAATGGACCGTCACAACTGGTTCAGACAGAAGTTGAATGAGATGGAGGTACCTGCAACATATTTCGATGGCAAAGTCAGTTGCGAAATGAGCAAACAAGCGTAAGAGTTAGAAAGTGTTGAATACCTGACCCTCTCGAAAGAAAGGATATTTATAGCCCCCAGCGCTGGGTCAATGTCTCTTTATTGGGCTGACCAAGCAGGCCCAACGTAGAGACTGCCAGGTTCTACGTGAGTAGTGGGGACCCACACGTGGCCTCCTATCTGGATGATGTCCTCCGCAAGGTCAGGAGGATATGGACGCGATCTTTCTCGGACCACGGAGACTCCGCAATATCCGGAGACGTTGGTAGTCAGCCCTACGAGGAAGATGCTTGGGAGGAGCGCCTGCTCGTGAGGGGTGATTCCCGCCAGACACGAGCGCGATAGGGGATCAGTCTTGGTCGACGAGCTAGTTGAGTTGTCCTCGAAGCCTTCATGGTCGGGGTGTGAGCGTCCTCAGTCTATTCGGGCGTTGTCCCCGCGTAGTGAGGTTTTCTCCTCGCGAAAAAAGGTTAGTAGTTGCCCACCGTGTTCGAGGGTAGTATCGGTCAGTGGTGCAGGTTGGCACACTTGGATTGGGCCTCACTAGGAGTTGGGCCAAGGGCGGACCTAGTCCAGAACAGGAGCCCCCCAAGTCGTTACTCCTGGTGAAGGAGCCATGACTTGATTCAAGTTCGTCTTTTTGCGAGGCTCGCTGCTCGACACAGAGTTTTTATACAGTGGACGAAGAACATCGTCAGTTCATGATTTTGCTCCGAGCAACGGTCGAAGCGTGTTCGAGGAGGACTCGTGGGGAGAAGATGATATCCTTGTCAGACATGTGGCGTGGCTCTTGGGAACAGTAATGATGACCTAGGGAGTAGGGGCCATCATTGCCTGTGCATGTAGGTGTCGAGGAGAAAGGTGGCTTGTAACTGCCCGACGCGACGTTTCACATTCCACGCCAGCTTTATAAATATGGCTTCAGGTCTCATAACTTACTTTCACATTTTCGCGCTTCTACACTTTCTCTGTCGTCAACACCGTGCATTTTTCCAAGATCCTTGAGACTGCCGCATAGTCAGTCGCATATCCTACCTTAACAACCGTCGCTCTTCATCTTTTCTTCAAGTAAGCGTTCTTTTTCCTTGATATCTTATGTTGTAGATAGATTTTGATAATGTTTAGTAGTAGGGTTTCGTGTCTGGGGGTTACGCCCGGGAAATTCAGGCGTTTAGGCGTTTGATTTATGATCATGCCCGTGGCGTTCATGTGTTTAGGCATGTGATTTATGATTATCCCCGTGACATTCATGCATTTAACCAACAAATTTATGAACTTGGCCGTGAGATTCATTCTTTTGTCAGCATTTAGGCTAGTTTTCCCCGTGATCTCCTTGTGTCTGGCTAAAAAATTTATGAACTTTGTCGTGAGAATCATAGTCTGCTTGCCATATTCTTCCTTTGCCCGATATATTTATGATAGACATAGGCGTTCGTCATTAGGATCGTTGCTTGATCGAGGTCCACGTATTTCCCCTTTTTTATGCGAATGACCGTTGACTTGGTCTGGGCGTCGCTTAACCTCCTCATTTGCATCGTGGAAAGGTGGATTTGCTGTCAAATTCACCGGTTTCCTGTACTTTTCAGGTAAATGGCCGACACTCCCGAGTCATCGGAGCACATGGACACCAAGGGAACTAGCGCGGTCGAGGAGAGCATTAATCTGGTTGACACCATCGACGATCCTACCCTGGAATGGATCGGTGCAGAACCCCGAGGGATAGCCTCAATCTACAGTTACACCGTGTTGTACCCCAAAATTTGCCCTCCCATATTCTTCAAAGTTTTGACAAGCATCATCTCAAGTCTACTCAAGGGCTGCACAGTCAAACCATCCTCTTAAGCCAGTCAAGATTAGGGTTTTGGTTCCTGCAAGGAAGTTGAGGTTTTCAAGGGCTCAATCAAGTCCCATATGCTCATATACATTGTCAAGCACCTACATGTCAAGTTTCAAGGCTCACAAGGTCAAGTTGCACAGTCAAAAACCCTAATTGCCTCACAATCAACTGCAGGGGCAAAATGGTCATTTGGCAGTCAAAAGTCAAAAATTTTGGTCAACATCTTATTTTGAAGCCACAATCATCATTGGATCAAATCTTGATCATGATTCCACAAGAATGGCTCAAAAATCATCAAGATGCAAAAGTTTCCATTTTTGGACAGTTGAAAAGTCAACTGTAACTTGACCAAGGCATAACTTTTTCATAGTTCATCAGAAAAATCCCATCCAATGCTCATTTTGAAGGGGAGGACATTTCCTACAACTCATCTTCACATTCCAAGTCCAAGAAATGCTCTCACAAAAAGTCATCAATTTCAACATTATAGGTCATTTTTAAAAGTCAACAAAAGGCATTTTAAGTCAAAGACCATAACTTGATATTGGTAAATCAAAATGACATGGGACCAAAGGAATTGGTTAGAGGACTTCAATACCTTTCCAAAATGTCTAAGAACATGTTCATATGATCAAAATTGAGCAAGATATGCATTGGAGAAGTTGGGAAATTTTTGTGAAATGGCAAAAGTCAACTATCCTTGAAACTTCAATTTTTGACAAAAGGCCCCACTTTTTTCCACTTGATTCAGCCTTGTCATGCCACCCACGTGTCCCATGATTAATTTCAAGATTAAACATTAATTTTTCTATTTTATTTAATTTTTATTGATTTAATCCATTTTAAATCCATAAAATTCAAATAAAATCAAAAAAATTAATTAAAGGGGATCTTTGTGGTTTGAATGACCTTTATATGCCATTTACTAGCTGCCAAATTCGTGAAAGCTATTTTTTGTACACAAAATTTTGAATTTTTGCCAAGATGTCCAGATACATGTAAGCATGGAAAGGGAAAGTTTTGCAAATTTTGGAAGCTTTTTAATTTGTTGGATTTTGGTTTGAAAGCATGGCTTTATGGCTTGGATTCTTGCCTTATTTCTTTGTCCCCTCCATCTCCTCTATAAATGCAAGCCATGAGAAAGCATTACAAATAAATACACACAGCCTAGAGAACGCCCCAAAATTGCAAAAATTTCCTTGAAGTTGTCAAGCTCGAAAGACCTGATCTAGCCAGATTCAACTACTTCCAAGCACTCCATCAACATCCCAGGTCCCCCAAATGCTTATTTCTATTTTTCCATAACATGTTCCTGTGCAGGTTTCACAAAGGCTTTCCACCATGTGCATCAAACGATCATGCGCCAAGTGGCCTCAAAGATCAATCCAGGGGCTATGAGATGCTGGATACCATGCTCCAAGTCAAAGCACGTGCAGGCAATTCCTAAAGTCAACAAAGGCTTAAGCTTATTGGGCCATATTGCTTCCTCAAACCTCCATACCTGGGCCAACACCCCCATGGTTCTTTCATATTTTCTTTTGTTTTCTTTTCCTTTTTTATTTTCTTTTAACTAATTATTATTATTAACTATTATTATTATTATTATTTAATTCATAGATAATTATTTTCATAAACAAAAAAATCAAAAAAAAACTAATATTTTATTATTCTTATTTATTAATTTCACTTTAATTCATCGTTTTGTAATTAAATTATAATTAATTAATTAGTTTAATTAGGCAATTTTAATCTTTTTTTTAATAACTAAAATAAATTTAGAATTAGATTTTATTAAATTTTAATTTTAATTCCTTTTTATTTTATTTCATTAAAAAACATAAAAACACAAAAAATATTTTCTTTTAATAAATTAATTAATTAGTAATTAGGTTTTATTTAATTAATTGCATTTAATTCAAAAAAGACAAAAAAAATCATTTCTTTTCTTAAAAGGGTCATAACCCTTAGGACATTCCCGATTAATTTTTATTCACGCGCATTTATTTTATTTTGATTATTATGTAACTGCTTCAAGAATGTAATAGTAATTAGGTTTATTGTTTTCTTTACTTTCCGCACTTTATCAAAACGGGTCTTTGTATTTTTGGCGATGTATAGACCCGCGCCTTGTAATAGCGTAGCTTTACATTCCCGCACTTTAATTTTCCGCACCCCTAACTGTTAACAATGCATGAAAGAATGTATGTAAATAAAAACAACTCGTAGCTCACAAATAACATGTACAAAGACAATTAACTGAAAAACAACACACAAAGCACATGCCACTTCTAGGGTACGCCTCACTGGTTGCCTCGAAACGTGGTCATCAAGTATAGGACGTCTTAGAGGTCACCCTTTGTCTAAAGATCCAGTTGCCTCGAAATGGTTGCCTCGAATAAAAGGATCTAGGACGTTAGGGTTACTTCTAAGTTGTCCTACCATTGCTTCGGTGACCACACAGTCCCGATAATCGAATTGACCCGAACACCTCCAACGATGGTGCTACCTACCTCTCAATGGTGGGATAGCACTATCTAAAGGACTCTTACACAGATTAATTCCTTAGGGTAGGTAGATGACTCATGGGTACTTGCTCTTTTCAAAAACAAACAAAAAAACTTTTCACACCTTACACTTTCAAAAGCTTTCAAAACAAATTTTTCACACACTCTTGAGGACAGATACAAGAGTTACTCATAAATTTTTCAAACGAAACTTTTTTTTAAAACCCCCACACACTTGAAAAGCAAACAAATCTTTTGAAAACATAAGAGCAAGTACCTAAGAGCCCGTGGATAACCACGGATAGAAAGGGTGCTAACACCTTCCCTTTCTATAAATCTACCTCCCGAACCGAGAAACATTCTCGAATAAGGAATTTTGCTATGCTTTTGTCCTTTACATGTTGGAGAACATAAAAGACGGTGGCGACTCTTGCTTACCGCGACATTTCGCGAAACCAGCTTAAAAAACAGTCAGTTCTATTTCCACCGATCACAGAACTGGCGACTCTGCTGGGGACATATAAAAGTGAGGTGTACCTTAGGATTAGATCATACTTATGTTTTCAATTGCTTTGCTTTGATTGCTTTATATTTGTGGGCTTTGCATCGGAGTTTCATAGATCCTAACTTGAATCTGGGGATACCCTTTTAGGTAGCATAAGCTGTGAGGGACCTGTCCGGCGTAGACCGACACGGGTGAAGCAGTGGCTACGTTGGTGTGGCACCTTGGTCTGTACCGATATCCCTTGTGTTGCAACGATGAGAATATGGGTCTTCTGAGGAGTCATTAAGCACCAACCGACCTTAGAACCCTAATGTGACCCAACTTGGCCATAGAACAGTAGCAATATGCTACACCCATTGAGGCTAAACTCTCACGATGGTTCTAGCCGCAAGAAAAGATTGCGACGCTGGAGTTATGACCGATCGAGGATAGTCAGTGATATTGGGATCCTCTAGAACCCGGTTACTTCTGATAGGACAGGTCTTAACCCACCAACTTCAAGAGGGTAGTATCCTAAACTTCATGTTGGCCTAAACTCTAAGGGCTCTTTGTGTGACTCGTGTGCCTTCAAACTTGACTACTTGCATGCTTGTTATCTGACACGAGTTCCTTGCAGGTTTTGTTTACAGTCCTTAATTGGGACTTATTACAGGGCCTACTTACATCACTCCATGCATAGCATAACATCATACCATTTCATACATCTTGCATAAAGACTAATCCATTTCAAGGGTCTCAAGGGTTTGTGATGCAGGTTATGATGAATCAAAAGTCTAGCAAAGGGCAAAGGGGATTTATTTTCCTCTAGCCAAGGTTGTCAGGGGCTATGACCCACTTGATATGGTGAGCCTTGACTCTTGAAGAAGGACTCTCAGCACTATGAAGTTCCTTCAATCAAGCCACCAGATTCAAATTCTAACAAGCTTCTCTGTTTACCCTGCGAGACCCTTGAAAACATCGCATGCATACATACATATCATTGCATTACAGGTACACTTTTTACAGGTCACTTACCTTCTTCGCTGTTTATTTCAGAAGTCATCATGAATCCTGAATCATCCAATGAAAAAGCTATCAAGGCCCTCCAGGCCCAGAACGCCCAGTTCCAGGAGCTGGTCATGAGCTTGGCCCAAGGACAACAGGAATTGAAGACTCTGCTTTTGAAAAAAAAGAAGAAGAGGACTATTTTGTTCAACCCTAGATGCAGATCTGGGAATACACTGCAGAATGAAGCTGAGCGGACTACTCCATCTGTTGGGGAAGGCAGTCCCCGAAGGAGAGAGGCTCCTAGTCCTGTAGTCTCCGACAGCGAGACAGATTTCAATGATGAACAGTACCCTCCTGCTGAGGACCGGTACAAACAGCTGGAGGACCGGCTAAGTGCTATGGAGATACAGAAAGTGCCCGGCCTGGACTTCGAAGATCTAGGTCTATCCTCTGGGGTGGTGATCCCGCACAAGTTCAAGGCACCTGCCTTTGCAAAATATGATGGAGCTTCATGTCCTAAGCTGCATCTGAGGTCTTATGCAAGGAAGATCCAACCTTATACAGCTGGAAAGAAGTTATGGATCCATTTCTTCCAAGAAAGTCTTTCAGGGACTCAACTCGAATGGTTCTATCAGCTGGATGGAGCCAGCATTCGTAGCTGGGAGGACTTGTCTACTGCGTTCTACAAGCAGTATCAGTATAATGCCGACCTCGCTCCTACGCGTACCCAACTCCAGGGTATGTCACTAGGGACGGGTGAAGGTTTTAAGGAGTATGCGCAAAAGTGGAGAGACCTTGCTGGAAGGGTGCAACCACCTCTGACTGACCGGGAACTCGTTGACATGTTCTTGGGGACCCTGTCTGGGCCGTTCTTCAACCATCTGATTGGGAATTCTTCTGCCGGATTCATAGATCTGATCTTGACTGGGGAAAGAATAGAAGCCGGTATCAAGTCTGGGAAGATACCAAAGGGTGACTCCTCGAACAATGAGAAGAAGCCATTCAAGAAAGAATCTAGTGTTGTCAACGCAGTAGTTATCTCAAAACCGGCCGGTGCTCCTCAACATCGCAACCAACAAAGGGAAGAGAGACCTAAAAGGCAATTCACTCCCCTCGGCATGACCTTGTCCTAGATATTACCACAGCTGCTGGAGACCAAGTTGGTAACTCTAAGGGACCCTCCTAAGAATCCCAACAGGACACCTTCAAGGTATATCCCCAACGTTCGCTGCGCTTATCATTCTGACATCCCGGGGCATGCTACAGATGATTGTTGGACTTTGAGAAACAAGGTTCAGGATCTGATCGACGCAAAGGAAGTCCAGTTCGACTCTCCAGAGACTCCCAATGTGATCACTGCTCCCTTGCCAAAACGTGGCTAGGATTAGAATTTTTTTGTTCATTCGAATGTTCAAGTTGTTTTTTTTCTTTGATTGTTCAAACATTGTATTCATGTCAAACGTTGTTATTTCATTAATGCATTACACATGTCTGTTTTGAAGCAATTATTTCGTATTCACTATACGCAAACTGTTTTCATATTTTTGTGATGATTAACTCTTGATTGAAAAATTCTAAGCCTCTTGAGGGAGGATGACGAAAACGATACCACAATTTACCGTGTGCTTTTGAACAGACCCCGCTGATGAGGTACAAGCATTGTTTCAAATCCTAAACACTGGAGTTATAAGGAAGATAATCCCTCGTTACCCCCTTTGTTGAGCCAAAGAAGTAGGAGTTTTCTTTTCACAAAAAAATTAAACCCTTAATCATAACCTGGGGCAGGGTAGTTCTCTCAGCTGATCCAAGTGCACAACGAATGGCATCAAAGGAGTCCTGTCAAAATCAAAGACATTGATGGCTCCAAATAATTATAAAGGCAGGCAGTCATTATCCCTCAGAAATAAAAACCCAATAAGTCAAAACCTATGAAGGAGACTTACAAAGCTGGGGCATCCCGCTGACTGTAATTCCAAAAAAGGAAACAGTTCAGGCAAAAAACATGGATAACGAAAAAAAAGGGAAGAGGTCATACAAACATTCGACCAAAAAAAGAAATGACTGCCTATCCCAATAAACTGTCAATATCTGAACCATCATTGGAATATCCGAGCAAAGACTCAAACAAAGTCTAATGCACGATCAGCTGAGTTTAGGATTAAAGAGCATCACGAAGAGCGGGTGGGTACAAATACAATTTGAGCCTTTATCCTTTGTTTCTTAAACCGTGAACCAGGCCACGTTATAACCCTCAAAAGTCCTAGCTGAAGCATGGGTTAATTCGAAAGCATACTGTTACAAAGGTATCCTGACTCCTTAAGGCTCGCTGTAAAATCTTGAGTTGACATCACATGTTACATAATTTGCTTGTTTTACTAAAAAAAATGCATTTTCAAAAACTTTAAGACATACATAAGCTTTGCATTTTTAATATAGAATTGATTGCATATGACTATTTGTTTGAACAACATAGAAGTTCACACGAAGAATATCTGATGAACAAAAGCATTCCCAATCAAGGGGCATGGCATGATCATTGTCCAACATCTGGGACAGTTAGGTCAAGATTCGGAGAATCTCTCAAAAGGCCAACCAGCTTGGGGCAAATCTCCATCTGGATCACTTAGGGCATTGGACGATCAAACGAAGATCTTCTGGTGGCATGGTAACACTGCACTATTGACAGTGACAACTCCCTGCATCCTGAGAGCACGGACATAGTCAGAAAAAAAAAATACTGCGCATAATCAAAGACCCGCTAGGATGACACACCTAGGCAAAAATAAGGGCTTCCCGGCGAACCAAAAGGGTTAGGGAAAAATAAGGGATGAAATAGAAAAATCTGTACACCCGACAAGTTGAAAACCTGAAAAGGCGGCTTGGGCAAAAATGGGTATCCCGATGGACTGAAAACCCGAAAGGGCGGTCCAGGCAAAAGTTAGGGATCAAAAGCGTACGACTATGTCCCGAAATCTCGTCACTTGCCTACCAGAAGAAGATTTGTCAATCGGCAGTTATCAAACACCTCCACAAGGTATCTTCTTCTCCCACATCAGAAACAGGGGCAATGATAAGTTGTCCAAGCGATCTAGTTGCTCTGTCAACCAAGATACCAAGGTAGGTTCGGCTGAAGAACATAACCAAGAGGCCTTCACTCCCCGTTAAGTAAGACAAGATTCAACAACTCTCCCCGAGCATAGTTGGACTCCCATCAACCCTGAAAAGGGACAACATCTCCAGCAAGTTAGCAACACTCTCCCCAAGCAGAGTTAGCCTACAGTCAGCCTTAAGGAAGTTGGGTATCTCCAGAAAATCTCAATATTCCCTAGCGGAGTATACAGATTATTCCTCAGCAAGCATCCCCAGCAGTCTTAATATAAGATTATTCCCCGGTGGAATACAGACATCCAGTGGGGCCATTCCCTAGTACAATCCAAAAGTCTCCCCAGGAGAGTTGTATCAATATCCCCAGTAGATTTTGGAAGCTTATCCCCAGTAGATTCTGGAAGCTTATCCCATGCAGAGCACGAACGCGTCTCCCCGGCTTTATTCAAAGGTTATTCCCCACCAGGGTATAACTGGGTTATCCTCAGCTAATTACCACAGAAAGATCGTCCTCGGCAAAGTTCTTCCTATCCCCCAGCGGAGTTCCTCAAATTCCCCAACATAGCTCATCAATGGTATCTCCAACGGAGTTATCGTCAAACCTCAGCGAAGTGTCTCTTCCCACAGAGTAATTCCCCGCAGAGTAATCTCTTCTCCAGGTTTATTCCCCAACGGAGTCATCTTCTCCTACCGGTTTATTCTTGCAACCATCATCCCCAGCGGAAACGAAGAACTATGTTCTTCAACATCAGCCTAGGATTCAACTTCCCGGCATGCGTCAAGGATTTACCTTCCCAGACGAAGATACATTCATAAACATCACATCATGATACATGCATATGCGCATCAAGTCATACAATCTCGTTTATGTCGAGAACATCATTGCTTGATCCATATCATGTATTGCATACGACTGACCTTTACCTTTCAGGAAGGACACAGTTAAATAATCAGCTACGTCAAAGTAGATAAATCCAGTCAAAAAAGACAAATCTAGTCAAAGAAAACAAATCCAGTCAAAGAAGACAAGTCCAGTTAAATCCCAAAGGTTTTTCTGATGCTCATCCAGTCAAAGAAGACAGGTCCAGTTAAATTACTTCCTAAAGTCAAAGAAGACAACCCGTCGTTATAGACACCCGTCATTATATACAACTCGTCATTTAAGACAACCCGTCATTGAAGACAACCCGTCATTATAGACAACTCGTCATTGAAGACAACTCGTCATTTAAGACAACCCGTCAGTATAGACACCCGTCATTATAGACAACTCGTCATTGAAGACAACTCGTCATTGAAGACAACCCGTCAGTATAGACACCCGTCAGTATAGACACCCGTCATTGAAGACATCCCGTCATGGAAGACAACCCGTCATTGAAGACAACTCGTCATTTAAGACAACTCGTCATTGAAGACAACTCGTCATTTAAGACAACTCGTCATTGAAGACATCTCGTCATTGAAGACAACTCGTCATTGAAGACAACCCGTCAGTATATACACCCGTCATTGAAGACATCCCGTCATTGAAGACATCCCGTCATTGAAGATAACTCGTCATTTAAGACAACTCGTCATTGAAGACAACTCGTCATTGAAGATAACTCGTCATTAAAGACAACTCGTCATTGAAGACAACTCGTCATTTAAGACAACTCGTCATTGAAGACAACTCGTCATTTAAGACAACTCGTCATTGAAGACAACTCGTCATTGAAGACAACTCGTCGTTGAAGACAACTCGTCATTTAAGACAACTCGTCATTAAAGACAACTCGTCATTGAAGACAACTCGTCATTGAAGACAACTCGTCATTGAAGACAACTCGTCATTGAAGACAACTCATCATTTAAGACAACTAGTCAGTATAGACACTCGTCATTGAAGACAACTCGTCATTGAAGACAACCCGTCATTGAAGACAACTCGTCATTTAAGACAACTCGTCATTGAAGACAACTCGTCATTGAAGACAACTCGTCATTGAAGACAACTCGTCATTGAAGACAACTCGTCATTGAAGATCACCCGTCCATGAAGACAACTCGTCCATGAAGACAACCCGTCCAAAGAGACAACTCGTCAAGAAATACAAAATCTCCTCTGGTTCAGTTAAATCCTAAAGATTTTTCTAAGATAACCTGTCAGTAGAGACAACCCAACAACCTTTTGAAGTTCCAGATTCGATACCTGTATCTAGCCAGGGCATGTCTGTGAGCGAATGAGTGAAGATCAACACCTGTAACATGCTAGGAAATTATCTTTCTCAGGTACGCAAGTTCTCGCTAAGGAATCTCTTACGCGATCGACACCTAGATGGCATCTATAAGCCCATCCACATACCAACAGTCTCCAAATGACATCTATAAGCCCATTCCCGACAAGATTCTGTCACATCTCCAGATGGCATCTATAAGCCCATCCTCCTATCCACCATCTCTCCAAATGGCATCTGTAAGCCCATTCCCGACATCACACTGCTGATACTCTACTATGTGAGTGCAAATTTCTGGGCACTCTAGTGTTCAATCATCTTCCACCCTCGGATCACGAAAGGCACACAAGCCAATCTACATCCTCAGGTCTAAGAAGATTGAACAGGGGAAACTGTTGTACCCCAAAATTTGCCCTCCCATATTCTTCAAAGTTTTGACAAGCATCATCTCAAGTCTACTCAAGGGCTGCACAGTCAAACCATCCTCCTAAGCCAGTCAAGATTAGGGTTTTGGTTCCTGCAAGGAAGTTGAGGTTTTCAAGGGCTCAATAAAGTCCCATATGCTCATATACATTGTCAAGCACCTACATGTCAAGTTTCAAGGCTCACAAGGTCAAGTTGCACAGTCAAAAACCCTAATTGCCTCACAATCAACTACAGGGGCAAAATGGTCATTTGGCAGTCAAAAGTCAAAATTTTTGGTCAACATCTTATTTTGAAGCCACAATCATCATTGGATCAAATCTTGATCATGATTCCACAAGAATGGCTCAAAAATCATCAAGATGCAAAAGTTTCCATTTTTGGACAGCTGAAAAGTCAACTGTAACTTGACCAAGGCATAACTTTTTCATGGTTCATCAGAAAAATCCCATCCAATGCTCATTTTGAAGGGGAGGACATTTCCGACAACTCATCTTCACATTCCAAGTCCAAGAAATGCTCTCACAAAAAGTCATTAATTTCAACATTATAGGTCATTTTTAAAAGTCAACAAAAGGCATTTTAAGTCAAAGACCATAACTTGATATTGGTAAATCAAAATGACATGGGACCAAAGGCATTGGTTAGAGGACTTCTATACCTTTCCAAAATGTCCAAGAACATGTTCATATGATCAAAATTGAGCAAGATATGCATTGGAGAAGTTGGGAAATTTTTGTGAAATGGCAAAAGTCAACTATCCTTGAAACTTCAATTTTTGACAAAAGGCCCCACTTTTTTCCACTTGATTCAGCCTTGTCATGAAACCCACGTGTCCCATGATTAATTTCAAGATTAAACATTAATTTTTCTATTTTATTTAATTTTTATTGATTTAATCCATTTTAAATCCATAAAATTCAAATAAAATCAAAAAAATTAATTAAAGGGGATCTTTGTGGTTTGAATGACCTTTATATTCCATTTACTAGCTGCCAAATTCGTGCAAGCTATTTTTTGTACACAAAATTTTGAATTTTTGCCAAGATGTCCAGATACATGTAAGCATGGAAAGGGAAAGTTTTGCAAATTTTGGAAGCTTTTTAATTTGTTGGATTTTGGTTTGAAAGCATGGATTTATGGCTTGGATTCTTGCCTTATTTATTTGTCCCCTCCATCTCCTCTATAAATGCAAGCCATGAGAAAGCATTACAAACAAATACACACAGCCTAGAGAACGCCCCAAAATTGCAAAAATTTCCTTGAAGTTGTCAAGCTCGAAAGACCTGATCTAGCCAGATTCAACTACTTCCAAGCACTCCATCAACATCCCAGGTCCCCCAAATGCTTATTTCTATTTTTCCATAACATGTTCCTGTGCAGGTTTCACAAAGGCTTTCCACCATGTGCATCAAACGATCATGCGCCAAGTGGCCTCAAAGATCAATCCAGGGGCTATGAGATGATGGATACCATGCTCCAAGTCAAAGCACGTGCAGGCAATTCCTAAAGTCAACAAAGGCTTAAGCTTATTGGGCCATATTGCTTCCTCAAACCTCCATACCTGGGCCAACACCCCCATGGTTCTTTCATATTTTCTTTTGTTTTCTTTTCCTTTTTTATTTTCTTTTAACTAATTATTATTATTAACTATTATTATTATTATTTAATTCATAGATAATTATTTTCATAAACAAAAAAATAAAAAAAAACTAATATTTTTATTATTCTTATTTATTAATTTCACTTTAATTCATTGTTTTGTAATTAAATTATAATTAATTAATTAGTTTAATTAGGCAATTTTAATATTTTTTTAATAACTAAAATAAATTTAGAATTAGATTTTATTAACTTTTAATTTTAATTCCTTTTTATTTTATTTCATTAAAAAACATAAAAACACAAAAAATATTTTCTTTTAATAAATTAATTAATTAGTAATTAGGCTTTATTTAATTAATTGCATTTAATTCAAAAAAGACAAAAAAATTCATTTCTTTTCTTAAAAGGGTTGTTGTACCCCAAAATTTGCCCTCCCATATTCTTCAAAAATTTGCCAAATCAAAGGTTCAAAAATCTCCCCAAGAGTTGCACAGTTCAAGGGCCTCCTAACAGTCAAAATTAGGGTTTTGGTTCTGACAAAGTAAATGAAGTTTCCAAGGGTCAAATCAAGTCCCACATGCCTATAAACATGGTTAAGCATCCTCATACCAAGTTTCAAGACTTACAGCTCAAAATTGCACAGTCAAAAACCCTAATTGCACTACAGTCAACTGTAGGGGCAAAATGGTCATTTGACAGTCAAAAGTCCAAATTTTTTATCAATACTTCATTTTGAAGCCACAAACATCATTTGATCAATTCTTGATCATGATTCTCAAAGCTTGGCTCAAAAATCATCAAGATGCAAAAGTTTCCATATTTGGACAGTTGAAAAAGTCAACTGTAAATTGACCAGGGCATAACTTTCACATGGATTATCAGAAAAATTCCATCCAAAGCTCATTTTGAAGATAAAGATATTTCCTACAACTCCTCTTCATACTTCAAGTCCAAGAAATGCTCCCACAAAAAGTTATCAATTTCAACATTATAGGTCATTTTCAAAAGTCAACAAAAAGGGACTTTAAGTCAAAGGCCATAACTTGAGATTGGTAAATCAAAATGACATGGGACCAAAGACATTGGTTATAGGACTCAAAGAACTTTCCAAAATGTCCAAGAACATGAGCAAAGCTTAAACATTGAGCAAGTTATGCCTTGTGGAAGTTGGGAAATTTTTGGATATTTTGAAAAGTCAACATTGCTTCAAGTGACCTAAAAATGCTAATGGGCCTCTTTTTCTTCCACAATTCATCATCCAAGGCATGTGCACGGCCATTTGGCCCAAAGGGAAGTTTTTATCATTTTTATTTTATTTATTTGGATTTTTAATTATCAATAATTCATTTAATTAAAATAAATAGGTGAAAAATACTAAACCTAATTTTCTAAATCTTTTTGTGCATAGAATAGGCTTAAGATTTCGTGTACAATCAAATATGGAAGGAATTATGGTGATTGGATATGATTGAGACCAAATATGTTTGAAAAAGATTGGAAAAATTATGGCTTGAAAATCAAATATCCTTTTCATCAATTCATGGATTTTCTGATCAAATTCTTTGACCTAATCGTTCACCTATACATACTAATGCAAACCCTACTCCTAAAAAGGTCCCAGCTGCGCCATAGACCAATAACCAAACTTGAGTTTTTTGCCAAAAAAGTGAAAACTGAAAACAAGGTTCTAGCACGATTCAGAGCAAGAGACTAATTGCAAAAGCTTCCTCGTGTCTTATTGAAGCTAACTGAATAGTTTTCCAGATCCCTGGCATCAAGAATTGGTAATTCAAAGGCAAACTGCATCATTCTTTTTGCATAATCGTGCTTTATTATTTAGACCATATCATTGCATTTTTATGATTGATTTATACTAATGGGACCTTCCTGAAGCTAACCATGTAGTTGAATTGAATTTTTACTCACCATTGAAGAAACTACCATGGACGACATCTAGGTTTTTCAGAACCTTGAATTGGGGTTTTCTAGTTAAGGAAAAATTGGAACACGAAACCTAGGCCATTCAACTCAGCATGCTTGGACGATGCTAAATCCACCCTCGCGCATAATTTATATGGCCATATGGCCTAATCGTTATTTTCTGGAATGGTACTTTTGGGGATGGTTCAAAACCGTTGCCCATTCTTTTTTTGTTTCAGGAAAAAAAGCACAACGGGGAAGACGATGAAGTGTCAAGGCATAAGTGGCTCGTTTGAAATTTCGCGCGAAAGCGCCCCACTAACACGCGTTTTATTTCATATTATCTATTGGTTATCTTATAAACAAAATGCGCTCATAGCTCCACTGGTTAAAGGACACGCTGGTAACCCCTGGGACCTGGGTTTGAATCCCAGGTCCCCCACCCCTTCAATATTGTTTTTCTATTAATAATTCTATGCAGTTTCAGCACTAAGGACCACCATGCGTCCATAATTTCTAGCTTGCCACTTGGCCAATAATGCCAATCCAAGGGACCAGATCTAGTGAATACCATGGATTGCAGTCAACACTTCCACACGCCAGCCAAGAAGTCAACCAGGCCAAAGAGTAATTGGGCCTAAAATGCTAAGATCCAACCTCCCAAATGGGGACAGACCCCCCATGGTTTGAATTTTCTTTCTTTTCCTTATTTTGTTTATTCCAATTATTTCTTTTTATTAATTCCTTCAATTTATTTATTTTCATAAACATATAAAAATAACATAAAAATCAGAAAAGACAAAAAAATAAATATTTTTATTTAACTAATATTTTGTAAATAAAATTCATTAATCAACTTAGTGTTAATTTAGGTTTAAATCTTAATATTTTTCAATAAAACCTAAAATTGGTAGAATTAGGGTTTCAAGCATTTTTCATCCTTTTTTTATTTTACTATATTAATTATTAATTCTTAATTAGTTATTTTTATAAATCAAGTTGCAATTAATTAATTAGGCTTAATTTTAGATAATTGTCGTATTTTCTTAATAAATAAAAAATTTGTAGAATTAGGTTTTTAATTCCATTAAATTCTCATAAATACAAAAAAACCAAAAATAATTTCTTTTTCTTTAATTTAATTAATTTGCTAATAATTTAATTTCCTTAAAAAGGGTCCAACGCCCTCGTTTCCAGTTTTAATTCAATTCGCGCGTTTTATTTCGTTTCTTATAATTTTTATGTACCTCTCCCAAAGCCATGTAAATATTTATCTTTCGCACTTTACTTTATTTATTTATTTTCTGTCAAATCGGGTCCTGGAAATTTTGGCGATGTGGACCCGCGCCTTTTGTAATAGTTTAGAACTTTACCTTTCTCGCTCTTTTAACTGCTAAATAAATGCATGCAAGAATGGATGGCCTTAAATAAAAACAAACGTGTAGATCACCAATAACATGACAAGACAAAATAACTGAACATGACACACGAATCACACACCACCCCTAGGGTACGCCTCACTGTTGCCTTGCCTCGAAAGGTGATCGTCGAGTAGAGGATGTCTTAGTAAGTCCTCATGATCCGGGAACCTGGCATGAGGGTAGCTTCTAAGGTGTCTTCCCATTGCTCTGGTGATCACCATGTCCCGACCTTCGAATTGACCCGAACACCTCCAACGGTGGTGCTACCTACCTCTCAATGGTGGGATGGCACTACTTTAAAGGACATTTACACAGACGAATTCCTTAGGGTAGGTAGACGACTCTAGATACTTGCTCTAATTTCAAAACAAATCAAAAAAATACTTTTCACACCGACACATTTTAAAAAAGCTTTCGAAAGCATTTTTCAAACACTCTTGAGGACCGATACAAGAGTCGAACTGAAATTTTCAAAGAAACTTTTTAAAACCCACAGTTGAAAAGCAAACAAACCATTTTTGAAAACACAAGTGAGCAAGTATCTAAGAGCCCATGGATAACCATGGATAGAAAGGGTGCTAACACCTTCCCTTTCTATAATCTACCTCCCGAACCGAGAGCAATCTCTATAAGGAATTTTTCTGTGCTTTTGTCCTTTCCATTTGGAGAAAATAAAAGATGGTGGCGACTCTTGCTTCCGCGACATTTCGCGAACCAGCGTTAAACAGTCAGTTCTAGATCCACCGATCACAGAACTGGCGACTCTGCTGGGGATATATTTATAAAGTGAGGTGTACCTTAGGGTTAGTTCATAACTGTGTTTTCAAGTGTATTGATTTGCTTGCTTTAAAATTGTGGGTTGCATGGGAGTTACATAGATCCTAACCCGAATCTGGGGATACCCTGTTTAGGTAGCATAAGCTGTGAGGGACCTGTCCGGCGTATACCGACATGGGTGAAGCAGTGGCTACGTTGGTGTGGCACCTTGGTCTGTACCGATATCCCTCGTGTTGAAACGGGGAGAATATGGGTCTTCCAAGGAGTCATTAAGCACCAACAGACCTTAGAACCCTAAATGACCCAACTTGGCCATTAGAACAGTAGCAGTATGCTACGCCCATTGAGGCTAAACTCTCGTGATGGTTCTGGCCGCAAGAAAAGATTGCGATGCTGGAGTTATGATCGATTGAGGGTAGTCAATGATATTGGGATCCTCTAAGAACCCGGTTACTTTGATAGGACAGGTATGAACCAACCAACTAAAAGAGGGTAACACCTAGACCTCATGCTGGCCTAAACTCTAAGGGCTTCTCTTGTGTGACTTGTGTGCCTTCGTACTTGACTAATTGCATGCGTGTTATCTGACACATAAGTTACTTGCAGGTTTTGTTTATAGTCCTTAACTGGGACTCATAACAAGGTTTACTAGGTCTCTTGCAAGTTTTGTTTATAGCCCTTAATTGGGACTCATAACAAAGTATACTGAATTTCTTGCAGGGTTTGTTTATAGTCCTTAATTGGGACTCATAACAGGGTTTACCTACATCACCCCATGCATAGCATGACATCATACCATTGCATACATCCTAACCCATTTCAAGGATCTCAAGGGCTTGTGATGCAGGTCATGATAAATCAAACATCTAGTAAGGGGCAAAGAGGATTTATTTTCCTCTAGCCAAGGTTGTCAGAGGCTATGACCCACTTGATATGGTGAGCTTTGACACTTGAAGAAGGTTCCCCGAGCCAAGATTGTCAGGGGCTATGACCCACTGGATATGGTGAGCCTTTGACCCTTGACGAAGGACTCTCAACAATATGCAGTTCCTTCAATCAAGCCACCGAATTCAAATTCTAACGGTTTTCTTGTTTACCCTGCGAGATCCTTGAAAACATTGCATGCATATCATACATATCATTGCATTGCAGGTACTCTTTTGACAGGTTGCTTACCCTCTTCACTGTTTATTTCAGCCGATCGTCATGAATCCCGAATCGTCTACTGAGCAAACTATCAAGGCCCTCCAGGCCCAGAATGCCCAGTTCCAGGAGTTGATTATGAGCCTAGCCCAGGGTCAAAAAGAATTGAAGACTCTGATTCAGAAGAAGAAGAAGAGGACTGTTTTGTTCAGCCCTAGACGCAGATCTGGGAACACACTACAGAATGAAGCTGAGAGGACCACTCCCTCTGTTGGGGAAGGCAGTCATCAGGAGGAAAGGGTTCCCAGTCCAGCGGTCTCTGACAATGAGACAGATTTCAACGACGAACAATACCCTCCTGTTGAGGACAAGTATAAACAGTTGGAAGACCGCCTGAATGCAATGGAAATTCAACAAGTGCCTGGTTTGGATTTCAGAGACTTGGGTCTAACTTCTGGTGTGGTGATCCCACACAAATTCAAAGCACCCTCTTTTGCTAAGTACGATGGGGCATCCTGTCCCAGGCTGCATCTCAGGTCTTATGTGCGGAAGATTCAACCGTATACTGTGGACAAGAACTTGTGGATCCATTTCTTCCAGGAAAGTCTTTCAGGGACTCATCTCGAATGGTTCTATCAGCTGGATGGAACCAAGGTTCGTAACTGGGAGGAGTTGGCTACTGCTTTTTACAAGCAGTATCAGTACAATGCCGACCTCGCTCCTACGCGTACCCAACTCCAGGGTATGTCGCTAGGATCGGTAGAAGGTTTTAAGGAGTATGCGCAGAAATGGAGAGACTTGGCCAGTAGGGTCCAACCACCGCTGACTGACCGTGAACTTGTGGACATGTTCTTGGGGACCCTGTCTGGTCCATTCTACAACCATCTGATAGGGAATTCGTCTGCTGGATTCACAGACCTTATCTTGACTGGAGAGCGAATAGAAGCTGGCATCAGGTCTGGGAAGATTCAAGAGGCTGCACCTTATGATAAAAGGCCTCATCATGGAAAGAAAGAGTCCAATGTTATGCACAGTAAAAAGAACCGTCATGAGGTAGGGGCAACCCAGATCTCCAATCCTGGACCTGCTCAACAAGGACAGGGGCAGCAGCGCAAGGAGAAACGACAATCACCAAGATCAACATGTCGTTGTTTCAAGCTTTACAACGTCTGCTGAGATTGAACCTGATCACATTAAGGGCTCATCCCCAGAACCCCAACACTGCACATCCTACTTATGATCCCAATAAAAGGTGTGCCTACCACTCTGCCTGTCCAGGACATGATACAAATGAGTGTTGGGCTCTGAAGAACAAGATCCAGGACCTGATTGATGAAGGGGCATTGGAGTTCACCCAAGATGGTCAGGCTGAATTTTTCTATCATCCCTCCAAGACTCACCATTTGAAATGACAAGCCTTGAGACTAGGAAACTTTTGTTCATTCGAATGTTCAAGTTGTAATTCTTTTTTATTGTTCAAACATTTGTTCATTGTTAAACATTGTTATTTCATTAATGCATCGCATATGTCCGTTTTGAAGCAATATATTCGTATTCACTATACGCATATTATTTTCATATTATTTTCTGATGATCAACTCTCAATTAATAATTCTAAGCCTCTTGAGGGAGGATGACGAAAACGATACCGCTATCTTTACAGTATGCTTTTGAACAGACCCCGCTGATGAAGTACAGGCATTGTTTCAAATCCCTAAACACTGGAGTTATAATGAAGATAATCCCTCGTCAACCCCTCTGAGCCAAAGAAGTAGGAGTTTTTCTTTTCGAAATTTAAAACCCTTAATCATAACCTGGGGCAAGGTAGTCTCTCAGTTGATCCAAGTGCATAACGAATGGCACCAAAGAGGTCCTTACAAAACAAAGAAAGACGGTGACGGTTCTGAATAATCAAGAAGGACAAGCAGTCATTATATCTCTCAAAATAAAAAAGCCCATTAAGTCAAAACCTATGAAGGAGACTTACAAAACGGGGGCATCCCGCTGACTGTAATCACAAAAGAAACAGTTCAGGCAAAATTCAGGGATAGCAAAATAAAAAAGAAAGAGGTCTTACAAACCCTCAACAAAAAAGGAAGGACTGCCTATTCAAAATAAGTTATCAATATCCGAATCATCACCGAAAAATCAGAGCAAAGACTCAAACAAGGCCTAACGTATGATCAACTGAGTTTAGGTTTGGAGAACATCACGAAGAGCGGGTGGGTACAAATAATTTGAGCCTTTATCCTTTGTTTCTTGAACCATGAACCAGGCCACGTTATAACCCTTAAAAGTCCTAGCTGAAGCATGGGTTAGTTCGAAAGCATACTGTTACAAAAGGTATCCTGACTCCTTAAGGCCTACGGTAAATACGGAGTTGACATCACGTTTTACAAACATTCACTTGTTTTATGAAAGAGAATGCATTTTCAAAATCTTCAAGACAGACATAAGCTTTGCATTTTTAACATAACATTGTTTGCATATGACTTTTTGTTTGAACAGCAGGAAATTCGCACGATGAATACCCAGTGAACGAAAGCACTTCCAATCAAGGGGCATGGCATGACTATTGTCCATCATCTGGGGCAGTTAAGTCAAGATTCGGAGAATCTCTCAAAGGCTAAATAGCCTGGGGCAAATCTCTGCCTGAGTCACTTGGGGCATTCCAACAACGAATCTTGCCCGATCAAACACCTTCTGGTGGCGTGACAAAACACTTCTAACAGGGGCACCTCCCTACATCCTGAGGGCATGGACATAGTCGAAAAAATACTACGCGTAATCAAAAGACCCACTGGGCTGACATGCCTAGGCAAAAATTAGGGCTTCCCGGCGAACCAAAAGGGTTCGGGCAAAATAAGGGACGAAATGAAAAAATCTGTACATCCGGCAAGTCGAAAACCTGAAAAGGCGGCTTGGGCAAAAATGGGTATCCCGGTGGACTGAAAACCCGAAAGGGCGGTCCAGGCAAAAGTTAGGGATCAAAAGCGTACGACTATGTCCCGGCATCTTGTCACTGGCCTATCAGAAGAAGAGTTTGTCCATCAACAACTATCAGCACCTCACAGGTCTTCTTCTCCCACCTCAGAAACAGGGGCAATAATGAGTTGCCCAAGCAATCTAATTGTTCTATCCTCCAAGGTACCAAGGTAGGTTCAGCTGGAGAACATAACCAAATATCTCAATTCCCCAGAGAGTGAGCCAGCAAGTCAGCAATACTCTCTCCAAATAAAGCTATACAATCAAACCTTAAGGAAGTTGGGTATCCTCCAGCAGATCTCAACATTCCCCAGCAGCATATATGCACTCTTAACAGGCATCCCCGACAGTCTTGGTCTAAAGATTGTTCCCCGGTGGTATACCAAACATTCAGTGGAGTTACTTCCAATACATCTCAAAACTTCCCCTTAGAGAGTCCAATCTAGTTCCCCAGGAAATTTGGAATTCATCTCCCCAAGCAGTAAGCTTATCCCCAGTAGATTCTGGAAGCTTATCCTCGCAGAGCATGAACGCGTCTCCCGACTTTATTCAAAGAGTTATTTCCTTACCAGGATATAACTGGGTTATCCTCAGCCAAAAGCCACGAAAAGATCGTCCCCGACAAAGTCTCCTTATCCCCAGCGAAGTCTATTAACACTTCCAAAAGAACAGTGGTATCCCCAGCGAAGTTACCATCAACATTTCAGCAAAGTATCTATCTCCCCACAGAGTATTGTTCCCCAGCAAGATCATTAGAGTACTTTTCTCCCTGCAGAGTAATCCATTCGCCAAGTTTATTCCCCAACGGAGTTATCTTCTCCTACCGGTATTCTTGCAGCTATCATCCCCAGCGGAGGCAAAAATCTATTCTTCAATATCAGCCCAGGATATGACTTCCCGGCACCCGTCAAGGATTTATTTTCCTAAGACGAAAACATACATTCATAAACATCGCACTCCCATACATATATGCATCACATCTTACAAATCTCATTATGTTGAGAACATCACTACTTGATTCATATCATGCATTGCATATAACTGACCTTTACCTTTCAGGAAAGATCCAGTTAAGTTCTCAAGCTACATTTCAAGACCTAGACCGGTTCAGTTAAATCGACCCTAAGATTTTTCTGTTTCTTATCCAGTCCAAGGCCTTCTCTAGTCCAGCTAAATCAACCCCTAACAGATTTTCTTGATAAAGACTCAGCAGAAGTTATCCAAGATTCTCTCAATGATTGCTGTTGAGGTTGTAGTCGCCTATGGTTCTCTCCCCGATACTGCGGAGGTGGTAATCCCAAGATTCGCTCAACGATTGCTGTTGAAGTTGAAGTTATCCAAGATTCTCTCAATGATTGCTATTGAGGTTGTAGTCGCATATGGTTCTCTCCCCGATACTGCGGAGGTGGTAATCCCAAGATTCGCTCAACGATTGCTGTTGAAGTTGAAGTTATCCAAGATTCTCTCAATGATTGCTATTGAGGTTGTAGTCGCCTATGGTTCTCTCCCCGATACTGCGGAGGTGGTAATCCCAAGATTCGCTCAACGATTGCTGTTGAAGTTGAAGTTATCCAAGATTCTCTCAATGATTGCTATTGAGGTTGTAGTCGCCTATGGTTCTCTCCCCGATACTGCGGAGGTGGTAATCCCAAGATTCACTCAACGATTGCTGTTGAAGTTGAAGTTATCCAAGATTCTCTCAATGATTGCTATTGAGGTTGTAGTCGCCTATGGTTCTCTCCCCGATACTGCGGAGGTGGTAATCCCAAGATTCGCTCAACGATTGCTGTTGAAGTCGAAGTTATCCAAGATTCTCTCAATGTTTGCTGTTGAGGTTGTAGTCGCCTGTGGTTCTCTCCCCGATACTGTGGAGGTAGTAATCATCCCAAGATTTTCTCAACGATTGCTGTTGAGGTTAAAGTCATCCAAGGTTCTCTCACCGTTCCTGTTGAGGTAGTAACCATCCCTGGTTCATTCATCACCGTTTGAAGCTCCAGATCCAGCTCCTGTAACCAGTCAGGACACATCTACACAAAGAATTTGAAGACCGGCTCCCGTAACAGGTCAGGTAATCATTTTTCTTTTTTGCAGGTATGCAAGTTCTCGCTAAGGAAGCTCTTACGCGATCAACATCCAGATGGCATCTATAAGCCCATCCACCTTCCATCATCTCTTAGCATGGCATCTATAAGCCCATCATCCTATCCATCAATCTCCAAATGGAATCTGTAAGCCCATTCCCCATCACACTGCTACTATGTGAGCGCAAATTTCTGGGCACTCTAGTGTTCAATCATCTTCCACCTTCGGATTACGAAAGGCACGTCATCCAATCTGCATCCTCAGGTCTAAGAAGATTGAACAGGGGCAACTGTTGTACCCCAAAATTTGCCCTCCCATATTCTTCAAAAATTTGCCAAATCAAAGGTTCAAAAATCTCCCCAAGAGTTGCACAGTTCAAGGGCCTCCTAACAGTCAAAATTAGGGTTTTGGTTCTGACAAAGTAAATGAAGTTTCCAAGGGTCAAATCAAGTCCCACATGCCTATAAACATGGTTAAGCATCCTCATACCAAGTTTCAAGACTTACAGCTCAAAATTGCACAGTCAAAAACCCTAATTGCACTACAGTCAACTGTAGGGGCAAAATGGTCATTTGACAGTCAAAAGTCCAAATTTTTTATCAATACTTCATTTTGAAGCCACAAACATCATTTGATCAATTCTTGATCATGATTCTCAAAGCTTGGCTCAAAAATCATCAAGATGCAAAAGTTTCCATATTTGGACAGTTGAAAAAGTCAACTGTAAATTGACCAGGGCATAACTTTCACATGGATTATCAGAAAAATTCCATCCAAAGCTCATTTTGAAGATAAAGACATTTACTACAACTCCTCTTCATACTTCAAGTCCAAGAAATGCTCCCACAAAAAGTTATCAATTTCAACATTATAGGTCATTTTCAAAAGTCAACAAAAAGGGACTTTAAGTCAAAGGCCATAACTTGAGATTGGTAAATCAAAATGACATGGGACCAAAGACATTAGTTAGAGGACTCAAAGACCTTTCCAAAATGTCCAAGAACATGAGCAAAGCTTAAACATTGAGCAAGTTATGCCTTGTGGAAGTTGGGAAATTTTTGGATATTTTGAAAAGTCAAACATTGCTTCAAATGACCTAAAAATGCTAATGGGCCTCTTTTTCTTCCACAATTCATCATCCAAGGCATGTGCACGACCATTTGGCCCAAAGGGAAGTTTTTATCATTTTTATTTTATTTATTTGGATTTTTAATTATCAATAATTCATTTAATTAAAATAAATAGGTGAAAAATACTAAACCTAATTTTCTAAATCTTTTTGTGCATATAATAGGCTTAAGATTTCGTGTACAATCAAATATGGAAGGAATTATGGTGATTGGATATGATTGAGACCAAATATGTTTGAAAAAGATTGGAAAAATTATGGCTTGAAAATCAAATATCCTTTTCATCAATTCATGGATTTTCTGATCAAATTCTTTGACCTAATCGTTCACCTATACATACTAATGCAAACCCTACTCCTAAAAAGGTCCCAGCTGCGCCATAGACCAATAACCAAACTTGAGTTTTTTGCCAAAAAAGTGAAAACTGAAAACAAGGTTCTAGCACGATTCAGAGCAAGAGACTAATTGCAAAAGCTTCCTCGTGTCTTATTGAAGCTAACTGAATAGTTTTCCAGATCCCTGGCATCAAGAATTGGTAATTCAAAGGCAAACTGCATCATTCTTTTTGCATAATCGTGCTTTATTATTTAGACCATATCATTGCATTTTTATGATTGATTTATACTAATGGGACCTTCCTGAAGCTAACCATGTAGTTGAATTGAATTTTTACTCACCATTGAAGAAACTACCATGGACGACATCTAGGTTTTTCAGAACCTTGAATTGGGGTTTTCTAGTTAAGGAAAAATTGGAACACGAAACCTAGGCCATTCAACTCAGCATGCTTGGACGATGCTAAATCCACCCTCGCGCCTAATTTATATGGCCATATGGCCTAATCGTTATTTTCTGGAATGGTACTTTTGGGGATGGTTCAAAACCGTTGCCCATTCTTTTTTTGTTTCAGGAAAAAAAGCACAACGGGGAAGACGATGAAGTGTCAAGGCATAAGTGGCTCGTTTGAAATTTCGCGCGAAAGCGCCCCACTAACACGCGTTTTATTTCATATTATCTATTGGTTATCTTATAAACAAAATGCGCTCATAGCTCCACTGGTTAAAGGACACGCTGGTAACCCCTGGGACCTGGGTTCGAATCCCAGGTCCCCCACCCCTTCAATATTGTTTTTCTATTAATAATTCTATGCAGTTTCAGCACTAAGGACCACCATGCATCCACAACTTCTAGCTTGCCACTTGGCCAATAATGCCAATCCAAGGGACCAGATCTAGTGAATACCATGGATTGCAGTCAACACTTTCACACGCCAGCCAAGAAGTCAACCAGGCCAAAGAGTAATTGGGCCTAAAATGCTAAGATCCAACCTCCCAAATGGGGACAGACCCCCCATGGTTTGAATTTTCTTTCTTTTCCTTATTTTGTTTATTCCAATTATTTCTTTTTATTAATTCCTTCAATTTATTTATTTTCATAAAAATATAAAAATAACATAAAAATCAGAAAAGACAAAAAAATAAATATTTTTATTTAACTAATATTTTGTAAATAAAATTCATTAATCAACTTAGTGTTAATTTAGGTTTAAATCTTAATATTTTTCAATAAAACCTAAAATTGGTAGAAGTAGGGTTTCAAGCATTTTTCATCCTTTTTTTATTTTACTATATTAATTATTAATTCTTAATTAGTTATTTTTATAAATCAAGTTGCAATTAATTAATTAGGCTTAATTTTAGATAATTGTCGTATTTTCTTAATAAATAAAAAATTTGTAGAATTAGGTTTTTAATTCCATTAAATTCTCATAAATACAAAAAAACCAAAAATAATTTCTTTTTCTTTAATTTAATTAATTTGCTAATAATTTAATTTCCTTAAAAAGGGTCCAACGCCCTCGTTTCCAGTTTTAATTCAATTCGCACATTTTATTTCGTTTCTTATAATTTTTATGTACCTCTCCCAAAGCCATGTAAATATTTATCTTTCGCACTTTACTTTATTTATTTATTTTCTGTCAAATCGGGTCCTGGAAATTTTGGCGATGTGGACCCGCGCCTTTTGTAATAGTTTAGAACTTTACCTTTCTCGCTCTTTTAACTGTTAAACAAATGCATGCAAGAACGGATGACCTTAAATAAAAACAAACGTGTAGATCACCAATAACATGACAAGACAAAATAACTGAACATGACACACGAATCACACACCACCCCTAGGGTACGCCTCACTGTTGCCTTGCCTCGAAAGGTGATCGTCGAGTAGAGGATGTCTTAGTAAGTCCTCATGATCCGGGAACCTGGCATGAGGGTAGCTTCTAAGGTGTCTTCCCATTGCTTTGGTGATCACCATGTCCCGACCTTCGAATTGACCCGAACACCTCCAACGGTGGTGCTACCTACCTCTCAATGGTGGGATGGCACTACTTTAAAGGACATTTACACAGACGAATTCCTTAGGGTAGGTAGACGACTCTAGATACTTGCTCTAATTTCAAAACAAATCAAAAAAATACTTTTCACACCGACACATTTTCAAAAAGCTTTCGAAAGCATTTTTCAAACACTCTTGAGGACCGATACATGAGTCGAACTGAAATTTTCAAAGAAACTTTTTAAAACCCACAGTTGAAAAGCAAACAAACCATTTTTGAAAACACAAGTGAGCAAGTATCTAAGAGCCCATGGATAACCATGGATAGAAAGGGTGCTAACACCTTCCCTTTCTATAATCTACCTCCCGAACCGAGAGCAATCTCTATAAGGAATTTTTCTGTGCTTTTGTCCTTTCCATTTGGAGAAAATAAAAGAAGGTGACGACTCTTGCTTCCGCGATATTTCGCGAACCAGCGTTAAACAGTCAGTTCCAGATCCACCGATCACATGGGTCATAACCCTTAGGACATTCCCGATTAATTTTTATTCACGCGCATTTATTTTATTTTGATTATTATGTAACTGCTTCAAGAATGTAATAGTAATTAGGTTTATTGTTTTCTTTACTTTCCGCACTTTATCAAAACGGGTCTTTGTATTTTTGGCGATGTATAGACCCGCGCCTTGTAATAGCGTAGCTTTACATTCCCGCACTTTAATTTTCCGCACCCCTAACTGTTAACAATGCATGAAAGAATGTATGTAAATAAAAATAACTCGTAGCTCACAAATAACATGTACAAAGACAATTAACTGAAAAACAACACACAAAGCACATGCCACTTCTAGGGTACGCCTCACTGGTTGCCTCGAAACGTGGTCATCAAGTATAGGACATCTTAGAGGTCACCCTTTGTCTAAAGATCCAGTTGCCTCGAAATGGTTGCCTCGAATAAAAGGATCTAGGACGTTAGGGTTACTTCTAAGTTGTCCTACCATTGCTTCAGTGACCACACAGTCCCGATAATCGAATTGACTCGAACACCTCCAACGATGGTGTTACCTACCTCTCAATGGTGGGATAGCACTATCTAAAGGACTCTTACACAACTTAATTCCTTAGGGTAGGTAGATGACTCATGGGTACTTGCTCTTTTCAAAAACAAACAAAAAACTTTTCACACCTTACACTTTCAAAAGCTTTCAAAACAAATTTTTCACACACTCTTGAGGACAGATACAAGAGTTACTCAGATATTTTTCAAACGAAACTTTTTTTTAAAACCCCCACATACTTGAAAAGCAAACAAATCTTTTGAAAACATAAGAGCAAGTACCTAAGAGCCCGTGGATAACCACAGATAGAAAGGGTGCTAACACCTTCCCTTTCTATAAATCTACCTCCCGAACCGAGAAACATTCTCGAATAAGGAATTTTGCTGTGCTTTTGTCCTTTCCATGTTGGAGAACATAAAAGACGGTGGCGACTCTTGCTTACCGCGACATTTCGCGAAACCAGCTTAAAAAACAGTCAGTTCTATTTCCACCGATCACACACCGGGAGGCAAGCCTATACGGTCGTCGAGTATGGCGGTGGCCAGGAGGGTTTTCGAAGAATTTTCAAAATCATGAGGCTGACACAAGAGTCACATATGCTCGGAGTTCACTCAGGATTCCTTCCCTATGTATGAGATCGTGTTCAAAGACCCTGGGCTTGGGCTTGGGCTTCCTTTTAACAACTTCCAGATGGGGGTGTTCAATCATTTGAACTTGGCGCCCTCCAAGCTTCATCTCAACGCGATTGCTTTTATCCGGGCATTCGAACTTACATGTCGGTTCCTGAGGATTGGGGCGATGATTCCCTTGTTCTTCAGGGTTTTTCACTTGCAACGGCAGTCCCGGGGAGGGAATCATAGATGGGTATCCCTTAAACAGTCGAAAAAGCTGTTTAGGATGTACATGGATTCTATTTGGGATTTTAAGGACAAGTGGTATGTCCTGCAACCATCTACCCAAACGGTCGTGGGTTCACTGTTCGACCCGGCTATTGTGGTGGACGAGGATGGGGAGCCGTGTTTGGATGTTGAGGGTAATCCTGAGATAGGGAGAATCTCAAAGTTTCCCATCCACTGGTGCTCGGCCCACTACGACCGTGGTCCCGGATATTACCACACTTCCGCCGACGGTATGAGTGCCGAGGAAGAAGAGGCATATGGCGTCCTAAATAGATTCGTCGATGGTTTCTTCCCTGCTAGGTGGGTTACGAGGGAAGGACATGAAGTCCTTGACGAGGACGGTGAGCCAATGTTCGAGGCACGTCCGATCAATACTAAGGCGCTCGTCGAGTGTTAATCTTACGGGCAGGCCATAGATCTCTTAGGTTTCTTGCTTACCGTTCTGAAGTATCATATTCTCTTAACATTTAGTAAATTTTCTAAATGTTTAGAAAATTTGATTTTTTCAAAGCAAATTCTGACTTCTGATTTTTGATAAACTAACTTCATGTCCTAATGAAATATAATTGATGAAACTTGATTTTTTATCAAAAAGTCAAGGTTTGACTTTCCAGTGTGCTTTTGACCATTTTTTCCTTGTGAATTGTTTTCTTGAAAAATTGTAATCTGAGACTTGAAACTTGAGATGATAAATCTTGAGGGTCCACAGTGATCCATGAAAGTCAAATGAGGAATTAAAGGTTCAATTACCCTCGTGCAATCTCAAACCTTGATTTCAGTCATCAATGCTTAAGGAGGTGTCTTGAACTGATCAATCCTTGTACAGTCTTGAACCGAAGGAGATCTTGTGAGAAAATACTTGATGAATGAGAGGGAAAATTTTGGGGTACAACAGACAACATCATGACATCATGCATTTCATACATCATGACATTGCATACAACTAACGTTTTACCTTTTTCAGGAAAGGGTCAATCAACAGATGGCTACCATCAACCATTTTTCAAGTTTCAGATTAATACCTATAACAAGTCAGGACATTTATCTATATGACCAATTGAAGCAAACCTACACAGGTTCCTCCTATTTCCAAGATGAAGTTTTACACAGACTCGTCATAAAGAAACCCTACACATGTTCCTCCTATTTCCAAGATGAAGTTTTACACAGACTCGTCATGAAGCAACCCTACACAGGTTCCTCCTATTTCCAAGATGAAGTTTTACACGGACTCGTCATGAAGCAACCCTAAATAGGTTCCTCCTATTTCCAAGATGAAGTTTTACATGGATTCGTCATGAAGCAATCCTACACAGGTTCCTCCTATTTCCAAGATGAAGTTTTACACAGACTCGTCATGAAGCAACCCTACACAGGTTCCTCCTATTTCCAATATGAAGTTTTACACGGACTCGTCATGAAGCAACCCTACACAGGTCCCTCCTATTTCCAGATGCAGTTTTAAACGGACTCATCATGAAGTAATCCTACCCAGGTTCCTTCTCAGAAAATTCCAGATGCAGTTTTACACTGACTCATCATGAAGCATCCCTACACAGGCCCATCATAAATTGAAGAATATCCAAAACCTCTACTGGTTCAGATAAATCTCTCAATGATTTATTCTGATTATTCTCCAGATCCCTGCTGGTTCAGATAAATCTCCCAATGATTTGTTCTGATTCTTTCCAAGTATGCACTTTCTCTGGTTCAGATAAATCACTCAAAGATTTACTCTGATTCTCTCCAGTTAAAGAATATGCAAAACCTCTTTTGGTTCAGTTTAAACCTCTCAACGGTTTATCCTGATACTTTCCAAAGGAACACTTCTGGTTCAGATAAATTTCTCCAAGATTTATTCCGATTCTTCCCATTCAAACAACATACAATACTTCTGCTAGTTTCAGATAAATCGCTCCAAAGATTTATTCTGATTCTTTTTTCAGTTGAAATCAAGTTCAGACTTAATCCATTTTCTATCAACAGTCACCTTTGGATGGCATCTACAAGCCCATCTTGGGAAAATCTCCCCCATTCCTCCAAATGGCATCTATAAGCCCATTCACAATTCATCTTCGAGTGCAAATTTCTGGGCACTCTAGTGTTCAATCATCTTCCACCTTCAAATCACGAATGGCGGATCCGCCAATCTAACTCTTCAGGTTTAAGAAGATTGAACAGGGGCAGTTGTTGTACCCCAAAATTTTATATCTCATTTATCAAGTATTTTCTTACAAGATCTCCTTTGGTTCAAGATTGCACTAGGGTTGATCAGCTCAAGACACCTCCTTAAGCACTAATGACTGAAATTAGGGTTTGAGATTGCACAAGGATAATTGAACTTTTAATGCCTCATACGACTTTCATGGATAATTATGGACCCTCAATATTGCTCATGTCAAGTTTCAAGTCTTGGATCACATTTTTGCTCAATCAATTGATCAGTTGACCTAAAAATCAGCTGTATTGGGAAAAAAATCAACTGTGGCCAATTTACAGTCAAACTTCATAACTTTTGATCCATATCAACATTTTGAACTCATATATGTCATTTGATCAAATTTGGACCATAATTCCTCAAGAAATTTGATCAGATCATCAAAAGGGCAAATGGTCAAAATTAGGGTTTTTATTGAGAAAAGGCAATTTTTGATTTTTGACCTAGCAAATGGTTGATTGGTTAGAAACATGATCTCAAGGATTCAATTACATCATTTTGACCTAATGGCATGACTCAAAACATTTCTCAAGGTCATTTGATTGATAGTTAATTTTCAGTCAATTAATCAAAAGTCAATTGTACACTGAAAAGTCAAACTTTGACTTTTTGGTCAAAATCAAGTGTCAAAGATCACAATTCATCAAAACATGTCAAAATATGAAACTTGTTCATCAAGAAATCAAAAATTCACGATTTTATTTTGAAAAGTAAAAGTTTCCAAACTTAGAAAATTTTCTAAGTGTTGAAAACTTCATATTTTTTCACAACTTTGAGCCAATTTTTCACCATGATGCAAGATGATTCAAAGGAAACTTTCAACATGAAAGTTGTAGATCTCAATGAGATCTAAAAAATTTCTTTACACAACTCCTCCTATAAATGCTTGGATTTCAAGTTATTAATCCATGAAATTATGGTCATGAAACTAAAACACTTAGTGAAAATTTTGAGCATTTTTGGTCAGGATTTTGACCTAACTTCGGAGCCAAGTTTCACATAGTTCCATTTGGATTTTGCAAAAGTAGTTCAAATAGGGGTTGTAGAGAACAATACAAGCTTTCTAAAATGTCTAAGAACTCCTTGAGATCACTTGTGAGCAAGGAGAATTGAAGGCCAGAAGTTAGGGTTTCAAGTTGTTTTGCAAGGCAAAATTTGTGATGAACAATGAACCAAATCCATAGCCATGCTGCATCATATTCACTTTGCAGGCCTCAAACTTGCAATCCACTCCTTAATTAAATGTTTACATAACATATGGAGCCATTGTCCAAGCATTTGAATCATTATCCAAGTTGCATTTCCATTTTTAGAAGAAAGGCACCATTGTTATTCTTGAAAAGTGACTTTAATCACAAAGTCAACTTGTATGGAGCTTTGCACTTGTTCTTTCTGCACAAGCATACTCTATAAACTCAGAACAAACATGTTTAAAGTTGATATCCACCCTACAAGACATGTACCTTGCATTGAAACCATGTTTGTTAAGATAACTTCAAAAACAAGTCAAGAACTCATAACATGTGATTCTTTGTTTCTGATCATTTCAAACCTCAAAAACTTTCCTCTATAAATAGAGATACTGTTTGCAAGAGAACCCACACATGCTTAAGCCCTTAAACTCACTCAAACTCACATAAACTCAGATTGCACACAAAACTCCATTTTTATGCAGAAACTGACCTTACACTTCCATCTCTCAAACTTCTCGTGTGTTTCCTCTCCAAACTATTCCAAAAGTTCTTAAACATCATCCACAACTCATCCCAATACCTGTTACAGTTCTGTAACTCTATTTCCACCATTGTCCAAACTCAAAAACAGAGCACTGCAAGTGGACTTCTCCAGAAGTCCTCAGCCATTTTCAACTCAAGCCAAGCATCACATTAGCTTCCTGGGAACTTGAGGAAGCTAACCCAATCACTAGAACTCATTGAAAGCTGCTCAAAATCAAAACACGATACCCTCTTGCAAGGTGAGTTTTCTGACTTTTGAACTATTCATATAGGCATTGTTAGGCTTCCATTTTCAAAGATAAAATGTAGACCTCATTGCCACGAAGTTGTACATATCCATAGTTTGCATTTATATGGTTTGAGCTTAGAGAATTTTAGAGTTGAAGTTTCTAAATTTTTTAGGTTTCAGATTAGGGCCAATAAAATTCATGTTTGTCTTTGATCTATAGTTTTAATGCTTTACATTTTTGAAATCGTGAGGAAATTTTCCACAAGTTTCATGTTTACATTTCTGAAAATGGTTGAGAAATGAGCAAGTTTGAAATCCTTTGGCTGGAGGTTGAAGATGAAGTACAGTTAGGGAAAAATATGTGTTATGTATTTATTGTTGTGCCAATGTTAACGGATGTATCACCACCCCAGTGGTTAAAGTGCGCGCCTGTCACCCCTTGGACCTGGATTCGAGCCTCAGCGTCCGTTTTATCATTTTTTCACATTTTTCTGTTTTCCTCTTTTTGTTTGAATAGGCGGGGCCTCCAACTTGGGCCTGATTATTTTTCTTTTACTAACCCCTGATTTGCTTCAGCGCTCCTGGCCCAATTTTCATTATTATTTTCTTTTTTTCTTATTTTTCTTTTTCCTTTATTATTATCATTATTATTATTATTATTATTATTATTATTATTATTATTAATAATAAAAAATCCAAAAATATTTATTTTATTATTTTTACACTCATTTATATTTTTATTTCTCTTTATAAAAATTAAAAGAAAAGAACAAAAACAATTTTCTTAGCAAATTAATTTCTCTTTTTTTTATGAATTAATATTTAGGCTTAGGATTAATTACTACATTATTTTCTTTTCTTAATTAAAATTAATTTAGAACTTAGGTATTTTAATTAATTAATTTTCCTATTATTTTTATTATTCAAAGCCTTTTCACAAAAAACCCTAAAAAATCATTTCTAACTTATTATTCTTTTTTAATTAATTTAGGTTTTAATTTTAGTTAATTTCCATTAATTATTTTCTTAATTAGGTCAATAATTAAAACCCTTTCATAAAAATACAAACAAAATCATTTCTTTTTTCATTTACATTCTTGTACATTATTTATTCAATTATTGTACAATATTCAATATGGTTGTAATAATTATTTAGATTTAATTTTCTTGCAATTTCCCCATTTGTAAATTTGTACACCCCCTCTCCTAATGATGTAATAGCCTAGTACTTTTATTTTCCGCAATTTAATGCTTTATATATAAATGCTAGTAAATTAGGGTTTGTATGGAAAGATAAAATCAATGCTTAGAAAACCCTAATTCAAAGATATAACAATGCATGTAAATCAATACACTTGCACACTTACACCCTTAGGGTAAATTCACTTTGTTGCCTTATGAAAATAGTCATAATACGCATGTAAGATGTCTTAGCAAAAACAAACAAAATACAAGATCATAGTCCCTCGATGACGCTACAAATGTTGCCTTAAGAATGATCTTAGTCCCTCAAAGAAAATGCTAAGATATCTTGCAACATTGCTATTCATGACTATACGATGACCCGCGTCCATCCCTTTACATCCAAATATAGGGTTTCTTACCAAATCAATGGTAAGATAACAACGTCAAAGGAAATAGGAAATAAACATGAAAGACTTTTGAGTAGGTAGAATGTTCCTAGTTGCTTGCTCATTTTCAAACCAAAACATCCTTGCTATTTAAAAAAAAAACCAACACTTTCAAAAACACTTTCATCTTGAAACATTTTCAAAAGACAAACACTTTGTACGCGTTCTTATAGAAACGAGAGCCATTACAAAGAAGACACCTATTCAAAATCACTTTCAAAAAAACACAAAAAACACATTTTCAGACAAAAGCAAGTGATCTAGAAAGCAACTAAGAGCCCGTAGATAACTACAGATGAAAAGGGTGCTAATACATTCCCTTTTCATAATATACCCCCCCGAACTCAAGAAAACATCTCAAAGGTCTTTCCTGTTCTTTTCAACCTTTCCTTTTGGATAAAAGAAAAGTCGGTGGCGACTCTTGCTAACCGCAACATTTGCGATCAAACGCAAAACAACCAAGTCAGTTCTCCCACCGTGTTACAATGTACTTAACAATATTAGAGAACTAAATGGGGTGTGTGCTGGGGAAGCATGACGAGTCTGGTCAAAAAGAGCATGCAATATACTATCTTAGAAAAAAGTTTACCGACTGTGAAATAAGATACTCACTGCTCGAAAAAACTTGTTGCGCTTTGGCATGGGCTGCTCGCCGACTGAGATATTATATGTTGACTCACACTACCTTGTTGATATCTAAAATGGGCCCTATGAAGTACATCTTTGAGAAGCCTTCTCTCCCCGGAAGAATAGCAAGATGGCGAATGATCCTGACCGAATACGACATTCAATATACAATGTAGAAAGCAATTAAGGGAAGTGTACTAACTGATCATTTGGCTCAACAGGCTATGGATGACTACCAATCCATGAATTTTGAGTTCCCGGATGAGCACATCATGTTAGTAACTGATTATGAAGAACCTGGACCGGATGAAGGACCTGAAAAAGGATCCTGATGGACTATGGTTTTTTACGGAGCTTCCAACGCTCTTGGCAATGGGATCGGCGCTATGATCATATCTCCTGAAGGCTGTCATACTCCTTTCACTGCCAAATTATGTTTCAATTATACCAACAATATGGCTGAGTATGAAGCATGTATCATGGGTCTCAAAGCTGATATCGACCTGTGGATTAAATTCTTGAGTGAATTTGGAGACTCAGCCTTAGTAATCAGTCAAATCAAAGGAGAATGGGACATGAAGCATCCTAATCTTATTCCTTATAAAGAGCATGTGTTGACATTGATTCCATACTTTGAAGAGATTACCTTTGAACATTTTCCATGAGAGGCTCGCGAATGTCAGTCATGGTCAGATGTACCAAAAGCGTATGATCAAAGCTTTTAACAAGAAGGCCAGACATCAGGTATATCAAGCTGGTGACATGGTAATTAAGCGCATTATACTGCCACAAGGTGATCCCATGGGTAAATGGACTCCCACATACGAAGGGCCATTTGTAATCAAGAACATATTTTCTAGTGGGGCCATGATCTTAACTACTATGGACGGTGACGACCTCCCGCACCCAGTAAACGCGTACATAGTTAAAAGATACTACGCATAAACAAAGACTCGCTAGGTCGACTGGCCTAGGCAAAAATTAGGGCATCCCGGCGAACCAAAAGGGTTCGGGCAAAAATTAGGGATATACATAAAAAAATTGTACACACGGTAAGTCGAAAACTTGAAAAGGCGGCTTGGGAAAAAAAGGGTATCCCGGTGGACTGAAAACCCGAAAGGGAGGTGTGATACGGTGGGAGAATTGACTTGGGTGTTTTGCGTTTTATCGCAAATGTTGTGGTTAGCAAGAGTCGCCACCGACTTTTCTTTTATCCAAAAGGAAAAACTGAAAAGAACAGGAAAAACCTTTGAGTTTATTTCTCGAGTTCGAGGGGTAGATTATGAAAAGGAGAGGTGTTAGCACCCTTTTCATCCATAGTTATATATGGGCTCTTAGTTTCTTTCTAGATCACTTGCTTTTGTTTGAAAATGTTCTTTGTGTGGTTTTTGAAAGTATTTTAAAAAGGTGCCTTCGTTTAGGCAAACTTTGTAATAGTTCTCGTTCGTAAGAATGTATATAAAGTGTTGGGATTTTGAAAATATTTCATGTTTGGAAAATGTTTTGAAAGTATTTTTGAAAGTGTTTGGTGTTTGCTTTGAAAATAAGCAAGGATGTTTAATTTGAAAATGAGCAAGCAACTAGGAACAATCTACCTACTCAAAAGTCTTTGTTCATTTCTTCGTTTCCTTTAATATTTCCATCTTACCATTGATTTGGTAAGAAGCCTTATCTTTGGATGTAAAGGGACGGGTGTGGGTCATCGTATAGCCATGATAGCAATGTTGTGAGATATCTTAGTATTTCTCTTTGAGGGACTAAGATCATTTTGAAAGGCAACATTGATAGCGTCATCGAGGGACTGTGATCTTGTATTTTTTATTGCTTTTGCTAAGATATCCAACATGCATAACATGGCCATTTTTGTAAGGAAACAAAGTGGAATTACCCTAAGGGTGTAAGTGTGCAAGTGTGTTTGATTTACATGCATTGTTTATCTTGAATTAGGGTTTGCTAATCATTGATTTTAATTTTGCCATACAAACCCTAATTTACTAGCATTTATATAAAGCGATAAATTGCGGAAAGTAAAATTACTAAGCTATTACATCATTAGGGGTGGGGGTATACAAATTTACAAATGAGGATTTTTGCAAGAAAATTAAACCTAATTATATATTACAACCATATTGAATAATGTGCAAGAATAAAAAATAAGATAATGTACAAGAAGATAAATAGAAAAGAAATGATTTTTTGTTTGATTCTTGTTAAGGGTTTAGTCTTGACCTAATTTAGAAAATGATTGATTAAAATTAAATAAAATTAACTTAAACTAATTAAGAAAATGAATTAAGTTAAAAATGACTTTTTAGGGTTTTTATGAAAAAAAAAAAGGTTTTAAGTTAATGAAATAAATATGGATATTAATTAATTAAAATAAATCTAAATTCTAAGTTAATTAAAAAAGAAAACTAATAATTAAACATAAATCTAAATATTAATTTACTAAGAAAAAGGAAATTAATTTATTAAGAAAAATGTTTTTAGTCTTTTTGTTTCATAAAGAAAATAAAATAAATAAGTGTAAATAATAAATAAAATATTTTTGGATTTTTTAGTAATGATAATAATAATAATAGTAATAAATAAAAATAAAATAAAAAATAATAAAAGAAAACTGAAAATAAAATAAAATATGAAAAGAAAATATATAAAAATGAAATAATAAAAAAGGGTTGGGCCAGGATGCAAAAGTAAACAGGGGGGTTGGAGAAAGCAAAAAAAGGGAAGGCCCATTGTTGGAGGCCCATGCGCCTGTAGCTGAAACAAAAAAGAGTGAAAATGTTAAAAAATTGCACAAAAGACATCGCTGGGTGTTGAACCCCTGACCTCTAACATAAACGCGCGCCACCTTTGCCACTGGGGTGGGTGTACATCCGCTAACATTGGTGAAATAATAAACATATAACAAAAATCAAGTCTTGAATGTAACTTCATCTTCAACCTCCAGCCTGAACATCTGTAACTTCACCATTTCTCAACAAAAATGAAATATGCAAACATGAAAGTTGCTCCATTTTTTCTCATGAATCCAACCATGTAAGTAACTAAAGCAATAAATCAAAGATGAATGAGAATTTTTGAAAGTACCAAATTTTGACCTAATTATTTCAGCAAGTTCAAACTTAAAATTCTCACTACCCAAGCAATATAAATGAAATCTATGGACATGTACAATTTCAGGGCAATGATGTCTACATTTTATCTTCACAAATGTAAGCCTAATAATGCCTAAATAATGAGATGAAAAGTCATAAAACTCACCTTGCAGCTGGAGATCGTGTTTTGAGTTAGAGCTTGATTCAAGTTGTTGTGATGATAAGATTAGCTTCCTCACGTTCCCAGGAAGCTATTCCAATAATTACTTTGAGCCGGAAGTGTATGAATCGTGCTGGAGAAGTCCAAGTGCAAGCTTCTGATTTTGGTTATGGAGGATGAAGGAAATGGTGTTGCAGAACTATAACAGGTATTGGGATGACTTATATTTTAGGTAAGGAAGCTTTTGAAATGGTTTTTCCAAAAAACTCACGAGTGAAATGGAAGTTTGATATGTAAAGTCAGAATTTGCACAACAATGGTGTTTTGAGGAAATTTCTGGCTTGCGGGAGTTTCAAGGCTTACAAAATCGTGTCCTAAGTTGCATAATAGTGTCTCAATTTATAGGAACGGGTTTTGAGAGCTTGGGGTGATCAGAAGTACAAGTTCACATGTTATGGCTCTTTGGCTTGTTTTTGAAGCAAGCTTGAAACACATTGTCCCAATGCGTAGTACAAGGCTATCTAGAGTGGTTACAAGATTTAAACATGTTTATCTGACTTTGAATGTTGAGTGTGTGCTGAATAAACAAGTTAGAAGCTCAAGACAAGTTGACTTTGTGATTAAAGCAACTTTTCCAAAATGGCAATGTTGCTTTTCTTCCTAAAATGGTATTAAGCATGGGCAATGCATTAAATGCTTAGATTAAAGCTTCTAGAAGCTGTGCAAAACATTAATTATAGAGTGAAAAACAATTTTGAGGCCTGCAAAGCAAATATTATGCAGCCTAGCATTGAGATTGAATCATTTGTTCATCAAGAAATGACTTGTAATTCAAGAATGAAACCCTAACTTCTTGCCTTCGATTCTCCTTGCTCAAATATGATTTCAATGAGTTCTTGGAAATTTTGGAAAGCTTGCAACATCCTCTACAACCTGTATGTTGTAAGTTTTTGAAGATTCATCTTGGAACTATGTGACAAATTGCCATGAAGTTAGGTCAAAGTCCTGCCTAAACTAGGGCAAAATTTCACTAAGTTTCAAGTTTCATGAACATGTCTTCTTAAAATCATAACTTCAAATCCATACATTTATAGAAAAAGTTGTATTCTACAATGTCTTAGATATCATTTAGATCTACAACTTTCATGTTGGAAGTTTCCTTTGAATCATCTAGAATCATGGTGAAAATTTGGCTCAAAGTTATGAAAAAATATGAATTTTCCAACACTTAGAAAAATTTCTAAGTTTAGAAATTTTGACTTTTCAAAATGAAATCTTGACTTTTTGATTTCTTGATGAAAAAGTTTCATATTTTGACATGTCTTGATGAATTATGATCTTTGATGCTTGATTTTTATCAAAAAGTCAAAGTTTGACTTTTCAGTGTACAGTTGACTTTTCATCAATTGACTGAAAATCAACTATCAATCAATTGATCTTGAGAGGTGTTTTGAGTCATGCCATTAGGTCAAAATGAAGAATTCTAATCCTTGAGATCATGCCTCAAACCAAAAAGTCATTTGCTAGGTCAAAAATCAGAAATTGCACTTTCTCAGTCAAAAACCCTAATTTTGACCATTTTGCCCTTTTGATGATCTGATCAAATTTCTTGTGGAATTGTGGTCCAAACTCGATAAAATGACATATATGAGTTTATGATGTTGATATGGATAAAAAATTATGAAGTTTGACTGTAAATTGACCACAGTTGATATTTTCCCCAATAAAGCTGATTTTAGGTCAACTGATCAATTGACTGAGCAAAAATATGATCCAAGACTTGAAACTTGACATGAGAAATATTGAGAGTCCAAAATGATCCATGAAAGTCATATGAGGCATTAAAAGTCCATTTGTCCTTGTGCAATCTCAAACCCTAATTTTCAGTTATCAGTGCTTGATGAGGTGTCTTGAGCTGATCAACCCTTGTGCAGTCTTGAATCAAGGGAGATCTTGTGAGAGGTTACTTGAGAAATGAGAGGGAAAATTTTGGGTTACAACAGCTGCCCCTGTTAAATCTTCTTAAACTTGAAGAGTTAGATTGGCGGACCCGCCATTCGTGACTTGAAGGTGGAAGATGATTGAACACTAGAGTGCCCAGAAATTTATACTCGAAGATGTATCGAGAATAGGCTTATAGATTTCATTTGGAGGAATGATGGTAAATACTGGAAGAAGTATCAACATAAATTTTTGGTCGATTTATACTAAAATTTGATGTTTTACATGTAGAAAAAGGGTTAGTTAAATGCAGATGTATGCATGATGTTCACAAGATGTGGTATTATGCTAAATAAATTTTGTATGTATATGCTATGATGTATAAATGTGGGATGTATGTTTGTCCGGGAAAATAAATCCCTGACCGCTGCTGGGGAATTTTGGGAAGCTAAATCCCGGATCGCTGTTGGGGATGAAGTGTATACATATATTAAAACTTTGTTGAAAGGATACTTCCGTTGGGGAATATCTCTTAAATGTCAGTTGTTATCTGGTCGGGTCCAAGCTTCACAACAATTTGCTGAGGATAAGGAAGTCAACTGCTATTTGGTCGGATTCCAGGTTTCACGGTAACTTTCTGGGGAAGGATAAATTAACTGTTATCTGGTCGGATCCAGGCTTTACAGAAAATTTCTTGGGGAGAGTGAAGTTAGGTTGTTATCTGGTTGGATTCCTAACTTCACAACAACATGTTAGGGATAGGGAAGTTAACTGTTATCTGGTCAGATTCCATGCTTTGCAGTAACTTGCTAGAAAGGATGGAGTTGAACTGATATCTGGTCGGGTCCAGGCTTCTTAGTAACTTGAAATGGTAACTATTATCTGGTCGGGTCCAGGCTTCATAGTTTTTGAAAAGTTATACTATTATCTGGTCGGGTCCAGGCTTCATAGTATCTTGTCGGGGATTGTATCTAATTGTTATTTGGTCGGGCTCCAGGCTTCATAATAACTTGCTTGAATAGACGAAGTTGAACTGGTATCTGGTCGGATCCAGGCTTTACAGATTTTAAGGTGCATGAAATTAATTTCTATTTGGTCGGGTCCAGGCTGCACAATAAACTTGTTTGAAAAGATATAGTTAAACTGATATCTGGTCGGATCCAGGCTTTACAGTAACTTACTGGGAACTTAGTTGTTATCTGGTCGGATTCCAGGTTTCACAACAAACTTCTGAGGGGAATTACTATCTGGTCGGATCCAGGCTTCACAATAACTTTCTTGAAAAGATGTAGTTAAAAACTGATATCTGGTCGAATCTAGGCTTTACAGTAACTTGTTGGGGTAGAGGCAGACTCAACTGGGGAAAAGAAGTTAAACCTTGGTCTGGTTGAGTCCAAGTTATTCTATATCTTTGGAGAGTTAAACTATTATCTGGTCGGGTCCAGGTTTCATAGTATTCTGAAAGTAGTATTATTATCTGGTCGGGGCCAAGCTTCATAGTAGCTTTGAAAGGTTTTCACTATTATCTGGTCGAGTCCATGCTCTATAGTGACTTGATAAGTTGACTATTATCTGGTCAAGTACAAGCTTCATAGTAACTGAAAGGCTTTCACTATCATCTGGTCGGGTCCAGGCTCTACAGTGAATTGAGAAGTTGACTATTATCTGGTTGGGTCCAGGCTTCACAGTAACTTGAAAATTGTACTAATATCTGGTCGGGTCCAGGCTTCATAGTATCTTTTGGAGATAGTAAAGGTTTTGTTGACGACTTTAGTGGGGATTAAGGGTTATGGCCCAATGATTTGCAATAGTATGAAAGGAAAACTCAAGCTGGAAAGGATAAACTCAGCTGGGGAAGACAGACTCAGCTGGGAAGGATGGACACAGCTGTGGAAGATAGACTATGTCGGGGGAAATCAAACTTAATCGGGGAGTCATGCTACTCATTGTTTGTTAGGGAAATAAACCCTTTTGATGAGTACTCGATGAACTGCTGATGAGGTGAGTTCTTTGAGGAAGAGATCCATAAGGCTTCTTCTTGTAGGATCAACTTAGCTGGGGAGAAAGTTGCCAAAAGATTGAGACTCTGGCTGGAGATCAACATGTGCAAAGAGACCTTGTGGGTAACTCTGTTGGGGGAAAAGGTTTATTGTAGCCGTCTCGTGGAGATAATGTTAATGAAATAAATCTGTAGGGATATTCCATATACATTAAAGAGATGCTTGTTACTGCTTAGCAGGACACATGTACCAAATAGTTTTAATTATGTTTATATGCATATGTTCGTTCAATTTTAGTCATTGGACAATTTTGCATTCAAGAACAACAATAGAAAGTTTACACTTCAAAGTATATTTGTATTGATATTTTGCCCATTGTTGTAGCCCAAAATTTTCCCTCTCATTTCTCAAGTAATCTCTCACAAGATCTCCCTTGGTTCAAGACTACACAAGGTTTGATCAGCTCAAGACATCTCCTCAAGCATTAATGACTGAAAATTAGGGTTTGAGTTTGCACAAGGAAAAATGGACTTTTAATTCCCAATATTCCTTTCATGGATCATTTTGAACTCTCAATATTGCTCATGTCAAGTTTCAAGTCTTGGATCACATTTTTGCCCAGTCAATTGATTAGTTTACCTAAAATCAGCTGTATTGGGGAAAAAGTTAACTGTGGTCAATTTACAGTCAAACTTCATAATTTTTTATCTATATCAACATTATGAACTCATATATGTAATTTGATCAAGTTTGGACCACAATTCCTCAAGAAATTTGATCAGATTATTAAAAGGGCAAAATGGTCAAAATTAGGGTTTTGACTCAGGAAGTGCAATTTCTGATTTTTGACCTAGCAAATGACTTGTTGGTTTGAGGCATGATCTCAAGGATTCAAATGCTTCATTTTTACCTAATGGCATGGCTCAAAACATCTCTTAAGATCAAGTGATTGACAGTTGAATTTCAGTCAACTCATGAAAAGTCAACTGTACACTGAAAAGTCAAGCTTTGACTTTTTGGTCAAAATCAAGTGTCAAAGATTACCTTTCATCAAAGCATGTCAAAATATGAAACTTGTTCATCAAGAAATCAAAAAGTCAAGATTTTATTTTGAAAAGTCAAAATTTCTAAACTTAGAAATTTTTCTAAGTGTTGGAAACTTCATATTTTTTCATAACTTTGAGCCAAATTTTTATCATGATGCAAGATGATTCAAAGGAAACTTCCAACATGAAAGTTGTAGATATCAATGAGATCTAAAACATTGTAAAACACAACTTTTTCTAGAAATTCATGGATTTAAAGTTATGATTTTGTGAAGACATGTTCATGAAACTTGGAAGCTTAGTGAAATTTTGCCCTAGTTTTGGCAGGATTTTGACCTAACTTCATGGAAATTTTTCACATAGTTATAAGATGCATTTTCAAAAATGTACAACATAGAGGTTGTATAGGATGTTACAAGATTTCCAAAATGTCCAAGAACTCATTGAGATCATACTTGAGTAAGGAGAATCGAAGGCAAGAAGTTAGGGTTTTCAAACTTGAATTACAAGCCATTTCTTGATGAACACATGAACCAAATCCATGCTAGGCTGCATAATATTTGCTTTGCAAGCATCAAACTTGTTTTTCACTCCATAATTAATGGTTTACACAACCCTTTAGGCCCTTATCCACTTGGTTTAAGCTTTGTCCAAAGTGATTTTCCATTTATGGCACAAAGTTGCCATTTCCATTTTGATAAAGCATCACTTTTGCAATTGTCAACTTCTTGAGCTTTGCACTTGTTCTTTATGCACACACAACCCCTATAAACCAAAATCAATGTGTCTAAAGCCTCTTTGAACTCAGAACTTGCTTGTACAACACTTTGAGATTTGTCTTCTCACTTTTCTTCAAAAGCAAGTTATAGAGCCAAAAGGCTAGAACTCAGAAGTCTTAAGTACATTTGATATAAAACCTTTCCCATACATATTCACAAGTCTATTGCAAGCCAATACACGAATACACAAGCTCTAAAACTCTCCCAATCACCCTTGCTGCACAGAACTGTCCAAACTTGACAGTTTTGAGCCAAAACTTCCCATCTTCATTTACACTCGTGCGTTTTGTTTCTTAATTATCTAAACACCTTACATACATCATACATAAGTGATCCAAGTCCATGTTTCAAGACTGTAACATCATATTTATCAACTTCTATAACCAAAAAAACAGAGCATGCACCTTGACTTCTCTAGCATGATTCAAACACTCCCAGCATCAAGTAAGCATTGCATTAGCTTCCTGGAAACTTGAGGAAGCTAACCTGATCATCACAACTCCTTGAAAGCAGCTCAAACTCATTTCACGATTTCCAGTTTTGAGGTATATTTTCAGAACTTATATCTTCTCATTTAGGCATTGTTAGGCTTGCATTTGTGAAGATAAAATGTAGACATCATTGCCCTGGAACTATACATGTCCATAGATTTTATTTATATTTCCTGAGTATTGATAATTTTGAGTTTGAACTTTCTGAAATAATTAGGTCAGAATTTTGTACTTTTAGAAATTCTCATTCATCTTTGATTTATAGCTTATGATATTTACATGGTTGGATTCGTATGAAAAAATGGAGCAACTTTCATGTTTGCATATTTCATTTTTATTGAGAAATGGTGAAGTTACAGGATCCACGGCTGGAGGTTGAAGATGAAGTTCATTTCTGGAATTTGTTTTGTATTATGTATTTATTATTTCAGTTAAGTTAACGGATGTACAGCCACCCCAGTGGCAAAGGTAGCGCGCGTTTGTGTTGGAGGTCATGGGTTCAACACCCAACGCTACCTTTTGTGTATTTTTCAACATTTTTCCTCTTTTTTTGTTTTCAAATAGCAGCGCTGGGCCTCCCCTTTTGGGCCTTCCATTTTTGCTTTCTCTAACCCCCCCCTGTTTACTTTTGCAGGCTAGCCTAATTTAGTTTTATTTATTTCATTTTTATTTATTTCTTTTTCTTATTTTATTTTATTTCAGTTTTATTTTATTTTATTTTTTATTATTATTATTATCATTATTATTTTTTTTATTAACAAAAAAATCCAAAAATATTTATATTTATTATTTTCACATTTATATTTCATTTTCTTTATAAAACCAAAAGAACAAAAATATTTCTTATCAATTTAATTTAATTTTCCTTTTAATAAATAAATACTTAGATTTATGTTTAATTATTATTTATTTTCTTTTAAATTAAAATTAACTTAGAATTTAGGTTTCTTTTAATTAATTTTCATTTTTATTTTTATTAACTCAAAACCCCTTTTTCATAAAAACCCAAAAAAATCATTTTTAACTTATTTTCTTTATTAATTAGTTAAGGTTTAATTTTGTTTAATTTTTAATTAATCATCTTCTTTAATTAGGTTAAAACCCTTTCATGAAAACCAAACAAAAAATCATTTATTTTCCATTTATCTCCTTGTACATTATTTATTCAATTCTTGTATATTATTCAATATGGTTGTAATAGATAGTTAGGTTTAATTTTCTTGCAAAATTCCCATTTGTAAATTTGTATACCCCCTCCCCTAATGATGTAATAGCTTAGTAATTTTACTTTTCGCAATTTATCGCTTTATATAAATGCTAGTAATTAGGGTTTGTATGGAAAGATAAAATCAACAAGTAGCAAACCCCAATTCAAGACAAAACAATGCATGTAAATCAAACACCTTTGCATACTTTTACCCTTAGGATAAATCCACTTTATTGCCTTACAAAAATGGCCATGTTATGTATGTGGGATGTCTTAGCAAAAACAAATCAAAAACACAAGATCATAGTCCCTTGATGACGCTATCAGTTTTGCCTTTCAAAATGATCTTAGTCCATCAAAGAGAAACGCTAAGATATCTCACAAATTTCTGTCATGGCTATACGATGACCCACGCCCTCCCTTTTACATCCAAAGATAAGACTTCTTACCAAATCAATGGTAAGATAGAAATATCAAAGGAAAGGAAGAAATGAACTAAGACTTTTGAGTAGGTAGATTGTTCCTAGTTGCTTGCTCATTTTCAAATCAAACATCCTTGCTTATTTTCAAAACAAACACCAACACCTTCAAAAACATTTTTCAAACATGAAATATTTTCAAAAGCCCAACACTTTGTATATGTTCTTACGAACAAGAACTATTACAAAGTTTTCCTAAACGAAGGCGCCTTTTCAAAATACTTTCAAAACCACACAAAGTACATTTTCAAACAAAAGCAAGTGATCTAGCAAGAAACTGAGAGCCCATAGATAACTATGGATGAAAAGGGTTCTAATACCTTCCCTTTTCATAATCTACCCCCCGAACTCAAGAAATAATCTCAAAGGTCTTTCCTGTTCTTTTCAGCCTTTCCTTTTGGATAAAAGAAAAGTCGGTGGCGACTCTTGCTAACCGCAACATTTGCGATAAAATGCAAAACACCCAAGTGAGTTCTCCCACCGTATCACGAAATTGGAGACTCTGCTGGGGAAAAACTTAAATGCGAGTTACCTTAGGGTTAGATCACCTTTACTTGCTTTCATTGTTTGATTTGTTTGCTTTACATTTTGGTTCCTTGTTTGGGCTTGTTCTAATCCTCTACCCAGATTTGGGATAACTTATAGGTAAGTAGCAATACGTTATGGGAACTGTGCAGGATATACTGACATGGTCTAAGCAATAACTACGTTAGTGTGACACATTTGTGGGTACCGGTAGCCCTTTAATAGTCAAGGAGAATACGGGGCCGCTGTGTGGTGTCATGAAGCACTAACTGACTTTAAAACCTTTACTTGACCAACTTTGGCCATTAGGAAGTAGTGAGATAACCGGCTTTGGTGCAGTCCGAAGTTGGTTGATACTCGATACTACGCTCATTGAGATCAGACTTCTCGGGATATTTCGGTCGCCATTAAAGAGGCTTGCACTGAAACCATGCCAGACAAGAAAGATCAGTGATATTGAGATCCCTTAGAACCCGTTTACTATTTCTATGACAGGTTTTGAGCCAACTAAACTTCAAGAGGGTACTTACCTATGAGACTCCATGCAAGCCTAAACCTAAGGACTTGTTTTCCTTGTTTGTATATGCTTACTTGTACATAACATCATAAACATCATAACATCATACTCATTCTCACTAACCATTTAAAGGATTTTTGGGATTTATCTTTGTTCTGTTTTGTAGGACATGGCCTCTATTCGTAGGAAAACCATTCAAGTCAATCTCGTAAGAATTCCTTCTCAACTCAAAGAGCTAACATCAAGGGTCCCTGAGAATTCTTCATTCACCAAAAGACATGGTCTCCTCCTAAACTTGGTTACCTCTAGCACAAATGAAGATATGATGAATGTGCTTTTCCAATTCTTTGATCCTCTACATCATTGCTTCACCTTTACCGACTATTAACTTGTGCCTACTATGGAGGAATTCTCTTCACTCTTGAGGATTCCTATTCTCGATCAAATACCTTTCAACGGTACGGAAAGAGATCCAAAACCTGAAGAGATTGCCCGAGCACTACACTTGCAACAATCTGATATCACAACTAATTGGGAAACAAGGAGTGGTGTCAAGGGTTTCTTATCCAAGTTCTTGTTTGAGAAAGCTAAAGATTGTTGGAACTCTTTGGACTTACAAGCTTTTGAGGAAATCTTGGCCATTCTCATCTATGGGATGGTTTTGTTCCCAAACCCTGATCAACTCATAGATGTCAATGCTGTCAAAATCTTCATGTCTTGCAATCCGGTGCCTACTTTGTTGGGAGATATCCTACATTATCTCCACACTCGCACTATAAGGAAGAGAGGAGCCCTCATGTGTTGAACTCCTCTCTTGGCCAGATGGTTTATTTCTCATCTTCCCCGATTTGTGTTGAAGAACGAGCAAGTTTTGAGGTGGTCCCATAGGTTAATGACACTCAGACATTCAGATATCCATTGGTGTTCTCGATTCTTGGAGAACGTTACTATCATTGATTATTGTGGGGAATTCCCTAATGTCCCTTTACTTGGCATTAGAGGAGGTGTCACTTACAACCCTTTCTTAGCCTTACGCCAGTTTCGATACGCCCGAAGGGATGGCCCACATGAGATGCTCGTCTAAGGAGTAGTATTCGACCAGGAGAGCGACGATCAAGGTTACCGCCAGAGGTTTAAACGAGCTTAGAGGATGGTAAGTAAAATGGATAGCAAGACGCCGGGACACAAGAATTCCATTCCCCTTGAGCCTTACCTTAGGTGGGTATGAACTCGTGCTCAAAAACTGGTGATGCCTTATCCCTCCATCTTACCAGTTATCATGGAACCTGTGGTTGAAGGAGATGTCCCGTACACTGTCCTCCATCCCGACGTGCCAACCTGTCTTGAAGACTTGCAAAAGGGTTGGATTCAGCTAAAGAAGGAACGAGATACCTTTGAAGCTCAATTATACGCTAGTGAGAAGAGAGTCTTGGAGCTTACAAATCAGCTACATGAGGAGCAAAGCGTGAACTCCTACATTGCACCGAAGAGGATGCGCTTGATCTTTCTATCTTAGAGATTTATTTTGTAAGCCCAAGAGGCATGTTGTAGTCATTTTGAACTAATTAATGAAAATTGACGTCTGTTCATTCTTTTGTCTATACAAATTTAAATTTCATAAATCCTTGAAATCATTTGCATATACATATTCCATGCATCATAACATGACAGGTTTTCATACAACATGTTTCCTTATCTTTCTGCTGTTTATTTCAGCAAGATGGATCTAGAGAAAACTGTGAAGCATCTTCAGGCACAAAAATCTCAATTCCAAGAGACTCTACTGGCCCTAGCCAAGGGGAAACAAGATATGATGGCATTGCTGGCAGTTAAGAAGAAACCCAAGAAGAGAGCCCTGGTCAACATGGGCAGAAGGTTCAAGGAGCAAGTTCGTCAGATCCCAGTAGTGGAAGACTCATCTGAAGAAGACGAGAATCAGATTGGTGAAGTTAGAAGTACCCATGATGACTATATTAATGATCAAGTGTCTGATGATGATTATTTTGACGAGCAGTATCCACCCGCCGATGTCAAGTATAAGCAGTTAGAAGACAGATTGAAGGCCGTCGAGATCCAAGCCGTCACCGGTTTAGATTTTGATGATTTGGGTTTGATCTCTGGGGTTGTAATTCCCCACAAATTCAAAATACCAGTCTTCGCAAAGTACGATGGAGTTTCCTCTCCAAAACTTCACCTGAAATCTTATGTTTGCAAGATACAGCCGCACACTACTGATAAGAAACTCTGGGTTCACTTTTTTCAAGAGTGCTTGACCCGAATGCAACTAGAATGGTTCTACTAGTTGGATGGTTCCCGCATCAATACTTGGGAAGACTTGGCTACCGCCTTCTACCATCAATACCAGTATAATGCCGACTTGGCGCCAACAAGGGTTCAGTTGCAAGATATGACAATGGGGAAGAATGAAGGATTTAAAGAATATGCATAAAAGTGGAGAGACCTCGCCAGTAGGGTTCAACCACCTTTGACTTATAGGGAGCACATTGACATGTTTATGGGAACTTTATCTGGTCCATTCCTTAATCTATTGGTTGGCTGCTCTTCTTCTGGTTTCACCAAGCTAATCTTAACCGATGAAAGATTTGAAAGTGGCATCAAAAGTGGGAAGATTTCCATGGCATCTGCCTCCATTTCAAATCCTGTAAAGAAACCTTTTCCTGCAAAGAAAGAAGTCAATGTTTTATACGGGGCAAGCGCCTGTACCAAGAAGAACGATCATCCGTCTGTCAATGTTGTCTGAATCTCCAATCCAACTCCTACTCAAAGACCATCTGCTAATCATAAACGATTTGAAACTCTGAGAAGACAATTCACGAGGTTAGGAATGTCATTATCTCAAGCCTTGCAACACATGCTAAAGGCTAATTTGGTGACATTGTGCGATCCTCCTGCCAATCCTGATACCTCTTCACCAAAGTATAATTCGAATGCTAAATATGCTTACCACTCAAGTAGCCCCGGGCATGAGACTGGACAATGCTGGGCCTTGAAGAATAAAATCCAGGATTTGATCGATAACAAGACTATTGAATTTGATCCTCCCCAAACTCCGAATGTAATCACCGTGCCTATACCGAAGCATGGTAAGGATGTCAATGAAGTCAACGTTGTAGGTGATTCTGATGAAGAAGCTGCATTTGAAGATTGGGTGTATCCTACTACAACAGAGCTGAAGAATTGGCATGCAAAGGACTCTGTGCCCATCTCTTTCATTGAGGAGTAATCTACTTGTTTATTACTTTCTTTTCAATTCAAGAACATTTTGTCTGTAATATTTAAACAATGACTTTTAAGCCATGTGCCTGGCCCGGGGCACTTTGGTCCATTTGTCAAGGGTTTTATTTATGTTCATCTAATCATATGATCATTCAATACAAATCATTGGACTCTCTTGCATTCAAACCTTTGTGTTCATTGTCTTTCTTTTCCTTCAAATAAAATTTTCAAAATAGCCATGTATCTTACATGCACACACACACACACACTCTTGCAGGTCCTCATCCACTCTGGATCTTATTGCTAATGTCTCTACTATTGCCGACTATGACTTCGAGTGTCCAATTAACCAAGTCGAATACGAAGACAAGGAAGATTGTGAAATACCGGGAGAACTAGCCAAACTTCTATTACAAGAGGAAAAAGATATTCAGCTGCACGAAGAGTCAGTTGAAGTCATCAATCTGGGTACCGAGACAGACAAGAAGGAGGTTAAGATCAGGGCTAACTTAGAATACAGTGTAAAGAGTAGGTTGGTTCAAATGTTGCATGACTATGTGGAAGTGTTTTCTTGGTCGTATGAAGATATGCCAGTGTTGGATACCGATATCGTAGTTCATCGTCTACCGACAAAAGAAGATTGTCCTCCTATTAAACAAAAAGTTCGTCGCATGAGGCCTGACATGTCTGAAAAGATAAAAGCTGAAGTGATGAAACAATTTGATGCAGGGTTCCTAGCTGTGACATCTTACCCCCAATGGGTTACAAATGTGGTGCCAGTGCCAAAGAAAGACGGAAAAGTTTGCATGTGCGTAGACTATAGGGATCTGAATAGGGAAAGCCCCAAGGACGACTTCCCTCTACCTCACATTAACATCTTGGTCGATAACACTGCTCAACATAAAGTCTTCTCTTTCATGGATGGTTTCTCCGGCTATAATCAGATAAGGATGGCTCCCGAAGACATCGAGAATACTGATTTCGTTACGCAATGGGGCACCTTCTGTTACAAGGTTATTCCATTCAGATTGAAGAACGCAGGGGCAACATATCAAAGGGATATGGTAGCTTTGTTTCATGATATGATTCATCATGAAATAAAGGTATGTGTGGATGATATGATTTCCAGATCTCAAACTGAAGAGGAACATCTCGATCACCTGTACAAACTATTAAAGAGTCTGAAAAAGTACAAGTTATGGTTAAACCCTAACAAATGCACATTTGGTGTACGATCTGGAAAGCTTCTAGGTTTTGTTGTCAGCAATAAAGGCGTTGGAGTCGATACTTCCAAGGTAAATGCTATCCAAGAAATGTCAGCCCCCCACTCTGAAAAGGAAGTTAGAGGATTCTTGGGCCATCTCAATTACATCGCCCGCTTAAAATCTCACTTGACTGCTACTTGTGAGCCAATCTTCAAGCTCTTGAAGAAGGATCAAGTAGTCAGATGGAATGATGAATGCCAAGCTGCCTTTGATAAAATCAAAGAATATCTACAAAAGCCTCCTATTCTCATGCCTCCAGTTGAAGGAAGACCCTTGATCATGTACTTGACAATACTAGAGAACTCTATGGGGTGTGTTTTGGGCCAACATGACGAGTCTGGCGGAAAAGAGCATGCTATTTATTACTTGAGCAAAAAGTTTACCGCCTGTGAAACCAGATATTCACTGCTCGATAAAACTTGCTGCGCTCTGGCATGGGCTGCTCACCGGATAAGACAGTATATGTTGACTCATACCACTTTGTTTATTTCTAAGATGGACCCAGTCAAGTACATCTTCGAGAAACCTGCCCTCTCCGGACGGATAGCTAGGTGGAAAATGATCTTGACTGAGTACGACATTCAATACACAACATAAGAGGCCATCAAAGGAAGTGTACTAGAAGATCATTTGGCCCATCAAGTTGTTGATGATTATCAATCCATGAAATTTGACTTCCATGATAAGAACATCATGCTAGTAACTGAATGTGTGAAACCTGGACCATATGACATACCTGAACAAGGATCCCGATGGACTATGGTCTTCAATGGGGCTTCCAACACCTTGGAAAACATAATTGGTGTTGTGATCATCTCTCCTGAAGGTTGCCACACTCCTTTCACTTCTAGACTATGCTTCGATTGCACGAACAACATGGCTGAATATGAAGCGTGCATTTTGGGTCTAAGAGCTGCCATTGATTTGAGGATCAAACATTTGAATGTGTTTGGAGATTCTGCTCTAGTGATTAGCCAAGTAAAAGGAGATTGGAACACTAAACACCATAATCTTATCCCTTACAAGGAATTTATGCTATCTCTGATTCCCTACTTCGAAGAGATCACCTTTGAACACTTCCCTAGGGAAGAAAATCAGTTGGCTGACGCCTTGGCAACCATGTCCTCAATATTCAAGGTCAGATGGGACAATGAAGCCCCTATGATTATGATTGAGAGACTCGACGAACCTGCACATTACTATGAGCTTGACACCGATGCGGAAAAGTCATGGTACCATGAGGTGATGAGATATCTTAAAGCACAAGAGTATCCCGAGGGAGCATCCATCAATGACAGAAAGTTCTTACAAAGATTTTCAGCTAAATTCTTCTTAAGTAACAGAATCTTGTATAAGTGCAACCATGATTCTATTCTACTCAGATGTATGGACAAGAAGGAGGCAGAGGAAATTATGAAAGACATGCACGATGGTCTCTTTGGTACTCACTCTAGCGGATATACGATGGCTAAGAAGATCTTGAGAGCTGGCTACTATTTGTCAACAATGGAAACTGATTGCCATCAACATTCAAGAACTTGCCATAAATGCCAAACCTATGCTGACAAGGTCCATGTGCCTCCTATCCCTCTGAACGTCATCACCGATCCGTGGCCATTTGCAATGTGGGGCATTGACATGATTGGAGAAATCAAGCCCACTGCTTCCAATGGACATCGCTTCATTCTGGTCGCTATTGATTATTTCACCAAATGGGTCAAACCCGCCTCGTTTGCCTCAGTCACCAAGAATGTAGTATCCAGATTCATCAAACATAACCTCATCTACCGCTATGGTATCCCCAAAAGGACCATCATCGACAATGGGACTAACCTCAACAATGCTATGATTACCGAACTTTGCACTCAATTCAAGATCAAGCATCACAATTCTTCTCCATATAGACCTAAAATGAATGGTGCAGTCAAAGAGGCCAACAAAAACATTAAGAAGATTGTGCAGAAAATGGTAGTAACCTACAAGGACTGGCGTGAGATGTTACCGTTTTCTCTACATGGCTACTGTGATACGGTGGGAGAACTGACTATGAGTTTTGCGTTTGTATTCGCACTTGTTCGGTTGAGCAAGAGTCGCCACCAACTTTTTATTTTATCCTAAAGGAAAGGTTAAAAAAGCACAGCAAAAACCTTTTGAGATATTTCGTGGGTTCGGGGGGTAGATTATGAAAAGGGAAGGTATTAGCACCCTTTTCATCCATGGTTATCCATGGGCTCTTAGTTACTTGGTTTTTTAGATCACTTGCCTTGATTTTCGATTGCTTGAAAATGGTGTGTGTGTGTGTGTGTTTTTGAAAATGTTTTGGAAGAAGATGCCTTGTCTTAGGCTACCCTTGTAACAATTCTTTACTCGAATGTTTTACAAAGGTGTGTATCTTTTCGAAAAGATGTTTCAAATGTTTTTGAGAGTTTGTTTTGAAAGTGTTTGTGGAGTGTGTTTTTTGAAAAGAAGGCAAGTGTTTTTGCAAGTTGATCTCAAGTAACTAAGAGTTTGGTCTACCCCTATTGTACTCAAAGGTTTTCTCTATGTTTTCAACCCTTTTTAACAATTTTGTTCCATCATTGAATTTGGTGGACAATCTTGCGTTTAGGATGTTTAACGGGACGGGCACGGGTCATCGTATGGACCATGAATGCAATGGTGCCAAGTGTCTTTGGCAATTTGCTTTGAAGGGACTATGATCATTCCATTTAGGCAACTTTCGAAGGCGTCATCGAGGGACTTATGATCATTTGAATTTGTTTTACCAAAGATACTCGACGTGCAAGCATGGCCCATTTTGGAAGGCAACATGTGGGATTACCCTAGAGGGTGCAAGTGTGATTGTGTATTGATTTCATGTATTTGTCTTGTATTAGGTTATCTAGCGTTTGGTTTTATGTACATACAAACCCTAGGTCTAACCATGGTATAATTGGAAAGCGATAAATTGCGGAAATGTAAAGTCTGCGCTATTACAAAATAAGTATCCGGGAGTGGGGGTACAAATTTACAAATGGGGATGAGACTTTAGGAATGTAGTGTCCAATAAGTTACAACAAAATCGAATTTGCGATCGAATGTAAATGTAACGAATATACAAAAATAAGCAAATGTATAATGTATCAAATGTAAGTATATTGTGTAAGTGTACGTGTATATGTGTATGTAATTATTTACAAGTGCGAAAATGTGAAATTAATGTATTGTTTAAGCATTGTTTTAACTTAAATTAAAGAATTAAATGTTTATTTATTTAATCTTCGTAATCTTGTATTTTCTTTGATATGTACAAATAGAATATTTTAATTAAAAGAAAAAAGGTGTTTTCAATCTTAATTATATTGTGTAATAAAAAATGTATTTTTATGTATTAAAATATTAATGTATTATTGTCATGTTTTGTATTTTGTTTAATTATGTTAGTATTTTTAGAAATAAAGGAAAAGTATCATCTTAAGAAAAAAATCAATATTCAAAAAGAAAATGTAAGTTAAATTGTAAAGAAAAAATATTAGTTTCTATATAAAATTTAATTATAACATACATATGAAAAAGTATTATTAATGTAAAAAATTGTTATGTTAATTTATTTAACAAAAGAAAAAGGTTTTATATGCTGGAAAAAAGTTTGGAGATTTGAATGGGCCAAAAGGGCATTAGGCCCAAACTAAACAAATAGAATGAATATACAAAATGGGGGGTGTTAAATGGATTTGGCTTAGGTGCTGGGAAAAGGGCAAGGCCCGAGTTTGACACAAAAATGTTTTAGGGTTTGATTATTGTTTTCAGTTGGGATAACGCTTAGGGTTTGTGAAACGGCGCTCTTGCCTTGTCTTCTCCGTTTGCCTTCGTCCTTTCTTGCCATGGATCTGACTCTCCCCTTTGCTTAAGCCATCAGCGCCTCCTTCTCCCTTCCTTCTTCCTTGGTTCAGTGAAGCACAACTTAAAAGGTAATCCTCTTGTCTTTTTAAACGCGTTTAGGGTTTGATTCCTTTTTACATATCATGATTATGTGATTCATTGATCTTGATTAAGCTTCGTGATCGTTTATTATTGAGGCGTATGAAGGAAAAAGGAATACTACCTTGACGAAGGAGGAGGCGAGCGCGGAGGTGCTTGGAGGCTTAACGGCGAAGGGAGTGAAGACGCTTTGATGCTGGGCTTTGGCTTTTGGTAACCCTGGTACTCTTTGTCTCTCTTTTTGTTGCCCTTTTATTTGGTGATGATGATGAACTGAGCCTTTTTGTAAATTTCACTTCTTTCTTCTTCTCTTTTACTGTATGCTCGGCGCCTTGACACCTCTGTATGCTTGCCCCCTTTTTTACTGCCCTGTGATGACTCTACTGAGGGCCCTGTGTTTGACACTGAGTTGCCTTATTGAGTTGATGATGGTTGATACCTTGTTTCTGACTTTGCCTATTTTGTAATTTGGCCTATGATGAAGACTTTTCTGAGGCCTTTTGTGGGTTTGGGAATTGGTATGCTTTGACAGTGGTTTAAGGCCTTGGTGATTTTGTAGGTTAAAGGCTTTGAGGCTCAGGCTTGCAAACTTGACCTTTTGGTGAGTTTTGTAGGTTAAAGGCTTTTGGCTTGGGGTCTCAAGCAGGTTTGATGGTTTAACTTGACAGGTTTTGGGGCCTATGCTGGTTATGGCCTTAACAGGTTATGGTATTGGATGTTTGACATAGGTTACAGGTTTTCTGGTTTATTGTGAGTATAAGGTTTCAGGCCTGGTTCAGGGCTTAAGGCTTTTCTGGTTTTTTGTTAGGCTTCAGGCAGGGTGAGTGTTTGATGGAGGCCAGCAGGTTTAATGTTTTTTGGTTCTTTGTGTTTGGATAATTTTGTTTTTGTTTTGAGCTGGACAGGTTTTAGCAGGTTAATGGATTGGGAGGTATTTTTTGACAGTTTGTCTTAAGGTTTAGAGACTGGTGTAGTTTATGCTGTTTTTTGATGGTTTGTGTTTTACAGGTTGTGAGGCTGGTTGGTTCTGGCTTCAGTTTGCCTTCTTTTGTGTGTATTGGTTTGCCTCTTCTTTGTACTGTGTTCAGTTTTGTTTTTATATATCTTTCTTCCTGCCTAAAGCCTAAACCTGTAAGCCCTATTTCTTTGCTCTCTTCTTCTCTCTCCAGTACAGTAAAAATATAAAAATATGTTTGCATTGTACTTTGTTCTGAAAGGGCCACTTTTTGGGAAATGATGAAAAGAAAATATGTTGCTTGCATATCATGCTTTCTCTGCATTTTTTTATCTCTTCTTTTGACAGCTTCTTGTACTTTTTGTATCTTTGATATCTTTCCAAATCTTCTTTTTTTGACAGCTTGGGTAGCCTTTTGGATCTTTGATATCTTTGACAGAAAGTTGAATTTGGATTTTTTAGTTTGGACTTTGTAGTTTGATTTGCAACATGCTGTTTGAGGTTTGAACTTATGCAGTTTGGACAATTTGACTTGTGCATTTTTAAATTTGTGCATTCAAAGTTTTAGCAAATAAATATTCGTCCCTCTTTGTGAACCGGGAGAAATCCCGTGATTTGCAGAGAGGGTTAACTGATCCCAATCAGTGGCCCTTAATGATGAACTGTAATCTTATCTGTCTCTTTATTTATTTATCTGCTATTTGACTTTTCTTCCTTTCTTTTGCAGATAAAAAAAATTGAGTGGAGCACTGGAGCAAGGGATGGCAGATGAAGAATTGAAGATTAGAAAAATGTTTAGGATAGCTTTTTTTATTTAAGTTTAAATAAATGTAAAATCATTGTTGTAAACAACAAAAAAATTGTACAATTAATTTAAAAATTAATAAAAGTTTCTTTATCCAATTAATTATTTTTTCTCCTTTTGTTTATTTATTATAATTCTTTAATTAAAATAATTGAAAATAAATTCCAATCATTTAATCTTAGAATAATAAGTAATTTAAATAAACAAAGCTTTAGCATTTGATCAGTTAAACCCAGCATTTCCAACATCTAAAGCAAAACAACAGTTAATCACAACAACTGATCAGACGCATTCCCCTTTTTACTGATTTAATACCAAACACTGCAAATTCAAACCCAATGCAACCTTTTACCGATCCAGTCAAATAAATGTGAATTCAAACCAAATCTCGGAATAACTTGCAAAGCACCGTAGAATTAAATCTTTCTGAAGAACCGCGCATGAACAACCCTAATTCCTGATTAAATGCCAAAGAAACGCTCGCCTGGTCAAAGTTGAGCCAAAATCAACAAAAACCCTAAACCAACTGTTTGAAACATTCTAGAGCCCTGAAAATCAGTAAAACCCTAATTGTGTCTGACTGACGAGAAAAGTCTGTTTGAACGATTCTTGAGCCAATCTGAAAAATCAGGAAACTCCTGAAGCTGTGATTTCTTGTGGAAAAATGCGAGGGCAAATTTTGGGGTACAACAGCTACCGTACTTCAGCTAGAACATCAACTGGGGAAACTCCCTTTTCTTTAGTTTATGGCATGGAAGTTGTTTTGCCAGTGGAAGTTCAGATTCCCTCACTAAGGATTATGAATGAAGCAGGCTTAGGAGAAGACGAGTGGATTCAGACAAGATTGGATCAGTTGAACTTGATCGACGAAAAACGACTGGCTATTGTTTATCATGGTCAGACATTCCAAAATATATGATCAAGGCTTTCAACAAAAAGATTAAGCCTCGAGTATATCAAGCTGGTGACTTGGTGATAAGACGCATCATTCTGCCACAAGGAGACCCCATAAGTAAATGGACTCCCACCTACGAAGGGCCATTTGTTGTCAAGAGAGTTTTCTATGGCGGTGCCATGATGCTGACTACCATGGATGGTGAAGACTTCCCACATCCTATAAACGCGGACATAGTTAAAAAATACTACGTGTGATACGGTGGGAGAACTGACTAGTGTTTTGCGTTCGTATTCGCACTTGTGCGGTTGAGCAAGAGTCGCCACCGACTTTTTATTTTATCCTAAAGGAAAGGTTAAAAAAGCACAGCAAAAACCTTTTGAGATATTTCGTGGGTTCGGGGGGTAGATTATGAAAAGGGAAGGTATTAGCACCCTTTTCATCCATGGTTATCCATGGGCTCTTAGGTACTTGCTTAGATCAATCTTGCCTTGGTTTTCAATTGTATGAAATGGTGCTTTGTTTTGAAAATGTTTTGAAAAGATGCCTTGTGCTAGGCTAACCTTGTAACAATTCTTTACTCGAATGTTTTACAAAAGGTGTTTTATCTTTTAAAAAGATGTTTCAAGGGTTTGAAAAAAGTTTGATTTTTGAAAGTGTTTGTGAAGTGGATCTTGAAATTAGGCAAGTGTTTTCTTTGCAAATTGACAAGTACTTAAGAGTTTATCTACCCTAAAGCTTTCTCAAAGATTTTTGTCGTGTTTTAACCCCTTTTGACAATTTTGTTCTACCATTGAAATTGGTAGGCAATCTTGCATTTAGGAAGTTTATTCGGGACGGGCGTGGGTCATCGTATGGACCATGAATGCAATGATGCCAAGTGTCTTTGGCAATTTGTTTTGAAGGGACTATGATCATTCCATTTAGGCAACATTTTGAGGGACTTATGATCATTTGATTTTGTTTTGCCAAAGATACTCGACGTACAAGCATGGCCCATTTTGGAAGGCAACATGTGGGATTACCCTAGGGGGTGCAAGTGTGATTGTGTATTGATTACATGCATTTGTCTTGTATTAGGTTATCTAGCGTTTGATTTTATGTGCATACAAACCCTAGGTCTAACCATGGTATAATTGGAAAACTGTAAATTGCGGAATGTAAATCTACGCTATTACAAAATAATGTCCGGGAGTGGGGGTATAAATGTACAAAGGGGATGAGACTTATAGTATCCAATAAGTTACAACCAAATCGAATGTGCGATCAAAATGTAAATATCGAATATACAGATATAATATAAACAAACGTATAGGGAAATGTGAATATGTAAGTGTAAGATGTATATGTGTTGTGTAATTATTTACAAGTGCGAATTTGTGGAATTGAAGCGTATTAGGGTTCTTGACCTAGATATGCGTCTTAGTGAATCTTTGAGTTTTGTATGATTAAATATGTACAAAAGAAAAAGATGTTTTAATTAAATGGTATGTTCAAATTTTAATTAAATTGTATTATGCATAAAAAAGAAAGTATTTTAATCACATATTTATTAATTTTAATATTAGAGAAATGCATATATTGTTATGTACAAATATGTATGTTAACTAAAAGAATTTCAATTTTAATTATGTATGAAAAAAAAAGATAATATATACAAATGTGTTTCAATATGTAAAAAATATTTTCAAGTTAATTGGTATAAAAAGATGTATAATATGTACAAATATATATTTTTTTAAAAAAAGGATGTTTGAACCATATGATAAAAATGTATTTTATTTAAGTTAGTATTTTACAAAAAAAGTAAACATTTGTTTATAAAATAAAATAAAAAAGTTAGTATTTTACAAGAAATAAAAAAAAGAAGTAAATATTGTTTTTATAAAATAAAAGAATGGTTAGTATTACAAAAAGTGGTTAAGTGAAAAATAACAGTAAAATGTTAATTTGTATTGTTTATGAGATAAATGGGCTTAGAACAATTGAGAACGGGTCAGGCCCATGTTTGTCTTGAACGAAATTTAGGGTTAGGCATTTGGTATGTTCAGAACGAAGGTTAGGGTTAGTGAGGCAGCGACGGCGCGTTCGTCTTCTCCGTTTAAGCTTTCTGAGCAGCTCGACCCCGGCCACCAACGTCGTTCATGCACTCTCTTCCCTCCAAAGCAAGGGCTCCACATCCTCTTGAAACAAGGTTGGCTTTCAGTTGTTACGTTTTCTTTCTTCTTTTCTGAATATGCGTGTTTTGTTCTGAGCTCTTTTTTTCGTTTTTTATGAGGTGAAGGGGAAGAGATAGAAGGTTCGTTACCTGATTTTTTTTGGAGATGGAGGAAAGAAGAGTGGAGGCGTTGAGGAGGCCGGAGCGGCGATTCGCTGACGAAGCTGGAAACTTACTTTGTTTTTGATGCTTTCCTGGTATTTTCGTTCTTTTGCTATATTAGGTTTTGATGATGATGTACACTGAGAAGCCCTAATATGTTCACTTCTTTATCTTCTTCTTCCACTATGTGTTGCCTATGTATTGTTGCCTGAGTAACTTGAGTTGCTTGCTGAAATGCCTGTTGCCTCTGAACGAAATCTCTCTCTTCTCTCGTGTTTCCTTTGCTTACGTGCTTGATGCTATATGATTTGATTTGGTTCCCCCCATGACGAATTTACAGTTCTGAGGGGCTCGTATTGGTTGCCTATATGCTTGAGATGTTTGCTGGCCTTGAATTTCTGTTGAGGGGTTATGTTGGTTATTGACAGTATGTTGGGTTTTAGTTTGACAGGGATCTCATGTTGAGGAATTGGTTTATGAGGTTTGGCCAATGATGAAGAAATTCTGAGGCTGTGGTGATGGATGTTGTTTTGGTTTTACAGTATGATTGGGGGATGGTAGGCAGTTTTGTTTATGTGTTTGACAGGGTTGATGAAGTTTTTGTTTTTGTTTTCCTGATGCAGGCAGCAGTTTATCAGTTGGAAGCTTGAGGTTGTATTTTCAGGTTATCTGTTTGGTGATTCTGGACAGTAGTGGGGCTTTTTGACTTGTTTGAGTTTGTATATTTCTCTTCTCCCTCACCTCACTTCTGTATTGGCTTGCTGCTGGACTGTCTTGTGGATTTGTATATTATGCAGAGTTGTGTTTGATGGTTCTGGTTATCAGATTTGAGATGTTCAGTTTTTAGGTTATTGTCTTGGTATGAGGTCTAATTGATTTTTGTATTTTTTTCTCTATACCTCCTGCCTACTATGCTGAACTGAGTTGCTTGTGGATTTGTATAATCTTTTCTGTCTTCTCCTACTGTCTATGCCCTGAAACCTGCCTTGCTGCCTTTATCTCTCTTTTTTCTCTCTTTACAGTACAGCAAAGAATTTTATATAATTTATGTTGTACTTGCTCTGAAGGGGCCTACTATGGGAAATGATGATTCTAGATTTCTTGCATAACACATTTTGCATCTTCTTTCTCCAGCTTTTGTGCTTTGCTCTGACTTTGCATTTTGGCCAAATCTTTTCATGACAGTTTGGGTACTTGTGACAGCAAATGCACTTTTGAAATCTTTGATATCTTTGGCATTTTGACAGTAACTTGCCTTTTGCTTTGGGTAGAAAGTTGAATCTGGATCTTTTCAGTTTAGTTTGGATTTTGGATTTGAGATTCTTATGCAGCTTGAATTTTTAGAAACTATGCATTTGCATTTCATGAACAAAAAATCTTCCCTCTCTGTGAACCGGGAGAAATCCCGTGATTTGCAGAGAGGGTCAACTGATCCCAGTCAGTGGCCCCTAATGATGAGCAATATTTTTATCTGTCTTTTTTTTTCTAAATGCCTTCTGACTTTTCTTGTTTTCTTTGCAGATAAAAAATGGAGCACCGGAGCGGAGTGAAGAATGAAGAATATTAGAAAATAGGATAGTTTTAATTTTATGTAATATTTAAATTAATGTATATTATTGTTCATAATTATGAACAACAATTTGTACAAATAATTCAATTATCAATAAAATCTAAATTATCCAATTAATTCTAATTTTCTTTATTGTTTATTTATTTATTTAAAATTCTTAGAATTAAAACAATTGAAAAATAAATTCAATCATTCAATTTCAGAATAATAAATAACTTAAATAATAACAATATTGATCAATTAAGTCTGTCTTATTCAACATCCAAAGCAAAGCAGCAGTCAATCCAAATAGCCTGATCGAACGCATTCCTTCTTTACTGATTTGTCATAAGCACTGATTCTTCGCAAGTACTGTAAATCCAAACTGCACACCTTCTTTGACTGGCCCAAACAAACTGAATTCACACCACTGTCTCTTTTACTGATTAAACCAAGATAACGCGAATTTTAATCCGAATCTTGAAATAAACCGCAAAGTGCTGTGGAATTTAAATTCTTCTGAGAATATGCCCATGAAACCTTAATTCCCAATTAAATGCCAAATAACGCTCGCCTGATCAGAATTGGACCAAAAATCATCCGAAACCCTGAGCCAACTGTGAAACAATCCCAAGCTCTGAAAAATCAGTAAAAACCCTAATTTTGCTTGACTGTCAAGAAAAGTCCGTTTGTCCGATTCTTGAGCTAGTTTTGAAAAATCAGGAAATGTTTGCAGCTGAGATTTCTTGGGGAAAAGCGCGAGGGCAAATTTTGGGGTACAACAGTTGCCCCTGTTCAATCTTCTTTGACCTGAAGAGTTAGATTGGCAATTTTGCCTTTCGCGACTTGAAGGTAAGAGGAGATTGGACACTAATGTGCCCAGAAAATTTGCGCTCGTCGATGTGACGGTGGAGGTGAATGGGCTTAAAGATGCCATTTGGTGATGGGCTTAAAGATGCCACCTGAGAATGGGCTTACAGATGCCATTCGGCGACTGCTGGTAGGAGGATGGGCTTATAGATGCCATCTGGACATGTTGAACTGTATGTCAATGGTGAGTGGACAAGTATCAGAAGGGCATCCCTGTTTTGGAACATCTCTGAATTGGGGATCTGAACAAGCAGCAGATTGACGTCCATGTCTTGGAGAATCTGTAAACTATTTTCAGGAGTTTGAGATTGAATAAGCGATAGAGCAACATCCGTTGTTGGGACGTGTCCGTAAACTATTTTCAAAAATTGAGAAGAGTCTGAATCAGTTGGTAGATTGGCATCCGTTGTAGGGAAGAATCTGTAAACTATTTTCAGAAATCTTGAAGTTGAAGAGGAACCGGTGTAGGGTTCCTGCTGATGCGTCTGAATGAATCTGGAATAAGTATCAGAATGTCGCCGTGTCTGGGTCAGATCTGAACTATTCCTGGAGGAATCTTGGGAGATGATCTGTGTCTGTCGACTGATCTTACCTGAAAAGGCAAAGGGTTAGTTGTATGCAATGTTATGATGCATGATGCAATGTACGTGACATTAATATGAATGCGCGTGTAAGCTGATGAGCTAATCTTGCCGAGGATACACGAATCCGAGATGGCTGAAGATAAAAGCATCTTGACTGCTGCCGGGGAAAATAAATCCTTGGCTGTCGCTGGGGAAGAGAATTCCTGATGACCTCTACTGGGGAATCCCAACTAGTAGACTCATGCTGGGGAGGTCAGATTTGAGAATCGTCAGCTTGATGGGAAGTAACTCCGGAGACTTCACCGGGGAACTCAAGGTTTGTCCTTCCAAAACTCTGTGGGGAGATGGTTTAAAAGTCTGACTCCGCTGGGGATTGTCCACTTGAAGCTCTTGATCTGCTGGGGATACTGAAGCTTAAACTCTGAGGGGGATTGAATTCCGGAGGACTCCCTGGCTGGGGATTTGCAAAGATAAGTTACTGCTGGGGAATTTTGATGAACTCCGCTGGGGATAGGGAGAATCCTGGCGAGTGCGATCTTCCGTGGTTGTTAGCTTGAGAAGAATCTGAACAAGCGATAGGTTAACATCCGTTTACTTGGAGAACCCGTGAACTGTTTTCAGAAATCTCGAAGTTGAATTAGCAATAAAGCCGCATCCGTTGTTGGGAAGCGCCCGTAAACTAAATTCAAAGGTTGCATCTGAACAAGCTGATAGATTAACATCCGTTACTTGGGAAGAATCCATGAACTGTTTTCAGAAGTCTTGAGAAGAATCTGAACAAGTGATAGGTTAACATCCGTTTACTTGGAGAACCCGTGAACTGTTTTCAGAAATCTCGAAGTTGAATTAGCAATAGAGCCGCATCCGTTGTTGGGAAGCGTCCGTAAACTAAATTCAAAGGTTGCATCTGAACAAGCTGATAGATTAACATCCGTTACTTGGAAGAATCCATGAACTGTTTTCAGAAGTCTTGAGAAGAATCTGAACAAGTGATAGGTTAACATCCGTTTACTTGGAGAACCCGTGAACTGTTTTCAGAAATCTTGAAGTTGAATTAGCAATAGAGCCGCATCCGTTGTTGGGAAGCGTCCGTAAACTAAATTCAAAGGTTGCATCTGAACAAGCTGATAGATTAACATCTGTTACTTGGAAGAATCCATGAACTGTTTTCAGAAGTCTTGAGAAGAATCTGAACAAGTGATAGGTTAACATCCGTTTACTTGGAGAACCCGTGAACTGTTTTCAGAAATCTTGAAGTTAAATTAGCAATAGAGCCGCATCCGTTGTTGGGAAGCGTCCGTAAACTAAATTCAAAGGTTGCATCTGAACAAGCTGATAGATTAACATCCGTTACTTGGGAAGAATCCATGAACTGTTTTCAGAAGTCTTGAGAAGAATCTGAACAAGTGATAGGTTAACATCCGTTTACTTGGAGAACCCGTGAACTGTTTTCAGAAATCTTGAAGTTGAATTAGCAATAGAGCCGCATCCGTTGTTGGGAAGCGCCCGTAAACTAAATTCAAAGGTTGCATCTGAACAAGCTGATAGATTAACATCCGTTACTTGGGAAGAATCCATGAACTGTTTTCAGAAGTCTTGAAGGGGAACCGGTGTAGGGTTTCCTGAAGATGGGCTTGTGTAAAACTGCAACGGGTTTTGAACACTTTTGACATTCGAATGCCCCAAATGGTGAAGAAGGAGTCTTGAATCAGATTACTCTGCATATTGAGAGATTTCTTGAAATCTTGACTGGACTGCCCCAGGTTAACTGAAATGTGACATGTCATGCCCCTTGTTGATAGGGGACTTGATGGAAGTGTTGTCCTCTTGAAGTGTTTTAGACTTACTGAGAGAGTTTTCGTTCCTCCGAACATTCGCTGTATGCACTTCTTCGCTGTCGAACAAAAAGGGTTAAATGCAGACAGTGATATTCGAATAATGCGAAGTTTATGTTTGTCTTGAAGTTTTTGAAAAATGCGTTTTTAGCGGAAAACTTTTCACAAGACAAGTTAACACAAGATTTAGAGCAAAGCCCTACAGGAGTCAGGATACCTTTTGTAACAGTATGCTTTCGAACTAATCCATGCTTCAATTAGGACTTTTGAAGGGTTGTAACGTGGCCTGGTTCACGGTTTAAGAAACAAAGGATAAAGGCTCAAAGTATATTGGTACCCACCCGCTCTTCGTGATGTTCTCCGACCTAAGCTCAGTTAATTGCGTCATACTCTGTTTTGAGTTTGGGACGACTTTTGGGCGATGGTTCACTAGTTTTGACTTTAGGGAGACAGTTATCATCCCTTTTCTCTTTTCCAACACTTTTCATGTTGTTGAGGATTTTGTAATGACCTCACTATTTTGATTTTGATTTGTTATCCCTAACTTTTGCCTGACTGTTACCGTTTTCGGGATTACTGTCAGCGGGATGCCCCAGCTTTCTTAAGCCTCCTTTATAGGTTTTGGCTCAGTGGGCTTTTCTCTTTTGAGAGATTGACTGTCTATGTGATAGGGGACCACTCTTGTCTTTTGATTCCAAAGGAATGCTTTCTTTTTTTTCCGACATCGTTCGTTGTATTAAGAACTGAGAGTTTGCGACTTCAATGCGCATTTTCTTTTGAATTAACTGAGATACTACCCTGCCCCAGGTTTATATCACAGGTTTTGATCGTTTAGAACAGGGAACTCCTACTTCTTTGGCTCGAAGGGGTTGACTAGGGATTAACTTCCTTATAACTCCAGTGTTTGGGAATTGAAAGAAATGCCTGTACATCATTAGCAAGGTCTGTTCAAAAGCATACTGTATAAGATCACGGTATTATTTCGTCATCCTCCCTCTAAAGGCTAGCAGCTTTTTATCAAGAGTCAGATATCATAAAGAAAAGCATAAGAGTAGTGAAACGAATGGATGAACTCAAGACAAACATACGTAATGCATTAATGAAAACAGAGTTTAACATCAACAGATAATTGTTTGACAGCAAAAGTAAATTACAACTTTGAAAATTCAAAAAGAAATAAAAGTCTTTCAGCTTGAGCTTCGTCACTTCAAGTGGAGAACCCTTTAACGGAAGATTTTCATCTCGCCGTCTGGCGTGAACCTCAACACTCCAATGTCAATCAGATCTTGAATCTTGTTCTTCAAGGCCCAACAGCTATCGGTGTCATGCCCTGGGCTGTAGGAGTGGTAAACACAAAATGCATCGGGATGATAGCCAGGAGCGGAGGTATTTGGGTTCCGGATAGGATCCCTCAAAGCAGTCAGATTAACCTCCAACAAGCGCTCCAGAATTAGAGACGACGGTATGTCAGTCTCCGTGAACTGCCTTCCCGACGTTTCTTGCTTACGCCGATTACCCCGCTGACGCTGGCGAGGTTGTTGAGGGGTTTGTGACCCTGAAGCAAGCAAAGGAGCTTTCCCCTTGTCCTCTTGAGTGGATGGAGGCTGAGCGGTGACTTGCTCTTCGACCTCAGATGTTTGCCCCAGTTGGTTGTTTGGAAGCAGTTGGCGGACAAGAACTCTGAGTTCCTCTTGTCTTTGGGATAGGTCTTGAATGAGAGCCATCTGGCCCACCATCTGTCCCATCATTTGAGTCCTCAGTGTTGTCAGATCAAACTGCAGCTCCGCAATCTGATCACTCCTGGCATTGCTGGAATTCCCCAAGTCCTTGGTGAGGAGAGCTTTCATCTCCTCTTGCCCCAGAGACAAGTTCAGGAACATCTCCTGCAGCTGAGCCGTCTGGTCTTGGATGTCTTTGACAGACCTTTCTAGAGCCATCTCTTGCTGAAATAAACAGCAGGAGAGTAAGGAAACCTGAAAAAGGAAAGATTGTTAAAATGCAATGCATGATATATGGATGCATGCTTTCGAGGATCTCTTGGGGTAAACATAAGAAAATGTTAGAGATTGAACTCTGCTCTTGGATTGGAGATCTTTGTACTGGTGGACGTCCTTCCACTAGAATCAAGCTCACCATGTCAAGTGGGTCATAGCCACTGATTCAAGTTGTTGTACTTGATCTTTGATTGGAGAACTTTGTATCGGTGGATGTCTTTCCACTAGAATCAAGCTCACCATGTCAAGTGGGTCATAGCCACTGATTCAAGTTGTTGTACTTGATCTTTGATTGGATTGGTTAGAGGAGAGACCTCTTGCCCCTTGATAGACGTCTGGCCCAACGTAACCCTGCATCAAAAGAACCCTCGAGATCCTTGAAATGGTTATTGAAAAATGCTATGGTATGATGTCATGATGTTATGTGCACGTACGCCCAAGCAAGTGAGTGTATATACAAGAAAACATATTCACACAAAGCACACAAGGCCTTAGGTTCAGGCTTGCATGAGGTCTGGGTATTACCCTCTTGAAGTTTGTTGGTTAAAAACCTGTCTTATCAAAAGTAACCGGGTTCTAGAGGTCCCAATATCACTGGATTACTTTCATTGTTCATCGTTTCGATTTAGCCACTGAACTGGCGACCGAAATATCCCAGGAAAGCAACCCTCAATCGAGTGTAGTATCGAGTATCAACCAACCTCGGACTGCACCAAGGTCAGTTATCTCACTACCCTAAAGAGGCCAAGATGGTCAATTAAGGTTCTAAGGTCAGTTGATGCTTCACGACACCACGCGGCGGCCCCGTACTCTCCTTGACTGAACTCAAGGGTTACCGGTATACACCAAAGTGCCACATCAACGTAGCAGACTGCTTCAACCATGTCGGTATACCCCGCACAGTTCCCTCACAGCCTTGTTGCTACCTAAAAGGGTTTCCCCAGATCCGGGTTAGGATCTATAAAACTCCGATACAAAGCCCATAAATGTAAAGCAAACAAAGCAATCAATTGAAAGTAAAGGTGATCTAAACCCTAAGGCAACCCCACTTTAAAAAATCCCCAGCAGAGTTGCCAGTTTTGTGATACGGTGGGAGAACTGACTAGTGTTTTGCGTTCGTATTCGCACTTGTGCGGTTGAGCAAGAGTCGCCACCGACTTTTTATTTTATCCTAAAGGAAAGGTTAAAAAAGCACAGCAAAAACCTTTTGAGATATTTCGTGGGTTCGGGGGGTAGATTATGAAAAGGGAAGGTATTAGCACCCTTTTCATCCATGGTTATCCATGGGCTCTTAGGTACTTGCTTAGATCAATCTTGCCTTGGTTTTCAATTGTATGAAATGGTGCTTTGTTTTGAAAATGTTTTGAAAAGATGCCTTGTGCTAGGCTAACCTTGTAACAATTCTTTACTCGAATGTTTTACAAAAGGTGTTTTATCTTTTAAAAAGATGTTTCAAGGGTTTGAAAAAAGTTTGATTTTTGAAAGTGTTTGTGAAGTGGATCTTGAAATTAGGCAAGTGTTTTCTTTGCAAATTGACAAGTACTTAAGAGTTTATCTACCCTAAAGCTTTCTCAAAGATTTTTGTCGTGTTTTAACCCCTTTTGACAATTTTGTTCTACCATTGAAATTGGTAGGCAATCTTGCATTTAGGAAGTTTATTCGGGACGGGCGTGGGTCATCGTATGGACCATGAATGCAATGATGCCAAGTGTCTTTGGCAATTTGTTTTGAAGGGACTATGATCATTCCATTTAGGCAACATTTTGAGGGACTTATGATCATTTGATTTTGTTTTGCCAAAGATACTCGACGTACAAGCATGGCCCATTTTGGAAGGCAACATGTGGGATTACCCTAGGGGGTGCAAGTGTGATTGTGTATTGATTACATGCATTTGTCTTGTATTAGGTTATCTAGCGTTTGATTTTATGTGCATACAAACCCTAGGTCTAACCATGGTATAATTGGAAAACTGTAAATTGCGGAATGTAAATCTACGCTATTACAAAATAATGTCCGGGAGTGGGGGTATAAATGTACAAAGGGGATGAGACTTATAGTATCCAATAAGTTACAACCAAATCGAATGTGCGATCAAAATGTAAATATCGAATATACAGATATAATATAAACAAACGTATAGGGAAATGTGAATATGTAAGTGTAAGATGTATATGTGTTGTGTAATTATTTACAAGTGCGAATTTGTGGAATTGAAGCGTATTAGGGTTCTTGACCTAGATATGCGTCTTAGTGAATCTTTGAGTTTTGTATGATTAAATATGTACAAAAGAAAAAGATGTTTTAATTAAATGGTATGTTCAAATTTTAATTAAATTGTATTATGCATAAAAAAGAAAGTATTTTAATCACATATTTATTAATTTTAATATTAGAGAAATGCATATATTGTTATGTACAAATATGTATGTTAACTAAAAGAATTTCAATTTTAATTATGTATGAAAAAAAAAGATAATATATACAAATGTGTTTCAATATGTAAAAAATATTTTCAAGTTAATTGGTATAAAAAGATGTATAATATGTACAAATATATATTTTTTTAAAAAAAGGATGTTTGAACCATATGATAAAAATGTATTTTATTTAAGTTAGTATTTTACAAAAAAAGTAAACATTTGTTTATAAAATAAAATAAAAAAGTTAGTATTTTACAAGAAATAAAAAAAAGAAGTAAATATTGTTTTTATAAAATAAAAGAATGGTTAGTATTACAAAAAGTGGTTAAGTGAAAAATAACAGTAAAATGTTAATTTGTATTGTTTATGAGATAAATGGGCTTAGAACAATTGAGAACGGGTCAGGCCCATGTTTGTCTTGAACGAAATTTAGGGTTAGGCATTTGGTATGTTCAGAACGAAGGTTAGGGTTAGTGAGGCAGCGACGGCGCGTTCGTCTTCTCCGTTTAAGCTTTCTGAGCAGCTCGACCCCGGCCACCAACGTCGTTCACGCACTCTCTTCCCTCCAAAGCAAGGGCTCCACATCCTCTTGAAACAAGGTTGGCTTTCAGTTGTTACGTTTTCTTTCTTCTTTTCTGAATATGCGTGTTTTGTTCTGAGCTCTTTTTTTCGTTTTTTATGAGGTGAAGGGGAAGAGATAGAAGGTTCGTTACCTGATTTTTTTTGGAGATGGAGGAAAGAAGAGTGGAGGCGTTGAGGAGGCCGGAGCGGCGATTCGCTGACGAAGCTGGAAACTTACTTTGTTTTTGACGCTTTCCTGGTATTTTCGTTCTTTTGCTATATTAGGTTTTGATGATGATGTACACTGAGAAGCCCTAATATGTTCACTTCTTTATCTTCTTCTTCCACTATGTGTTGCCTATGTATTGTTGCCTGAGTAACTTGAGTTGCTTGCTGAAATGCCTGTTGCCTCTGAATGAAATCTCTCTCTTCTCTCGTGTTGCCTTTGCTTACGTGCTTGATGCTATATGATTTGATTTGGTTCCCCCCATGACGAATTTACAGTTCTGAGGGGCTCGTATTGGTTGCCTATATGCTTGAGATGTTTGCTGGCCTTGAATTTCTGTTGAGGGGTTATGTTGGTTATTGACAGTATGTTGGGTTTTAGTTTGACAGGGATCTCATGTTGAGGAACTGGTTTATGAGGTTTGGCCAATGATGAAGAAATTCTGAGGCTGTGGTGATGGATGTTGTTTTGGTTTTACAGTATGATTGGGGGATGGTAGGCAGTTTTGTTTATGTGTTTGACAGGGTTGATGAAGTTTTTGTTTTTGTTTTCCTGATGCAGGCAGCAGTTTATCAGTTGGAAGCTTGAGGTTGTATATTCAGGTTATCTGTTTGGTGATTCTGGACAGTAGTGGGGCTTTTTGACTTGTTTGAGTTTGTATATTTCTCTTCTCCCTCACCTCACTTCTGTATTGGCTTGCTGCTGGACTGTCTTGTGGATTTGTATATTATGCAGAGTTGTGTTTGATGGTTCTGGTTATCAGATTTGAGATGTTCAGTTTTTAGGTTATTGTCTTGGTATGAGGTCTAATTGATTTTTGTATTTTTTCTCTATACCTCCTGCCTTCTATGCTGAACTGAGTTGCTTATGGATTTGTATAATCTTTTCTGTCTTCTCCTACTGTCTATGCCCTGAAACCTGCCTTGCTGCCTTTATCTCTCTTTTTTCTCTCTTTACAGTACAGCAAAGAATTTTATATAATTTATGTTGTACTTGCTCTGAAGGGGCCTACTATGGGAAATGATGATTCTAGATTTCTTGCATAACACATTTTGCATCTTCTTTCTCCAGCTTTTGTGCTTTGCTCTGACTTTGCATTTTGGCCAAATCTTTTCATGACAGTTTGGGTACTTGTGACAGCAAATGCACTTTTGAAATCTTTGATATCTTTGGCATTTTGACAGTAACTTGCCTTTTGCTTTGGGTAGAAAGTTGAATCTGGATCTTTTCAGTTTAGTTTGGATTTTGGATTTGAGATTCTTATGCAGCTTGAATTTTTAGAAACTATGCATTTGCATTTCATGAACAAAAAATCTTCCCTCTCTGTGAACCGGGAGAAATCCCGTGATTTGCAGAGAGGGTTAACTGATCCCAGTCAGTGGCCCCTAATGATGAGCAATATTTTTATCTGTCTTTTTTTTTCTAAATGCCTTCTGACTTTTCTTGTTTTCTTTGCAGATAAAAAATGGAGCACCGGAGCGGAGTGAAGAATGAAGAATATTAGAAAATAGGATAGTTTTAATTTTATGTAATATTTAAATTAATGTATATTATTGTTCATAATTATGAACAACAATTTGTACAAATAATTCAATTATCAATAAAATCTAAATTATCCAATTAATTCTAATTTTCTTTATTGTTTATTTATTTATTTAAAATTCTTAGAATTAAAACAATTGAAAAATAAATTCAATCATTCAATTTCAGAATAATAAATAACTTAAATAATAACAATATTGATCAATTAAGTCTGTCTTATTCAACATCCAAAGCAAAGCAGCAGTCAATCCAAATAGCCTGATCGAACGCATTCCTTCTTTACTGATTTGTCATAAGCACTGATTCTTCGCAAGTACTGTAAATCCAAACTGCACACCTTCTTTGACTGGCCCAAACAAACTGAATTCACACCACTGTCTCTTTTACTGATTAAACCAAGATAACGTGAATTTTAATCCGAATCTTGAAATAAACCGCAAAGTGCTGTGGAATTTAAATTCTTCTGAGAATATGCCCATGAAACCTTAATTCCCAATTAAATGCCAAATAACGCTCGCCTGATCAGAATTGGACCAAAAATCATCCGAAACCCTGAGCCAACTGTGAAACAATCCCAAGCTCTGAAAAATCAGTAAAAACCCTAATTTTGCTTGACTGTCAAGAAAAGTACGTTTGTCCGATTCTTGAGCTAGTTTTGAAAAATCAGGAAATGTTTGCAGCTGAGATTTCTTGGGGAAAAGCGCGAGGGCAAATTTTGGGGTACAACACTACGCACAAAGGACCCTCTAGGTTGACACACCTAGGAAAAATAAGGGCATCCCGGCAAACCAAAAGGTTTGGGAAAAAATTAGGGATATATGCAAAAGATTGTACACCCGGCAAGTTGAAAACCCGAAAGGGCGACTTGGGCAAAAATAGGTATCCTGGTGGGCTGAAAACATGAAAGGGCGGTCTAGGAAAAAGTTAAGGATTGAAAGCGTATGACTATGTTCAGTGGAATCACCACAGTAAACTTTATCACCAAGGTCCGAGTTCAAACGGTCTAAGATCAATCCAATCAACTCCTATCAACGGCAAGGGGCATTCGAAGATATTAGGGTAATAGTAGAGTTGGAAGGCAATGAGATCATTTCCACATGGCTCTTTTTTTTCATTTTCAAAATCTTTGTTTTCCTTTCGACGATTTCCTCTTACTAGGATCTTCATCTCTTTGTACAAAAAACGCTTATTCATGGGCAAAATATCAATACAAATATACTCTAAAATGAAAACTTTCTGTTTTTGTTTTGAATGTAAAGTTGTCGAATGACTAAAATTGAACGAACATATGCATATGAACATAATTAAAACTATTTGGCACATGTGTCCTGCTAAGCAGTAACAAGCACATCTTTAATATATATGGAATATCCCCACATAGTTATTTCATTAGCATTATCCCCACAAGACAATTACAATAAACCAATCTCCAACCAGAGTCTCAATCACTTGGCACCTCTCTCCCCAGCTAAGTTGATCCTACAAAAGAAGCCTTATGGATCTCTTCCTCAAATAACTCACCTCATCAGCAGTTCATCGAGTACTCATCAATAAGGTTTATTTCCCCAATAAACAACGAGTAGCATAACTCCCTAGTTGAGTTTGATTTCCCCCGACATAGTCTATCTGCCACATCTGAGTCCATCCTCCCCAGCTGAGCATGTCTTCACCAGCTGAGTTTATCCTCTCCAGCTTGAGTTTATCTTTCAGACTATTGTAAATCATAGGGCCATAACCCCTAATCCCCAATAAAGTCATCAACAAAACCGTTACTATCTCCAAAAGATACTATGAAGCCTGGACCTGACCAGATATTAGTACAATTTTCAAGTTAATATGAAGCCTGGACCCGACCAGATAATAGTCAACTACTCAAGTCACTATAGAGCCTGGACCCAACCAGATAATAGTAAAAGCCTTTCAGAATACTATCAAACCTGGACCCGACAAGATAATAGTTTAACTCTCCGAGATATAGAAGAACCTGGACTCAAGCAGACCAAGGTTTAACTTCTTTTCCCCAGTAGAGTTTTTCTCTACCCCAACAAGTTACTGTGAAGCCTGAATTCGACCAGATATCAGTTTTCAGTTTCAAGTAAGTTATTGTGAAGCCTGGATCCGACCAGATAATAATTCTCCCTCAGAAGTTCGTTGTGAAACCTGGAATCCGACCAGATAACAACTAATTTCCCAGCAAGTTACTGTAAAGCCTGGATCCTACCAAATATCAGTCCAACTCTATCTTTTCAAATAAGTTTATTGTGCAGCTTGGACCCGACCAGATAGCAATTAACTTCATCCACCTCAAAACCTATGAAGCCTGGATCCGACCAAATATCAGTTCAAATTAGTCTATTCAAGCAAGCTATTGTGAAGCATGGAACCTGACCAGATAAAAACTAGCTACAATCACCAGCAAGACACTATGAAGCCTGGACACGACCAGATAATAGTATAACTTTTCAAAAACTATGGAGCCTGGACCCGACCAGATAATAGTATAAATTTCCAAAAACTATGAAACCTGGACCCGATCAGATAATAGTTACCACTTCAAATTACTGCAAAGCCTAGAATCCAACCAGATAACAGTTAACTTCCTTATCCCCAACAGTTCATTATGAAACCTGGAATCCAAACTTCACTCTCTCCAAGAAATTTTCTACAAAGCCAAGATCCGACCAGATAACAACTAATTCATTCTTCCCCAATAAGTTACCAAGAAGACTGGATCCGAACAGATAACAATTGACTTCCTCATCCTCAGCAAGTTGTGAAGCCTGGATCCGACTAGATAACAGCTAACATCCAAGAGATAAACCCCAACAATAATCCGGGATTCAAAACTCTTCAGCAGCAGTCAGGGATTTATTTTCCCGGACAAATATGCATCCCACATTCATACATCATAGCATATACATACAAAACACATTTAGCATAATACCACATCTGGTGAATATCATGCATACATCTGCATTTTACTAACCCTTTTTCCACAGGTAAAACATCAAGTTTTAGTATAAATCGACCAAAGACTTGTGCTGATACTTCTACCAATGTTTACCATCATTCCTCCAAATGGCATCTATAAGCCTATTCCCAATAAATCTTCGAATGCAAATTTCCGGGCACTCTAGTGTTCAATCATCTTCCACCTTCAAGTCACGAATGGCGGATCCGCCAATCTAACTCTTCAGGTTTAAGAAGATTGAACAGGGGCAGATGTTGTACCCCAAAATTTTACCTCTCATTTCTCAAGTAATCTCTCACAAGATCTCCCTTGGTTCAAGACTACACAAGGTTTGATCAGCTCAAGACATCTCCTCAAGCATTGATGACTGAAAATTAGGGTTTGAGTTTGCACAAGGACAAATAGAATTTTAATGCCCCATATGACTTTCATGGATCATTTTGAACTCTCAAGATTGTTCATGTCAGGTTTCAAGTCTTCGATCACATTTTTGCCCAATCAATTGATCAGTTGACCTAAAATCAACTGTATTGGGGAAAAAGTCAATTATGGTCAATTTACAATCAAACTTCATAACTTTTTATCCATATAAACATTATGAACTCATATATGTCATTTGATCAAGTTTGGACCACAATTCCTCAAGAACTTTGATCAGATCATCAAAAGGGCAAAATGGTCAAAATTAGGGTTTTGATTGAGGAAGTGCAATTTATGATTTTTGACCTAGAAAATGACTTGTTGGTTTGAGGCATGATCTCAAGGATTCAAATGCTTCATTTTGACCCAATGGCATGGCTCAAAACATCTCTCAAGATCAAGTGATTGACAGTTGAGTTTCAGTCAATTGATGAAAAGTCAACTGTACACTGAAAAGTCAAACTTTGACTTTTTGGTAAAAATCAAGTGTCAAAGATTACCATTCATCAAAGCATGTAAAAATATATAACTTGTTCATCAAGAAATCAAGTCAAGATTTTATTTTGAAAAGTCAAAATTTCTAAACTTAGAAATTTTTCTGTGTTGGAAAATTCATATTTTTTCACAACTTTGAGCCAAATTTTCATCATGATGCAAGATGATTCAAAGGAAACTTCCAACATGAAAGTTGTAGATCTCAATAAACATTGTATAAACCAACTTTTTCTATAAATTCATGGATTTTAAGTTATGATTTTGTGAAGACATGTCCATGAAACTTGGAAACTTAGTGAAATTTTGCCCTAGTTTAGGCAGGATTTTGACCTAACTTCATGGAAATTTTTCACATATTTCTAAGATGAATTTTCCAAAATGTCCAACATATAGGTTGTAGAGGATGTTACAAGCTTTCCAAAATGTCCAAGAACTCATTGAGATCATACTTGAGCAAGGAGAATCGAAGGCAAGTAGTTAGGGTTTTCAAACTTGAATTACAAGTCATTTCTTGATGAACACATGAACCAAATCCATGCTAGGCTGCATAATATTTGCTTTGCATGCCTAAAAATTGTTTGTCACTCCATAATTAATGGTTTACACAACTATTTATGCCCTTATCCACTTGGTTTAAGCTTTGTCCAAAGTGATTTTCCATTTATGGCACAAAGTTGCCATTTCCATTTTGATAAAGCATCACTTTTGCAATTGTCAACTTCTTGAGCTTTGCACTTGTTCTTTCTGCACACAAAACCCCTATAAACCAAAAGAAATGTGTATAAAGCCTCTTTGAACTCAGAACATGCTTGTACAACACTTTGAGATTTGTCTTCTCACTTTTCTTCAAAAGCAAGTTATAGAGCCAAAAGGCTAGAACTCAGAAGTCTTGAGTACATTTGATCCAAAACCTTTCTCATACATATGCACAAGTCTATTGCAAGCCAATACACGAATACACAAGTTCTAAAACTCTCCCAAGCACCCTTGATGCACAGAACTGTCCAAACTTAACAGTTTTGAGCCAAAACTTCCCATCTTCATTTCAACTTGTGCATTTTGTTTCTTAATCATCTAAACACCTTACATACATCATACACAAGGGATCCAAGTCCCTATTTCAAGATTGTAACATCATCTTCATCAACTTCAATAACCAAAAAAACAGAGCTTGCACCTTGACTTCTCTAGTGATAACGAGAAAACATATCGTATAATTAACATACTTTTTACCGATTTTATATTTCATTAAGTCGTCTAACCCCCGATTATTCCAAGATTATTTGTCTTTTTGCAGGTATAACACTTTTCGAATCAAACCGATGAAAAAGGACAACATGAAGAAGGCTAGACGAAAAACAAAGAGAAAAAGAATAAAAAAATACAAAGTTTGGACTTCTGGATCTGTGACGGTCGTCACGTCCCTGTGACGGGCGTAACACCCCACAACATAAGGAAACGCTCGTCACAAACACCTGACGAGCGTAAGGCCCCACTTCAGTGTGTGACGACCGTCACCCACCTGTGACGACCGTCACGCGCGTGAAGGTGGACGTTATGCATGGATTGAAGACGTGGGCGTGAAGGGCAGACTCGTTCTCCCTCTTTCTACTGAGTCTCCTATTTTATTGCCACCACTATTACTGCTCCTACATTTTCTCCACGAAGATTTCATCAAGAATTCATATTAAACTGCTGATTTTTCCTGCTATATATATAAGTACCAAGGCACAGTTCAAGGGTCGAAGAATTTTACTCAGAGCAAATACTATTTTATTTTACAGTTATTTTCCAATTTGTTTGTTTTGGAATTTTGTTTTCATTTTCTTGTAATTTTCATTCAAAGCCTTAGTTTCTATTTTTAAGTGTTAATTCTTCTTTCAAGAACTAACACGAATTTCTACTGCAAGTCAAGCTCGAAGATTGGATTACTGTATTACCTCAAGATTACTATAGCATCTTTAATTCCAGGTTTTTTATATTGCAATTATTATTTATTCAGTTTTATAATATGCCAATTATTGCCATGAATTATATTTTAAACTGTATTGCTTTTAAGGTAATTATGTCTGGCTAAATTATTAATAACGGTATGTGACCGTAAGAACTGAAAGAATTCAATGATACCTTGGCCAAAAATATTTATAAAACAATTTCTGGTTTCCAATTTCCAAGATTAATTTAACTATCCTTGTCACGAGAGTGAGAGGTTAATTAACACGATTTTGCCACGAGAGTGGGAAATTAATTAAGGCAAGAACCTGCATGCGAGAGCTGGGGTTCAACCCAGATAGTGGTAACGAAGCATTGATTTTTAAATACATGAGAGTGTTTTAATAAATTAATTAAATTCAAATTGTTTTCAAAAAGTGTTATTAAATTTAAAGTGCATCCACTAGGTTTAGTAGCATGACTTATTTCATAAACACGAGAGTGTATGTCTCAGGTTTTTAAACAATTAGCTTTTACCGAAATACTTTATAGGCCAAGCGATTCATCGAATTCCCTAAGTCCGATTATCACATACCGGTATAATTAGTACTATTACTTTTAAATTAAACTGTCTTCCCCAAATATTGAATATTCATCGCTTAGTTAGACAAACTGTAGCATTAGATCGTATGCGATTGATCCTCAGTCTCTGTGGGTTCGATAATCTTTTAAAACTAGAACGACTGAACTGTATACTTGCAGTTAGTATCCCGACAGACATATAAAGTCCCGATCAAGTTTTTGGCGCCGTTGCCGGGGACTGGTAGTCAATTAATTACGATTCTTCTGTTGCGCGTTTAGACTAAGCAACAGACACCCTTTGTCGATTTGTATGCCAAGGACTCGCTCACAAGGCGAACCACTTGACAAATCGACGGACGAACTTGAACGCATTCTTTCCGTAAGACGTGCAGTCAGGGATTACTGTTTAAATCACGCTATTCCTTTACCCAAACCAGAAATCAAGATTGATTTTGAAACTGATTCTAATTCTTCCTCTGAAACCGAAACCAATCCAGAATTAGACATGGCTGAAGAACAAAGGAACCGTCCACTGAAGGAGTACGCAGCTCCATCACAACAAGAGCCCCATAACAGCATTGCTGCTCCAGAAATAAACCGAAACGATTTCGAGTTAAAGCCGTCATTGATATCAGCTATCCAACAACACTAATTCTCTGGAGATCCTTCTGAGGATCCGAATGAACACCTTACAAAATTCGTTCAATTTGCCGACACAGTTATAGCAAATGGTGTTAGTAAGGATGCGATAAGATTACGTCTTTTCCCTTTATCACTAAGAGATAGAGCTTGGGCTTGGTTGCAATCCTTGCCATCAAATTCTGTCACTACGTGGTAAGGACTGAAGATCGTATTCTTAGCACGATACTTTCCCCCAAGCAAGACCGCTGCACTAAGAGCCCAAATCAACGGATTTAGGCAGAAGGATACTGAATCACTATTCGATGCATGGGAACGCTACAAAGATATGATGCGAATGTGCCCACATCACGGACTAGAAAAATGGCTGATAATCCACACGTTTTATAATGGACTCTTGTACAACATAAGACTATCTATAGATGCCGCCGCAGGTGGTACACTAATAGACAAGCCTTATGACGAAGCTAACCAACTCATTGAAAACATGGCTCAAAACCACTATCAGTGGGGAGGAGAAAGAACATCTGTGGAGAAGACTCAAGCCAAAGGCGGGATGTACGAGATTAGTAGCCTAGATAAAGTTAATGCTAAGGTAGATGCTCTTACCCAAAAAATAGAAAGCTTGACCTTACCTCCTGCAGCTACCGTAGCTGCAGTTACCCCAAGCTGCGAAGTTTGTGGAGTACCTGGTCATGTTGGAACCGAATGTCAAATCTTAGCAGGAATAACGGCTGATCAGGTAAATTACGCTCAAGGAAATCCTTATGCCAATACCTATAATCCTGGTTGGAAGAACCATCCTAACTTCTCGTACAAGAACAATAACGCTTTATATGCACCTGGCCAAGCACCTGTTGTACCTCCAGGTTATCAAAAACCCGCTGGTAATGTTCCTAACATTCCTAAGAAATCTAAACATGAAATCCTAATGGAAAATTTTATCGCTAATCAAGCCCAACAAAACAAAGAATTCCTAAATCAAAATGTTCACACCGGTGAACAACTGAAGCTATTAGCAAACAAGGTAGATGCCCTAGCTACTCACAACAAAATGTTAGAAACCCAAATCTCCCAAGTAGCACAACACCAAGCTAGTTCTGCCGCACCTGCTGGTACATTTCCTGGACAGCCACAACCCAATCCTAAAGGACATGCAAATGCTATTACATTAAGAAGTGGGACAACCCTTGATGGACCGGTAGATCCTAGACTCCAAAACCCGACCATGTATCAAAAACTCGAAAAAGAAATAGAGAAGCCGAAAGATCAATCTGAAAATGTAGAGGAAGACGCGAATGAGAACAGAGAGGCCTCAGAAAAACCTTATGTGCCTCCACCACTATACAAACCACCAATTCCATACCCTCAAAGACTTGCAAAATCCAAGAATGAGGGACAATTCAAGAAATTTGTAGAACTTCTGAAACAACTAAACGTCACTATTCCGTTTACAAAAGCTATAACCCAAATGCTGTCATATGCTAAATTCCTAAAAGAAATATTGGCTAATAAGAAAAAAATCGTTGAGAATGAAACCGTTATGCTAACTGCCGAATGTAGCGCCATAATTCAAAATAACATGCCTCCGAAGCTAAAAGATCCTGGTAGTTTCTCCATACCATGTGTAATTGGAAAATCTGTCATAGACAAAGCTCTATGCGATTTAGGAGCCAATGTCAGTCTAATGCCCTTATCTATTTGCGAGAAGCTCAAATTAGGCGACATGAGACCTACCAAGATGTCCCTACAACTAGCAGACAGATCAGTCAAATTTCCTGTTGGTATGCTAGAGAACATTCCTGTCCGAATAGGACAATTTTACATACCGACTGACTTTATAATAATGGACATCAAGGAAGATTCAAACATTCCCATCATACTAGGAAGACCATTTTTAGCGACTGCAGGAGCCATCATTAACGTTAAGAAAGGGAAACTTACCTTCGAGGTAGGAGAAGAAAAAGTAGAATTCATTCTTTCCCAATTCTTTAAAGCCCCCGCTATAGATGACTCATGTTGTCTCCTTGATATCATTGATGAATGTGTCAAAGAACTTGAATGCCAAGAGGACACCTACTCTGAGAGGCTGAAGATTCAGACACCGACTATCCTCAAGAACGAAGACTGGAAACAAGAACACTTAGATGCCAACCTAAGCGAATGTTTAGCCTTAACACCCGATCCTGACTCAACTAATAAGAAACCCGGTATAGAACTTAAAACATTACCCGAAGATCTTAGGTATGAATTCTTAGATAAAGAACTCGAACGACCAGTTATAGTCAATGCCGAATTAGGAGAGATCGAAACCGAAAAACTACTTAGTGTGTTAAGGAAATATCCAACCGCGTTAGGCTATAATATCTCAAATCTTAAAGGAATAAGCCCTTCTCTCTGTATGCACCGCATTATGCTGGAGGAGGACTGCAAGACTTATAGAGAACATCAAAGACGAATAAATCCTATCCTAAGTGAAGTCGTTAAGAAGGAAGTGCAAAAACTACTAGAGGCAGGCATCATATACCCAATATCAGATAGCAACTGGGTCAGTCCAGTTCATGTGGTACCTAAGAAAGGAGGTGTTACAGTTATAACAAATACAAAAGGCGAATCGGTAGCACAACATACGCAAACAGGATGGAGAATGTGTGTCGATTATAGAAAACTAAACAAAGCTACGCGCAAAGACCATTTCCCATTACCATTCATTGATCAAATGCTCGAGCGTTTAGCCAAACATTCCCATTTCTGCTATCTTAATGGATACTCAGGATTCTTTCAAATTCCCATTCATCCTGATGATCAAGAGAAAACTACGTTCACATGTCCCTATGGTACCTTTGCATACCGGAGAATGCCATTTGGACTATGTAATGCACCTGCAACTTTCCAACGATGCATGATGGCGATCTTCGCAGATTTCTTAGACGGAATCATGGAAGTATTCATGGACGATTTCTCTGTCTGTGGAGAGAGTTTCGACGGATGTTTAACAAATCTTGAATTAGTACTGAAATGCTGTGTTAATGTCAACCTAGTGCTCAACTGGGAAAAATGTCACTTCATGGTAAGACAAGGAATTGTGTTGGGTCACATTGTATCAAACAGAGGGATTGAAGTTGACAAAGCAAAGATCGAAATTATCAAAAACCTTCAACCACCCAAAACAGTTAGAGAAATACGAAGTTTTCTAGGACACGCAGGTTTTTACCGACGTTTTATAAAAGATTTCTCTAAAATCACCAAGCCACTAACTGAGTTATTAATGAAAGAGGCTGAGTTCATTTTCGACGATAAGTGCTTGAACGCATTCGAGACACTAAAAGAGGCCTTAATCTCAACACCTATTATGCAACCTCCTGATTGGAATTTACCATTTGAAATAATGTGCGATGCAAGCGATTATGCTGTAGGCGCAGTCCTAGGACAACACAAAGAAAAGAAGCTTCATGCTATCTACTACGCAAGCAGAACGCTTGATCCCGCACAAATGAATTACGCCACTACAGAGAAGGAACTCTTAGCTGTGGTATTCGCATTGGACAAATTTCGTTCCTACTTAGTAGGTGCTAAAATCATTATTTATACGGATCATGCTGCAATCCGATACCTACTAAGCAAGAAGGACGCCAAACCGCGATTACTCAGATGGATCTTACTCCTACAAGAGTTTGACTTAGAAATAAAAGACAAAAGAGGAACTGAAAACGTGGTAGTTGACCATTTATCGAGATTAGATGGAATCCAAACCGAGAGTGTTCCCATAAATGAAGATTTCCCTTATGAACGCCTCATTGCCAAGCTAGAGACAAACCCTACCGACAATTTAGATCCACACAATGAAACTTTCACAACTGCGGTAGTAAAATCCGTTTGTACTAATACCACATTACCATGGTACGCTAATTTCGTCAACTATTTAGCTGCCGGTGTTTTACCACCTGATTTGACGTACCAACAGCGGAAGAAATTTTTCCATGACCTTAAACACTACTTTTGGGATGAACCATTACTCTTTAAAAGAGGCGCCGATGGTATCTACCGTTGTTGCGTTCCCAATGATGAAATAAACGACGTCATTTCCCATTGTCATTCCGCCCCTTATGGTGGACACGCTAGTACATCGAAAACCTGTGCAAAAATACTTCAAGCTGGCTTCTTTTGGCCTACCTTATAGAAAGACGTCCACGTAGCAATTATGAACTGCGATAGATGTCAACGCACAGGAAATATATCTAGACGTGACGAAATGTCTCTAAAAGGAATCCTCAAAGTAGAAGTTTTCGATGTGTGGGGAATTGATTTCATGGGACCTTTCCCCGCATCTTTTGGAAATAAATATATTTTGGTAGCCGTCGACTATGTATCAAAATGGATTGAAGCCATCGCCGCACCCACAAACGATACACGTGTGGTACTAAAACTATTCAAGAATATTATCTTCCCACGATTCGGTGTACCAAGACTAGTGATCAGCGATGGTGGCTCCCATTTTATCTCTAGGATCTTCAAAAGGTTACTTTCCAAATATGGCGTTAAACATCACATAGCCACACCATACCATCCTCAAACAAGTGGACAAGTGGAAGTGTCAAATACGGAGATCAAACAAATACTTGAGAAAACCGTAGCCACATCCAGAAAAGACTGGTCCTCCAAGCTAAACGATGCTCTTTGGGCATATCGAACAACTTTCAAAACTCCTATCGGAACAACGCCGTTCAAGTTAGTTTATGGAAAATCTTGTCATCTGCCAGTAGAATTAGAACATAAAGCTTATTGGGCCATAAAAACCCTTAACTTAAATTATAAGAATGCTGGCGAGAAACGAGTGTTAGATATCCATGAACTAGAAGAATTGCGTTTAGACGCTTATGAAAATGCTAAAATCTATAAAGAACGAACAAAAAAATGGCATGATAAGCGTATCTCGCGGAAAGACTTTAAGGAAGGAGACATCGTACTCCTATTCAACTCTAGACTAAAACTTTTCCCGGGAAAATTACGTTCCAGATGGTCCGGACCGTTCGAAATTAGCAAAGTTTTCCCAAGTGGCGCGATAGAAATTAAAGGTAGTTCTATCGAACCATTCATAGTTAATGGCCAGCACTTAAAGCACTATTTCAACGTCGGAAATATCGACTTCTCGGCTTATCTTCAGTTAAGTGAGCCGCCTACCCCGTTACCTAACTGAATAGGTATTTACTGTCGAGCCGTCGACATAAAATAAAGGCGCTTCGTGGGAGGCAACCCATGTTTTACTTTAATTATTTTTTCTGCTTTAACATGCTTTTATTTTTCTTTTCTTTTTCTTAATCTTTAAAACATTTTCATTATTGCATTTCTTACTCCTTTCTATTTTTCTTCTGTTTTTATTTCTCCCTTTCATCTTTCTTTTTCTTTTTAATTTAACTTTGGCAATTTCCTAACCCGAAAATACTTACTTAATTTCCTTTTCTTTCAAACATTTATCAAATATTTTCAGGGGGGTAATTCTTTTACTTTCACATTTCGCGCTATGGATTGTGCAAACTTCATGAATGTCAAATTGCGAAGCCGACACCAGAGAAGACGGTTTGCAGACCTGGGTGAACGGGAGATGTGTCCTACTATATACGCAGATGATCATGCTATGGCTGCCCTTGGCATCCGTGAGAGTGTCATGTACTTGCTGCACCAGATTGGTTGGGACACCACTCCTATCCGTCGAAGGTTCTGTACCTACAAAAGGCTGACTCTGGAGTTTCTCAGCACCTTGAGTTTCATTCCAAATCATGGAATGGGATTCAACCGTGGGTTGATTACATTCAGAATGTTTAACATGGATTACACTTACAACTTGCGGGAGTTTAGCCAGTTGCTTGGGTTCCCTTTTGGACCCGATGTTATCAGTATGACACAGGAGAACCTTTTGCCTGTATCTGAGCTTGACTATTTCTGGGGAAGCATTGCTGGTATTAACCATCCTAAGCCGTCAGATCTGTACTCTGAATGCATTCATAACTCGGCTATCAGATATTTCCACAAGATCATAGCCCACACTATCTTTGGCAAACAACAAAATGTCACGTCTGTATCCCGCGATGAGCTGTTTATTATGTATTGTGCATCCCAGAACCGTCCGGTGAACGGTGCAGCTTATATGCTCGCTAATATGGAGCGGATCATCCAGACTCCAAATGCACTGATATTGTTGGGTGGGTTAGTTACCATGTTGTCTAATGCCATTGGACTCCGCCGACCTATGCTCGGTTCTGCTCCGCTTTATGGCATAAAGCCGATGGACATTGCCTTTTGTTTCAACACTAGCATGATCGGAAACCTTGGACCAGATTCATTTGACCTGCTAGTTAATCATCAGATCGTCCACCATTTTAAGCTTCCGGACCCAAGAACCAGTGTGCACAACCGAGATAACTGGCTGTTTGACCTTCACCATCCTACTTCACCACCCTCCTCACCATCTACAGTTGACATTTATGAGGTTCCAAAGACTGCTAATGCTGAAGAAGATCCTGCTACACCGCCAGGATACCATGATCTCCCTGATCCTTGGGAACAGCAGGCTACTTCCGCCGAGACCGCGCCCCAGGTTCCTGAAACTACTCCACCTCCACCTGCTGTTACCCTGGACTCCCTACATGAGGCAATTACGGACATGCGGGGCGAGCTGACTTCTCTTAGGGTGGACTTCATAACCTTCATGGACTTGGTGACTGATCAGTTGGACTACATGCATCAGTATTTGTTTCCACCTCCCCGTGGCTAGAGTTGCCATTGTTATACATTTCCTTCTCTCTTGCATTTTTACGTACAGTGAGGACACTGTTAAGTTTCAGTGTGGGAGGGATTTTTAGTTTAGTTAGTTATTATTTCAACATTATCATTTTATTTTATTTTTAGTTACTTTGAAACAATTGTCATGAATTTATTCATTTATTCAATTAAAGTTTATTTTAATTTCTTTCCCAGTTTACTGTTTTATTTACTGTCTATGTTTTATTTACTGCTTTTATATTTAAAACTTTAATTAATTAAAATAATTAATTAAAACATTTCAAATAAACCAAAAAAATATAAATTCTTCAAAAATCCAATTACCAAGAAAAATAATAAACTCATCACTCTCCAACGGTCCTGTAACTGATCTCTTATTTATGACTCTGTCTGCGTTACGACCGTCACACCCTTGTGACGAGCGTAACACGCCTGTTTACCTCATGACGAGCGTCATACCCTTGTGACGACCGTCACGCAAACAGAGACCACAACGGCTATTGCAGGGAACCGTTCCAACTTTCCTCTTCATAAACCATTTCCTTCCTCCATTGTCACCACAACACACGAAAAACCACCTATTCACTCCATTTTTTCTCCCAATTTCTAAACTCCCAACACCAAATTACCATCCTTACAATCTCCCATTCTCACATTCCCAAATCAAATCCTACCTCCACCATGGCAAACAACCCAAACGCTCAAGCCATCAATTTCAGAATCGGCGAACCTGGGGAGAATCAACGAGCAAAGTTTCAAAAATTCCAACGTCGAGGTCTCCAACCCACAAGGTACGTTGACATCGACTGCCTACGAAGTTTGGGACTACTCGACAGTGTCTGCTGTTTATTACAAAGCGTGGATTTGTGGAACCTCTGTCGCGAACCAAGACCAATCTACGAAACTCTTACTCTTGAGTTCTTGAGTTCGTTTGTTTACCTCACTCCGCCGGGTGTCACAAACCAATTGTCAGGCGTGGCAAAATTTTGCATGTTTGGCGTTGAGTACCAGTTGCCTCAATCCGACATCGCGAGGCTTATGGGATTTTGTTCGGACGAAGGTGCTCATTTTCGGGTACCAGATAGTTTTGGTGAGGAGGCTTTCAACTTGTGGCACAATTTAACGAACATCCGTGCCGGATCCTACGACCACCTCAACGCCACCCACATTCACAATCCGGCCATCCGCTACTTCCATCGCATTCTTAGTAACACCATCTTCGCCCGCGACAGCAACCATAAGCTCAACTCCAAGGAGCTCTTCTTTCTACATTGTGCATTCACTGGGCAAAAGATAAATGCCGCCCCGTTCCTACTTGCTCACATCCATTCTATTTGTGTTAGAGGTGGAAAACCTTTCTATTTCGGAGGGCTGGTTACTTCAATTGCCATTGGTCTAAATTACGGTGCTGCTCTCGCAACCTTGCCTTCTATGGCACCGGCTTTGCTAACCTTGGATCACTGCAAAGCCGCACACCTCATCTACGAGCAGGAAGACGACAAATTCCACCCCGTAATCAGGAATACTGTCTATCAGAATATCATTTTGCCGAACAGGGACCGAATCGATCCAAGTAACTGAGCCAACTGGTTGTTCGACCCTGAAGTTCCCGCAGAGCCTGCACCTGCCCACGAAGACCAACCTACAGCCGCCGCAGACGATATACAAGAAGAGTTGGATAGTGCTCCGCCTGCCCATGACATCCCTGGATCCTCATCTGCACCTCCTCCTATCAATCTTGAAGACATCCTCCGCGCCATCCACATGCAAAATCAAATGAATGCGGCGCTTGAAAGGAGGCAAGCTGAGCAATTTGAGTCTCTGTGCGCCCAAAACGCTCAGATCTTGACTGGGCAGCGCAACATGAATGAGAGGTTAGATGAGGCGCTGTCAGAGCTTAACGCCTTGAGGATAGATATGAACACCTATGGCTTCCAAGACATCGACGCTGAAGCCACTCCTACCAGACGCTCTCGCACTAGGAGCAGAGGACGTGGTCACCAGTAGTTTCTCTTTCTTTAACTTCGATGTAATTTGTTATTTTTCTGTTTCATTTCTTTTCCTTTTGTTTTTGTAATTGTACTTCCCCGCATATATACCGCAACATTGAGGATAATGTCGGATTTTGTGTGGGAGAGGTACCTTTCAATCTTTAATAAAACTAGTAAATTCTTCCGATATGTCTCGATTCAAATTCTTCGCTTTACTTTTCCATACCGAAAAATTTTTATTTTCGCATTAGCCCGACATACCTATTTTAACGAAATCCCAGTTGAGGAAGCCGAAAATGACATAACAAGATCGATACGGTTCTATCACCGTAGACTTCCTACTTACGCAATCCGTTTCAATAACCATTATACCGATATTTGGAGTTTCAAGTTCTAGAAGTAACCCCTAATAGTTTATACTAGCAGTCAGCACCGTCTTGACACAAACCACGTGGAGAATCGATGAATATAAGTGTTTGATGCCTGATTCTAAAAATATCCTTCCTATCTCGCTGCTAAAAGAAAAGAAAACTTGTGTACCAAAATATACGGGCACATATAAGAGCTGAGCAAATAATGAAGGAATCCAGTGTTGGTTGGTTCAGAGGTATCTGGTTCTGAACTCGGTAGGGCGTGTTACGGCCCGATCCCCCACAACCTCCAATTTGGATAACATATGTAGGGTTGCCATATTCATGTACCAGACCCCGTGCTAAAGGATCAAAGTCACTAACCGGTTACTCCACTACGTGTGTGCTAAGGCAAAGGGCTTAATGTGATTGCGCCAGAACGAAACCGGGTGAAATAGATACGAGGAACTCCAGGCAGAGTTATAACGGAACTGTTGGATAGCTCGTTTAAAATGGAAGTCTACGAGTAAGCTTATTGCTTGCGTCATTAGCGTATCTTTAGTGTTTTACTCAAGTATTGGCCGAACCAACGAGGATTTCTCGAAACCACTTTAAAAATCCAAGGTATGTCATGCTTATGCGCTTGACGAAAACTTGTCCGACCTTTCGAATGACTATTTGCTTGAGGACAAGCAAAGGTTTAAGTATGGGGGAATTTGATAACGAGAAAACATATCGTATAATTAACATGCTTTTTACCGATTTTATATTTCACTAAGTCGTCTAACCCCCGATTATTCCAAGATTATTTGTCTTTTTGCAGGTATAACACTTGTCGACTCAAACCGATGAAAAAGGACAACATGAAGAAGGCTAGACGAAAAACAAAGAGAAAAAGAATAAAAAAATACAAAGTTTGGACTTCTGGATCTGTGACGGTCGTCACGTCCCTGTGACGGGCGTAACACCCCACAACATAAGGAAACGCTCGTCACACACACCTGACGAGCATAAGGCACCACTTCAGCGTGTGACGACCGTCACCCACCTGTGACGACTGTCACGCGCGTGAAGGTGGACGTTATGCATGCATTGAAGACGTGGGCGTGAAGGGCAGACTCGTTCTCCCTCTTTCTACTGAGTCTCCTATTTTATTTCCACCACTATTACTGCTCCTACATTTTCTCCACGAAGACTTCATCAAGAATTCAAATTAAACTGCTGATTTTTCCTGCTATATATATGAGTACCAAGGCACAGTTCAAGGGTCGAAGAATTTTACTCAGAGCAAATACTATTTTATTTTACAGTTATTTTCCAATTTGTTTGTTTTGGAATTCTGTTTTCATTTTCTTGTAATTTTCATTCAAAGCCTTAGTTTCTATTTTTAAGTGTTAATTCTTCTTTCAAGAACTAACACGAATTTCTACTGCAAGTCAAGCTCGAAGATTGGATTACTGTATTACCTCAAGATTACTATAGCATCTTTAATTCCAGGTTTTTTATATTGCAATTATTATTTATTCAGTTTTATAATATGCCAATTATTGCCATGAATTATATTTTAAACTGTATTGCTTTTAAGGTAATTATGTCTGGCTAAATTATTAATAACGGTATGTGACCGTAAGAACTGAAAGAATTCAATGATACCTTGGCCAAAAATATTTATAAAACAATTTCTGGTTTCCAATTTCCAAGATTAATTTAACTATCCTTGTCACGAGAGTGAGAGGTTAATTAACACGATTTTGCCACGAGAGTGGGAAATTAATTAAGGCAAGAACCTGCATGCGAGAGCTGGGGTTCAACCCAGATAGTGGTAACGAAGCATTGATTTTTAAATACACGAGAGTGTTTTAATAAATTAATTAAATTCAAATTGTTTTCAAAAAGTGTTATTAAATTTAAAGTGCATCCACTAGGTTTAGTAGCATGACTTATTTCATAAACACGAGAGTGTACGTCTCAGGTTTTTAAACAATTAGCTTTTACCGAAATACTTTATAGGCCAAGTGATTCATCGAATTCCCTAAGTCTGATTATCACATACCGGTATAATTAGTACTATTACTTTTAAATTAAACTGTCTCCCCCAAATATCGAATATTCATCGCTTAGTTAGACAAACTGTAGCATTAGATTGTATGCGATTGATCATCAGTCTCTGTGGGTTCGATAATCTTTTAAAACTAGAACGACTGAACTGTATACTTGCAGTTAGTATCCCGACAGACTTATAAAGTCCCGATCATCTAGAACGACTCAAACACTCCCAACATCAAGTAAGCATTGCATTAGCTTCCTGGGAACTTGAGGAAGTTAACCTGATCATCACAACTCCTTGAAAGCAGTACAAACTCATTTCACAATTTCCAGTTTTTAGGTAAATTTTCAGAACTTCTATCTTCTCATTTAGGCATTGTTAGGCTTGCATTTGTGAAGATAAAATGTAGACATCATTGCCCTGAAACTATACATGTCCATATACTTCATTTATATTGCTTGAGTAGTGAGAATTTTGAGTTTGAAATTTTTGAAATAATTAGGTCAGAATTTGGTACTTTTATAAATTCTCATTCATCTTTGATTTATAGCTTATGATATTTACATGGTTGGATTCATATTGAAAAATTGAGCAACTTTCGTGTTTGCATATTTCATTTTTGTTGAGAAATGGTGAAGTTACAAGATTCATGGCTGGAAGTTGAAGATGAAGTTCATTTCTGGAACTTGTTTTGTATTATGTATTTATTATTTCAGTTAAGTTAACGGATGTACAACCACCTCAGTGGCAAAGGTAGCGCGCGTTTGTGTTGGAGGTCATGGATTCAACACCCAGCGCTACCTTTTGTGTATTTTTCAACATTTTTCCTCTTTTTTTGTTTCAAAACAGCGGCGCTGGGCCTCTCCCTATTGGCCTTCCATTTTTGCTTTCTCTAACCCCCTGTTTACTTTTGCAGGCTAGCCCAATTTCTTTTTATTTATTTCATTTCTATTTATTTCTTTTTCTTATTTTATTTTATTTCAGTTCTATTTTATTATTTATTATTATTATTATTACTATCATTATTATTATTTTTATTAATAAAAAAATCCAAAAACATTTTTATTTATTATTTTCACATTTATATTTCATTTTCTTTATAAAAGCAAAAGAACAAAAATATTTCTTAACAATTTAATTTAATTTTCCTTTTGATAAATAAATACTTAGATTTAGGTTTAATTATTATTTATTTTCTTTTAAATTAAAATTAACTTAGAATTTAGGTTTCTTTTAATTAATTTTCATTTTTATTTTTATTAACCTAAAACCCCTTTTTCATACAAACCCTAAAAAGTCATTTTTAACTTATTTCCTTTATTAATTATTTAAGGTTTAATTTTGTTTAATTTTTAATTAATCGTCTTCTTTAATTAGGTTAAGGCCCTTTCATGAAAACCAAACAAAAAATCATTTCTTTTCCATTTATCTCCTTGTACATTATTTATTCAATTCTCTTATATTATTCAATATGGTTGTAATAGATAATTAGGTTTAATTTTCTTGTAAAATCTCCATTTGTAAATTTGTATACCCCCTCCCCTAATGATGTAATAACTTAGTAATTTTACTTTCCGCAATTTATTGCTTTATATAAATGCTAGTAATTAGGGTTTGTATGGAAAGATAAAATCAACAAGTAGCAAACCATAATTCAAGACAAAACAATGCATGTAAATTAAACACCTTTACACACTTGCACCCTTAGGGTAATTCCACTTTGTTGCCTTACAAAAATGGCCATGTTGTGTGTGGTACAGTGGGAAAGAACTGACTGTTTTTTGGAATGCTGGTTTGCGTTCTGCGTTTGTATTCGCAAAATGTCGCGGTAAGCAAGAGTCGCCACCGAATTTTATTTTATCCAACAAGGAAAGGAAAAAAGCACAGAAAAATTCCTTTTTCGAGATATTTCTCGGGTTCGGGGGGTAGATTATAGAAAGGGAAGGTGTTAGCACCCTTTCTATCCATGGTTATCCACGGGTTCTTAGGTACTTGCTCATATTGTTTTCAAAATTGTTTTTTTTTGTGCTTGTGGGTTTGAAAAAGTTTTTGTTTTGAAAACTTCGATTTAACTCTTGCTTCTGTCCTCAAGAGTGTAATGAAGTGTTTTTGAAAACTTTGTTCGAAAAGTATAAGTGTGAAAAGATTTTGTTTTTTGAAAGAGCAAGTACTTAAGAACCATCTACCTACTCGAAAAAGGAATCGTTCTATGCTAATGTCCTTTAGACAATGCTATCCCACTATTGATGAGTAGGTAGCACCGTCGTTGGAGTTTGAGGGTCAATTCGAATTTAGGGACTTACGGTCACTAAAGCAATGTTAGGACGCCTTAGTGATAACCCTAATGTCTTAGATCATTTGTTTGAGGCAACAATATCCGAGGCAACCGTTTCGAGGCAACTATGATCTTTGGACAAGAGGACGACCTCTAAAGTGACCTATACTCAATGACCGCGTATGAAGGCAACCAAGTGGGGTGTACCCTAAGAGTGCGCATGTGCGAGTGTGTTATTTTCAGTTTATTTTTGTCTTTGTACATGTTAATAGTGATCTAAGTTGATTTTAGATTAAAACATTCAGTCTTGTCATGTAATCCTATTACCAAACATCTAACAGTTATAAATTGCGGGAAATAAAAGTGCCATGTTGGGATTCTTAAGAGGGTCCCTTAACGTCACCAGATTCAATCTCAACAGGTGTTGTAAAGCCTGAGACAGCGACATGTTGAGCTTGGTAAATTGCCTCTTGGGCATATTTGGCTTACTCTGATCAACCCGTTGTTTATGGCAAGGTTGTTGTTGGACCCGTGAGGTAGTAGCAACTTGGAGATTTCTATTCTTCATCAAACCAAACCTTTGACTTCTCGGAAGTTGATAAATGACTTGGTCCCCGGCCTTGACTATTTGCTTCATGTTGTTGTATCTGTCTTGATGAAGCTGGTTGATAATGGTTCTCAGCTCTTCTTGTTCCCAAGCTAAGCCTTGGATAAGAGCCATCTGCCCCATCATCTGGGTTTTCATGGCACTTGTGATCGGTGGATCTGGAACTGACTGTTTAACGCTGGTTCGCGAAATGTCGCGGAAGAAAGAGTCGCCACCGTCTTTTATTTTCTCCAACATGGACAGGACAAAAGCACAGCAAAATTCCTTATGAGATAGTTTCTCGGTTCGGGAGGTAGATTTATAGAAAGGGAATGTGTTAGCACCCTTTCTATCCATGGTTATCCATGGGCTCTTAGATACTTACTCATTGTGTTTTCAAAAGTGTTTGCTTTTCAATTGTGAGTGGGTTTGAAAAAGTTTCGTTTAAAGATTTCAGATCGACTCTTGTATCAGTCCTCAAGAGTGTTTGAAAAATTGTTTTGAAAGCTTTTTTGAAAGTGTCGGTGTGAAAAGAGTTTTGATTTGTTTTGAATTAGAGCAAGTATCTATGAGTCATCTACCTACCCTAAGGAATTAGGCTGTGTAAATGTCCTTAAGGTAGTGCCATCCCACCATTGAGAGGTAGGTAGCACCACCGTTGGAGGTGTTCGGGTCAATTCGTTTGTAGGGACAATGTGGTCACCAGAGCAACAGTAGGACACCTTAGAAGCTACCCTTATGCCATGTTCATGGACATAAGGACTTACTAAAACGTCCTATACTCGACGACCACGTTTCGAGGGGCAAGGCAACAGTGAGGCGTACCCTAAGAGTGGTGTGTGAATTTGTGTACTATTTTCAGTTATGTTTTATCTTGTCATGCATTTGGTGAGCTACGCTTTGATTTTATTTGGGCCATTCATTCTTTCATGCAAAGTTTAGCAGTTTTAAGGGTGCGGAAATTAAAGTGCGGAAAATAAAGTCCTACGCTATTACAAGGCGCGGGTCTATACATCGCCAAATTAACAAAGACCCGTTTTTTAATAAAATGCGGAAAATAACTAAATTTCCTAATTACTATTACGAAGCTTGGGAAATTACATAATATTAAAAGGAAAATAAGAATAAATGTGCGAAAAGGAATTAAAATCGAATGTTCGAGGGCGTTGGACCCTTTTGAGAAATTAATTTGAAATTAAAAGTTAATTAATTATTTAATAAGAAAAGAAGTCATTTTTATGGTTTTTGGTATTTATGAAATAAAGATAATTAATTAAAGTTAGAAATTAAATGAAACCCTAGTTCTAAATTATTTTTAATTGTTAAAGAAAAAGATTAAAGTTTTAACCTAATTTACACTAATTAATTAATTACATGTTTATTTACAAAATAATTAATAATTAATAATAATAATAAGAAGAAGAAATTATTTATTAAGAAAAATTATAAAAATGCTAAAAAAACCTAATTTCTACATATTTTAGTTATTAAGAAAAGATTAAAATTAAAACCTAATTTTACTAAATTAATGGTTCAAAGATTTTATTTACAAAAATATTAATGAATTAAATATTAAATAAACATATTTTATTTTTTGATTTCTGATTTTTGTGTTATGAAAATTATTTTTGTGAATTAAATAAAACAATAAAACAAATAAAAGAATAAAAAGGAAAATTAAAATAAAAAAATATAAATATGCAAACCATGGGGGTGTCTGGCCCTTTTGGAGGTTTCATTTTGAGAAATTTGGCCCAAGAATGCAAGGCCCTTTGGACTTTCTGGAATTGCGTGTGCATCAGTTGACCAGCGTACATGGTGGACCTCCATTCATAGCCTTCAGATTGAAGCTTCTGGGCGCGTGGCAAGCTAGGAGATGGGGTTGTACAATGGTCTTTTGAGGGCATGCTGCATAGAAACATATTGAGAAAAATATTATGGAAGAAGTGGGGGACCTGGGAATCGAACCCAGGTCCCAGTACCTGCAAGCCAGCTAAGCTACCAACTGAACCATTTAGCGCGTTTGTTAATATAATGAATGGAGAATAATATAATAGAAAAGAAAGTATTATGCTGGAATAACAAAAAAAACGCGCCAATGTTTAAACTATCCAACCATGTCCAGACACGCATGCATCGTATTCATCTTTTTCCTGGAAATAATATCAAATAGCAGGGGTTTTAAACCCCCACTAACTGCAAAGCATAAAAATAGTGATTAGCATATGAGTAAACATAAAAAGGGCGCGAGGTGGTTGTTCAATTCGTCCTGATGTCCTAATTTCAATGGTACCAGTTTGGATGGCCAATTTTTCCTTATGTGTAAAACCCCAAATTGAAGCTTCTGAAACCCTAACCTACGTTAATGGTGGATTCTTGTACAGGAAGTATTAGTTCAATTGAGTAGTACCATTAGCTTCAGAGCATTCATGTTAGTATAAATCAATCAACAAAATGCATGAACAATGCTTAAAAATCAAAACACGATAATGGATAATTTCATGAAAAGTAAGATATCGTTCTACCACTTCTTTGGGTATGGAGGCCTGGATCTGATTGGAAACGCTTCCTAGGTCGTCCAATAATGTATTGGAATAGCTTTTAGGCCTTGAAACGTGCAGCAGCTATGAAAACAGTTTCCAATATTTTGTCCAAAATTGCAAGTTTGTTCTTGATTCTCTGCGCAGCTTCTTGTGTCCAATGCATTAGGTTTCAGTCTTGCATATATGTGTGGATAGAATTAGGTTAAAAACCAGCCCAAAATCCATTGATTTAATGTTTTTGAATATTTGATTTTCCATATCCTTTCCAATCTTTTTTTTTCATGCCACTTATGCCAATTATGGAAGATTGTGTTCCCTTGAGGTAGTACACGAGATATTTGGTTCATAAATGAAAGAATATGCTGCACAAAAGATTCAAAACCTTTGTTTAGTATTTTTCTCATAATTAATTTTAATTAAATGAATTAATAGGATTAAAAATTCAATCAATTAATTAAAAATAAGAAAATAACTCCCTTTTAGCTTAATGGTTCGTGCATAGATTTTGGGTAATGACTCATGGAAGAAATTGAGGCCCATTAGCAATTTTGAGGCATTTGAAGTAAGGTTGACTTTTCAAAATTCCCAAAAATTTCCCAACTTCCACAAGGCATATCTTGCTCAATTTTTAAGCTTTGATCATGTTCTTGGACATTTTGGAAAGGTCTTGAAGTCCTACAACCAATGTCTTTGGTCCCATGTCATTTTGATTTACCAACCTCAAGTTATGGTCTTTGACTTAAAGTGCCTTTTTGTTGACTTTTGAAAATGACCTATAATGTTGAAATTGATAAGTTTTTGTGAGAATTTATTGGACTTGAAGTGTGAAGATTAGTTGTAGGAAATGTCATTCTCTTCAAAATGAGCTTTGGATGGAATTTTTCTGATAAACCATGAAGAAGTTATGCCCTGGTCAATTTGCAGTTGACTTTTCCAACTGTCCAAAAATAGAAACTTTTGCATCTTGAGACTTTTTGAGCCATGCTTTGAGAATCATGATCAAGAATTGATCAAATTATGTTTGGGGCTTCAAAATAGGATGTTGACCAAAATTTTGGACTTTTGACTGTCAAATGACCATTTTGCCCCTGCAGTTGACTGTGAAGCATTTAGGGTTTTTGACTGTGCAATTTGATGCTGTGAGTCTTGAAACTTGGCATGTGGATGCTTAACAATATACATAGGCATGTGGGACTTGTTTGGACCCTTGGAAACTTCAATTTCTTTGCCAGCACCAAAACCCTAATTTTTGACTGTTAGGAGGCAATTGGACTGTGCAACCCTTGGGAGATTTTGAAGCATGATCTTGGAAAATCTTGAAGGATATGGGAGGGAAAATTTTGGGGTACAACAGTTGCCCCTGTTCAATCTTCTTAGACCTGAGGATGTAAATTGGCTGGCGTGCCTTTCGTAATCCGAAGGTGGAAGATGATTGAACACTAGAGTGCCCAGAAATTTGCGCTCACATAGTGAAGTATCAGCAATGTGATGACGGGAATGGGCTTACAGATGCCATTTGGAGAGATGGTGGATAAGAGGATGGGCTTATAGATGCCATCTGGAGGTGTCGATCGCGTAAGAGATTCCTTAGCGAGAACTTGTGTACCTGAAAAAGAAAGTAAATACCTGGCCTGTTATAGGAGTTGGCCTTCAAACTCTTTGCGTAGATGTGCCCTGGCTGGATACAGGTATCAAATCTTCGACTTTTTAGACGTGCCCTGGCGAGATACAGGAATTGAGTCCGGAAAATATAGTCGTCAACAGATACACCCTGGCAAGATACAGGAATCGGATCTTCGAACTCTTCAGACGTGCCCTGGCAAGATACAGGAATCGAGTCTGGTAATGTTAGTCGTCAACAGATACACCCTGGCGAGATATAGGAATCGGATCTTCGAACTCTTCAGACGTGCCCTGGCGAGATACAGGAATCGAGTCTGGTAATGTTAGTCGTCAACAGATACACCCTGGCGAGATACAGGAATCGGATCCTCAAACTCTTCAGACGCACCCTGGCAAGATACAGGAATCGGGTCTGGTAATGCTAGTCGTCAACAGATACACCCTGGCAAGATACAGGAATCGGATCCTCAAACTCTTCAGACGCACCCTAGCAAGATACAGGAATCGGGTCTGGTAATGCTAGTCGTCAACAGATACACCCTGGCAAGATACAGGAATCGGATCCTCAAACTCTTCAGACGCACCCTGGCAAGATACAGGAATCGGGTCTGGTAATGTTAGTCGTCAACAGATACACCCTGGCAAGATACAGGAATCGGATCCTCAAACTCTTCAGACGCACCCTGGCAAGATACAGGAATCGGGTCTGGTAATGCTAGTCGTCAACAGATACACCCTGGCAAAATACAGGAATCGGATCCTCAAACTCTTCAGACGCACCCTGGAAAGATACATGAATCAGATCCTCAAACTCTTCAGACGCACCCTGGCAAGATACATGAATCGGGTCTAGAATCAGTCGTCAACAGATACACCCTGGCAAGATACAGGAATCCGATCTTTAGTTGCGACCGTTGATGGTAATCATCTTGGTATTAACCTTTGTCCTGAAAAGACAAACGTTAGTTGCATGCAATGTCATGATGTATGACATGCGGGATGTTCTCATAATGAATGAGATTGTATGTTCATGATGCGTATATGCATGCTATAATGTATGAAGATGTGATATTTATGGACGTATGTTTTCGTCTTAGGAAAATAAATCGTTGACGGATGCCGGGAAGTTAAATCCTGGGCTGATGTAGAGCTTTTATTTCCACTGGGGAGTGATGGTTGCGAGGATACCGAGAGGAGAAGATGACTCCGTTGGGGAATAACCTTGGAGATTACTCTGTGGGGGGAAATTACTCTAGCGACCTTGCTGGGGAACAATACTCTGTGGGAAGAGATGTACTTTGCTGGGGATGTTGATGATAACTCCGCTGGGGATACCGTTGATGTATTGTGTTGGAAGATGAACTCCGTTGGGGATAGGAAGACTTCGCCGAGGACGATCTTTCCGTGGTTATTGGCTGAGGATAACCCAGTTATATCCTGATAGGGAAATAACCTTTGAATAAAGCCGGGAGACGCGCTCGTGCTCTGCAGGGGGGGAAGCTTCCAGAACCTACTGGGGATAAGCTTCCTGCTGGGGAGATGATTCAGCTTTCCTGGGGAAATTTTGGAGATATATTGGGGAAATGGCTCCGCTGCATGTCTGGTATACCGCCGGGGAACAATCTTAGGTCAAGATTGTCGGGGATGCTTTGTTAAGAATGTTTGCATAATTCGCTGAGGAATGTTAAGATCTGCTGGAGGATACCCAACTTCCTTAAGGCTGACAGGATAACTCTGCTTGGGGAGAGTGTATTGACTTGCTGGCTCACTCTCTGGGGAATTAGGATATCTTGGTTACATTTTTCAGCCGAACTTGCCTTGGTACCTTGGTGGACAGAGCAAATAGATTGCTTAGACAACTCATTATTGCCCCTGTTCCTGAGGTGAGGGCAGAAGATACCTTGTGGAGGTGCTTGACGACTGCCGATTGACAAATCTTCTTCTGGTAGGCAAGTGACGAGATGATGGAACATAGTCATACGCTTTTGATCCCTAACTTTTGCCTGGACCGCCCTTTCGGGTTTTCAGTCCACCGGGATACCCATTTTTGCCCAAGCCGCCTTTTCAGGTTTTCGACTTGCCGGGTGTACAAATTTTTTTCATTTTCATCCCTTATTTTTGCCCGAACCCTTTTGGTTCGCCGGGAAGCCCTTTTTTTTGCCTAGGTGTGTCAGCCTAGCGGGTCTTTGATTTTGCGTAGTATTTTTTCGACTATGTTCACATTCTCAGAATGTAGGGAGGTGCCCCTGTTGTTGTGTTGCCATGCCACCCGAAGCTGTTTGATCAGGCAAGATTCGTTGCTGGAATTCATGTCCAATGCCCCAAGTGACTCAGGCGGAGATTGGCCCTAGGCTAGTTGGCCTTTCTCCGAATCTTGACTTAACTACCCCAGATGATGGACAATGATCATGCCATGCCCCTTGGTTGGAAGTACTTGTGTTCACTAGATATTCGTCATGCGAATTTCTATGTTGTTCAAACAAATAGTCACATGCAAGCAATGTTATATTAAAAATGCAAAACTTATGTCTGTCTTGAAGTTTTTTGAAAATGCATTTTTTTCATAAAAACAAGTGAATTTTTTGTAAACTGTGATGTCAAATCGTTATTTTACCGCAAGCCTTAAGGAGTCAGGATACCTTTCGTAACAGTATGCTTTCGAACTAACCCATGCTTCAGCTAGGACTTTTAAGGGTTATAACGTGGCCTGGTTCACGGTTTAAGAAACAAAGGATAAAGGCTCAAATTATTTGTACCCACTCGTTCTTCGTGATGTTCTTCAAACCTAAACTCAGCTGATCATGCGTTAGACCTTATTTGAGTCTTTGCTCGGATATTCCAGTGATGGTTCGGATATTTGACAATTTATTTTGAATAGGCAGTCATTTCCTTTTGTTGAGGGTTTGTATGACCTCTTTCTTTTTGATTTTATGATCCCTATTTTTTGCCCGAACTATTTCTTTTGTGATTACAGTCAGCGGGATGCCCCAGTTTTGTAAGTCTCCTTCATAGGTTTTGACTTATGGGTTTTTATTATTATTTTTTGATAATGACTGCCTGTCATTATGATTATTCTGAACCATCACTGTCTTTTGTCTCGGAAGGACTTCTTTGGTGTCATTCGTAGTGCACCTAGATCAGCTGAGAGAACTACCCTGCCCCAGGTTATGATTAAGGGTTTTAATTTTCGAAAAGAAAAACTCCTACTTTTTTGGCTCAAAGGGGTTGACGAGGGATTATCTTCCTTATAACTCCAGTGTTTAGGAATTGAAACAATGCCTGTACCTCATTGTAGCGATAAAAAATGTAGCGGGGTAAATCGGAGATCGAACTATTAATTAATTCGTCTCACAAAAGCAAGAGTCGCCACCGCGCTTTATTATTTCCAAGGGAAAAGGGAAAAGAGCGAAATAAAACCCTAAAATATGCAATGTAAAATAATACTTTAAAAGTAATGAAAATACAAGGCGTTTTTGAAAAGAGGTCTAGAGTTCGGGGGTTGGTTATACAGTGGGAAGGTATTAGCACCCAATGTATCTATAGTACTCTATAGGAACCTTTTGAAATATCTGTTTATAAAAATTCGTTTGTTTGATTAAAAATAAATTGTTTTGGCCGAAAAGGGGTACGGACAAGTTTTTGAAGATGCGACGACCTAATGTCGAAGTTTTGGCTTAAAAGGTATGAATTTTGGAAAGATTGAATATTTGAGAAAAATTGTCTCAAGTTTTAATGAAATGACACTATTCACACGATTGGACTCGAGGACATGAAGTCGACCAGTTTAATCATTTTTCCCCTTGGATTTAGACGTAAACAGAATAACCATGTAAATATAAAAATAATTAAACAGAAAATTATGCAGATAGATAAGTGATATACAACAATTAAATAAAAGACTAAATGTGCGAACATGCATTTTTGAGATTTTTTTTTAATAGGTATAACGCAAGAGAATTAATTTAAGAAAAGATAAAATGTTTTAATTCTTAAATTCTATTTTTTATATATTTTGTTTTTATATGTTTTTTAATATTAACAAAAACATTATTTAAGAATTAATAAATAAATCTAAACTAAGTTAAAACTTAAAAGTTATTAACTTAAATCTTAAAGAAAATAATATTAAAATTCTAAATTAAACCTAAAGTTAAACTAATAAAATAGGTCACATTATTTAAAATGTTTTAATTGAATTACATCTCTCTTTTTTTTATTAGATCTTTACTAATTAACTAATGTAATAATAATTCTAAAAAGACTAAAAGAAAGCAAAATAGAAAAAGGATGTATATCAAAAGAATAAAAAAAATGGACAAGTAAATATATGGGCCAAAGAGGTTCTAAGGGGGCCTGATCAAAACAGAAAAAAAAGGGGGTGCATTAGAAATTCGTTGGGCTTTGGCAGTTGAAATGGGTTAAGATCCAACATTATTTCATAATTTATTATTTAGGGTTAAACATTGTTTGTTCAGTTAGGGAAAGGGATTAGGGTTTTGGACAGAAGCGGCGCTCCTTCGTCTCGTTCTCGTGCTCTTCTTCTTCATGCTTTCGCCTCTGAGTTCTCCTTGCCACGGCCACCGGTACCTCGACACTTCTTCTTCCCTCCAGCAAAGCACTAGGGCGACGGAATTACGGTACAATTTCACTTTATTTCATTAGGTTTGTTGATTACTGCATGTGTTGATTTTGTGTTCATTTTGATTCTGATTTCTTGTTTGTTAATGGTTGTTTGAGGGATACAAAAGAAAGAGAAAGAGAAAAAACGTTACCTTTGAGAGAGGGAGGAAGGACGGTTGGGTGTGCGTAGGAGGCCGGACGGCGAGGAAAGGTGATGCAGCGCGAGCTTCTTTGACCCTGGTTTGTCTTTTTCCTCTTCTTGCAAGCTTGCTGTATGCTTTCTATTGGCCAATGATGATTACTGTGAGGCTTTTCTGGTTGCCTTGAACATGCTACTGTGTTGCCTTCGTTGTATGCTTTTTCTCTTCTTCTTTTGTTGTGATTTCGTTGCCTCGTTATTGGCCTATGATGATAACTCTGAGGCCTTGATGCTTGACATTGCTACTGTTGAAATGTTTGTTTTGACTAGCTTCTTTTCTTCTTCCTTCTGCTTTGCTTCTGTATGCTTTAATGGCCTATGATGATTACTGAGGTTTGATGCTTTGAACATGCTAGTGTTGAAATATTGTTTTGACTAGCTTCTTTTCTTCTTCTTCTTGCCTTGCTACTGTTCGCTTGAATTTGGTTGCCTGGATGCCTATGATGACATGCTTCTGAGGCTTTTTTGTGGGTTTGGGAAATTGGTATTATGGTTTATGTTGATGGTGCTTTGAAATGGCTATGGTTTCAACAAGTTTGGCCTTTTGAGTTTACTGGTTTTACTGGATTTTTAGGCCATTACAGGTTTTGACATGGTTTAAGGTTTTGAAATGGTTATGATTTTTGGTGATGGCTGTACTGGTTTCACTTCAGGCTTGAACTGGTTTTTTGGTTTTATGGTTTAGGCCATGGCTTTTGTGTTTTGACAGGTTATTGAAACAGGTTTGTGGTTTAGGCCATGGTTGATGTTACTAAGGCTTAGGCTTTAGAGCTTGAGAAAATGGCTTTGTTTTTTTTGTTTTACAATTTTGAGTGTGGAAGGCTTGAAGATAGGTTGTGATATCTATGAATTTTTGAAGGGATTGTTGTTGTTATATCAGTTGGTTCGGCCTCTGAGGTTTACGTTACAGGTGCTGAATATTTAAACTATTTTATTGCCTTTGACCTATGCACTCTATCATACTGTTTTATTCAGTTTGTTGGTATTCTTTTCCATGCTTTCTTTTCTTCACTGTATACTGCTGCAGTTTTGTTTCTATTCCTTTTTCTGCCTAAGCCAAAAACCTGTAAAACCAACTCTCTTCCTCTCTTCTCTCTCTTAGTACAGATTGACATTAAAATGTGATGTACTTTATTGTTCTGAAAAAGCACAATGCTGGAAAATGATGAGAATAGAAATATACATTGCTTGCATATATGGTTTAAACTGCATATCTCTTTGTCTACTGCATGGTACAACAAAGCCTTTGTATTTTGACTTCTTCCATACTTTGGCATGGTTTACGTTGCATAGGCTTGAACATTGCATATGCTGTTTTGTTTTCTTTTGAAATATGCAGTGGACTTTGAAAATGTGTAATTGATTTTTAATTATGCAGTTTATTTTAAAAAATGCAGTTTTGTCAAAAGAATGAATTTGTGCATGTTTTTAAATTGTGCATTCATTTTTATCAATAAAAATTCATCCCTTTTTGTGAACCGGGAGAAATCCCGTGATTTGCAAAAAGGGTAAAAACTGATTCCAGCCGTTTGCTTTTAATGATGAACGCTAATTAATTTTTTTGCTTTTAATTATATATTCAATTCTGACTTTTTTCTTTAATTCTTTTGCAGGTAAAAATCAAATGATCATCAAAGAAGTATTGGATAGAAGATGAAGATTTAGAACTTAGGAAAAAATTAGGATAGCTTTTATTTCATTTTAAACATTGTAAAAATTATCGTTGTAAATACGATGTAAATAAATACGGTATTTAAACAACAATTGTAACAATTAGAATAAAATAAATAAAATTCCATTGTTATCCAGTTAATTATTTTCTTCTTTCCAATTATTTATTTTATCATTTATAATTCTTTAAATTATATAATAATTGAAAATCAAATTCCAATTATTTAAATTTAGAATGATAAATAATCAAACAAACATCATTGATCAATTAACTTCTCTTCAATTAATTATTTCATTATTTATAATTCTTCTAAATTATAATAACTGAAAATAATATTTCAATTATTTAAACCTAGAACAATAAATAATTAAATAACATCGTTTGATCAATTAATAACCTTCTTTTCAAATATTTATTTTATTATTTATAAATCTTTAAATTATATAATAACTGAAAAGAAAATTCCAATTATTTAAATTTAAGATAATAAATAATTAATAAACATTGTCTGATCAATTAATATACCTCTTTTCAAATATTTACTTTATTATTTATAAATCTTTAAATTATATAATAACTGAAAATAAATTCCAATTATTTAAATTTAAGATAATAAATAATTAATAAACATTGTCTGATCAATTAATAAACTTAGCGTTCAAAAAATAAACAGCTCTCGACTTGAAAAAGTTATGAATTTTAAAATCAATAGATCAAAACGTTTGCAATGTAATGATGCAGATGGGAGATGGTATCTTAGGTCAAAATTTGGGGTACAACAGCTGCCCCTATTTAAGTTTCTTCTATCCGGAGATATGAAGATTAAAATCTTCGTCTCGACGAGATTGAAGGTACTTAAATACATAATACGCAAATTTTTTCCCTAAGATACCGCCATTATGTTTGATATGAATGTAGTAATTGAATTCGCAGAGGAAGATATTGTATGAAACAAGACAATGCTGGAGAAATCAAACACCAACAAAACACAGAGGCGTAGATTATACACTACTGGGGAAATGAGCCATCGACTTCAAATAACAGACTCTTGACGGCGAATAAAATTGAGGGAATACGACCTCTGACCCTAACAAAGAAGGCATCTTGCATAGGCCATAAAACAGATTATTGACCCAAAAATAACAGTGAGTTCACAACTCGAGGTCAAAGATAGACAGAGTATCAAATTTGCTGATGATGGATTACCGACTTCTGAAGGTAAAGATTCATGACAAACTTCTCTGCGAGATTTCCCGAGATATACTCATTAATGCTGAGATAATAGGATGTAGATACACAAGTTGCTCAAATAAAGAAGCTGTCACTTGCTGTCTTCCCAAAAAATATTATGACACACAAGCTGCTCAAATAAAGAAGCTGCCACTTGCTGTCTTCCAGGGATGTCAATAACATGCAAGTTGTTCAAATAAAGAAACTGCCACCTGCTGCTTTCCAAAGAAAATACCAATAACATACAAGTTGCTCAAATAAAGAAGCCGTCGCTTGCTGTCTTCCAGAAAATACCAATAACATACAAGCTGCTCAAATAAAGAAGCTGCCACTTGCTGTATTCCAGAAAAATAATAACGCACAAGTTGCTCAAATAAAGAGACTGTCGTTTGCCGTTTTCCAAAATAATAACGCACAAGTTGCTCGTGAAGAGCTGCCGCTTGTCGTTTTCCAAAATAATAATAACGCACAAGTTGCTCGTGAAGAGCTGCCGCTTGTCGTTTTCCAAAATAATAACGCACAAGTTGCTCGTGAAGAGCTGCCGCTTGTCGTTTTCCAAAATAATAATAACGCACAAGTTGCTCGTGAAGAGCTGCCGCTTGTCGTTTTCCAAAATAATAATAACGCACAAGTTGCTCGTGAAGAGCTGCCGCTTGTCGTTTTCCAAAATAATAATAACGCACAAGTTGCTCGTGAAGAGCTGCCGCTTGTCGTTTTCCAAAATAATAACGCACAAGTTGCTCGTGAAGAGCTGCCGCTTGTCATTTTCCAAAATAATAATAACGCACAAGTTGCTCGTGAAGAGCTGCCGCTTGTCGTTTTCCAAAATAATAACGCACAAGTTGCTCGTGAAGAGCTGCCGCTTGTCGTTTTCCAAAAATGATTCAGAAGGAAATTGCGATGATACTGGCAGAGAATAAAATCTTCGTCAAAGAGAATCACGAATCAATCCTTCCCGAGGTGATCACATACTTAAATGTGCAAAATAAATGCACCATTCGTCTAGGTCGCGATTTCACTGGGGAAAATCATGAGATAGCCTATGCAAGAGACAACAACTTCATCCAGGAATAAACTAGAGAGAAGACAGTCAAACAAGACTCCACCCAATGAGGAAGTAACTTGATTGGGGATTCGTCCCATCCAGAAATGGGCAAGGTAAGCTAAATTAAAAATCATCCACGAGGATTAGCTCAGTTGGGGAATTTAGAAAGGAAGCACATTTTCTGCCTAAGCTAACCTTCTACTTGGAAAGAAACATGTACGCTGTTTGAATAAACAAAGTACGACCCAAAATCAACGGCAAATGTGAATATGCGTACTGATGTAAGTGTAAATGAATAAATGAATGTTATGCTGACGAAACGAGCAGACGGAATATCCCGAAGACGATAAGATGTCACAGCATAATAAATACTCGGCCAATCTTAAAAAAGACGGAAAATAATTGGAACTGGAGCCACAGAGCAACGTCGGAGCGTACCACACTACAAGGCTCAAATCTTCTAAGGAGACAAGTATTCAAATCCAATCTTCCAATACCAATAGACCACTGGCATGAGACAAAGCGTACCACACTTCAGAAATTGCCCAAATAAAGGTAGCCAAAACAACGCTTAACCGGAACAACTGGGGAGTCAACAAACTTAGTACCACCAGAAACACAAGTTTACACAACCAACACCTCATGACGATTTTGAAATAAAACATGTTCATCATGCAAGGATAAATTACTGTATTGTTTTGCATTTCATGGCTTGACCATCTTTGGAACAACTGTTAATATTCCTTTCGTTATTCACGACACATTTTTTTAAAATAAGAATACTTTAAATACTTTGTTTCAAATATTGCCGAAAAAATTAAAATTTTGCCCACAAAAGGTAAATGCTCAAATTTCATTAATAAGATGGTACTTCGCTAACAACGCGACTCCAACGGTTTACAAAAGTCTGGGAAATAGTACATGAAAGAAAAAGGTTACACAAAAACAATGATCACTATTCTCCCTAACAACTTCGAATTTCCAAAATGTGTTCAAATGCCAATACTGGTCTGACCAAAAGCCTGCCTAAGCCGCCCTTTTGGGTTTTCCACTTAGCAAACTGTCAACTTAAACCTAAGAGAAATACTTCTTGACTGCATCAGCGTTCATGGGACGCGGGAGCTCTTCACCATCCATATTGGTGAGAATCAAGGCACCTCCAGAGAAAACTTTCTTAACGACATACGGTCCTTCATAATTCGGAGCCCACTTGCCCCTAGAATCAGGTTGGAAAGATAATATCTTCTTGAGCACAAGGTCACCTTCTCTGAACTCGCGTGGTCGAACCTTCTTATCAAAAGCCTTCTTCATTCTCTGCTGATATAATTGACCGTGACACAACGCTGTCAATCTCTTTTCTTCAATTAAATTCAACTGATCATATCTACTTTGACACCATTCAGCCTCAGAAAGTTTAGCTTCCATCAACACTCTCAAAGACGGAATCTCAACCTCCACGGGGAGTACTGCTTCCATACCGTAAACTAAGGAAAATGGGGTTGCGCCTGTTGAAGTTCGAACCGAAGTACGGTATCCATGCAGAGCAAACGGAAGCATTTCATGCCAATCTTTATAAGTTACCACCATCTTCTGGACAATCTTTTTGATGTTCTTGTTAGCAGCTTCGACTGCCCCATTCATCTTCGGTCTGTAAGGAGAAGAATTATGATGTTCGATCTTGAACTCTTCGCAAAGCTCTCTCATCATCTTGTTATTCAAATTCGAACCATTATCAGTGATGATCTTGCTCGGGATACCGTATCGACAAATGATCTGATTCTTGATAAATCTGACTACCACCTGTCTGGTTACATTAGCATAAGATGCTGCTTCCACCCATTTAGTAAAATAATCGATCTCTACCAAGATGAAACGATGACCATTTGAAGCTTTGGGTTCAATCATTCCAATCATATCAATGCCCCACATAGAGAAAGGCCAAGGTGAAGATATAACGTTGAGGAGGGTCGGCGGCACATGTATCTTGTCCGCATAAATCTGGCATTTATGACATTTCTTCACATATCTGCAGCAATCAGATTCCATCGTCATCCAATAGTAACAAGCTCTCAACATCTTTCTAGCCATCGCATGTCCGTTGGCATGAGTGCCAAAAGATCCTTCATGTACTTCTTGCATCAGCATGCCTGCTTCACGTCTGTCTACACATCTGAGCAAGACCATGTCGTAATTCCTCTTATACAATACTTCTTCATTGAGGAAGAAACTGCTTGCTAATCTTCTCAATGTCTTCCTATCTTTATTGGATGCCCCAGGCGGGTACTCTTGAGTTTGAAGAACGCGTTTAATGTCATAGAACCACGGTTTGTCGTCGGTGACCTCTTCTACTGCGAACACATGAGCAGGTCTGTCGAGGCGCATAACTCTGATTGTAGGCACATCGTTCCAACCATTCACTTGAAACATTGAAGACAAAGTAGCCAAAGCATCGGCCATTTGGTTCTCATCTCTAGGGATATGATGTAATTCCACTTTGTTGAAGAAGGTTAACAATCTTCTAGCATAATCTCTGTAAGGGATCAAACCCGGATGACGAGTCTCCCATTCTCCTTTGATTTGATTAATTACCAATGCCGAATCTCCGTAAATATCAAGAATCTTAATCCTTAAATCCGCTACTTCTTCGAGACCCATAATACATGCCTCATATTCAGCCATGTTGTTCGTGCAGTCAAACTTCAATCTCGCCGTGAACGGGATGTGAGTACCTCGGGGAGTGAAGATGATTGCCCCAATTCCATTTCCATAAGAATTCACAGCTCCGTCGAATATTAAACCCCAATGGGATTCGGGATCAGGTCCTTCTTCAGGTAACGGCTCTTCACAATCTTTAGCTTTCAAGTACATAACATCTTCATCTGGGAAATCAAACTTGATGGATTGATAATCGTCAATTGGTTGGTGAGCCAAATGGTCGGATAAAATACTCCCTTTGATTGCTTTCTAAGTGTGATACTCAATGTCATATTCAGATAACAACATCTGCCAACGAGCTATTCTTCCAGATAAGGCGAGCTTCTCAAAGATATACTTGATCGGATCCATTTTGGAGATCAACCAAGTGGTGTGGTTAATCATATACTGGCGCAGACGGCGAGCAGCCCAAGCTAAAGCACAACAAGTTTTCTCAAGCAATGAGTATCGAGACTCACAGTCTGTGAATTTCTTACTCAGATAATATATGACATGTTCCTTTCTTCCAGTCTCATCTTGTTGACCAAGCACACATCCCATGGAATCTTCCAATATAGTCAGGTACATAATCAAAGATCTTCCTTCCACCGGAGGAATCAAAATGGGAGGTTCAAGCAAATATTCTTTGATGCTATCAAAAGCTCTCTGACAATCTTCTGTCCACACACATCCTTGGTTCTTTCGGAGAAGCTTGAAAATCGGCCCACAGGTAGCAGTCATATGAGATATAAATCTAGAAATATAATTCAGTCTCCCAAGGAATCCTCTTACTTGTTTTTCTGTCTTGGGTGCAGGCATTTCTCGAATAGCTTTGACTTTATTAGGATCTACCTCAATACCTTTCTGACTGACAATGAAACCCATAAGTCTTCCAGAACGAACACCAAAAGTGCACTTGTTGGGATTCAGACGGAGTTTATACTTTCTCAAACGCTGGAATAACTTCAATAAGTGCTCCAAGTGATCTTCTTCAGTTTGTGATTTGGCAATCATGTCATCTACATACACTTCTATCTCTTTATGCATCATATCATGGAACAAAGCAGTCATGGCCCTTTGGTATGTTGCACCAGCATTCCTCAAACCAAACGGCATAACCCGATAACAAAAAGTTCCCCAAGGTGTAATGAAAGCTGTCTTCTCCATATCTTCTGGTGCCATCTTGATTTGATTGTAACCAGAGAAACCATCCATGAAAGAAAAGACTTTGAACTTGGCGGTGCTGTCGACCAATACGTCAATGTGCGGTAATGGGAAGTCATCCTTTGGGCTAGCTCTATTCAGATCTCGATAGTCTACACACATTCGAACTTTGCCATCTTTCTTAGCAACAGGCACTATATTGGCTAACCATTGAGGATAGACCGATGTAACAAGGAAACCTGCATTAATCTGCTTTTGAACTTCTTCTTTGATCTTGTCAGCCATATCGGGACGAGTCCTCCTCAACTTCTGCTTAATCGGCAGACACTCAGGTCTCAACGGTAAACGATGCTCCACAATATCGTTGTCCAAACCTGGCATATCTTGGTAGGACCAAGCAAACACATCAACATACTCTTTGAGAAGCTCCAACATTTTCTATTTGACTTCTGGGATAAGCAATGCGCCGACTTTGACTTCCTTTTTATCTTCTTCATCACCCAAATTGATCAACTCTATAGGTTCTTCAAATGGCTGAATAATCTTTTCGTCATGCTCAAGCAAACGGGAAATTTCAACAGGAATCTCTTCACTATCCTCTTCTTCGGCTCTGAACACAGGGAATTCAAAGTTGGGAGAGGGCATAGGATCATTGTTTTCAATGGTTAAGTCATGGATTAATCTGCACATATGATTATGCTTTATTTTAGAAATCGATTTGTAAAAACAAAAAGTTATTATGCTTTCCTATTACTACCAATTAATTTTCATTACTATTTCCCAGAAAAAGTGAAAAATAAAACAGTAGTGGACAAAATAACATTTTTATTTATTGAAGGAAAATACTTGAAACAAAGAGCCCAGACATTTCTCTTTTGCCTTGGGCAGAGCAAAAGGACTTATTTTCATCATAGCCCGACACAAATACTTTTCGCTTTGGGCAGAGCGAAAGTTTTCAAAAAACAAAACAAAACATTACTCGGAAATGTGCATCACAACAGGAACATCAACAACTATCCAGTTCTGGCAAGCCACTCCATGCGTTACAAAATCGGGTAAATCCTCTTCAGAATCGTCTCCTATTACAGCATCAACCTCAGGAGGAGTCGGATGGATAAAACCTGCGCTTCGGAAAACCTCTTGAATCGGACGAGTAACCACTTCCTGCTTGACTCTTGCAGATACGGGATGAAAACCAAGACCTTCTCCAGACTTGTTCTCGGGAAAAGTCAACACCTGGCCCTAACCTTCAGCCGAACCACTTTCAACCACTCGTCGCGCATCCTCAAAAGAAGAAATAGATGTCCCTTGCTTCTTCACTTCAATCTTAGCAACAAATAGAGCTTGGAATTGGGTTCCAACATCCTCATCAGCATCAATAAAAGAGAAAGATGACAAATGGCTTACCACCATAGTCTGCTCTCCACCAATCATTACCAGCTTTCCATGCCTTACAAACTTCAATCTCTGATGGAGCGTGGAAGTGACTGCCCCTGCATCATGGATCCATGGACGACCCAATAGGCAACTGTAGGCATCACGAATATCCATTACTTGAAAAGTAATCTGAAAAGTATGAGGACCGATTACTATAGGAAGATCCACTTCACCAATGACAGTCTTCCTAGAACCATCAAACGCTTTAACAATTACTCCACTAGGTCTCATGGGAGCACCTGGATATGAGAGTCGAGCTAATGTAGTCTTGGGCATTACATTTAACGACGAACCTGTATCTACCAACACATTTGATAAGGTATCATTTCCATAACTTATTGAGATATGCAAAGCCATATTATGGTTCCTCCCCTCCTCCGGGAGTTCTTCATCACTGAAACCAAGATTGTTACACGAAGTAATATTTCCCACGATTCCATCAAATTGGTCAACCGTCACATCATGATCCATGAACGCCTGGTCCAAGACCTTCATCAAAGCTTCTCTATGGGCACCAGAATCTCTCAGTAAAGCAAGCAAAGAAATCTTGGAAGGAGTTTGCAAAAGTTGGTCCACAATCTTATATTCACTTCTCTTGATAAGCTTCAGAATCTCATCATCCTCAGGATATGGGATAGGTTCATTGGATCGGCCTATCTCCACCCTTGGTTCAACATTTCTCACTGGAATTTCTGCCGGTACGGGCCTCCTGACTTGAACTTCTGGTCTCTTCAAAGGTACTGCTGCAAAGACACGTCCACTTCTCGTAACTGTACTCACATCAGCAATGTTAACAAAAGACGGCCTGGTCGGTATAGGTACTTCTACCCCATTCTCAATCATTGTGGCATTATACTTATACGGTACAGCTTGGTCTGAGTTGTAAGGCACAGGACCAGGTGGATAAATGTTCAAAGGAGCAACAGGTGCAGTTTGACTGTCGTAAACGATCTCTATTGATTCGGGCAAATTGAATTGTGGTATTATAACATTCACTTCATCCTTCGGATTTCTGTCATATGTAATAGTGATAACCCTCTGGTCTAACAACTTTTGAATATCCTCCTTCATAATAGGGCAATCAACCTCTCTTGAACAAAATTCACACACATCATAATCATGCTGCTGCCTAACAAAGGCAAGTCTTCTTAAGCTCTGATGTAACCTGATCAACGACTCCCTTATGTGTTCAACTTGAAAAACTCGAAACTTTCCCGGACAGCCTTCCACCATGTTCACTGAAGCTGCCCCATGTCGAGGCAAAGGATTATCTCTAACATTTGGGTTAACATCCTTAAAAGACAAGATACCATTCTTAATCAATCTCTGCACGTCCACCTTTAGAGCAAAAAAATTTTCAAGGTTGTGCCCCGGCGACCCTTGATGATATTCACAAAACTGATCCGCCTTGTACCACGGAGAAGTACTATTTGGTGCGACAGGAGGAGGCTTTGTCGTTATGAGGTTCTTTCTGATAAGAGCAGGGAACAATTCAGTATAAGTCATAGGAATGGCATCGAATTGCGGTTTTCTTGGTGAACGGTTCTGATTGTTGAATGGATAAGCCTGTTGTCGAGGCTGCTGCTGAAATGGCCGTTGTTGAGTTGGTGGGGTTTGATGAGCTGGGGTCATCAAAGCTGGGCGGACAGCCAGAGTGACTGCCGCAACGTGTGAGTAACCTCTCCTCGGTCTCCCTGGGAATAATGCGCTGACATCCTGTTCTTTTCTTTTCGGGAAAATACTTCCAAACTTCTTAGCACTGCTAGACGGACTTCCTTCTTTAACCAAATGCCCTTCACGAATCCCTTCCTCTAACCGGATGCTCATGCTTACCACTTCGGTGAAGTCACTGGGTGCGCTGGCAATCATTCTTTCATAGTAAAAGGAACCTAAAGTCTTCAAAAATATCTTCGTCATCTCCTTCTCCTCAAGAGGAGGATAGATTTGAGCAATAATTTCACGCCACCTCTGGGCGTATTCCTTAAAAGATTCTCTGTATCTCTGCGACATCACCCGGAGTTGATCCCTGTCCGGTGCCATGTCAACATTGTACTTATACTGGTGAACAAAGGCTTCGCTAAGATCGTTGAAGTTGCGGATCCGAATGCTGTCTAAACCCATATACCACTTTAGAGCAGCACCCGTCAAACTGTCTTGAAAATAATGAATCAACAAGTCATGATCATCAGAATACGTAGACATCTTTCTCACGTACATAGTCAAGTGACTCCGAGGACACGAATCACCCTTATATCTTTCAAAGTCTGGCACTTTGAATTTTGCTGGAATCTTGACATTCGAAACTAAACAAAGGTCATGCGTGTTCTTTCCAAACAAATCCTTCCCCTTTAACACTCTGAGCTCCTTCTGCATTTCTTGGAATTGGTCTTGAAATTCTTCCATTCTATTAAAAAGACCCAAACTTTCAGCAGGCTCGGCGGGATAAGTAGGTTCATTCAAGTATGGCACGGAGTGAATCACAAGAGCGACAGTTGTCATTACCGGTTGCGGAAAATGTGTTACATACGGGATTACCGGCGGCATGGCAGTTGTCTCTGGTTGAGGAAGAGACAAAGCAGGTTGAAACAAAGGTTATACGGTAGGCTGATACCCCTCTGGCACAAAGTTGTAAGGCATTCCCCACGGAAAACCTTTCGGCATCTGATGCTGAGGCGGAGAGTTGATCTGAGTCACAGATGTTGGAACGGTGACAATCTCGGAAACCACAGTAGTTGAAGTCTGAATCTCAGCAGCTATAGTCGATGGCTGATTCTGAACAGCCACCAAACTTTCCACTAGCGCAGTTAACTTTTCCATACCGACATGAAGGGTAGCGACCTCCTCACGAAGCTCATGGTTTTCCTGTTCCAGATCTTCCATCTTCCTCTGTCAATTGGCTCGAGTATCGTATCGATGAGACAGCTTGACAATCCTTTTGGAGTGGAAAAAGAAACAAGGATAAGACTCTAGAAAACATGTGAAGTGGAATGTTGGATGATGCATGATATGTGATGCAAATGATAATTCATTTAATAGTTTTTCAAGGACTTTCAATAATTTTGCACACATCAATGGTAAAGGAATTTGGAACAACAAAAACTCATCCATTAATCAAAAAGCGGTAAATTACAACTTACAACTTTGGAACAATAAAACAATAAATTACAACTTTGGGATAACAACCCAATAATAAAGCAGTAAACTGCAACTTCGGAACATGAAGCCCTTTTACAGAGTTTTACAAAATGACATCAGCAAAATAAAACTAAAAACTAAAGATCACTCAGAATCAACTTCGAGTGTTTCTTCTTCCAAATTCCATAATAATAGTACCTGAGATATCTGCAAAATCATTCCTAAGTTCCTTGATAAACAAGTTTTTTACAAAAAATGTTGATGAATGCATGAATGAATGATAATGCAACAGTTACACACAAGTTCACAAACATGGGGTTCAAAGGTTCAACGTTTCAGCATGGAGTCGAGGGTAAAGCCCACCCAAAGGTATGTACTAATGGTTCAATCACACCTGTAAAACAAGGTTCTAAGAGTTCCCAGAGTCTACATTCCTCCTTCGGATATTACCAACGTCTTGATTACTCAATAATTAGCAATATTCTCAAGAGAAACTCGTCCGAGTGTAGCATCGCGTAACAACTACTTACGAATTACTCCGTTATAGTCTCCGCGCTACACCTAAAAAGGCCAAGATGGGTTAGGGTTCTACGGTCCTCAATTTCTCTGGCTCCTAGGTCGAAAATAATAATGTCTTCCCGATTACTCGGTAAACAAATATTAAGTTCAAGAGGGCCTTCCATCGAGTGGGGGATCTCATGCCTCCTTCTTCGGGATTACTCCCTCAAAGTTAACATGACTGTACCGCCCGTCCTATTCTTAAGTGTAACTTAATCCGGGTATAGGATTCGTCCTTTGCAAAAAAAAAACCCAAACAACCCCAATTTAAACACATAATCAAACAAATCAAATAATAATAAAACAGATAAGACAAATTAGGCTTAACCCACTTAGGGATGGACCAGCAAGAGGTCAATCTGTCCCCAGCAGAGTCGCCAATTCTGTAGCGATAAAAAATGTAGCGGGGTAAATCGGAGATCGAACTATTAATTAATTCGTCTCACAAAAGCAAGAGTTGCCACCGCGCTTTATTATTTCCAAGGGAAAAGGGAAAAGAGCGAAATAAAACCCTAAAATATGCAATGTAAAATAATACTTTAAAAGTAATGAAAATACAAGGCGTTTTTGAAAAGAGGTCTAGAGTTCGGGGGTTGGTTATACAATGGGAAGGTATTAGCACCCAATGTATCTATAGTACTCTATAGGAACCTTTTGAAATATCTGTTTATAAAAATTCGTTTGTTTGATTAAAAATAAATTGTTTTGGCCGAAAAGGGGTACGGACAGGTTTTTGAAGATGCGACGACCTAATGTCGAAGTTTTGGCTTAAAAGGTATGAATTTTGGAAAGATTGAATATTTGAGAAAAATTGTCTCAAGTTTTAATGAAATGACACTATTCGCACGATTGGACTCGAGGACATGAAGTCGACCAGTTTAATCATTTTTCCCCTTGGATTTAGACGTAAACAAAATAACCATGTAAATATAAAAATAATTAAACAGAAAATTATGCAGATAGATAAGTGATATACAACAATTAAATAAAAGACTAAATGTGCGAACATGCATTTTTGATATTTTTGTTTAATAGGTATAACGCAAGAGAATTAATTTAAGAAAAGATAAAATGTTTTAATTCTTAAATTCTATTTTTTTTTATATTTTGTTTTTATATGTTTTTTAATATTAACAAAAACATTATTTAAGAATTAATAAATAAATCTAAACTAAGTTAAAACTTAAAAGTTATTAACTTAAATCTTAAAGAAAATAATATTAAAATTCTAAATTGAACCTAAAGTTAAACTAATAAAATAGGTCACATTATTTAAAATGTTTTAATTGAATTACATCTCTCTTTTTTTTATTAGATCTTTACTAATTAACTAATGTAATAATAATTCTAAAAAGACTAAAAGAAAGCAAAATAGAAAAAGGATGTATATCAAAAGAATAAAAAAATGGACAAGTAAATATATGGGCCAAAGAGGTTCTAAGGGGGCCTGATCAAAACAGAAAAAAAGGGGGTGCATTAGAAATTCGTTGGGCTTTGGCAATTGAAATGGGTTAAGATCCAACATTATTTCATAATTTACTATTTAGGGTTAAACATTGTTTGTTCAGTTAGGGAAAGGGATTAGGGTTTTGGACACAAGCGACGCTCCTTCGTCTCGTTCTCGTGCTCTTCTTCTTCATGCTTTCGCCTCTGAGTTCTCCTTGCCACGGCCACCGGTACCTCGACACTTCTTCTTCCCTCCAGCAAAGCACTAGGGCGACGGAATTACGGTACAATTTCACTTTATTTCGTTAGGTTTGTTGATTACTGCATGTGTTGATTTTGTGTTCATTTTGATTCCGATTTCTTATTTATTAATGGTTGTTTGAGGGATACAAAAGAAAGAGAAGGAGAAAAAACGTTACCTTTGGGAGAGGGAGGAAGGACGGTTGGGTGTGCGTAGGAGGCCGGACGGAGAGGAAAGGTGATGCGGTGCGAGCTTCTTTGACCCTGGTTTGTCTTTTTCCTCTTCTTGCTAGCTTGCTGTATGCTTTCTATTGGCCAATGATGATTACTGTGAGGCTTTTCTGGTTGCCTTGAACATGCTACTGTGTTGCCTTCGTTGTATGCTTTTTCTCTTCTTTTTTTTTTGTGATTTCGTTGCCTCGTTATTGGCCTATGATGATAACTCTGAGGCCTTGATGCTTGACATTGCTACTGTTGAAATGTTTGTTTTGACTAGCTTCTTTTCTTCTTCCTTCTGCTTTGCTTCTGTATGCTTTAATGGCCTATGATGATTACTGAGGTTTGATGCTTTGAACATGCTAGTGTTGAAATATTGTTTTGACTAGCTTCTTTTCTTCTTCTTCTTGCCTTGCTACTGTTCGCTTGAATTTGGTTGCCTGGATGCCTATGATGACATGCTTCTGAGGCTTTTTTGTGGGTTTGGGAAATTGGTATTATGGTTTATGTTGATGGTGCTTTGAAATGGCTATGGTTTCAACAGGTTTGGCCTTTTGAGTTTACTGGTTTTACTGGATTTTTAGGCCATTACAGGTTTTGACATGGTTTAAGGTTTTGAAATGGTTATGATTTTTGGTGATGGCTGTACTGGTTTCACTTCAGGCTTGAACTGGTTTTTTGGTTTTATGGTTTAGGCCATGGCTTTTGTGTTTTGACAGGTTATTGAAACAGGTTTGTGGTTTAGGCCATGGTTGATGTTACTAAGGCTTAGGCTTTAGAGCTTGAGAAAATGGCTTTGTTTTTTTTGTTTTACAGTTTTGAGTGTGGAAGGCTTGAAGATAGGTTGTGATATCTATGAATTTTTGAAGGGATTGTTGTTGTTATATCAGTTGGTTCGGCCTCTGAGGTTTACGTTACAGGTGCTGAATATTTAAACTATTTTATTGCCTTTGACCCATGCACTCTACTATACTGTTTTATTCAGTTTGTTGGTATTCTTTTCTATGCTTTCTTTTCTTCACTGTATACTGCTGCAGTTTTGTTTCTATTCCTTTTTCTGCCTAAGCCAAAAACCTGTAAAACCAACTCTCTTCCTCTCTTCTCTCTCTTAGTACAGATTGACATTAAAATGTGATGTACTTTATTGTTCTGAAAAAGCACAATGCTGGAAAATGATGAGAATAGAAATATACATTGCTTGCATATATGGTTTAAACTGCATATCTCTTTGTCTACTGCATGGTACAGCAAAGCCTTTGTATTTTGACTTCTTCCATACTTTGGCATGGTTTACGTTGCATAGGCTTGAACATTGCATATGCTGTTTTGTTTTCTTTTGAAATATGCAGTGGACTTTGAAAATGTGTAATTGATTTTTAATTATGCAGTTTATTTTAAAAATGCAGTTTTGACAAAAGAATGAATTTGTGCATGTTTTTAAATTGTGCATTCATTTTTATCAATAAAAATTCATCCCTTTTTGTGAACCGGGAGAAATCCCGTGATTTGCAAAAAGGGTAAAAAACGGATTCCAGCCGTTTGCTTTTAATGATGAACGCTAATTAATTTTTTTGCTTTTAATTATATATTCAATTCTGACTTTTTTCTTTAATTCTTTTGCAGGTAAAAGTCAAATGATCATCAAAGAAGTATTGGATAGAAGATGAAGATTTAGAACTTAGGAAAAATTAGGATAGCTTTTATTTCATTTTAAACATTGTAAAAATTATCGTTGTAAATACGTTGTAAATAAATACGGTATTTAAACAACAATTATAACAATTAGAATAAAATGAATAAAATTCCATTATTATCCAGTTAATTATTTTCTTCTTTTCAATTATTTATTTTATCATTTATAATTCTTTAAATTATATAATAACTGAAAATCAAATTCCAATTATTTAAATTTAGAATGATAAATAATCAAACAAACATCATTGATCAATTAACTTCTCTTCAATTAATTATTTCATTATTTATAATTCTTCTAAATTATAATAACTGAAAATAATATTTCAATTATTTAAACCTAGAACAATAAATAATTAAATAACATCGTTTGATAATAACCTTCTTTTCAAATATTTATTTTATTATTTATAAATCTTTAAATTATATAATAACTGAAAAGAAAATTCCAATTATTTAAATTTAAGATAATAAATAATTAATAAACATTGTCTAATCAATTAATATACCTCTTTTCAAATATTTACTTTATTATTTATAAATCTTTAAATTATATAATAACTGAAAATAAATTCCAATTATTTAAATTTAAGATAATAAATAATTAATAAACATTGTCTGATCAATTAATAAACTTAGCGTTCAAAAAATAAACAGCTCTCGACTTGAAAAAGTTATGAATTTTAAAATCAATAGATCAAAACGTTTGCAATGTAATGATGCAGATGAGAGATGGTATCTTAGGTCAAAATTTGGGGTACAACACTCATCAGCGGGGTCTGTTCAAAAGCATACTGTAAAGATCGTGGTATCGTTTTCGTCATCCTCCCTCAAGAGGCTCAGAATTATTAATTGAGAGTTGATCATCACAAAAATATGAAAACAGTTTGCATATAGCGAATGCGAATATGTGGGTTCAAAACAGACATATGCGATGCATTGATAAAGTAATAAAGTTTGCTATGACAATAATTGTTTGAACAATCAAAAGAAAACTACAACTTGAAAAATTCTAATGAACAAAAATCCTCTAGCTTGAACTAGTCATCTTAAATGGAGAATTCTCAGCGGAAGATTTTCATCTCGCCATCTGGCATGAACTCCAGTACCCCTTCGTCAATCAAGTCCTGGATTTTCTTCTTCAAGGTCCAACAGTCGTCTGTAGCATGCCCCGGGCTGTCTGAATGATAAGCGCAGCGGGTGTTAGGGTTATACCTTGAAGGTGTCATATTCAGATTCTTAGGAGGGTCCTTTAGAGTGATCAGATTGACCTCCAGCAAGCGCTTCAGTATAAAGGATGATGGTATATCAGTCTCCGAGAAATGTCTTCCAGGCGTATATCGTTTATGCTGACTACCCCGTTGAGGCTGGGCTCGTGACCCTGAAGCAAGCTGAGGAGATTTTCCCTTGTTTTCTTGCCCCGCATGTGGTTGAATGATGTCTGGAACTTCAACCCCGGTTGTTTGCCCCACTTGATTATTTTGAAGCAGCTTGGTGACGAGGACCCGAAGCTCTTCTTGTTTTTGGGCTAAGTCCTGAATGAGAGTTATTTGGCCCATCAACTGTCCCATCATTTGGATCTTCATGGTTGCCAACTCAATTTGTAGCCCTTCCAGCTGATCGTTCCTGGTACCCCCTGCATTTCCTAGGATCAAGTTCCTTGTGAGGAGAGCCTTTATTTCTTCTTGCCCCTGGGATAGGTTCAAGAACATTTCTTGCAGTTGGGCATTTTGAGCCCGGAGATCTTGGTTGTCCGGTTGGAAAGCCATTACTGAAATAAACAGCGAAGGAGATGAGTGACCTGTCAAAAGGGTACCTGTAATGCAATGATATGTATGATATGCATGCAATGTTTTCAAGGACCTCGCAGGGTAAACAAGAAGATTGTTAGCATTTGAATTTGTAGCTTGATTGAAGGAACTCCATGTTGCTGAGAATCCTTCTTCAAGAGTCAAGGCTCACCATATCGAGTGGGTCATAGCCCCTGACAATATTGGCTTGGGGAACCTTCTTCAAGTGTCAAAGCTCACCATATCAAGTGGGTCATAGCCCCTGACTCAAATTATCAACCTTAGCTAGAGGAAATAAATCCCCTTTGCCCCTTGCTAGACATTCTGATTCATCATGACCTGCATCACAGACCCTTGAGATCCTTGAAATGGGTCAGTCCTTATGCAGGATGTATGCAATGGTATGATGTTATGCTATGCATGGAGTGATATATGTAAACCCTGTTATGAGTCCAGATTAAGGACTGTAAACAAGACCTGCAAGAAACTCAAGTGTCAGATAACAAGTATGCAAGTAGTTCAAGTATGAAAGCACACAAGTCACACAAGAGAAGCCCTTAGAGTTTAGGCCAGCATGGGGTCTAGGTATTACCCTCTTTCAGTTTGTTGGTTAAGACCTGTCCTATCAGAAGTAACCGGGTTCTAGAGGATCCCAATGTCACTGACTACCCTCAATCGGTCATAACTCCAGCATCGTAATCTTTTCTTGCAGCCAGAACCATCACGAGAGTTTAGCCTCAATGGGCGTAGCATATTGCTACTGTTCTATTGGCTAAGTTGGGTCATTTAAGGTTCTAAGGTCGGTTGGTGCTTAATGACTCCTCAGAAGACCCATATTCTCCTCGTTGCGACACAAGGGATATCGGTACAGACCAAGGTGCCACACCAACGTAGCCACTGCTTCACCCATGTCGGTCTACGCCGGACAGGTCCCTCACAGCTTATGCTACCTAACAGGGTATCCCCAGATCCGAGTTAGGATCTATGTAACTCCGATGCAGCCCACAAATATAAAGCAAACAAGCACAACAATTGAAAACACAAGTGATCTTAGTCCTAAGGTACACCTCACTTTATAAGATTCCCCAGCAGAGTCGCCAGTTCTGTGATCGGTGGATCTGGAACTGACTGTTTAACGCTGGTTCGCGAAATGTCGCGGAAGCAAGAGTCGCCATCGTCTTTTATTTTCTCCAACATGGACAGGACAAAAGCACAGAAAAATTCCTTATGAGATAGTTTCTCGGTTCGGGAGGTAGATTTATAGAAAGGGAAGGTGTTAGCACCCTTTCTATCCATGGTTATCCATGGGATCTTAGATACTTGCTCATTGTGTTTTCAAAAGTGTTTGCTTTTCAATTGTGAGTGGGTTTGAAAAAGTTTCGTTTAAAGATTTCAGATCGGCTCTTGTATCAATCCTCAAGAGTGTTTGAAAAATTGTTTTAAAAGCTTTTTTGAAAGTGTCGGTGTGAAAAGAGTTTTGATTTGTTTTGAATTAGAGCAAGTATCTATGAGTCATCTACCTACCCTAAGGAATTAGGCTGTGTAAATGTCCTTAAGGTAGTGCCATCCCACCATTGAGAGGTAGGTAGCACCACCGTTGGAGGTGTTCGGGTCAATTCGTTTGTAGGGACAATGTGGTCACCAGAGCAACAGTAGGACACCTTAGAAGCTACCCTTATGCCATGTTCATGGACATAAGGACTTACTAAAACGTCCTATACTCGACGACCACGTTTCGAGGGGCAAGGCAACAGTGAGGCGTACCCTAAGAGTGGTGTGTGAATTTGTGTACTATTTTCAGTTATGTTTTATCTTGTCATGCATTTGGTGAGCTACGCTTTGATTTTATTTGGGCCATTCATTCTTTCATGCAAAGTTTAGCAGTTTTAAGGGTGCGGAAATTAAAGTGCGGAAAATAAAGTCCTACGCTATTACAAGGCGCGAGTCTATACATCGCCAAATTAACAAAGACCCGTTTTTTAATAAAATGCGGAAAATAACTAAATTTCCTAATTACTATTACGAAGCTTGGGCAATTACATAATATTAAAAGGAAAATAAGAATAAATGTGCGAAAAGGAATTAGAATCGAATGTTCGAGGGCGTTTGACCCTTTTGAGAAATTAATTTGAAATTAAAAGTTAATTAATTATTTAATAAGAAAAGAAGTCATTTTTATGGTTTTTGGTATTTATGAAATAAAGAAAATTAATTAAAGTTAGAAATTAAATGAAACCCTAGTTCTAAATTATTTTTAATTGTTAAAGAAAAAGATTAAAGTTTTAACCTAATTTACACTAATTAATTAATTACATGTTTATTTACAAAATAATTAATAATTAATAATAATAATAATAATAATAAGAAATTATTTATTAACAAAAATTATAAAAATGCTAAAAAAACCTAATTTCTACATATTTTAGTTATTAAGAAAAGATTAAAATTAAAACATAATTTTACTAAATTAATGGTTCAAAGATTTTATTTACAAAAATATTAATGAATTAAATATTAAATAAACATATTTTATTTTTTGATTTCTGATTTTTGTGTTATGAAAATTATTTTTGTGAATTAAATAAAACAATAAAACAATTAAAAGAATAAAAAGGAAAATTAAAATAAAAAATATAAATATGCAAACCGTGGGGGTGTCTGGCCCTTTTGGAGGTTTCATTTTGAGAAATTTGGCCCAAGAATGCAAGGCCCTTTGGACTTTCTGGAATTGCGTGTGCATCAGTTGACCAGCGTACATGGTGGACCTCCATTCATAGCCTTCAGATTGAAGCTTCTGGGCGCGTGGCAAGCTAGGAGATGGGGTTGTACAATGGTCTTTTGAGGGCATGCTGCATAGAAACATATTGAGAAAAATATTATGGAAGAAGTGGGGGACCTGGGAATCGAACCCAGGTCCCAGTACCTGCAAGCCAGCTAAGCTACCAACTGAACCATTTAGCGCGTTTGTTAATATAATGAATGGAGAATAATATAATAGAAAAGAAAGTATTATGCTGGAATAACAAAAAAAAACGCGCCAATGTTTAAACTATCCAACCATGTCCAGACACACATGCATCGTCTTCATCTTTTTCTTGGAAATAATATCAAATATCGGGGGTTTTAAACCCCCACTAACTGCAAAGCATAAAAATAGGATTAGCATATGAGTAAACATAAAAAGGGCGCGAGGTGGTTGTTCAATTCGTCCTGATGTCCTGATTTCAATGGTACCAGTTTGGATGGCCAATTTGTCCTTATGTGTAAAACCCCAAATTGAAGCTTCTGAAACCCTAACCTACGTTAATGGTGGATTCTTGTACAGGAAGTATTAGTTCAATTGAGTAGTACCATTAGCTTCAGAGCATTCATGTTAGTATAAATCAATCAACAAAATGCATGAACAATGCTTAAAAATCAAAACACGATAATGGATAATTTCATGAAAAGTAAGACATCGTTCTACCACTTCTTTGGGTATGGAGGCCTGGATCTGATTGGAAACGCTTCCTAGGTCGTCCAACAATGTATTGGAATAGCTTTTAGGCCTTGAAACGTGCAGCAGCTATGAAAACAGTTTCCAATATTTTGTCCAAAATTGCAAGTTTGTTCTTGATTCTCTGCGCCGCTTCTTGTGTCCAATGCATTAGGTTTCAGTCTTGCATATATTTGTGGATAGAATTAGGTTAAAAACCAGCCCAAAATCCATTGATTTAATGTTTTTGAATATTTGATTTTCCATATCCTTTCCAATCTTTTTTTCATGCCACTTATGCCAATTATGGAAGATTGTGTTCCCTTGAGGTAGTACACGAGATATTTGGTTCATAAATGGAAGAATATGCTGCACAAAAGATTCAAAACCTTTGTTTAGTATTTTTCTCATAATTAATTTTAATTAAATGAATTAATAGGATTAAAAATTCAATCAATTAATTAAAAATAAGAAAATAACTCCCTTTTAGCTTAATTGGTCGTGCATAGCTTTTGGGTAATGACTCATGGAAGAAATTGAGGCCCATTAGCAATTTTGAGGCATTTGAAGTAAGGTTGACTTTTCAAAATTCCCAAAAATTTCCCAACTTCCACAAGGCATATCTTGCTCAATTTTTAAGTTTTGATCATGTTCTTGGACATTTTGGAAAGGTCTTGAAGTTCTCTAACCAATGTCTTTGGTCCCATGTCATTTTACTTTACCAATCTCAAGTTATGGTCTTTGACTTAAAGTGCCTTTTTGTTGACTTTTGAAAATGACCTATAATGTTGAAATTGATAACTTTTTGTGAGAGAATTTCTTGGACTTGAAGTGTGAAGATGAGTTGTAGGAAATGTCATTCTCTTCAAAATGAGCTTTGGATGGAATTTTTATGATAAACCATGAAGAAGTTATGCCCTGGTCAATTTGCAGTTGACTTTTCCAACTGTCCAAAAATAGAAACTTTTGCATCTTGAGACTTTTTGAGCCATGCTTTGAGAATCATGATCAAGAATTGATCAAATGATGTTTGTGGCTTCAAAATAGGATGTTGACCAAAATTTTGGACTTTTGACTTTCAAATGACCATTTTGCCCCTGTAGTTGACTGTGAAGCATTTAGGGTTTTTGACTGTGCAATTTGATGCTGTGAGTCTTGAAACTTGGCATGTGGATGCTTGACAATATACATAGGCATGTGGGACTTGTTTGGACCCTTGGAAACTTCAATTTCTTTGCCAGCACCAAAACCCTAATTTTTGACTGTTAGGAGGCAATTGGACTGTGCAACCCTTGGGAGATTTTGAAGCATGATCTTGGCAAATCTTGAATGATATGAGAGGGGAAATTTTGGGGTACAATAGCACTGAACTCAGCTTGCAGTTGTTCCAGCCGTTCGTCCTTATTGTCTTCAGGATTTTTCTTGACTAAGTTCCCAACGAGGAGTGTTTTCAACTCTTCCGGTCCCTTGGATAGGTTTAGGAATACGTCCCTGAATTGAACTTCTTGAGTTTGAAGATCTTGGTTGTCTTGTTGGAAAGCCATTGCTTAAATAAACAGCGGGAACATGAGAGACCTGCACTGGGAGACCTGTTATGCAATGGTATGTATGATATATGGGTGCAATGTTTTCAAGAATCTCGTGGGGTAAACAAGAAACTTGTTAGAATTTGAATTTTGCAGCTTTGATTGAAGAAACTTCATGTTGTTAAGAGTCATTCTTCAAGAGTCAAGCTCACCATATCGAGTGGGTCATAGCCCCTGACTCAAGTCATCATGTTTTGATCTCTAGACGACATTGGATAGAGGAAAATAAACCCCCTTTGCCCCTTTCTAGACATTTGATTTACCATGACCTGCATCATAAACCCTTGAGATCCTCGAAATGGTTAAGGAAATGTTAAGGCATGATGTTATGATGTGTATGCTATGCGTTTAAGCAAAAGTGTGAGGTGTTGTAAGTAAACCCTGCAATAAATCCAAATTATTGGATAAGGACTGTAAACAAAACCTGCAAGGAACTCATATTGTCAGATAACAAGAATGTGCAAGTAGTTCAAGTTTGAAAGCACACAAGTCACATAATAGCCCTTAAATTTCAGGTTGGCATGGAGTTTAGGTATTACCCTCTTTCAGTTTAGTTGGTTCAACCTATCCTAGTAATAGTAACCGGGTTCTAGAGGATCTCAATATCACTGACCACCCTCGATCGGTCATAATTCCAGTTTAGCAACCTTTTCTTGCGGCCGGAATCATCGCGAAAGTTTAGTCTCAATGAGTGTAGCATACTGCTACTGTTCTATGGCCAAGTTGGTCAATTACAGGTTCTAAGGTCAGTTGGTGCTTAATGACCCCTTAGCAGACCCATATTCTCCTCGTTGCGCCACAAGGGATATCGGTACGTACTAAAGTGCCACACCAACGTAGCTACTGCTTCAACCGTATCGGTTTATGCCGTACAGTTCCCTCACAGTTTATTGCTACTTACCTAAAGGGTATCCCTCAGATCCGGGTTAGGATCTATAGTAACTCCGATTCAAACCCACAAAGATAAAGCATACCAATCAAGCAATTGAAAACATTATGATGAACTATTCCTAAGGTACACCCCACTTATAAGCGTCCCCAACAGAGTCGCCAGTTCTGTGATACGGTGGGAAAGAACTGTCTGTTTTTTGGAATGCTGGTTTGCGTTTTGCGTTTGTATTCGCAAAATGTCGCGGTAAGTAAGAGTCGCCACCGAATTTTATTTTATCCAACAAGGAAAGGAAAAAAGCACAGAAGAATTCCTTTTTCGAGATATTTCTCGGGTTTGGGGAGTAGATTATAGAAAGGGAAGGTCTTAGTACCCTTTCTATCTGTGGTTATCCACGGGCTCTTAGGTACTTGCTCATATTGTTTTCAAAATTGTTTTTTTTGTGCTTGTGGGTTTGAAAAAGTTTTTGTTTTGAAAACTTCGATTTAACTCTTGCTTCTGTCCTCAAGAGTGTAATGAAGTGTTTTTGAAAACTTTGTTCAAAAAGTGTAAGTGTGAAAAGATTTTTTTTTGAAAGAGCAAGTACTTAAGAACCATCTACCTACTCGAAAAAGGAATCGTTCTATGCTAATGTCCTTTAGACAATGCTATCCCACTATTGATGAGTAGGTAGCACCATCGTTGGAGTTTGAGGGTCAATTTAAATTTAGGGACTTACAGTCACTAAAGCAATGTTAGGACGCCTTAGTGATAACCCTAATGTCTTAGATCATTTGTTTGAGGCAACAATATCCGAGGCAACCGTTTCGAGGCAACTATGATCTTTGGACAAGAGGACGACCTCTAAAGTGACCTATACTCAATGATCGCGTACGAAGGCAACCTAGTGGGGTGTACCCTAAGAGTGCACATGTGCGAGTGTGTTATTTTCAGTTTATTTTTGTCTTTGTACATGTTAATGGTGATCTAAGTTGATTTTAGATTAAAACATTCAGTCTTGTCATGTCATCCTATTACCAAACATCTAACAATTATAAATTGCGGGAAATAAAAGTGCGGAAATTAAATTACAAGGCGTCGGGTATTTACATCGCCAAAGACAAACCCTTTAAAAATAAATAAAGCGATAAAAAATAAAATAAAAGTCCTATTAAGCTATTACAATCCGGGAGAAGATACATAAATGGATAAAAGAAAATAAATCGCATGCGGGAAATTAAATTGAGCGCAAGATTAGGGTTTTGACCCTTTAAAGAAAACATCTTTTTTTTGGTTTTTTATTTTAAGAAAGAAATAAATCTAAATTAATTACTAAATTAAATTAATTAATAAAAATAATTTTTTTTTGGATTTTTGGTATTTTAAGAAAGAAATAAAAAATTAATTGAATTAGTAAAAGCCTAATTAAGTCTAGTTAATTTTAATTATTTACAAAAATATGTTAGAATTATTCTAGAATTAAAACCTAAATTGATTTATTAGTATTTATTAATAAAAATTAAAATTAAAAATTGATTAAACATGAGAATATTTTTGTGATTTTAATTTTATGAGGAAAATAAATTTTTGGTTGGTTAGTAATTAAATAAAATATAATAAAACAATTAAATAAATAAAAAAGAGAGAGTAAGTGGGTTTGGGCCTGAAATAGGATGTTTGAGAAGCAATCTGAGGGCCCAATTATGTTGGCCTTGGTTGACTTTCCTTGATCCAACGTGCATGTGTTGACTTGGTCTTTGGTGGTCTATCAATTCTTGGCCATCAGATTTGGCCTTGGGCCATCTGGCTGCTGGATAAATGGAGGTGTATGATGCGCTACAAGCTTGGATCTGCACTTGATTACCTGTAGAAGAAAAATAACAAAGGGAGTGGGGGACCTGGGATTCGAACCCAGGTCCTGTAGGCTAATGGACGTACACATTTACCACCAGGCTACTTGGCTTTATCTGTTAATAATATACAAATAATATATAATAAAAGAAAACAGGTCAATGGTCAGAACAAAACAAAAATGCGCGCGTGGTTTGAATTGGCTATTGATGGTGTGACACGTCTCCGCCTTCTACCTCACGTCCGTGGCCAAAACATTCTAGACTTATACCAACGGACAAAGACCGTCACTATAAGTCATGCCCATTCCAAAAATCTCTGTAAGCCATGAAAAGGAATTCTAAGAGCATGGTTGTGCTCGTCTCATCGTCCCGGTCACAACCTTACCCTTCTTGGTGGCCAATTTGTCCTGAAAGAGAAACACCCAAAAAAAACCACGAAAACCTAGCTATGGTATTTGGCTATACAGGTCAGATAAACAAAATTAACTAACGCCAAAAGCTTAGAAATACTATGAAGATCACAAATATATCAATGATTTGTTCAAATGATGCAAGAATAGAGAGTTATGATTTCAAATACAGGGCTAAGTAACGTGATGCTTACAATGCTTTTGAAGGCCTGAGGACGCGTGCTTTTGATCCAGGAAGGTTGTATGATCACCCAGGAATCGATTGGGATTGGTCTCTGCTTCTGAAAACGCCTCTAAGTATGATTTTGATTTCACACTTTTTTAGTGAATTTTGCAACTTTTGTATTGCCTGTTCTTGCAGCCTCCAACCTCTATTTTTGTGCCTTTGCCTTCCTTATGTAATGTATATTGCATTAGGGTAAGAAACTTGGTACAAATCTCTGCATATCAATGCTCATGAATTGGATTTGATTCCACCATTACAATCTTCCAAATTTGGCCTAAATCATATCTTCTTGTAACCAATGCACTTGATGCGAATTTGATTCACATAATAGCTATATTCAAAGCCTAAAACAACCAAAAAATCATGAGTTATAAATACTTTTGATTTTATATGATTTTATTTGATTTAAAATGAATAAATTCAATTAAAAATCAAATTAAATAATAAAAATAAGATATGGGATCATGGCTGAAGTTAGGACACGTGGACAATGATGCAAGCTGAAATAAAGTGGAAAAAAATGGGCCCATTTGACAAAATTTGAAGTTTTGGGGATAGTTGACTTTTGGCAATTTTGCAAAAATATCCAACTTCAACAATGCATAACTTCTTCAATTTTGAACTTTTGGAAGTGTTCTTGGACTTTTTAGAAAGCTTGGGATGTCCTCTAACCAACCCGTTTGGTCTCACTCATTTTTATATTCCATTATCAAGTTATAAGCTTTGGCAAAAAAGGTGTTTTTGTTGACTTTAAAAAATGACCTATAATGTCAAAATTCATAACTTCTTGTGAGTGCATTTTTTGATCTTGGGGTATGAATATGGATTGTAGGAAATTACATCCTATTCAAAATGAGCTTTGAATGGGTCATTTCTCATAAAGTATGAGAAATTTATGCTTGGTCAAAGTTGAGTTGAATTTTCCTGCAAAACCCTATTTTAGCAACTTTTGAGTCTTGATGAGTTTTGAGCAATCCTTGATGAATCATGATCAACCCTTGATCAAATGATGAAATATACTTAAAAATGAGAATGTTAACAAAAAATCTTGAAGTTTGACTGTATTTGGGTCACAGTTGACTTTTGCCCTAGCACAGTCAATTTTTGGATCCTTTGAGCAATTGATTGAGCAAACTTCCTTTGCAAGGCTTGAAACTTGACATGGATGACCTTGAGAACATATTAGGACATTGGGGAGAACTTGAGGTCATTTGGATTCAAATATCTTGATGCAACACAAAACCCTAATTTGGGGTTGACTGCCTTAGGAGATAACTTGATTGTCCAACTCTTGAGCAACCTTGAGCCATTTGGAGATTTTTCCTGTAATGTTTGGAGAAATATGAGAGGGAAAATTTTGGGGTATAACAGTTGCCCCTATTCAATCTTATTAGACCTGAGGATGTAGATTGGCTTTCGTGCCTTTCGTGATCCGAAGGTGGAAGATGATTGAACACTAGAGTGCCCAGAAATTTGCACTCGCATGAATTAGTATCAACCTTGTGATGTCGGGAATGGGCTTACAGATGCCATTTGGAGATTGCTGGAGGGAGGATGGGCTTAAAGATTCCATCTGCATGAGTGTCGATCGCATAAGAGATTCCTTAGCGAGAACTTGCATACCTGTTGTTGTGGAAGATTCCGTTGGGGAAGCCTGGTTTTTGTTGAGATTTAGGAACTTGCCTGTGCTTCAACTGAGAGAGTGCCTCTGCTGAGTTTTAAGAACTTGTCCGTAATTAAACTGGGGGGAAATCTGTCAAGATTTAGAACCTTATCTGTAATTCAACCGAGAATAATTCAGTTGAGATTTAAGAACCGGTCAGGTCTTCGACTGAGGGAAACATCTTCATCAAGATATAGGAACTGTCTGGTCTTCAACGAAGTATAATTCTGTTGAGATTGTAGAACTCGTCCACACTTCGACGGAGGAAAATTGTCGAGATTGAGAACCTTATCTGAAATTCAACTGAGGATAATTCAGTTGAGATTTAAGAACCGGTCAGGTCTTCGACTGAGGGAAACATCTTCATCGAGATCTAGGAATTGTCTGGTCTTCAACGAAGTATAATTCTGTTGAGATTGTAGAACTCGTCCACACTTCGACGGAGGAAAATTGTCGAGATTGAGAACCTTATCTGAAATTCAACCAAGGATAATTCAGTTGAGATTTAAGAACCGGTCAGGTCTTCGACTGAGGGAAACATATTCATCAATATCTAGGAACTGTCTGATCTTCAACGGAGTATAATTCTGTTAAGATTGTAGAACTCGTCCACACTTCGACGGAGGAAAAATTATCGAGATTGAGAACCTTATCTGAAATTCAACCGAGGATAATTCTGTTGAGATTTAAGAACCGGTTAGGTCTTCGACTAAGGGAAACATCTTCATCAAGATCTAGGAACTGTCTGGTCTTCAACGGAGTATAATTCTGTTGAGATTGTAGAACTCGTCCACACTTCGACAGAGGAAAATTGTTGAGATTGAGAACCTTATATGAAATTCAACCGAGGATAATTCAGTTGAGATTTAAGAACCGGTCAGGTCTTCGACTGAGGGAAACATCTTCATCAAGATCTAAGAACTATCTGGTCTTCAACAGAGTATAATTCTGTTGAGATTGTAGAACTCGTCCACACTTTGACGGAGGAAAATTTTCGAGATTGAGAACCTTATCTGAAATTCAACTGAGGATAATTCAGTTGAGATTTAAGAACCGGTCAGGTCTTCGACTAAGGGAAACATCTTCATCAAGATCTAAGAACTGTCTGGTCTTCAACGGAGTATAATTCTGTTGAGATTGTAGAACTCGTCCACACTTCGACGGAGGAAAATTGTCGATATTGAGAACCTTATCTGAAATTCAACTGAGGATAATTCAGTTGAGATTTAAGAACTGGTCAGGTCTTCGACTGAGGGAAACATCTTCATCAAGATCTAGGAACTGTCTGGTCTTCAATGGAGTATAATTCTGTTGAGATTGTAGAACTCGTCCACACTTCGACGGAGGAAAATTGTCGAGATTGAGAACCTTATCTGAAATTCAACCGAGAATAATTCAGTTGAGATTTAAGAACCAGTCAAGTTCTTTGACATAGCTGAGAACTTAACTGCATCTTTCCTGAAAGGTAGAGGTCAGTCGTATGCAATACATGATATATATCAAGAAATGATGTTCTCAAAATAAATGAGATTGTGTTGTATAATACGTATATGCATGTATCATGATGTATGGAAATGTAATGTTTTAGATGGGGAAAATAAATCCCGGATAGTTGATGGAGAGAAGAGTTGAATTCTTCATTTCCGCTGGGGATGACAAACGAAGATGATTGTGAGAATCGACCTGCAGGAGAGGATAACTCCGTTGGGGAATATACTGATGAGGAGATTACTCTGTGGGGAAGAGATGCTCTACTGAGGATTCCACTGATAAATTCCATTGGGGACGAATTACCGTTGCTGGTGATACTGAATCCTGTTGGGGATTAAATTCCTGTTTGTGAAAGGAAAGAACTCCACTGGGGATGATCTTTCAGTTGCGACTTCACTTGGGATAACCTTTTAGGCTCTAATGGGGATAATCCTTTGAGCTTTGCTGGGGACAATCTTCCTTTGAACTCAGTTGGGGATATTTATTTTTATACTCCGCCGGGGACGAACTTCCGGAGTTTACTGGGGATGATTCTTCAACTCCATTGGGGAAGCTTTTTCAGACTGTGCGGGGAAAATTTTAACTCCACTAGGGATGTCTTGTATTCTGCTGATGAATATTCTTATACTCTGTTGGGGAATATTAATACTGCCGGAGATATTAAGCCTTTTCAGTGCTGATGGTAGATAAACTCTGCTTGGGGAGAATATTACCGATTCATTTACAGTTGCGAGTCTCAGCTGGGGAGAGTTAATATTACTGTCTTTTTCTTTTATTCTGCGGGGAGTAGATGTTATTGGGACGTATGTGATCGGGACTTTATAAGTCTATCGGGATACTAACTGTAAGTATACAGTTTAGTCGTTCTAGTTTTAAAAGATTATCGAACCTACAAAGACTGAGGATCAATCACATACGATCTAATGTTACAGTTTGTTTAACTAAGCGATGAATATTCGATTTTAGGGGGGAAACAGTTTAATTAAAAATAATAGTAATAATTATGCCGGTATGTGATAATCGGACTTCAGGAATTCGGTGAATCGCTTGGCCTATAAAGTATTTCGGTAAAAACTAATTATTTAAAAACCTGAGACATACACTCTCGTGTTCATGAAATAAGTTATGCTACTAAACCTAGTGGATGCACTTTAAATTTAATAACACTTTTTGAAAACAATTTGAGTTTAATTAATTTATTAAAACACTCTCGTGTATTTAAAAATTAATGTTTCGTTACCACTATCTGGGTTGAACCCCAGCTCTCGCATGCAGGTTCTTGCCTTAATTAATTTCCCACTCTCGTGGCAAAATCGTGTTAATTAACCTCTCACTCTCGTGACAAGGGTAGTTAAATTAAGCTTGGAAATTAGAAACAAGAAATTGTTTTATAAATAAATATTTTTGGCCAAGGTATCACTGAATTCTTTCAGTTCTTAAGAGTCACATACCAGTACGAATAATTTAGCCGAACATAATAGATTTAACAATAATGCAATTCAAAATATATTTCATAAAAATAATTGGCATAATACAAAAATGAATAAATATTAATTGCAATAAAAACCTGGAATTAACGTTGATATGGTAATCTTGAAATATTACAATATTCCTTACAGCTTGATTGAAGTAAATAAATTGTGGTAATTCTTGAATGAAGAATTAACACCTAAAACTAAAGCTTGAAATAATACTGGAAGTAGGAATTACAGTATGTGGAAAAAATGATCTAAAACAAGGAAATAAAATAATTACAAAAGTAATAAATTTGTTCTGGGAAAATTCCTTCGACCCCCTGCAGCTTTGCACTACCACATATATATATAGCAGAGGAAATAGCAGTTGAAAGTGTCTTGAGAAAAGGTTGAGTGGAGGAAATATAGGGAGCATGGTTACTGAGTGGAGGGAAAATAGGAGAACAAGTCTGCCCTTGCGTTGCCCACATCTCCACCCATTTACAACATCCATCTTCACGCGCGTGACGGTCGTCACAGGTGGGTGACGGTCGTAACACGCTTAAATAGCGCACCACGCTCGTCAGTGATGTGTGACGAGCGTTGTTCCAAGTTGGGGGGCGTTACGCCCGTCACTGCTCCAAAATTCCAAACTTTGCAGTTTTAGTTCTTTTTCTCTTTGTTTATTGTCTAGCCTTCTTCATGTAGTCCTTTTTCATTGGTTTGAGTTGACAAATGTTATACCTGTAAAAAGACAAATAAACTCGGAATAATCGGGGGTTAGACGACTTAATATAATATAAAATCGGTAAAAAGCATAGTAATTATATGATACATTTTCTCGTTATCAAATTCCCCCATACTTAAACCTTTGCTTGTCCTCAAACAAATAGTCATTCGAAAGGTCGGACAAGTTTTGTTAAGGGCATAAGCATGACATACCTTGGATTTTTAAAGTAATTTCGGGAAATCCTCGTCGGTTCGACCGATACTTGAGTGAAACACTAAAGATACTGGTTATGACACAAGCAATAAGCTTAGTCATAGGCTTCCATTTCAAACGAGCTATCCAACAATTCCGTTATAATTCTTCCCATAGTTCCTCGTATCTATTTCACCCGGTTTTGTTCTGGCGCAATCACATTAAGCCCTTTGTCTTAGCACGCACGTAGTGGAGTAACCGGTTAGTGACTTTGATCCTTTTAGCACGGGGTCTGGTACATGAATGTGGCAACCCTACATATGTTATCCAAGTTGGAGGTTGTGGGGGATCGAGCCATAGCACGCCCTACCGAGTTCAGAACCAGATACCTCTGAACCAACCTACACTGGATTCCTTCGTTATTTTCTCAACTCTTATATGTGACCGTATATTTTGGTGCACATAATTTCTTTTCTTTTAGCACCGAGATAGGAAGGATATTTTAATGATCAGGCATCAAACACTTATATTCATCGATTCTCCACGTGGTTTATGTCAAGACGGTGCTGACTGCTAGTATAAACTACTAGGAGTTATTGTAGAACAAAAAACTCTAGATGTCGGTATAATGGTTATTGAAACAGATCGCGTAAATAGGAAGTCTACGGTGTCATAACCGTATCAATCTTGTTATGTCGTTTTCGGCTTCCCTAACTGGGGATTTCGTTAGAATAGGTATGTCGGGCTAATGCAAAGATAATTTTTTTTTGGTATGGCTGAATAAAGTGAAGAATTTAAATCAAGATGTATCATAAAAAATACTAGTTTATAAATGAAGGAAAGGTACCTCTCCGACACTAAATCTGACATTGTCCTCAATGTTGCAGTGTATAGGCGGGGAAGTACAATTACAAAAACAAACGGAAAGGAAATGAAACAGAAAAAATAATAAACTACATAAAAAATAAAGAAAAACTACCGGTGACCACGTCCTCTACTCCTGGTGCGAGAGCGTCTGGTAGGAGTGGCTTCTGTGTCAGTATCTTGGAAACCAAGGGTGCTGACGTCCATCCTTAGGGCGTTGAGCTCTGATAGGGCCTCATCTAACCTCTCATTCATGTTGTGCTGCCCAGTCAAGATCTGAGCATTTTGAGCGCACAGAGACTCAAATTGCTCGTGTTGCCTTCTTTCAAGTGCTGCGTTCATTTGGTTTTGCATATGGATGGCGCGGAGGATGTCTTCAAGATTAATAGGAGGAGGTGCAGATGAGGATCCTGGAATGTCGTGGACGGGAGGAGCACTATCCAGCTCTTCTTGCATTTCGTATGCGGGGGCTACAGGTTGGTCTTCATGAGTAGGTGCACGCTTTGCGGGAATCGCAGGACCGAACAACCAGTTTGCTCAGTTTCTTGGATCGATTCGGTCCTTGCAAGGAAAAATGATGTTCTGATAGACAGTGTTCCTGATTACAGGGTGGAATCTGCCATCCTCCCGCTCGTAAATGAGATGTGCGGCTTTGCAGTGATCCAAAGTTAGCAAAGCCAGTGCCATAGAAGGCAAAGTCGCGAGAGCAACACCGTAGTTCAGACCTATGGCAAGTGAAGTGACCAGCCCTCCGAAATAAAATGGTTTTCCGCCTCTATCACAAATAGATTGGATGTGAGCGAGTAAGAACGGGGCGGCATTGATCTTTTTCCCTGTGAATGCGCAATGCATGAAGAAGAGCTCCTTGGAGTTGAGCTTGTGATTGCTGTCTCGAGTGAAGATGGTGTTGCAGAGGATGCGGTGAAAGTATCAGATAGCCGGATTATGAATATGTGTGGCGTTGAGGTGGTCGTAAGATCCGGCACGAATGTTCGTCATACTGTGCCATAAGTTAAAAGCTTCCTCGCCAAAATTATCTGGCACCCGGAGGTGGACACCTTCGTCAGAACAGAAACCTAACAGCCGTGCGATGTCGGTTTGGGGCAGCTGATGCTCCGTGCCAAACATGCGAAATTTGGCCACGCCTGAGAGTTGGTTCGTGGCACCAGGGGGAGTAATGTATGCAAAGGAACTCAGAAACTCAAAGGTGAGAGTTTTGTAAATGGGTTGTGGTTCGCGGCACAGGTTCCATAAGTTCACGTTCTGTAAAAGTTGTCGGACGCTGTCTAGCAGTCTCAAATTCCTCAAACAATCAAGGTTAACATACCGTGTAGGTTGGAGACCGCGGCGTTAGAACTTCTGGAATTTGAGTCGTTGGGTGTCACCTTTCTCGCCGGCTCTGAAAGTGAGATTGGGGATTTGCTGGTTGTTGGCCATAGTGCATGCAAAAGATTTAATCGTGAAAATGGTTTGGAATGTGGATTGAGTAGTGGGTTGATGGAGTTTAAGTGTTGGAGTGTTGGAATTTGAGAGAAAATTTGAATGGGTACTGTTACGGATTTGGGAAAAAGGGAAGAATGAATGGAAAGTGGAACGACTTCTGTAATAGCAGAATCTGCTATTGGGCGCGCGTGACGATCGTCACAATGGGCTGACAGGCGTAACACAGTGAAACGCGTGTTACGCTCGTCATGGGGACGTTACGATTGTTACGGGTGCAAAGAATCATGTTTATGAAATGGACGAAACAGTATAATTGCAAAACATTATAACATAATAATTCAATACATGCAGAGTATTTCCAACATACATCGTATAACAAAATTTTGCAAAATGATAATATGATAAGTGAATATAATATTAGATGTAACACACAGTAAATTTAATGAAAATGAAAATAAACTGAAAATGAAATACAATGAAAATAAACTGAAATTGAAATGAATATATGTTTCTAACAGAACTTTAAAAACTGTAAAGAGTAAACTTGTTTAAAATGAAATCATAAACTGCCTAGAAACATAAAACACAAGGTAAAAATAAGTGCTGATTCTGCTGCTTCATCCCAGTCACATCTTCAAGTCTTCAAAAGCTGCATGTATGTGATAAAACTGCTCCACAGTAATATCAATTAAGCCTATCACATCCATACGCATACCCTTCAACTCGTTCTTGATTCCATTGATGTCCGTCTGGTAAACGTCCAGCGTAGAAAAGATTTTATTCAAATTTTCAGCATATTCCCCTTTTGTTATTGCAGGGGCATCAACTTCCTCTACGATATTGTTACCATCATGGTAACCAGGAGGGGTCTCGGGGCCACTCTCATCAGACATTGTGGTATCATAAACTTGGTAGGATTGGGGTGTCTCAGGTGTTAAAGGGTGGTCGGGAGGGTTAAGCTCATACAGCCAATTGTCGCGATTGTGGGCACTTGTTTTGGCATGGTTAGGAAGTGTAAATATCGTGACTACTTCGTCCCTTATCAAGTAATCGAAGGGTGCAGGACCTAGGTTACCTATTATTCGTAGGTGGAAACAAAAATCAATGTTCATAGGGCGGATTGAACTGAATTGTGTACACCTATGTAGCTGGTATCTAAGTCCGAGGGCGTTAGCAATCATGGTAACAAGGCCTCCTATGATGATTGGCTCGCTAGGGTTCTCAGCAATACGGGAAAAGGTTTGCATTAAGAATGGCACTGCATTTACAGGTCGGCCCTGGGTCATACACTGCAGCAAAACTATCTCATCTTTAGATACGGCAGTGCGGTTCTGTTCTTTGCCGAAAATGGTATGTGCTAGAATCTTGTGGAAATAGCGGATAACGGGGTTGTGTATTTCATTATTATCCATGCTATCCGGCTCAGGGTGGTAATTTCCAGTTAAAGTCCCCCAAAAAATAGTCTGGCTCAAAATCCATTAACTCTGCTTGGGTGGTAGAAAAAGCAAAAGGTCCGCTAGGGAATCCTAGAAGGTCGGCTAATTCTTTATGGGTGTAAGCAAATTCAATCCCAAATAACCTGAAAGCTATAAATCCCTTTCTAGTTCCGAAACCGCGCTCGGGTATATGAACTAAGGAGCTTAGAAATTCAAGGGTAAGCTCGCGGTATGTAACAAACCTAGATTTAATATGGGCTTTTTCCCACCCCAACTGGCTAAACAGATAATGGACACTATCCTTAATGCCTAAAGTGTCCATTGTTAGTTCATCATAATATAAGGTCATACCAATATTCCTGTGTGATAATTCCTCAAACCTCCTCATTTGGTTCATGCCTCTAAAAGTGGTTTCCATAGTAAATAGCAAAGAGGGAAAGCAAATCAGGGGAGAAGGTAGGATAGAAAAAGACTTTTTCAGAAAACCTGTAAAGTTGATTGGAAATCAGCAGCAGTTGTATAAATTTTTTTAGAAAAAATGAAAAAGAAAATAAGGCTTTAAAGAAATAAATGTAGAAACGGAAAAGAAAAATCAAAAATAAAAACAAACGGAAATAATAACAAAAACAAATAGGTGGGTTGCCTCCCACGCAGCGCTTTATTTAACCTCGATAGCTCGATGGCTCAGGAGTGCAAGCACTCATGGTGGTTCTCTCAAGGATGACTCCTTGGTTGAACTTTTAGTAGTCATCATTTTCCATGGCCACTTATCAAGCCATCTCACATATCCCTCACCTTTTCTTTTCTTTCTTCTGTGGGGTGGTTCATTCTTCTGAACTTGTGGTGGTGGTTCTGGATCTATCCTAAGTATCAACTTTTCAAGTTTGGGCTTAGTGATTTCATCCACCACCTCAAAGGTTAACCTTACCCTCTTAACGCTTATAGTATCCCTAGTTTTATGGTCCTCTAATTTTCTCTTTTTATGCCAGACTTCAAACAAGGGTGCATTGGTGTGGATATTTTCCAATACCTCCATATACGTTTTAGATTTGGAGTCTATTTGAGCTTCCATAAAACTTTTCGAGAAAGGAATCAGTGGGGTATATGGATGAGGAACAACAATAGGTTCTTCCTTCTCTACCTCTTCTACAACCTCCCTTTTAGATGGTGTTGGAGGATTTTTCTTAATCTTTACTCTTTTCTCGTCTGAACTCTCCTCGTCCACATCATTACTCTCCTCAAACTCATTATCACTCTCCTTAGGATTTTCAACTTGTTTTTCACTACTGGTTGTTACAACATCCAATTTCTCCTCAGGGAAGGGTCCTAGAGGGTTTTGTTCAAGCTGGGAGATTTGAGTCTCTAAGGCTATGTTGTGAGTCGCGAGCGACTCAACCACAGTGGTCAGTTGCCTAAGGTTTTCACTATTTTAAAGACTTTGTTTTCTAAACTCTTCGTTTTGGACAGTTTGTGCCTCTACAAAGTGCTCCATCAGAGATTCTAACCTAGAGTGAATTAGCATCGCATTGGAATCCTCCATTGATGTTTTGAAGTTGAAATCATGCGATTCTTCTGATTCTTCAAAGTGAGTTAGAGTCGCATTTTGTGTTTCCACAAAGTGCTTTGTCATCATTGATATTTCATTAAAATTTTCCATTAATATTTCGAGGTCGGATTTATAGGGTTCTTGCGTCTCCTCGAAATATTGGGTGTAGTGATTGTAGGGGAAATTTGGTTGAGGATAAGTTTGGTTGGAATTATAATATTCTTGCGATTCCTCAAAACATTGGGATTGGTGGTTGGAAAGGTAATTCGGGTGAGAATGAGTTTGTGACGCATTGAAATTCTCCAATAGTATTTCGAGGTCGGATTTATGGAATTCTTGTGATTCCTCGAAATACTCAGAGTGGGGGTTGTAGAAAAAATTTGGGTGATACATAGTAATTGGGACAAGATTCGTAGATGCAAAGACTCGTTTTGGGAGTGAGTATTTGGCATACAAATCGAAAGAGGGTTTCTGTTGCCTAGTCTAAACGTGCAACAGAAGGATCGTACTTAATTGATTAATCAGTCCCCGGCAACGGCGCCAAAAACTTGATCGGGACTTTATAAGTCTATCGGGATACTAACTGCATGTATACAGTTTAGTCGTTCTAGTTTTAAAAGATTATCGAACCCATAGAGACTGAGGATCAATCGCATACGATCTAATGTTACAGTTTGTTTAACTAAGCGATGAATATTTGATTTTAGGGGGGAAACAGTTTAATTAAAAATAATAGTAATAATTATACCGGTATGTGATAATCGGACTTCGGGAATTCGGTGAATCGCTTGGCCTATAAAGTATTTCGGTAAAAACTAATTGTTTAAAAACCTGAGACATACACTCTCGTGTTCATGAAATAAGTTATGCTACTAAACCTAGTGGATGCACTTTAAATTTAATAACACTTTTTGAAAACAATTTGAGTTTAATTAATTTATTAAAACACTCTCGTGTATTTAAAAATTAATGTTTCGTTACCACTATCTGGGTTGAACCCCAACTCTCGCATGCAGGTTCTTGCCTTAATTAATTTCCCACTCTCGTGGCAAAATCGTGTTAATTAACCTCTCACTCTCGTGACAAAGGTAGTTAAATTAAGCTTGGAAATTGGAAACCAGAAATTGTTTTATAAATAAATATTTTTGGCCAAGGTATCACTGAATTCTTTCAGTTCTTAAGAGTCACATACCGGTACGAATAATTTAGCCGGACATAATAGATTTAACAATAATGCAATTCAAAATATAATTCATAAAAATAATTGGCATAATACAAAAATGAATAAATATTAATTGCAATAAAAACCTGGAATTAACGTTGCTATGGTAATCTTGAAATGTTACAATATTCCTTGCAGCTTGATTGAAGTAAATAAATTGTGGTAATTCTTGAATGAAGAATTAACACCTAAAACTAAAGCTTGAAATAATACTGGAAGTAGGAATTACAGTATGTGGAAAAAATGCTCTAAAACAAGGAAATAAAATAATTGCAAAAGTAATGAATTTGTTCTGGGAAAATTCCTTCGACCCCCTGCAGCTTTGCACTACAACACATATATATAGCAGAGGAAATAGCAGTTGAAAGTATCTTGAGAAAAGGTTGAGTGGAGGAAATATAGGGAGCATGGTTACTGAGTGGAGGCAAAATAGGAGAACAAGTCTGCCCTTGCGTTGCCCACGTCTCCACCCATTTACAACGTCCATCTTTACGCGTGTGACGGTTATCACAGGTGGGTGACAGTCGTAACGTGCTTAAATAACGCATCACGCTCGTCAGTGATGTGTGACGAGCGTTGTTCCAAGTTGGGGGGTGTTACGCCCGTCACAAGAGTGTGACGACCGTCACTGCTCCAAAATTCCAAACTTTGCAGTTTTAGTTCTTTTTCTCTTTGTTTATTGTCTAGCCTTCTTCATGTAGTCCTTTTTCATTGGTTTGAGTTGAAAAATGTTATACCTTTAAAAAGACAAATAAACTCGGAATAATTGGGGGTTAGACGACTTAATGTAATATAAAATTGGTAAAAAGCATAGTAATTATATGATACGTTTTCTCGTTATCAGTATGCTGAGGATACGATGATGATTTTGCATTGAGACTTTTCTGCCCCTGTTTCTGTGGGAGAAGGTGCCCGCGAAGGCCTTGTGGATCGACTGTTATCCCAACTTACGAGGTGCTTGGAAACTTTTGATTAAAACGATCAGTCTTCTTCTGGTAGGCAAGTGATAAGATGACGGGACATAGTCGTACGCTTTAATCCCTAACTTTTGCCTGGACCGCCCTTTCGGGTTTTCAGTCCACCGGGATACCCTTTTTTGCCCAAGCCGCCTTTTCAGGTTTTCGACTTGCCGGGTGTACAATTTTTCATTCTCATCCCTAATTTTTTCCCGAACCCTTTTGGTTCGCCGGTGTGATACGGTGGGAGAACTGACTTGGGATTTTGCGTTTGTTTTCGCACTTGTGCGGTTTAGCAAGAGTCGCCACCGACTTTTTATTTTATCCAAAGGAAAGTCAAAAAGCACAGGAAAGACCTTTGAGATGTTTTCTTGGGTTCGGGGGGTAGATTATGAAAAGGGAAGGTGCTAGCACCCTTTTCATCCATGGTTATCCATGGGCTCTTAGTTACTTGTTTTAGATCACTTGCCTTTGCTTTTTAACTGTTTGAAATGGTACTTTGTGTGTGTAGTTTTGAAAATGCTTTGAAAAAGATGCCTTGTCTAGGAAACCTTTGTAATGATTCTTGTTTGAATATATACAAAGGTGTGTGTCTTTTTGAAAAGATATTTCAATGTTTTGAAAGTTGTTTTGAAATTGTTTTGAAGTTGTGTTGTGAAGTGTGTTTGAAAAATGGCAAGGATGTTTTGCAAGTTTTTGATCAAGTAACTAAGAGTTGTCTACCCTATTTTACTCAAAGATCTTTCTTATGTTTTTAACCTTTTTTAACATTGTTATTTCACCATTGTGTTTGGTGAACAACCTTGTATTAGGATGTTAAACGGGACAGACGCGGGTCATCGCATACAATCATTGAAAGCAACTTGTGAGACGCTCTAGCAATTTTGTAAGGGACGAGATCGTTTTATCGAAGGCAACATCGAGGGTCATCGAGGGACTATGATCTTTGTTTATCGAAAGGGCATTTGCTAGAGTGTCTCATACTCGAGGGACATGATTGCATTTTCCGAGGCAACAAGCGAGGTTACCCTAGAGGTGCAAGTGTGAATTGTTTATTAATTTTCATGCATTTGTCTTGTATTAGGTCATCTAGCGATTGATTTTAGATCTTTCCATACAAACCCTAATTACTATACAGTATATTGAAAGCAATAAATTGCGGGAATTTAAAGTCTAAGTTATTAAAGATGAGTATCTGGGGATGGGGGTACAAATTATTTACAAATGGGGATGGGTCTTATCGGAATAATAGTGTCCAAGTATTATGCATTACAACCAAATCAAACTGTCGCAATTCAATGTAAAATTATAACAAATTAAGAAAAATCAGTAAATTATGAGATGCATGTATTTATTTACAAATGAACAAATAAGATTTTAACCTAATAAAGATTTAAGTATTGTTATTATTTTTGCGTTTTATGATTTATGAAAAGAAAAAGTTTTAAAGAAAGAAAAATTATTTAAATTAAAGTTTCTATCATTTTTGTATTTTTTAAAGAAAACAAAAATAAAATCTTTATTATTATTGTATTTTATTAAATGTAATAATCATTAAAAAAAAGAAAACTAAATTAAGAAAATTAAAACAAAATTTTAATAAATTTTGGTTTTATTATTAACAAAGAAAAGAAAATAAGTTATTAAAAATGAAAAGAAAAAAAGTAATAGATTAATTAGAAAAGATGACGGGCCTTGGGATTTTATGGCCCAAATGAAAAATGATGAAGAATAAGAATTAGGAAGAAGAAAGGGGGGGGGGGCGTTCTTAGCAGAAGTATTATGGGCTTAGCATATTGTTTGGGGCGAAGGCCCAATTGAAGTGTACAACGTTTTTGTTAGGGTTTGTTCATTGTCTAGGGTTTGTGAGTTTTGGTTACAGCGGCGCCTCCTTTCACTCATCTCTGTTTCTCTTATTCTCTCTCAGGCTAAGCGTTGATTCTTCCTCCAACCTCCAAGCTTCCAGAGCGCCACCTTCGCCCTCTCCTCTCCACGACGGTCCAAGGCGATGGTTTGAAAGGTATATTTTTTTATCTTGTTCTAATTCTTAGGGTTTTTACAGTTTACATGCTTGTTTATTGACTACTTATGTTATTGTTTCATCTTTTAATCCATGGTTATTGCGTCTAAGATGCAGTTAAGTTTTGGAAGAAAAATCATACCTTGGCGATTGGCTTCTGGAAAATGGATGGAGAGGAAAAAGGGTTGGACCGGCGGCGTTCTTGGTGGCTAGGCGGAGGAGGAGCGTGATGATAGCACTTTGGCTTCCGGTATCTCTGTTTCCTTGACTTGTTTTTGAACGTTTAATGATGAGATGGTTCTGAGAACTGTTGTTTCTGAAAACCCTTTGAATAGCTTCTGATTTTCTCTTCCTCTTTCTTCTGGGTTATTTGATTTTGATGATGATGATACTCTGAAATTTGTTTGTATTTGATTTCGTTGATGATGAAATATATTCTGAAACCTTTGTGGGCTTCTGAATCTCTTCCTCTTTCTGGTTTTGGTATAGATGATGAAAGTATCTCTGAGATTTTTGTTGTTTCTGAATGTGTGTTTCTGACTTTTGTTGATGGACACAAACTGGAACTTAGCTTTGCTTGATTTTCGTTTGATGATGATTTTTCTTTTTATCTGCTTGAAAATTCTTTTCAGTTAATTGCGCTGATTTCTTTTTCTTCCGTCTTTTGCAGGTAAGTACCAGTTGGATGATATAGGAAGCAATAGAAGTAGAAGTCAAAGATCTTAGGAGATTAGGCTTAGATTTGTTTTTCCATTTATTGTAAACAAATATTATTGTAAATACTATAAGTTGTAATCTTACAATATTCGAATAAAATTTGTAACAACATTTGAAATAAATAAAAAAAGTCTTTGTCAAATATCTTCGAATCTTTCCTTGCATTGTTTATTTAATTATTTAAGACTCTCAAACCAAAATAATTGGAACTGTATCCCAATAATTTTAATACAGATAAAATAAATAATCAACAAACTTTGTAGTCTCGTAACCTTGCATCAATCACAATACGCGTAGTATTCCAATTAACATATGCATTATACAGTTAAACAAACAAGCATTCCATAAGCCTTTCACTCCACTGATCAAGAAAATGCCTTAAGGTTCCAAACAAAAGTCTCAGCTCTTATCCCAGATAATTAGGTTTTGAGAAACAACCAGTAATCTTGAACAAGCGTGAAAACAAAGCAACAGTTAACTGAATTTCTGAGGATTTAGTTTCTTCTGAGATATACGAGCGAAAACCCTAATTCCGGATTTGTTGTCAAAGAAAAGTCTGCTTGATCAATTCCTGAGCCAATCTCAACAAAATCAGTGAAAACCCTAATTCTGGATTGACTGATAAAGAAAAGTCTGTTTGATTAATTCCTGAGCCAATCTCAACAAAATTAGTGAAAACCCTAATTTTGGATTGACTGATAAAGAAAAGTCTGTTTGACCGATTCTTGAGCCAATCTGAAAAATCAGAGAAACCCCTAAGGTTGTGATTTCTTGTGAAAGAGGGAGGGAAAATTTTGGGGTACAACAGCCGGGAAGCCCTTATTTTTTCCTAGGCCAGTCAACCTAGCGGGTCTTTATTCATGTGCGGTATTTTCTAACTATGTCCATGCTCTCAGGATGTAGGGAGGTGTCACTGTCGGTAGTGTTGTGTTACCATACTACTAGAAGATCTTCGTTTGATCATGCAAGATTCGTTGCTGGAATTCATGTCCAATGCCCCAATTGATTCAGATGGAGATTTGCCCCTGGTTATTTGGCATTTTGAGAGATTCCTTGAATCTTGACTTAACTGCCCCAGATGATGGACAATGCTCATGCCGTGCCCCTTGGTTGGAGGTGTTTTTTCCACTTGAGGTGACCCTTTTTATTGAAAAGGTTTTTGTTCACTAGATATTCGTCGTGCGAATTTCTCTGCTGTTTGAACAAATAGTCATATGCAAACAATGTTATTTTAAGAATGCAAAGCTTATGTCTGTCTTGAAGTTTTTGAAAATGCATTTTTTCAGTAAGATAGGAAAATTTTGTAAAATGTGACGTCAACTCAGGATTTACAGCAAGCCCTACAGGAGTCAGGATACCTTTTGCAACAGTATGCTTTCGAACTAACCCATGCTTCAGCTAGGACTTTTAAGGGTTATAACGTGGCCTGGTTCACGGTTTAAGAAACAAAGGATAAAGGCTCAAAATTTATTTGTACCTACCCGCTCTTCGTGATGTTCTTCGATCCTAAACTTAGCTAGTCGTGCATTAGATCTCGTTTGAGTCTTCGCTCTGATATTCCAGCGATGGTTCGGATACTGACAATTTATCTTTAAACAAGCAGTCATTTTTTGTTGAGGGTTTGTAGGACCTCTTTCTTTTTATTTTATTATCCCTGCCTTTTTCCTGAACTGTTTCTTTTTGTGATTGCCGTTAGCGGGATGCCCCAGTTTTTCTTCTTAAGTCTCCTTCATAGGTTTTGACTTAATGGGCTTTTATTTTTGAGAGATAATGACTGCCTGTCTTGACGATTATACGGAACCATTACCGTCTTTTGTTTTAGAAAGACCTCTTTGATGCTATTAATTGTGCACCTGGATCAACTGAGAAAACTACCCTGCCCTAGGTTATAATTAAGGTTTTTTTATTTTTTTTTAAATTTACGTGAAAAGAAAAAACTCCAACTTCTTTGGCTCAAAGGGGTTGACGGGGGATTATCTTCCTTATAACTCCACTGTTTAGGATTTGAAACAACGCTTGTACATCGTCAGCGGGGTATGTTCAAAAGCATATTGTAGAGATTTTGATATCATTTTCGTCATCCTCCCTCTAAAGGCTTAGAGTTTTTTAATCTAGAGTTGAACATCACAAAAATGAAAGCAATTTGAATATAGTGAATACGAATGGATTGATTCAAAACAGACATATGCAATGCATTGATAAAGTAATAAAGTTTGACATGAATAAATGTTCGAACAATCAAAAGAAAATTACAACTTAAAAATTCTAATGAACAAAAAGTCTTCTCGTCTCAGTACTTGTCACTTCAAATGGTGAACCTTGGGGGGATGGAAAAAGAATTCAATCTGACTGTCTTGTGTGAGTTCCAATGCTCCTTCATCAATCAGGTCTTGAATTTTGTTGCTCAACGCCCAACATATGTTAGTATCATGCCCCACATTGTTGGAGTGATATGCACACCTTGCATCAGGATTGTACCTTGGGGAGGCCATGTTGGGATTCTTAGGAGGGTCCCTTAACGTCACCAGATTCAATCTCAACAGGTGTTGTAAAGCCTGAGACAACGGCATGTTGAGCTTGGTAAATTGTCTCTAGGGCATATTTGGCTTACTCTGATCAACCCGTTGTTTATGGCAAGGTTGTTGTTGGAACCGTGAGGTAGTAGCAACTTGGAGAGGTCTATTCTTCATCAAACCAAACCTTTGACTTCTCGGAAGTTGATTAATGACTTGGTCCCTGGCCTTGACTGTTTGCTTCATGTTGTTGTATCTGTCTTGATGAAGCTAGTTGATAATGGTTCTCAGCTCTTCTTGTTCCCGAGCTAAGCCTTGGATAAGAGCCATCTACCCCAGCATCTGGGTTTTCATGGCACTGAACTCAGCTTGCAGTTGTTCCAGCCGTTCGTCCTTATTGTCTTCAGGATTTTTCTTGACCAAGTTGGTCAATTACAGGTTCTAAGGTCAGTTGGTGCTTAATGACCCCTTAGCAGACCCATATTCTCCTTGTTGCGCCACAAGGGATATCGGTACGTACTAAAGTGCCACACCAACGTAGCTACTGCTTCAACCGTATAGGTCTACGCTGTACAGTTCCCTCACAGTTTATTGCTACTTACCTAAAGGGTATCCCCCAGATCCGGGTTAGGATCTATAGTAACTCTGATTCAAACCCACAAAGATAAAGCATACAAATCAAGCAATTGAAAACATTATGATGAACTATTCCTAAGGTACACCCCACTTATAAGCGTCCCCAGCAGAGTCGCCAGTTCTGTGATACGGTGGGAAAGAACTGACTGTTTTTTGGAATACTGGTTTGCGTTTTGCATTTGTATTCGCAAAATGTCGCGGTAAGCAAGAGTCGCTACCGACTTTTATTTTATCCAACAAGGAAAGGAAAAAAGCACAGAAAAATTCCTTTTTCGAGATATTTCTCGGGTTCGGGGGGTAGATTATAGAAAGGGAAGGTGTTAGCACCCTTTCTATCCGTGGTTATCCACGGGCTCTTAGGTACTTGCTCATATTATTTTCAAAATTGTTTTTTTTGTGCTTGTGGGTTTAAAAAAGTTTTTGTTTTGAAAACTTCGATTTAACTCTTGCTTCTGTCCTCAAGAGTGTAATGAAGTGTTTTTGAAAACTTTGTTCGAAAAGTGTAAGTGTGAAAAGATTTTGTTTTTTGAAAGAGCAAGTACTTAAGAACCATCTATCTACTCGAAAAAGGAATCATTCTATGCTAATGTCCTTTAGACAATGATATCCCACTATTGATGAGTAGGTAGCACCGTCGTTGGAGTTTGAGGGTCAATTTGAATTTAGGGACTTACGATCACTAAAGCAATGTTAGGACGCCTTAGCGATAACCCTAATGTCTTAGACCATTTGTTTGAGGCAACAATATCTGAGGCAACCGTTTCGAGGCAACTATGATCTTTGGACAAGAGGACGACCTCTAAAGTGACCTATACTCAATGACCGTGTACGAAGGCAACCAAGTGGGGTGTACCCTAAGAGTGCGCATGTGCGAGTGTGTTATTTTCAGTTTATTTTTGTCTTTGTACATGTTAATGGTGATCTAAGTTTATTTTAGATTAAAACATTCAGTCTTGTCATGTCATCCTATTACCAAACATCTAACAGTTATAAATTGTGGGAAATATAAGTGCGGAAATTAAATTACAAGGCGTCGGGTATTTACATCGCCAAAGACAAACCCTTTAAAAATAAATAAAGCGATAAAAAATAATAAAAGTCCTATTAAGCTATTACAATCCGGGAGCAGACACATAAATGGATAAAAGAAAATAAATCGCACGCGGGAAATTAAATTGAGCGCAAGATTATGGTTTTGACCCTTTAAAGAAAACATCTTTTTTTTTGGTTTTTTTTATTTTAAGAAAGAAATAAATCTAAATTAATTACTAAATTAAATTAATTAAATTAATTAATAGAAATAAATTGTTTTTGGATTTTTGGTATTTTAAGAAAGAAATAAAAAATTAATTGAATTAGTAAAAGCCTAATTAAGTCTAGTTAATTTTAATTATTTACAAAAATATGTTAGAATTATTCTAGAATTAAAACCTAAATTGATTTATTAGTATTTATTAATAAAAATTAAAATTAAAAATTGATTAAACATGAGAATATTTTTGTGATTTTAATTTTATGAGTAAAAGAAATTTTTGGTTGGTTAGTAATTAAATAAAATATAATAAAACAATTAAATAAAAAAAAAATAGGAGAGAGTAAGGGGGTTTGGGCCTGAAATAGGGTGTTTGAGAAGCAATCTAAGGGCCCAATTATGTTGGCCTCGTTTGACTTTCCTTGATCCAGCGTGCATGTGTTGACTTAGTCTTTGGTGGTCTATCAATTCTTGGCCATCAGATTTGGCCTTGGGCCATCTGGCTGCTGGATATATGGAGGTGTATGATGCGCTACAAGCTTGGATGTGCACTTGATTACCTGTAGAAGAAAAATAACAAAGGGAGTGGGGGACCTGGGATTCGAACCCAGGTCCTGTAGGCTAATGGACGTACACGTTTACCACCAGGCTACTTGGCTTTATCTGTTAATAATATACAAATAATATATAATAAAATAAAACAGGTCAATGGTCAGAATAAAAGAAAAATGCGCGCGTGGTTTGAATTGGCCATTGATGGTGTGACACATCTCCGTATTCTACCTCACGTCTGTGGCTAAAACATTCTAGACTTATACCAACGAACAAAGACCGTCACTATAAGTCATGCCCATTCCAAAAATCTTTGTAAGCCATGAAAATGAATTCTAAGAGCATGGTTGTGCTCGTCTCATCGTCCTGGTCACAACCATACCTTTCTTGGTGGCCAATTTGTCCTGAAAGAGAAACATAAAAAAAAAACTACGAAAACCTAGCTATGGTATTTGGCTATACAGGTCAGATAAACAAAATTAACTAATGCCAAAAGCTTGGAAATACTATGAAGATCACAAATATATCAATGATTTGTCCAAATGATGCAAGAATAAAGAGTTATGATTTTGAATACAGGGCTAAGTAACGTGATGCTTACAGTGCTTTTGAAGGCCTGAGGACGCGTGCTTTTGATCCAGGAAGGTTGTATGATCACCCAGGAATCGATTGGGATTGGTCTCTGCTTCTGAAAACGCCTCTAAGTATGATTTTGATTTCACACTTTTTTAGTGAATTTTGCAACTTTTGTATTGCCTGTTCTTGCAGCCTCTAACCTCTATTTTTGTGTCTTTGCCTTCCTTATGTAATGTATATTGCATTAGGGTAAGAAACTTGGTACAAATCTCTCCATATCAATGCTCATGAATTGGATTTGATTCCACCATTACAACCTTCCAAATTTGGCCTAAATCATATCTTCTTGTAAACGATGCACTTGATGCGAATTTGATTCACATAATATCTGTATTCAAAGCCTAAAACAACCAAAAAATCATGAGTTATAAATACTTTTGATTTTATATGATTTTATTTGATTTAAAATGAATAAATTCAATTAAAAATCAAATTAAATAATAAAAATAAGATATGGGCTCATGGCTGAATCTAGGACACGTGGACAATGATGCAAGCTCAAATCAAGTGGAAACGAATGGGCCCATTTGACAAAATTTGAAGTTTTGTGGATAGTTGACTTTTGGCAATTTTACAAAAATATCCAACTTCAACAATGCATAACTTCTTCAATTTTGAACTTTTGGAAGTTTTCTTTGACTTTTTAGAAATCTTGAGATGTCCTCTAACCAACCATGTTGGTCTCATCTCATTTTGATATTCCATTCTCAAGTTATAAGCTTTGAAAAAAAGGTGTTTTTGTTGACTTTCAAAAATGACCTATAATGTCAAAATTCATAACTTCTTGTGAGTGCATTTTTGGATCTTGGGATATGAATATGGATTGTAGGAAATTGCATCCAATTCAAAATTAGCTTTGAATGGGTCATTTATCATAAAGTATGAGAAAGTTATGATTGGTCAAAGTTGAGTTGACTTTTCCTATAAAACCCTATTTTAGCAACTTTTGAGTCTTGATGAATTTTGAGCAATCCTTGATGAATCATGATCAACCCTTGATCAAATGATGAAATATCCTTCAAAATTAGAATGTTAACAAAAAATCTTGAAGTTTGACTGTATTTGGGTCACAGTTGACTTTTGCCCTAGCACAGTCGATTTTTGGATCCTTTGAGCAATTGACTGAGCAAACTTCCTTTGCAAGGCTTGAAACTTGACATGGATGACCTTGAGAACATATTAGGAAATTGGGGAGCACTTGAGGTCATTTGGATTCAAAGATCTTGATGCAACATAAAACCCTAATTTGGGGTTGACTGCCTTAGGAGATAGCTTGACTGTCCAACTCTTGAGCAACCTTGAGCCATTTGGAGATTTTTCTTGTAATGTTTGGAGAAATATGAGAGGGAAAATTTTGGGGTACAACATTGTGTATGTGGGATGTCTTAGCAAAACAAATAAAAAACACAAGATCATAATCCCTCGATGACGCTATCAATGTTGCCTTTCAAAATGATCTTAGTCCCTCAAAGAGAAACGCTAAGATATCTCACAATATTGCTATCATGGCTATACGATGGCCCACGCCCGTCCCTTTACATCCAAAGATAAGGCTTCTTATTAAATCAATGGTAAGATAGCAATATCAAAGGAAAGGAAGAAATAAACTAAGACTTTTGAGTAGGTAGATTGTTCCTAGTTGCTTGCTCATTTTCAAATCAAACATCCTTGCTTATTTTCAAAACAAACACCAACACCTTCAAAAACACTTTCAAAACATTTTTCAAACATGAAATATTTTCAAAAGCCTAACACTTTGTATACGTTCTTACGAACGAGGACCATTACAAAGTCTGCCTAAACGAAGGCGCCTTTTCAAAATAATTCTAAAACCACACAAAGCACATTTTCAAACAAAATCAAGTGATCTAGCAAGAAACTAAGAGCCCATAGATAACTATGTATGAAAAGGGTGTTAATACCTTCCCTTTTCATAATCTACCCCCCAAACTCAAGAAATAATCTCAAAGGTCTTTCCTGTTCTTTCTTAGCCTTTCCTTTTGAATAAAAGAAAAGTTGGTGGCGACTCTTGCTAACCGCAACATTTGTGATAAAATGCAAAACACCCAAGTCAGTTCTCCCACCGTATCACACCCATGAATAGGCATTTTTGTATAAAGAGACGGATATCCTAGTAAGAGGAAATCGTCGAAAGGAAAACAAAATTGAAAACAAAAACAAATAGCCATGTGGAAATGATCTCATTGCATTCCAACTCTACTAATACCCCAATGTCTTCAAATGCCCCTTGTCGTTGATAGAAGTTTATTGGATTGATCTTGGACCGTTCGAACTCGGACCTTAGTGATAAAGTTGACTGTGGTGATTCCACGGGACATAGTCATACGCTTTCAATCCTTAACTTTTGCCTGGTCTGCACTTTCGGGTTTTCAGCTCACCAGGATACCCATTTTTGCCCAAGTCGCCCTTTCAGGTTTTCAACTTGTCGGGTGTACAATCTTTTGCATATATCCCTAATTTTTGCCCAAACCTTTTGGTTTGTCGGGATGCCCTTATCTTTCCTAGGTGTGTCAACCTAGCGGGTCTCTTATGCGTAGTATTTTTTAACTATGTCAGCGTTTATAGGATGTGGGAAGTCTTCACTGTGATACGGTGGGAGAATTGACTTGATTGTTTTGCGTTTGTATTCGCAAATGTTGCGGTTAGCAAGAGTCTCCACCGACTTTTCTTTTATCCAAAAGGAAAGGTGAAAAAGCACAGAAAAGACCTTTGAGATTGTTTCTTGAGTTCGGGGGGTAGATTATGAAAAGGGAAGGTATTAACACCCTTTTCATCCATGGTTTTCCATGGGCTCTTAGTTGCTTGCTAGATCACTTGCTTTTGTTTGAATGTGTGCTTGTGATGTGGGTTTGAAAGTATTTTGAAAATGTGACTTTGTAATGATTCTCGTCTCTATAAGAATGCATACAAAATGTTATTTCGAAAATAGTTCAAAGAGGTGTTTGTGAAATGTGTTTTTTGAAAGTGATTTTGAAAAGGGTTTTCTTTGTAATGATTCTTGTCTCTATAAGAACACATACAAGGTGTTGTCTTTTGAAAATGTTTCAAAGTGAGAGTGTCGGTGTATGAAATGTTTTTGTTGTGAGCAAGCGAGCAACTAGTAGAAAATCTACCTACTCAAAAGGTCTTAATTTGTTCTTTTCCTCCTCCTTTAGATGTTGCTATCTTACCATTGTTTTGGTAAGAAGCCCCATCGTTGGATGTGTAAGGGACGAGTGCGGGACATTTGTATAGTCATAGAAGGCAACCCATGGAACGTTTTAGAAATGTCGTTTTAGGGACTAGATCGTTTACCAAAGGCAACATCGAGGGTCATTGAGGGATTACGATCTTTTATCGAGGGTCTTTTGCTAAAACGCCCATGTTCGAGGGACATGACTAATTTCCGATAGGCAACAAGTGAGATTACCCTAAGGGTGCTAGTGTGTAAGTGTGTTTGATTGCATGCGTTTAGTCTTGCTTAGGGTCATATATTTGTTAATTTCATGTCTTGCCATACACACTCTAATTACTAGCATTTACATTCGAAAGCGATAAATTGCAGAAATGTAAAGTCCTACGCTATTACAATATTTTAGGGATGGGGGTACATATTTACAAATGGGGATTGAAAATAAAATTAAGTCTTAAGTTACTATTACAACCATATTGAATGGATAAGAATGTACAAGAAAATGTGAAATGGATTTGTTTTATTTTAGGAAAAGAGATAAGTTTTTGTTTGAAAAAAATATTTTTGATCCTTTTGTTTTAAGAAATAAAATAAAATATGTAAAAATGAAAAATGTTTTTGGTGTTTTTGATTGATGAAAAATAAAGGTGATGGTAAAAAATAATAAAAGGAAAGAAGACAGAATCAGCGTAAATGCTGAAATAGAAGAGGTCAGAAGTACTGACTCTGACGTGCTGCACAAACAAAAACAACGTTAATAGAAATAGGGAAGGTCAGAAGTTCTGGATCCGCTGGGAACAGAGAAGTTTTCAGAAGTTCTGATGCCACTGACAAAACTTCATCTCCCTCTCCATGCTAGTCAGAACATCTGCAACTTAGTCATTTCTTAATATAACAGAAGTTACGTATATAACAGTTATGACAAGTTTCATAATGTTTCAGAAGCAAGAGATATCAGCAATATAGATTAGGAGCAAACATGAATTTGCTAATCCTAATTCTGAGTCCTAATTTCTTCCTGAAGCTCTGAATTGGAATTCTCTCTACTTAGGCAGGCAGATGCAGAAAATCTCAGAATATGTACATCATCAGGATCAGAATATCTACATTGTATTTTAAACATGCAAAATCTGACAATGCCTAAGTAATATGATGAGAGTCAGCAGAAGCTTACCTTGCAGCAGGAAAAGATTCTGTGAACTGGAGGTTGGTCCTGAATTCTGGTGATGTTCTGAGCAAGTTCTTCATGTATCCAGCAGGTTGGAAGTTTTCAACTTCTGGAACAGCCAAGGGGTGATGTTCTGATTTCTTTGAGGTGGAGGTGTATGGAGAGTGTATTGCAGTATGGATACAGAAGTTAGGATAGCTTCTAATATGTGAATCAGAAACTGTGTGGATGGTTTTAGTCAAGAAACACTTGAGAATAAATGGAGTTTGAATGCAAGGAATCAAAAGTTAACAGGTTTTGTATGTTGTGTTTACAGTTTTTGGACTCTTGGAATTTTAGCAGGGGTTCAGGGCTTTTCTTTCTCAAATTTCCGACCTTTTTACAGTTGCCAATGTAGTTCAATTTATAGGCAAGGATTTAGTAGCTTGGAGAAATCAAAAACATAGCCATCAGATGCTAGGCATTGACTTGTTCTTGAAGCAAGTTCAAACAAGTGTGGTTCAAAGCACAAAGTAAGGTGGTTAGCAGCTTTTAGCCGTGCCTAAGCTAGATTTGTAAGCAGGAATTAAGGAAAAGTAACTTCCAAAGCAAAAGTAACGCATGGGCCCAACACACTTTTGTACAAGAGTTTGCTTTTCCAAGACAACAATGGTACTTTTATGCCACACGTGGAGAAATCCTTTGGATAAAGACTCAAAAGTGGTTGTGAGCATTAAATGAGCATTAAATGATGATGAGATTTATCAAATCAGAAATCCTACCATATGAAACTCTGCCTCATTGTTTAATTCTGGGTCAGAAGTTCAGCTTCAACATAGCTTATGATAGACATCCAATCTTCTTATCCTTATATCTCCTGGCTCCAACATGTTCTGAAGGAGCTCTCAGACTTTCCAGGAAGCTTGCAGCATGCTTTGTAACCTTCTTTGAATTACCCTTGCAAACTCTGACCGAACCTTTATGAAAACTGGCCCAAAATTTCTGACCAAATTCTGTCTTGAAAATGTCCAGAATTTGCTGAGTGTTTTAGTTTCATGGACGTGTCTTTGAACATTTATAACTTGAAATTCCAGCATTTCTAGGAGAAGTTCTATTCTGCAATGTTTTAGATCTTTTTGAAATCTATAACTTTTGTGCCAGAAGTTCTTACAGAATCAGCTTGCATCATGGTGATAATCTGATCAGAAGTTCTGAGCTTGTCATATTTCTTAAACACTTAGAAAAATTCTAAGTATTTAGAATTTTGACTTTTTTTGGATTTCTTGATGAAGCAAACTTCATATTTCAACGTGTCTTGATGAAATATGATTTTTAAAGCTTAATTTTGATCCAAAAGTCAAAGTTTGTCTTTTTAGTGTGCAAATGACCATTTTGCCCTTGTGAATGACCTTCTTAAAAATTTTGTAATTCAAGGTTTGAAATTGGAGGGGAGCAAACCTGAGGATTCAGGGTGGTCCTTTGAGAAATGAGGGGGGAAAATTTTGGGGTACAACAGCTGCCCCTGTTCAATCTTCTTAAGCCTGAGGATGTAGATTGGCTGGTCTGCCTTTCATGATCTGAAGGTGGAAGATGATTGAACACTAGAGTGCCCAGAAATTTGCACTCGATGATGTTGTGGTTGATTGTATAGGGAATGGACTTACAAATGCCATTTGGAAGGCGAAGGGGAGTCGTTAGAGATGGGCTTAAAGATGTCATCCAGAAAAGATCGGTTGCATAAGAGATTCCTTGGAGAGAATTCCCGTACCTGCTGTTGAGGAGGACCTTGATGAGGAATGTTGATTTATGCCCTGGGAAGTAAGATCTAGTTAGGGTCTATGTTGTACAGCGGCCTACTGGGGAAATGTGAAACTGATCGTATCTGGTCGCATCTGGGCCTTTCAATGTTATAAACTGTTGTCTGGAGATAAGGGAGAAGGAACCTGGATAGTAGGGTTACTTCGAGATGAAATCCTGGATAGCAGGGTTGGCAGATTTGCCATTTGGAAAAATGATGGATAGTTGTTGGAGATGGGCTTAAAAGATGCCATCCAAAATTGATTATTAGTTTTGTAATTTGTGAGCTGTAAGAATGAATATCAAAATGGCGTCCGTGCCTAGAGCGTATCTGAACTGTATCTGAAAGCTGAGTCTGAATGAGTATCAGAATGGCATCCTTGTCTGGATCGTATCTGAACTGTATATGAAGGTTGAGTCTGAATGAGTATCAGAATGACATCCGTGTCTGGAGCGTACTTGAAACTGTATCTGAGGTTTTCTTTGAATGAGTATCAGGATGGCATCTGTGTCTGGAGCGTATCTGAAATTGAAATTGTATCTGAAGTTGTCTTTGAATGAGTATCAGGATGACATTCGTGTCTGGAGCGTATCTGAAACTGTATCAAAAGTTGTCTTTGAATGAGTATCAATATGGTATCCGTGTCTGGAGCGTATCTGAAACTGAAACTGTATCTGAAGTTGTCTTTGAATGAGTATCAGGATGGAATCCGTGTCTGGAGCGTATCTGAAACTGTATCAAAAGTTGTCTTTGAATGAGTATCAGGATGGCTTCTGTGTCTGGAGCGTATCTGAATTGTATCAAAAGTTGTCTTTGAATGGGTATCATGATGGCTTTCGTGTCTGGAGCGTATCTGAACTGTATCAAAAGCTTTGAATATTGTTAATGGTAGTTGTTAACTTTATCCTGGAAAGGGTAAAATGTTAGCTAAAATGCAAAGTCATGTTGTATTAAATGTATGATGTGATGCATTTTCTTTATCAATGTTTATGATATAAGGATGCAATGTATGCGTATGTGAGCCGATTTGCTGTGTTGCTGTTGGGTTGAGGAAAATAAATCCCTGAATTTTCTGAGGATATGTGAGCCTTCATGTCTTGAAGTCGGAATATTGATGATTTCTGCCGAGAGGAATAAACTTTTTTGTAAGGGCAATGCCATGTACTGCTTTTAAAATCTGTTGGAGAGTCCTGAGAAATTTGACAACTTCTACTGGGGATCAACAAATTGAAACTTTGTTCCGCTGAGGATTTAAATGACGTACTGTAGGGATTTACTTATGGAATAACTTAGAGATATTTTCCTATCCTTTCAACCAATCAGTAACTTCCTCTTTTCATTTTGTTTATTTATAAACAGTAATTATGTTCAAATGCATATGTTCAACAATGAATCATTGGACGTTTTTGTAAACAAAACACAAGTGTAAAGAAAAGACCAATAGTTTTTGCATTTTCAACGAGATATCTTTGTATTGACTTTGAGTAAGTATTTTTTGTACAAGGAGATAAACATTCTAATAAGAGAATGCTGTCGTAAAAAGGAAAAATTTGAAACAAAGGAAAGATGGCTATGTGTAATAATCCCATGGGGTTTCCATTCTACTACAGTCTTCGTATCTCTGAGCATCTTGTCTATCTGTTGCCTTGTCCAACGCTGATTGAATTGATCAGAACCTCCAAGCTTGTTGGTGGAAGCCAAAGGTTGAACGTAAAGTGATCCAACAGGACATAGTCGTATGCTTTAATTCCCTAACTTTGGCATGGATTGCCCTTTTGGGTTTTCAGTCCACCGGGAAACCCTTTTTTGCCCAAGTCTCCCTTTCGGGTTTTCAACTTGCTGGGTGTACAGAGATTTTTGTTTTATCCCTAGTTTTTGCCCGAACCCTTTTGGTTCACCGTGATGCCCTTGTTTTGCTTAGGTATGTCAATCTAACGAGTCTCTTATGCGTTGTATATTTTGACTATGTCCGTGTTCGCAGGGTGTGGCAGGTCGTCACCATCCATGGTGGCCAAGATTATTGCCCCACCAGAGAAAATGTTTTTGATTACAAACGGTCCTTCATATGTAGGAGTCCATTTGCCCCTGGGATTACCTTGTGGCAAGATGATGCGTTTGATCACTAGATCCCCAACTTGATACACTTGGCGCCTGACTTTCTTGTTGAAAGCCTTGATCATCCGTTTTTGATACATTTGACCATGGCAAACAACAGTAAGTCTCTTTTCATCAATCAAGTTCAGTTGATCAAGTCGAGTCTGAATCTAGTCGTCTTCGTGCAGCCCTACATCCTTCATAATCCTCAGAGAGGGGATCTGAACCTCGATAGGCAAGACAACCTCCATGCCGTAAACCAGAGAATAGGGTGTTGCCCCGATTGATGTGCGATCTGTGGTACGATATCCGTGGAGAGCGAACAGCAACATCTCATGCCAGTATTTGTATGTGACTATCATTTTCTGGATGATCTTTTTTATGTTTTTATTTGCAGCTTCGACAACACCATTTATCTTCGGCCGATAGGGAGAAGAATTGTGATGTTGAATCTTGAATTGCTCGCACAATGCGGTGAACATAGTGTTATTGAGATTTGTTCCATTGTCAATGATGATCCTTTATGGGATACCGTACCGGCAAATGAGATTTTGCTTGATGAAACAGGCAACAACATTCTTGGTAACAGAAGCGAAGGAAGCTGCCTCCACCCATTTTGTAAAATAATCAATGGCCACTAAGATGAAGCGGTGTCCATTGGAGGCGGTTGGTTTGATTTCCCCAATCATATCAATCCCCCACATAGCAAAGGGCCAAGGAGCTATTAAGACATTCAGAGGAACCGGAGGTACATGCACCTTGTCAGCATAAATTTGACACTTATGGCAGGTTCGAGAATGTTGATAACAATCTGCTTCCATGGTAGACCAGTAATAGCCTGCCCATAGGATTTTCTTTGCCATCGTATGCCCACTGGAATGGGTGCCAAAAGTGCCTTTGTGCAATTCAGCCATGATCTTTTCAGCTTCAACCTTATCTACGCACCAAAGTAACACAGATTCATGATTGCGTTTGTACAAGATGCCATTACTAAGGAAGAACTTAGCAGAGAATCGCCTTAAGAACTTCTTATCATTGATTGAAGCTCCTTCTGGATACTCTTGAGCCTCAAGATACCTCTTGACTTCGTGAAACCAAGGCTGGTCCACTACTTCTTCAGTATTAATCTCGTGACAGTGTGCTGGTTCATCCACTCACTCGACGGTGATCTGGGGAGCCTCGTTATCCCAATTAAGTTTAAACATAGATGGCATTGTGGCTAGAGCGTCTGCTAGCTGATTTTCTTCTCGCGGGAAATGGTCGAAGGTAATCTTATCAAAATGTGGTAGCAATGTCTAAACATGTTCTTTGTAAGGAATTAGGTTTGGGTGTTTGGTGTCCCATTCCCCTTTGATCTGACTGATGACCAAAGCTGAATCTCCAAACACATCTAAGGATTTGATTCCCAAGTCTATGGCAGTTCTGAGACCAAAGATGCACGCTTCGTATTCTGCCATGTTGTTTGTATAATTGAAGCAAAGTCTAGCAGTAAAGGGAGTATGACACCCTTCTGGAGATATGAGTACAACACCAATACCATTGCCGAGTGCATTGGAGGCTCCATCAAAGATTATGGTCCATCGGGATCCTTGTTTAGGTCCTTCACATGGCCTGAATTCTTTACAGTTGTCTAATGTCATGAAGTCTTCATCCAAAAATTCAAACTTCATGGATTGGTAGTCTTCTACAGCTTGGTGAGCAAGGTGATCAGCTAGTACACTGCCTTTTATAGCTTTCTGGGTAGTATACTGTATGTCATATTCTGTCAGGATCATCTGCCATCTCGCTATTCTCCCAGAAAGAGCAGGCTTCTCGAAGATGTACTTTATCAGATCCATTTTAGATTATAACAAGGTAGTATGAGTCAGCATATACTGTCTTAGCCAGCGAGCAGCCCATGCCAGAGTGCAATAAGTTTTCTCGAGCAGTGAATATCTGGTTTCACAGTCGGTAAACTTTTTGCTCAGGTAGTAAATAGCGTGCTCTTTTCGACCAGACTCGTCATGCTGCCCCAATACACACCCCATTAAGTTTTCTAAAACAGTCAGATATATAATCAACGGTCTTCCCTCGACTGGTGGCATCAACACATGAGGCTCTTGTAAGTATTATTTGATTTTGTCAAAAGCAACTTGGCATTCATCATTCCACTTGACTACTTGATCTTTCTTTAATAGCTTGAAGATTGGTTTATAAGTAGCTGTTAGGTGAGAGATGAATCTGGCAATATAGTTCAAACGTCCCAAGAATCCTCTGACTTCTTTTTCAGTGTGAGGAGCAGGCATCTCTTCTATTGCTTTAAATTTGGCAGGGTTGATCTTGATACCCTTTTTGCTGACGCTAAAGCCTAGGAGTTTACCAGACCGTACCCCAAATATGCATTTGTTTGGATTCAACCTCAGCTTGTACTTCTTCAGTCTCTCAAACAGTTTTTGTAAGTGATCAAGATGCTCTTCTTCTGTTTGAGATCTGGCTATCATATTGTCTATGTAGAATTCTATTTCGTGATGTATCATGTCGTGAAATAGAGCTACCATGGCACGCTGATAGGTTGCCCCAGCGTTCTTTAGTCTGAATGGAATCACCTTATAGCAGAATGTGCCCCACTGTGTGACAAATGTTGTTTTCTCCATGTCCTCAGGTGCCATTTTGATTTGGTTGTAACCTGAGAATCCGTCCATGAAGGAAAACACTTTGTGTTGTGCCGTATTGTCAACTAGGATATCAATGTGAGGGAGTGGAAAGTCATCTTTAGTGCTTGCCCTATTCAAATCTCGGTAGTCCATACACATTCGCACTTTGCCGTCCTTTTTAGGCACGGGGACAACATTGGCAACCCATTGGGGGTAAGAGGTGACAACCAAGAATCCAACGTTAAATTACTTTATGACCTCTGCTTTAATCTTTTCTGACATATCAAGCCTCATGCGGCGAACCTTTTGCTTTATTGGCGGACAATCCTCTCTTGTAGGCAGACGATGTACCACAATATCTTCAACAAGTCCTGGCATGTCTTCATACGACCAGGCAAAGACTTAGACATAATCATGCAACAACTGAATCAGACGCTTCTTGATACTGGGTTCCAGATTGGCACCCACCTTGATCTCTTTTTTATCTTTTTCGGTACCTAGGTTGATCGTATCCACAGTTCCTCGTGAGGCTGAATGGTTCTCTCTTCCTGTTGTAGCAGTCTAGAAAGTTCCCCTGGTACTTCACAATCTTCCTCACCTTCGTCTTCAGCTTGATAGATTAAATTCTCAGAGTCACAAAAGGCCATAGCAGCATCGTTACCCATGGGATCCGGAATGGATTTATACCTGTATTGTGAGTATGGGTGTGTGTAAGGGTATAGCTATCTTTGAAAGAAAGTAAAATGTAAAAGAAAAAGAATGAGCACAAAAGTTTGTATTCGAAAACGTCCATGATTCATTAATGTCATATGAAAAATGAGATAATAACCCTTACAGATGGACCATTGTGCCTCGGGTAAGACACAATGTTTTAAGAGTGCGAATTGTTTTGAATATTACAGATCCAACAAAATGTAAAGATAAATTACTGAGGGATGAAAGTGATTGGGATGAAGTCTCTAGCCTCCCAATTGCTGAGCCCTTCATTGAAAGTCGAAAAGATCCATTCCTCCAGGTTGCAACCATCTTCACCATCTTCTACCGCGTTGACCTCACGGTTGCTGATCTTCAAGGGTGGCCCTTCAGCACGGGCATGGTGTACAACCATTTGAGCACTTGAAGTGAAACCTAAGCTAAACCTGTCAGACTAATATGGGATATCTGGAAGTTTCCCCCATATAGTGCATCCCCCTTCCTCTACCACTGCTTTGGCGTCCTTTAGTGATGACATCCGGAGCGAAGGCCTTGTAACCTTGGGAATCTGAGGCACAACTTTGGTCACTGCCACTTCTTGCAGGACCTCTTTGAAATGTTGAAATGGAGTTTCAATGAATTCTCCGTCCAATTCCACATATCTGAAGGAATTGAGATGGCTGATCATGTATTCTTCCTCTCCATGTACAATGATAATCTTCCCTTGAACCGGATACTTCAGCATCTGGTGTAGTGTAGAGGTAACAGCGCCAACATTATGGATCCATGGTCGGCCTAGCAGGAAGGAGTATGAAGGGCGAATGTCCATCACATAAAAAGTTGAATTGAAAGTTTGGGTTCCAACCTTTATGGGAATGTCCACCTCCCCATGTACCATCCTCTTCGAGCCGTCAAAAGCCCTTACCACTATATTGCTTGGCTTCAAAGTTAACCCCTCACAATCAAGTCTATCAAGAGCTTTTTTGGGTAATACATTCAGAGATGAGCCAGTATCCACCAAAACATGTGCCAGAGTGGTGCCCCTATATTCCACTGAGACATGCAACGCCTCATTATGATTTCTTCCCCTCGACGTCAGATCCGTATCTGAAAAACCTAAACCATTGTCCGTAGTTAGACTGGCTACGCAGTCTTGAAATTGATCAACAAACGTCTCTTGAGGTACATGGGCAGTTTTTAAGAACTTCACCAAGGCTTTTGCATGTGTTTCGGAACATAGTAGTAATGCAAGCATGGAGATCTTAGAAGGGGTTTGCCCCAGTTGTTCAACTACATCGTAGTCGCTTTTCTTTATAATTTTAAAGATCTCCTCCATTTCCTTCTTGGAGGTCTCAGGGATAGTCAACGACTGAGCCTTCGTCCGGACAGGCTCAACCATAACACCTTTTCCTCGAGCCCCGGTTAACTCGGCAGCAGGAGTGTCAGTAAGAATGATTACAGGGGTTGTAATGGCTTTGTCAATTGGAGTACTTGTAGAGATGATTATGGGTGTAGGAGCAACCTTGGGAGCAGCTACATGTATAATTACGGGTCCAGAAACTGCTTTTGGGGGAGCAATTTCTGAAGAAAAGATCCTACCACTTCGGGTAATTTTGCTAGTTCCGGCAATATTGCTGATGTCAGAATCTTCTTCTTCGGAGTTTATCTCTTCGGAGGCCGGCCAATCTTGCGTAACGCCATGGTAGTAAATGTCCCCTCTGTAAATCTACGACACAGTCTTGTCTGATTTATATGGGACTGGCCCATGCATTGTAATTATTAAAGGAGCTGTTTTCGGAACTGATGTAATTCTAATGGGTCTTTTGGTGGAGACCCTGGAAGAATTGGCGGAAATGGTAATGATTAAAACATCTTCAAAAGGAACAGGTGTAACAGGAGTTTTTTCAAACAAAATCTCTTTGTTATCTATCAGGCACTGAATGCCTACTTTCAACAAAGGAAAGCCAGTTGGTGAGGACAAGCAGAGATGACAAACTTCATTACAGCCTAGGTGTTGTACCCCAAAATTTGCCCTCCCATATTTCTCAAAATATTTCAAGAAAGATCCTTAAGTTGATCAAGGAAGTCCAAGGATTGACCAGACAAGCTCCCTCCTAAGGCAATCTACCTCAAATTAGGGTTTCATGTTGCATCAAGATACTTGATTCCAAGGGATCCCAAATTATCACCAATATCCTAATATGTTCTCAAGATCATCCATGTCAAGTTTCAAGCCCTACAGAGAAAGTTTGCTCAGTCAATTGCTCAAAGGCTTGAAAATCGACGGTGCTAGGGCAAAAGTCAACTGTGACCCCCATACAGTCAAACTTCAAGATTTTTGGTCAACATCCTCATTTTAAAGTATATTTCATCATTTTATCAAGGTTTGATCATGATTCATCAAGGATTGCTCATAATTCATCAAGACTCAAAAGTTGCTAAATTAGGGTTTTGTAGGAAAAGTCAACTCAACTTTGACCAAGCATAACTTTTCATACTTTATGAGAAATGACCCATCCAAATCTCATTTTTAAGAGAATGCAATGCTCTACAATCCATCTTCAGCTCCCAAGTTCAAAATATGCACTCATAAGAAGTTATGAATTTGGACATTATAGGTCATTTTGAAAAGTCGACAAAAACACCTCTTTTGTCAAAGCTTCATACATGAGAATGAAATATCAAATTGAGATGGGACAAAAAGGGTTGCTTAGAGGACATCTCAAGCTTTCTAAAAAGTCGAAGAACACCTTCAAAGAGTCAAAATTAAGGAAGTTATGCATTGGTGAAGTTGACTTTTTTTGCAAAATTGCCAAAAGTCAACTATGCCTCAAATTGCAAATTTTTGCCAAATGGGCCCAATCTTTTTCACTTGTTTTGAGTTGGCAACATGGTCCACGAGCCCTAACCTTTGCCACATGTCATTATCTTGTTTTTATTATTTATTTTTATTTTTATTTGAATTAAATCAATTTAAATCAAAACAAATCATAGAAAATCCAAAATATTGAAAACTCAAGATTTTTTACATGTTTTAGGTCTTAATGTCCAGCTAGCATCAGATCAAATTCGTGTAAAGGCATGAGGTGCACAAAAAGATTGGATTTCGACTCATTTTGGAATGGTTTTCAAAGGAATCAAATCAAAATCAAATGCATTGATGGAAGAAGATTGTGATCATTCTTTCAACCCTAATTCATTCTTCAATACATAAAGATGATGTGCAGACCAAAAGAGCCTAGAGATAGAGGCACAACAAGGAGAACCAAACTTGAAAAAACACCAAAAAAGTGCAAACTCGAATTCATTGTTCTAGGCAATTTCAAAGCTTCCTGATCACTCCAATCGTTTCCTGGGATCATAAGCAACATATACCAATCAAGAACAAGCATTTCCAGGCCCTGAATACCACTATACGTCAACCACGACATCCATGTATTTTTGAAATCGGTTTGCATGATTTAGACATTGATAGCATGAAATAATGATGTATTCTTGATCCTTAAGACATATGCAAGCTTTCTGTAATATTTGATTTCATTTTCATGGCTTGTATAAGATTCCACCATTACTAGGGTTTCATGGCTCGATTTAGGATTTCTGCGTGCAAGCAAAATTAGGCCATGAAAGGGCCACCATTGAACTCAGCAGGTCCAGACGAAGCTATCCATGGCCTTCGTTTTTGTTTATCATGCTTGTATTGAGTTTTGAGATTTACAGGACTTGTAGTGACGAACAAACGTCTGTAGGTAAAAGTCTGGGACTTCTACCAACGGTGCAAGGAGGGAGAGACGTGGCAAGCCATCACTCGTCCATTTGAATTTTCACGCAAATATTTTATTATTTTGTTTGTTTTATATATAATAATTTATAGTTATATTATATACAACAAAAACAAGTGGCGCAGTTGGTTACAGGGTATGTGCAAAACGCTTCAGGACCTGGGTTCGAATCCCAGGTCCCCCCACTTTCTTCATATATTTTTCTTTCAGGTAATCCAGTGCATACCTAGGGCCAATGACCATCATGGTCCATCAGCATCCAGTCTGCCAAGTGGCCAGATGGCCAAATCCAAAGCCCATCAATGGAAGAACACCATGAGACATAGTCAACGCAACACACTGAATTCAGGAAGTCAACGTGGACTTCAGATTTTTGGGCCCAGATTTGGATATTTGCACCCCTCATCAAATTGCTTCTCAGGCCCAATCTCTTTCTCTATTCTTTTTTTTATATTATATTTATTTCATTTAATTTAATTTATTTATTTTACTAATAAATTAATTATTTTCTTTTTATCAAAAAAATCATAAAAAATATTTTTCATCCAATTAAATTTAGGACATTTATTTTTTTTATACAAAAATTAATTTAATTTAATTAGGTCATTTAATTCTTAGATAACTTTGATTATTTTGTAAATAATTAAAAAAACTAATTAGAATAATTAGGTTTTTATTTCTAACCTAATTTTATTTTCTTTCCCTAAAAATAACAAAAACACAAAAAATAGGCCATGTAATTATTTTCATTAATTAATTTAATTAGCTAATTAATTGTATATTTAATTTTAAAACCTAATTCTTTTCTTAAAAAATATTAAAAACAACAAAAACATTTTTCTTTTAGATTAGGTTAAAAAAGGGTCAAAACCCTAATTTTTCTTATCGTTCTAATTTCATTGCGCGCGCTTTATTGTTTTATTATTTACCATATTGATGTAACTGCATACAAGTTGTAATAGATAATTAGGTCTTTATTTTCATTTATCGCTTTATTTCTTAAGGTTTGTTTTTGGCTATGTAAATACCCGAAGCCTTGTAATAGCGTAGTTTAATTTCCGCACTTTAAATTCCGCAAAATATTAACTGTTAGATGTATGAATAATTAGGGTTGCATGACAAGAATGTACGTAAACTTTAAAACGGTTAGCAAACCCTAAATGTGCAAAGATAAATAATCTAAAATTGAATCATTCGCACATGCGCACTCCTAGGGTACACTCCCACTTGGTTGCCTTCGGTAAATGGTCATTAGGTATATGATGCTTTAGTGGTCGTCCTTTTGTCTCAAAGATGAAAGTTGCCTCAGAATGGTTACCTAAGATGTTGTTGCCTCGAATAATTGATCTAAGACATTAGGGTTATTACTAAGACGTCCTAACGTTGCTTTAGTGACTGTACGTCCCTTTCGATTGACCCTCAAAACTCCAACGACGGTGCTACCTACTCACTAATAGTGGGATATCACTGTCTAAAGGAAACGAACATAGAATGATTCTTTTTTCGAGTAGGTAGATTAGTTCTTAAGTACTTGCTCAATCCAAACAAAAATTTTGACACTTACACTCCTTTCAAAACAAAGTTTTCAAAAACACTTCGTAACACTCTTGAAGACAGAAGCAAGAGTTAAATCGAAGTCAAAACAAATTTTTTTCAAATCACACAAACAAAGAGAAGCAATTTTAAAAATGATGAGCAAGTACCTAAGAGCCCGTAGATAACTACGGATAGAAAGGATGCTAATACCTTCCCTTTCTATAATCTACCCCCCGTACTCAGAAAATATTAAAAAAGGAATTTTTCTGTACTTTTTTCCTTTCCTTGTTGGATAAAATAAAAGTCGGTGGCGACTCTTGCTTACCGCGACATTTTGCAAACACAAACGCAAAACACAATTCAGCAATTCCTAAAAGAAGCAGTCCCGGTTCTGGCCACCGTATCACACAACTGGCGACTCTGCTGGGGACTTAATAAGTGGGGTGTACCTTAGGATTAGTTCATCATATTGTTTTCTATTGTTTGGTTTGATTGCTTTATCTTTGTGGGCTTTGTATCGGAGTTACTATAGATCCTAACCCGAATCTGGGGGACACCTTTTAGGTAAGTAGCAATAGACTGTGAGGGAACTGTACGATGTAGACCCAATACGGTTGAAGCAGTACCTACGTTGATGTGGCACATTAGTTGGTACCGATATCCCTTGTGGAGCAATAAGGAGAATATGGGGCTGTTATATGGGTCATTAAGCATCAACTGACCTTAGAACCTATAATTGACCAACTTGGCCATAGAAAGTAACGAGATGCTACACTCATTGAGACCATACTCTCGAGATGGTTCCGGCCACAAGAAAAGATTGTGTGAGCTGAAACTATGACCGATGAAGGATGGTCAGTGATATTGAGAACCTCTAGAACCCGGTTACTATTATTAGGACAGGTAGAACCAACTAAACTGCAAGAGGGTAGTACCTAAACTCCATGCCAGCCTGAAATTTAAGGGCTATTTGTGTGACTTGTTTGCCTTTACCATGTTTGCTATTTGTGATACCTGTTGTGTGTTTTTATCATGACATCATGCATCATGACATCGCATGCATATTTCATTAGACTAACCATTTCAAAGACCGAGGGAATTCATCTTTGGTCCATTTTGCAGATCATGGCTTCTATGCGCAGAAATACCATTCGAGTCAACTTCGTGTAAATCCCCGCTCAGCTCAGAGAGTTAGTCTCAAGAGTTCCTGATACTTCTTCATTTGTTAGAAGACATGGTTATCTCCTTGGCTTGGTCACTTCAAAGTTGGATGAGCAAATGATGAGTGTGTTGTTCCAGTTCTTTGACCCGTTACATCATTGTTTTACCTTCCTGGACTATCAGCTAGTCCCTACTTTGGAGGAGTTTTCTGATTTGTTGGGTATATCCATTCTCGAGCAGACACCCTTCACCGGTTTAGAGGAGGTTCCTAGGCCTGAAGACATTGATTTAGCTTTACATTTGACAAAGGCTGATGTAGTGTCTAATTGGGAGACTCAGAGCAGGGTTAAAGGTTTCTTGGCTAAGTTTTTGATCGATTAAGCCCAACTGTTCTGGGATAACTTGGATTTTCAAGCATTTGAAGACATCTTGGCTCTCCTCATCTACGACCTGGTTCTTTTCCCAAATCCAGATTCCTTCATAGATGTGCACGCAGTTAAGGTCTTCATGTCTCGTAACCCAGTGCCTACTCTTCTAGGTGATATTCTACATGCTCTCTATACTCGTACTGTGCGGAGAAGGGGAACTCTCATGTGTTGTACACCGCTGCTGGCGAGGTGGTTTATTTCGAACCTCCCCAAGTCTGTATTGAAGAATGAGGAAGGTGTAGGTTGGGCTTATAGAATCATGTCCCTTGCTCATACGGACATCCTTTGGAGTTCCAAAGACATGGAGTGAGTAGCTGTCATTGATCGATGTGGGGAATACCCTAATGTTCCATTGCTTGGAATTCGAGGGGGTATAACCTACAATCCTTGTTTGGCTTTACGACAGTTTGGACGAGCTCGAAGAGACGGTCCTCATGAGCTGCTGCTTACAGGTATTGTCTTTGACTACAAGGGGGATGTTGAGGGATATTGCCGCAAGTTTATACGAGCTTGGGGCATGGTGAACAGGTCTGACACACATGAGCTGGGACTGAAGACTTCTCTCCTGATGCAACCTTATCTCCAGTGGGTTCGAGCCCGTGCTCAAAATTTAGGGATGCCTTATGAAGCTGTTCTGCCGGTGATCATAGAGCATACCAATGAAGAAGGTGTTCCTTATACGGTCCTCCATCCATACATGCCTACTGATCTGGGGGCATTGAAGAGATCTTGGATTCAGCTCGAGAATGAAAGGATGATCAACGATTATGTCAGCAAGAAGGGAAAGAGACCATGGGACTTCTGATTTCTGTTTATTTCTAGTTTAGATTTATTTTCAGTATTTCTTTTGTAATGCCTTAAAGGCATTGTTAAACATTGTTACAAGTTTTAATCTAATAAAGTGTGTTTTATTTTGGTTTACAAATTTGAGTCTCCCAAAGTCTTTGAAATCATTTCATATGCATTCCATTACCATGCACCTCATTACAGGTACCATTACAGGTTTCTCATCTTCTTCGTTGTTTATTTCAACAATCATGTCTTCTGAAACACCTATTGATCAAGCCATCAAGGCTCTTCAGGCTCAGAATGATCAGTTCCAGGAGATGTTCCTGAACTTGGCCAAAGGGTAGCAAGATTTGAAGACTCTCATCTTGAAGGACAAGAAGAAGAAGAAGAAGAAGAAGAGGGTGGTCCTATTGAATATGGGGCACAGATTCGGGAATAATTTGTGACAGGAAACTGATTTGTCCCATTCATTTGGAGGGGAGAGAATCAAGAGGAAAGAAAGGGGCCTAGTCCTGTGGTCTCTGATAATGACACAGATTTTGATGAAGACCAGTATCCTCCTGCTGAGGATAGATATAAGCAACTTGAAGACCGGTTGAGTGCAATGGAGATCCAGAAGATATCTGGGTTGGACTTCGAAGATTTGGGTTTGGCATCTGGGGTGGTGATCCCACACAAGTTTAAAGCTTCTGTCTTTGCTAAGTACGATGGGGTATCCTGCCCAAAGCTACACCTCCGTTCGTATGTCAGAAAGATTCAACCATATACTGCTGATAGGAACCTTTGGGTTCATTTCTTTCAAGATAGTCTGTTAGGGACTCAACTTGAATGGTTATATCAATTGGAAGGAGCTAACGTCCACAACTGGGAGGACCTTACTGCTGCTTTTTACAAGCAATACCAGTATAATGCCGACCTTGCTCCCACGCATACTCAACTTCAGGGTATGTCTATGGGTGCGAGCGAAGGTTTTAAGGACTACGCTCAGAAGTGGAGAGATCTTGCTGGAAGAGTACAACCCCCTCTGTCTGATAGGGAGTTGGTGGATATGTTTCTTGGAACTTTGTCTGGTCCATATTTCAATCATTTGATCGGTAGTTCATCGTCTGGGTTCACTGAACTGATTTTGACTGGGGAGAGGGTTGAAGCTGGTATCAGGAGTGGCAAGATACAGAAAGGTGCTTCATCAAGTACAGAGAAGAAGCCTTTCAAGAAGGAAGCTAGTGCAGTTTACAGCTCGAGGAGCCAAAACCGTCCCGAGTGCTGCCAAGCGGTGAATGCGGTGGTAATATCAAGACCTACTGTTGCCCCACAATGCAACAATCAGCAAAGAGTAGAGAGACCGCAAAGATAGTATACTCGGCTCAGTATGACTCTGTCTCAAATTTTTCCACAATTGTTGAAGACTAACCTGGTAACTCTAAGGGAAGCCCCGAAGAATCCCAGTACTATATCACCGCTATATAATCCGAACGCCCGCTGTGCTTATCACTCCGATAGCCCAGGGGATGATACAAACAACTACTGGGCCTTGAGGAATAAGGTGTAAGATCTTATTGAAGCTAAAGAGATCGAGTTTGACGCACCAGAAAAGCCTAATGTCATGACTACTCCTATGCCTAAGCATGGAGTAAATCCTGTGGATGATGATTCATTTGTAACCTCTGTGGAAGATGTTGCTACTTCATTAATGACAGTAAAGAAGAACCTTTTATTGGCCGGTTTATTTCCGGGCTGTGGCGAAGGTTGCCACCTATGTTCCATCCTACCTGCTGGTTGCCATTTATTGAAGTCAGGTGTTCAGCGCCTGATGGATGACAAAGAGATCTTGTTCGAGAAAACTTTGGTTCCGTTAATTCCTGTTGAAGATGTTTCCATAATAACCATTTCTGCCAATCCTTCCAAGGCTTCCTCGAGAAAGCCTGTTAGGATTACATCTGTTCCGAGAATTGCTCCATTGATCATTACTATTCCTGGTCCTATCCCGTACACTTCAGATAAGGCTCTCCCGTGACACTATGGGGCCGATGTGTATTATCATGGGATCAAACAAGACTTGAAGGTTGAAGAGGCTGATACTAATGTCAGCAACATTGTCGGGTCTAGCAAGGTCACCCGAAGCGGAAGACTTTTCTCTCTTGAGATTTCCCCACCAACTGTTCAAAAACCTGTTGCCACTCCATCTGCCAGTACATCCGCTACTGTTCTGATTCTTACTCCAGTCATCACTCCTGTTGCCGAGTCATCTGACACTCGGGGCAAAGAAGTTACAGGTGAGCGTGCCTAGACGGAGGCACCTAAGAAGATTATTGTTGAAACCTCTAGGCAGGAGATAGAGGAAATTCTAAAGATTATCAAGAAAAGTGACTACAACATAGTCGAACAGCTGGGGAAAACCCCGTCGAAGATCTCCATGTTATCTTTATTGCTGTGCTCAGAAGCCCATGCAAAGGCTTTAATCGCTTTCCTTAAAACTGCACATGTGCCGCAGGAAACATCTCCTGATCAATTCAAAGACTATGTGGCTAGTTTGACCGCTGACAACGGGTTGGGTTTCTCCAACGCAGATCTGACTGCCAAAGGAAAGAATCACAATGACGCTCTACATGTTTCAATCGAGTGCAGGGGCACTACTCTATCCCACATGCTGGTGGATACTGGGTCTTCATTAAATGTTTTACCCAAGAAAGCGTTAGACCGGTTGGACTGTGAAGGGTTGGTTTTGAAGTCGAGTAATATTGTGGTTAGGGCCTTTGACGGGTCCAAAAGGATGGTGCACGGGGAGGTGGATGTCCCAGTTAAAGTCGGTTCCCAGACTTTTGCATCTATGTTCTATGTGATGGACATCCGACCATCTTATTCTTGCCTGCTAGGTCGCCCATGGATTCATAAAGCTGGGGCAGTGACTTCCACACTCCATCAGATGTTAAAATATCCAGTAAAGGGGAAAATTGTTATAGTACGAGGAGAAGAGGAGTACATGGTGAGCCACCTTAACTCTTTTCGGTATGTGGAGATGGATGGGGAGTTCATTGAAACACCGTGCCAGAATTTTGAAGAAGTCCCCCAGACTCTGGCATTGACTGAAACTGTTGTTGAAGATCCTCCAATGAAGATGGCTTCCCTCAAGGATGCCCGGGCTGTTATTGAAAAAGGTGAGTGTGCAAATTGGGGTCAACTCCCTGACTTTGCACACAAGACTGACATGTTTGGTTTGGGTTTTACTGCAGAAGCTCAAATGGTTGTTCAGCGTGCACAGATTGGAAGACCTCCCCTGCATATCGGTAATCCGGAAGTGAATGCAATTGAAAATGATGATGAAGAGTCTGAGTTCGACAACTGGATTTACCCAACTACCGACGGTGGCTTGAACAATTGGACAGCGAAGGACTTCATGCCCATTTCTTTTATTACACAGTAATAGACTTTTGTTTTGATATTTATAACAGACAATTTGAAACTTTTACAGCCCGGTGTCTTACCCGAGGCACCGTGGCTTTGTTTGTGAGGGCTTAATGATTGTCATTTCCATACATCATCAATAAAGCATTGGACGCTTTTCTTGCATTATAAATTTTGTGCTCCTTGTTTTTCTTTTCTATTTTGCACTTTATTAAAATAGCTATTGTCTTACACACACTCACATATCATAATACAGGTCCACATCCACTCTGGATCCCACAGATAACGACTCTGCTACTGCCAGTTATGACTTCGAAACTCCGATCAACCAAGCTGAGGACGAAGGTGAGGATGATTGCGAAGTTCCTGGTGAACTTGCTAGACTGTTACTACAAGAAGAAAGGGCCATACAGCCCCCTGAAGAGCCAGTGGAATCAGTAAATATGGGTACAAAGGAAGACAAGAAAGAGGTCAAGATCGGTGCAAGTCTGGAGCCTAGTGTTAAGCAACGGTTGATTCAGATGCTGCATGACTATGTTGAGATCTTTGCTTGGTCTTATGAAGATATGCCTGTGTTGGATACTGATATTGTGGTACACCACTTGCCAACTAAGGAAGATTGTCCTCCAGTGAAGCAGAAAGTTCGCCGAATGCGCCATGGGATGTCTGAGAAAATCAAAGCAGAGGTTATGAAACAGTTTGATGCTGGTTTTCTAGCAGTTACTTCTTACCCGCAGTGGGTTGCCAACGTGGTTCCGGTGCCGAAGAAAGATGGTAAAGTTCGGATGTGTGTTGAATATAGGGATCTGAATAAGGCAAGTCCCAAGGATGATTTCCCTCTGCCTCATATCGATGTTCTGGTCGACAACACCGCACAGCATAAGGTCTTCTCCTTTATGGATGGTTTCTCCAGTTACAATCATATTAAGATGGCTCCCGAGGACATGGAGAAGACATCGTTCGTTACGCAGTGGGGTACTTTTTGCTACAAAGTCATGCCATTTGGATTGAAGAATGTTGGGGCAACGTATCAGTGTGCCATGGTCGCTTTGTTCCACGACATGATTCACCATGAGATCTAGGTGTACATTGATGATATGATTGTAAGGTCCCAAACTGAAGAGGAACACCTCGACCATCTCCAAAAGCTATTTGACAGGTTGAAGTTGTACAAGCTGAGGTTAAACCCGAACAAGTGCACCTTCGGGGTTAGATCTGGTAAGCTGATGGGTTTCATCGTTAGTGATAAAGGTATTCAAGTGGATCCTGCAAAGGTGAAGGCCATACAGGAGATGCCAGCTCCCCGAACAGGAAAAGAAGTCAGAGGCTTTCTGGGATGTCTGAACTACATTGCCCGATTCATTTCGCACCTGACTGCTACTTGTGAGCCAATCTTCAAACTGCTGAAGAAAGATCAAGTGGTAAGTTGGAATGATGAATGTCAGGCCGCCTTCGAAAGGATCAAGGAATACCTACAAGAGCCTCCTATTCTGATGCCTACAGTTGAAGGGAGACCTTTGATCTTATACTTGACAGTACTCGACAATTCGATGGGGTGTGTGCTGGGGCAGCATGACGAGTCTGGCTGAAAAGAGCATGCTATTTATTACCTTAGCAAAAAGTTTACCGACTGTGAGACCCGATACTCACTGCTTGAGAAAACTTGTTGCGCTTTGGCATGGGCTGCTCGCCGGATGAGACAGTATATGCTGACTCACACTACTCTATTGATATCAAAGATGGATCCAATCAAGTATATTTTCAAAAATCCTGCCTTGTCCGGAAGGATAGAAAGATGGCAGATGATTTTGACTGAGTATAACATCCAATACACAACCCAAAAAGCAATCAAGGGGAGTGTGTTGGCATATCATTTGGCGCATCAGGCAGTGGATGATTACCAGTCTATGAACTTTGAGTTTCCGGTTGAGAACATCATGTTGGTGACTGACTGTGAAACACCTGGACCGGATGAAGGACCTGAGGAGGGATCCCGATGGTCTATGTATTTTGATGGAGCTTCAAACGCTCTGGGTAATGGCATTGGCACCGTGATCATATCTCCTGAAGGATGTCATACTCCGTTCACCGCCCGATTATGTTTTAACTGCACCAATAACATGGCGGAGTATGAAGCATGCATCATGTGCCTTCGAGCAGCTATTGACCTAAGGATTAAGTTCTTAAGTGTATTCGGAGATTCCGCTCTTGTGATCAGTTAGATCAAAGGAGAGTGGGATACAAAGCACCCAAATCTTATTCCTTACAAAGAGTATGTGTTGATGTTGCTCCCACACTTCGAGGAGATAACCTTTGAACACTTCCCAAGAGAGGATAATCAGTTAGCGGACGCGCTAGCTACTATGTATTCTATGTTCAAGGTCAGGTGGGACAATGAAGCTCCCCATATTACCATTGAGAGGTTGGACAAACCTGCACATTACTGTGACATTGAGACTGAAGAGGTAGCAGATAAACTCTGGTTTCATGAGGTGAAGAGGTATCTTGAGGCTCAGGAATACCCCAAGGGTGCATCTGTTAATGATAACAAGTTTTTGAGGAGGTTCGCTGCGAAGTTCTTCATCAGCAATGGTATCCTTTACAAGCGTAACCATGATTTAACCTTACTGCGATGTGTGGACAAGAACGAGGCAGAAAGGATTATGGAAGAGTTACATGAAGGTACTTTCGGAACTCATTCTAGTGGACACACCATGGCAAAGAAGATCCTACGGGCAGGATATTATTGGTCTACTATGGAAGCCGACTGTTATCAGCATTCTCGGACCTGTCATAAGTGTCAAGTCTATGCTGATAAGGTGCACATACCTCCAGTTCCTCTAAACGTCTTGACAGCTCCTTGGCCTTTTTCAATGTGGGGCATTGATATGATTGGTGAGATTAGACCTATTGCGTCTAACGGGCATCGTTTCATTCTGGTGGCTATTGATTACTTTACAAAGTGGGTCGAAGTAGCTTCTTTTGCTACAGTAACCAAGAACATTGTGGCTTGGTTTATTCAGCACAATCTGATCTGTTGATACGGTGTACCCGAGAGGATCATTACGAACAATGGTACAAATCTCAACAATACGATGATCACCGAGCTCTGCAAGCAGTTCAAGATACAGCATCACAACTCTTCTCCTTATCGGCCGAAGATGAATGGGGTTGTGGAAGATGCTAATAAGAATATCAAGAAGATTGTGCAGAAGATGACAGTGACATACAAAGACTGGCACAAGATGTTACCATTTGCCCTTCATGGGTACCGAACCTCAGCGCGGACTTCAACAGGGGAAACACCCTACTCTTTGGTGTATGGTATGGAAGCAGTCTTACCCATTGAGGTCCAGATACCCTCTCTTCGGATTATGAAGGATGCAGGTTTGAGCGAGGACGACTGGATCCAGACCCGGTTTGATCAGCTGAATTTAATTGACGAAAAAAGACTTACTGCTATTTGTCATGGTCAGATGTATCAAAAGCGGATGATCAAGGCATTTAACAAGAAAGTCAGATGACAAGAGTATCAAGTTGGGGATCTGGTGATCAAACGCATCATACTGCCGCAAGGTGATCCTAGGGGAAAATGGACTCCTACGTATGAAGGACCATTTGTGGTTAAGAACATTTTCTCGGGAGGAGCTATGATTCTAACCACCATGGATGGTGACGACCTTCCTCACCCCGTCAATGCAGACATAGTGAAAAAATACTACGCATAATCAAAGACCCGCTAGGTCGACTGGCCTAGGCCAAAAACAAGGGCTTCCCGGCGAACCAAAAGGGATCAGGCAAAAATAAGGGATGAAAATGAAGAAAAAAAACTGTACACCCGACAAGTTAAAAACCTGAAAAGGCGACTTGGGAAAAAAGGGTATCCCGGTGGACTGAAAACTCGAAAGGGCGGTCCAGGCAAAAATTAGGGATTAAAGCGTAACACTATGTCCCATTGGATCATCTTGCAACCAGACTTCTGTATCGACTATCAAGCTCGGACGACGCTAATCAATCTGATCTACCTTCAACCAAGTAGCAAAGTGATGGGATGCTCGAGGATATAAAGGCAATATCATAGTTGGAACCCAGTGGGATTGTTCACATAGCTGTTTTTCTTTGTTTTTCACAAACTGTATAAATATTCTATCTTTCGGCGGCGTTCTCTTACTAGGACGTCAGCCTCTTGTACAAAAAACGCCTATTTTCAGGCCAACTTCAAAATCAATAAAATTCATTTTCACAAAGAAATTTCAAATTGTTTTCTTTTTTCGGTTTTGTTTTGCAAGAACGTCCAATGTTTCATTTTGATATATGCATTTGACAATAATTGTTGCTCGTAAATATTTACATGCGAAACAAAAGACGATTACTCGTAATATCAGGAACAGGGGCAAATAAGAAATGTCCAAACCATATAGTTGCTCTATCCACCAGATATAGGGATAGACCTAGTTGGAGAAAACGATTGAAGGTACATTCACTCCCCGCAGAGTAAGAAAAGGACAGTGACATTAGTGGTCCCGCACAGGACACCACTCTCTCCAGCTGAGGCTCGCAACCGCGAATAGGTCGGCAATATTCTCCACAAGCAGAGTTTAACTATCATCAGCACTAGAAAATTATCCCCAGTGGAGTTTGGAAAATTATCCCTAGTGGAGTTTGGAGAGTTATCCCCAGTGGAGTTTGGAAAATTATCCCCAGTAGAGTTTGGAGAGTTATCCCCAGTGGAGTTTGGAAAATTATCCCCAATGGAGTTTGGAGAGTTATCCCCAGTAGAGTCTGGAGGATTGTCCCCAGTAGAGTCTAAAAGATTATCCCCAGTGAAGTCGCAACTGGAAAATTATCCTCAGCGGAGTTCATTCATTTCACAAACAGAAACTCAATTCCCAACAGAGTGTAACATCGCCAGCAATGATAACTCATCCCCAACTGAGATTATCCTTCCCAAATCAACAGATCCTTCGACAAAGTATGTCCTCCCCACAGAGACATTTCCTCGTTAGTTTATTCCCCAGCGGAATTATTCTCCAGCAGGATTATTCTCACAATCATCTTCATTTACTATCCCCAGCGGAAACGAAGAATTCAACTCCTTTCACTCTCCAACAGCAATCCGGGATTTATTTTCCCAGCTAGAGAACATCAAAAATATTTGCATATCCATACATCATGACGTACGCATGAACATCATACACAATCTCATTTATTTTGAGAACATCATTGCTTGATAAATATCATGCATTACATATAATTAACCTTTACCTTTCAGGAAAGATACAATCAAATTCTCACAAAGTTCAAGCTATGAAGCCCGGATCCAACCGGATAATACCTTGATTTCTACATCATATTGTGAAGCCCAGATCACGACTGGATAGCAGTATCGAACACCGCGAAGCCTGGATTCGATCAGATAGTGGTTTATCTCTAAGCTATGAATCTCGGAACGACCGGATAATAGTTTAAATCCCCAGCAAGCCGTGAATCCCAGATTACGATCGGATAGCAGCTTAGCCAGTTATTGTGAAGCCTGGATTACGACCAGATAGCAGCCAAAGACACTGGGAAGCCTGGATTACGACCAGATAGTGGTATATCTTTAACACAAGTTATGAAGCCCAGGTTACGACCGAATAATATCTTGATTTCCTCCGAACACCATGAAGCCTGGATTTCAACCAGATAATGGTATGAGACGTCGCGAAGCCTGGATTACGACCAGATAGCGGTAAAAGACACTGTGAATCCTGGATTACGACCAGATAACAGTGAGGGACATTGTGAAGCTTGGATTACGACCAAATAGCAGTTCACCCGGCCAGATACTATGAAGCCCGGATTACGACCGGATATTAGTAGGCCCAAAGCCAAAGGGAAGCCCGGATTACGACCGGATAACCATTTGATCTCTTCTGAATCCTGGATTACGACCAAATAAGAAGTAAGGTATTGTGAAGCCTGGGTTACGACCGGATAGCAGTACAGAACACCATGAAGCATGGATTCGACTAGATAATGGTATAAAGCATCGTGAAGCCTGGATTACGACCGGATAACGATAAAAGGAATGAAGCCTGGATTACGACCAGATAACAGTATAAGACACTATGAAGCTTGGATTTCGACCAAATAGCAGTTTACATGGACAATTACTAAGAAGCCCGGAGTCGACCGGATATTAGTGTTCCCTAAATTCAAGTTGAAGCCCGGATACGACCGGATAACAACTCATTTCATTCTGAAGCCTGGATTACGACCAGATAAGAATTGAGAAATTGCAAAGCCTGGATCACGACCGAATAGCAAGTTTAATCTCATCTCCCCCAGTAAGTCACTGTAAAGCCTGGATTACGACCAGATAGCAGTCGATCTTATCACTATGAAGCTTGGATCACGACCAGATAGTAGTACATTTTCACCTCTTCGACGAAGAGACGATTCCTCAACAAGAATAACGGACGACCGAAGTTCCTAAAATTCAACTTTTCTCAAAACATAGATAACTCCCCAGTAGAATAACAGACGACCGAAGCTCCTAAAATTCTATTTCTCTCAAAGACAGAGATCAGCATTCCCCAGTGGAATCTTCCTCAACAACAGGTATACAAACTCTCGCTAAGGAATCTCTTAGGCGATCGACACTCCTTCGGGTGGCATCTTTAAGCCCATCCCCTGTCAGCAATTTCCAAATGGCATCTGTAAGCCCATTCCCGACATCACAAGACGGATACCACTTCATGCGAGTGCAAATTTCTGGGCACTTTAGTGTTCAATCATCTTCCACCTTCGGATCATGAAAGGCAAACAAGCCAATCTACATCCTCAGGTTTAAGAAGATTGAATAGGGGCAGCTTTTGTACCTCAAAATTTGCCCTCCCATATTTCTCAAAATATTTCAGGAAAGATCCTCAAGTTGATCAAGGAAGTCCAAGGGTTGACCAGACAAGCTCCCTCTTAAGGCAGTCCACCTCAAATTAGGGTTTCATGTTGCATCAAGATACTTGAGTCCAAGGGATCCCAAATTCTCACCAATATCCTAATATGTTCTCAAGATCATCCAGGTCAAGTTTCAAGCCCTACAAAGAAAGTTTGCTCAGTCAATTACTCAAAGGCTTGAAAATCGAATGTGTTAGGGCAAAAGTCAACTGTGACCCCCCATACAGTCAAACTTCAAGATTTTTGGTCAACATCCTCATTTTGAAGTATATTTCATCATTTTATCAAGGGTTGATCATGATTCATCAAGTATTGCTCATAATTCATCAAGACTCAAAAGTTGCTAAATTAGGGTTTTGTAGGAAAAGTCAACTCAACTTTGACCAAGCATAACTTTCTTATACTTTATGAGAAATGACCCATCCAAAGCTCATTTTGAAGCGAATGCAATTCTCTACAATCCATCTTCAGCTCCCAAGTTCAAAATATGCACTCACAAGAAGTTATGAATTTGGACATTATAGGTTATTTTGAAAAGTCAACAAAAACACCTATTTTGTCAAAGCTTCATACATGAGCATGAAATATCAAATTGAGATGGGACTAAAAGGTATGCTTAGAGGATATCTCAAGATTTCTAAAAAGTCCAAGAACACCTTCAAAGAGTCAAAATTGAGGAAGTTATGCATTGGTGAAGTTGACCTTTTTTGCAAAATTGCCAAAAGTCAACTATGCCTCAAATTGCAAATTTTTGCCAAATGGGCCCAATCTTTTTCACTTGTTTTGAGTTGGCAACATGGTCCACGAGCCCTAACCTTTGTCACTTGTCATTATCTTATTTTTATTTGAATTAAATCAATTTAAATCAAAACAAATCATAGAAAATCCAAAATATTGAAAACTCAAGATTTTTTACATGTTTTAGGTCTTAATGTCCAGCTAGCATCAAATCAAATTCGTGTAAAGGCATGAGGTGCACAAAAAGATTGGATTTGGACTATTTTTGGAATGGTTTTCAAAGGAATCAAATCAAAATCAAATGCATTGATGGAAGAAGATTGTGATCATTCTTTCAACCCTAATTGATTCCTCAATACATAAGGATGATGTGCAGACCAAAAGAGGCTAGAGAGAGAGAGACGCAATAAGGAGAACCAAACTTGAAAAAACACCAAAAAAGTGCAAACTCGAATTCATTGTTCTAGGAAATTTCAAAGCTTCCTGATTATTCCAATCGTTTCCTGGGATCATAAGCAACATATACCAATCAAGAACAAGCGTTTCCAGGCCCTGAATACCACTGTACGTCAACCACGACATCCATGTATTTTTGAAATCGGTTTGCATGATTTAGACATTAATAGCATGAAATAATGATGTATTCTTGATCCTTAAGACATATGCAAGCTTTCTGTAATATTTGATTTCATTTTCATGGCTTGTATAAGATTCCACCATTACTAGGGTTTCATGGCTCGATTTAGGATTTATGCGTGCAAGCAAAATTGGGCCATGAAAGGGCCACCATTGAACTTAGTAGGTCCAGATGAAGCTATCCATGGCCTTCATTTTTGTTTATCACGCTTGTATTGAGTTTTTAGATTTACAGGACTTGTAGTGACAAATAAACGTTTGTGGTAAAAGTCTGGGACTTCTACCAACGGTGCAAGGAGGGAGACGAAGACGTGGTAAGCCATCACTCGTCCATTTGAATTTTCGCGTAAATATTTTATTATTTTGTTTGTTTTATATATAATAATTGATGTTTATATTATATACAAAAAAAACAAGTGGCGCAGTTGGTTACAGGGCATGTGCAAAACGCTTCAGGACCTGGGTTCGAATCCCAGGTCCCTCCACTTTCTTCATATATTTTTCTTTCAGGTAATCCAGTGCATACCTAGGGCCAATGACCATCATGGTCCATCAGCATCCAGTCTGCCAAGTGGCCAGATGGCCAAATCCAAAGCCCATCAATGGAAGAACACCATGAGACATAGTCAACGCAACACACTGAATTCAGGAAGTCAACGTGGACTTCAGATTTTTGGGCCCAGATTTGGATATTTGCACCCCCCATCAAATTGCTTCTCAGGCCCAATCTCTTTCTCTATTCTTTTTTTTTATATTATATTTATTTCATTTAATTTAATTTATTTATTTTACTAATAAATTAATTATTTTCTTTTTATCAAAAAAATCATAAAAAATATTTTTCATCCAATTAAATTTAGGACATTTATTTTTTTATACAAAAATTAATTTAATTTAATTAGGTCATTTAATTCTTAGATAACTTTGATTATTTTGTAAATAATTAAAAAAACTAATTAGAATAATTAGGTTTTTATTTCTAACCTAATTTTATTTTCTTTCCCTAAAAATAACAAAAACACAAAAAATAGGCCATGTAATTATTTTCATTAATTAATTTAATTAGCTAATTAATTGTATATTTAATTTTAAAACATAATTCTTTTCTTAAAAAATATTAAAAACAACAAAAACATTTTTCTTTTAGATTAGGTTAAAAAAGGGTCAAAACCCTAATTTTTCTTATCGTTCTAATTTCATTGCGTGTGCTTTATTGTTTTATTATTTACCATATTGATGTAACTGCATACAAGTTGTAATAGTTAATTAGGTCTTTATTTTCATTTATCGCTTTATTTCTTAAGGTTTGTTTTTGGCTATGTAAATACCCGAAGCCTTGTAATAGCGTAGTTTAATTTCCGCACTTTAAATTCCGCAAAATATTAACTGTTAGATGTATGAATAATTACGGTTGCATGACAAGAATGTACGTAAACTTTAAAACGGTTAGCAAACCCTAAATATGCAAAGATAAATAATCTGAAATTGAATCATTCGCACATGCGCACTCCTAGGGTACACTCCCACTTGGTTGCCTTCGGTAAACGGTCATTAGGTATATGATGCTTTAGTGGTCGTCCTTTTGTCTCAAAGATGAAAGTTGCCTCGGAATGGTTGCCTCAGATATTGTTGCCTCGAATAATTGATCTAAGACATTAGGGTTATTACTAAGACATCCTAACATTGCTTTAGTGACCGTACGTCCCTTTCGAATTGACCCTCAAAACTCCAACGACGGTGCTACCTGCTCACTAATAGTGGGATATCACTGTCTAAAGGAAACGAACATAGAACGATTCTTTTTTCGAGTAGGTAGATGAGTTCTTAAGTACTTGCTCAATCCAAACAAAATTTTTCACACTTACACTCCTTTCAAAACAAATTTTTCAAAAACACTTCATAACACTCTTGAAGACAGAAGCAAGAGTTAAATCAAAGTCAAAACAAAAAATTTTCAAATCACACAAACACAGAGAAGCAATTTTAAAAATGATGAGCAAGTACCTAAGAGCCCGTAGATAACTACGGATAGAAAGGATGTTAATACCTTCCCTTTCTATAATCTACCCCCCGTACTCAGAAAATCTCAAAAAAGGAATTTTTCTGTACTTTTTTCCTTTCCTTGTTGGATAAAATAAAAGTCGGTGGCGACTCTTGCTTACCGCGACATTTTGCAAACACAAATGCAAAATGCAATTCAGCAATTCCTAAAATAAACAGTCCCGGTTCTGGCCACCGTATCACAGAACTGGCGACTCTGCTGGGGACTTAATAAGTGGGGTGTACCTTAGGATTAGTTCATCATATTGTTTTCTATTGTTTGGTTTGATTGCTTTATCTTTGTGGGCTTTGTATCGGAGTTACTATAGATCCTAACCCGAATCTGGGGGACACCTTTTAGGTAAGTAGCAATAGATTGTGAGGGAACTGTACGACGTAGACCGATACGGTTGAAGCAATAGCTACATTGATGTGGCACATTAGTTGGTACCGATATCCCTTGTGGAGTAACAAGGAGAATATGGGGCTGCTATATGGGTCATTAAGCATCAATTGACCTTAGAACCTATAATTGACCAACTTGGCCATAGAAAGTAGCGAGATGCTACACTCATTGAGACCATACTCTCGAGATGGTTCCGGCCGCAAGAAAAGATTGCGTGAGCTGAAACTATGACCAATGAAGGATGGTCAGTGATATTGAGAACCTCTAGAACCCGATTACTATTATTAGGACAGGTTGAACCAACTAAACTGCAAGAGGGTAGTACTTAAACTCCATGCCAGCCTGAAATTTAAGGGCTATTTGTGTGACTTGTTTGCCTTTACCATGTTTGTGATCTATGATACCTGTTGTGTGTTTTTATCATGACATCATGCATCATGACATCGCATGCATATTTCATTAGACTAACCATTTCAAAGACCGAGGGAATTCATCTTTGGTCCGTTTTACAGATCATGGCTTCTATGCGCAGAAATACCATTCGAGTCAACTTCGTGCAAATCCCTGCTCAGCTCAGAGAGTTAGTCTCAAGAGTTCCTGATACTTCTTCATTTGTTAGAAGACATGGTTATCTCCTCGGCTTGGTCACTTGAAAGTTGGATGAGCAAATGATGAGTGTGCTGTTCCAGTTCTTTGACCCGTTACATCATTGTTTTACCTTCCCGGACTATCAGCTAGTCCCTACTTTGGAGGAGTTTTCTGATTTGTTGGGTATATCCATTCTCGAGCAGACACCCTTCACCGGTTTAGAGTAGGTTCCTAGGCCTGAAGACATTGCTTTAGCTTTACATTTGACAAAGGCTGATGTAGTGTCTAATTGGGAGACTCGGAGCGGGGTTAAAGGTTTCTTGGCTAAGTTTTTGATCGATCAAGCCCAACTGTTCTGGAATAACTTGGATTTTCAAGCATTTGAAGACATCTTGACTCTCCTCATCTACAGCCTGGTTCTTTTCCCAAATCCAGATTCCTTCATAGATGTTCATGCAGTTAAGGTCTTCATGTCTCGTAACCCAGTGCCTACTCTTCTAGGTGATATTCTACATGCTCTTTATACCCGTACTGTGCGGAGAAGGGGAACTCTCATGTGTTGTACACCACTGCTGGCGAGGTGGTTTATTTCGCACCTCCCTAAGTCTGTATTGAAGAATGAGGAAGGTGTAGGCTGGGCTTATAGAATCATGTCCCTTGCTCATACGGACATCCTTTGGAGTTTCAAAGACATGGAAAGAGTAGTTGTCATTGATCGATGTGAGGAATACCCTAATGTTCCATTGCTTGGAATTCGAGGGGGTATAATCTACAATCCTTGTTTGGCTTTACGATAGTTTGGACGAGCTCGGAGAGACGGTCCTCATGAGATGCTACTTACAGGTATTGTCTTTGACTACAAGGGGGATGTTGAGGGACATTGTCGCAAGTTTATACGAGCTTGGGGCATGGTGAACAGGTCTGACCCACATGAGCTGGGACTGAAGACTTCTCTCCCGATGAAACCTTATCTCCAGTGGGTTCGAGCCCGTGCTCAAAAGCTGGGGATGCCTTATGAAGCTGTTATGCCAGTGATCATAGAGCATACCAATGAAGAAGGTGTTCCTTATACGGTCCTCCATCCATACATGCCTACTAATCTGGGGGCATTGAAGAGATCTTGGATCCAGTTAAAGGAAGAAAGGGATACTTACAAAGAAAAGTATCATGAGCAGGAGAGGAAGATGTTGAGGCTTACAAGGCAGCTCGAGAATGAAAGGATGATCAATGATTATGTCAGCACGAAGGGAAAGAGACCATGGGACTTCTGATTTCTGTTTATTTCTAGTTTAGATTTATTTTCAGTATTTCTTTTGTAACGCCTTAAAGGCATTGTTAAACATTATTACAAGTTTTAATCTAATAAAGTGTGTTTTATTTTGGTTTACAAATTTGAGTCTCCCAAAGTCTTTGAAATCATTTCATATGCATTCCATTACCATGAACCTCATTACAGCCACCGTTGCAGGTTTTTCATCTTCTTCGCTATTTGTTTCAGCAATCATGTCTTCTGAAACACCTATTGATCAAGCCATCAAGGCTCTTAAGGCTCAGAATGCTCAGTTCCAGGAGATGTTCCTGAACTTGGCCAAAGGGCAGCAAGATTTGAAGACTCTCATCTTGAAGGACAAGAAGAAGAAGAAGAAGAAGAAGAAGAGGGTGGTCCTGTTGAATATGGGGCACAGATTCGGGAAAAATTTGTGATAGGAAACTAATTTTTCCCATTCATCTTTATACCAGCTTCTATCCTCTCTCCTGTCATTATTAGTTCGGTAAAGCCTGCAGATAAACTTCCGATTAAATGATTGAAAAAGGGACCAGATAAGGCGCCTAAGAACATGTCTACCAGTTCTCTCTCAGATAAAGGGGGTTGAACTCTTCCAGCCAAATCTCTCCATTTTTGTGCATAGTTCTTGAAACCTTCATTGGACACCATAGCCATACTCTGGAGTTGAGTACGGGTGGGCACCAAATCAGCATTGTACTGGTATTGTTTGTAGAAAGCTGCGGCAAGATCTTCCCAATTGTGAATGTTGGCTCTTTCTAGTTGGTAAAATCAGTCAAGTTGAGTCCCAGACAGACTGTCTTGGAAGAAATGTACCCATAAGTCTTTATCAGCAGTATGTGGTTGAATTTTCCTCACATATGATCGGAGATGCATTTTAGGGCATGACACTCCGTCATATTTGGCAAATGTAGGCACTTTGAATTTCAGAGGAATCACAATCCCCGACACTAGTCCCAATTCCTCAAAGCCCAAGCCTGGCACCTTTTGGATTTCCATCGCGCTCAACCGCTCTTCAAGATGTTTATACTTGTCATCAGTTGGAGGGTACTGTTCCTCAAAGTAGTCTTCTTATTCCTCCTCTTAAATTCTGACGGGACCGCTGTTTCATTACCTTTCCCCTCTCCTTCACCAGATGTTGTTGCAAAGTTCAAAGTCCTTCTTGTCTGCCCATGAAATATTCTCCCCATGTTTAAGACTCCGGTTACTTTCTTTGTTTTCTTTTTCCTGTCTTCAGCCAGCAGAGTCTTCAATTCTTCTTGCCCCTTGGCTAGGGTCATGAGCAACTGTTGAAACTGCATATTTTGAGCTTGAAGATCCTTCACTGTTTGCTCAAGATCCATCTTACTGAAATAAACAGTAGAGAGATGAGGAGACTTATTGCAAAAGACCTGTTTATGTTATGATGAATGATATATGCATATGCAATGTTTTCAAGGATTTCAAAGATTCAAATTTGTTTTAGCCAACAAGGAAACACACGTTATATTAATAAGATAAAGTTTGAGTACATCAATGCCCCTTGGACAAAATAATACAAAAACTCTAAGATAAAAAAGTAGTACGCATCCTCTTTGGTGAAATGTAGGCATTCAGAGTCCGCTCCTCATGAAGTAGCCTAGTGAGTTCCAAAACCTTCTTCTCGCTTGCGTAGAATTGGGCTTCGAAAGTATCTCGCTCTCCTTTGAGTTGTATCCAATCCCTTTGTAGGTATTCAAGAGATGTGGGCATGTCAGGATGTAGGATAGTGTATGGAACGTCTCCCTCCATGCCAGGCTCAATGATTACTGGGAGAATGGAGGGGTAAGGCATCATAAGACTCTGAGCGCGAGTTCGTACCCATTTGAGGTAAGGCTCAAGAGGGATGGAATTATTGTTCCCCAAAGTCTTGCTATCCATCTTGTTTAGCATCCTCCAAGCTTGGATAAATCTTTGGCGAAGAGCTTGGTTGTCGTTGTCGTAGTTGAATACCAAACCTTAAATCAACATCTCATGCGGGCTATCCCTTCGGGCGTAACCAAATTGTCTTAAGGCTAAGAATGGGTTGTAGGTGATTCCTCCCATAATGCCAAGTAGAGGGACATTATGGAATTCTCCATAATGGTCAACGATGATAACATTCTCTTTAGATCGAGAACACCAATGAATGTCTGAATGTTTGAGCGTTATCAACCTTTGTGACCACCTTGAACCTTGCTCATTCTTTAAGACTGATCGAGGAAGATGAGAAATAAACCATCTTGCCAAGAGAGGAGTGCAACATATAAGGACACCTCTTTTTCTCATTGTGCGAGTGTGAAAAGAGTGTAGGATATCCCCTAGCAATGTAGGCACTGGGTTGCGTGATATGAAGATTTTGACGGCGTTGACATCTATGAGTTGGTCAGGATTTGGAAACAAAACCATCCCATAGATGAGGAGAGCCACAATTTCCTCAAAGGCTTGCAAGTCCAAGGAATTCCAACAGCTTTGGGCTTTCTCAAACAGGAACTTTGCTAAGAAACCTTTGACACCACTCCTTGTTTCCCAATGAGTTGTGATATCAGATGAGTGCAAGTGTAGAGCTTGAGCAATATCTTCTGGCTTTAGGTCTCTTTCCGTACCGTTGAAAGGTAGTTGATTGAGAATGAGAATCCTCAAGAGTTAAGATAATTCTTCCAAAGTAGGCACAAGTTGATAGTCGGGAAATGTGAAGCGGTGGTGTAAAGGATCAAAGAACTGAAAGAGCACCTTCATCATGTCCTCATCTGTGTTGGAGGTGACCAAGTTGAGTAGGCGACCATGTCTCTCGGTGAATGGAGAGTTTTCAGGGATCCTTGAAACTAGCTCCTTAAGTTGTGGAGGGATTCTCACGGTTGACTTGAATAGTTTTCCTGCGAAGTGAATCCATATCCTACAAAACAAGAACAAAGATAAATCCCAAAATCCTTGAAATGGTTAGTGGATGTATATGATGTTTATGATGTCCATGATGTTATGTACAAGTATGCATATACAAACAAAACAAACAAATCCTAGGTTTAGGCTTGCATGGAGTTTTATAGGTAAGTACCCTCTTGAAGTTTAGTTGGCTTCAACATGTCCTAGTAATAGTAACCGGGTTCTAAGGAGCTCAATATCACTGGATTGTTTTCTTGGTCATTGTTTCAGCTCGAGCCTCTTTAATAGCAGTCATCTACCAACCTCGGACTGCACTAAAGCCGATCATCTCACTACATCCTAAAATGCCAAGTTGGTCAAGTAAAGGTTCTAGAAGTTCATTAGTGCTTTATGACATCACTCAGCGGCCCCGTATTCTCTTTGATTAACTCAAAGGCTACCGGTACCCACAAATATGTCGCACTAACGTAGCTATTGCTTAGACCATGTCGGTATACTCCACACAATTTCCACAACGTATTGCTACTTACCTATAATGTATCCCAAATTCGGGTAGAGGATTCAAGCCCAAACAAAGAACCACAATGTAAAGCGTACAAGTCAAACAATGTAAGTAAATTAATGTGATCTATCCCTAAGGTAACCCCACTTTTAACATATCCCCAGCAGAGTCGCCAGTTCTGTGATACGGTGGGAGAACTGACTTGATTATTTTGCGTTTGTATTCGCAAATGTTGCAGTTAGCAAGAGTCGCCACCGACTATTCTTTTATCCAAAAGGAAAGGTGAAAAAGCACAGAAAAGACCATTGAGATTGTTTCTTGAGTTCGGGGGGTAGATTATGAAAAGGGAAGGTATTAGCACCCTTTTCATCCATGGTTTTCCATGGGCTCTTAGTTGCTTGCTAGATCACTTGCTTTTGTTTGAATGTGTGCTTGTGATGTGGGTTTGAAAGTATTTTGTGACTTTGTAATGATTCTCGTCTCTATAAGAATGCATACAAAGTGTTGTTTTGAAAATAGTTCAAAGAGGTGTTTGTGAAATGTGTTTTTTGAAAGTGATTTTGAAAAGGGTTTTCTTTGTAAACATTCTCGTCTCTATAAGAACGCATACAAAGTGTTGTCTTTTGAAAATGTTTCAAAGTGAGAGTGTCGGTGTATGGAATGTTTTTGTTGTGAGCAAGCGAGCAACTAGGAGCGAATCTACCTACTCAAAAGGTCTTAATTTGTTCTTTTCCTCCTCCTTTAGATGTTGTTATCTTACCATTGTTTTGGTAAGAAGCCCCCTCGTTGGATGTGTAAGGGATGAGTGCGGGACGTTTATATAGTCATAGAAGGAAACCCATGGAACATTTTAGCAATGTCATTTTAGGGACTAGATCGTTTACCGAAGGCAACATCGAGGGTCATCGAGGGACTATGATCTTTTATCGAGGGTCTTTTGCTAAAACGACCATGTTCGAGGGACATGACTAATTTCCGATAGGCAACAAGTGAAATTACCCTAAGGGTGCTAGTGTGCAAGTGTGTTTGATTGCATGCGTTTAGTCTTGCTTAGGGTGATCTATTTGTCAATTTCATGTCTTGCCATACACACCCTAATTACTAGCATTTACATTCGAAAGCGATAAATTGCAGAAATGTAAAGTCCAACGCTATTACAATATTTTAGGGATGGGGGTACATATTTACAAATGGGGATTGCAAATAAAATTAAGTCCTAAGTTATTATTACAACCATATTGAATGGATAAGAATGTACAAGAAAATGTGAAATGGATTTGTTTTATTTTAGGAAAAGAGATAAGTTTTTGTTTAAGAAAATATTTTTGATCCTTTTGTTTTAAGAAATAAAATAAAATATCTAAAAATGAAAAATGTTTTTGGTGTTTTTGATTAATGAAAAATAAAGGTGATGGTAAAAAATAATAAAAGGAAAGAAGACAGAATCAACGTAAATGATGAAATATAAGAGGTCAGAAGTTTTGACTCTGACGTGCTGCACAAACAGAAACAACGTTAATAGAAATATGGAAGGTCAGAAGTTCTGGATCCGCTGGGAACAAAGAAGTTTTCAGAAGTTCTGATACCATTGACAAAACTTCATCTCCCTCTCAATGCTAGTCAGAACATCTGCAACTTAGTCATTTCTTAACAGAACAGAAGTTACGTATATAACAGTTATGACAAGTTTCATAATGTTTTAGAAACAAGAGATATCAACAATATAGATCAGGAGAAAACGTGAATTTGCTAATCCTAATTCTGAGTCCTAATTTCTTCCTGAAGCTCTAAATTGGAATTCTCTCTACTTAGGCAGGAAGATGCAGGAAATCTCAGAATATGTACATCATCAGAATCAGAATATCTACATTGTATTTTAAACATGCAAAATCTGACAACGCCTAAGTAATATGATGAGAGTCAGCAGAAGCTTACCTTGCAGCAAGAAAAGATTCTGTGAACTGAAGGTTGGTCCTGAACTCTGGTGATGTTTTGAGAAACTTCTTCATGTATCCAGCAGGTTGGAAGTTTTCAACTTCTGGAACAGCCAAGGGGTGATATTCTGATTTCTTTGAGGTGGAGGTGTATGGAGAGTGTATTGCAGTATGGATACAAAAGTTAGGATAGCTTCTAATATGTGAATCAAAAACTGTGTGGATGGTTTTAGTCAAGAAACACTTGAGAACAAATGGAGTTTGAATGCAAGGAATCAAAATTTAACAGGTTTTGTATGTTGTGTTTACAGTTTTTGGACTCTTGGAATTTTAGCAGGGGTTCAGGGCTTTTCTTTCTCAAATTTCCTACCTTTTTACAGTTGCCGATGTAGTTCAATTTATAGGCAATGATTTAGTAGCTTTGAGAAATCAAAAGCATAGCCATCATATGCTAGGCGTTGACTTGTTCTTGAAGCAAGTTCAAACAAGTGTGGTTCAAAGCACAAAGTAAGGTGGTTAACAACTTTTAGCCATTCCTAAGCTAGATTTGTAAGCAGGAATTAAGGAAAAGTAACTTCCAAAGCAAAAGTAATGCATGGGCCCAACACACTTTTGTACAAGAGTTTGCTTTCCCAAGACAACAATGGTACTTTTATGCCACACGTGGGGAAATCCTTTGGATAAAGACTCAAAAGTGGTTGTGAGCATTAAATGAGCATTAAATGATGATGAGATTTATCAAATCAGAAATCCTTCCATATGAAACTCTGCCTCATTGTTTAATTATGGGTCAGAAGTTCAGCTTCAACATAGCTTATGATATACATCCAATCTTCTGATCCTTGTATCTCCTGGCTCCAGCATGTTCTGAAGGAGCTCTCAGACTTTCCAGGAAGCTTGCAACATGCTTTGTAACCTTCTTTGAATTACCCTTGCAAACTCTAACCGAACCTTTGTGAAAAATGACCCAGAAGTTCTGACCAAATTCTGTCTTGAAAATGTCCAGAATTTGCTGAGTGTTTTAGTTTCATGGACGTGTCTTTGAACATTTATAACTTGAAATTCCAGCATTTCCAGGAGAAGTTCTGTTCTGCAATGTTTTAGATCTTTTTGAAATCTATAACTTTTGTGACATAAGTTCTTACAGAATCAGCTTGCATGATGGTCATAATCTGATCAGAAGTTCTGAGCTTGTCATATTTTTTAAACACTTAGAAAAATTCTAAGTATTTAGAATTTTGACTTTTTTTGGATTTCTTGATGAAACAAACTTCATATTTCAACGTGTCTTAATGAAATATGATTCTTGAAGCTTGATTTTGATCCAAAAGTCAAAGTTTGTCTTTTTAGTGTGCAAATGACCATTTTGCCCTTGTGAATGACCTTCTTAAAAATTTTGTAATTCAAGTTTTGAAATTGGAGGGGAGCAAACCTGAGGATTCAGGGTGGTCCTTTCAGAAATGAGGGGGGCAAATTTTGGGGTACAACATTCACCATCCATGGTAGTCAGCATCATGGCACCGCCAGAGAACACTCTCTTGACAACAAATGGCCCTTCGTAGGTGGGAGTCAATTTTCCTCTGGGGTCACCTCGTTGTAAAATGATGTGTTTTATCTCCAAGTCTCCAGCTTGATATACTCAAGGCCTGGTTTTTTTGTTGAAAGCCTTGATCATACACTTTTGGTACGTACGACCATGACAAACAGCAGCCATTCGTTTTTCATTGATCTAGTTCAACTGATCCAATCTTGTCTGAATCCACTCGTCTTCACCTAAGCCTGCCTCATTCATAATCCTCAGTGAGGGAATCTGAACTTCCACTGGAAAAACAACTTCCATGCCATAGACCAAAGAAAAGGGAGTTGCCCTAGTTGATGTTCTAGCTAAAGTACGGTAGCCATGTAGAGCAAACGGTAACATCTCATGCCAGTCCTTATAGGTTACTACCATCTTCTGCACAATCTTATTAATGTTTTTGTTGGCCGCTTCGACTGCGCCATTCATTTTAGGTCTATATGAAGAAGAATTGTGATGCTTGATCTTGAACTGAGTGCAAAGCTCGGTAATCATAGCATTGTTGAGGTTAGTCCCATTGTCGGTGATGATCCTTTTGGGGATACCATAGCGGCAGATGAGGTTATGTTTGACAAATCTAGCTACCACATTCTTGGTGACTGAGGCAAACAAGGCGGCTTCGACCCATTTGGTGAAATAATCAATAGCGACCAGAATGAAACAATGTCCATTGGAAGCGGTGGGCTTGATTTCTCCAATCATGTCAATGCCCCACGTTGCAAATGGCCACGGAGCGATCATGACGTTCAAAGGGATAGGATGCACATGGACCTTGTCGGCATAGATTTGGCATTTATGGCAAGTCCTAGAGTGTTTATGGCAATCAGTCTCCATTGTTGACCAATAGTAGCCAACTCTCAGGATTTTCTTGGCCATCGTATGTCCTCTTGAGTGAGTTCCAAAGAGACCATCGTGCATGTCTTCCATAATTTCCTCTGCCTTCTTCTTGTCCACACATCCGAGTAGAGTAGAATCATGGTTACGCTTATAAAATATTTTGTTACTTAGGAAGAATTTGGCTGAAAATATTCGTAAGAACTTTCTGTCATTGATGGATGCTCCCTCGGGATACTCCCGTGCTTCAAGATATCTCATCACCTCATGGTACCATGGCTTTTCCGTGTCAGCGTCAAGCTCACAGCAGTGCACAGGTTCGTCGAATCTCTCAATTGTAATCATAGGAGCTTCGTTGTCCTATCTGACCTTGAACATTGAAGACATGGTTTCCAAGGCATCAACCAACTGATTTTCTTCCCCAGGGAAGTGCTCAAAGGTGATCTCTTCGAAGTAGGGAATCAGGGATAGCACAATTTCCTTGTAAGGGATGATATTAGGGTGTTTAGTGTCCCAATCTCCTTTAACTTGGCTAATCACTAGAGAGGAATCTCCAAACACATTCAAACGCTTGATCCTTAAATCAATGGTAGCCTTCAGACCCAAAATGCACGCTTCGTATTCAGCCATGTTGTTCGTGCAATCAAAGCATAAACTGGCGGTGAAAGGAGTGTGGCAACCTTCAGGGGAGATACTCACAACACCAATTCCATTGCCCAAGGCGTTGGAATCCCCATTGAAGACCATAGTCCATCGGGATCCTTGTTCAGGTCCGTCATACGGTCCAGGTTTCGTGCAGTTGGTCACCAGCATGATGTTCTCATCTGGAAAGTCAAAGTTCATGGACTGATAATCATCAACAACTTGATGGGCCAAATGATCTACTAGTACGCTTCCTTTGATGGCTTTTTGTGTTGTGTATTGAATGCCGTACTCGGTCAAGATCATTTTCCATCTTGCTATCTGTCCGGAAAGAGCAGGTTTCTCGAAGATGTACTTGATTGGGTCCATCTTAGAAATCAACAAAGTGGTAAGAGTCAACATATACTATCTTAGCCAGCGAGTGTCCCATGCCAGAGTGCAACAAGTTTTCTCGAGTAGTGAATATCTGGTTTCACAGTCGGTAAACTTTTTTCTCAGGTAATAAATAACATGATATTTTCGGTAAGACTCGTCATGTTGGCCCAAAACACACCCCATAGAGTTCTCTAGCACTGTCAAGTACATGATCAAGGGTCTTCTTTCAACTGGAGGCATGAGAATAGGAGGTTCTTGCAGATATTCTTTGATTTTGTCAAAGGCAGCTTGACATTCGTCATTCCATCTGACTACCTGATCCTTCTTCAAGATCTTGAATATTGGCTCACGAGTAGCAGTCAAGTGAGATATAAAACGAGCAATGTAATTGAGACGAACCAATAATCCTCTAACTTCCTTTTCAGAATGAGGGACTGGCATTTCTTGGATGGCCTTTACCTTAGCAGGATCAACTTTAATGCCTTTATTGCTGACAACAAAACCTAGAAGCTTTCCAGATCGTACTCCAAATGGGCATTTGTTAGGGTTCAACCTCAACTTGTACTTTTTAACCTTTCGAATAGTTTGTATAAGTGATCGAGATGTTCCTCTTCAGTTTGTGATCTGGAAATCATATCATCCACATATACCTATACTTCATGATGGATCATATCATGAAACAAAGCTACCATAGCCATTTGATATGTTACCTCTGCATTCTTTAATCTGAACGGTATGACCTTGTAGCAAAAGGTTCCCCATTGCGTAACAAAAGTTGTCTTCTCCATGTCTTCGGGAGCCATCCTAATCTGATTATAGCCGGAGAAACCGTCCATGAAAGAGAATACTTTATGCTGAGCAATGTTATCGACCAAAACGTTAATGTATGGTAGAGGGAAGTCATATTTGGGGCTTGCCCTATTCAGATGCCTATAGTATACGCACATGCGGAATTTTCCGTCTTTCTTTGGCACTGGCACTATATTTGCAACCCATTGGGGGTAAGATGTCACAGCTAGGAACCCTGCATCAAATTGTTTCATCACTTCAGATTTTATCTTTTCAGACATGTCAGGCCTCATACGATGAACTTTTTGTTTTACAGGAGGAAAATCTTCTTTGGTCGGCAGAAGATGAACTATGATGTTGGTATCCAACCCTGGCATATCTTCATACGACCAAGAAAACACTTCCACATAGTCATGCAACATTTGAACCAACCTGCTCTTGACACTGCTTTCCAGGTTAGCACCAACCTTGACTTCTTTCTTGTCTGTCTCGGTACCCAGATTGATGACTTCAACTGACTCTTCGAGCGGCTGAATAGCTTTTTCTTCTTGTAACAGAAGTCTGGCTAGTTCTCCTGGTATTTCATAATCTTCCCCGCCTTTGTCTTCGGCTTGGTTAATTGGATATTCGAAGTCATAGTTGTTAATAATAGAGTCATTAGTAATAAGATCCAGAGTGGATGAGGACCTGCAAGAGTGTGTGTGTGCATGTAAGACACATGGCTATTTTGAAAAATGTATTTGAAAGAAAGACAATGAACACAAAGATTTGAATGCAAAAGAGTCAAATGATTTGTATTGAATGATCATATGATTAGATGAACATAAACAAAACCCTTGAAAAATGGACCATAGTACCCCGGGCCAGGCACATGGCTTAAAAGTCATTGTTAAATATTACAGAAAAAATGTTCTTGAATTCAATAAAAAACAATAAACAAGTAGATTACTCCTTAATGAAGGAGACGGGCACAAAGTACTTTGCATGCCAATTCTTCAGCTCCATTGTAGTTGGATACACCAAATCTTCAAATGCAACTTCTTCATCAGAATCACCTACAACGTTGACTTCATTGACATCCTTACCATGCTTCGGCATAGGTGCAGTGATTACATTCGGAGTTGGTGGAGGATCAAACTTAATAGTCTTGTTATTGATCAAATCCTGAATTTTATTCTTCAAGGCCCAACAATGGTCAGTCTCATGCCTTGGGCTACTTGAGTGGTAAGCATATTTAGCATTCGGATTATACTTTGGTGAAGAGGTATCTAGATTTTCAGGAGGATCGCGCAATGTCACGAAATTATCCTTGAGCAAGTGTTGTAAGGCTTGAGATAATGACATGCCTAAACTCGTGAATTGTCTTCTCGGAGTTTGAAACTGTTGGTGATTAGCAGATGGTCTTTGAGTAGGAATTGGATTGGAGATTCGGACATCATTAATAGACAGATGATCATTCTTCTTGGTACGGGCCCTTGCCCCGTACACAACATTGATTTCCTTCTTAGCAGGAAAAGGTTTCTTTACAAGATTTAAAGTGGAGGAAGATGCCATGGAGATCTTCCCACTTTTGATGTCGCTTTCAACTCTTTCACCGGTCAAGATTAGCTCGGTGAAACCAGAAGAAGAGCATCCAACCAATATATTAAAGAATGGACCAGATAAAGTGCCCATAAACATGTCAATGTGCTCCATATCAGTAAAAGGTGGTTGAACCATACTGGTAAGGTCTCTCCACTTTTGTGCATATTCTTTAAATCCTTCATTCTTTCCCATGTCATATCTTGCAACTGAACTCTTGTTGGTGCCAAGTCAGTGTTATACTGGTATTGATGGTAGAAGGCGGTAGCCAAGTCATCCTAAGTATTGATATGGGAACCATCCAACTGGTAGAACCATTCTAACTGCGTTTCAGTCAAGCTTTCTTGAAAAAAGTGAACCCAGAGTTTCTTATCAGCAGTGTGCAGCTGTATCTTGCGCACATAAGATTTCAGGTGAAGTTTTGGATAGGAAAATCCATCATACTTTGCAAAGACTGGTATTTTGAATTTATGGGGAATGACAACCCCAGAGATCAAACCCAAATCATCAAAATCTAGACCGGGGACGACTTAGATCTCGACGGCCTTTGATATGTCTTCTAACTGCTTATACTTGACATCGGCGGGTGGATACTGCTCGTCAAAATAATCATCATCAGACGCTTGATCATTAATACAATCAGCCTGGGTACTTCTAACTTCACCAATCTGATTCTCGTCTTCCTCATATGAGTCTTCCACTACCTGGATCTGACGGACTTACTCTTTGAACCTTCTTCCCATGTTGACCAGGGCTCTCTTCTTAGGTTTCTTCTTAACTGCTAGCAATGCCATCATATCTTGTTGCCCCTTGGCTAGGGCCAGTAGAGTGTCTTGGAATTGAGAGTTTTGTGCCTGAAGGTCCTTCATAGTTTTCTCTAGATCCATCATGCTGAAATAAACAGCAGAAAGATAAGGAAACATGTTGTATGAAAACTTGTCATGTTATGATGCATGGAAGATGTATATGCAAATGATTTCAAGGATTCATGAGATTTAAATTTGTATAGACAAGAATTAAAAAACGTCAATTTTCATTAATTAGTTTAAAATGACTACAACATGCCTCTTGGGCTTACAAAATAAATCTATAAGATAGAAAGACCGAGCGCATCCTCTTCATTGCAATGTAGGCATTCACGCTTTTCTCCTCATGTAGCTGTTTTGTAAGCTCCAAGACTCTCTTCTCACTAGCATAAAATTGAGCTTCGAAGGTATCTCGTTCCTCCTTTAACTGAATCCAACCCTTTTGCAAGTCTTCAAGAGAGGTTGGCATGTCGGGATGGAGGACAGCATACGAGACATCTCCTTCAACCACAAGTTCCATGATAACTGGTAAGATGGAGGGATAAGGCATCACAAGTTTCTGAGCACGAACTCGTACCCACCTAAGATAGGGTTTAAGTGGAATAGAATTCTTATCTCCCAACATCTTGCTATCCACCTTGTTTACCATCCTCCAAGCTCGTATAGACCTCAGGCGGTAACCTTGATAGTCGCTCTCATAGTCGAATACCAACTCCTTGAATGAGCATCTCAAGAGGACCATCCCTTTGGGCATATCCAAACTGGCGTACGGCTAAGCAAGGGTTGTAAGTGATACCTCCTCTAATTCCAAGCAAAGGGACATTAGGGAATTCCCCCACAACAGTCGATGATAGTAACGTTCTCCAAGGATCGAGAACACCAATGGATATCTGAATGTCTGAGCGTCATCAACCTATGGGACCACGTCAAACCTTGCTCGTCTTTCAACACAGATCAGGGAATATGCGAAATAAACCATCTGGCCAAGAGAGGAGTGCAACACATGAGGATACCTCTTTTCCTCATAATGCGAGAGTGAAAAGAATGTAAGATATCTCCCAACAAAGTAGGCACTGGATTGCGAGACATGAAGATTTTGACAGCATTTACATCTATGAGTTGGTCAGGGTTTGGAAACAAAACCATCCCATAGATGAGAAGGGCCAAGATTTCTTCAAAAGCTTGTAAGTCCAAGGAGTTCCAACAATCTTGATATTTCTCAAACAAGAACTTGGCTAAGAAACCTTTGACACCACTCCTTGTTTCCCAATTAGTTGTGATATCAGATTATTACAAGTGTAGTGCTCGGGAAATCTCTTCAGGTCTTGGATCTCTTTTCGTACCGTTGAAAGGTAGTTGATTGAGAATAGGAATCCTCAAGAGTTGTGATAATTCCTCCACGGTAGGAAAAAGTTGATAGTCGGGAAAGGTGAAGCAATGGTGTAGAGGATCAAAGAACTGGAAAAGCACCTTCATCGTATGTTCATTTGTGCTAGAGGAAACCAAGTTTAGGAAGAAACCATGTCTTTCAGTGAATGAAGAATTCTCATGGACCCTTGATGCTAGCTCTTTGAGTTAAGAAGGAATTCTTATGAGATTGACTTGAATGGTTTTCCTGCGAATAGAAGCCATGTCCTACAAGACAAAACAAAGATAAATCCCAAAAATCCTTGAAATGATTAGTGAGAATGAGTATGATGTTATGATGTTTATGATGTTATGTACAAGTAAGCATATACAAACAAGGAAAAAAAGTCCTTAGGTTTAGGCTAGCATGGAGTCTTATAGGTAAGTACCCTCTTGAAGTTTAGTTGGCTCAAAACCTGTCCTAGTAATAGTAACCGGGTTCTAAGGGATCTCAATATCACTGATCTTTCTTGTCGGCATGGTTTCAGCGCGAGCCTCTTTAATGGCGACCGAAATATCCCGAGAAGTATGATCTCAATGAGTGTAGTATCGAGTATCAACAAATCTTCGGACTGCACCAAAGCTGGTTCTCTCACTACTTCCTAATGGCCAAACTTGGTCAAGTAAAGGTTCTAAAGTCAGTTAGTGCTTCACGACACCATACAACGGCCCTATATTCTCCTTGAGTATTCAAGGGCTACTGGTACCCACAAATGTGTCACACTAACGTAGCTATTGCTTAGACCATGTCAGTATACCCCACACAGTTTCCACAACATATTTCTACTTACCTATAAAGTATCCCAAATCTGAGTAGATGATTAGAACAAGCCCAAACAAGGAACCAAAATGTAAAGCAAACAAATCAAACAATGAAAGCAAGTAAAGGTGATCTAACCCTAAGGTAACCCCACTTTTAAGTTTTTCCCCAGCAGAGTCGCCAGTTCTATGATACGGTGGGAGAACTGACTTGGGTGTTTTGCGTTTTATCGCAAATGTTGCCGTTAGCAAGAGTCACCACCGACTTTTATTTTATCCAAAAGGAAAGGATGAAAAGAACAAGAAAGACCTTTGAGATTATTTCTTGAGTTCGGGGGGTAGATTATGAAAAGGGAAGGTGTTAGCACCCTTTTCATCCATAATTATCTATGGGCTCTTAGTTGCTTGCTAGATCACTTGCTTTTGTTTGAAAATGTGCTTTGTGTGGTTTTTGAAAGTATTTTAAAAAGGCGCCTTCGTTTAGGCAAACTTTGTAATAGTTCTCGTTCGTAAGAACGTATACAAAGTGTTGGGCTTTTAAAAATATTTCATGTTTGGAAAATGTTTTGAAAGTGTTTTTGAAAGTGTTTGGTGTTTGTTTTGAAAATAAGCAAGGATGTTTGATTTGAAAATGAGAAAGCAACTAGGAACAATCTACCTACTCAAAAGTCTTTGTTCATTTCTTCCTTTCCTTTGATATTGCTATCTTACTATTGATTTGGTAAGAAGCCTTATCTTTGGATGTAAAGGGACGAGCGTGGGTCATCGTATAACCATGATAGAAATGTTGTGAGATATCTTAGCATTTCTCTTTGAGGGACTAATATCATTTTGAAAGGCAACATTGATAGCGTCATCGAGGGACTATGATCTTGTATTTTTGATTGCTTTTGCTAAGATATCCCACATGCATAACATGGCCATTTTTGTAAGACAACAAAGTGGAATTACCCTAAGGGTGTAAGTGTGAAAGTGTGTTTGATTTACATGTATTGTTTATCTTGAATTAGGGTTTGCTAATCATTGATTTTAATCATGCCATACAAACCCTAATTTACTAGCATTTATATAAAGTGATAAATTGCGGAAAGTAAAATTACTAAGCTATTACATCAATATGGGAGGGGGTATATAAATTTACAAATGGGGATTTTTGCAAGAAAATTAAACCTAATTATCTATTACAACCATATTGAATAATGTGCAAGAATTAAAAATAAGATAATGTACAAGAAGATAAATAGAAAATAAATGATTTTTTGTTTGATTCTTTTTAAGGGTTTAGTCTTGACCTAATTTAGAAAATGATTTATTAAAATTAAATAAAATTAACTTAAACTAATTAAGAAAAGGAATTAAGTTAAAAATGATTTTTTAGGGTTTTTATGAAAAAAAAAAGGTTTTAAGTTAATGAAATAAATATGGAAATTAATTAATTAAAAGAAATCTAAATTCTAAGTTAATTAAAAAAGAAAAATAATAATTAAACCTAAATCTAAATATTAATTTACTAAGAAAAAGGAAATTAATTTATTAAGAAAAATGTTTTTAGTCTTTTTGTTTCATAAATAAAATAAAATAAATAAGTGTAAATAATAAATAAAATATTTTTGGATTTTTTATTAATGATAATAATAATAATACTAATAAATAAAAATAAAATAAAAAATAATAAAAGAAAACTGAAAATAAAATAAAATATGAAAAGAAAATATATAAAAATGAAATAATAAAAAAGGGTTGGGCCAGGCTGCAAAAGTAAACAGGGGGGTTAGGGAAAGCAAAAAAAGGGAATGCCCAGGAGCCTGTAGCTGAAACAAAAAAGTGTGAAAAATGTTGAAAAATTGCACAAAAGATAACGCTGGGTGTTGAACCCCTGACCTCTAACACAAACGCGCGCTACCTTTGCCACTGGGGTGGCTGTACATCCGTTAACATTGGTGAAATAATAAACATATAACACAAATCAAGAACTGAATGTAACTTCATCTTCAACCTCCATCCTGAACATTTGTAACTTCATCATTTCTCAATAAAAATGAAATATGCAAACATGAAAGTTGCTCCATTTTTTCTCACGAATCCAACCATGTAAATAACTAAAGCTATAAATCAAAGATGAATGGGAATTTTTGAAAGTACCAAATTCTGACCTAATTATTTCAGCAAGTTCAAACTTAAAATTCTCACTACTCAAGCAATATAAATGAAATCTACGGACATATACAGTTTTAGGGCAATGATGTCTACATTTTATCTTCACAAATGCAAGCCTAACAATGCCTAAATAATGAGATAAAAAGTCAGAAAACTCACCTTGCAGCTGGAGATCGTGTTTTAAGTTAGAGCTTGATTCAAGTTGTTGTGATGATCAGATTAGCTTCGTCACGTTCCCAGGAAGCTATTCCAATAATTACTTTGAGCTGGAAGTGTATGAATCTTGCTAGAGAAGTCCAAGTGCAAGCTTCTGATTTTTGTTATGGAGGATGAAGGAAATGGTGTTACAGAATTGTAACAGGTATTGGGATGACTTATATTTTAGGTAAGGAAGCTTTTGAAATGGTTTTTCCAAAAAACACATGAGTGAAATGGAAGTTTGATATGTAAAGTCATAATTTGCACAACAATGGTGTTTTGAGGCAATTTCTGGCTTAAGGGAGTTTGAGGGAGTTTCAAGGCTTGCAAAATCGTGTACTAAGTTGCATAATAGTGTCTCAATTTATAGGAACAGGTTTTGAGAGCTTGGGGTGATCAGAAGTACAAGTTCACATGTTATGGCTCTTTGGCTTGTTTTTGAAGCAAGCTTAATACACATTGTCCCAATGCATAGTACAAGACTATCTAGAGTGGTTACAAGCTTTAAACATGTTTATCTGACTTTGTATGTTGAGTGTGTGCTGAACAAACAAGTTAGAAGCTCAAGACAAGTTGACTTCGTGATTAAATCAACTTTTCCAAAATGGCAATGTTGCCTTTCTTCCTAAAATGGTATTAAGCATGGGCAATGCATTGAATGCTTGGATTAAAGCTTCTAGCAGTTGTGAAAAACATTAATTATGGAGTGACAAACAAGTTTAAGGCTTACAAATCAAAGATTATGCAGCCTAGCATTGAGATTGAATCATGTGTTCATCAAGAAATGACTTGTAATTAAAGAATTAAACCCTAACTTCTTGCCTTCGATTCTCCTTGCTAAATTATGATCTCAATGAGTTCTTGGAAATTTTGGAAATCTTGAAACATCCTCTACAACCTCTATGTTTTACATTTTTGAAGATTCATCTTGGAACTATGTGAAAAATTGCCATGAAGTTAGGTCAAAATCCTGCTTAAACTAGGGCAAAATTTCACCAAGTTTCAAGTTTCATGAACATGTCTTCTTAAAATCATAACTTTAAATCCATGCATTTCTAGAAAAAGTTGTGTTATACAATGTCTTAGATCTCATTGGGATCTACAACTTTCATGTTGGAAGTCTCCTTTGAATCATCTTGCATCATGGTGGAAATTTGGCTCAAAGTTATGAAAAAATATGAATTTTCCAACACTTAGAAAAATTTCTAAGTTTAGAAATTTTGACTTTTCAAAATGAAATCTTGACTTTTTGATTTTTTGATGAACAAGTTTCATATTTTGACATGTCTTGATGAATTGTGATCTTTGATACTTGATTTTGATCAAAAAGTCAAAGTTTGACTTTTCAATGTGTAGTTGATTTTTCACCAGTTGACTGAAAATCAACTATCAATCAATTGATCTTGAGAGATGTTCTGAGTCATGCCATTAGGTCAAAATTAAGCATTTGAATCCTTGAGATCATGCCTTAAACCAACAAGTTATTTGCTATGTCAAAAATCAGAAATTGCATTTTCTCAATCAAAAACCCTAATTTTGACCATTTTGTCCTTTTGATGACCTGATCAAATTTCTTGTAGAATTGTGGTCCAAACTTGATCAAATGACATATATGAGTTCATGATGTTGATATGGATCAAAAGTTATGAAGTTTGACTGTAAATTGACCACAAATGACTTTTTCTCTAATACAACTGATTTTAGGTCAACTGATCAATTGACTGAGCAAAAACATGATGCAAGACTTGACACTTGACATGAGCAATCTTGAGAGTCCAAAATGATCCATGAAAGTCATATGGGGCATTAAAAGTCCATTTGTCCTTGTGCAATCTCAAACCCTAATTTTCAGTTATCAGTGCTTAAGGAGGTGTCTTGAGCTGATCAACCCTTGTGCAGTCTTGAATCAAGGGAGATCTTGTGAGAGATTACTTGAGAAATGAGAGGGAAAATTTTGGGGCACAACAGGTGGTCCAGGAAAAAGGTAGGGATTTAAAGCGTATAACTATGTCCCGTTGGATCACCTTACAGCCAATCTTCAGTATTAACTATCGAGCTCAAGTGGTACTAATCAATCCAGTCAGCTTCAGACAAGCAGCGAACGAGATGAAATGCTCAAATACATGAAGGAAATAGCAGAATTGGAACCCAATGGGATTCTTTCACATAGTTTTTTTTTCTTTGCATACTATTTTTGTATAGTTTCCATTCTTACGTCGATATTCTCTTGCTAGGATGTTCGTCTCCTTGTACAAAAACACTTATTCAAGTTAATACAAAGATATCTCTTTGAAAGTGTGAAAGATCTGTTTTTATTTTTCTGTTTTGTTTGCAAAACTTCCAGTGATTATTTTTGAACATATGCATTTGAATGTGATTACTTCTTACAAGTACACGCATAAAAAATAGTTACTAATGACTTTAAGAAATGGGACAATGTCTAAGGGCCATCCACAAAATCCCCACAGATTTTTCCTCCAACAGGTACCTTCTCCAGCAGATACAGAGGCAGAGACATCCTACTACAAGGTCACTACTACATTCTCAGTATGCAACCTAATGCTGTCAGGTTCTCATATACCGGTGGAGCAAGAATCTTCAAATTACTGCTTCAACATAAGATCCCCCAATGAAGTCTCCAAGCTTCTCAGGATTCCAACAAAATCCCCAGACAGTGCACAGAGGTTTTCTTCCCCAACAGAGTTTATTTCTCTAACAAATGGAAGATCATATCCCAGCATTTCAACTTCAACAAATACCTGAAGACCTACATTCTTCATTCCCAGCAACAATTAGGGATTTATTTTCCTTAGTTCAACAGCACTGCAATGGAACAACTGACACGTTTATACATTGCATTCATACATCATTCTACAAACATCATAGAATATGCAGCACAAATTCATATATCACAACTCTCATTTATTTATAGAGCATCATGCAATTCATACATCAGGACATCGCATGAAACTGACTTTACCTTTCCAGTTTGAGTTTGCAGAAAGACAAACTTTGTCAACCTATATAGCAGGTCAAAGATTAATGCCCGAAACTTGCTGGGAAAACTATCTTTCTTTCTCGGGTCAGAGATTAATACCTGTAACAAGCCAAGATAACTATCTCAACGACCGACAATTTTCAAGTTCCAGATTAATACCTATAACAAGCCAAGAAAACTATATATGGATGACTGACTGTGGATTAATACCTGTAACAATCCAGGAGAACTATCTACATGAGGAGATTGAAGATTAATACCTATAACAAGCCGGAAAAACTATCTTTCCTTCTCGGGTCAGAGATTAATACCTGTAACAAGCCAGGACAACTATCTCAACGACCGACAATTTTCAAGTTCCAGATTAATACCTGTAACAAGCCAGGAGAACTATATGTGGACGACCAACTGTGGATTAACACCTGTAACCAGCCAAGAGAACTATCTAAATAAGGAGATTGGAGATTAATACCTGTAACAAGCCAGGAAAACTATCTTTCTTTCTCAGGTCAGAGATTAATACCTGTAACAAGCCAGGACAACTATGTCAGCGACCGACAATTTTCAAATTCCAGATTAACACCTGTAACAAGCCAGGAGAACTATTTGAGGACGACCGGTTGTAGATTAACACCTGAAACCAAATAGGAAAACTATCTACATGACCATCCTGAACTAATCTTGCACAGGTTCCTTCTCATCATCCTGATGCAGTCTAACACGGACTCATCCTGAATCAATCTTACACGGGTTACTTCTTATCATCCGGATACAGTCTAACACAGACTCATCCTGAATCAGTCCCACACAGGCTCCTTCTCATATATATTTGGATGCTGACTAACACTAACTCATCCTGAAACAGCCCTACATAGGCTCTTTTTATTACATCTTCAGGTAACGGATAATTCCATTATCCCCAGAAAGTTACTGTGAAGCCTGGAAATCAACCAGAAAACAGTAAACTTTCATCTCCCTAGTACAAAGATAACTCTTCAGTAGAGCCTTGGACAACTGAAGTTCCTAGATTCTATTCCCCACAAATTTTTCCTCAAGCAGAAGAACAACAGAAAACCACATTCCCCAGCGGACTCCTCCTCGGACAACAGAAACAGGAATCCCCACAAATAGACCTCTTATGAAATCAGCATCTACTTTGGATGGCATTTTTAAGCCCATCTCTGACGAATCTCTGTCATCTTCTCCAAATGGCATCTATAAGCCCATTCTCGATGGTATCAACCAACAATATTACTTCATTCGAGTGCAAATTTCTGGGCACTCTAGTGCTCAATCATCTTCCACCTTCAGATCGCGAAAGGCAGAGAAGCCAATCTAAATCCTCAGGTTTAAGAAGATTGAATAGGGGCAGCTGTTGTACCCCAAAATTTTCCCTCCCGTTTTTACTCAAGACATGCTCCTATAGGTCCTCAATTGCTCAAGGTTGACCAAGAATTGACCAGACAAATTCCCCTCCTAAGCAATGAACCTCTAATTAACGATTCACTTTTCATCAAGATGTGTGAGCTCCAAAGGCCTCAAATATTTTCCATTGTCCCAATATGTCTTCAAGATTATCCATTCCAAGTTCCATGTCTTCCACTACAAGTTTGCTCAGTCAATTGATCTAATGCTTGAAAATCAATTATACTAAGTCAAAAGTCAACTGTGGCCCATGTACAGTCAAACTTCAAGATTTTTGGTCAACATCAACATTTTGAAGTGATATCCATCATTTGATCAAGGGTTGATGATGATTCCTCAAGAAATACTCCTAATCTATCAAAAGTCAAGAATTGATAAATTAGGGTTTCTATAGGAAAAGTCAACTAAACTTTGACCAGGCATAACTTTCATATACTTCATCCATTTTTCCCCAACCAAAGATGATTTTAAACAGAATCGCATTACCTATAAATTCTCCGTAAGTGTTTGCTTGTTGGCATTAATTTTTGGTAAAACCAAATTTACGAATGTCATGATTGATGTCATAACATTCTGGGATAAAGTCAAATTCTGCAGAAGGAATGTTCTACAGGAACAACTCAGTATGAGTGAATATCATGATGATTAAGCTATAATCATATGTACTAAATTCTACCAAAATCAGTGAGCAGGATACATGATGTCATAACCAATGTTAAGACATCCTGTACTGATCAAGTTGTTGTGCAGATTTATTGTCCCTGAGAATTTTCAGGAATCTGGAGTGCTATTCTGAGTTGAAGTATATTGACTAGATCAGATGCTCACGTGGATATTAGGTTAACTTTGCTTAACCCTAATCTGTTATGATGAAAGCCCAAGACCAAGTCTTTAGGTTAACTTTGGTTAACCCTAGCTATTTTTATGGAAGCCCAAAATGAAGAATAGTCTGCATATATATTTCTCACGAATTCTAATGGTGTACACAACTTTTAGAGAAGATCAATAAGGCATTGTATAGTTGTGATAGTTTTAGTAACTACTGTGAGCCAAGCGATTATCATTTGATAAGTGACTTGGAGTAGGATTTGGTTGTAAGGGTTTTTTATCACTCAAAGCTTTGAAGCACGAGTGTTGTGTCTCTTGATTAAAGCTTTGAAGCAAAATCAAGCGTGTGTATTGAAGAATGTCTTCATAATCTTATTAATCAGTAGATTAGTATCACTAGTGTGATTGAGGGGGAGTGAGTAGGAACTCAGGTTTAAGTAGGACTTAGATTGAAGTTGCATTGGGTAGGTCTTAAGTGAAGGAGATAAACTGGTTGGTTTATTCCTAAATTAATACCTCTTATAGTGAATTTCCTCCCTGGCTTGGTAGCCCACAGATGTAGGTGTTGTTATACACTGAACTGGGTTAACAATTGATTATGTTCTTTACTATCTTTTAGATTACTGTTTGGTTTATGTACAATTTGTCAGATACGGTGTCATAACATTCACTGTGACGTTAAGTATCTGTTGCCAGAATTTCAATTGGCATCAGAGCAGGCACCCTGCCTGTCTTTCTGGGTGAGATCTAGGGATATATTTTTTGGCGCTATGGACAAGGAAGGAGGATTTGGAAACAGACCACCTATTCTGGATGGATAAAACTATGACTACTGGAAACCTCGTATGATTGCCTCCTTGAAGTCACTGGACAACAAAGCTTGGTGAGCTGCTGACAAAGGATGGAACCATCCCACCATAACTGGGAAAGATAGGACGACTAGTCTGAAACCTGAGGAAGAATGGAGCAAAGAAGAAGAAGAGTTAGCCCTGGGTAACTCTAAAGCATTGAATGCCTTGTTCAATGGAATTGATAGAAACATATTCAGACTAGTACATCAATGTGAACTGGCCAAGGATGTTTGGGACACTCTCAAAACCACTCATGAGGGTACATACAAAGTAAAAATGTCAAGACTTCATATGCTCACTACCAAATTTGAGAACCTAAGGATGAAGGAAGATGAGACCATTCATGAGTTTCACATGAACATCTTGGAAATTTCCAACACCTCAGGAGCATTGGGAGAAAAGATGTCAGAAGAAAAGCTGGTGAGAAATATTCTCAGATCCTTGCCTAAAAGGTTTGCAATGAAAGTGACTGCTATAGAGGAAGCTCAGGATATCTGCAACTTCAAGGTTGATGAACTCATTGGGTCACTTCAGACATTTGAGATGGGGATCAGTGACAATGTTGACAAGAAAAACAAGAGCATAGCCCTTGTATCCAATACTGAAGATGAAAGCAAGGAGAGTGGTGAAGAGAATATATCAGAAGCTATAGCTATGCTTGGAAGGCAGTTCAACAAACTCATCAAGAGAATGGACCCAAAGTCAAGGTCAAATGTCAAGAACATTTCCTCTGACATTAGCATATCCTATGACTCCAGCAGAAGAACTAAGTCTGAAGAAAAGGGAAATCAAAGCAGAGGAATCCAATGCCATGGATGTGAAGGATATGGGCATATTCAAGCTGAATGTTCTACCTTTCTAAAGAAACAAAAGAAAGGAATGTCTGTTACTTGGTCTGATGGTGACTCAGAAAGAAACTCTGAAGAATAATATGCTAATCTAGTTACTGCACTGTCTGGTGTTTGTAACTCTGATAATGATTCTAGTGATGAGGAAGTGACATTTGAAGAACTTGCTGACTCCTACAAGAAGCTATGTATCAGAAGTGCTGAAGTCTGTCAGCAGAATGAGAAACAAAAAAAGCTCATAGTGAAGTTGGAGGCTGAGAAGAAGGCGGACACTGCTACTATAAGTCATCTCGAAGGTGAAGTTCTAATGTTGAACTCCAAACTTGATCAGATGACTAAGTCTGTCAAGATGTTAACAACTGGAACTGACAAGTTGGAAGAAATCCTTCAGGCTGGACAAAATGCAGGAAACATGTCTGGTCTAGGATTTTTGGCTGCAAAGAAATCTGTTGTTGACAAGAAGAAGACCAGGCCTGATAAACAAATGTCAAAGCAGATGTCACAACATAGGACTCAACAACAAGAACAGAGAAATATGAAGAAAAAGTATCAAAGATGGAGATGTCATTATTGTGGAAGGTTTGGTCACATAAAGCCATTCTGCTTTAGATTATATGGATATCCTAATCAGACCCCATATGTCAAACCTAAGACTAACAAGGCACCATATACTCAACAGTGAAAGAAAAAGACTACAGCCCTGATAGCTCACACCTCCCTTAGAGTTTCTGCCAAGGAAGACTGGTACTTTGACAATGGATGCTCTAAACACATGACTGGAATCAAGAATCTGCTGAATGATGTCAAACCTCATACTACTAGTTATGTCACTTTTGGAGATGGTTCTAAAGGAGAAATCAAAGGAGTTGGAAACTTGGACTGCCTTGGAGTTCCAAACCTAAATGAAGTGTTGCTGGTAAATGGTTTGACTGCTAATCTCATAAGTATCAGTCAATTATGTGATCTAGGATTCAAGGTCAACTTCACCAAGTCTGAATGTCTTGTAACTAATGAAAAACAAGAAGTTGTAATGAGAGGAGTCAGATCAAAAGACAACTGTTACTTATGAGAGTCTGAGAACACTAACTACTCTTCTGTGTGCTCTATAGCCAAAGAAGAAAAGGAAGTGAAACTGTGGCACCAAAAACTTGGTCATTTACATATTAGAGGGATGAAAAAGATCATATCCATGGAGGTTGTCAGAGGGATTCCAAGGCTTCAGATTGATGAAGGGAGAGTATGTGGTGAATGTCAGGTTGGAAAGCAAACTAGAATGTCACATCCAAAGACAAGACATCTGACCACCTCTAAGGTGCTAGAACTTCTACATATGGATCTGATGGGTCCCATGCAAGTGGAAAGTCTTAGTGGAAAGAGATATGCCTATGTTGTTGTGGATGATTTTTCCAGATTCACCTGGATAAACTTCATTAGGGAAAAATATGATGTATTTGATGTATTTAAGGAATTGTGCAAAATAATTCAAAGAGAAAAAGAAGGATGCATTGTCAGAATCAGAAGTGATCATGGTAAGGAATTTGAAAATAGTAAGTTTGATGAGTTCTGTTCCTCAGAAGGAATCAATCATGAGTTCTCTTCACCTGTAACTCCTCAACAAAATGGAGTTGTGGAAAGGAAAAACAGGACTTTACAGGAATCTTCCAGAGCAATGATACATGCCAAGAAGCTTCCTATTCATTTTTGGGCTGAAGCTATGAATACAACCTGTTATGTCCACAACAGGGTCACCTTGAGAAAGGGAACATCATCCACCCTTTATGAACTATGGAAAGGAAGAAAGCCTACAATGAAGTACTTCCATGTCTTTGGGAGCAAATGTTATATTCTGACAGATCGTGAACAAAGGAGAAAGATGGACCCTAAAAGTGATGAAGGAATATTCCTAGGATACTCTACCAACAACAGAGCATATAGGGTGTTCAATTCCAGGACCAAAGTTAAGATGGAGCCTATAAATGTCATAGTTGATGATCATCATGAGGAAACAAATGTCCCATATGATGTTGAGACATTCTTTGAGACTTCAACACAAGTGTCTAAAAAGGATGATGTGCCTAATCCTACTCCATCAGAGTCTGAATCAAAGGAAGCTAACAAAGATCCTTCCATCAGAACTCAGAAAGATCATCCTAAGGAACTCATCATAGGAGATCCTAACAGTGGAATCACTACAAGATCTAGAGAAATCATCACAAACTCTTGTTTTGTGTCTAAGATTGAACCAAAAAAAGTTAAAGAGGCTTTGACTGATGAATACTGGATTGGAGCAATGCAAGATGAATTGAACCAGTTCAAGCAACATGAAGTATGGGAGTTAGTTCCTAGACCAGAAGGAACAAACATCATTGGCACAAAGTGGATCTACAAGAACAAGTCAGATGCTGAAGGAGTTATCACCAGGAATAAGGCAAGGCTTGTTGCTCAAGGATACACTCAAGTTGAAGGGGTTGATTTTGATGAGACTTTTGCTCCTGTAGCCAGACTGGAATCAATCAGACTTCTCTTGGGAGTTGCTTGTCTCCTTAAGTTCAAGCTGTTTCAGATGGATGTGAAGAGTGCCTTCCTAAATGGGTACTTAAATGAGGAAGTGTATGTGGAACAGCCTAAAGGATTTGTGGATCCAAACTGTCCTGATCATGTCTACAAATTGAGGAAAGCATTATATGGTATGAAACAAGCTCCTAGAGCTTGGTATGAAAGGTTGACAAAGTTCCTCACTGACAAAGGATACAAGAAAGGAGGTTTGGATAAAACTCCTTTTGTCAAGGATGAAGGAGGAAAGATAATGGTAGCTCAAATTTATGTTGATGACATAGTGTTTAGAGGAATGTCAGATAAAATGGTTAAACTTTTTGCTAACCAGATGCAAGCTGAATTTGAAATGAGCCTCATGGGAGAATTGACCTACTTTCTTGGACTACAAGTCACACAGATGGAAGACTCAATTTTTCTGTCTCAAAGCAAGTATGAAAAGAATATTGTCAAGAAGTTTGGGATGGAGAATGCCAGTCATAAAGGACTCATGCACCTACTCATTTAAAGTTGTCCAAAGACACAAGTGGGGAAAATGTGGATCAAAGCTTGTACAGAAGCATGATAGGAAGTCTGCTTTACTTAACAGCCAGCAGACATGACATTGCCTTTACAGTTGGAGTATGTTCAAGATACCAAGCTGAATCCAAAGTAAGTCACATCAACCAGGTGAAAAGCATTCTGAAGTATGTGAGTGGAACTTACAATTATGGCATGTTGTACTCTCATGGATGTGAACCAATTCTGTCTGGTTATTGTGATGCTGATTGGGCTGGTAGTGCTGATGATAGAAAGAGAACCTCTGGAGGATGCTTCTTTTGGGAAATAATCTTGTTTCTTGGTTCAACAAGAAACAAAACTGTGTGTCTCTATCTACTGCTGAAGCTGAATACATAGCATCTGGTAGCAGCTGTTCTCAAATGATCTGGATGAAACAGATGTTGACTGAGTATAATGTCACACAAGATGTCATGACATTGTACTGCGACTATTTGAGTACTATTAACATATCCAAGAATCCTATACAGCACAGCAGGTCTAAGCATATTGACATTAGACATCACTTTATCAGAGATCTTGTGGAGGAGAAGGTGATTAAGCTGGAACATGTTACCACTGAACTACAACTGGCTGATATTTTTACCAAGGCCCTTGATGCTAGTCAGTTTGAGAATTTAAGGGGCAAGCTGGGTATTTGCCAATATGAAGAGATGTAGCAATTAATTTTTCTTAATACAAGGTTTGAAAGAGATATTTTAATCAAGTTTATTCTGATTGGGCTAATCATTTGTTTCCCTCTTTCTTTCCAAAAGTATAAGAAGAGGAATAGACATATTTATATCTCCCTCTTCTCAGTTTGCTGCATCACTCTCCATTCCCTCAAAAGAAAATCTCACACTCGTTGTCACTTGTATTCTCAATCTCTCAAGATGTCTCAACAATTTGTGTCATCATCTTCATCAAAGGCAACTGCATCTTCCTCACCCACTGACACCGATCCTAGGGCAATCGTAAACCCCATGGATGCTGATGTGCTTGAGGTAACTCCACTTCGTGAAATGGTAGCTGATCCTACTAAGGTCAAGAAGCTGCAAACCAGACATGCAAGAAGATCACAAGCTTCTCCCTTTGGTAAATCTTCTCAACCATCATCCTATGTTCCTCCAGAGATAGCTAATAGGGAAGGTTCTGCTTATGTGCATCAAGCTATTGCCAAACTAGTCACTAGGATTCTTAATGAGAATCACTCTGTTCCTGGTATATCTGTACCATTGAACCAAGAAACTGCTAGCCCTAACTTAGAAAGTGATCCCAATGTCACTCAGAATGTTGAGACACCTGATGACAACATTGAGAAATCTCCAGAGAAACCTGATGATCACCAGACCTCTACTGACAAGGCTGTTGAACCTCCTGTCATTGATGTTGATGAAGAATTTTCTGACAATGATTTAATTTCTAATATCAACCCTAGCATAGCAAGAAGGATGATGAGTAGAAAAGAAAAGCAGAATGCTGCCCAAAGCCCCTCCAAAGAGAAGGCTACTAAAGTTGTTCATGAGAAAGCTAGGCCTGAGAACAAGGCTAAAGAAGAAGCTGAGAAGGATCAAAAGGCTGGAACTTCCAAAGGGAAGGGTAAGGTAAAAGCTAGGGTATCTGTTGGTAGTCTCTCAAAACCCTTGAGACAACCTATAGCCAAGAAAAGAAAGGCTCCTGAACCCTCTGAATCTGATGAGGAATCAAACTTTGATTTTGATGTTGAGAGCAATGTTCCAAACATTCCTCTCAGGAAGAAACCCTCTTCTAGCAAACTGCCTAAGGTTCCTGAGGTTACCATTGACAACATCTCTTTTCACCATCCAGAAAATGCAAGCAGGTGGAAGTATGTGTTTCTGAAAAGGATTGCCTTAGAGAGGGAGCTGAATAGAAGTGTTATTGAATGTAAGGAAGTCATGGATCTCATCAAGGCTGCTGGCTTGATGAAAACAGTGGTCAAGTTTTCCAACTGCTATGAGATTCTTGTCAAAGAATTCATAGTAAATTTTTCTGGTGGATGTGCTGATGGAAAGTCAGTTGATTTTAAGAGTGTTTATGTGAGAGGAAGGAAGGTAAATTTCTCTCCTACTATGATAAACAAATACCTGGGGAGGCCTGATGATGCTCAGCCTGAGCTTGAAGTTACTGACAACCAGGTTTGTCAAACCATCACTGCCAAGCAAGTCAAGCATTGGCCCTTGAAAGGGAAGCTAATTTCAAGCAAGCTGAGTATGAAGTTTGCCATACTGCACAAAATTGGTGCAGCTAACTGGGTTCCCACCAACCACAAATCCACCATCTCCACTGGTTTGGGAAGATTTATCTATGCTGTTGGAACCAGAACAAACTTTGATTATGGCAACTACATCTTTGATCAAACAATAAAACATGCTGAGAGCTGTGTTATTAAAGGCCCTATTGCTTTTCCCTCTCTCCTATGTGGTATAATCATTGATCAGTATCCTGATATTCTGGTTAAAAAGGACTCTGTGTGCAAAAGAGCTCCTGCACTTGGTTTTCACTATAAGCTGTTTCAGGGAACACATGTCCCTGACATTGTTATGACATCTGCTGAGACATCAAATGTCAAAGCTCATTCCAAGAAAGCTGATGTTATAGTTGTTCTAAAAGAAACCTGCAGAGAGCTTGATGCAAGAAAAAGGACTCTTGAAGAGCTGATTACTAGTCTGGAACAGGAGGAGAATGAAGAACAAATAAGGTAAGAGGATGCTGATGAAGAACAGCATGATGGTTCTGCAAGAAGCTCACCAAAAGATGCTGTTGAAAATAGTGCTTCCTCAAGGGATGACAGTACCTAAAGGTCTGTGTTTGCTGAGTTGTAAAGATTGATGCTGGAAATTGCTGCTGCTATTTGATACTGTTTTACCCCAAAATATTCCCTCCCATATTCCTCAAGATATGTCAAGAATAATCTCCAAGTGGCTCAAGTTAGCTCAAGAGTTGGACAGTCAAATCACCTCCTAAGGCATCAAGTCAAAATTAGGGTTTTGTGTTGCATTAAGGTCCTCACATACAAATGACCTCAAGTGCTTCCCAATGTCCTAATATGTTCTCAAGTTCATCCATGTCAAATTGCAAGCCTTGCAGAGGAAGTTTGGTCAGTCAATTGCTCAAGAGGCCCAAAAATTGACTGTGCTAGGGCAAAAGTCAATTGTGTCCCAAATACAGTCAAACCTCAAGAATTTTTGTCAACATTCTCATTTTGAAGAATATTTCATCATTTGATCAAGGGTTGATCATGATCCATCAAGGATTGCTCAAGATTCATCAAGATTCAAAAGTTGCTAAATTAGGGTTTTGTAGGAAAAGTCAACTAAACTTTGACCAAGCATAACTTTCTCATACTTTATTATAAATGACCCATCCAAAGATCATTTTGAAGAGGATGCAATTTCATACAATCCATCTTCACACCCAAAGATCAAGAAATTCACTCACAAAAAGTTACAAAATTGGATAGTATAGGTCATTTTTGAAAGTCAACAAAAACACCTTTTTTTCCAAAGCTTATAACTTGAGCATGGAACATCAAAATGAGATGAGACCAAAAGGGTTGGTTAGAGGACATCTCAATGTTTCTAAAAGGTCCAAGAACACTTCGAAAAGTTCAAAATTGAAGAAGTTATGCATTGTTGAAATTTGGCATTTTTCTAAAATTGCCAAAAGTCAACTATCCTCAAAACTCCAATTTTTGACAAAAGGGCCCACTTTTTTCCACTTGATTTGGTCTTATCATGCCACACACGTGTCCCATCTTTAATTTCATGACCAAACATTTATTTTTCTATTTTATTTAATTTTTATTGATTTAATTCATTTTAAATCTATATTAATTCAAATAAAATCCAAAAATTAATGTAAAAGGATTCTTGTGATTTGTATAGCTTGCATATATCATATAACACCTAATCAAACTCGTATCTTGGCTTTTTGTGCACAAAAATCAGATCTTGCCTATATTTGGAAACATGGTTATGGTGATCAAGATCAAATCCTAATTCTTCAATGCACATGGATATTGGCCCATATTTTGACCTAGAATCATTCCATTATATGCATACAAGTGACACAAACCTAGAACACACATAGAAGACTGCAAAGACGGCCAGAAGAAATGGAGAAAAAAGCTTGAAAACCTTGGATCTGAAATTGCACTTGGAGACCTTTTCAGGATCAAACAAAGGTTCCAATCGCTTCCTTGGACCTCACTGAAGCAGTACCAATCATTATTGCGTGCTCTCCTGCCCCAAAAAGCCCTGTAAGTATCACTCTGAACCGCCATACTCATGGAATCGTAAAGCTTCAATCTTGCATCCTTTCATTGAAATAATTGCATATTCATACTCTGTGCTGTATTCTGAAACTTTTGGCATCATTGAATTTTATTTTCATAGCCTGTAACGCCATGCCCAGTTCTAGGGTTCGTGTATCTCATTTTTGGGGTTTTTAATTGCAGGCAAAATCAATGCAAACAATGGCCATGGATGAGTTCAGGGGAGAGAGACGAGTGCATTGGCACTCTTAGCTTGCGTTTATATGGCCTAGGGAGGATTTTGGAGAGGTGTTACGAATCTTCCTGCAGAATAAAATCCGCAGGTAAATGAACCAGGGTGATATGAAGAAGACGATCACGTGGCTAGCGTCTATTGGCCCATTTGAATTATTAGCGCGTTTTATTTTTTTTTTGCAGGGAAAAATTGTTGGTTTTGAATATATTATTTGTGTCTTATTCCACTAACAGGTTAACATCATGGCTCAGTTGGTAGCGCGCTAGTTGAATTGTCCCTTGGGACCTGGGTTCGAATCCCAGGTCCCCTAAAACCTTGTTGTATTTTGTCTTCAGGTATTCCTGTGCAGTTTTCAAAGGGAGGTCCACCATACACCTCAAACCTCAATGCGCCAGATGGCTCCAAACCTAGATCCAGTGGTCATGAATGAAGGACCACCATACTCCTTGGTCAACAAGCACGCAATGGATCCAAAAAGTCCAACAGGCTGGGATGAAATTGGGCCAAATTTGCTGATCATACAACCTCTTCAGGCCCACACCCCTCTTTGAGTTTGTTCTTTTTTTTAAATTTCTTTTCATTATTTTTCCAATTTTTATTTTATTATTATTATTATCTTAATTAATTAATTAACAAACTAACTTTTTTTCATAAAATCAGAAACAACAAAAAATATTTTTAATTCCACTAATTTATTATTTATTTTTGTAAATAAATCACTAATTAATTTATATAGTTTAAATAGGTTTAATAACAATATATTTTGCAATAAATTAAAATTGATTTAGAATTAGGTTTTTTAATGTTTTTAACCATTCTTATTTTATTTCCTTAATTAAAATAAAACTCAAAAAATATTTTCATTTAATTTAATTATTAACTTAGACTTTTTATTTTAATTCAAAAAATAACAAAAATATGCTTTATTGAATAAAAAGGGTCAAAACCCTAAAGGACATTCCGATTCAATTTTTCTCGCGCGAATTATCTTTGATCCATATAATTGTAATTGCTCCGAGGATGTAATAATTTTTAACTTAGGATTTTATTTACCGCTTTTATTTACTTTCCGTAATTTAATTTTCAAGGGTTTGTTTTTGGCGATGTAAATACCCGACGCCTTGTAATAATTTAGATTTATTTTCTGCAATTTAATTTCCGTAACCATTAACTGTTAGATGTTTGAATAATAGGCAATGCATGACAAGATAAGTTTTTAACCTAAAAGCAACAGTAGCTCACCATAACATGTACAAAGATATAAACTGGAAATTGACACAATTGCACATGCCACTCCTAGGGTATACCTCACTTGGTTGCCTCGAACATGGTCATTAAGTATAGGAAGTTTTAGAGGTCTCCCTCTTGTCCAAAGATCATAAGTTTCCTCGAAACGGTTGCCTCGGATAAAATGATCTAAGACATTAGGGTTACCGCTAAGGCGTCCTAACATTGCTTTAGTGACCACACGTCCCTTAATCGAATTGACCCGAAAACTCCAAAGACGATGCTACCTACTCCTCAATAGTGGGATGGCATTGTCTAAAGGACACTTGCGCAGTTTAATTCCTTTTTGAGTAGGTAGATGTTCTTAAGTACTTGCTCCTTTCAAAACAAAAACAAAACTTTTCGCACTTACACCCCTTTCAAAACAAAAACTCTTTTCAAACCCACAAACATAAAAGAAAAGCAAAACTTTTGAAAACATAGTGAGCAAGTACCTAAGAGTCCGTGGATAACCACGGATAGAAAGGGTGCTAACACCTTCCCTTTCTATAATCTACCTCCTGAACCCGAGAAATATCTCAAAAAGGAATTTTTCTGTGCTTTTGTCCTTTCCTTGTTGGATAAAATAAAAGACGGTGGCGACTCTTGCTTATCGCGACATTTTGCAAAAACAAACGCAAAACGCGAACCAGCATTCCAAAACAGTCCGTTCTCATTCCCACCGATCACAGAACTGGCGACTCTGCTGGGGAATCTATTATATAAGTGAGGTGTACCTTAGGATTAGATCACTTGTGTTTTCAATTGTATGCTTTGTATGCTTTAATTTTGTGGGCTTGTATCGGAGTTCTATAGATCCTAACCTGGATTTAGGGATACCCTTTAGGTAAGTAGCAATAAACTGTGAGGGATCTGTCCGGCGTAGAGCGACACGGATGAAGAAGTAGCTACGTTGGTGTGACACCTTGGTATGTACCGATATCCCTTGTGTTGGAACCAGGAGAATATGGGTCTTCTAAGGAGTCACTAAACACCAACTGGCCTTAGAACCTTAAATTGACCAACTTGGCCATAGAACAGTAGCAGTATGCTACAATCATTGAGACTAAACTCTCGCGATGATTCCGGCTGCAAGAAAAGGTTTCTAAACTGGAATTATGACCGATTGAGGATAGTCAGTGATATTGAGATCCTCTAGAACCCAGTTACTATTTTTAGGACAGGTTTTAACCCACTGAACTAAAAGAGGGTAGTACCTAAGCTCCATGCCATCCTAAAATTTAATGGCTATTGTGTGACTTGTGTGCCTTCAAAACTTGAACTACTTGCACATTCTTGTTATCTGACAACATGAGTTCCTTGTAGGTTTTGTTTACAGTCCTTATCCAATAATTTGGATTTATTGCAGGGTTTACTGACATCACTTCACACTTTTGCTTAAACGCATAACATACACATCATAACATCATGCCTTAACATTTCTTTAACCATTTCAAGGATCTTAAGGGTCTCTGGCGCAGGTTATGGTAAATCAAAAGTCTAGCAAGGGGAAAAGGGGATTTATTTTCCTCTAGCCAAGGTTGTTTAGAAATCAAAACACGATAACTTGAGTCAGGGGCTATGACCCACTCGATATGGTGAGCTTGACTCTTGAAGAAGGACTCTCAGCAACATGAAGCTCCTTCAATCAAGCTACCAGATTCAAATTCTAACAAGTTTCTTGTTTACCCCGCGAGACCCTTGAAAACATTGCATACATATATCATACATATCATTGCATAATAGGTCATCCAGTACAGGTCTCTCATGTTCTCGTTGTTTATTTCAGCAATGGCTCTCCCGCAAGACAACCAAGATCTCCAGGCTCAAAACGCTCAACTTCAAGAAATGTTCCTGAACCTATCCCAGGGGCAGGAAGAAATAAAATCTCTCCTAACAAGGGGCTTAGTCCTAGGGAATCCAGGCGGCGTCAGGAATGATCAGTTGGAAGGGCTACAAATTGAGTTGGCAACAATGAAGATCCAGATGATGGGACAGCTGGTGGGCCAAATGGCTCTCATTCAAGACCTGGCACAAAGACAAGAAGAGCTCAGGGTCCTCGTCAACAAACTATTTCAAAATGACCAAGTGGGGCAAACAACTAGGGTTGAAGATCAAGTCATCATTCAACCACCTTTGGGGCAAGAAGACAAGGGAAAAGCTCCTCAGCCTGCTTCAGGGTCATAAGCCCAACATCAACCTCGCCATCATCAACGGGGTAATCGGCGTAAGAAAAATACGTATGGAAGACATTTCTCTGAGACTGATATACCATCATCTCTAATACTGAAACGCTTGTTGGAGGTCAATCTAATTCCTTTAAGGGATCCTCCTCGGAATCCCAATACCTCTGCTCCTAGCTATCATCCCGATGCACTTTGTGCATACCACTCCTATAGTCCTGGACATGACACCGACGACTGTTGGACTTTGAAAAACAAGATCCAAGACTTGATTGACGGAGGAGTGCTGGAATTCATGCCGGATGGCGAGATGAAAATCTTCCGCTGAAGGTTCTCCACTTGAGATGACTAGTTCCAATTAAGAGAATTTTGTTCATTTAAATTCTGAAGTTGTATCTTTCTTTGCTTATTCAAACAATTATTATCATGTTAAACTTTATTAATTTATCAATGTATTGCATATGTCTGTTCTGAATCAACCCATTCGTATTCACTATATTCAAATTGCTTTCATTTGTTTGTGATGTTCAACTCTCGATTAAAAAATTCTAAGCCTTTTGAGGGAGGATGACAAAAATGATATCAAAATCCTTACAGTATGCTTTTGAACAGACCCCGCTGACGATGTACAGGCATTGTTTCAAATCCTAAACAGTGGAGTTATAAGGAAGATAATCCCTAGTCAACCCCTTTGAGCCAAAGCAGTTGGAGTTTTTCTTTTCACAAATTAAAACCCTTAATTATAACCTGGGGCAGGGTAGTTTTCTCAATTGATCCAGGTGCACAATGAATGGCATCAAAGAAGTCCTTCCGAAACAAAAGACGGTGTTGGTTCCATATAATCATAAGGACAGGCAATCATTATCTCTCAAAATAAAAGCCTAATAAGTCAAAACCTGTGAAGGAGACTTAAAAAAAACTGGGGCATCCCGCTGACTGTAATCACAAAAAGAAACAGTTCAGGCAAAAGACAAGGATAATAAAAATCAAAAGGAAAGAGATCCTACAAACTCTCAACAAAAAATGACTGCCTGTTTAAAATAAATTGTCAGTATCCCAACCATCACTGGTATATCAGAACAAAGACTCAAACGGGATCTAAATGCACAATTAGCTGAGTTTAGGATCGAAGAACATCATGAAGAGCGGGTGGGTACAACTAAATTTTGAGCCTTTATCCTTTGTTTCTTAAACCGTGAACCAGGCTACGTTATAACCCTTAAAAAAGTCCTAGCTGAAGCATGGGTCAGTCCGAAAGCATATTGTTACAAAGGTATCCTGACTCCTGTAGGGCTTGCTGTAAATCCTGAGTTGACATCACATTTTACAAAAATTTCCTGTTTTACAAAAAAATGCATTTTCAAAAAATTTTAAGACAGACATAAGCTTTGCATTCTTAAAATAACATTGTTTGCATATGACTATTTGCTCAAACGGAAGAGAAATTCGCACGACGAAAATCTAGTGAACAAAAACCGTTTCAATAAAAAAGGTCACCTCAAGTGAAAAAAAAAACACTTCCAATCCAGGGGCACGGTGTTGTACCCCAAAATTTTCCCTCCTATTTTTCCACAAGAAATCACAGCTTCGGGTTTTCCCTGACTTTTTCAGATTGGCGTAAGAATCAGTCAAACAGACTTTTTCTTATCAGTCTATCCAATTTAGGGTTTTCACGGACTCTGGAACATTTCAAGCAAATTATTAGGGTTTGGTTGAGTTGGCTCAGGTTCTGATCAGGCAGGCGCTTCTTTGACATTTAATCAAGAACTAGGGTTTGTGCGCGCAGAAAGAATTAATTCTACATTGCTTTTCAATTTACTCTGGGAGATGAGCTGAGGCATTTGATTTGAGTTTACAGTGTTGGATTTAATCAGTGAAAAAAGGACATGTGGACGTTTGTTGTTTAGCTGTGCAATGCTTCGGTTATTCCGAACGTCGGACGTTTATTGATTATTTATTTATTCTAAGTTAGAATAATTGGGATTTATTTCCATTTATTATAATTTAAGAATTATAAATAATTAAATAAACAATTGAAGAAGAAAAAAAGGATTAAACTTTTATTTACTTTTAATTATTAAGTACAAATGTTATTTGAATACATTTACAGTATTTACAAATAATGTTATTACAAATAATTAAAGGTAAAATAAAGCTATATCTTAAGTTTTCTAAATCTTCATCCTCTGATGCTCCTTTGCTCAATTGATTTTATCTGCAAAAACAAAAAATGAAAAAGTCAAATGCAGATGAATTAAATAAAAAAGGCAGGCAGATATTTAAAATGCATCATTAAAAGTAACTGGCCGGAATCAGTTTGTTTGCCCTCTCTGCAAATCACAAGATTACTCTTGGTTCACAAAGAGGGATAGAAATATGCTTGCAAATAAAATATGAAATGCACAAAGCTGCAATTGCACAAATTCAAATATCAAACAGGCTGCATAAATTGTCAAACAAAGAGGAAAACTGAACTGCACAAATTGCAAGTGAATAAGCCAACCAAGTTGCATTGTCAAACTGAAAGGCAAAGCTGTCAAAATTCCAAACTAAGTCTAAAAGGAAAACTGAATTGCACATGCCTAACCAAGTTTAAAATGTCAAAACCAAGCTGCCAAAAGATATCAAAAGATATAAAGCTGTCAAGAGATATGCAGAAATCTTGAAAGTACACAGAGGAAAGAGACAAATACAAGCATATTCAAAAAGATCATCATTTTCCAGCCAGTATACTTTTTCAGAAAGGTACAGTTGAAAGCAATAAAATGCTTTTTAAATCTGTGGAGAGAGAAAGAGGAAAAGAAGTATAGGCTTACAGCAGGCTTGAGGCTTAGGGAAAAAGATATAACAAGCTATCAAAACATAGAAATCCAGAGGCAGAATATACAAATAATAACAAAAACTGAACCACAAGTTCAAGCCTGCCTCAAGCTTAGAAAACAAGCAAACCTGTTAAGCTTCAAGCCTTAACCTGCTTCAAATACTAAGCCAAAGCCAAACCTGTTTCAAGCTTTTCAATCCAGAAGCACAGCAAACCAACAAGCCTGAAGCCTGTAACTTCCAAAGCATAAGCCTTAAACCACATCAAACCTTTCAAGGCCATACAAACTGATACAAGCTTACAAACAAAGCCTCAAGTATTCAAGCCAGTACAAAAACTAGAAAACAAATTGCCCAGGCCTATTAACCTTGAACCAAAACTACCTGTCAAAACTCAAATATCGAAAAACCAGTACATCAAACCAAAAGCCAGCAAACTGATACGCCTTGAAGCCCGAAGTCAGTAGCCTGCTGTAGCCCAAACCAAACATCCAAACTCAAAGTATTCAAACCAACAACACCCTCAGAGCAATCTCATCATAGGGCCGACAACGACAACAACATAAACACACCAAAGGCAACTCAGCAATAAACATACAGAAGCAAGTGTTTCAGAAGCAAGTGTTTCAGGGTCAAGCATTCAAGTGGACAGAAGAGGAAAAGAAATTAAGGCTAGGGTTTTCAGAGACATTCATCATAAAACCATCAAAAAAAGCGAAATACAAAGGTATCGGATTTCCAAGCAAGCTCATCAGCGTTGTCCTCCCTCCGCCTGGCCGCCTAAAGCGCCTCCAGCTCTCTCCTCCTCTCCAAGCAACGAATCCTCCAAAGGTAGTATTTCTACTCCTTCTTTTCATACCTCACACAAGCAATGATAACATAAATAATCAGAACGTGTCAAGATCAAAAACATGCAAAGCGTAAAATGTACAGAACTAAGAAGTCAAATCTTTTCGTAATGCCGCCTTGCTTGACCGTGGAGGAAGGAGAGAGGGATGATGGCGCTTGGTGGCCATAGACGGAGAGAAAAGTCATAAGCTTGAAAAAAACGAAGGAACGAAGACGAAGATGAGAGCGTCGTTTGTCCACTGTAACCCTAATCCAGAAAGTGAAACAAAACTCAAACAACCCTAAAACAAATGTTATGAAACCACTGGGCCTTGCCCCATCCAAAGCTTAAGCCCAAAACTGGCGTGCACCCCCCCCCCCATTTCTCCTTCTGCTTATTTGTTTGTTTGGCCCAAAAACCCCCTTAAGCCCATTTCAATTCCTTTTTTTAATACTCTTTTTTTTGTATTACATTAAATCTTTTTTGCATAACTTACTTTGTTCAATAAATTAATATAATAATTTTTTACATTAAAATTTTATTAACAATACCTTTTTTTTACACACTCAAAATATGTAGATATTAGGTTTTGTTAAGTTTAAACATCTTTTTAATTAAAACCTTTTTGTTTAAAAAACCTTGTATAAAACATTTATAGAAAATACATAAAAAATAGAACTTGAAACATTTTTCTTTTCTTTAATTAAAACTCTTGTACATAAAATATTGACTAAAATACATAAAAACATTAATACCTAAAAATAGAATTTCTTAAAACATTTTCTTTTCTTTTATTAAATCTTATGTTTGTACATAATCAACAAAATACAAAAGGGATAAATACTTAAATTTGCATTAAGTTAACATCATTATCACTTGTAAATAAATCACATACACTTACACAAATACTTTTGATACATCGCTTTTATTCTAATACATTAATACATGATATTAAGAATGCGATTCGATTTGGTTGTAAATATATTTGGACACTACTTTCCTAATAAGTCTCATCCCCATTTGTAAATATTTGTACCCCCACTCTCGGATACTTATTTGTAATAGCTTAGGCTTTAAATTCCTACAATTTATCGCTTTCATATACTGTATAGTAATTAGGGTTTGTATGCGAAGATTTAAAATCAACCGCTAGATAACCTAATACAAGACAAATGCATGATAATCAATACACAATTCACACTTGCACCCCTAGGGTAATCTCGCTTGTTGCCTTCAAAAATGGGCCATGCTTGCATGTTGAGTGTCTTTGGCAAAACAAAACAAATCAAATGATCATAGTCCCTCGATGACGCTTTCGAAAGTTGCCTAAACAAAATGATCATAGTCCCTTCAAGCAAAATTGCCAAAGACACTTGGCACCATTGCATTCATGGTCCATACGATGACCCGCGCCCGTCCCGTTAACATCCTAACACAAGATTGTCCACCAAATACAATGGTGGAACAAAACTGTTAAAAGGGTTAAAACATAGGAAAAATCTTTGAGTAAATTTAGGGGTAGACAACTCTTAGTTACTTGACCAACTTGCAAAACACACTTGCCTACTTTTCAAAACCCACTTCACAAACACAATTTCCAAACAACTTTCAAAACAACTTTCAAAACCTTGAAATATCTTTTCGAAAAGACACACACCTTTGTAAAACATTCGAGTAAAGAATTGTTACAACGGTTGCCTAGACAAGGCATCTTTTTCAAAGCATTTTCAAAACACACGCACACACCACCATTTCAAGCAATTGAAAATCAAGGCAAGTGATCTAAAACAAGTAACTAAGAGCCCATGGATAACCATGGATGAAAAGGGTGCTAATACCTTCCCTTTTCATAATCTACCCCCCGAACCCACGAAACATCTTAAAAGGTTTTTCATGTGCTTTTTAACCTTTCCTTAGGATAAAATAAAAATTCGGTGGCGACTCTTGTTAAACCGAACAAGTGCGAATACAAACGCAAAACCTCAAGTCAGTTCTCCCACCGTATCACAGAACTGGCGACTCTGCTGGGGAGAAGTTTAAAAGTGGGGTTACCTTAGGGTTTAGATCACCTTTACATACTTGCTTTGATTGCCTTGATTGCTTTACTTTTTGGGTCCTTGTTTGGGTTTGTTGTAAATCCTACACCCGGATTTTGGGGCACCTTTTTAGGTAAATAGCAATAAAACTGTGAGGGAACTGTGCGGGGTATACCGACATGGTTGAAGCAGTAAGCTATGTTAGTGTGACATATTTGTGAGTACCGGTAACCCTTGAGTTCAATCAAGGAGAGTACGGGGCCGCTGAGTGATGTCATGAAGCACTAACGAACTCTTAGAACCTTAATTGACCATCTTAGCCTTTTTAGGGGTAGTGAGATGACCGACTTTGGTGCAGTCCGAAGTTGGTAGATACTCGATACTACACTCATTGAGGGTTGTTTTCTTGGAATATTTTGGTCGCCAGTTAAGTGGCTAAACCAAAACAATGAACACAGAAAACAATCCAATGATATTGAGCTCCTTAGAACCCGATTTCTATTTCAGGACAGGATGAGCCAACTAACTTCAAGAGGGTACTTACCTACAAACCCCATGCAAGCCTAAACCTAAGGACTTGTTTGCTTTGTGTGAATATGATTACCTGTATATACACTCACTTGCTTTTGCATACATGTACATAACATCATAACATCATACCATAGCATTTTCAATAACCATTTCAAGGATCTCGAGGGTTCTTTTGATGCAGGGTTACGTTGAACCAGACGTCTACCAAAGGGCAAGAGGTTTCTCCTCTAAACAAATGCCATCAAAGATCAAGTGCAACAACTTAAATCAGGGGCTATGACCCACTTGACATGGTGAGCTTGATTCTCGTGGAAAGGCATCCACCGGTGCAAAGTTCTCCAATCAAAGATCAAAGTTCAACCTCTAACATTCTCTTGTGTTTACCCCAAGAGATCCTTGAAAACATGCATTCACATATCATGCATTGCATCATAACGGTTTTTCCTTTTACAGGCCTCCTTATTCTCCTACTGTTTATTTCAGTAAGAGATGGCTCTAGAGAGGACTGTCAAGGATATCCAGGACCAAAATGCTCAGCTTCAGGAAATGTTCTTGAACCTGTCCCTAGGGCAAGAAGAAGTGAAAGCTCTCCTCACAAGGGGCTTGGTCCAGGAGAATTCAAACAATGCCAGGAGTGATCAGTTGGGGGAACTGCAGTTTGATTTGGCAGCATTGAGGATCCAGGTGATGGGACAACTGGTGGGCCAGATGGCTCTCATCTAGGACTTGGCTCAAAGACAAGAGGAACTCAGAGTTCTCGTCAACCAACTGCTTCGGGAAAACCAAGTGGGGCAAACATCCGAGGTTGAAGAGCAAGTCACCACTCAACCCCCCTCCAGACAAGAAGACAAGGGGAAGGCTCCTCTACTGGCTTCAGGGTCACAAGCCCATCAACAACCTCGTCAGCATCAACGGGGTAATCGGCGTAAGCAAAATACGTCGGGAAGACAGTTCACTAAGACTGACATGCCGTCATCTCTAATACTAGAGCGCTTGTTGGAGGTCAATCTGATTGCTTTGAGGGATCCTATTCGGAAGCCCAATACCTCCTCTCCTAACTATCATCCCGACGTATTTTGTGTATACCACTCCTATAGCCCGGGACATGACACCGACGACTGTTGGGCCTTGAAGAACAAGATTCAAGATCTGATTGACATTGGAGTGCTGAGGTTCATGCCAGACGGCGAGATGAAAATCTTCCATTGAGGAGTTCTCCACCTGAATTGACAAGGCTCGAACTGAGAGGCTTTTGTTTCATTTGAACTTTCAAAGTTGTAATTGCTTCTGTTATTCAAACAATTATCTATTAATGTCAAACTCTGTTTCATTAATGCATTGCATATGTTTGTCTTGAATTCATCCACTCGTTTTCACTACTCTTATGCTTTCTTTATGATATTTAACTCTTGATAAAAAGCTGCAAACCTTTAGAGGGAGGATGACGAAACAATACCATAATCTCATACAATATGCTTTTGAACAGACCTTGCTAATGATGTACAGGCATTTCTTTCAATTCCCAAACACTGGAGTTATAAGAAAGATAATCCCTAGTCAACCCCTTCGAGCCAAAGAAGTAGGAGTTTTCTGTTCTAAACAATTTGAAACCTTTGATATAAACCTGGGGCAGGGTAGTCTCTCAGTTAATTCAAAAGATGCGCATTGAAGTCGCAAAACTCTCAGTTCGTATACAACGAACGGCATCAAAAAGAGAAAAGCATTCCTATGGAATCAAAAAACAGTGATGGTTCCTTATCTCATAGGCAGTCATTATCTCTCAAAAAAAGAAGAAGCCCACTGAGCCAAAACCTACAAAGGAGGCTTAAGAAAGCTGGGGCATCCCGCTGACTGTAATCTCGAAAACAGGAACAGTCAGGTAAAAGTTAGGGATAACAAATCAAAAGAAAGAGGTCATTACAAATCCTCAACAACATGAAAAATGTTGCAAAAGAAAAAGGAGATGATGACTGTCTCCCAAAGTTCAACTGGTGAAACATCACCCAAAAGTCGTTCCAAATTCGAATAGAGGGCGACGCATAATTAACTGAGCTTAGGATTGAAGAACATCACGAAGAGCGGGTGGGTACAAATATACTTTGAGCTTTTATCCTTTGTTTCTTAAACCGTTAACCAAGCCACGTTACAACCCTTCAAAAGTCCTAATTGAAGCACGGGTTAGTTCGAAAGCATACTGTTACAAAAGGTATCCTGACTCCTGTAAGGCTTTGCTCTAAGTCTTGTGTTGATTTTGTCTTATAAAAAAAGTTTTCTGCTAAAAAACGCATTTTTCAAAACTTCGAGACAAACATAAACTTTTCATTGCTTAAATATCACTGTTTGCATTTGGCTATTTGTTTGACAGCGAAGAAATTCATACAGTGAATGTTCGGAGGAACGAAAACTCTCTCAGTGAACAAAATCACTTCAAAAAGGATGACACTTCCAACGACAAATCTCCTATCAACAAGGGGCATGACATGTCACCATCCAATTAACCTGGGGCAGTCCAGTCAAGGTTTCAACAGATCTTTCAAAGTTCAGTTAACCTGGGGCAGTCCAGTCAAGATTTCAAGAAATCTCTCAATTTGCAGAGTAACCTGATTCAAGACTCCTTCATCATCACTTGGGGCATTCGAATGTCAAAAGTGTTCAACAATTCCTTCATCACCTGTTGGAAGATACAGTTTCAGATACGCTCCAAACACGGTAGCCATTCTGTCACTCATTCAGATCCTAGTTACAGTTTCAGATACACTCCAGTCACGGAAGTCATTCTGCTACTCATACAGATCTCAACTCCAAGATACAGTTTCAGATACGCTCCAGACACGGTAGCCATTCTGTCACTCATTCAGATCCTAGTTACAGTTTCAGATACACTCCAAACAAGGAAGTCATTCTGCTACTCATACAGATCTCACCTCCAAGATACAGTTTCAGATACGCTCCAAACACGGTAGCCATTCTGTCACTCATTCAAATCCTAGTTACAGTTTCAGATACACTCCAAACAAGGAAGTCATTCTGCTACTCATACAGATCTCACCTCCAAGATACAGTTTCAGATATGCTCCAGACACGGTAGCCATTCTGTCACTCATTCAGATCCTAGTTACAGTTTCAGATACACTCCAAACAAGGAAGTCATTCTGCTACTCATACAGATCTCACCTCCAAGATACAGTTTCAGATACGCTCCAGACACGGTAGCCATTCTGTCACTCATTCAGATCCTAGTTACAGTTTCATATACGCTCCAAACAAGGAAGTCATTCTGCTACTCATACAGATCTCACCTTCAAGATACAGTTTCAGATACGCTCCAGACACGGCAGCCATTCTGTCACTCATTCACAATATCAGACTACCGCGAAGCCTGGATTACGACCAGATAGTGGTACCTCCTAAGAGCAAGCTATGAAACCCAGATTCAACCAGATAATAGTTTAATCCCCAACTAGTTATTGTGAAGCCTGGATTACGACCAGACAACAATACAAGTTTCTGTGAAGCCTGGATTATGACCAGATAGCAGTCAAGAATACTACGAAGCCTGGAGTCGACCAAATAGTGGTATATCTTTATCCCAAGCTGTGAAGCCCGGATTTGACTGGATAACAGCTTAGCAAGCTATTGTGAAGCCTGGACCACGACCAGATAGCAATACAAGTTTCTGTGAAGCTTGGATTACGACCAGATAACAGTTAACCCTCAAGGGTGAAGACTCTCATCCTTAAAACCTCAGAAGATTGGTATACTCCCAGTTTCTGACCGTTAACAGCATGAAGATTCTCATCACCCCAAGAGATTGGTATACTCCCAATTTCTGACACTCAAGAGTGAAGACTCTCATCCTTAAAACCTCAGAAGATTGGTATACTCCCAGTTTCTGACCGTTAACAGCATGAAGATTCTCATCACCCCAGAAGATTGGTATACTCCCAATTTCTGACACTCAAGAGTGAAGACTCTCATCCTTAAAACCTCAAAAGATTGGTATACTCCCAGTTTCTGACCGTTAACAGCATGAAGATTCTCATCACCCCAGAAGATTGGTATACTCCCAATTCCTGACACTCAAGAGTGAAGACTCTCATCCTTAAAACCTCAGAAGATTGGTATACTCCCAGTTTCTGACCGTTAACAGCATGAAGACTCTCATCCTTAAAACCTCAGAAGATTGGTATACTCCCAGTTTCTGACCGTTAACAACATGAAGATTCTCATCACCCCAGAAGATTGGTATACTCCCAATTTATGACACTCAAGAGTGAAGACTCTCATCCTTAAAACCTCGGAAGATTGGTATACTCCCAATTTCTGACCATTAACAGCATGAAGATTCTCATCACCCCAGAAGATTGGTATACTTCTAATTTCTGATCCCCAACAGAATGAAGATTCTCGTTCTCAAAGTGGCGTATAACCCAAGTTCCAGATTAATACCTGTAACAAGCCAGGAAAATATCTGTGGACGACTGATTGTAGATCAACACCTGTAACAAGCCAGGGAAACCATCTACATGAAGAGATTGAAGATCAACACCTGTAACAAGCCAGGAAAACTATCTTTCTTTCTCGGGTCGGAGATCAATACCTGAAACCAACCAGGACAACTATCTCCCCGACCAACCTTTTCAAGATCCCAGATCAATACCTGCAGCAATCAAAAGATTCTCGCAATCCCCAGCGGAGCTAAAACTTCCAACTATCAATCTCCAAGCAGAATGAATACTCTCATTCTCAATTCCTCACAGGATATTCGAATATTCTCCAGTGAAGATCTCCTCAAGACAGGAATCCCCCAGTAGATTGGCATACAACCCAAGCTCCTGATTCCCCAACAGTGGTCCCAGGACTTCTCATCTTCAACGATCAAGAGATTCTTGCAATCCCCTACAGCAGTCAAGGAATTACTTTCCCCGACGGCAGTCAAGATTCTTTTATCTCCAGCCATCTAGGATTCATCTATCCTCAGCAAGACAGCTCATCAGCTTACATGCGCATTCATCACATTCATATCATAAAACATTGATATAACATACATTGCATCATGCATCATGACATTGCATATAACTAACTGTTTACCTTTTCAGGAAAGATCAGTCGACAGACAAAGATCATCATCTTCCAGATTCACCCAAAGATAGTTCAGATGTGACCCAGACATGGCGACATTCTGATACTTATTCCAGATTCATCCAGATGCAGTTTTACACGGACCCATCATCAGGAAACCCTACACCAGTTCCTTTTCAATTTCAAGACTTCTGAAAACAGTTCACGGGTTCTCCAGTAACAGATGTTAACCTATCGCTTGTTCAGATTCTTCTCAACTTCTGAAAACAGTTTACGGATTCTTCCCAAACACAGATGTTAATCTATCACTTGTTCAGATGCAAATTTTGAAGACAGTTTACGGACGCTTCCCAACAACGGATGCTGCTCTATTGCTTATTCAACTCCAACTCCTGAAAACAGTTTACGGATTCTCCAAACATGGATGTCAATCTATCGCTTGTTCAGAACCCCAGTTCATAGATGTTCCAAAACATGGATACCTTTCTGATACTCGTCCACTCGCCAATGACATACAGTTCAACAAACATTTCCATATGGCATCTTTAAGCCCATCCTCCTACCAACATTTCCAGATGGCATCTTTAAGCCCATCCTCCTACCAGCAATTTCCAGATGGCATCTCTAAGCCCATCCCTCGACAAGATTCTGTCACATCCCTAGATGGCATCTCTAAGCCCATCACCAAATGGCATCTTTAAGCCCATTCCCTCTACCATCACATCACCGAGTGCAAACTTTTTTGGGCACTCTAGTGTCCAATCTCCTTTTACCCTCGAGTCGCGAAAGGCAAACTTGCCAATCTAACTCTTCAGGTTCAAGAAGATAGAACATGGGCAACTGTTGTACCCCAAAATTTGCCCTCCTATTTTTCCACAAGAAATCACAGCTTCGGGTTTTCCCTGACTTTTTCAGATTGGCGTAAGAATCAGTCAAACAGACTTTTTCTTATCAGTCTATCCAATTTAGGGTTTTCATGGACTCTGGAACATTTCAAGCAAATTATTAGGGTTTGGTTGAGTTGGCTCAGGTTCTGATCAGGCAGGCGCTTCTTTGACATTTAATCAAGAACTAGGGTTTGTGCGCGCAGAAAGAATTAATTCTATAGTGCTTTTCAATTTACTATGGGAGATGAGCTGAGGCATTTGATTTGAGTTTGCAGTGTTGGATTTAATCAGTGAAAAAAGGACATGTGGACGTTTGTTGTTTAGCTGTGCAATGCTTCGATTATTCGGAACGTCAGACGTTTATTGATTATTTATTTATTCTAAGTTAGAATAATAGGGATTTATTTCCATTTATTATAATTTAAGAATTATAAATAATTAAATAAACAATTGAAGAAGAAAAAAAGGATTAAACTTTTATTTACTTTTAATTATTAAGTACAAATGTTATTTGAATACATTTACAGTATTTACAAATAATGTTATTACAAATAATTAAAGGTAAAATAAAGCTATATCCTAAGTTTTCTAAATCTTCATCCTCTGATGCTCCTTTGCTCAATTGATTTTATCTGCAAAAACAAGAAAAGAAAAAGTCAAATGCAGATGAATTAAATAAAAAAGGCAGGCAGATATTTAAAATTCATCATTAAAAGTAACTGGCCGGAATCAGTTTTATTGCCCTCTCTGCAAATCACAAGATTACTCTTGGTTCACAAAGAGGGATAGAAATATGCTTGCAAATAAAATATGAAATGCACAAAGCTGCAATTGCACAAATTCAAATATCAAACAGGCTGCATAAATTGTCAAACAAAGAGGCAAACTGAACTGCATAAATTGCAAGTGAATAAGCCAACCAAGTTGCATTGTCAAACTGAAAGGCAAAGCTGTCAAAATTCCAAACTAAGTCTAAAAGGCAAACTGAATTGCACATGCCTAACCAAGTTTAAAATGTCAAAACCAAGCTGCCAAAAGATATCAAAAGATATAAAGCTGTCAAGAGATATGCAGAAATCTTGAAAGTACACAGAGGAAAGAGACAAATACAAGCATATTCAAAAAGATCATCATTTTCCAGCCAGTATACTTTTTCAGAAAGTTACAGTTGAAAGCAATAAAATGCTTTTTAAATCTGTGGAGAGAGAAAGATGAAAAGAAGTATAGGCTTACAGCAGGCTTGAGGCTTAGGGAATAAGATATAACAAGCTATCAGAACATAGAAATCCAGAGGCAGAATATACAAATAATAACAAAAACTGAACCACAAGTTCAAGCCTGCCTCAAGCTTAGAAAACAAGCAAACCTGTTAAGCTTCAAGCCTTAACATGCTTCAAATACTAAGCCAAAGCCAAACCTGTTTCAAGCTTTTCAATCCAGAAGCACAGCAAACCAACAAGCCTGAAGCCTGTAACTTCCAAAGCATAAGCCTTAAACCACATCAAACCTTTCAAGGCCATACAAACTGATACAAGCTTACAAACAAAGCCTCAAGTATTCAAGCCAGTACAAAAACCAGAAAACAAACTGCCCAGGCCTATTAACCTTGAACCAAAACTACCTGTCAAAACTCAAATATCGAAAAACCAGTACATCAAACCAAAAGCCAGCAAACTGATACGCCTTGAAGCCTGAAGTCAGTAGCCTGCTGTAGCCCAAACCAAACATCCAAACTCAAAGTATTCAAACCAACAACACCCTCAGAGCAATCTCATCATAGGGCCGACAACGACAACAACATAAACACACCAAAGGCAACTCAGCAATAAACATACAGAAGCAAGTGTTTCAGAAGCAAGTGTTTCAGGGGAAAGCATTCAAGTGGACAGAAGAGGAAAAGAAATTAAGGCTAGGGTTTTCAGAGACATTCATCATAAAACCATCAAAAAAAGCGAAATACAAAGGTACCAGATTTCCAAGCAAGCTCATCAACGTTGTCCTCCCTCCGCCTGGCCGCCTAAAGCGCCTCCAGCTCTCTCCTCCTCTCCAAGCAACGAATCCTCCAAAGGTAGTATTTCTACTCCTTCTTTTCATACCTCACACAAGCAATGATAACATAAATAATCAGAACGTGTCAAGATCAAAAACATGCAAAGCGTAAAACGTACAGAACTAAGAAGTCAAACCTTTTCGTAATGCCGCCTTGCTTGACCGTGGAGGAAGGAGAGAGGGATGATGGCGCTTGGTGGCTATAGACGGAGAGAAAAGTCAGAAGCTTGAAAGAACGAAGGAACGGATACGAAGATGAGAGCGCCGTTTGTCCACTATAACCCTAATCCAGAAAGTGAAACAAAACTCAAACAACCCTAAAACAAATGTTATGAAACCACTGGGCCTTGCCCCATCCAAAGCTTAAGCCCAAAACTGGCGTGCACCCCCCCCCCCCCATTTCTCCTTCTGCTTATTTGTTTGTTTGGCCCAAAAAACCCCTTAAGCCCATTTCAATTCTTTTTTTTTAATACTCTTTTTTTTTTGTATTACATTAAATCTTTTTTGCATAACTTACTTTGTTCAATAAATTAATATACTAATTTTTTACATTAAAATTTTATTAACAATACCTTTTTTTTACACACTCAAAATATGTAGATATTAGGTTTTGTTAAGTTTAAACATCTTTTTAATTAAAACCTTTTTGTTTAAAAAACCTTGTATAAAACATTTATAGAAAATACATAAAAAATAGAACTTGAAACATTTTTCTTTTCTTTAATTAAAACTCTTGTACATAAAAATATTGACTAAAATACATAAAAACATTAATACCTAAAAATAGAATTTCTTAAAACATTTTCTTTTCTTTTATTAAATCTTATGTTTGTACATAATCAACAAAATACAAAAGGGATAAATACTTAAATTTGCATTAAGTTAACATCATTATCACTTGTAAATAAATCACATACACTTACACAAATACTTTTGATACATCGCTTTTATTCTTATACATTAATACATGATATTGAGAATGCGATTCGATTTGGTTGTAAATATATTTGGACACTACTTTCCTAATAAGTCTCATCCCCATTTGTAAATATTTGTACCCCCACTCCCGGATACTTATTTGTAATAACTTAGGCTTTAAATTCCTGCAATTTATCGCTTTCATATACTGTATAGTAATTAGGGTTTGTATGCGAAGATTTAAAATCAACCGCTAGATAACCTAATACAAGACAAATGAATGATAATCAATACACAATTCACACTTGCACCCTTAGGGTAATCCCGCTTGTTGCCTTAAAAAATGGGCCATGCTTGCATGTTGAGTGTCTTTGGCAAAACAAAACAAATCAAATGATCATAGTCCCTCGATGACGCTTTCGAAAGTTGCCTAAACAAAATGATCATAGTCCCTTCAAGCAAAATTGCCAAAGACACTTGGCACCATTGCATTCATGGTCCATACGATGACCCGCGCCCGTCCCGTTAACATCCTAACACAAGATTGTCCACCAAATACAATGGTGGAACAAAACTGTTAAAAGGGTTAAAACATAGGAAAAATCTTTGAGTAAATTTAGGGGTAGACAACTCTTAGTTACTTGACCAACTTGCAAAACACACTTGCCTACTTTTCAAAACCCACTTCACAAACACAATTTCCAAACAACTTTCAAAATAACTTTCAAAACCTTGAAATATCTTTTCAAAAAGACACACACCTTTGTAAAACATTCGAGTAAAGAATTGTTACAACGGTTGCCCTAGACAAGGCATCTTTTTCAAAGCATTTTCAAAACACACGCACACACCACCATTTCAAGCAATTGAAAATCAAGGCAAGTGATCTAAAACAAGTAACTAAGAGCCCATGGATAACCATGGATGAAAAGGGTGCTAATACCTTCCCTTTTCATAATCTACCCCCCGAACCCACGAAACATCTCAAAAGGTTTTTCATGTGCTTTTTAACCTTTCCTTAGGATAAAATAAAAAGTCGGTGGCGACTCTTGCTAAACCGAACAAGTGAGAATACAAACGCAAAACCTCAAGTCAGTTCTCCCACCGTATCACACACGGCATGAGCATTGTTCATCATCTGGGGCAGTTAAGTCAAGATTCAAGAAATCTCTCAAAATGCCAAATAGCCAGGGGCAAATCTCCATCTGAATCAATTGGGGCATTGGATATAAATTCCAACAACAAATCTTGCATGATCAAACGAAGATCTTCTGGTAGTATGGCAACACAACACTACCGATAGTGACACCTCCCTACATCCTGAGAGCATGGACATAGTCAAAAAAAGTACCACGCATAATCAAAGACCCGCTAGGTCGACTGGCCTAGGCAAAAATAAGGGCTTCCCGGCAAACCAAAAGGGTTCAGGCAAAAATTAGGGATAAAAATGGAAAAAATATGTACACCCGGCAAGTCGAAAACCTGAAAAGGCAGCTTGGGCAAAAAATATGTACACCCGGCAAGTCGAAAACCTGAAAGGGCAGTCCAGGCAAAAATTAGGGATCAAAGTGTACGACTATGTCCCGTCATCTCGTCACTTGCCTACCATAAGAAGACTTGTCATTTTGACCGAAAGATACCAAGCACCTCATAGGAGGGGATAATACTCGATCCACAGGGCTTCCGCAGGCACCTTCTCCCGCAGAAACAGGGGCAATAAGAATTGTCCAAGCTGTACAGTTGCTCTATCTACCAGGTACAAAGGTAGATTCAGTTGAAGAATATGACCAGGATACCGTCACTCCCCGTAGAGTAAAACAATAATGGTAGCTCTCCCCACTGAGACTTGCAGCTATGTACGAATCAACAAAACTCTCCCCAAGCAGAGTTAATCTACCATCAGCCCTGAAAAGTTTTGGTATCCCCAGAAGGTCTTAATCGTTCCTAGCAAAGTATAAAGATATCCTCTAGCAAGTATAAGAGTATCCCCGGCAGTCGTAATATTCCTCAATAGAATATAAGAATGTTCCCCGGCAGAATACAAGATATCCACAGTGGAGTCATTTCCCCAGCGCAGTCTAAAAGGCTTCCCCACCAGAGTCGAATCATCCTCCCCAGTAGACTCTGGTTGCTTATCCCCTGCAGAGCACAAATAAATCTCCCCAGCCAAATTCAGAAGGTTATCCTCACAAGAGTCTAACTGGGTTATCCTCAGCAAGTTGCGACTGGAATATCATCCCCAACAAAGTTCTTTCTATCCCCAGCGGAGTTCATCATTGGAATCCCCAACAGAGCTTATCAACGGAATCCCCAACGGAGTTTATCATTAAAATCTCAGCAAAGCATCTCTTCCCCACAGAGTAATTCCCCGCAGAGTAATTACTTCATCAGTTTATTCCCCAACGGAGTTCTTCTCTCATGCATGCTTCTTCTCACAATCATCTTCGTTCATCACCCCTAGCGGAAACGAAGAACTCAACTCTATTCTCCAGCAGCTTCGGGATTTATTTTCCCCAGCTAAAGCATCATATTCTCATACACCATGATACATGCATATACGCATCATACCATAAAATCCCATTTATTTTGAGAACATCATTGCCTGATCCATATCATGCATTGCATATGACTGACCTTTACCTTTCAGGAAAGACACAGTTAAAGTTCTCAGCTTAGTTGAAGATCTGACCAGTTCTTACATCTCAATTGAATTATCTTCGGTTGAATTTCAGATAAGGTTCTCAATCTCAATAGTTTCTCTACGTCATAGTGTGGACGAGTACTATAACCTCAACGGTATACTCCCGGTGGGCACGAGTCAGTTCCTAGATCTTGATGTTTTCCTCCGTCATAGTGTGGATGAGTTCTATAACCTCAACGGTATACTCCCGGTGAGCATGAGACAGTTCCTAGATCTTGATGAAGATGCTTCCCTACGTCATAGTGTGGATGAGTACTATAACCTCAACGGTATACTCCCGGTGAGCACGAGTCAGTTCCTAGATCTTGATGTTTTCCTTCGTCATAGTGTGGATAAGTTCTATAACCTCAACAGTATACTCCCGGTGAGCACGAGACAGTTCCTAGATCTTGATGAAGATGCTTCCCTACGTCATAGTATGGACGAGTACTATAACCTCAACGGTATACTCCTGGTGAGCACGAGTCAGTTCCTAGATCTTGATGTTTTCCTCCGTCATAGTGTGGATAAGTTCTATAACCTCAACAGTATACTCTCGGTGAGCACAAGACAGTTCCTAGATCTTGATGAAGATGCTTCCCTATGTCATAGTATGGACGAGTACTATAACCTCAACGGTATACTCCCGATGAGCACGAGTCCGTTCGTAGATCTTGATGTTTTCCTCCGTCATAGTGTGGACGAGTTCTATAACCTCAATGGTATACTCCCGGTGAGCACGAGACAATTCCTAGATCTTGATGAAGATGCTTCCCTACGTCATAGTGTGGACGAGTACTATAACCTCAACGGTATACTCCCGATGAGCATGAGTCAATTCCTAGATCTTGATGTTTTCCTTCGTCATAGTATGGACAAGTTCTATAACCTCAACGGTATACTCCCGGTGAGCATGAGACAGTTCCTAGATCTTGATGAAGATGCTTCCCTACGTCATAGTGTGGACGAGTACTATAACCTAAATGGTATACTCCCGGTGAGCACGAGTCAGTTCCTAGATCTTGATGTTTTCCTCCGTCATAGTGTGGACAAGTTCTATAACCTCAACGGTATACTCCCGGTGAGCACGAGACATTTCCTAGATCTTGATGAAGATGCTTCCCTACGCCATAGTGTGAACGAGTACTATAACCTCAACGGTATACTCCCGGTGAGCATGCGTCAGTTCCTAGATCTTGATGTTTTCCTCTGTCATAGTGTGGATAAGTTCTATAACCTCAACGGTATACTCCCGGTGACCACGAGACAATTCCTAGATCTTGATGAAGATGCTTCCCTATGTCATAGTGTTGACGAGTACTATAACCTCAACGGTATACTCCCGGTGAGCACGAGTCAGTTCCTAGATCTTGATGTTTTCCTCCGTCATAGTGTGAATAAGTTCTATAACCTCAACGGTATACTCCCGGTGAGCACGAGACAGTTCCTTGATCTTGATGAAGATGCTTCCCTACGTCATAGTGTGGACGAGTACTATGACCTCAACGGTATACTCCCGGTGAGCACGAGTCAGTTCCTAGATCTTGATGTTTTCTTCCGTCATAGTGTGGATAAGTTCTATAACCTCAACGGTATATTCCCGGTGAGCACGAGACAGTTCCTAGATCTTGATGAAGATGCTTCCCTATGTCATAGTGTGGACGAGTACTATAACCTCAACGGTATACTCCCGGTGAGCACGAGTCAGTTCCTAGATCTTGATGTTTTCCTCCGTCATAGTGTGGACAAGTTCTATAACCTCAATGGTATATTCCCGGTGAGCACGAGACATATCCTAGATCTTGATGAAGATGCTTCCCTACGTCATAGTGTGGACGAGTACTATAACCTCAACGGTATAATCCCGGTGAGCACGAGTCAGTTCCTAGATCTTGATGTTTTCCTCCGTCATAGTGTGGACAAGTTCTATAACCTCAATGGTATACTCCCGGTGAGCACGAGACAGTTCCTAGATCTTGATGAAGATGCTTCCCTACGTCATAGTATGGACGAGTACTATAACCTCAACGGTATACTCCCGGTGAGCACGAGTCAGTTCCTAGATCTTGATGTTTTCCTCCGTCATAGTGTGGACGAGTTCTATAACCTCAACGGTATACTCCCGGTGAGCACGAGACAATTCCTAGATCTTGATGAAGATGCTTCCCTACGTCATAGTGTGGACGAGTACTATAACCTCAACGGTATACTCCCGGTGAGCACGAGTCAGTTCCTAGATCTTGATGTTTACCTCCGTCATAGTGTGGACAAGTTCTATATCCTCAACGGTATACTCCCGGTGAGCACGAGTCAGTTCCTAGATCTTGATGTTTTCCTCCGTCATAGTGTGGACGAGTTTTATAACCTCAACGGTATACTCCCGGTGAGCACGAGTCAGTTCCTAGATCTTGATGTTTTCCTCCGTCACAATGTGGACAAGTTCTATAACCTCAACGGTATACTCCCATTGAGCACGAGACAGTTCCTAGATCTTGATGAAGATTACACCCCAGTTGAATTATGGACAGGTTCTTAATACTCAGCCGAGGCATTCTCTCAGTTGAAGAACAGGCAAGTTCCTAAATCTCAACAAAAGTTAGACTTCCCCAGTGGAATCTTCTACAACAACAGGTATGCAAGTTCTCGCTAAGGAATATCTTATGCGATCGACACTCCTGCAGATGGCATCTGTAAGCCCATCCTCCAACCAACAATCTCCAAATGGCATCTGTAAGCCCATTCCTAACATCACAATGCTGATACTACACCATGCAAGTGCAAATTTCTGGGCACTCTAGTGTTCAATTATCTTTCACTTTCGGATCACGAAAGGCTCGAAAGCCAATCTATATCCTCAGGTCTAAGAAAATTGAACAGGGGCAACTGTTGTACCCCAAAACTTTCCCTCCCATATTCCTCAAGATATGTCAAGAATAATCTCCAAGTGGCTCAAGTTAGCTCAAGAGTTGGACAGTCAAATCACCTCCTAAGGCAGTCAAGTCAAAATTAGGATTTTGTGTTGCATTAAGGTCCTCACATCCAAATGACCTCAAGTGCTCCCCAAAGTCCTAATATGTTCTCAAGTTAATCCATGTCAAATTGCAAGCCTTGCAGAGGAAGTTTGGTCAGTCAATTGCTCAAGAGGCCCAAAAATCGACTGTGCTAGGGCAAAAGTCTATTGTGTCCCAAATACAGTCAAACCTCAAGAATTTTTGTCAACATTCTAATTTTGAAGAATATTTCATCATTTGATCAAGGGTTGATCATGATCCATCAAGGATTGCTCAAGATTCATCGAGATTCAAAAGTTGCTAAATTAGGGTTTTGTAGGAAAAGTCAACTCAACTTTGACCAAGCATAACTTTCTCATACTTTATGAGAAATGACCCATCCAAAGCTCATTTTTAAGAGGATGCAATTTCCTACAATCCATATTCACACCCAAATATCAAGAAATGCACTCACAAAAAGTTACAAATTTGGACATTATAGGTCATTTTTGAAAGTCAACAAAAACATATTTTTTGCCAAAGCTTATAACTTGATCATGGAACATCAAAATGAGATGAGACCAAAAGTTTTGGTTAGAGGACATCTCAAGGTTTCTAAAAAGTCCAAGAACACTTCCAAAAGTTCAAAATTGAAGAAGTTATGCATTGTTGAAGTTGGGCATTTTTCCAAAATTGCCAAAAGTCAACTATCCTCAAAACTCCAATTTTTGAGAAAAGGGACCACTTTTTTCCACTTGATTTGGTCTTGTCATGCCACACACGTGTCCCATATTTAATTTCATGACCAAACATTTATTTTTCTATTTTATTTAATTTTTATTGATTTAATTCATTTTAAATCTATATTAATTCAAATAAAATCCAAATATTAATGTAAAAGGATTCTTGTGATTTGTACAGCTTGCATATATCATATAACACCTAATCAAACTCGTATCTTGGCTTTTTGTGCACAAAAAATCAGATCTTGCCTATATTTGGAAACATGGTTATGGTGATCAAGATCAAATCCTAATTCTTCAATGCACATGGATATTGGCCCATATTTTAACCTAGAATCATTCCATTATATGCATACAAGTGACACAAACCTAGAACACGCATATAAGACTGCAGAGACGGCCAGAAGAATTGGAGAAAAAAGCTTGAAAACCTTGGATCTGAAATTGCACTTGGAGACCTTTTCAGGATCAAACAAAGGTTCCAATCGCTTCCTTTGACCTCACTGAAGCAGTACCAATCATTATCGCATGCTCTCCTGCCCCAAAAAGCCCTGTAAGTATCGCTCTGAACCTCCATACTCATGGAATCGTAAAGCTTCAATCTTGCATCCTTTCATTGAAATAATTGCATATTCATACTCTGTGCTGTATTCTGAAACTTTTAGCATCATTGAATTTTATTTTCATAGCCTGTAACGCCATGCCCAGTTCTAGGGTTCGTGTATCTCGTTTTTGGGGTTTTTAATTGCAGGCAAAATCAATGCAAACAATGGCCATGGATGAGTTCAAGGGAGAGAGACGAGTGCATTGGCACTCTTAGCTTGCGTTTATATGGCCTAGGGAGGATTTTGGAGAGGTGCTACGAATCTTCCTGCGGAATAAAATCCGCAGGTAAATGAACCAGGGTGATATGAAGAAGACGATCACGTGGCTAGCGTCTATTGGCCCATTTGAATTATTAGCGCGTTTTATTTTTTTTTGCAGGGAAAAATTGTTGGTTTTGAATATATTATTTGTGTCTTATTCCACTAACAGGTTAACATCATGGCTCAGTTGGTAGCGCGCTAGTTGAATTGTCCCTTGGGACCTGGGTTCGAATCTCAGGTCCCCCAAAACCTTGTTGTATTTTGTCTTCAGGTATTCCTGTGCAGTTTTCAAAGGGAGGTCCACCATACACCTCAAACCTCAATGCGCCAGATGGCTCCAAACCTAGATCCAGTGGTCATGAATGAAGGACCACCATACTCCTTAGTCAACAAGCACGCAATGGATCCAAAAAGTCCAACAGGCTGGGATTAAGTTGGGCCAAATTTGTTGATCATACAACCTCTTCAGGCCCACACCCCCTCTTTGAGTTTGTTCTTTTTTTTAATTTCTTTTCATTATTTTTCCTATTTTTATTTTATTATTATTATTATCTTAATTAATTAATTAACAAACTAACTTTTTTTCATAAAATCAGAAACAACAAAAAATATTTTTAATTCCACTAATTTATTATTTATTTTTGTAAATAAATCACTAATTAATTTATATAGTTTAAATAGGTTTAATAACAATATATTTTGCAATAAATTAAAATTGATTTAGAATTAGGTTTTTTAATGTTTTTAACCATTCTTATTTTATTTCCTTAATTAAAATAAAACTCAAAAAATATTTTCATTTAATTTAATTATTAACTTAGACTATTTATTTTAATTCAAAAAATAACAAAAATATGCTTTATTAAATAAAAAGGGTCAAAACCCTAAAGGACATTCCGATTCAATTTTTCTCGCGCAAATTATCTTTGATCCATATAATTGTAATTGCTCCGAGGATGTAATAATTTTTAACTTAGGATTTTATTTACCGCTTTTATTTACTTTCCGTAATTTAGTTTTCAAGGGTTTGTTTTTGGTGATGTAAATACCCGACGCCTTGTAATAGCTTAGATTTATTTTCTGCAATTTAATTTCCGCAACCATTAACTGTTTGATGTTTGAATAATAGGCAATGCATGACAAGGTAAGTTTTTAACCTAAAAGCAACAGTAGCTCACCATAACATGTACAAAGATATAAACTGGAAATTGACACACTTGCACATGCCACTCCTAGGGTATACCTCACTTGGTTTCCTCGAACATGGTCATTAAGTATATGAAGTTTTAGAGGTCGCCCTCTTGTCCAAAGATCATAAGTTGCCTCGAAACGGTTGCCTCAGATAAAATGATCTAAGACATTAGGGTTACCGCTAAGGCGTCCTAACATTGCTTTAGTGACCACACGTCCCTTAATCGAATTGACCCGAAAACTCCAACGACGATGCTACCTACTCCTCAATAGTGGGATGGCATTGTCTAAAGGATACTTGCGCAGTTTAATTCCTTTTTGAGTAGGTAGATGTTCTTAAGTACTTGCTCCTTTCAAAACAAAAACAAAACTTTTCGCACTTACACCCCTTTCAAAATAAAAACTCTTTTCAAACCCACAAACACAAAGAAAAGCAAAACTTTTGAAAACATAGCGAGAAAGTACCTAAGAGCCCGTGGATAACCACATATAGAAAGGGTGCTAACACCTTCCCTTTCTATAATCTACCTCCCGAACCCGAGAAATATCTCAAAAAGGAATTTTTCTATGCTTTTGTCCTTTCCTTGTTGGATAAAATAAAAGACGATGGCGACTCTTGCTTACCGCGACATTTTGCAAAAACAAACGCAAAACACGAACCAACATTCCAAAACAGTCAGTTCTCATTCCCACCGATCACAGATACCTTCTCTCTGTTTCTGTGTTTTTTTTGGATTTCTTTTTTATGACTGTATAACTTGAAGTACTAGATCCTTTGGCCTATTTATGGCTAAAAAGGGGGAGAAGTAATTGTGGTAATTTTGGTAGAATTGGATATTGGTAGTTAGATTAGTTGTTATTAAAAAATTCTGCTGCATTCTAATCTCTGATTGTTTAGGGGTTTTAGCCAAAATTTTTCCAAAGGGGGTGTTTGTAAGTGTTTGCTTGTTGGCATTAATTTTTGGTAAAACCAGATTTGCAAATGTCATGACTGATGTCATAACATTCTGGGATAAAGTCAAATTTTGCAGAAGGAATGTTCTACAGGAACAACTCAGTATGAGTGAATATCATGATGATTAAGCTATGATCATATGTACTGAATTCTACCAAAATCAGTGAGCAGGATACATGATGTCATAACCAATGTTAAGACATCCTGTTCTGATCAAGTTGTTGTGCAGATTTATTGTCCCTGAGAATTTTCAGGAATCTGGAGTGCTATTCTGAGTTGAAGTATATTGACTAGACCAGATGCTCACGTGGATATTAGGTTAACTTTGCTTAACCCTAATCTGTTATGATGAAAGCCCAAGACCAAGTCTTTAGGTTAACTTTGGTTAATCCTAGCTATTTTTATGGAAGCCCAAAATGAAGAATAGTCTGCATATATATTTCTCACGAATTCTAATGGTGTACACATCTTTTAGAGAAGATCAATAAGGCATTGTATAGTTGTGATAATTTTAGTAACTACTGTGAGCCAAGCGATTATCATTTGATAAGTGACTTGGAGTAGGATTTGGTTGTAAGGGTTGTTTATCACTCAAAGCTTTGAAGCACGAGTGCTGTGTCTCTTGGTTAAATCTTTGAAGCAAAATCAAGCGTGTGTATTGAAGAATGTCTTCATAATCTTATTAATCAGTAGATTAGTATCACTGCTGTGATTGAGGGGGAGTGAGTAAGAACTCAGGTTTAAGTAGGACTTAGATTGAAGTTGCATTGGGTATGTCTTAAGTGAAGGAGATAAACTGGTTGGTTTATTCCTAAATTAATACCTCTTATAGTGAATTTCCTCCCTGGCTTGGTAGCCCCTAGATGTAGGTGTTGTTATACACTGAACTGCGTTAACAATTGATTGTGTTCTTTACTGTCTTTTAGATTACTGTTTGGTTTGTGTACAATTTGTCAGATACGGTGTCATAACATTCACTGTGACATTAAGTATCTGTTGCCAGAATTTCATTCTCTTTTTCCCTCAAGATCAAGTGATGCACCATTTGAAAGATACAAGCTCATACATTACAAGTCATTTTCAGAAAGTCAACAAAAGGCACTTTTTGTCAAGACCTTTTACATTAAAATAAATCTTCAAATGCAAATTGATCAAAAGATGGATTTAAGTAGACATCTTGGGCTTTCCAAAAAGTCCAAGATCATCATCATGAGATAAAAATTGAGCAAGTTAAGGCTTGCCCAAGTTTGGAAAATTTGGGAAATTTCAAGAATTATGCATTGAATAAACTTGGATTGCTAAGGCAATGGCCCAACTTTTTGGACTTCAAACACCCTCCTAACATTATAAAGGACCTCTAAAAGCATTTCTACCTTACCTTGCATTTTTTCTTTATTTTAATCATATTTATTTTGATTTATTTCAAATAAATATAAAATAAATGGCACAAAATGTATAGATATGGGCCTTGACCTTTGGGCTAGTGTTTTGGTTTGTTTAGAAGCCCAAAAATTCATGCAATAAGTGACCAGGTTCATCCAACTCCCAACATGGCATGAAATCATAAGTTATGGAAATTTTTAAAAATAAGATCATGGCTTTATCATAGCCTTTAAAGATTTGATTTTTTCCTTCTTACCTTGTCCCCTCCATCTTCTCTATATAAGGGTGGCATTTGTAAGCCTCATACAAGCATACCTACAGCCTAGAGAACACCCCAAAAATTGCAAAAATTATCAAAATCGTGAAATTTATAAAAGCAGGCTCCAGCCTCTTTCAGCCCATTTCAAGTCCTTCATCAGCATCTTGAGATTCCCAAGAGTGCATACCTACCTTCATCCACTCCGTGCCACGCCCATAAGCACTCAACCGGACCTCTACTTTTGGTAAAAATTTCGTGATCTCAAACTTTCAAATCATGCTATATAAATTCTTTTTAAGCTCATATTCATATTACTGATGATGTCTGCATCAGTTCTAACGTATTACATGAAAAGCTAGGGCCTTGAATCATAAAATGCCATGATCAAACCGTGTTAGGCTTTTTGATTCATAACTCAAGATGCAGGAGCTTTCTGGATAATCTAAGGCCAGATTCGTGATCATGGCGAAATTTTAAGTGGAATAGGGTCTTGGTTCGGTCTTGAAACTAACAAATTTGCAGGAATCATATTTTGGTGTACCGGAGAAGACGACAGGAGTTTGACTCCGACATCCCTCCAGTCGTTTGACTCAGGTGAGGGCTTGCGTGGCTAGATGCGTATCTCTAATTGGTTCATTTAAATCACAAGGGACCAACTGGGCGCGTGCTTTTTATTTGAATAATTTATGATTTGTTTTTACAATATAATATTATTATGTTATATGAATTAATGAATGAACAGGATGGCGCAGGAGCAAGGCAGTGTGTGTTAAAGTATTTCTTATGTGAGAGGTTAGGGTTTCGACCCCTGCCTCTGGCATATTATTTTTCCACTTCTTATTTGCAGATCCAGTGTAGCAAGACTGTACACACATGCCATAGACCACCAGATCTAAGCCTTCTGATGACAATGTAGCTAGATCCAAACGCAACAAATACGCATCCCCATCATGGACATCTAAAGGATCTTCTCACTGGATTCCAATACAGCCTGGGCCTCCCCTTTGTTTGGGCTTAGTAAATTTCAATCAGCACCCCCATTTTAATTCTACAGACCAAGGCCCATTTGAGTTTTTGTTTTATTTTTATTATTTTAATTTGTTTGTTTTATTTAATCAGCAAGTTTTTTTATCAGATAAAAAAAAAGATCAACAAAGCTTAGGATTAGTTTTTTTTAGAATAATCAAATTCTGAAATTAATTAATTAATTAACTTTAACTTTTTTTTCTCAAAATTAAAATAAATTAGTACTTAGGATTTAATTTATGTTTCAATATTTTCTTAAACAAAAAAAATACAAAAATATATTAGGTTTAGTTTCTTTTATAACCTAGAATAATTTTCCATTAATACTTACTTCTTTTTAATTAAATTTAAACTTAGATTTAAATATTTTCTTAAAATAAACAAAACAAAAAAAAAGTATTTTCTTGTTTACTTAGAAATTTTCTTAGAGTTTTAGACGTTCGTCTTTATTTCGCGCGTATTATTTTACTTTCGCATTTTTTATGATAATGTATCTATTGAAAGTATGTAATAGATTAAACTAGGGTTTTTACTGCTTTTCTTTATTTCCTTTCCCCCATTTGGATATGTAAATACCCCTCCCCGAAGCATTGTAATAGCGTAGGATTTACGATTCCTGCACTTTAAATTTCTGCTAAATATTAACTGTTAGTAATTAGGCTTGTATGAAAAGACTAAAATCAAACGCTAGCAAACCTAATAACACAAGATAAATAACTGAATTGAACACAATTTCACATACGCACCTCTAGGGTATACCACTTTGGTTTCCTTCGGAAAATAGTCACAACTCTCGAGGTTTTAGTGGCTATCCTCTAGTTCAAAAAGATCATAAGTCCCTCGATGACCCGCTCGACGTTGCCTCAGTAAAAATATGATCTTAGAACCTTAGGGTAGTTACTAAAGCTTCTTGCCCAGTTGCCTTCGTGACTATAAAAACGTCCCTTCGAACACCCCTCATACATCCAACGATAGGGCTACCTACTCACTAATAGTAGGATAGCGCTGTCTAAAGGAAAAGAGGAAAAGAACAAACCTTTTCGAGTACAAGTAGATAGCTGTTAGATGCTTGCTAAAAACAAACTCTTTTTACACTTACACATTTCAAAAACAATTTTCAAAAACATTTTCTTTGTCAAGACTCTTGAGGACTGATACAAGAGTTAACACAAAGCAAATCGCCGCACTAAGGAATTTCAAAACATGTTTCAAAACACACAAAGCACAAGGTACTTTTAAAATGAGCTAAGCATCTAAGAGCCCGCAGATAACTACGGATAGAAAGGGTGCTAACACCTTCCCTTTCCATAATCTATCCCCCTTACTCAGAAAATTCTCGAAAAGGTCTTTTTCTGTTCTTTTCACCCTTTCCTTAATTTGGATAAAAGAAAAGTCGGTGGTGACTCTTGCTTACCGTGATGTTTGCGAACACAAACGTAAAACCAGTACAACAGTCGATCCTGCCACCGTATCACACCTACTATTGGTGATGGAATGGATAACTGGATGGCAGAAGATGTGTTCCCTATCTCTTTCAGCCAGGAGTAATGGCTATATTCCTGTTTTTATTTCTTTGAAAGTTTTGGTTATGTAAAATTTGAACAATGACTTTAAAACCTTGTGTCTTACCCGGGAATAATGGTTCATTTGTTAAGGGTTGATTAATTCATAAACATTTGCTCATTCAATAAAAAAATGGACGTTTTGCATGAAAATTTTGTGATCCCTGTATTATTTTTATCTTATTGCATTTTTCAAAATAGCTATGTGTTCTCACACACACCCACACACTACATTGCAGATCCTCATCCACTCTGTATCTCATCGATAACAATTCTACTATTGCCTCATATGACTTTGAAAATCCGATCTACCAAGATGAAGATGAAGGTGAGGAAGATTGTGAAATACCTGGAGAACTTGCCAGACTCTTGATACAGGAAGAGAAGACTATCCAACCACATGAAGAGTCGGTCGAAGTGGTGAACCTGGGTACCGAGGCAGATAGAAAAGAGGTCAAGATATGTGTTAACCTAGAAAGAAGTGTCAAAAGCAGGTTAATCCAGATGCTACATGAATATGTTGAAATCTTCGTCTAGTCGTACGAAGTCATGCCAAGGCTCGACACTAATATTGTGGTTCACAATCTGCCAATGAAAGAGGTTTGTGCTCCGATGAAACAGAAGGTCCATCGCATGCATCCTGAAATGTCAGAAAAGATTAAGGTCGAGGTTATGAAACAGTTCAATGCAGGGTTCTTGGAAGTGATGTTATATCCTCAATGGGTGGATAATGTTGTTCCGATACCAAATAAAGATGGCAAAGTGCGTGTGTGCATAGACTACAGGGATCTAAACAGGGCAAGCCCTAAAGATGACTTCTCACTATCGCATATTGATGTTTTGCTCGACAATACCGCTCAACATAAGGCATTCTCCTTCATGGATGGCTTCTCAGGTTACAATCAGATTAAAATGGCGCCTGAAGACGTGGAGAAAACTACCTTCGTCACACAGTGGGGCACTTTCTGTTACAAGGTTATGCCTTTTGGGTTGAAGAACACCAGGGCAACTTATATGCGTGCCATGGTAGCTGTGATACGGTGGCAGAACCGACTGTTAAATACTGGTTTGCATTTTTGTTCGCAAAATGTCGCTGTAAGAAAGAGTCGCCACCAAATTTTATTTTATCCAATCAGGAAAAGGAAAAAGAACAGAAAAAACCTCTTTTGAGATGTTTCTGAGTACGGGGGGTAGATTATAGAAAGGAAAGGTGTTAGCACCCTTTCTATCTATGGTTTTCCACGGGCTCTTAGGTACTTTCTCATATTGAAAACTGCTTGTGTATGCTTGTTTTAAAAAGTTTTGTTTTACTTCATTTTAACCCTTGTTTATGTCCTCAAGAGTGTTACGAAGTTGTTTTGAAAACTTTGTTTGGAAAGTGTTGGTGTGAAAGTTTTTTTTTGTTTGAGCAAGTACCTAGGAACTAATCTACCTACTCGAAAAAGGTCTGTTCGTTTTCCTTTTAGACAATGCTATCCCATTATTGAAAAATAGGTAGCATCGTCGTTGGAGTTTTTAGGGACATTCAAAGGGAAAAATACGATCACAAAAGCAATGTTAGGAAATGTTAGTAATCATCCTAAATCCTTAAAGATATTTTTCCGAGGCAACATCCAAATGGGTCATTTTAGATCTTTCGGGGCTAGAGGACAACCACTAACAAACCCTATACTTCATGATTGTTTACCGAAGGCAACCGAAGTGGAGTAAACCCTAGGAGTGAGCATGTGCGAGTGTATGTTTCAGTTAATTTATCTTTGCACATTTAGGGTTTTTTACAGTATTAATTTTCAGTTTGTCTTTCCATACAATCCTATTAACATCTAGGCAGTTTATAGTTTGTGGAAATAAAACGCGGGAAATTAAAAGTCCTAGCTATTACAGGGCTTTTGCAGATACATAATTATTTTTGACTGAAAATAAAGATGCGGAATTGAAACCCTAATTACTATTACAAACTCGGAGCAGTTACAATAATAATAAAAAGGAAATTAAAAAATGTGCGCGGAAAATTAAATGCGAGAATAATTTAGAAAACCTAAAAATCTAGTTGAAAAAGATTTAGGTTAGTTTTTTGAGAAAAATTAATTAGGTTATGTACAAATTAAACCCTAATTTCTAATTGATTTAAATTATGAAAAAAAGGATTAAATTTCCCTAATTTTAATTAAACTAATTAATTAAGAAAATAAAATATTTTTTATGAAAAAAAATGATTTTTATGTTATTGTTATTTTTTGATTTAATGGTAAAAAATGATTTTTATGTTATTTTTGTAAAAGGAAATAATTAATCAAATAATTAAAATGAGAAAACAAAATAGAAAAAGGAAAAGAGATGGGCCTGTATTGTTGAAAGGGGGGTGTATGTTGAATTGTTCATGCCCAAATTCCTTGCTCAGCCCAGTCCCACATGAGATCCAGCGTTGTGCCAGCCTGGGGGGGTGCACCGTAGTCTTTCATTGATGGGCGTTGGATCTGGATTGATGATGAATCCAATGGTTAAGATCTTGGGTTGCATGGTGGATGTGTTGTGCATAATATCTGCATGTAAGTGTCAAGAAAATAATAAAATGCTGGGACCTGGGATCGAACCCAGGTCCTTCTACTCAATACCACACGCGCTTAACCAACTGGGCTACAACGTTCAATTGTTAATATAATAATAAAAATATATTATATATAAAACCAAGTGGATAACTGAAACAAAAAAAAACGCGCGCCCATTATTCAAATAAGTCAATGATGGTTTGACACGTTAGCTTCTTCTTCCCCTGTTCGTCGTTTTAGGTTTAAAACTTTTACCTACGGACAAACTTCCATGGCTATAACACTGCAAGTTTCAAAAATCAACAGCAAGCATGATAAATTAATTCCAAGTACATGGATCAACTCGTCTTGATGCCACGAGCATCATGGTACCCTTTTCATTGGCCAATTTAACCTGTATAGAAAAACCCTAAAATGGCAAGGTAAACCCTAACAATGGCAATTATGAATACAGGCATCAAAACATCAATTAAACCATTCAAACACGTTGCAAATATGTCAATGAACACAAATATATCATTAGAACATGTTTATGATGCAAGAATTATTATAATCAAATTTGAAAAAGGAAGCAAACCGCGTGAGGTCTAAGGGGCGATTCTGAGCGTGAGGATGCGTGAAACTGATCGTGTTAGCTTCAGAGAGGCTCCAGGAAACGATTGGGAGTGTTGAAATTCTTTGAATTTTCCTCTAGGGTAGAATACGATTCACCACTTTCTTGCATATTTTTTAGTTTTGTTTTTGTATTTTCACGACTGTAATCCTTCTCCTTGCGCATTGGTTATGTTCTGTATATGTAGTGGAACGAATTAGGTCAACAAAAATAATTTAAATCTTTGTGAATCATGAAAATTTGATTTGATTTTGCTCTTGTATTATATCTTTCCAAAACAAGCATAATCATGCCAATTTTGATTCAATTTGCCTTGCACGATTTGGATTTGAAGTGCCAGCTTAATTGGATATGATTCCTATAAAAAATCAGATCAAAACCAATCTTTTATAGTTTTTGCAATTTATTTGATTTAATTTAACTTTTAAATAATAAAAAATCAAAATAAATAAATAAATAAAGCAAAAAATGTGTGGATGCTGATTTGGGTCGTGGACCATGTCACAAACAAGATGCAATCATGAAATGCAAGGCCCATTTGACAAAAAATGCACTTTTGAGCACATATGACTTTTGGCAATTTGCAAAAATGATCAACTTTGACAAGGCATATCTCCTCCAATTTTAACCCTAGAGAGGTGTTCCTGGACTTTTTAGAAAGTTTAGGATGTCTCTTAATCAAACCTTTTGGTTTCATCTAAATTGGGTATTCCATGTTCATGTAAGAAGCTTTGACCCAAAAGGTGTTTTTGTTGACTTTTCAAAAGGACCTATAATGTAGAAATTCATATCTTTTGATGAGTGCATATTTTGAACTTGTGGGATGAATATTAATTGTAGGGAATTGCATCCTCTTAAAAATGAGCCTTGGATGGAAACTTTCTGATAAAGTATGAAGAAGTTATGCTAAGTCAAAGTTTGGTTGACTTTTCTTGAGAAACCTTAATTTAGCAACTTTTGGGTTTTGATGAATTTGGGGCATTCCTTGAGGAATAATGATCAAACCTTGATCAAATGATGGATATCACTTCAAAATGTTTATGTTGACCAAAAATTTTGATGTTTGACTGTATGTGGGCCACTGTTGACTTTTGACCTAGTGTAGTTGATTTTCAGGCATTTGAGCATTTGACTGTGCAAACTTCTTGTGCAAGGCTTGAAACTTGACATGGATGATCTTGAGAACATATTAGGACCATGGAAAGCATTTGGGACACTTGGAATTCAACCATCTTGATGAAAATGGAAACCCTAGTTTGAGGTACATTGCCTTAGGAGAGAGTTTGTCTGGTCAACTCTTGGGCATCCTTGAGCAAGTTGAGGACCTCTAGAGGCATGTCTTGAGTGAAACGAGAGGGAAAATTTTGGGGTATAACAACTGCCCCTGTTCAATATTCTTAAACCTGAGGATGTAGATTTGCTATCTGTCTTTCGTAATCTGAAGGTGGAAGATGATTGAACATTAGAGTGCCCAGAAATTTGCACTCGTCTGAGATGGTGCTGGACTGTGTAGGTAGTATCGGGAAATGGGCTTACAGATTCCATTTGGAGGAGATGGCAGAAGGTCACCGGAGATGGGCTTAAAGATGCCATCCGAAAGATATGACGGAGAATTGTCAGAGATGGGCTTAAAGATTCCATCTAGAGGATGTTGATTTCCTGAGATATTCATTTAATGAGAATTCCTATTCCTGTCTTTGAGGAGGAATCTGCTGAGGAATGTTGGTCTCTGTCTTGGGAGAAATGGAATTTTAGGAACTTCAGTTGGTCGTTACTCTACTGGGGAATCATCTCTTAGTCGAGGAGATGAAAATGAACTGTTATCTGGTCGTGCTCCAGACCTTACAGTGATTTACCGAGGATAATAAGATTGACTGCTATCTGGTCGTGCTCCAGGTTTTGCAGTGACTTACTGGGGAGATGAGATTAAACTTTCTATATGGTCGTGCTCTAGGATTTGCAATCTCAAAAACTGTTATCTGGTCATGCTCCAGTCTTTAGAAGGAATTAAGTGGTTATCCGGTCGCATCTGGGTTTCAACTTGAATTTAAAGCATACTAACATCCGGTTTTTTCCAGGCTTCAATAGTAATTAGCCGAGTAAAATGATATCTGGTCGAATTCCAAGCTTCGCAGTACCTCATATTGTTATCTAGTCGTGCTCCAGGTTTCAGTGTCTCTTGCCGCTATCTGGTCGTGCTCCAGACTTCACAGCGTCTTATACCCTTATCTGGTCGTGCTCCAGGATTCAGTAATTTGGGGAAATTAAGATAATATCCAGTCGATTTCCGGGCTTCATAGCTTGAATTTGAGATATACCACTATCTGGTCGATTCTAGGCTTCGTAGTATTTTGTACTGTTATCCGGTCGTGTCCCAGGCTTCAGTAATTAAGATATTATCCGGTCGATTTCCGGGCTTCATAGCTTGAATTGGAATAGAAATCTTAGTATCGATTTGATTGAACTAGGGAAAGGTCTCGAGTTGTCTTCAACTGGGAGAGAAATCTTAGTATCAATTTGACTGAACCCGAGAAAGGTCTCGGATTAACTTTGACTGGCATAGAAATCAGGGGAATCTTAGCGGCGATTCGGCTGACCTAGACGAAAGTCTTAGAACATCTTCAACTAGAATAGAAACCTTAGTGTCGGTTTGACTGAACCAGAGAAAATATTGAAAAGTGTTAGAATATCTTCAACTGGAATAGAAACCTTGGTGTCGGTTTGACTGAACCATAGAGAACTTGTGAGAATTTGATTGCATCTTTCCCTGAAAGGTAAAGAGTTAGTCGTATGTAATGTCATGATGTATGAAATGTATTGAGTAATGATGTTCTCAAAAATAAATGAGATTGTGCTATATAATATGTATGCACATGCCATGATGTATGGATATGAAATGCTATTGTGATATTCTCTAGCTGGGGAAAATAAATCCTGGACTGCTGCTGGAGAGTATAAGGAGTTGAGTTCTTCGTTTCCGCTGGGGATAGTGACCGAAGATGATTAGTTGGGGATTTACATCCATTCTGCTTGAGAACATTCTGCCAGAGGAGACTCTGTCTGAGAATAATCTTGTGGGGGAATGACTCGGTGGTGAAGAGAGATACTCTCTTGGAAGATCTACTGATTTGGAGAAATAAACTCAGATGGGAATAAACGTCCATGGCTGGAGAGAAGAGCTCTATTGGAGATTGAGCTTCCGCTGTCATAGAAATAAACTCTGCTTGGGAGATAGCTTTATAAACTGCTCATGGTTATAAAACTCGGCTGGGGAATGCAGATATCAACATACTAAAGGCATCTGTTGGGGAAGGAATTCCTGCTTGGGGATACGAAGGTCAGGCCTTGGAAGTCCCGGCTCTGTGGGGAATTTAAATATCACGGGCGTGTATGTGATAGTGATTTCGCTTCTAACTGTCTTTGCCCCTTGTACTATGCTGGAAAAAGTACATCCGGAGATTTTGTGGATGGATCTATGTTGTGATTGTACTTGAACATGTATTTAATGAGTGTTAGGATGACACCCTCTCTGGATCGTATCTGAACTATACGTGAAACATGTGTTGAATGAGTGTCAGAATGACATCTATCTTTAGATCATATCTGAATTGTACTTGAAACATGTGTTGAATGAGTGTCAGAATTACATCTGTCTCTGGATCGTATCTGAACTGTATTTGAAACATGTGTTGGATAAGTGTCAGAATGACATCCTTCTCTGGATCATATCTAAACTGTATTTAGAGGAGAATCTGGAGTAAGTATCAGGATGACATCCGTCTCTGGATCGTACCTGAACTGTTTCTAGAAGAGAAATCTGGAATAAGTACCAGGATAACATCCATCTCTGGATCGTACCTGAACTGTTTCTAGCAGAGAAGTCTGGAATAAGTATCAGGATAACATTCGTCTCTGGGTCGTACATGAACTGTTTCTAGAATAGAAATCTGGAATAAGTACCAGGATAACATTCGTCTCTGGATCGTACCTGAATTGTTCCTCAATGTATGAAAATCTTGAATAAGTAGCAGAATAACATCCGTATCTGGATCATATCTGAACCATTTCTCGATGTATGAAAATCTTGAATAAGTAGCAGAATGAAATCCGTATCTGGATCGTATTTGAACCGTTTCTCGATGTATGAAAATCTTGAATAAGTAGTAGAATGACATCTGTATCTGCATCGTATCTGAATCGTTTCTCGATGTATGAAAATCTTGAATATGTAGCAGAATGACATCCGTATCTGGATCGTATCTGAACCATTTCTCGATTCTGGTTCTCTTGATGAATGCTAATCAAGGTATAAGTCTTCCACTGATAGACAGGTGACGGGACATAGTCGTACGTTTTAAATCCCTAACTTTTTCCTGGATCGCCCTTTCGGGTTTTCAGTCCACCGGGATACCTTTTTGCCCAAGCCGCCTTTTCAGGTTTTCGACTTGTCGGGTGTACAAATTTTTTTTATGTATATCCCTAACTTTTTCCCGAACCCTTTTGGTTCGCCAGGATTCCCTTATTTTTGCCTAGGTGTGTCAACCTAGCGGGTCTTTTTTTTTCATGCTTAGTATTTTCCGACTAAGTCCATGCTTTCAGGATGTAACGAGTTGTCACTATCCATAGTGTTGTGTTGTAGTACTGTCAAAATGTTTTCTTGATGGCACATGATTCGTTGCTGGAATGCATGCGTAATGCCCCAAGCGATTCAGATGGAGATCTTCCCCTGGTTATTTGGCACTTTTGGAGAGACTGCCCCAGGTGTGTTTAGACATCATGTCATGCCCCTTGCTTATGGAAGACCTGTTATTGGAAGTGTCTTTCCCGTTGAGGTGATTCTTTCCATTGAGAGGATCTTTGTTCATTGAACATCCATTGTGCGGATTTCCCTGCTTTGTAACAGTATGCTCTCAAACTAACCCATGCTTCAGCTAGGACTTTTAAGGGTTATAACGTGGCCTGGTTCACTGTTCAAGAAACAAAGAATAAAGGCTCAAATTTTATTGTACCCAACCCGCTCTTCGTGATGTTTTTCAGTCCTATGCTCAGTTAATTGTGCGTTTAGATCCCGATTGAGTCTGAAATCTTTGCTCTGATACTTGGTGATGATTCAGAAATTAAACATTTGTTTTGAAAAGGCAGTCATTTTTGTAATCTTCTTTTTGTCGAGGATTTGTAGTAATCTCTTCTTTTTTTCTCTTCGTTATCCCTTCTTTTTGCCTGAACTGTTTCTTTTGCGATTACAGTCAGCGGGATGCCCCAATTTTTCTCTTAAGTCTCCTTCATAGGTTTTAACTTAATGGGCTTTTATTTCGAGAAATAATGACTGCCTGTCTTGATGATTATACGGAACCATCACCGTCTTTTGTTTTGGAAGGACGTCTTCGATGCCATTCATTGTGTACGAAGCGACAGATTGTGACTGAATGCGCTTCTGAATTAACTGAGAAAACTACCCTGCCTCAGGTTATTGTTAAGGGATTTAATTTGTGTGAAAAGAAAAACTCCTACTTCTTTGGCTCGAAGGGGTTGACTAGGGATTATCTTCCTTATAACTCCACTGTTTAGGATTTAAAACAACGCCTGTACATCGTCAATGGGGTCTGTTCAAAAGCATACTGTAGAGATTATGGTATCACAAAGGGAAATAAGAACGCATTTTTGAAATAGTGAATACGAATGAATTGATTCAAGACAAACATGTGCAATGCATTGATGAAATAACGAGGTTTAATATGAATAAATGTTCAAACAAATCAAAATAAAATTACACATTGAAAATTCTAATGAACGAAAAGTCTTCTTGTGAGAGCTTGTCACTTCAGATGGTATGCCTTGGAGGAATGGCAGAAGAACTCAACCTGACCGTCTTGTGTGAATTCTAGCGCTCCTTCATCAATCAGGTCTTGAATTTTATTTCTCAACTCCCAACAGCTGTTGGTGTCATGTCCAGGACTGTTGGAGTGGTACGCACATCTTGCATTTGGATTGTACCTTGGGGATGCTATGTTGGGATTTTGAGGAGGGTCCCTTAACATAACCATCTTGGCCTTCAACATGCATTGCAATGCTTGAGCCAATGACATGTTGATTTCGGTGAAGCATCTTTCAGATGTATTCTTCTTATGCCGATTGCCCCATTGTCGTTGGCGAGGTTGTGGTTGGGCTTGTGATGTAGTAGCAATATGGAAAGGTATGTTCCTGACCAAACCAACCTCGTCTCTCATTGGGGTATGATTAATGCCTTGATCCATAATTTTAACTGTTTGTTTCATGGATCTCCATCCATCTTGGTAAAGCTTGTTGAGGAAGACTCTTAGCCCTTCTTGTCCTCGAGCTAAGTTTTGGATAAGAGCCATCTGCCCCAGCATCTGGATTCTCGTTGCTTCTACCTCAGCTTGCAGTTGTTCCAATTGTTCATCCTTGTTGTTTCAGGACGTTCCTTGGTCAGATTCCCGGTGAAGAGTGTTTTCAGGTCTTATCGCCCCTTGGATAGATTCAGGAGAAATTCCTTGAACTGAGCATCTTGATCTTGGAGATCTCTGTTGTCTTGTTGGAGATCCATTGCTGAAATAAACAGCGAGAACATGAGAGACCTGCTTTGAAACCTACTTATGCAATGATATGTATTATATATGTATGCAATGTTTTCAAGGATCTCGCGGGGTAAACAAGAAAATGTCAGAAGTTGAATTTTGCATCTTTGATTGAAGAACTTTGTATCACTGAGAGTCCTTCTACGAGAGTCAAGCTCACCATATCAAGTGGGTCATAGCCCCTGACTCAAGTTGTTGAGTTTTGATCTTCTGACGACATTGGCTAGAGGAAAATAAATCCCCTTGCCCCTTTTTAGACGTCTGATTTATCATAACTTGCATCACAGCCCCTCGAGATCCTTGAAATGGTTAAGGAAATGTTAAGGCATGATGTTATGATGTGGATGTTATGATATTAAGCAAAGGTGCAAAGTGATGTAAGCAAGTAAACCCTGCAAGATATCCAAGTTATTGTATAATAACTGTAAACAAAACCTGCAAGGAACTCGTGTTGTCAGGTAATAAAACTCTGTAAGTAGTTCAAGTTGAAAGCACACAAGTCACGCAGACAACCTTAGGTTTAGGCTTGCATGGGTTTTAAGGTCATACCCCCTTGAAGCTGGATTAGTTTAACCAGTCCTATAAATAGTAACTGGGTTCTAAGGGATCTCAATATCACTGATCTTTCCCCCAAGCCTTGTTCAATCGACGATTGGCTCGTAATCAAACAAAACTCAGAAGTCAAACCTCAATGAGTGTAGCATCGAGTACCTGTCGACCTTGGGCATATACCAAAGCCGGCCATCTCGCTACGTCCTACTGGCCAAGTTGTGCAATTAAAGGTTCTAAGGTCAGTTGATGCTTTATGACACCACGCGGTGGCCCCGTACATCTCCCTGATTGACTCAAGGGTTACGAGTACCAACCAAAGTGCCACATCAATGTAGCTACTGCTTCAACCGTGTCGGTATACCCTAGCACACCTCCTTCACAGTTTATTGCTAATTACCTAAAAGGTATTTCCTAATCCGGGTGTAGGATCAAATACCCAAACAGTTCCCATAAATATAAAGCAAGTAAGACAACCAAGAGAAAGCAATTAAATATGACCTAGATCCTAAGGTTTACCCCACTTTATATTTGTATCCCAGCAGAGTCGCCAGTTCTGTGATATGGTGGCAGAACCGACTGTTAAATACTGGTTTGCGTTTTTGTTTGCAAAATGTCGCGGTAAGCAAGAGTCGCCACCGAGTTTTATTTTATCCAATCAGGAAAAGGAAAAAGTACAGAAAAAATCTTTTTCGATATGTTTTTGAGTACGGGGGGTAGATTATAGAAAGGGAAGGTGTTAGCATCCTTTCTATCCGTGGTTTTCCACGGGCTCTTAGGTACTTGCTCATTTTGAAAACTGCTTGTGTGTGCTTGTTTTAAAAAGTTTTGTTTTACTTCATTTTAACCCTTGTTTCTATCCTCAAGAGTGTTACGAAGTTGTTTTTGAAAACTTTGTTTGGAAAGTGTTGGTGTGAAAGTTTTTGTTTGTTTGAGCAAGTACCTAGGAACTAATCTACCTACTCGAAAAAGGTCTGTTTGTTTTCCTTTTAGACAATGCTATCCCATTATTGAGAAACAAGTAGCATCGTCGTTGGAGTTTTTAGGGACATTCGAAGGGAAAAATACGATCACAAAAGCAATGTTAGGAAATGTTAGTAATCATCCTAAAACCTTAAATATCTTTTTCCGAGGCAACATCCGAATGGGTCATTTTAGATATTCTGGGGCTAGAGGACAACCACTAACAAACCCTATACTTCATGACCGTTTACCGAAGGCAACCAGAGTGGAGTAAACCCTAGGAGTGAGCATGTGCGAGTGTATGTTTCAGTTAATTTATCTTTGCACATTTAGGGTTTTCTACTGTATTAATTTTCAGTTTCTCTTTCCATACAATTCTATTAACATCTAGGCAGTTTATAGTTTGTGGAAATAAAATGCGGGAAATTAAAAGTCCTAGCTATTACAGGGCTTTTGCAGATACATAATTATTTTGGACTGAAAATAAAGATGCGAAATTGAAACCCTAATTACTATTACAAACTCGGAGCAGTTACAATAATAATAAAAAGGAAGTTAAAAAATGTGTGTGGCGAATTAAATGCGAGAATAATTTAGAAAACCTAAAAATCTAGTTGAAAAAGATTTAGGTTAGTTTTTTGAGAAAAATTAATTAGGTTATGTACAAATTAAACCCTAATTTCTAATTGATTTAAATTATGAAAAAAGGATTAAATTGCCCTAATTTTAATTAAACTAACTAATTAAGGAAATAAAATATTTTTTATGAAAAAAATGATTTTTATGTTTTTGTGATTTTTTGATTTAATGATAAAAAATGATTTTTATGTTATTTTTGTAAAAGGAAATAATTAATCAAATAATTAAAATGAGAAAATAAAATAGAAAAAGGAAAAGAGATGCCCCTGTATTGCTGAAAGGGGGGTGTATGTTGAATTGTTCAGGCCCAAATTTCAAGCTCAGCCCAGTCCCACATGAGATCCAGCGTTGTGTCAGCCTAGGGGGTGCACCATAGTCTTTCATTGATGGGCGTTGGATCTGGATTGATGATGAATCCAATGGTTGAGATCTTGGGTTGCATGGTGTATGCCTTGATGCGTTGTTCATAAGATCTGCATGTAAGTGTTAAGATAATAATAAAATGCTGGGACCTGGGATCAAACCCAGGTCCTTCCACTCAATACCACGCGCGCTTAACCAACTAGGCTACAATGTTCAATTGTTAATATAATAATAACAATATATTATATATAAAACCAAGTGGATAACTGAAATTAAAAAAAATGCACGCCCATTATTCAAATAGGCCAATGATGGTTTAACACGTTAGCTTCTTCTTCCCCTGTCTATCGTTTTAGGTTTGAAACTTTTACCTACGGACAAACTTCCATGGCTATAGCACTGCAAGTTTCAAAAATCAACAGTAAGCATGATAAATTAATTCCAAGTACATGGATCAACTCGTCTTGATGCCACGGGCATCATGGTACCCTTTTCATTGGACAATTTAACCTGTATAGAAAAACCCTAAAACGGAAAGGTAAAACCTAACAATGGAAATTATAAATACAAACCATCAAAACATCAATTAAACCATTCAAACATGTTGCAAATATGTCAATGAACATAAATATATTACCAGAACATGTTTATGATGCAAGAATTATTGTAATCTAATTTGAAAAAGGAAGCAAACCGCGTGAGGTCTAGGGGGTGATTTTGGGCGTGAGGATGCGTGAAACTGGTCGTGTTAGCTTCAGAGGGACTCCAGGAAACGATTGGGAGTGTTGAAATGCTTTGAATTTCCTCTAGGGTAGAAAATGATTCACCACTTTCTTGCAATTTTTTTAGTTTTGTTTTTGTATTTTCACGAGTGTAATCCTTCTCCTTGCGCATTGGTTATGTTCTGTATATGTAGTGGAACGAATTAGGTCAACAAAAAAAATTTAAATCTTTGTGAATCATGAAAATTTGATTTGATTTTGCTCTTGTATTATATATTTCCAAAACAAGCATAATCATGCCAATTTTGATTCAATTTGCCTTGCACGATTTGGATATGATGTGCCAGCTTAATTGGATTTGATTCCTACAAAAAATCAGATCAAAACCAATCTTTTTATATTTTTTGTAATTTATTTGATTTAATTTAAATTTTAAATAATAAAAAATCAAAATAAATAAATAAATAAAGCAAAAAATGTGTGGATGCTGATTTGGGTCGTGGACCATGTCACAAACAAGATGCAATCATGAAATGCTAGGCCCATTTGACAAAAAATGCACTTTTGAGCACATTTGACTTTTGGCTATTTGCAAAAATGGTCAACTTTGACAATGCATATCTCCTCCAATTTTAACCCTAGAGAGGTGTTCCTTGACTTTTTAGAAAGCTTAGGATGTAGCCTAAATAACCCTTTTAGTTTCATCTCAATTGGGTCTTCCATGTTCCTGTAAGAAGCTTTGACCTAAAAGGTGTTTTTGTTGACTTTTCAAAAGGACCTATAATATAGAAATTCATATCCTTTTATGAGTGCATATTTTGATCTTGTGGGATGAAGTTGAATTGTATGGAATTGCATTCTCTTTAAAATGAGCCTTGGATGGAAAATTTCGGATAAAGTATGAAGAAGTTATGCTTGGTCAAAGTTTGGTTGACTTTTCCTAAGAAACCCTAATTTAGCAACTTTTGGGTTTTGATGAATTTGGGTCATTCCTTGAGGAATCATTGTTGTACCCCAAAATTTGCCCTCCCATTTCATCAATATTTTCTCACCACAAGAACCTTGGAGCTCAAGATCAAGTTAGGGTTTGCTCTGCTCAAGACTCCTCCTTGCACTGTTGACCCAAATTAGGGTTTGAGTTTGCACAAAGATGTTTTGACCTAAAATGCCCAAAGTGACTTTCATGCTTCATGTTGAACCCATAAGTTTATCCATACCAAGTTTCAAGCCTTGATTCCAATCTTTGCCCAGTCAATTGGACAGTTGACCTAGAAATCAACTGTATTGGGGAAAAAGTCAATTATGGTCAATTGACAGTCAAACCTCATGATTTTTGACCCACATCAACATTATGAACTCATATGGACCATTTGATCAAGTTTGGATCACAATTCCACAAGAAATTTGATCAGATCACCAAAAGGGCAAAATAGTCATTTTTAGGGTTTTGACTGCACAAATGCAATTTTTGACTGTTTGACCTAGCCAATGGCAAACCAAGCTCACATATGGACTCAAGGACTCAATGACATGGTCTTGACACATTCAACAAGTTCAAAAGATCCCAATTGCACAAGATTGACAGATGAATTTTCCAGTCAACTGATCAAATTTGACTGTATACTGAAAAGTCAAACTTTGACTTTTTGGTCAAAATCAAGTGCCAAGATTCATTTTTCATCAAGACATATCAAATTATGAAACTTGTTCATCAAGAAACCAAGAATTACAAATTAGGGTTTGAAATGAAGAAATTTCATAACTTAGAAATTTTCTAAGTTATGAAATTTCCTAATTTTTTCCTAACTTTGTCCCATATTTTCATCAAGATACATTTGGATTCAAACAAAACTCAAAACATGAAAGTTGTAGTCTATTGCAAAATCTACAACTTTTATTCACAAAGTTTCCTCAAAATAAGCTTGTAACTCAAGTTATAATTTTTGGAATAGGGGTGCAAAACATTCTTAACTTAGAAATTTTTTGACCTATTTTAGGCAGGATTTTTGCCCAACTTCATGGCCATTTTTCACATGCTTCCACTTGTAATTTCAAGTTGCATTACAAATATGGATTGTAGTACACATTACAATCTTTCCAAATTGTCCAAGAAATCATCAAACACCCTTGTGGTTAGGGAGAATCGAATTTGTGAAGATGGGCAAAAGTCAATTTGTTCATGGCCAATTTCATGTTCATAACACTTTGCATTTTTCAAGTCAGCTTGCACAAGCTAGATTACAGGCCTCTAATCCCATTCTTACTCAATAATTTAATGCAAAACCTTTGTGTCCTAGCATTATCTTGTTCATTAAGTCATTACACAAAGGTTTAGCCTTAAAATGGAAAAAGCATTTTAGCCATTTTTGAAAAGAAGTGCTTTATGTCAAAAGCAAATCAAAGAAGTACCAAAGCAGATCTTTTGGGCACAAGTTCATGAACAAATTCCACTGATCAAGAGTGATTTATGCAGCATAGATTAAGGGTAGTAGGGGCCTGCATTGTGAATACACATTTTCTTACTTATCAAAGAAGAAAGCTTGCATTTTGAGATCACATCTCATTCCTGTAACAACTAGCCAAAGCAAAGTTTGTAAACATTTTCCATACATCATAACTGACCTAAGGCACGGCCTAACCACCTTCAATACCTCCTCATTCACAGAAATACCTTCTTGCTGCAAAAACAGAGTCTTTTCTACAACTTGAATCCTACAGCATCATTCCATCGTGTGTTTTCATCCAAACCAGCTCAAACACATTCTATAACATCCATATAAACTATCCCAGTCCTTAGATACAGACTGTAACACCTCTAGAAAAGCATGCCATTTTCACTTTTCTCTCTTGCAGGTTGACTTCCATAGCTTGATTCAGAAGGATTCAAAGCACACCAAGCATAGAGGAAGCATCCCTGGACCTCAAGCAAGCTGTACAAGTCCTCAAAATTCATTGAAGGTGCCTCCATTGTTGTACACGATCCAAGTTGAACAGGTAAGAATTTGAACTTCTATCTCTCCATACAAGCATATCTAGGCTTAGGTTTGTGAAGAAGTTATGTCATACTCATGGCCCTGAAACTACCCATATCCTCACTTTTCATTTATGTTGTGTGTGCTGAGAGAATTTTGAACCTGAACATTGGACAAAAGTTAGGTCAGGAATTGGGGGAGAAGAAATTCTCTCTCATTTCTGAGAGTTAGATCAAGTTCTTTATATGTATGAATTTGTGGTTTGATGCTTTACATTTTTTGTGTTATAAGTTTCTGTTAAAAATCAAAGAATCAGGATGTTTGAACAAGGTAGGAAAGGCGCGTGTTTTTGACAGAAAATGTGGCTGGAGGTTGAAGAAGCTTGCCTTGGGCTGGGCCTGACTTTGTTTTTTTGTTTACACCATCTTTTTACACTTACACCCCCTTGGCCCATTGTGTGTTATTTTTATCATTTTTGATTTTTTCTTTTTGATTCTGATTTATTATTTTTTGTCAAAGTATAAAAAACATTAAAAACATTTTTCCATTCATTTTTGCATTTTATTTGGATTTTTATTTGTTTTATTTGAACTTGTACATATAAATAAACATATATACTTTTTATTTAAAATATTAAAAAATAACACAAAATACACTTTATTTTCTGATTTTATTTTATTTTATCTTTTGAAAACATTTTCTTAAAATACACTTTTTTTGATAAATAATAAATATTTTATTTTTTGTATATATTTAGCATAGTTAATATATGATATAAATACTTATATATTTATTAGAATATTTAGGATAAAAACATAAAAATAATACATTGAACATTTTTGTATATATTTGCGATTGATTCGATTTGGTTGTAAATATTGGGATACCACTCTCCTATTAAAGTCTCATCCCCATTTGAACATTTGTACCCCCATCCCCATGATTATTTTTGTAATAATTTAGGACTTTTAATTCCGCATTTTAAAGCTTTCTAAGTATGCCATGATAGACTTAGGGTTTGTATGCAAATCAAAAATAACAAATAGCTTGACCTAATTCAAATACAACAAAGCATGAAAATGGACAACACCAATCACACTTTCACCCCTAGGGTTACTCCACTTGTTGCCTTCAATAATGGGCCATGTTGCATGTTGGGTGTCTTTGGCAAAACAAAACAATTCAAATGATCATAGTCCCTCGATGACGCTTTCGAAAGTTGCCTATCAAAATGATCATAGTCCCTTCAAGCAAAATTGCCAAAGACACTTGGCACCATTGCATTCATGGTCCATACGATGACCCGCGCCCGTCCCGTTAACATCCTAACACAAGATTGTCCACCAAATACAATGGTGGAACAAAATTGTTAAAAGGGTTAAAACATAGAAAAAACCTTTGAGTAAATTTAGGGGTAGACAACTCTTAGTTACTTGATCAACTTGCAAAAACACACTTGCTTACTTTTCAAAACCACATTCCACAACACTTTCAAAACACTTTCAAAACAAACTTCCAAAAACATTGAAAACTTTTCAAAAGACAAGTACACCTTTGTATACATTCACACATGAATCATTACAAAGGTTGCCACCACAATGGCCTCTTTTCAAAACATTTTCAAACCCACACACAAAGCACCATTTCAAACAATGGAAAACACAAAGCAAGTGATCTAAGCAAGTAACTAAGAGCCCATGGATAACCATGGATGAAAAGGGTGCTAATACCTTCCCTTTTCATAATCTACCCCCCGAACCCAGAAAACATCTCAAAAGGTTTTTCCTGTGCTTTTTTAACCTTTCCTTTAGGAGAAAATAAAAAGTCGGTGGCGACTCTTGCTTAACCGAAACATTTGCGAAAACAAACGCAAAACCCAAGTCAGTTCTCCCACCGTACCACAATCATGATCAACCCTTGATCAAATGATGGATATCACTTCAAAATGTTTATGTTGACCAGAAATATTGAAATTTGACTGTATGTGGGCCATAGTTGACTTTTGACCTAGTGCAGTTGATTTTCAGGCATCTGAGCAGTTGATTGAGCAAACTTCTTGTGCAAGGCATGAAACTTGACATGGATGATCTTGAGAACATATTAGGACCATGGAAAGCATTTGGGACCCTTGGAACTAAACCATCTTGATGAAAATGGAAACCCTAGTTTGAGGTACATTGCCTTAGGAGAGAGTTTGTCTGGTCAACTCTTAGGCATCCTTGAGCAAGTTGAGGACCTCTAGAGGCATGTCTTGAGTGAAATGAGAGGGAAAATTTTGGTGTACAACAGTAGCCTTATTTCATGATATGATTCATCAGGAGATAGAGGTTTATGTTGACGAAATGATAGCCAGGTCACAAACTTAAGAAGAGCATCTTGATCACCTGCATAAACCGTTTGAAATATTGAGGAAGTACAAGTTAAGGCTAAATTCGAACAAGTGCACCTTTGGGGTGAGATATGGTAAACTCCTTGGCTTCGTCGTCAGTGGTAAGGGTATTGAGGTTGATCCAGCAAAAGTTAAAGCCATCCAAGAAATGGCAGCTCCTCGTGTTGAGAAGGAGGTCAGAGGTTTCTTAGGACGATTGAATTACATTGCCCGTTTCATTTCTCATATAACTGCTACTTGTGAGCCAATTTTCAAGCTGCTAAAGAAAGATTAAGTAGTAAAATGGATTGACGAATGTCAAATAGATTTTGATAAAATTAAGGAGTACCTACAAGAACCTCCCACTCTGATGCCACCAGTTGAAGGAAGACCTCTAATCATATACTTAACAGTGCTAGAGAACTCAATTGGGTGTGTATTGGAGCAGCATGACGAGTCTGGTCGAAAAGAGCATGCAATATACTACCTTAGCAAAATGTTTACCGACTGTGAAACAAGATATTCACTGCTTGAGAAAACTTATTGCGCTTTGGCATGGGTTGCTCGCCGACTAAGATAGTATATGTTGACCCATACTACTTTGTTGATCTCTAAAATGGATCATATCAAGTACATATTTGAGAAGCCTGCTCTCTTCGGAAGGATTCCCCGATGGCAGATGGTCTTAACTGAATATGATATCTAGTACACCACTCAAAAGGCAATCAAAGGAAGTGTACTTGCCGACCATTTGGCGCAGCAGGCTGTAGACGACTACCAGTCCATGAACTTTGAATTCCCGGACGAGAATATCATGCTAGTAATAGATTGTGAGGAACCTGGACCGTATGAAGGACCTGAACAAGGATCCTGATGGACTATGGTTTTTGATGGAGCTTCCAACGCTCTTGGCAATGAAATTGATGCTGTCATTTCCTCTGAAGGTTACCATACACCTTTTACTGCCAGACTATTCTTTGACTACACCAACAACATGGAAGAATATGAAGCGTGCATCATGGGTCTCAGGGCTACTATTGACCTAAGAATCAAACTCTTAAGCGTGCACGGGGATTCAGCTTTGGTAATCAGTCAGGTTAAGTTAGATTGGGATACGAAGCACCTGAATCTCATTCCTTATAAAGAACATGTACTAACCCTGATCTCGTATTTCGAGGAGATTGCCTTTGGGCACATACCAAGATAGGAGAATCAGCTGGCGGATGCTCTGGCTACAGACCAATTCAATCTCCTTCTTCTGACAGCAAGGGATGAGATGTTTGAAGACATAAGGACAATAGTAGAGTTGGAACCCAACGAGATTATTTCCGTATAGCTATATTGTTTTCACTTTGTAATCTTTTCCTCAACAACTTCCTCTTGTTAGGATTTCCGTCTCTTTGTACAAAATTGCATGTTTATGGGCAAAACTATCAATATAAAAGCAATTTCAAATTCAAATTCTGTTTTTACTTTTTTCTGTTTTGTTTGCAAAATGTGCAATAACTAAAATTGAACGAGCATATGCATATGAATACAATTGACTGTTAACAACTATATGCATAAAAAATAGGAATGAGTATTTACTCAAGGCTGTAGGAGTTGGGATGACGTCCAAGCCACCCATGAATCCCCACAGATCAACTTCTATGAGACTATCCCTACATGGTAATCTTTGCAAGTTCATACATTCCCCACAATCCTCCCAGCAGATCGCTCTGGAAGATAAAGGAGTGCGGGCTTCCTCCCAGTAATATTGCATATCTACGGAATCCCAATCATTATAGTTTATGAAACCCTTCTCCCCAACTGAGTTTTCAAAACTGTAAAAGCCCTTGCAGACTACTGTACTCCATCAGAGCTCATTCTCCTTAGCAAAAAGTTCCCCTTAGCAGGATATTCCTCCATCAACAAGGTTTACTTCCCCAGCGGAGTTCAGAGTTCCGTCAATAGGGTTTATTTCCCCAACGGGGTTTTATTTCTCCAACAGTTTATCATATTCCAGATACAGTTCAAAAACAATCTGAATACAGATTTATTCTGGAACTCATTCCAGAATGCTCTTCAAGATACAGTTCAGATACAATCTAAATATAGATTCATTCTGACACTCATTCCATATCCATTTCTAGATACAATGCAGATACATCAAGATACAGATTCATTCTAACACTCATTCCAGATTTCTCGTCCAGATACAATTCATGTGTGATCAAGATACATATCCATTCTGATACTCATTCAGTACATCTTTCAGATACAATTCAAATACAGTCCGGATATGGATATCATTCTGATACCCATTCAATACATCTTCAGATACAATCAATGCATAGATTTATTCTAACACTCCCCAGCTTGAGTATGCTTTTACCATAAATCACCGGCTAAAACCCTCTCCCCAGTGAAGTTGCCACTATCCCCAGTGAAGTTTTCACTATCCCCAGAGAGTTTCTATGGAACCTGGAATCAAATCGAATACCAGTCAACCTTATCTTCCCCAGATAAGTTGGAAGGATATCCACCTCTTTCATCCCCAATCAGGGTATAAACTCCCCAGTAGAGCAATGGACAACCAATGTTCTTGAACTCTTCTCCCCAAGAAGGAGGTAACATTCTCCAGTAGAATTTCCTCAAGAAAAAAGTATAAATCAATGTTCCCCAATAGAATTTCCTCAAAGCAGGGGTCCCCAGCGGAAACAATCCCCGGAAAATTGAAGATTACACATACTCTTCATTCCCCGCGACAGTCAGGGATTTATTTTCCCCAAACAAAGATGTTGCTCAAATTTATAAATGCATTTCATTAACATGCATTCATACATCATTTATAAAATATCATAACATATGCATACAAAACGCATATAGCACAATCTCATTTATTTTGAGAACATCAATACGCAATACATTTCATGCATCATGACATTACATACAGCTAACTCTTTACCTTTTCAGGAAAGATCAGTCAACAGATAAATATCACTGACCTCTTATATGGCCTGACAGTCTTCTCAAAGCCTACATCTGACAAAAAGCTATTTCAGAAGTTTCCTCAGAAGGTCATTCTCGAAAGACCTCTTCTGGTATGAGTTCATCTCTTCCAGTTAATGACATACGAAAGACCTCTTCTGGTATGGACTTACTCTTCCAGTTAATTACAGGCGAAAGACCTTTTCTAGTATGAGTTCATCTCTTCCAATTAATGACAGGCGAAAGACCTCTTCTGGTATGAGTTCATCTCCTCCAGTTAATGACAGGCAAAAGACCTCTTCTGGTATGAGTTCATCTCTTCCAATTAATGATAGGCGAAAGACCTCTTTTGGTAGGAGTTCATCTCTTCCAGTTAATGACAGGTGAAAGACCTCTTATGGTATGGATTTATTCTTCCAGTTAATGACAGGCAAAAGACCTCTTCTGATATAAGTTCATCTCTTCCAGTTAATGACAAGCGAAAGACCTCTTCTGGTATGATTTCATCTCTTCTATTTAATGATAAGAGAAAGACCTCTTCTCGTATTGTCATACCCCAAATTTGTCCTACCTTTTACTTTTGTCTGGCTTAGACTTCACAATCATCTACATCATCTTCACTAGTTCATTGGCATATCATGCATTTCATTTAATAAAGCACTTTAGTTCAAGAAACAACATTTGTGCAAGACTAGGGCTTCACATTGGTTTTGAGGATTCTACATCAGTAAGGCTGGTCCTTCTAGTTTTCTTGTTTGAGAAATGGATTATGAGCTAGAGTTTTGATTCATTATTGTGCACTTCTTTCTCCACCCACATTCACCAAGGTCTTGGATCAGAGTGTACTTCTCTGTATTTTTCAGAAGATCGGGGCTGCAATCTTTAAGTTTGGAGTGAATTAGGGTTTTGGGGTTTCTCTCAGCATAAAGGGCTTTCTGGTGTCAGTGTACTTCTTGATTTTGGTTTCTTATCCTTGGTGTGGGATTTTCTTAGTGTTTCTCAATAAAAGAATGATTAGGGTTTCAATGACAAATCTTATACATCTTGAAGATACATTTTGAGATCATTTATAATTATTTCAAGGGTTTGTTTTATGTGAACTACAAATAATAAACCATGGCCAGAGGTTTCATCTGTGATAAAAGTCCTATCTTAAGCTTGGTGTGGTGTTTCTCGTTGCTTGTGGAATAAGTTAGGGTTTTGGTTTAGAATGAACCTTAAGTGAGTAGAAGATTGGTGATTTGGAATTGGAATTTAAAGAACAAGTGAAATGTCAAAGTTGATTTCAAGAGATAGGGAATTGTTCATGGGAGGTTGATTTTTTTGGCCAAGTCATGACCGATCTTTTCTTGTATGACATTGGATCATGGTTGTTGATTCATACTTCAAGACAAGTAAAAGTTTGTTGAAGGATTTTTAAGAGGAGTTTTTCTCTGGGTGCAATACATTCACTTTATTATAGCCTTATCATCATCATTGAAATGGGGTATTTTACTTTGAAATTGCAAGAAGCTCTACAAAGTTCATTTGGGTTATTAAATCACCTATGTCAATCATCATCCATTCATCGGTTAAATCTCAACATTTTTCAAACACTTCACTTAAATTACTCAAATATTCATTCATTCAAGTTCCAAACACCATTGTTCTAGTTCAATTTACAGATCTTTAATCTTCATGTTTAAGCCACGACCTCTTCATCTTCCAACCTTGCTTTTCCTTTCCTTTTCACCTTCCTTCAACCCTCACATGAAAAGAAACAAACAAGAAAAGGAGTTAGTTAAATTGTAACTTGAATAAGAAGTTTGCAAGCAAATATTTCTCTTTAATATCATCATTAGGGTTTGTGTTTGGAATCATATTTTAGGGATGTGAGTTTAATCATGCTTACTAGCAACAAAATCCTCATACACTTGATTCACAACATATCAGAATTTTGATTCAATTATGGGCTATTTTATCCTATTTTCCAAATCACAAAAGTTTGACTTTGGTTCACAAAAAAAAGGCTCGGAAAATACAATAAGAATTATCACATTCGAGAAACATCAAGGCCTCAACAATTGTGTTTCACACAAGTCAGAATTACATTGTTTTAATCATGAGCCATGTCCCAATTGCAAATCACAAAAGATGTTTTGGTTCACAAAAAGAAAAGAAATTCAAAACAAGTTCACTGCAAAAAACAAAGTCAACAAGAAAATATTGCCAACAATCTGCTTTGTAGAAAAATAAAGCCATCCAAAATTGTCCAAATTGTCCAAATAGAACAAGCCAAAACTGTCCAAATTGTTCAAACAGAACAAGCCAAAACTGTCCAAACATAACCAGCCAAAAAACCTACACATTAACTGTCAAAACCTATCCCAAACTTGCACCAAACTAGCAAGTTAACAGCAGCAATCAAAAAGCATCAAAACAGGGCAGCAAAATAATTCAAAAACCATGTTATTGTTTCCCCCCAAAATCCTTTTCCTTGGGATATATAACAGACACACAAAATATACAGCATGGGACATTTTGATGATGATAAACAACATCAACAAAAGAAAAAAATAGCAGCCACCTTTGTCAACAAAAAACCAGAAAACAACATAAACCAATATCAATACAAAAAACCAACCGAGTCTTCATCATCATCCTCACAACAAAAAACTAGAAAACAACATAAACTGACAACAACATAAAAAACCAACAAAGTCATCATCACCATCCTCACAGCAAAACACATAAAGTAATCAAAACTCTAAGTGTATCATCATATTCCCTAAATCGCAAAACCCTTCAGAAAGTCTGAGAAGAAGAAAAGAACAAAAACAGAGAGATCTCACCATGAAATCACAAGAAGGTAGCAAAATCGTAAGTGGTCCGTGGAGCACGAGGCTCCATTTCGTTGTCCCTTTTCCTTTTTTTTCATCATCAATTCATATTTGTCGGTATCACCATCATCATTTGCATGAGAGTTGAAAACTAGGGTTTTCCGTCACCCCCTTTAAATTTAGGGTCGTTGGCTAGGAATCTGTAAAAAACAATTATAGATTATTGAAGAGTAGAGAAAGATGATTCAAAATATGCAAAAAAAATTAGAATTTGAGCTATTCCGCAGTTAACCGCCGCCGTTGCCGGGAGGCGATTTCCGGTGCGGCCAGACCGTCTTTTCCGGCGAGGGGAAGCTTAGAGAGAGGACATAGAATTTGGCTCGTTTAGAGAGAGAGATAATTAGTTTTGTTTAATGATAACATGTGGTCTTTTTGTTATTATTTTATTTTATTTTTATGGTTTAAATTGTTTTTTCTGGCTAACAAACCCGATGGTGACACCTCACTCCCCATTTTAAATGCTATTGTGTGCTTATGCCCATGGTATATGCAATACACCTCTGCTCACAACCCCAGGATCATCATCTGACGTCCCAGATTGGCCCATCCACGACGCATCCTCAGAGGAGCAGCACACCGAATCACACAGACTTCCTCAGTGGGCCTGGGCGCCCCTCTTCTATTCACACCTCTGGATTTACTGCTACCAAGGCCCATTTAGTCTTTTTCTCTATATTTTGTTCTATTATTAATTTATTTTGTTTTGTTTTGTCATTTTAAAAAAAATAATATTAAAATACAAAAATATTTTGATTTTAAAATAAATAATTAGATCAGAAAATATTATATTTTTTATTATTATTTAGAATTAGTTTTTTAGTTTTCTCTTAATATTTTCGTTAATTAAAAATCATAAAAATATATACTTAGATGTAGCTTGTTAATTTTCTTTTAATATTTTCTTTATTAAAAATACAAAAAAGATATTTAGAATTAATTTTAATTTTCTTTTAGTATTTTCTTTACTTAGAAATCATAAAAAATATATAAAATACAAAAATATTTTGTTAAAATAAATAATTAGATTAGGAAATATTATTTTTTTTATATAGTTAATTTTATTATCAAATAGATAATTTAATTAGCTAGGTATTTAAATTAATTTTCAATTTTGGTTGTATTGTTTGTTTAACTAGAATTTGAATTGAACTTTCGATTCGACTCATCCCCATTCATAAACTTGTACCCCCATCCCCATATGGTTTGTAATAGTTTAAAATTTTATTTATTTGCTATCTTTATATGTTTAAATTGCTAATGATGTATATTTTATCCCATTAGAACACTCGGCCTCCACTTGGGCTCATCATCAATGAGCAGGTATCCACTCACAAATGCACACTTGCACACATTGCATAGTTTGGTCCTGGGCTTTTCTACAGCGACAACTATTCGGTTGATTGTTTCAATTGGTCATCTAGAATACTAGTTCCACGATAGTCCCACTTTCTAGGAGCATGCATATGGCCACCTTGTATGGGCTTTTGATTTTCATCTTATACATTGAAGCAACTTCTCTCCCTTTGGTTTACATACCAAGCATATTCTTAAAGGGTCTCATAGTTGAGTTTGGGCATGGCCATTCTCACGAGGTTAATCAAGTCTTGCCCTTAGTTAACCATAACCCGAATCAACCACTTTGGTCCATATACCATGTGTTTCCATGCACAAAGGGTCTCATGGTTAAGGGTAAGAGCACCTACTCTCACAAGATTAATAAAGTGCACCCCTTGGTTAATCATAACCCGATTCAATTCCCATACACCAAATGTTCCATTTACGCCTTTCATGATACTACTCATTTTTTCGTCACTTTTGCCATGATCACCATGCATGATCACTCTTTACAAAAACTATCTCCTTTTACTTTATGCTTATAACATGCTCCCTTAGAAAGATAGTTTCCTCTTCTTAAGATATGAACTAATTAGACCTTAGGTTAGAAGCCATTCATGATAACATTAGGGTTTTTCTAGTCTCCCTTTTAAACCTTTCTTTTCTTCTTTTGTAATTAAAACTTCTCATCAAAAATCTAAAAACATTTAATCATTATTCAAATTCATTTTAAAACTCGCAAAACACTCAACCAATCAAAACTCCCCAAAGGGGGCATGTTGTCTCCGTTCTACCGCGATACAGGTCGTGCCTATTGCTAGAATGCGTGTGTTAACGTCGCCCACTAAAAAACACCAACAAACCAACATTTTCTAGAGGAACTACAATGTTCTGATTCCTTCACTGGATACATAGGCAAAGGGTGGCGAGACCCTCACGAACGCACTAATAAAAAACCATTTCTTTCCTCTTAGCAAGTATAGTTATAGATAAACACACCCTTAGAAGCAAACAATCAAAATGGATCTCGTTAAGTACAACGGATTTGAGGGGTGCTAATATCTTCCCCTTGCATAATCAACTTCCTTACCCTTTCTCTTGGTTGCAAGACCATCTTATCCATCCTCTTTTTGTTTTATCGATATTTCCCCTTCCTTCGGGATAAATAAAGTTCGGTGGCGGCTCTATGTTTTTTTTCCGGTAGCTTCAGGTATGAGTTCATCTCTTCCAGTTAATCACAGGCAAAAGACCTCTTCTCGTATGGGTTCATCTCTTCCAATTAATGATAGTCGAAAGACCTCTTCTGGTATGAGTTCATCTCTTCTAGTTAATCACAAGCGAAAGACTTCCTCTGGTATGAGTTCATCTCTTCCAGTTGATCACATGTGAAAGACCTCTTCTGGTATGGATTTATTCTTTTAGTTAATGATGGGTGAAAGACCTCGTCTGGTATGAGTTTATCTCTTCAAGTTAATGACAGGTGAAAGACCTCTTCTGGTATGGATTTATTCTTCCAGTTAATGACAGGCGAAAGACCTCTTCTGGTATTAGTTCATCTCTTCCATTTAATGACAAGCGAAAGACCTCTTCTGGTATGAGTTCATCTCTTACAGTTAATGACAAGATAAATACATCTTCTGGTATGAGTTTATCTCTTCCAGTTAATCACAGGAGAAAGACCTCTTCTGGTACGGGTTCATCTCTTCCAGTTAATGAAAGGTGAAAGACCTCTTTTAGTATGAGTTCATCTCTTCCAGTTAATCACAAGCGAACGACCTTCTCTGGTATGAGTTTATCTCTTCCAGTTAACCATATGTGAAAGACCTCTTCTGGTATGGATTTATTCTTCCAGTTAATGACGGGTGAAAGACCTCTTCTGGTATGATTTTATCTCTTCCAGTTAATGACAGGTGAAATACCTCTTCTGGTATGAGTTTATCTCTTCCGGTTAATGATAGATGAAAGACCTCTTCTGGTATGAGTTTATCTCTTCTAGTTAATGACAGGCGAAAGACCTCTTATGGTATGGGTTTATCTCTTTTAGTTAATCACAGGTGAATGACCTCTTCTGGTATGAGTTTATCTCTTCCAGTTAATGATAAGCGAAAGACCTCTTTGGTTTCAGATTAAATCGACCAAAGATTTATGCCGATACTTCTTCCAATTGAAGTCAACAATTTATTTGGATGGCATCTATAAGCCCATCTCCGATAAATCTCTATCACTTCTCTAAATGGCATCTATAAGCCCATTCCTAGTATACTCAACCAACAACATTACTTCTTTCACAAGCGAGTGCAAATTTCGAGGCACTTAGGTGTTTAATCATCTTCTACCTTCAAGTCACGAATGGCGGGCAGGCCAATCTAACTCTTCAAGTTTAAGAAGATTGAACATGGGCAGCTGTTGTTCCCCAAAATTTGCCCTCTCATTTTTCTCAAAGCATTCTTTCAAGACTCTCCAAGTAGGCAAGGCACTCAAGGGTTGACTAGTCAAGATGTACCTCCTAAACCAAAGGCCTACAACTAGGGTTTGGAGTTTCTCAAGGAAATATGGTTTGAAAAGGTCTCAAGTGGCTTCCATGTTTATTCATAGGTCCTAAACAAGGTTCATGTCAAGTTTCAAGCACTACATCACAAGTTTGCTCAGTAAATGACTCAAATGTTTGAAAATCAACTATATTGGTCAAAAAGTCAACTATGGTCAAAATACAGTCAAACTTCAAGATTTTTGGTCAAAGTCAACATTTTGAAGTGATATTCATCATTTGATCAATGTTTTATCATGATTCCCCAAGGAAAGTCCTCAAATCATCAAAAGTCCAAAATTGCCAAATTAGGGTTTCCTTAGGAAAAGTCAACTAAAGTTTGACCAGACATAACTTTCACATATTTCATCAACTTCTCCCCAACCAAAGGTCATTTTGAATAAAATTCAATTCTCTGCAACTTTTCTTTTATTCCCAAGTCCAAAATATGCTTCATTTGGAAGAATTGAGCTCAGACATTATAGGTCATTTTTAAAAGTCAACAAAAGACACTTTTTGTCAAGGCAACTTACATCAAGATAATATCTTTAAAAGAAAAAATTACCAACATAGATATTGTAGAGGATATCTTGGGATTTCCAAAAAGTCCAATATCATCTTAAAAAGGTGATAATTGAGCAAGTTATGAGTTGCACAAGTTGAGAAATTTTCAAGAAATGAATGAAATCTCAATTGAGCAAATTTGTGATCTTAAGTTATTGGGCCTAACTTTTTGGAGTTCAAATATTTTTCATGATGTGTCCAAGGACCTCTAAACTTACCCATGCGTTATTTTGATTTTGATTTTTATATATTTGAATTTTTATTCATTTAAATATGAACTAAATCAAAAATAGAGAAAACCTAATGGACTAAGCATGCAAGGCTTATGTGCTAGACTCTATGAAGCCCAAAATTCGTGCAAAACACATGGAACCTGTCCAGGTTAATTGCAAAACAGAAATGTCAAGGGAATAGAAAGCTTGGAAACAAATTAATATGTTTGATATTGTTTTGAAAAGGGCCTTAATGTATTGATTCTTTCCATATATTTTCCATCCTCTCTTCCCTCTATATAAAGAACAAGAGTGCAACCAAGAAAGACATGCATACACTGCCTAGAGAAACTCTACAAAATTTCACAAAAAAAAATATGAAAGTTACAAAACTTAAAAACCCAACTTTCAACCGTCTTCAATCAAAACCAGGCATCACAGCGTGTTGCCGAGACCCCAGGAGTTCGTGTCAGTCGCTATGCATGCCTGAAGCATCCTAAAACAGCCACACCAAACCCACCGGCTTTTGGTAAAATTCTGGGCACCAAACTCTTTAACTACATGATTTAAATTAGTTTCATGCACATATTAATGTTGTTATTGATGATTGGAGTGGATCTAATGTGCTACATGTGAGATTAGGTGCTTTAATCCTATAACACAATTGTTAGGGCTCAAGAATTTTTGAGCTTCAGATTCAGTGATGCAAGGACTTTCAGTTCAAACTGAGGTCAGATTCGAACTCAGGGCATGTTTTTACATAGGATAGGCCTCTTGTTTGGTTTTGAATGTAACATTTGCGCAGGTTTTTTATTTTTGTTTGGTCGGAGAAGACGACCGGAGTTTGACTCTGGCATCTCTGACTTCTGTTGACCCTGGGGAGGCTTGCTTAGACAAAAAATATGTTCTAATTGGTCCATTCAAATCTGACTGGGCGCGTGTTTGAAAAAAATGAAAATATGACTGATTTCACATTATATTACTTTGTTTACATTGTACTAACGAATGATTAGCATGGTCCAGTGGTAGCAAGTGCGTCCTAAAGGCATTACTCTTCTAGATCCTGGGTTCGAGTCCAAGGTTTTGCAATTTTGTGCTTCAATATTTGATTTGCAGATCTGAGCTTTGTGAATTGGGCCTAATAACTCCAGATGTTCACACCCCTCCATTTCCTGTTGCCATGCCTGAGCCTTCTCATTTTTGGGCCTAAGAATTTCAAATTCTCACCCCCCGGTTTACTCTTTGCAGCGAGGCCCATTCTTTTTTCTATTTTGTTTTGTTTAATTTATATTTTTTCTTTGTTTTTTAATTTATTTTAATCATAAAAATCATAAAATCAAAAATCACAAAAATAATTAGACTTAGAGTTTCCTTAATTAAATTAATTAATTATTTTTAATCACTTTCTTTCTTTTATTAGTTAATCAATTAGAATTAGGGTTCTGTTTAATTTAACTTAATTATTTACTTTCCTAAACAAAAACAAAAAAAATCTTTCTACCACCTAAAGTTTTAGGGTTTCTCTTCTCCGCATATTTATTTATTTTACCCGCATTATTATTATAAATTATATAACTATACATGGGATGTAATAGACTTTAAACTAGGGATATTTACTCTTTTATTTCCCCATTTTTGGTTTGTAATTACCCAATCCCGGAGTATTGTAATAGCGTAGATTAAAATTCCCGCATTTTATTTTCTGTACTTATAAATATTTAACTGCTAGATGTATACTTAATAGGATTGCATGATAAGATTTGAAAACAAACGGTAGAAAACCTAAATGTTTAAAGATAAATAATTGAAACACAACACACTCGCACATGTGCACCTCTAAGGTACTTCCACTTATTGCCTTTGGAAAAACAAACAGTCATGTCCCTCGAACGTGGAACACTTTAGAAAAGACCCTCGGTTAAAAAGATCATAGTCCCTCGATGATCCTTTGATGCTGCCTTCGCTATACGATCTAGTCCCTTATAAAAAAAATTCTAAAGTGCCCTACGAGTTGCCTTTATGACCGTACGATGATCCACGCCTATCCCTCAAAACATCCAACGGAAGGGTTACCTATTGACTAATAGTAGGATAGCACTATCTAAAAGAAAAGAAGAAAAGAACAAAGACCATTTGAGTAGGTAGATCATTCATAGTTGCTTGCTCACAAAAAACAAATTTTTTTCACACATACACAAACTCTTTTCTAAATATTTTCAAAGACAAGAAACACTTTGTATACGTTCTCAATGATACGAGAAACATTACAAAGTTTGCTGCACTAAGGCGTCTTTTCAAAAATATTTTCAAAACACACAAACACAAAGCATTTTCAAAAGTGAGCTTGCAACTAAGAGCCCGTAGATAACTATGAATGAAAAGGGTGCTAACACCTTCCCTTTTCATAATCTACCCCCCAAACTCAAAATCTTTAAAAAGGTTTTTCATGTTCTTTTCACCATTTCCTTTGTTGGATAAAAGAAAAGTCGGCGGCGACTCTTGCTATCCGCAACATTTGCGATAAAATGCAAAACCAATAAAGTCAGTTCTCCCACCGTATTACATTGTGTTTCTTCCTTCATGTCATATCTTCTATATCTCAATGGAAGTCCCACGACATCCAACTCAACACTTCTTCTTTCCAAAAGAATTGCCTTTGCAATTAATCCATGGTCTCTATCCTTCATCGTCTCTTTAGCATAGACATCCGTCTGAAGAATACCTAAACTAAGCGGATCACCCAAATGCTCATTTATGGTATTTTGATCAAATCTCAATTATTTTCCTCACACCATGGTCTTGAAAATAAATTGTTCCCCCTTGGGCTGAAGAGCATTTTCATAAAATTCCCGCGCCAAGTCATAACTAACTCTGTCCACTGGATCGATCAAAATTTCCCACTTTTTGTTTAACAAAATTCTCATAACTTTCCTATATGGGCTAGTTAGATCAATTGAGAACTTTCTATCTAAAACAAACTTCCCACCCTCAAGTAGAGTGCACCTTGGTTTGCTCTCTGCACTGAGGAACCAACGTTGATCGAATTCTCTCGGTTGGTTCGAACCACTACCAACGTTTGTTCTCTTCTTTTTTGAACCAGTGACTCTTTTTGGAGGCATCTGCAAAAATAAACAGATAAAACAGCACACCAGAAACAACACCAACCTCGTTAGAATCTAAACAAAAAACTGCAGAACAAGGCAAAAAAATTTAAGTGTCTACCCTGCATCGTCGAGCGTCGCAGACGCGACATAACTCCTCTCTGTCGCCGGGCGACTCAGACGTGACCGAGAAAGATACATAATGCAATATGGTAGCAGTAATGAGATCCAAAATCACTATTTTCTCAGAAAATACCAGAGAACAGAAATACCCAAGGTATAATTCAGTGAAATCTAGAATTTGAGACCCTTAAATATGAAAATTTTACTCGACAAATGGGTTTCAAATATTTCCCTAGCAACATGCATTCTATGAAAAATAAACTCAATCTATAAACAATTTGCAAAAAGAAAATGAGAAGCATGTTCAACTTACCTCTTCAATTCTGAAATTGGAACGGATAATTTTAAAGCTTGAGAGAAAGAGAGCAAGGTAGAGAGAATGCTATGCTAGGGTCATCTTAGTGTTGAAAGAGGCAAGAAAATTGATAACATGGGTTATAGGAATATAAATACAATGGTCAGAATGATGGGCCTTGGAGGACCCATATAAAAAATGGGTAAAGATTTTATGACCCACACAGTAAAACGCGCAGTAGATATGTGTTGTAAAAACACCTTCGCCCATTGATATAGACGTGATGGACAAGTGACGCAGCCATCACCCGGCGATGTAGACACAACGCACACCAGAATCAGATTTTTTTTTATGTTGCAGCAGTTATGTAGAAATTTTCCACCCAACTTTTCCTACATGATTTTAATTCAAATGAACACAAAAAACCCAATACTTATAATGTATAGTGCCTCTCAATAAGCATTTTGTTTAACATTGTTAGAGCTCGCCGGTCTATGGCGATTTCATAGATCACCAAGATGAACAACACTTGCTTCTCGATTCACTTCACCTCCAAGATAGATGTTTAATCTTTGACCATTCACTGTCCATATCTCTTTTGAGATCGGATCCTGTAACAAAACTGCTCCATAGTTTTTCACCTCCTTAATCAAGAATGGACCCGACCATTTGGACTTCAATTTTCACGAAAAAAGCTTTAATCACGAATTCAAAAGAAGCACCATTTGGCCAACTTGGAAATCTTTGTGTCAAATTTTCTTGTCATGATAGAATTTGACCTTTTCCTTATACAACTTGTTAGAATGGTAAGCATCATTATGCATTTCATCGAAACCATGCGATTGAATTTTTCTCTTTTCTCCGACCAACTTAGAATCAAAGTTTAAAAATTTCAAAGCCCAAAGAGCCTTGTGCTCTATTTCAACCGAAAGGTGACAGATTTTACCATACACCATTTGAGATGGTGTCAAACCAATCATAGCCTTATAAGCGGTACGATACGCCCACAAAGCCTCATCTAGCTTAAGAGGCCAATCCTTCAACGAACTTGACACAGTTTTTTCCAAAATTCTTTTTACTTCCCTATTTGAAACTTCCGCTTGACCATTTGCTTGCGGATGGTATTGAGTCTCCACTTTATGCTTTACATCATAATTTTCCAAAACTGTTTCAAGAGGTGTATTGCAAAAGTGTGATCCATCATCACTGATTAACACACACGGTGTGCGAAAACGGGAAAAAAATTTCTTTAGAAATTTAATTACCATTTTTCCATCCACTCTTTGACAAGCTATCGTTTCCACCCATTTAGAAACATAATCAACCACAACAAGAATAAACTCATTTGAAAAATATGGGGGAAATGGTCCTACAAAATCGATGCCCTAACAATCAAACACTTCTACTTCCAACTTGCTATTCAAGGGCATCTCATCCCGTTTTCCAATTCCTCCACTTATTTGGCATTTATCATAATTCTTAGCATGCAATTATGAATCTTTGAACAAAGATGGCCAATAAAAGCCTGATTGAAGGACTTTTGTTGTCGTATGCAAATCGTTAAAATGACCTCTGTAACGCCCGTAATTTAATTAATTATTTAATTAAATTATTTTTGGAATATTTTGTGAAGATGTGTTGTGATTATTTGGATTTAATTATTTTATTAAGTGGTGAAATAATATTAGAAGTATGATATTATTTGATGTGGGCTTGTTTTTAAGGAATAGAAGTAATAAAGGGGGTGTATTAGTTTTAAGCCTAATAAGGAGTTAAGATAATAATAGGTTATTTTATTGTTGTTAGAAAGAATAGAAAAGAGGAGGCAGTAGAAGAATAAAGATTGAGAAGAAGAACGTGAAGCTGCTGGAAAAAGAGGAAAAACGGCAGAACGAGGTTTCGACCGGAAGATTATAGAGCGACCTTCAATCCAAGGTAAGGGTGGGGTTCTGACTCTATAACTGGGTTCATGATGATTGGTATGTGGGGTTAGAGGTGATTTCTGTCTTGTTCTTGAATGGAATGTTTATGATGTTGTATGATGGAAATTGATGAATTATGGATGAATAATGATGTCCCGATGTTGTTTAATTGATGTAGAATTATATGGTAATTGTAAGAGATGATTATCTATGATTAGATTAAGTTTTTAGGGCTTAAATATGGAACCCTTAATGAAAACGCAGAGAAAATCGCAGAAATTATGCAGGATATAACAGAATGCGTCGACCCCAAATGCTATGTGTCAATGCAAGAAGGTTGAGAGACTCAGGATGAGTCGATCCATAGGGGCATGTGTCGATACATGTTGTGTGTTTGACTCAGGATGAGTCGATACATGAAGGAATACATCGACTCATGTTGTGAGTTCAGTGCAGTACGCGTCGATCCAAGGAGATATACATCGACCCATGTTGTCTGATTTTTGGTAGATTCAGTTTGAAAATGATGTAACTTGAGTTTTAGGATGTCGTTCGAAGCGTTGAATAGATAACGCGATGAGCTTTATTCTAGAGGATTAAAATGAAGAATAGGAAGCGTAATCCTAGTAGCCAATTTAGGATTTAGAGTTAGTTTCCGTGTTGATCGTTATGTTGGTTTTTATGCAGAATGATGAGGATGAAATGTTTATAGGTTGCTGTTTGATTTGTAACAGTAGGAGTAATGATAGTAATGATGTAAGATTACAGAATAGCGGTGTGAATTACTGTCGTATTAATGTACAAATGAGTTGTTGATGAGATTTTATTAATGATGTTGTGATGATAATTTATGATCAATAAATGATGTTTGATGAATTATTATGAATGATATGAGATTTTTGATGAAGAAATGCTGAGATGCTTTTGAGATGTAGGCCTTTGGCCAACGATGATGTTGTATTGAGATGTTGTTAATTGTGACGTTGTTATTACATTCATGATTGTGTCGCATACATTGCATTCTGAGATGGAGCTTATGCTCGTTGAGATGGCCTGTATTGGCAAATATTGAGATGAAGGCTTATGCCTTGTTGATGCCTCTATTAATTGGCAATTTTTGAGATGGGAGTTCTGCTCCAATGGTACCACATGCATTGCATAGTATTGAGTCACATTATTTGATTGCTAAAGAAGTTGTGTATTGATGTTGTGAATGTGTATTGATGTTGTGAATGTGTATTATTGTAGTGATTATTAATGATTATGAGATGAGAAGTGGTGATGTTATGTGATCTAATTTAATATATTAATTATCATGCGCTTTATTATATTGTTAGATATCTCACCACTTCTGTTTGAATGTTTCCCTTATGTTGGTAACGTCTAGGTAATCGAGAGTGAAGGCTGTATACCTTCAATAGTTTGAGTCGGTGTCATTGCTCTGATATGTAACACTCGGGGGGGGGGGGGGGGGGGGGGGTGAACGCTTGTTGCTTTTGATTGTTGATTATTCAGTTGTTGAACTTTAAGTTGATTATTATTAAGTATTTGTTGGTTTGAAGTTTCTGTAATGATGATAGAGATGTTATTAAGAATTTCCGTTGCGTAGGTGTTGAATTACTTAATTAAAGATGTCATGACGATGGTTCATCCGATGTTTTAAAAAGTATTATATATCCACGATGAATGCAATGAATTTTGATAGAAGAATTTGTGGCATCCCAATTCGTTTGCATGAATGATGTTTATAACTCTGATTTATTTATATAATTTGTCAGGGTAGAATTGGGGTGTTACAACCTCCATAAGAAGAATTGTAACAATGCCAAAGTATACTTTTAGACTCCTCCAATGACACACACCTTCTTAACAAATTATCACTTCCAAGCCTAAAAAGATAAGGCTCATCCCAAACATAAAACTTCACATCCGCCAAGAATTTTCTCTTTTGATCCCAAGTTAGATCCTCCAGTATCAATCTGGATGCCTTGTGATTCGCAAAATTGGCAAACCACGGTCTAACTTGTACCATGGACAGTTTTTCATCAGGAAATTCCTCTCTAACTTCACTTTCTTAGTTTGCGACTTCTACATTGACCAAGCGGGATAAGTGATCCTCTACCAAGTTCTCATAACCTTTCTTGTCACTAATTTCTAGATCAAATTATTGCAATAAAAGGATCCAACGAATAAGTATTTGCTTAGAATCTGATTTGGTAAACAAATACCTTATCACCGCATGGTTATTGTAAACAACAACTTTCGAACCAAATAAACAGGACCTAAATTTTTCTAATACATACACTATAGCTAACAATTCTTTTTCAGTTGTGGCATAATTAATTTGTGCCTCATTAAGGAACTTGCTAGCATAATGTATCGCATGAAATTTTTTTCCTTTTCTTTGACCAAGAACTGCACCAACAACATAATCGCTAGCATCACACATTAGTTCAAAATCAATTTTCCAATTTGGTGCTACAATTATTAGTGCGGTTGTTAAATTTTGTTTCAAGATATTAAAAGCTATCAAACAAGCATCATCGAAAATAAAAGACTTATCTTTGTTGAGAAAGTTGCTCAAAGGTCTTGCAATTTTGGAAAAGTCTTTGACAAATCTTCAGTAGAAGCATGCATGACCTAAAAAACTTCGCATCCCCTTCACGTTCAATGATGGTGGAAACTTCTCAATAACCTCCACTTTGGCTTTGCCAACTTCAAGCCCATTGGATGAAACTTTGTGACCAAGAACAATGCCCTCGGTAACCATGAAGTTACATTTCTCCCAATTAAGAACTAAGTTGGTGTCCACACACCTCTTCAAGATGGTATCCAAAATTTTCAAACATAAATCAAAAGACGCCCCAAAAACAGAGAATTCGTCCATGAAAACTTCCATAGTCTTCTCAATAAGATCAGAAAATATGTCTTGCATACACCTTTGAAAAGTGGTCGGTGCATTGCACAAACCAAAGGGCATTCTCATATATGCAAAAATTCTAAACGGACAAGTAAAAGCAGTTTTCTCATGGTCTTTTGGATTAACCGTAATTTGGTTATACCCAGAATACCCATCTAAAAAACAAAAGAACTCTTGACCCGATATCGTTTTGAGAATTTGGTACATAAAAGGAATAGGAAAGTTATATTTTCTAGTTGCTTGATTAAGCCTCCGGTAGCCAATACACATCCTCCAACCCGTTACGGTCCTTGTCGGAATCAATTCATTCTTCTCATTTCTTATCACAATCATTCCACCTTTCTTTGGCACCACATGTACCAAACTCATCCATGTACTCTAGAAAATAGGATAAATCTTCCTGACATCCAATAACTTCACTAGTTCCTTTCTCACAACCTATTTCATTGTAGGATTCAAGCAGCGTTGAGGTTGAGCTAACGGTTTGAAATCATCTTCCATCATAATCTTGTGCATAAATAGGTCAGGCTAATGCATTCCCCGCTAAAACCCAACATATTTCTCTTTGGTTTTTATTCAAAACTTGAACTAAACAATGTTCCTCTTTTTTCGACAAAGCATTACTTATGATCACCATTTTTTTACAACCATCATCAAGAAACACATACTTTAAGTGAGAAGACAACATCTTCAATTCAAGTTTGAATTCTTCTTCTTCCGCTTCCTTTTTCAATATTTCAACTTCTTCATCCCAAGGTTGAACTTCTTATAAAGTCTCAAGTTCCTTCAAACATTCTTCCATTTCTTTTTCTTCATGGGCATCAAGAACTTGAAGTACATTAGTAAACATTTTCTCAAGGGGTGTTGAAAGATGAACTTCACTAGTAACATACCAAATAGCTTCTTCGATAGCATCAACTCTAAAGCAATCTCCTTTATCATTTGAATGCTTCATTGATTCAAATAGATTAAAACTCACTTCTTCATCTTTAACACCAACCTTCATCAAACCATCGTCGATGTCAAGCATCATTCTTGCGCTCTTCATGAATGGTTGGCCAAGAATCAAATGGGCATCATGATCTTCCTCCATGTCGATCAAAACAAAGTCAACTGGAAAAAATTTATCCACTTTCACTAGCATATCTTGAGCTTTACCGTAAGGACGGGTAATGGATTTGTCAGCTAGTTGAAGTGACTTCTTGGGTGTCTTTATTTCGATGCTTCCCAATCTCTTCACAATCGACAAAGGAATCAAATTTATGATAGAACCCAAATCAATCAAACCTTTACCGACATATACATCACCAATGGTAACCAACAAAGTAACCCATCCCGAATCGCTTTCCTTCTTCGGTAGAGTTCGTTGAATTATGGCACTACAACTTGCATCAACCATGATAATTTCTTGATCAGTAGATCTTATCTTTTTTGTAAGGATGTCCTTCATGAACTTTGCATACATAGGCATTTGTTCTATAGCTTCAGAAAATTGAATATTTATTTTCAATTGCTTAAATATATCCATAAAACGAGCATAGTGCCTCACATTATACTTCTTGGAAGGAGCATGAGGATAAGAAAAATTTTGAACCGGAATAGTATACACTTTTTCCTCCCCCCTCTTAGTTTTTCTCTTTTTCTCTACCTCCTCTTTTTCAATTCTCTCCTTTTCAACTAAGTCATCCTCAACATTTTGTTCTACTACAATCTCATCTTCTAACTCTTTTTCTACTATAATCTCCTCCTCAACAACCTTATCACCCTTGGTATCATTTTATTCTCCACCACCAACTTCTCTTTCACTCCTAGTTATAATTGATTTGCAATGCTCCCTCAGATTGGTTTCAATATTAGCAGAAAATGATGGCCTCATTTTTTGTTCGGCTAATTGCTTAGCAAGTTTCCCAACTTGGCTCTCAAGATTTTTGATTTCTGCTTCATTTTACTTTTGGTTAGCCATCAAAATTTACATGAATTGAGTGAGAGTATCTTTTAGCTTTGAACTTCCACTTTGAGGTTGTGAAGGTTGATTGTTGCTTCAGTAAGGATTTTGTCGATTTGAATTTCCATAATCTTTCCTCCAACCTTGTTAATAACCTTGATTACCCCTTTGTTGGTAACCTTGGTTATTTTGATAATTTTGTAGTCTTGGTTGATACGCTTGATTCTGGTTTTGATTTCCCATGTAATTCGCTTCTTCTCCAACCGGAGAACAAAATCCAGTTTGATGATCTCCTTGGCATAACTCATAAGAAGCTACTTGTTGTATTTGCTTACTCGGAATTTCTTGCATATATTTGATTTGTTGAGGTAGTTTATCCATTTGCTTTGTAAGTTCCTCCACTTTCTTAGAAAGTAACTTGTTCTGAGCTAAGATAGCATCATTGGTGCCTAATTCAAGAACTCTTTGTTCCCTTTGTGAAGAAACTTGGTCATGCTGGACTTGATGATCATTTCTCGCCATCTTCCCAAAGATCTCAATTGCTTCCTATGAAGTCTTTGACATTAATGAACCACCCGTTGTAGCATCCAACAATAGTTTTGGTTGAGGTTGAAGACCATTGTAGAAAACGTGCAATTGTGTAGTCTCATCAAAACCATGGCTAGGAAACTTTCCAAATAGTGACTTGTACCTCTCCAAGCTTCATTGAGGGACTCATTTCCTCCTTGAAAAAACATAGATAATGCGGTTTTTGGCCTCCATAAACCTAGATTGTGGATAGAATATTTCTAGAAATTTTTCTCGTAAAAACATTCCAATCCATCATAGTTTGAGTGGGTTGGTCAAGATACCAATCCTTGGCCTTCCCCGCCAAAGAATGAGGGAATAGTTTCTTTAAGACTTGCTCTTCTTCAGCTTCTAGAGCTCCCATAGAACCAACAATCTCATAGAATTTCGTGAGGTGAGTATGAGGATATTCATGGTCTAGACTTGTGAATGGATTTGCATACAAGAGTTGAAGGATGTCAGTTTTCATCTCAAAATGCCTCGCGTTAGCATGGTGAGCAAATTGAGTGTTTCGTCTTGGACTATTTATGCATGGACCTCTAGGTGGAGGTACTGGATCTCCCATGACTTCTTCTCAATTTTGAATTGGTGAAGAAGTAGATGCTTCCTCTCTTTCTTTCCTTTCTTGAGCTAGCTTTCTCCTCATTCTTGTCTTGCTATTAAGTCTGCATGAAGTCCTTTCAATTTTGGGATCAAAATGAGTTGATTTGCAGGTACACTTCCCTGCATAAACAAGAGTCTGAAAACACTAGCCAACAAGTGAAAAAACAAGAGATATTTCACTATAACAAATTAACTTAAAACTAAAACTATTGCAATGATTATAATATCAAACGCCAATCCCCGACAACAACGCAATTTTGTTGAAACACTTTTACAAGGTAAGTATTTATATTATCATTTTCCACAGAGGTTAGTGTGATATTACTGTTGTTCTATAGTTGAAATTGTTTTAAGCATTAGGTTCATAAAAGGTTTTGGTTTTGGTTTTAGTAAGGGAAAGTTTTGTTTGCATGAAAAGTATTAAGTATCGTAAAAGAGAGTTTTGGTTTTAAATGATTGGAAAAAGCATGTCAAGATTAGGGCCGATAATCTATCTTGTATGTATTTTCTTAATAAAGCATGTGAACTCATTAACAATCAATATAATCACATATCCTCTCAATAAGTTTCATCTCTAAAACAAATTATGAGTTTTATCGTATTAATCCTTAGATGATCTCTCAACCTAACTATTAATATGATAACTTTAAAAGCTTGATAAAGGTGATTATCAACTCACAAAACTATGTCTAGAAATTGTTTGTTAAAAGATGAAAACCTAGATCAAGAGTTGAACATATTTCTCAATAATGATCAAATCAAATATAAACCATAAAACAAAGAGTTTTGACCATATATTCATCATCAACTTCTTCACATAAAAAATATCAAGCTAAATACATAAAAAATGAAGATTATCTACCTCAAATATTGACACAAATAGGGACTTAGCTACCCATTATCTTGGTAGCTTGATGAACAAGTAATCAACAAAGCTTTATGAACATCAAACTTGAAATCTCAAAGATTGATGTTGAAAATCTTTGATTTTGAGTAGAAATGAAGAAAATGTGATTTTCTCTCTCACACAAGATATTCTAGGTTACAAGAATGATAGGAAATGGAATATAATCTCCCAAAATATCTAAAAAATAGCTTATAAGCATGGCCTGTCTGCTCACTACCATCAGGCGCTCCAAAAGCATTGTCGGGCGACACCCACTAACAAGACCACGTGACCACAAGTAGTGCATGTAGCCAACAAAAATATCTACCATCACCCGACACTAAGGATGCATCATTGGGCAACGTCTTCTCGATTCTCCATCGACGGGAGACCCTAGTAGCAATATACTCTAGTAGCTCATCAAAATTCATTATTCCTCGCCAGTCTCATCGCTCCTCCATCATTGGGCGGTGCTGCTCCTCATCGCCACCCTAGCATCGGGCTATACTCCTAAAACACAGACACTGAGCTTTCTTTGTTTCTTCATCTTTGAGCCCGCTTTAAGCTGCAACATCTGAACATAAAATGTGAAAAACTAACAAACACATTAAATCTACCAAGATTATTTACATTGATGTAATAAGCACTTAAAATAAGTCATTTTCATAATCAAAAGCACATAAAAGAGCTTAAAAGTGTAAATATATGATATGGAAATTAACCAAAATTTGACACTTAACAATGTGCTAAAAGGTGGGATTGAAGTTTTCTGATATGAATGGTAGTATGGTAATAGACACTCTGTTAATGGTTCTGTTACTATTACTTTTGTTTGTTCAAGATGTTCTTTGACCATTTATGGTAAGAGTTTTGTGATGGATTTGATGTGTCTACCCTTACACCAAATCAATGTTATTAATGGGACCAACTGGTTAAAGTTCAACTATGTTCATATCAATTGTTATAATAAAACTTTGAGGTTCCCTAAGTTTGGTGATAATAGAGAATTGATGTTGTTGTCTTCTAAGCAAGTGAATGAACTTTTAGAAGATGAAACTTTTATGTTTATAATGTTTGTATCGTTTCAAGTTTATCGTAAAGCTGCGAGTGTTTATTTACCCGTTGTTTGTAAATTTCTAGAGGTGTTCCCAAACAATATAAGTGATTTACCTCTAGAATGTGAAGTGGAGTTTTTTATAGATTTGTGATCCGCTGTCGCGCGCGGGTCAAAAACGAGTTAAATTGCAAAACTGTAGTAACGACGGTAACGGTAACTCGTGTATCGTCTCTCAAGGACTCTTGGGTTTTACTAACTAAAAACGGAATTGGGGGGGTTTGGTTTGGTCGAAAAAATGATTATCAAAAGTGATTATGAAAATAAGCTGTTTTGAAAAAGTGATTATGAAAATAAGTCAATCTACCGATTCAGTTCCTACCAATCATCGATTATTAAAATCTCACTATCCTAAGCGGATTCCTTTCCCGTTCGATTACAATATAATCAACAAGCGCAACAATATTATACGAATTATATTTTCCGTTTGCCGAATTAAGCATTCGGTTAAGTGATAAACGGTTTAACGATTAAGCATACGATAAACACGCAGATAAATTGAAAAACATAGATCAATCGAACCAAACAATATATATTACGAATATCAAATTAAGCAAAAGATAAACAAAATATATAATTGAAGGAAAAGGAATTTTATTGCAAAACTTATAATAATCTCATAGTTTCGGAACCTGAATTCGGTAGATCAACCAAAAGTGATTAGTTCTCCATTGTTATTCGTACAAGCTTACAATCAAAATCGTGAATGGAAGATAGATGCTACAGTGCCGCGGATGCTACCCTAAGGGGAAAGAGTACAACCCGTTTTACAATCCAACTGGGTCAAACATACGACCCAGGCCCAAAACTAATTGACCCGAAACTTAACTAAAACTAGTGCTGCAACTTAAACGAATTTTCTGGTCCTTCTACAGTCCGATTCTGACTTCGACTCCAACATAAGAATTGTAGCTCTTTCTCTTAACTTTCCGTAGATTATTAGAAAGCCTCAATCGGACTTCTGGAACTCTAGTTATGATCGTTTCCGTGCAGACTGCTAAAGCTGAAAATTAAATACGAAAATCAAATAACAATAAAAATAAATTAAAATATAAAAATATTATAAAATACAAAAATAAGACAAGCAAACCATGGAAATGTATAAGTACAACCGTAGAGTAATGTGCATCAAAATGCACTGATCAAATTCCCCCACACTTGAACTTTTGCACTCCGAGCAAAATGAAAAACAAAACAAAGAAAGCACAAATACATCAACAGTTACTTATCCTAGGCTACAAATCTTCTTCGGGTAAGTTTGCATCAACAGGTACTAATCTTGCACACTAAGGACATCGTAAGAACACTAACCACAGATATGCAGACATAATCCTCCTAAATACACAAACCAATTTCAAATCATATTATTATACCATAGCCTAACTTACTCATCCTTTTTGCTCTTTTTCATTCAGGCGCAATCACATTAAGCCCGCTATCTCCACACACTTATAGCAGGACGATCGGTTAGTGACTCTGATCCTTTTGCACGGGGTTCTGGTACTTACGTGGCATAACCCTTTGTTTACTCAGATGTAGTTGTGGGGGATCGGACCGTAATCCTCCCTACCAAGTTCAGCACCAGAAACCGCTGAACCAACTAACAAAGAGTTTTGAAAACTTTTTTTTTTTGAAGATTACACAACCGTTGGGTTAAGTGACCGGGTGAGGGTCACCAAACTTAGAAGGTGTATTCTCTTTTTCTTTTCTATCTTTTTTTTCTTTTCGGAACATTCACTTATATTCATCGGTTTTCCTGCGTAAAGTGTATGAGAGATGGTGCCGACTGCTGAAATAAACTACTCAAAAGCTGTCAAAGAATGAGAAATTAAGGCTAAAACATAATAATAAATTCAAATCAATTTCCATATGTAGGAGACTTACGGTGTTAGAATGATACCGATCTTGTGAATTTTTCCCACGTCTCCGCAAACCCGACTCAAATCAGTCTATAGCCTAAAACTTTCAAGAAGATGCATTTTTTTTATTGGTTGAAATTAAAAATAAAAAAAAAACTAACAAATAAAACACACGATTTCCTCCCCCACACTTAAACTAAGCATTGCCCTCAATGAAAGGACATTACTAATAAAGTAGAGAGAAGGAAAGAAGGACTCCCTGATCAAGTTGCAGTGTAGTTAGGTGCTTCCAAAGAAAGCTCCTCTATGCTGACATTTTCAGGCACCGAACTTTCATGGAATAACTTCAGCTGCTGCCCGTTAACCTTGAAGATTTTGCCAGTACCTGCACTTTTTATTTCTACTGCACCATGAGGGAAAACATTAGTAACAACAAAGGGGCCAATCCATTGGGATCGAAGTTTCCCAGCCATAAGCTTAAGGCGGAAGTTAAACAGTAAAACCTGTTGGCCCACAGAAAATTCCTTCCTAGAAATCATTTTATCATGGAAGTGCTTAGTTTTCTCTTTATAAATCCTAGAGCTCTCATAAGCCTCTAATCTAAGCTCTTCCAACTGTTGTAATTGGAGTTTTCTTTCAATACCTGCTTGTTGCATCTCCAAATTACAACTTTTCACAGCCCAAAAAGCACGGTGTTCTATCTCAACAGGAAGATGACATGCCTTACCAAAAACAAGTCGATAAGGAGACATCCCAATGGGTGTCTTGAAAGTTGTCCTTTGAGCCCAAAGTGCGTCTTCTAGACGACGGCTCCAATCTTTCCTGTTTGGCTGCACCATTTTCTCTAAAACCTGTATGATCTCCCTGTTTGAGATCTCAGCTTGCCCATTAGTCTATGGGTGATATGCAGTAGAGACTCTATGCACAACTCCATACTTTCGGAGTAAAGCTTCCATGGTGCCGTTACAGAAATGAGTGCCTTGGTCACTTATGATGGCTCGCGGTATTCCAAACCTACAAAAGATATTAGACCTGACAAAATTTGCAACAACTCGAGAATCATTAGTCCTAGTGGGAATAGCTTCCACCCACTTTGAAACATAATCAACAGCAAGTAAAATGTAAAGGAAACCAAATGATACAGGAAAAGGACCCATGAAATCGATTCCCCATACATCAAATACCTCACAGAAAAGCATCGGCTGCTGAGGCATTTCACTCTTGCGAGTGATGTTTGTACCTGCTATCTGGAACTCTTTACAAGTGCGGTAAGTCTCAAAAGCATCCTTAAAAATAGTTGGCCAATAGAAACCTGAATCAAGGACTTTTCTCGCAGTCCTTTGAGGACCGAAGTGTCCGCCGACTTGAGATGCATTAGAAAATTTCAAAATAGATTCAATCTCATTGTCGGGGACACATCTCCTGATTACCTGATCACTACCAAACTTCCATAGATATGGATCATCCCAAACATAATACTTGGCATCACTCTTGAGTTTGTGAACCTGTGCTCTCGATGCACCTGTGGGAAAAACACCAGCAACAAGAAAATTAACAATGTCAGCAAACCAAGGTGTAATCCCGTGCAAAAGAAACAACTGCTCATCAGGAAAGTCATCCTGAATAGGAAAAGGGTCTTCATCTCTCTCTATTCTGCTTAAGTGGTCAGCCACTAGGTTCTCAGCTCCACTTTTGTCTTTAATTTCGACATTAAACTCCTGGAGCAACAACATCCACCGAATCAATCTCGGTTTTGCATCCGGCTTCTTCAGCAAGTACTTTAAAGCTGCATGGTCAGTAAAAACAACAATCTTGGAACCTAGCAAATAAGATCTGAATTTGTCAAGAGCATCGACGACAAAAACAGCCTCATCGGTAACAACTTCACCTGTAGGAAATGTATCAGGCTGCAAGGAAGCATCAATCTCAGCACAAAGAACACAAACGTTAGTGTCAGTGCAGTCAGGACATGAATAAGTATCATCAAAATCAGAGAGAGATGGAAAATCAAGTGCAAATAATTTAGAACAACTATCATCAACTAGTTCAGAAATCAACTCAATGTGAAAAACGGAATGCTCCTCCAAGGGATGTTTCATGGCGTCAAAAATGTTGAATTTTGTGACAATGTCACCAAATTCCATGGACATGGTTCCATCGTCAACATCAATCTTCGTTTTTTCCGTTTTCATGAACGGTCTTCCTAAAATTATGGGAGCTCTGGTTATCTTGGTTTCGCCTTCCATGTCTAGAATATAAAAATCTGCAGGAAAAATCAAATCGTTAACTTGAACAAGGACATCTTCGACAACCCCGGCGGGTCGAGCGTTGCTCCTATTTTCCAATTGAATGATTAAACCTGTATGCTGCAAAGGGCCAAGACAAAGGTTATTATAAACAGAAGTAGGCATAACATTAATGCCCGCTCCCAAATCAAGCATGCAATTCTCAAATTTACTATCCCCGATGGTACAAGGAATAGCAAATGTTCCCGGATCCTTCTGCTTTTGTGGCAGCACCTGAGTAGTGAGGGCTGAAACATTTTGCTTACTTACAGCCTTGTAGGTGATTGTTTGGGCTGAATAAAGGCAAAAATATTTTGTCCTAAGTTCACTCTTTCACTTCCCTTAATCCTCCTCTTGTTAGTACACAAATCTTTCAGAAACTTTGCATACTTAGGAACCTGTTTTATAACATCAAGTAGCGGAATATTTACCGCCACCTTTCGAAACACATCCAAAATCTCTCTTTCTTTGTCTCCCTCCTCAATTCTTTTATTTTTCAGAACTCTATGTGGGAAGGGGACTGGTGGCACATACTCCTTTTCTCTAATTTTTTTCAGTTTCGACCATAACAGAAGAAGGAGAAGAAAGTGCAGCAGGGGAAGGTTCAGATGGAGAAAGTTCAGAAGTTACCTCAATGACTTTTTTATTTTTTTCAGGGGCTGGTTCTGTAACTTTTCCGGATCTCAAAGAAATAGCGCTCACATTAGCATTACCATTCGGATTGACAACAGTTTGTGTTGGAAGTTGGTTCGAACCTTGAGCTTGCATATTATTTATTTGAGTAGCAAGTTGTCCCATCTGTGTGGTCAAGGTCGGAATGCTAGTGTCGGTTCTTTGTTGGAACTGAAGGTTGTTCACGGCCATTTGTTTAACAAGATCTTCCAAGGATGGTCCGGAAGTAGTAACTGGAGGGGTGTGATGTGGCTGGGGTAGTGGAACGGTGAGTTGTTATTGTGAGGGCTGCTGATTTCCATATCGAAGGTTGGGATGATTCCTCCAATTGGGGTGATATTTGTTGGTGGACAAGTCAGGGGTGTTGTTGTACCTGTTCTGGTTGTAAAGGTTGGCTGCATAAGCTTGAGGCAGCTCGGTAACAGTATCATCTTTCAGAAGAGGACAAGTATCAGTTGGATGATCATGAGCTGTACAAATGCCACATACAGTTGCTGTTTGAGGTTTCGCTACTGCAAGTTGTTTGACTAAAGCGGTCAGCTCATCAATTCTGGTTTCTAAAGCTCTGTTCGAGGAACCTTGAATTTGATGTACACCCTTGGTCTGGACAGAATTGGTTCGAGTGGTGAACTGCTGGGAATTTAAGGACATATTTTCAATGAGGGCCCTGGCAGCAGCTGGAGTTTTGTCAACAAGTGCTCCACCACTAGCAGCATCAAGAATGTTTTTATCCATAGGTAACAACCCCTCATAAAAGTACTGAATGAGAAGTTGCTCGGTAATCTGATGTTGAGGGCAGCTTGAAACTAACTTCTTGAACCTATCCCAGTACTCAGCCAATGACTCGTTATCTTGTCTAATGCCACAAATCTCTTTTCGGATTGAAGCAGCTCTAGAGGCAGGAAAATATCTCTCCAAGAACACTCTTTTCAGAGCATTCCAGCTTGTGATTGAATTCGGTTCGAGATCATATATCCAATCCTTCGCTGCACCCTGCAAAGAAAAAGGAAAAGCACGAAGTTTGATATGATCTTCAGTGATCCCTTCAGGCTTCAATGATGTAGAGCACACCACCTGGAATTCCTTCAAATGTTTGTGCGGATCCTCACCTGCAAGACCATTAAACTTTGGCAACAAGTGTATTAAACCCGATTTTAATTCAAAAGGAACAGCAACAGCACCATATTCAATACACAAGCCATTATAATTCACATCAGGGGCTGCAAGTTGTCTTAGAGTTCTGTTGTCAGCCATTTCAAAAGCAAATTCAGAATCAGAAGCAAACAAGTTATGCAAACAGTCGGACTCAGAATCAGACTCAACTATGGTCGGTGAAGGTGAACTATTGCTAGCCTGGCCTGCTCTACGAAGTGTGTGCAAGGTTCTTTCTACCTCAGGATCAAAAGCAACAAGTTCAGGATAAGAAGATCTAGTAGCCAGGACTAGTGCACAGCAATGCAGCAACAATCGTGAAAATGCCAACTATGTCCCTAAAACAAACAAAATGAAGCAAATCGATTAAAAACAATTCAAAAAAATAAACTGACACTGAAAATAATCAAATGACGTGAAAATAGAATTTTGATAATTTTTTTGGATTTTTTTGACTCTATGAAAACAGAAAATAAATCTTTAAAAATAGTAAAAAGGCTTTTTTCGTGATTCGAAAAATTTGTCACATAACTACTTTGTAGTAAGTGACTTTTGATCAGGGAATTTTTTCACACCTAACTGTCGGGACAGATTTTCAAAACGGTGCAATTTTTCCGAAAACCGACTTTTCGACTCAAAAGGCGTTATAGCCGAAACCGCGAGGAACCTATGGCCAAAATGCACAAACACTACACTTAAGACTCTAATATCAGTTAATATTCACAAGAGTCCCCGGCAACAGCGCCAATTTGATCCGCTGTCGCGCGTGGGTCAAAAACAAGTTAAATTGCAAAACTGTAGTAACGACGGTAACGGTAACTCGTGTATCGTCTCTCAAGGACTCTTGGGTTTTACTAACTAAAAACGGAATTGGGGGGGGGTTGGTTTGGTCGAAAAAATGATTATCAAAAGTGATTATGAAAATAAGCTGTTTTGAAAAAGTAATTATGAAAATAAGTCAATCTACCGATTCAGTTCCTACCAATCATCGATTATTAAAATCTCACTATCCTAAGCGGATTCCTTTCCCGTTCGATTACAATATAATCAACAAGCGCAACAATATTATACGAATTATATTTTCCGTTTCCCGAATTAAGCATTCGGTTAAGCGATAAACGGTTTAACGATTAAGCATACGATAAACACGCAGATAAATTGAAAAACATAGATCAATCGAACCAAACAATATATATTACGAATATCAAATTAAGCAAAAGATAAACAAAATATATAATTGAAGGAAAAGGAATTTTATTGCAAAACTTATAATAATCTCATAGTTTCGGAACCTGAATTCGGTAGATCAACCAAAAGTGATTAGTTCTCCATGGCCACTCGTACAAGCTTACAATCAAAATCGTGAATGGAAGATAGATGCTACAGTGCCGCGGCTGCTACCCTAAGGGGAAAGAGTACAACCCGTTTTACAATCCAACTGGGTCAAACATACGATCCAGGCCCAAAACTAATTGACCCGAAACTTAACTAAAACTAGTGCTGCAACTTCAACGAATTTTTTGGCCCTTCTACATTCCGATTCTGACTTCGACTCCAACATAATAATTGTAGCTCTTTCTCTTAGCTTTCCGTCAATTATTAGAACGCCTCAATCGGACTTCTAGAACTCCAGTTATGATCGTTTCCGTGCAGACTGCTAAAGCTGAAAATTAAATACGAAAATCAAATAACAATAAAAATAAATTAAAATATAAAAACATTATAAAATACAAAAATAAGACAAGCAAACCATGGAAATGTATAAGTACAACCGTAGAGTAATGTGCATCAAAATGCACTGATCAATTTGGTTCCAGGTACAAGTCGGTGTCAATGGCTCCTTACAGAATGTCAGATTCATAACTGAGTGAGTTGAAGGAACAATTGGAAGAAATGCTTGAGAAGAAGTTTGTTTGACCGAGTGTTTCTCTGTGGGGTGCATCTGTGTTGTTATTTAAGAAGAAAGATGAAAGTATGAGGTTGTGTATGGACTACAGGCAATTAAATAAAGTGACTATTAAAAATAAGTATCCACTCCCGAGGATTGATGATTTGATGGATTCGTTGGTGTGGGCTTGTATTTTCAGTAAGATTGACTTGAGGTTGGGTTATCATCAGTTTCGTGTTAAACCAGATGATATTCCGAAGGCGGATTTTTGGACAAGGTCTGATCATTATGAGTATATGGTGATTTTGTTTGGTGTATCTAATGTTCTAGATGTTTTAATGGAGTATATAAATCAAACATTTCATTCTTATCTAAATAAGTTTTTTGTAGTTTTCATTGATGATATCCTAATCTATTCTAAATCAGAAGAATAATATGTTGAGCATTTGCAAATTATGTTGCAAGTGTTGAGAGAAAAGAAGTTGGATGCAAAGTTGTTGAAGTGTGAGTTCTGGTTGAAGGAAGTGAGTTTCCTTGGCTATGTGATTTCTAGTGGTGGAATTGATGTGGATCCTTCTAAAGTCGATGCAGTGTTGCAATGGGAGACTTTGAAGTCTGCGACTGAGATTCAAAGTTTTCTTGGTTTAGCAGGTTATTATCGAAGGTTCATTGAAGGATTTTATAAGTTGGCATTATCGTTAACTCAATTGACTCAAAAGTTTAAAGCTTGTGTTTGGGATGTTTCATATGAAGAAAGTTTTATAGAATTGAAGAAGAAGTTGACGATCGCACTGATGTTGATTTTGCCTAATTCTAATGAATCTTTCGTAGTGTATTATGATACGTCTAAGATGGGTCTTAGTGGTGTATTAATGCAAAATGGACAGGTTGTTGCTTATGCTTCTAGGAAAATGAAGGTTCATAAAAGGAATTATCCTACACATGACTTAGAGCTAGCAGTTGTGGTGTTCGTATTGAAGATTTGGACACATTACCTTTTTAGCTCTAAATTTGAAGTGTTCATCGATCATAAGAATCTGAAGTACTTATTTGATCAAAAAGAGTTAAACCTGAGGCAGAGAAAATGGCTTGAGTTGTTGAAAGATTATGATTTTGATTTGAATTACCATCCTAGTAAAGCAAGTGTGGTGGTCGATGAATTGAGTAGAAAATCTTTACATATGCCAATGCTTATGGTTCAAGAGTTAGAATTTATTGAACAATTCAGAGGTATGAGCTTGGTGTGTGAAGAGACTCTTGACAGTGTGAAGTTGAGAATGTTGAAACTGACTAGTGGTATTCTTGAAGAAATTCGAGAAGGTCAGAGGTCTCATTTGAAGTTGGTTGATCAGTTAACCTTGATTAACCAAGGTAACAAAGGTGAATTCATAATTGACGAGAATGGATTAATGAGATTTGGTGATAAAGTGTGTGTTTTGGATGTTCCAGAACTTAAGAAGAGTATTCTTGAGGAAGGACATAGAAGCGGGTTAAGTATTCATCCTGGTGCTACAAATATATATGAATACTTGAAGAATTTTTTTTGGTGGCCTGGTATAAAAAAGGAAGTCGCCAAGTTTGTTTATGCTTGTTTGACTAGTTAGAAGTCAAAGATTGAACATCAGAAGCCTTTGGGTCTAATGCATCAGCTGAAAATTCCATAATGGAAATGAGACAGTATTTCTATGGATTTCGTGTCGGGTTTTCTGAAGACTTCTAAGAGAAATGATGTGATTTGGATGATGGTGGGCCGGTTGACTAAATTGACTCATTTCTTACTGATGAAAATTAATCATCCTATGGAGAAGCTAGCTGAGATGTATATTGAGGAGATTGTGAAACTACATGGGATAACCTTCGAGTATCGTATCAAATAGAGATCCGAGATTTAATTCAAAATTCTAGGAAGGTTTGCAGAATTATTTTGGTATTAAGTTGAGGTTGAGTTCCACATATCATTCGCAGACGGACGATCAGACAGATAGGACTATTCAGTCTTTAGAGGCTTTGCTGAGGGCTTGTGTGCTAGAAGAAGGAGGAGCTTGGGATAACTACTTGTCGTTGATTGAATTTACTTATAATAATAGTTTACATTCTATTATTGGAATGGAACTTGTTGTACCCCAAATTTTCCCTCCCATTTTCTTCATTCTTCTAAGGGTCTCAAGTATTCAAGGATACTCAAGGGTTTACTAGTCAAACCTCCTCCTAAGCAAGGGGTCTACAAATAGGTTTTTGAGTTTCTCAAGAAAGATTGGGTTGTAAAGGTATCAAGTGGTTCCATTATTCTCCGTAGGTTTTCAACAATGTTCATGTCAAGTTTCAAGTCTTGCATCAAAAGTTTGCTCACTCAATGGCTCAGATGATTGAAAATCAACTGTATTGGGTAAAAAGTCAATTATAGTCAACATACAGTCAAACTTCAAGATTTTTGGTCAACATAAAAATTTTGAATTGATATTCATCATTTGATTAAGTTTTGATAATGATTCCCCAAGGAATGCCCTCAAATCATCAAAAGTCAAAAGTTATCAAATTATGGTTTCCTTATGAGAAGTCAACTGAACTTTGACCAAGCATAACTTTCACATGCTTCATCAACTTTTCCCCAACCAAATCCCATTTTGAAGGAAATTCAATTCTCTACAAATTTGTATATGTATGCTCAAGTCCAAAAAGTGCTTCATTTGAAAGATATGAGCCCATATATTATAGGTCATTTTAAAAGTAAACAAAAAGACACTTTTTGTCAAGGCAACTTACATCAAGATAAAGTCTCCAAATGAAAAAATGATCAAAAGAGAAATTGAAGAGGACATATTGAGCTTTAAAAAAGTCCAAGATCACCTTCAAAATATGAAAATTGAGAGGGTTATAACCCGTTCAAGTTTGGAAAGTTTGAGGAAAGCCATGAAGTGCAAAGTGAGCAAACTTGAAATTTTGAACTAGTGGACCTAACTTTTGATGTTCAAACATGTTCACAATGTGTTAGAAGACCTCTAAATCTATGCACACATTTTTCATGATTTTTATTTCCTTTATTTGAATTTTTATTCATTTAAATGAAATTATAACAAATAAAATATGAGGCAATGTCATAAGGCATGTGGGCTTGCTTTCTTGGATCAATTAAGGCCCAAGATAACTGATTACAACCTTGCCAAAACCGTGTGAGCTTCAAAATGGCAAGGATTTCTCAAAAATGGAAGTTTTTAAATGTGTTGGTTTCTTGTCTCATGGCCATTATTGTTTGGTCTCCTTGCCATATTTTTTGATTCTTTCCATCCCTCTATATAAACACAACCAGATCAATCTAAGAGGACACGAATCATTGCCTTAAAGAAGCTTACCAAAATTCTCAAAATTTTCAAAATCTTCAAGTTTCAAAACCCATGTTGCAAGCACTCTCATTGTGAGATCCTACTTCCAATCATCTCCAGGAGTATTGAAGGGTAAGTTTGGATCTATTTCCATGGTCCTAAGCATGCGAAACCATATAACATAATATAACCAATTTACATTTTTTCTGAAAATTTATATTTTTAATTTGGTTTTGTTTCAAACTGAATTGATGCTTCTAATAGGTTTATGAGTGTTGTTTGAACATGTCTGAATAAGTATTATGGTCCCATGCATGCTAGTTTGCAAGATGCCATAATTAGCTCTGATCGGGTTCATTCGATTCAAAACTCACGATACAAGCACTTTTGGCCAAAACTAAGTTCAGATTTGGATTCATGAGGGTTGAATTAGGGGGGACATGATTTTTTGGATTACTAAAACTTGATTTTTTCAGGTTTCAGAATTTGCAGGTCGCCGGAGAAGACAATCGAAGCTAGGGCTCCAGCGCTTCTCCAGTCATCATATTTGATTATATGTTATATTGTTATTATTTGACTTATATAACCGGATGTAAAGGACGCCCCAACGCTAGGAGTGTGTTTACAAAGGCGTTCATATACCAGGGCATGGGTTCGATCCTTGCCCCTGGTATTTTATTTATCATACTTTCTCTTTTACACATCCAATGTGAATCAGCTAGTGCACGCATCATACACCCTTCATTCATCACCATCAGATCTTCACGGTGCCAGATCCAGCACTCAGATTTGAGTACACCTCATAGAACCCTTGGAGAGTAATGCACTGGACCCCATACAAATATTGGGCTTACAGTCTTGGGCCTAGAGAATTGCTTTTCTCACACCCTCCAGAATTACTCTTTCAGGCCCATCAATTCCTTTTTTCATTTTTTATTTCAATTTCTTTTTTAAAATATTATTAAAATTTTTTAATTAATTAATTAACTTTTTTTTAAGATTTAGGTTAAATCAACTTGACTTTTTTTTAATTTAATTAAATCAAAATAATTTTTTTTAAATAAATTAATTGAATTAATTAAATTAATTTCTTTAGGTTTTATCATTAAATTGTTTTTCATTAAAAATAAATTAGGGTTTTTTTTTTAGGATTACATTAACTCTTTTTTCTCAATTTAAGATCAATTAGGTTTGACTAATCGTCTATTTTATCAAGACTTTGTTTCCATATCTTTCTCTTCTTACAATCTCCGCGCACTCTTTATTTTTCGCATTAGTTGATTTATAATATTGTAACTGCTAAAAGGTTGTAATGGATTAAATAGGTTTTTTTATTTTGCTTTTTATTTCCCCTAAATTTTGTGGTTTGTATCCCCCTTCCATGAAGCTTTGTAATAGCATAAGAAATTTATTTTCTGTCTTTACCGCTTTCCTTATAACTCTTCTAGATGTATGCTAATAGCCTTGTATGGAAAGACTAAAAATCAAATGCTAGAAAACCTTAAATACAAGATAAAATAACTGAATTAAAACATAATTCACAGACGCACCTCTAGGGTGACTCCACTTGTTGCCTTTGGATAAAACAATCATATCCCTTGAACATAGGGATACCATTAGCAAAAACCCTCGGTTAAAAATCATCATAATGATCATAGTCCCTCAATGACTCTTCGATGCTGCCTTAGGTAAATGATCTTATCCCTCGATGTTGCCTACGATTATATGATGATAGTCCCTTTGAATTGCTAAAGGTATCCCTGTATATTTATTTTGTGACTGTACGAACATGTCCCTCAAACATCCAACGATAGGGCTTCCTACTAACTAATGATAGGATTACACTATCTAAAGGAAGAGGAAAAGAACAAAAGACTTTTGAGTAGGTAGATAGTTCTTAATCGCTTTCTCGCGAACATTTCAAAACATTTTTACACAAACACTTTTCTGAAATATTTTTAAAAAAAAAACTTTGTATGCTTTCTCAATGATACGGGAATCATTATAAGGTTGTTGAACTTAGGAAATTTCAAAATATTTTCAAACTTACACATTCATAAAGCATTTTCAAAAATGAGCTAGTGATTAAGAGCCCGTAGATAACTACGGATAAAAAGGGTGCTAACACCTTCCCTTTTCATAACCTACCCCCCTTACTCAGAAAAATTCTCAAAGGTCTTTCTTGTTATTTTCACCCTTTCCTTTATTGGATAAAAGAAAAGTCAGTGGCGACTCTTTCTATCTGTAACATTTGCGATAAAATGCAAAACCAAAATTAGTTCTCCTACTGTATTACAGAACTGAAGACTTTGTCGGGGAAAGGGAATCAAAAGTGGGGTTACCTTAGAGTTAGATCACATTTAAAATGCTTTACTTGCTTGATTTGTATGCTTTACATTTCGGGGTTTTGCTCGGGTTTATTTTTGTAAAGATCCTATACCCGGGTCTGGGGCATTTTAGGTAAGTAGCAATAGATCATGAAAATTGTACGGAGTATACCGATATGGTTAAAGCGATGGCTACATTAGTGTGACACATTGGTTGGTGCCGGTGTCCCTTGAGTTAAGTCAAGGAGAATGTTGGGCTGCCGCGTGGTGTCATAAAGCACTAACTAACCTTAGAATATTAATTGACACAACTTAGCCATTAGAAAGTAGTGAGATGGCCGGCTTTGGTGCAGACTGAAGTTGGTTGATACTCGATACTACACTCATTGAGATCAGACTCTCGGGATATTTCGGTCGTAAATCAGATGTTTGTGCTGAAACAATGCCTGGGAGAAAGAATAGTGATATTGAGGCTCTTAGAACACGATTACTTTTCTTAGGACGGGTTGAGCCAACTAAAACTTAAGAGGGTAGTTACCTACAAAATCCATGCAAGCCTGAACCTAAGGCTACTTATGTTATTTGTTTGCATTCATTATCTAATAACTTGAACTCCTGGCAAGGCTTGTTGGTATTCATCATCTAACGACATGAATTCCTTGCAGGACTTGTTTGTATTCATTATCCAATAACTTGGACTTCTTGCAAGACTTACTTGTTTTCACCACCTTACACTTTTGCTTGGTGCATAGTGTCATACCCCAAATTTTTCCTACCTTTTACTTTTGTGTGGCTTAGACTTCACATTTCATCTACATCATATTCACTAGTTCCTTTGCATACCATGCATTTCATTGAATAAAGGTACCCGAAGTCCAAGAGTTCAGGGGTTGTGCAATTTTAAAGTTTCACAATGTTTTCAGGAAACTAGGATTTTTGCTTCAAGGTCACATTGAGCTTTATCTACTGCTACAAGTCAATTGCTTATCAAGAGGTTTAAGGGGTGAAACCAAGGAATTCATCTCATATTGGTTAAAGTTTCTTTGAGGAGTTTCTTGAGGGACTAAAATTTGAACAAATATGGCATCTATCATTTTCAAAGTGGTTTGAATTTGTCATGAAGATTCGAAATTGGAAGAGAAAGAAAACTTGGATTTGGATTGCAAATTGGAAATAATGGAAATTGCTATTTCATACAATGTCTTTGGTTCACAAGTCACAAATTCCTTACATCACAAGTTACTATATTCAAGATTAAAGTCACTATTGATTATCTTGCAATTATTTTTTGATTCATGCCATGACCACTTGAGATCACACAAAGAAATTTCTCATTACAAGTCTAAATTGTCCAAATATAACATGCCCAAAACCAGTCCAAACTATCAAAATATAAAAGGCCCAAAACCAGTCCAAATATAACAGGCCCAAAACCAGTCTAAACTATCCAAATATAACATGCCAAAAAACCTGTCCAAACTATTAAAACCTGCACAATAATGTTTTTTCAATTTGCTGTTGTATAAAGCCCAAAGTTTGCACCAACCAGCCCCACAAAATTATCCAAACTGTTATTGTCCATTTTGCTGCATATCAGTCCAAAACCTGTTGTTCCTACACCAAAATAGTCCATGAATAACAGTCTAAAAACCTGCAAAGACAGCCTGCTAAAACTGTCAAAATTGCCGCCAACAAATTCCAAACATTACATAAAATAGAAGTCACTCAAATCTATAATGGAAAAGTAGTGAAACATCATGTCAAAATTGTTTAAAATCTCAGCAACCTTTCCCCCCAATTCCCACCTCTTAGCGGATATACAAATGATAGAATGGGAAGAAAAAAGAAGAAAAAAGAAGAGACAAGAGCAATATTGAGGGAGGAGATTTTTGTGTGAAAAGAAAGAGGATATGATAGCAATATTGAGAGAGGAGAAGAGAAAAAAAGACAGCAGAGAAAAGAGAGATAAAAACACTGTGAGAGGAAGAGAAGAAAAACATTATAAAACCAGAAAAGAAAAACATTAGCAACCATGAAACTGTTTTGAACCATAAAACAGCAGCTACAAAAAACAGTAGCAACCCAAAGGAAAACAGAAACTGAAAAAACCTTCAACGCCCTATATAATCTTGAGGCTCTCAATACAAAGTAAGGATTGGAGTAACTTCCTGGAGGTTCACTGAAGCCATTCTGATCATTTCAACCTCTTGAAAGGTGTTCAAACTCAAAACACAATTTTTAGTTTCAAGGTAAGTCTTCTTGACTTTGAGCTCTTCATTTCAAGCATCATTAGTGATTACATTTTAAAGATAAATGTAGATATCATACCCTTGAAGCTAACCACATGTTTGTTTTCATTTTTATAAATTATATGTTGAGAACTGACTTTTACATGTAGCAGAACAATGTTAGAAATAAAAAAATAGCAGTATGAGTCGACACATGTCTTTATGAGTCGACGCATATCAGGCACAAAACAGGTTATGAGTCGACACAAAACGTGCATGTGTCGATAGAAAATGGAAATGAATCGACACAAACCCTTATGTGTCGACTCATACTATGTTGTTTTTTATTTCCAGGGGCAAGAAAGGTGTATGAGTCGACACAAAACACGAATGTGTCGACACAAACAAGAAATGAGTTGACACATACCATTATGTATCGACTCATACTGAGTTGATTTTGATTTTTTTCAGAAACAAGAAGTGGCATGTGTTGATGCATAAGGATATGTGTCAATACATAAAGTTTGTTTTTCTTTCTTTGTACCCTATTTTCCCTTTTTATATTTTTATTGCTATTCATTTATTCAATATGGTTGGAATAATTTAATTAGGCTTGTATTTCATCCTCATTTACAAATTTATACCCCCATCCCATATGATTGTAATAGCTTAGGGTTTATTTTTTGTATGTTTTAATTGTTGTTTAATTATGCATATGTCATCCAATTAGAACACATGGCCTCCTCTTGGGCTCATCCTCAATGAAAATGTATACAATTACAAATCCTCACTTTCACACATTTCATAGCTTAATCCTAGGCTTTCTTACAGTGACAACTATTCGGTCTATTGTTTCAATTGGTCGTTTAGAATACTAGCACCACACTAGTCCCACTTTCTAGGAGCATGCATATATCCACCTTGTATGGGCTTTTGATTTTCATCTTATACATTGAAGAAAATTCTCTCCCCTTGGTTTACATACCAAGCATCTTCTTAAAGGGTCTCATAGTTGAGTTTGGGCATAGCCATTCTCACGAGGTTAATCAAGTCTTGACCTTGGTTAACCATAACCCGAATCAACCACTTTGGTCCATATACCAAGTGTTTCCATGCACAAAGGGTCTCATGGTTGAGGGTGGGAGCACCTATTCTCACGAGATTAATTAAGTACACCCCTTGGTTAATCGTAACCCGATTCAATTCCCATACACCAAACATTCCATTTACGCATTCATGATATTACACATTTTGTCGTCACTTTTACCATGACCACCATGCATGATCACTCTTCACAAACACCGTATCCTTTTACTTTATGTTTATAACATGCTCCCTTAGGATGAGAGTTTCCTATTCTAGATGCAAACTAATTATACCTTAGGTTGGAACCTATGTATGACAACAATAGGGTAGTCTTTCCCCTTTGACTTTTCTTTTGTAATTAAGATAAAAACTTATCATTCACAAATCAAAAAATCCAAAAAAATTTAATCATTACTCGAATTCATTCTAAAACTCGCAAAACACTCAACCAATCAGAACTCCCCCCAAAGGGAATGTTATCTCCGTTCTACCGCGATACAGGCCATGCCTATTGCTAGAATGCGTGCGTTAACGTTGCCCACTAAAAAAACACCAACAAACCAACATTTTCTAGAGGAACTACGGTGTTCTGATTCCTTCACTGGATATGTAGGCAAAGGGTTATGATACCCTCACGAACGCACTAATAAAAAAACCATTTATTTCCCCTTAAGCAAGTATAGTTATAGATAAACACACCCTTAGAAGCAAACAAACAAAATGGGTCCTGTTGAGTACAACAAATGTGAGGGGTGCTAATACCTTCCCCTGGCATAACTGACTCCCTTACCCTTTCTCTTGGTCGCAAGACTATCTTATCCATCCTCTTGTGGTTTTCTCGATATTTCCCCTTCCTTCGGGATAAATAAAGTTCGATGGAGGCTCTATGTTTTTTCCCGGTAGCTTCAGCTGGCGACTCTGCTGGGGATTTTTTTTGTGAGTCTATCCTAGTTTTGTTTATTTATCTCTTTGGGTGTTTATTTATCTGCTTTATTTACTTTACCGTTTTATTTCTTTGCTTTATTGTTTACTTTTGTATATATTGCATTATGTTGTTGCTACTCATATATTCTGGATATGTTGTTTCTTTTATGATGTTGGGTTGGGTGATTACATTTGATAAGTCCTATACCCGGAGTTGGGTTACACCTAGGATTAGGACGGGCGATATAGTAATGCTAACTTTGAGGGAGTAATCCCGAAGGAGGAGGCATGAAAATCCCCCACTCAGTGGAGGTCCCCTTGAAAATAGCATTGTTTACCGAGTAATTGGGAAGACATTGTTGCTTTCGACCTGGGAACCAGAGAAGTTGAGGGCCGTAGAACCATTAACCCATCCTGGCCTTTTTAGGTGTAGTTCGGAGACTATAACGGAGTAATCTGGAAGTAGTTGTCACGTGGTGCTGCACTCGGACGAGTTTTTCTTACAAATATTACCGATTACCGAGTAATTGGGATGTCGTTAATATCCAAAGGAATAGTGTAGACTCTAAGGTTTCCCTAGAACCTTATCCGGTAGGTGATAAACCCCTAGTACATACCTTATGGTGGTTACTTTGACTCCATGCTTGTGATGTCAGACTTTTAATCCTGTTACTTTCAGTGGTTATCCAGAATATGTGGAGCTGAAATCTCATGCCATAGCATACCATGACATCATACCATCATGTATATACATCTCATATCTAAGGAATTCCAAAGACTAGTCTCGTTGGTCGAGCTCTTCAAAAATGAAAACAAGATTTTTAAAATATAGACGAGTCTTTGGACTTCCTCGGAAATGAATATAAAACATTCATTCACACTACCATGCATTCATTATTCACAACAGAAACTTATTGGGGTCCCTTTTCCATCAGACTTCAGTGATCGGCAAAGAAGACTTCCCCATATCCCTACAGTACAAGAAGAAACCAGCGAAGACTTATGGATATTTTCGAAGAGAATCAGAATGCTCTTTGTTGATATATGTACACCATGGGCACTCGCATGGATCAACTTATGGAAACCCTTCATGCTGTTATCAAGGGTCGAGAAGAGCTTCATCAAGGTGTTGTCAAGCTTGCTACTGTTGCCCCCTCCACTTCTGAAAATGGAAGGAATGATAATGCAAATGTTGAGACCCCTACTGGAGCTCCTCGGAATGATGTAGATGATCATCACAACGTCATTGATCTTGATGAACCCCACGTGAATCTTGTTGCTGGAGTCGTTGAAACTGCAAAAATGTACCATGCTCTTGAAGAGCGTCTCAAAGCCATGAAGGGTATAAGAACTTCAGGATTCAATACTGCTGCAATGTGTCTCGTGCCTGGGGTAGTTATCCCTCCCAAGTTCAAGGTTCCTGATTTTGAAAAATACAAAGGCACCTCTTGTTCAGAGACTCATCTTCGTTCCTACTGTCGTAAGATGGCAGCCTATGCTGAAAATGAACGGTTACTCATGCACTTCTTCCAAGATAGCTTGACCAGGGAACCGTTGGGGAGAACTTGCTGACACCTTTTTGAAAAATCATCATTATAATACTGCCATGGCTCCTAGCCGTACTCAGCTTCGAGGGATGATACAGAAATCTGAAGAGTCGTCTAAAGAGTATGCCCAAAGGTGGCGTGAATTGACTTCAAGGGTTCAACCTCCTCTCTTGGATCATGAATTGACTTATTTGTTCATGGGCACCTTACAAGACCCATATCTCCAACACATACTTGGTAGTATTTCGACTTCCTTTTTGGACTTGGTTACCATTGGGGAATGTATTGAAGATGGCCTCAAGTCAGGAAAAATTCAGGGTACATCTAGCGCTATCAGTGGAAGTAATAAGAAACCTTGCTTTGGCCTTCTCAAGAAGAAAGAAGGAGAGACTAGTGCTACTATCGACAAAGTGAAGGCCCTGGTCCATCATCAAGATCAAGCTATGCACCGTCAAGCATCAGTTGTTCATCCTAATCAATATTTTTCTCGAGAAAATGCTACAATTTCGGCTCAACAACCTCGGGTGGCTCAGCATCAGTCAATCCATCATCAACAGCAGTACACACAGAGACAACTGTATGTTCAACAAGCATGATCTGGGCCTTTTTAGATGAGTCAACAACCCTAGGGGAAACGAGGACGAAAGAGGAAGAAATTTCCTGAAAGAAGGGTGGATCCAGTACCTTTGCCTTATGCTAAACTCCTCCCCCAATTACTTGCCAATCAGTTGGTTCAATTGCGTGAACTCGGTCTAACAACAAATCCTCTCCCATGGGGGTATGATATTAATGCTCGTTGTGAATTCCATTCAGAGGATCCAGGCCACACAATTGAGAATTGCAGGGCACTAGAAAATATCATTCAAGACCTCCTTGGTTCCAAGGTTATCATATTCACTCCAAAGGGTCTGATAATGGATTGAATCCTCTTACTGAGACAGGTGTCAAGAGTACAAGGGCGCCTCCTCAAATAAGTCCAGCTTGAAGAAGCCTCCTGAGCATGGATGTTTCTAATTTCAGTTGCATTATCATTTATAATATTTCTTGTTTTGTTCAGTACTTTCTTGTATGCAAAACTGTTTGTTTTTTCACAGTGCACTGACTGTGTTTGTCTTGAACTAATCCATTCGTATTCACTCATTTACGTTTTAGTTATTTTACTTACTTTTGATGCTTAACTCTTTTTAATTTAAAGAACAAAATAACTCTTGAGGGAGGATGATGAACATATGACACCTAGAATCTTGGACGGTATGCTTTGGAATAAAACCCTGCTGACGATGTACATGCATTGTTTCAAATCCCCAAACATCGGAGATATAAGGGAGATAGACCCTCGTCAACCCTTTCGAGCCTTGAAGTAGGATTTTATTTTATGCAGAAAAACCCTCAATTTTAACCCTGGGGCAGGTATATTTCAGTTAATTCGATCGAGAGTTCATAACTCATCAGGAGTGTGCATCTAAGGATACAACAATGGTTATCCATCAAAAGGCTAGGGAAAGTCAAAACCATAATGACTAACATTCACCTATCAGCAGCGTGCATCAAAGAGAACGATATCCCCATGGGTATTTCTTGCACATTAGGAGGTTAGCAGATGACGATACCATAACGGTTATCCTTCATCTACCCAGGACTCAGGCAACCACAACCATTTCCCTCAAATCGAAGACGACGTGAAGATCAATTACTTGTTCAAAAAGAAAGAGACAAAAAGCCCTGTTAAGTCGAAACTTGAAAAGAAAGTGACTTAGGCAAAAGTCAGGGCATCCCGCTGGACTGCAACTTCAAAATCAAAAATTTTCCAGGCAAAATTAGGGAAAACAAAGGGATTGCAAAATAAAGATCCTCAGTAAAGAACAAGGTCGAGTGATCGGACACCAAGAAGTCAGTGATTGTCGGGTCCTAGAAACCCATGTGGTTCCTCAATCATCTCAAACTCTCTTCTCGAGATATGAGTGCTCGAATCGAGTTAACTGAACATAGGAATGGAGAACATCAGGGAGAATGGGTGGGCACCAAATAATTTTGAGCCTTAAATCCTTTTTTCTAAAAACATGAACCAGGACACGTTACAACCCTTAGAAGTCCTAACTGAAGCATGGGTTAATTTGAAAGCAATACTGTAGCGAGAATATGGTAACCTGACTCCTCAAAGATGTTCTAAAATTTTTAGTTGGTAACACACCACCTTTTCAACAAAAAAAATTGATGCTTCGACATCTTTTCAATAAAAGTTTTTAAAAAACTTCAAGACAAGCATAGAATTTGCATTAGAATCATCATTCTTAGACAAACATTCTTTGCATATAAATAAGTGCTTGAACATCAAGTAAGCTTGCATGATGAGCATCAAATGAAAACCTAGTTATCTCAAAGGACGAATGGCTGCAGGAATTTGTCAAAAAGCAAATCACCTTAAAGAGTGATCTTACTCTGGGGCATTCCCTTGAAGTTGTCAATCAAAGGCTATCACATCGATAAATCTCTTCCAGCTTTTGCCAACCAATCAGAGGCAATCATATCGGTGAATCGCTTTGAACTTTAAACTGGGGAAATCAGCCCGAGTAACCTATTAAGAATTGGTGCAACCTAGGGCAGTTATGTCGAAATTCGACAAATCTCTCCAAGAATCCATGATTAGAGGCAGATATTGGTGCATTCCACCTTGTGTCGTATTATGACACGAATCTTCCAGCCTTCCACTCGAAGATATCATTGTAGACATGGGCATTCCTCCTCCCCTCTTATGAATCTGCTCAAGAAAATTCTTGTCATTCATACAAATGCAATCAGGCTAAAAGCGTCATGACGTTCACTTTGGCTCAGTTAACATTCTCATTATCACCGCCAGTCCCTGCAGATGTTTAAGCATACAACTCTCCAGACATGAAGTGAACTCAGGGCATATGAAGACAGACATATCCATTTCCTAATCCCCAATTGGTTTGTGGAGTAAGGAAAGTCAGACGGGGCCCTTTCCTCTCCAACACTGAGAAACTGGGGGAATTTGATGAGATTCATGTCTCTACTCAATTATCCACAAGAAGTCCAGCATGTCAGATCAAGCTACTCCTTCTCAGCAAGATTTAATCCCCAGTGAACTCGACAAGGCTATAACTCAATTCACGAAGTTTTCAAGCACCAATCTATGTTGGTATCTCAAGACAATGGGCAATGGATCCCAATGAGCCTGATATTTTGCATTCTGCATCACTTTATATTACATTGTATACTCAAACACGTAGCATATCCATGAATCATCATGTCACACTTCAAAATGCATATGAAGCATGAGCTAGATTTGGTACCTTGTCTGAAAGTTCCAAATCAATCCCCCAAAACGGTAAAACATCCCCACAAAGAATATTATCCTCATAATTCCCAGTTGACATCCGTCATTGCACTACCAACCAAAAAATAAGTCATGGTGCCGGTACATTGTACTCCCCAACTCTCAATACTCAAGTTATCTTTTCTAGGGTCATAGTTCACTCGTAGGTCTTACCCTCACGTTATCTTTTCTAGGGTCGTAGGTCGCTCGTAGGTCTTACCCTCACGTTATCTTTTCTAGGGTCATAGGTCATCTGTAGGTATTACCCTCACGTTATCTTTTCTAGGGTCGTAGGTCACTGGTAGGTCTTACCCTTACGTTATCTTCTCTAGGGTCGTAGGTCACCCATACGTCTTACCCTCATGTTATCTTTTCTAGGGTTGTAGGTCTCTCGTAGGTCTTACCCTTACGTTATCTTTTCTAGGGTCGTAGGTCGCTCATAGGTCTTACCCTCACATTATCTTTTCTAGGGTCGTAAGTTGCTCATAGGTCTTACCCTCATGTTATCTTTTCTAGGATCGTAGGTCGCTCGTAGGTCTTACCCTCATGTTATCTTTTCTAGGGTCGTAGGTCGCTCGTAGGTATCACCCTCACGTTATATTTTCTAAGGTTGTAGGTCGCTCGTAGGTCTTACCCTCACGTTATCTTTTCTAGGGCCGTAAGCCGCTCGTAGATCTTACCCTCATGTTATTTTTTCTAGGGTCGTAGGTCGCTCGTAGGTCTTACCCTCACGTTATCTTTTCTAGGGTCGTAGGTCGCTCGTAGGTCTTATCCTCATGTTATCTTTTCTAGGGTCGTAGGTCGCTCGTAGGTCTTACCCTCACGTTATCTTTTCTAGGGTCGTAGGTCGCTCGTAGGTCTTACCCTCATGTTATCTTTTCTAGGGTCGTAGGTCGCTCGTAGGTCTTACCCTCACGTTATCTTTTCTAGGGTCGTAGGTCGCTCGTAGGTCTTACCCCCACATTATCTTTTCTAGGGTCGTAGGTCGCCCGTAGGTCCTACCCTCACGTTATTTTTTCTAGGGTCGTAGGTCGCCTGTAGGTCTTACCCTCGTGTTATATTTTCTAGGGTCGTAGGTTGCCTGTAGGTCTTACCCTCACATTATCTTTTCTAGGGTCGTAGGTCGCCTGTAGGTCTTACCCTCACATTATCGTTTCTAGGGTCGTAGGTCGCCCGTAGTTCTTACCCTTATGTTATCTTTTCTAGGGTCGTAGGTCGCTCGTAGGTCTTACCCTCACGTTATCTTTTCTAGGGTCGTAGGTCGCTCGTAGGTCTTACCCTCATGTTATCTTTTCTAGGGATCATAGGTCCCTCGTAGGTCTTACCCTCATGTTATCTTTTCTAGGGTCGTAGGTCGCTCGTAGTTCTTACCCTCACGTTATCTTTTCTATGGTCATAGGTCGCTCGTAGGTCTTACCCTCACGTTATCTTTTCTAAGGTCGTAGGTCGCTCGTAGGTCTTACCCTCATGTTATCTTTTCTAGGGTCGTAGGTCGCTCGTAGGTCTTACCCTCACGTTATCTTTTCTAGGGTCATAGGTCGCTCGTAGGTCTTACCCTCACGTTATCTTTTCTAGGGTCATAGGTCGCTCGTAGGTCTTACCCCCACGTTATCTTTTCTAGGGTCATAGGTCACTCGTAGGTCTTACCCTCACGTTATCTTTTCTAGGGTCGTAGGTCGCTCGTAGGTATTACCCTCATGTTATCTTTTATAGGGTCATAGGTCGCTCGTAGGTCTTACCCTCACGTTATATTTTATAGGGTTGTAGGTCGCTCGTAGGTCTTACCCTCACATTATCTTTTCTAGGATCGTAGGTTGCTCGCAGGTCTTACCCTCATGTTATCTTTTCTTGGGTCATAGATCATACGCCGATCATTACCCATTGTCTTTACCTTTCTCTTGGGTCATAGATCCTACACCGATCATTACCCATTTTCTTTACCTTTCTTTTTGGGTCGTGAATCCCACACGATAGATTCTCTGTTGCCATCAAGTTTACCCATTGTCTTAAAGTTATCATGTATTTTTAATCCTATTTTCAGTCACCGCGACATCATCAACCATATTTTTTCAATCACGTTAATACCCACTTCCTCGAGAACCTTGTATCGGCACCGTTACCCCAGCACAAGCTATCATTATTCAACCACATTCATCTATCATGACCAGTCCACCTGAAAGTTCATTTTTCACCCCCAGCAGAAATCACAAATAATAACACTCACACCATCTCTCCAGGATAAATTCCATGTCTTAGTATTTAATCATCTTCTACCTCAAATGATCGAAAGGCTGACGCCAATCTCACCTTCAAGTTTAAGACAATTAAATAGGGGCAGCTGTCATACCCCAAATTTGTCCTACCTTTTACTTTTATCTGGCTTAGACTTCACATTTCATCTACATCATCTTCACTAGTTCCTTTGCATATCATGCATTTCATTGAATAAAGGTACCTGAGGTCCAAGAGTTCAGGGGTTGTGCAATTTTATAGTTTCAGTGTTTTCAGAAAACTAGGATTTTTGCTTCAAGGTCACATTGAGCTTTATCTCCCGCTACAAGTGAATTGCTTATCAAGATGTTTAAGGGGTGAAACCAAGGAATTCTTCTCATATCGGTTAAAGTTTCTTTGAGGAGTTTCTTGAGGGACTAAATTTTGAACTAAGATGGCATCTATCATTTTCAAAGTGGTTTGAATTTGTCACGAAGATTCGGAATTGGAAGAGAAAGAAAACTTGGATTTGGATTGCAAATTGGAAATAATGGAAATTGGTATTTCATACAATGTATTTGGTTCACAAGTCACCAATTCCTTACATCACAAGTTACTATATTCAAGATTCAAGTTACTATTAAATATCTTGCAATTATTTTTTGATTCATGCCATGACCACTTGAAATCACACAAAGGAATTTCTCATTACAAGTCCAAATTGTCCAAATATAATAGGCCCAAAACCAGTCAAAACTATCCAAATATAACAGGCCCAAAACCAGTCCAAACTATCCAAATATAACATGCTAAAAAACATGCCCAAACTATCAAAACCTGCATAATAATTCTAGCCAATTTGTTGTTGTATAAAGCCCAAAGTTTGCACCAACCAGCCCCACAAAATTGTCCAAACTGCTACTAACTATTTTACTGCATATCAGTCCAAAACCTGTTGTTCATACACCAAAAAAGTCCATGCATAATAGTCCAAAAACCCGCAAAGATAGCCTGCTAAAACTGTCAAAACTGCTGCCAACAAATGCCAAACATTACACAAAATAGAAGTCACCCAAATCCTTAATGGAAAAGTAGTGAAACATCATGTCAAAATTGTTTAAAATCTCACCAACCTTTCCTCCTAATTTCCACCTCTCTGCTGATATACAAATGATAGAATAGGCAGAAAAAAAAGAAGAAGAGACAAGAGCAATATTGAGAGATAAGAGTTTTGTTTGAAAAGAAAGAGGATCTGATAGCAATATTGAGAGAGGAGAAGAGAAAAAAAAGACAGCAGAGAAAAGAGAGAGAAAAACACTGAGAGGAAGAGAAGAAAAACACTGTAAAACCAAAAAAGAAACACAGCAGCAACCATGAAACTGTTTTGAACCATAAAACAACAGCTACAAAAAACAGTAGCAACCCAAAGGAAAACAGAAATAGAAAAAACCTTCAACCCCCTGTACAACCTTGCAGCTCTCAATACAAATTAAGGATTGGAGCAACTTCTTGGAGGTTCACTGAAGCCATTCTGATCATCACGGCCTCTTAAAAGGTGTTCAAACTCAAAACACAATATTTAGTTTCAAGGTAAGTCTTCTTGACTTTGAGATCTTCATTTCAAGCATCACTAGTGATTCATTTTTGAAGATAAATATAGATATCATACCCTTTAAGCTAACCACATGTTTGCTTTTCATTTTTATTAATTATATGTTGAGAACTGACTTTTACGTGTAGCAGAACAATGTTAGAAATAAAATAAAAAACAGCAGTATGAGTCGACACATGTCTTTATGAGTCAATACATATCAGGCACAAAACAGGTTATGAGTCGACACAAAATGCACATGTGTCGATACAAAACGAAAATGAGTCGACACAAACCCTTATGTTTCCACTCATATTGTGTTGTTTTTTATTTCCAGGGGCAAGAAAGGTGTATGAGTCGACACAAAACACGAAAGTGTCGACACAAACAAGAAATGAATCGACACATACCATTATGTAACGACTCATACTAAGTTGATTTTGGTTTTTTCAGAAACAGGAAGTGGCGTGTGTCGATGCATAAGGATATGTGTCAGTACATAAAGTTTGTTTTTCTTTATTTGTACACTATTTTCCTGTTTTATATTTTTATTGCTATTCATTTATTCAATATGGTTGTAATAATTTAATTAGGCTTGTATTTCATCCCCATTTATAAATTTGTACCCCCATCCCATATGATTGTAATAGGTTATGGTTTATTTTTTGTATGTTTTAATTGTTTCTTAACCATGCATATGTCATCCAATTAGAACACATGGCCTCCTCTTGGGCTCATCCTCAATGAAAAGGTACACACTTACAAATGCACACTTGCACATATTTCATAGGTTGGTCCTGGGCTTTCTTATTGTGACAACTATTTGATCAATTTTTTCAATTGGTCGTTTAGAATACTAGCGCCACACTAGTCCCACTTTCTAGGAGCATGCATATAGACACCTTGTATGGGATTTTGATTTTCATCCTATACATTGAAGCAACTTCTCTCCCCTTGGTTTACATACCAAGCATCTTCTTAAAGGGTCTCATAGTTGAGTTTGGGCATGGCCATTCTCACGTGGTTAATCAAGTCTTGACCTTGTTTAACCATAACCTGAATCAACCACTTTGGTCTATATACCAAGTGTTTACATGCACAAAGGGTCTCATGGTTGAGGGTAGGAGCACCTATTCTCACAAGATTAATCAAGTACACCCCTTGGTTAATCATAACCCGATTCAATTCCCATACACCAAGCATTCCATTTACGCCATTCATGATATTACTCATTTTGTCGTCACTTTTTCCATGACCACCATACATGATCACTCTTCACAAACACTGTCTCCTTTTACTTTATGTTTATAACATGCCCCCTTAGGATGATAGTTTCCTCTTCTTTAAGATGCGAACTAATTAGACCTTAGGTTGGAACCTATGCATGACAACATTAGGGTAGACTTTCCCCTTTGACTTTTCTTTTGTAATTAAGATAAAAAATTATCATTCACAAATCAAAAAATCCAAAAACATTTAATCATCACTCGAATTCATTCTAAAACTCGCAAAACACTCAAACAATCAACCCCCCCCCCAAAGGGCATGTTATCTTTGTTCTACCGCGATATAGTCTGTGCCTATTGCTAGAATGCATGCGTTAACATCGCCCACTAAAAAACACCAACAAACCAACATTTTCTAGAGGAACTACGGTGTTCTGATTCCTTCACTAGATACATAGGCAAAGGGTTACGAGACCCTCACGAACGTACTAATAAAAAAACCATTTCTTCCCCCTTAAGAAAGTATAGTTATCGATAAACACACCCTTAGAAGCAAACAAACAAAATGGATCTCGTTGAGTACAACAAATGTGAGGGGTGCTAATATCTTCCCCTTGCATAACCGACTCCCTTACCCTTTCTCTTGGTCACAAGACTATCTTATCCATCCTCTTGTGGTTTTCTCGATATTTCCTCTTCCTTCGGGATAAAGAAAGTTCGGTGGCAGCTCTGTGTTTTTTGCCGGTAGCTTCACATAGCATACACATCATGACATCATGCCATAGCATTTTAGTTAGAAATTTCAAGGACCTCAAGGGTCTATGATGCAGGCTTATTATGAACCAGGTGTCTAGCAAGGGGCGGGAGGTTTTATTTCCCTCTAACCGAATGTCGTCGAAGTATCATGAACCAGACGTCTAGCAAGGGGAAGGAGGATTTATTTTTCTCTAACTGAATGTCGTTGAAGTAGAATGAACCAGACATCTAGCAAGGGGTAAGAGGATTTATTTTCCTCTAACCAAATGTTGTCAAAGAACGAAGTGCATTATCTTGAGTCAAAGCCTAGGACCTACTCGACATGGTGAGCTTGATTCTCGTAGAAGGACATTTAACGATACAAAGTTCTTCAATGAAAGCTGCAGTCGGATTCTAACATTTTCTTATGTTTATCCTGCAAGATCCTTGAAAAAATTGAGTTTACATATCATGCATGTCATTACATAAGAGGTAGTTCTCAAGACAGGTTTCTCATTTTTTATCGTTGTTTATTTCAGCAAAAAATGGCTCTCAAACAGACCATCAGAGATCTCCAAACTCAAAATGCACAATTCTAGAAGTTGTTCCTAATCTTATCCAAAGGGGAAAGATGAATTTAAAGCACTCCTTAATGAGAAAATGACCAAGAAAAATCCTGAAGACAACAAGGATGATCAGTTGGAACAATTTCTAGCTGAGATGGCAAATACGAGAATCCAGATGATGGGTCATATGGCTCTTATCCAAAACTTAGCTCGGGGACAAGACGAGTTGAGAATTCTCATCAGCAAACTTCATCAGGACGAATACAACCATATGGGACGAATGGTTAGAATTAGTGACCAAATAATTAATTAACCTCAAATGAGACAGGAAGTTGGCTTGGTTGAAATTAGGCCTTTCCGGATTGCTACTACATCGCAAGCCCAACAATGACCCCGCCAACAACAAGAGGGTAGTCAGCATAAGCAAGATACATCAAAAAGGCAGTATACCAAACTCAACATGCCGATGTCGCAAGCCTTGCAACACATGTTAAAGATGAATTTGGTCACGTAGAAGGATCCTCCTCGGAATCCCAATACTTCCGCTCCTAGCTACAATCCTAATGCAAGGTGTGCATATCACTCCAACAGTCTGGGGCATGATACTGATAGTTGTTGGATATTGAAATATAAGATTCAAGACAATGAAGAAGTGTTGGAATTCACACAAGATGGTCAGATTGAGCTTTTCTGTTACCCCTCAAGGGCACACCATCTGAAGTTACAAATTCAGGCAGAGAAGCTTTTTGTTCATTCGAATTTTCATTTGTAATTTCTTTGTTTGTTCAAACACTTATCTTTATGTCAGACTTTGGTTGTCCCCATTAATGCATTGCATATGTTTGTCTTGAATTAATCCATTTTTTTCACTATACTTAAACTATGCTTTTACTTCCTTTTTGTGATATTCAACTCTCGATTAAAAGTATAAGCCTTTAGAGGGAGGATGACGAAAATAATACCATAATATCTACAGTATGCTTTTGAACAGAACTTGTTGACGATGTACAGACGTTGTTTCAAATACTAAACAGTAGAGTTATAAGGAAGATAATCCTTAGTCAACCCATTTGAGCCTAAGAAGTAGGAGTTTTCTTTTCGCACAAATTGAAACCTCTAATCATAACCTGGGGCAGAGTAGTTTCTCAATTAATTCAAATGCACATGTAGTCGCAAGCTTTTACTTTGTACACAGCTAATAGTATCGAAGACATCCTTCCAAATTAAAATATGGTGATGGTTCCCGGTAAGACAGGCAGTCATTATCTCTCAAAAGAAAAGCCCGCTAAGTCAAAACCTATGAAGGAGACTTAAGAAAAAAACCGAGGCATCCCGCGGACTGTAATCACAGAAGAAACAGTTCAGGCAAAAGGTAGGGATAATAAAATCAAAAAGAGGTCACTACAAATACTCGACAACAGAAAAATGTTACAAAAAATGACTTCCTTCTCAAATAAACTTCCAGTATCCGAACCATCACCAAAATATAATTCCATACTCAATTGGAATCTAAACGCACAATTAATTGAGTATATGGCTGAAGAACATAACGAAGAACGAGTTAGGTACAAATAAAGTTTGAGCCTTTATCCTTTGTTTCTTAAACTGTGAACCATGCCATGTTACAACCCTTAAAAGTTCTAACTGAAGCATATGTTAGTTCGAAAGCATACTATTATAAAAAGTATCCTGACTCCTGTAAGGCTTACTATAAATCCTGAGTTGAATTCATATTCTTACAAAATTTTGTTTGTTTACTAAAAATGCATTTTCAAAACTTTAAGACAGACATAAACTTTGCATTTTTAATACCACTGTTTGCATATAACTAATTGTTCGACAGCAGAGAAATTCACACGACGAATATTCAATGAATGTAAATCCTCTCAATGAACAAAATCACTTCAAATGGAAAGACACTTCCAATAACAAGTCTTCCATAATCAAGGGGCATGACATGTTATTATCCAACTCATATGTGGCAGTCGAGTCAAGATTCAAAGAATCTCTCAAAAGTGTTGAATAGCCATGGGCATATCTCCATATGAATCACTTGGGGTGTTAAACATGAATTCCAGCAAAGGGTCACGTACGATCAAGCAAACATTTTCTAGAAGTGCTACAACACTTACTACTATGGATAGTGACAATTCTTCACACCTTGTGAACATGGACATAGTCGGAAAATACTACGCATGAAAAAAAGACCCACTAGGTTGACTGGCATAGGCAAAAATAAGGGCATCCCGATGAATCAAAGAGTTCGGGAAAAAATTAGGGATATATAAATAAAATTGTACACCTGGCAAGTCGAAAACCTGAAAATACGGCTTGGACAAAAAACGGTATCATGTGGACTGAAAATCTAAAAAGACGGTCCAGGAAAAAGTTATAGATTAAAGTGTACGACTATGTCCCGTTATCTCTTGTCTATCAGTAGAAGACTCATCACCTTGTTCTTCATTTACCGAGGGCTCTAGAAGTTGAGATAATTTTCAAGTCATCCATAAAGCCCCACAGAGCAGTTTCCACAAAATTATCCCTACAGAGCTATCTGTACAAGCCCATCTTCAACAAGATATACATTCCCCGTAAGTCTAATATGCCTTCACGATAGAAATTAGGGCATCTTCAAGCTATTAACATAATCATACTCACCATCAGATCCCCCTAACGGATAAACGAGTGTGATCGTCTCCCCGACAATGTCGCCAACTTACAGAGTCCTAACCCTCATCAGAGATTAGGTCGTCATCATAATCCATAGGAATTCTCTTCACCATCCGAGTTTATTTCTCCATCCCTATAAAATTACCCATAGATTTCTCTCCTCCATTAGGACTCATCTCCTCGGCAAAAGTATTCCTCAGCAAAGTGTTTCTACAACAGGGTTTATTTCCCCGACATGGTTTATTTCCCCAATGGAATTCAGCCTCCCCAGCCTGAGTTTATTCTTTTAGCTTCTGCAAATCACCGGCAAAACTCCTCTCTCTAGCAAAGGATAGTCCAGGCTACTATCCCCCGAGAGTTGTTACAGAATCTGAAATCAGACCCGATATATTTCAACCTTATTCTCCCAGACGAGTCGGCATCCATATCAAAAACTCGGGCAGATAACACCTCGAAAGGTTATCCATCTCTTTTATCCCCAGTTAGGGTATATAAGAATTAAATTCCCTAATAGAGCAATGAACGGCCAGTGTTTTTGAACTCTTCTCCCCAAACAGAAATCAACATTCCCCGGCGAAGTTTCCTCAAAAAGCAAGCATGAATCTCCAGCAGATCAAAGATTCATATTCGACATCCCCAGCAACAATCAGGGATTTATTTTCCCAATCAAAAATGTTATACGAATCCACTAATACATTTCAACGACATCTCACATACATCATTTATCATAGCACATACATACGAAACGCATATAACGTTCTCATTTATTTTAAGAGCATCATCATGCAATGCATTACATACATCATGACATTGCATAAAGCTAATTTTGTCTTTTCAGGTAAAGTTCGCAAACAGACGAATATCATCATCAACTTTCAAATAGGTCACAGATTAATTCCCGAAACAAGACAGGGCAACTATCTATATGACCAGACGGCGTGAATTCCAGGAACAGGACGAAGCAATCTTACACGTGTTCCTTCTAATATATTTCTAGATGCAGCTTCACACAGGCTCATCCTAGAGAAGCCCTACCCAGGCTCCTTCTAATATATTTCCAGATGAAGTTTAACACGGGCTCATCCTGAAGCAGTTTTACACGGGTTACTTCTAAAAACTTCCAGATGCAACTTCACACGGGCTCATCCTAAAGCAGCCCCACCCAGGCTCCTTCTCATATATTTCCAGATGAAGTTTAACACGGGCTCATCCTGAAGCAGCTTTACACGGGTTACTTCTAAAAACTTCCAAATGCAGCTTCACACGGGCTCATCCTGAAGTAGCCCTGCCCAGGATCCTTCTAAATATATTTCCATATGCATTTTAACACAGGCTCATCCTGAAGCAGCATTACACGGTTGCCTTCTAATATATTTCTGGACGCGGCTTGACACGGGCTCACTCTAGCATATCATTCAGATGAAATCAAGCATAGATTTCCTTCTGATACTCTTTTGGAAAAGTCAGGAGTAGACTCCTTCCAATACCTCTTCTAGTTGAATTCAGGTGTATACATCTTCTAGTTTAGATGAAATCAAGCGTAGGTTTCTTTCTGATGCTCTTTTGGAAAAGTCAAGCGTAGACTCTTTCGGTACCTCTCCTAGTTGAAGTCGGGCGTAGAGATCTTCTAGTTCAGATGAAATCAAGTGTAGATTTCTTTCTAATGCTCTTTTTGGAAAAGTCAGACGTAGACTCTTTCCGGTACCTCTCCTAGTTGAAGTCGGGTGTAGACATCTTCTAGTTCGGGTGAAATCAGACGTAGATTTTTTTCTGATGCTCTTTCTGGAAAAGTCATGCGTAGACTCTTTCTGGTACCTCTCCTAGTTGAAGTCGGGCGTAGACATCTTCTAGTTCAGATGAAATCAGGCGTAGATTTATTTATAACGTTCTTTTTGGAAAAGTCAGGTGTAGACTATTTCTGATACCTCTCCTAGTTGAAGTCTGGCGTAGACATCTTCTAGTTCAGATGAAATCAAGCGTAGATTTCTTTCTGATGCTTTTTTTGGAAAAGTCAGGCATACTCTTTCTGGTACCTCTCCTAGTTAAAGTTAGGCATAGACATCTTCTAGTTCGGATGAAATTAAGCGTAGATTTCTTTCTGATGCTATTTTTGGAAAAGTTGGGCGTAGAATATTTTCGGTACCTCTTCTAGTTGAATTCGGGTGTAGACATCTTCTAATTCGGATGAAATTGGGCATAGATTTCTTTCTGATACTCTTTTTGGAAAATTCGAGCGTAGACTCTTTCTGATACCTCTTTTAGTTGAAGTCGGGTGTAGACATCTTCTAATTTGGATGAAATCGGGCGTAGATTTCTTTCTGATACTCTTTTTGGAAAAGTCAAGCGTAGACTCTTTCCAGTACCTCTTATAGTTGAAGCCGGGCGTAGACATCTTTTATTTTTCGGATGAAATAGAGCATATATTTCTTTCTGATACTCTTTTTGGAAACGTCGGGCGTAGACTCTTTCCGGTACCTCTTCTAGTTGAAGTCGGGCGTAGACATCTTCTAGTTCAGATGAAATCTGGGCATAGATTTCTTTCTGATACTCTTTTTGGAAAAGTCGAGTATAGACATCTTCTAATTCGGATAAAATCGAGCATATATTTATTCTGATTATTCTTTTGGGACAAAGTCAGGTGTAGAATCGGTCCAAATACATCCTCTAAGACAAAGTCGAACGTAGACTTAGTTTGATCTTCTTGTCAACAGTTATCCTGGATGGCATCTATAAGCCCATCTTCTACAACTCTCTGTCACCTCTCTAAATGGAATCTCTAAGCCCATTCCTGGTATAATCAACCAGCAGTGTTACTTTGTGCACGGGCGAGTGCAAATTTCTGGGCACTTAAGTGTTCAATCATCTTCTACCTTCAAGTCACGAATGGTGAACATGCCAATCTAACCCTTAAGGTTTAAGAAGATTGAACATGGGAAGTTGTTGTACCGAAAAATCTTCCCTCCCACTTTCTTTAAAACATTCTTCTATGGGTCTCAAGTATTCAAGGATACTTAAGGGTTGACCAGTTAAACCTCCTCCTAAGCAAGGGGTCTACAACTAGGGTTTTGAGTTTCTCAAGGAAGATTGGGTTGAAAATGTCTCAAGTGGTTTCCATGATTCTCCATAGGTTTTCAACAATGTTCATGTTAAGTTTCAAGTCTTGCATCATAAGTTTGCTCAGTCAATGGCTCAGATGATTGAAAATAAACTATATTGGGTAAAAAGTCAACTATGGTCAACATACAGTCAAACTTCAAGATTTTTATCAACATCAACATTTTTAAGTGATATTCATCATTTGATCAAGGATTGATCATGATTCCCCAAGGAAAACCCTCAAATCATCAAAAGTCAAAAGTTGCCAAATTAAGGTTTCCTTAGGAGGAGTCAACTAAACTTTGACCAAGCATAACTTTCACATGCTTCATCAACTTTTACCCAACCAAATCCAATTTTTAGGGAAATTCAATTCTCTATAACTTTTTATCTGTATGCTCAAGTCCAAAAAGTGTTTCATTTGAAAGATATGAGCCCCTACATTATAGGTCATTTTAAAAGTCAACAAAAGACACTTTTTGTCAAGGAAACTTAAATCAAGATAAATTCTCCAAATGCAAAAATGATAAAAAGAGAAATTAAAGAGTACATCTTGAGATTTCCAAAAAGTCAAATATTACCTTCAAAAGATGAAAATTGAGAAAGTTATGACCAGTGCAAGTTGGGAAATTTTGAGGAAATGTATGAAGTGCAAAGTGAGCAAACTTGAAATTTTGAATTAGTGGACCTAACTTTTGATGTTCAAACAAGTTCACAATGTGTTAGAAGACCTCTAAATCCATCCACATGTTTTTCATAATTTTTATTTCCTTTATTTGAATTTTTATTCATTTAAATGAAATTAAAACAAATAAAATATTAGGCAGTGTCATAAGGCATGTGGGCTTGCTTTCTTGGATCAATTCAGACCCAAGACAACTCATTACAACCTTGCCAAAACTGTGTGAGCTTTAAAATGGAAAGGATTCTCAAAAATGGAAGTTTTTAAATGTGTTGGTTTCTTGTCTCATGGCCATGATTGCTTGGTCTCCTTGCTATATTTGTTGATTCTTTCCATCCCTCTATATAAACACAACCAGATCAGTCCAAGAGGACATGAATCCTTGCCTCAAAGCATCTTACCAAAATTTTCAAAATATTCAAGTTTTAAAACCCACGTTGCAAGCACTCTCATTATGAGATACTCCTTCCAATCATCTCCACGAGTATTGAAGGGTGAGTTTGGATCTATTTCCATGGTCCTAAGCATGCGAAACCATACAGCATAATATAACCAATTTACATTTTTTCTGAAAATTTATATTTTTAATTTGGTTTTGTTTCCAACTGAATTGATGCTTCTAATAGGTTTTCTGAATGTTGTTTGAACAAGTCTGAATAAGTATTATGGTCCCATGCATACTAGTTTGCAAGATGCCATAATTAGCTCCGATCGAGTTCATTTGATTCAAAACTCGTGATACAAGCACTTTTGGCCAAAACTAAGTTCAGATTTGGATTCAGAAGAGTTGAATTATGGGGACATGATGTTTTGGATTACTAACACTTGATTTTCGTAGGTTTCGGAATTTGTAGGTCGTCGGAGAAGACAACCGGAGCTAGGGCTCCGACGCTTCTCCGGTCATCATATTTGATTATATGTTATATTGTTACTATTTGACTTACATAACCGGATGTAAAGGCCGCCCCAGCGGTAGGAGTGTGTTTGAAAAGGCGTTCATATACCAGGGAATGGGTTCGATCTATGTCCCTGGTATTTTATTTTTTATGTTTTCTCTTTTGCAGATCCAGCGTAAATCAGCTAGCGCGCATCATACACCCTCCATTCATCATCATCAGATCTTCACGTTGCCAGATCCAGCGCTCAGATTTGTGTGCACATCATGGAACCCTTGGAGAGTAATGCATTGGACCCCATGCAAATAATGGGCTTGTAGTCTTGGGCCTGGCCAATTGCTTTTCTCACACCCCCCCGAATTACTCTTTCAGGCCCATCAATTCCTTTTCATTTTTTATTTCAATTTCTTTTTTAAAATATAATTAACTTTTTTTTAATTAATTAATTAACTTTTTTTTAGATTTAGGTTAAATCAACTTGACTTTTTTTTTAATTTAATTAAATTAAATTATTATTTTTAAATAAATTAATTTCTTTAGGTTTTATCATTAAATTATGTTTCATTAAAATTAAATTAGGGTTTTTATTTTAGAATTAAATTAACTCCTTTTTCTCAATTTAAGATCAATTAGGTTAGACTAATCATCATTTTTATCCAGACTTTGTTTCTATATCTTTCTCTTCTTACAATCTCTGCGCACTCTTTATTTTTCGCATTAGTTTATTTATAATATTGTAAGTGCTAAAAGGTTGTAATAGATTAAATAGTTTTTTCTTTATTTTGCTTTATATTTCCCCTAAGTTTTGTGGTTTGTATCCCCTTTCCCCGAAGCTTTGTAATATCATAGGAAATTTATTTTCTGTCTTTACCATTTTCCTTATAACTCTGCTAGATGTATGCTAATAGGCTTGTATGGAAAGATTAAAAATCAAATGCTAGAAAACCTTAAATACAAAATAAAATAACTGAATTAAAACACAATTTACACACGCACCTCTAGGGTGACTCCACTTGTTGCCTTCAGATAAAACAGTCATATCCCCCGAACGTAGGGATACCATTAGCGAAGACTTAGTCTCTCGATAACCCTTCGATGCTGCCTTTGGTAAATGATATTGTCCCTCGATGTTGCCTATGAATATATGATGATAGTCCCTTCGAATTGTTAAAGGTATCCCTATATATTGCTTTTATGATTGTACGATGACACGCACTTATCCCTCAAACACCCAACGATAGGGCTTCCTACTAACAAATGGTAGGATGACACTATCTAAAGGAAGAGGAAAAGAACAAAATACTTTTGAGTAGGTAGATAGTTCTTATTCGCTTGCTCACGAACATTTCAAAACATGTTTTACACAAACACTTTTCTGAAATATTTAAAAAAAAAACACTTTGTATGTGTTCTCAATGATACGAGAATCATTACAAGGTTGCCGAACTTAGGCATTTTCAAAATATTTTCAAACTTACACATTCACAAAGCATTTTCAAAAGTGAGCTAGTGATTAAGAGCCCGTAGATAACTACAGATGAAAAGTGTGCTAACACCTTCCATTTTCATAACCTACCCCCCCCCCCCCCCTTACTTAGAAAATTTCTCAAAGGTCTTTCCTGTTCTTTTCACCGTCTCCTTTATTGGATAAAAGAAAAGTCGGTGGCGACTCTTGCTATCCGCAACATTTGTGATAAAACGCAAAACCAAAAGTCAGTTCTCCCTCCGTATTACAACACTGTATGAAGCATTTTATGGTAGAATGTGTAGAACTCCATTGTGTTGGTGTGAGTCAGGCGAGAGTGTTATACTCGGACCTGAGATTATGCAGGAAATGATTGAGAAGATCAAGATTATCCAAGAGAGGATGAAAGCTTCTCAGATAGAAGAGTTATCACAATAATTGGAGGAAGGAACTTGAGTTCCAAAAGGATGATCATGTGTTATTGAGAGTTACTCTGGTAGCTAGCGTTGGTAGAGCTTTGAAGTCGCGAAAGCTTACGGTGTGTTTTGTTAGTCCATATTAAATATCATAGAAGATAGGTCAGGTGGCTTATTGGATTACTTTACCTTCGTCACTTGTGAATCTTCATAATGTGTTTCATGTGTCTCAGTTGAGAAAATACATTTCAGATCCTTTGCATGTGATCCAGATGGATGATGTACAAGTGAGAGATAACCTGATAGTCGAAGCATACCCGTGCATATAGAAGGTCAGGAAGTAAAGCAATTGTAGGGTAAAGATATTTCCTTAGTGAAAGTATTATGGGGTTGACCAGCTAGAGAAATTTGAACTTGGGAACGTGAGGATCAGATGAGAGAGTCTTATCCGAGGTTATTTCCGCCAGGTATTTTTTTAGGGCAAAAATTCTTTAAGTGAGGGAGAGTTGTAACACCCCAAAATAATTAAATTGTTTATTTAATTATTTAATTGATTTATGATGGATATTTGTGATGTATTTGTGAGTATAGGTGATGTTTTGATGGATATTGTTGTACCCCAAAATTTTCCCTCCCATTTTTCATGCAAGATATTATCCTAGGGTTTCTCGTATACTCAATTTGGCTCAAAGGTTGATCAGACAGACTTTCTTCTTAGGTGGCAAATCAACAATTAGGGTTTGGTATTTCTCATAGAAAATTGAGTTTTCAAGGTTTCAAATGGTCTTCATAAGTCTTCATATCTCTTCAAGGATGTTTATGCCAGTTTTCAAACTTTACATTGCAAGTTGGCCCAGTCGTGGGCTCAGATAATTGAAAACGATTACATTGGCCCAAAAGTCGACCTTTTGCGAGAGTAAGTTCAAACGATTATAACTTCTTCATTACTCGATATTTTTTAGCAGTTCTTTTTGTGTATGATTCTCCTTGATGTCATCTCCTTTTTCTCTTCACAAATCAAGAGCTGATCACGTGTAGAAGATCACCAAAATTCGAATACGTTAGAAGTCGCATCATGGACTTTGACCTAATTTTAAGTAATTGTCGTTTAATTTCTAAGAATTGTGATTTCCTCAAATTACAAGATCTTGAAATGATTATTTATGTGTAGGGTCATAAGTGATGTCGCTCACAAGTTTACCTTCATAGGTCAAAAGAGAATTTTGTTTGGAAGGCTTTAAAAGTTATCGATTCGTCGCAAGTCATCTTAACCATAAATTGTTGAGGTTTGTTAAAATCGACGATTGGTTTTAAAGCATGTTTTGTTAAGACTTTGAGGTCCCATTTTTAATTAAGTGTGGCGTGCAAACTCAGTTTGATTACCAATTTGACTTAGTCAAGAATTGAGGATTAGGACTGTCATTTGGATGACCTTGGCTTTGGGTTTGAGTTAACCAATTTGGATTTGAATTCTTAGACATTTATTTTGTTTAAGAACATTTATTGGAGTATGAGGCGTTTTTTTTATTCAATCACTTTGTGATTGTTTGAAAATCAAGAAACCAAATCATATTCTTGAGACAAGTGGCCATATCTATTTGGAACCAAAATTCAAATATGGAAATTTCCATTTGGTATTAATAAATCTTAAATGACTATCAAGTTTCATACTTGTTCCAAGTGGTCAAAAAATTTATTAATTGCATTACCAAAGGGAAAGATTACAAAACTTCATGTTTTTATTCTAAACAAGTGACAAAGTCATACATGTTTAACTACAAAAAAAATAAAACAAACAACAACTCTCCTATTTCTTTCCTATACAAAGAAAAAAAGAATTCTTCTTTATTCTTGCTCCTTCAAATATTTTACATTATTCAAGTCCTCCTTCATCAACTTTCCAAACTCATAAAATATGAAACAAAAAAAAAGGAAAAAAAGAGTTAGTATATCAAAGCAATTAAAAGTGAATAAAGAATTGAAAGATTGCTAAACTCATCATTAGGGTATTTTTTTTAGAATAAGAGAAGAAGGGTTTGGTGTTCTAAAGCCTCAAACAAATTCAGTTTTATCATAGGCCAAGTTCCTATTTCAAATCTCAAAGGAATCGGTTCACAATAGACAAAAGGTGCAGATAGAATTTCAAGCCCAACAGATTTCAGCCCAACATAAACAAAAGTCCTCATACAAATCTTGTTTAATCATTGGCCTGAAAATTTATGGTTTGCAAATCACAAAGTACAAGTTTGGTTCACAAACAAGACAAACTAGAATTTTAAAAGAATCAATCTTTCGCAAATCACCAAGTGGGTTCACAAAAAAAAATAAGGAGGAAATATCAAATCAGCAACAAAAGCCTCATACAGGACATACATCATTGGCTAAAAGAAAATCATGTTCCCAAGTTTACTGCAAAATCAAACTGTTCACAATAAAGGAAGGGCGGGCTACAATGCAGCAGGTAAAACAAATATACAAACCAACAAAAAAGAACAAGTACAACATAGCAGCAACAACAAGACAAAACAGATGAAAGGGGAAAGATGAAAAAATATATCACCTAACTTACATAACACGCCAAAGTCAACTCAGCCCAAATGCTACACAAAATAGGCCAACTCAAGGCCTATACCTCAAGATATTCAAATCAGAATTAACATCATGTTTCCATGCAAACAATCCAAAAGCCTCATATTTGTTGTTTCAATCAAAGTCAAAATTGTAATGTCAAAATCACAAGCCTAGTTTTGCTACAAATCTCAAAAACAAACAAAGTTGTTTGGTTCATAGCAAAATTTCACAAGCGACAAAGTACAAAAGCCATCAGCAAATACAAGTTTGAAAAGAAGCAATACAGAAAATCACAAAGTCAGCAAGTACAAAAGCAGCCAGCAAAAGTCAGCATTTGATATATCAGTAAAGAGGGAAAACTCAGAAAGTGTTCATCACAGTATAGAAAGCACAGCCCCAAAAACCAGCAAAAGCCACAAAATCAGTAAAAAGCAAACAAGTACAAAGTAGAATCATCAAGTCAGAACTGAACCAAAGCAAAGTCAGCATCAATGTTATCATGAAAAATAAAGTGAATTGAACGGGCAAGCCATAGTATAAGAAGAAAAGAGATACCCAAACAGCAACACTGGTTTTTTCCCCTCAAAATCATTTTGAGCTTCTTTCACAAAATATACCATTCATAGAAAACCAGTACAACACAAAGAACATTTTTCCAACAAAGAGAATATACAGAGATACCAAGCCAGTTTCTGTTCAACATGAAACAGAAACTAAAATCACATTAAGCCAACAAAACCATTTCCCAAACCCAATATCAAAAAATATACAAAGAAACAGAAACACAAATCGCATGCAAACAACAACGAAACCCTAAAATAGTTTGCCATCATTTTCCAGAAGAACCAAACCCTTCAGAATTAGCAAGGAGAAAGAGAGAGGAAAGATCTCACCGAGGTAAATTTATTTTAGCCGAATCCAACCCTAGGGTTTCATTTTCCCCTTTTAGATTTACGTGTAATCAATCGCCTCCTGTAAAAATGAACTACAGATTTAGATAGAGGAGAGAAAGGAGAACTAGAAGATGTAAAAAAAATCACGATCGGAGCTACGCCACCGTCGTCACAGCCGTGAGGAGATTTCTGGTGCCGCATGTTTCTCTTCTCCGGTGAAAACATATAGAGAGAGGGCGAGATAAAAAAACAGAGAGAGAGAGAGAGAGAGAGAATTTGTTTTGCCAAATGAGACTCTGTCTCAAATTTCAGGTTTTTGGTTTGTTTTGAGAAAACAAATAACGGGCCCAAATAACACAAAGCCCAAGCCTACCATTTTTTTTAATTGCAAAAACTACTGATTTTGTTTTATATATGTTTGGATTCATGCTATGTACAAACAAGACAACTTGGCGCAGTGGTGGAAGCAGTGCTTCGTAAATGCAAGGGAGGGGGTACGAAACTTCCCCTTGTAACTTTATTTTTCACTATTCTATTTTATTTTCTTTTATTACTATTATCATTATTTTTATCAATAAAATCCCAAAATATTTTATTTAATATTTCTACTTTAATATACTCATCTCATTTTCTTTCAACACAAAAAGGCCAAAAATATTTTCTTATAATTTTTTTTTATATAATTAGATTAGGACTTAATTTATTTTCTTAATTAAATTTTAAAACTTAGTTTTTTTTCTTTTAATTATTTTTATGCTATTTTAGTTAAATATTAAAATCTTTCGTAAAATACTAAAAAATATTTTTCTAAATTAAGTTAATTTATTTCTCTTCTTTTTAAATCATTTTCTTTTTAGTTTATTAGGTTAAGATAAAAACCATTTCTTAACAAAACAAAATAATTCATTTCTTTTTTATTCAATACCTTATACATTATTTCTTTACATTCTTGTATATTATTTACTTCAATTTTTGTACATTATATCATTACTTGTGCATTATATTCATTCACATTTTTGTATATTATTTATTCAAAATTCAACATGGTTGTAATAGATAATTAGATTTCAATTTCTTGCAATCCCCATTTGTAATTTGTACACCCCCCCTCCCACAAATGTTGTAATAGCTTAGTAACTTTAAATTTCGCAATTTATCGCTTTTATATAACATGCTAGTAATTAGGGTTTGTATGGAAAGACTAAAACCAACCAAATAGAAAACCCTAATTCAAGACAAAATCAAACATGAAAACAATACATTTGCACACAAGCACCCCTAGGGTCATTCCACTTGGTTGCCTTATACAAAATAGACATATCATGCATGTGAGGTGTCTTAGAAAAAACAAGCAAATACAAGATCATAGTCCCTCAATGACGCTATCTAAGTTTCCTTTCAAATGATCTTAGTCCCTAAGGAGAATGTTAAGATACCTTGCAACATTGCTAATCATGGTTATATGATGACCCACACCCGTCCTGTTAACATCCAAAGATAGAGTTACTTACCAAATCAATGGTAAGATAACAATGTCAAAGGAAAGGAAAAATGAACAAGAAAGACTTTTGAGTAGGTAGAATGCTCCTAATTACTTGCTCAATTTCAAAACAAACATCCTTGCTATTTTCAAAACAAGCACCTACACTTTCAAAACATCTTACAAACTTGAAAACATTTTTAAAAGATCAACATATTTGTTTACATTCTTACGAATGAGAATCATTACAAAGATTGCCTAAACAATGACCTCTTTACAAAATACTTTCAAAAACCACATCGAGCACAATTTCAAACAAAAAAGCAAGTGATCTAGCAAGTAACTAAGAGCCCATAGAAAACCATGGATGAAAAGGGTGCTAATACCTCCCCTTTTCATAATCTACCCCCCAAATCAAGAAACAATCTCAAAGGTCTTTCCTGTGCTTTATCACCTTTCCTTTTGGATAAAAGAAAAGTCAGTGGCGACTCTTGCTAAACGCAACATTTGCGATCAAATTCAAAACCCTCAAGTCAGTTCTCCCACCGTATCACAGAACTGGCGACTCTACTGGGGAAAATTATAAAAGTTGGGTTACCTTAGGGATAGATCACATTTACTTGATTACATTGTTTGACTTGTATGCTTTACATTATGGTTCTTTGTTTGGGTTTGAATCCTCTACCCGGATTTTGGATACATTATAGGTAAGTAGCAATACATTATGGAAACTGTGCGGGGTATACCGACATGGTCTAAGTAACAGCTACGTTAGTGCGATATATTTATGGGTACTGGTAGCCTTTGAGTTAATCAAAGAGAATACAGGGTCGCTGAGTGATGTCATGAAGCACTAATGAACTTTTAGAACCTTTACTTGACCAACTTGGCCATTTAGGATGTAGTGAGATGACCGGCTTTGGTGCAGTCTGAAGTTGGTAGATACTCGATACTACACTCATTGAGGTTTGGTTTCTTGGGATATTTCGGTCGCCATTAAAGAGGCTTGTGCTGAAACAAAGACCAAGGAAATAAACCAGTGATATTGAGGTCCTTAGAACCCGGTTACTATTACTAGGACATGTTTGAGCCAACTAAACTTCAAGAGGGTACTTACCGATAAAACTCCATGCAAGCCTAGACCTAAGGATTTGTTTGCTTTGTTTGTATATGTATACTTGTACATAACATCATGAACATCATGAACATCATATACATTCACTAACCATTTCAAGGATTTTTGGGATTCATCTTTGTTCTTGTTTTGTAGGATATGGATTCACTTCGCAGGAAATCTATTCAAGTCAATCTTGTAAGGATCCCTCCACAACTTAGGGAGCTAGCTTCAAGGATTCTGGAAAAATATCCATTCACCGAGAGACATGGTCGCCTACTAAACTTGGTCACCTCCAACACAGATGAGGACATGATGAAAGTGCTCTTTCAGTTCTTTGATCCTTTACACCATTGCTTCACCTTTGCTGACTATCAACTTGTGCCTACTTTGGAAGAATTCTCCCGACTCTTGAGGATCCCCATTCTCAATCAACTACCTTTCAACGGTACGGAAAGAGACCCAAAGCCAGAAGAAATTGCTTAAGCTCTATGCTTGCACTCATCTGATCTCACAACTCATTAGGAAACAATGAGTGGTGTCAAAGGTTTCCTAGCAAAGTTCTTGTTTGAGAAAGCTCAAAGTTGTTGGAATTCTTTGGATCTGCAAGCCTTTCAGGAAATTGTGGCTCTCCTCATCTATGGGATGGTGTTGTTTCTAAATCCTGACCAACTCATAGATGTGAACACCGTCAAAATCTTCATATCCTGCAACTCGGTGCCTACATTACTAGGGGATATCCTACACTCTTTTCACACTCGCACAATAAGGAAAAGAGGTGTCCTTATGTGTTGCACTCCTCTCTTGGCAAGATAGTTTATTTCATATCTTCCCCAATCTTTATTAAAGAATGAGCAAGGTTCAAGGTGGTCATAAAGGTTGATGATGCTCAAACATTCAGACATTCATTGGTGCTCCCGATCCATAGAGAATGTTACTATTGTCGGTCGTTGTGGAGAATTTCCTAATGTCCCTTTACTTGGCATTAGGGGAGGTATCACCTACAACCCCTTCTTAGCCTTAAGACAGTTTGGTTATGCCCGAAGGGATGGCCCGCACGAGATGCTGATTCAAGGTTTGGTATTTGACTACGACAACGACGATCAATGTCTTCGCCAGATATTTATCCAAGCTTGGAGGATGTTAAACAAGGTAGATAGCAAGACTTTAGGGAATTAAAATTCCATCCCTCTTGAGCCTTACCTCAAATGGGTACGAACTCATGCTCAGAATCTTATGATGCCTTATCCCTCCATTCTCCCGATAATCATTGAGCCTGTCATAGAAGGAGAGGTTCCATACACTACCCTACATCCTGACATGCCTACCTTGCTTGAATACCTACAAAGGGATTGGATACAACTCAAGGGAGAGCGAGATACCTTTGAAGCCCAATTCTACGCAAGCGAGAAGAAGGTTTTGGAACTCACTAGGCTACTTCATGAGGAGCAGACTTTGAATGCCTACATTGCTCCAAAGAGGATGTGTAAATCAACCGGCTGAAAAACATCAAACAATGAAGTCGCCATCGAACGTCTTTTATCCAACATGTAGGTAAAGGTAAACATCGAGAAAACCTGATGAGGGAGAAGTCACGGTCTTGCGACTGAGAGATTGGGTAAGGGAGTCTGTTACGCGAGGGGAAGGTATTAGCACCCCACACGCCCGTAGTACTCTATGGTATCCACTCTTGTTGTCTATCTTATGGGTGTGTTTAATTTATGCTTATTGTTTATTATTGCTAAGGGGAGAATGCATGCAAAAGAAAGGAGAAAAGAATGTAGGGAAAATAAAATTGTGCTCGCTTGGGCCCTACCCTAATGCCTACGTATCCGTTTTGAGGAATCAGAGTTACCGTAGTTCGGCTCATATGTTTTGTTTATTTACGTTTTTTATGGACGACGTTAATTCCACCTTCTGCCGCAGCTCGACCTTTGGAGACTTATGCGTTGGCACAGAAGTAAATTAATCGTGTCCTTACCTGAAAAGGGTTTTAGAGAAATGGTGCTCAAGCGCACAAAATGGTTTGAATTTGTTTTGTATTTTTGTTGCAGATAATGACTAGTCGACCTCAAGAGAGAGATATTAGACATTTTTCTACTTAGCTGTGAAAGGAGTCTTTGAGAATTGAACCACACCTAAACTTGAGATGAAGAACAATAAGATCGAGAAGAGACCCGCTTATCATTTCCCATACTAAGCAAAGCATGATTCTCATCAGTAGTTTTAAAGTGTTTTGAATTTTGAAAAGAAAAAGAAGCTTTTGTTTTAAATGCATATGCGAAAAGGGAAAGAAAAATCACAGGGAGAATAGTTTATTACTGCACCTAATATTATCGTGCATTAGTAGACCTGAAGTTAGAATTTTGGGGGAAATCTACCTAATGTTAGCATGCATATGGATTGCGATGAAGTACGGAAATGAAGAATAAAATAGAGTTGTGACGATACCGAACGGAGAAGGTCTGTTGCCTCTTCAAAATTGTGTAAGCGGTTCTTGGAGAGGGCTGAGAGATTTCTCTGTGTGGATGAATTGTGTGTTCCTCTCCCTTTTCCATTCTCTCTTGTACAGATTGTTAACAACTTTGATAAAATAGCTAGAAGGTTTATATAGATTGTTGGAGTTCTTGAGAAGTAATTGAGTGAGGTTAGTTATTCTATTTCAAGTTTGTTATTGTGCAGGGGTGCTTTTAGAGAATGGTTAGGGAATGTTTATACAAATTCTGTTTTTGCTAGCAGTTAGTTTGTTATTCTGTTTGGCTTTCTATTTGGAATGAATCTGTTAGGAAGTTTGAGAGTTTGTTATAGAATTGGTTAGGTTAGTGAATTCTGCTATAAACTCCTTTTTTATGTGCAGGGCTGTTATGGACAGTTGGGATTCAGTTTTGAAAACAATTAGAGGTTGGTTAAGGTTTGGGTCCGTTTTTGGTTTTTGACAGTTTACAGGGCTGCTCCTCTATTAAACGTGATCTATTGGTTTCATGTGCAGATATGGCTATAGAATCATGGTTGAAGTGTGTAAGAGGTTCAAGACATAAAATGGAGCGGCATTAGGCTCGGCAACACGAGACATGGATGAAGTTGAAGATTGGAATAAATCTTTCCTTGTAATTTATTTTTGTGTAGTTTTTCTTTGTGATGTAATTGAAAGGATGTACTGAATTGTTTTGTAATTACACCACTTAAATGGAGGAATGTGTCGGACTTGAATAAACTTTGAATTTCTTTTCTTCCACCATTTCTTTTTAATATATGAATGTAAATACCAATATTATGCATCAAGTAACCATTAAGAAGCATGGTTAGGATTGATTAAGAAAGATCCGCCTGATTTGGTCATTAAGTTATCTTTTTAAGCTTACATCTTTGAATTCCCTTCTTTTTCAAATGTATCACAATATAGCCATGGAGGTTGTTTGGAGTTTGTCGAGATACGGAATAAGGTTCGTTTAATATCTTTTGGAGGAGTTTATGGATGTGGTTTGATGTGACTTGGCAAAATTGATTTAAAAACTTTGACTCCATTTGATTCCCTTAGACAATCTGAACTCACAATATCACCTAATTGCTCGAACGAACGCTTCACTAAAATCTTCAATCCCTTGATCCCAATGAAGCCCCGAATGTATCTCTTATGCCATGCTTTCACCTTGAAATGTAATTCCCCTGATATATTGATCTTAAAACAAAAGCAATGCCTTTGAGAAAGCTTTGAACACAAATATGAACTATGGCTGGAAGTATGCCCAAGAAAACCTTTATAATGAATGGTTATCTCTTCTGATCTTCAAATATTGAACATTATCAAACATAAACACCATGGATAAGAAAACCATAATCCCTATGTTTTGAACACACCTTGAGATGACCTTGCAGCTTGAGTAGAGATGATAATAAAAAGTTCCCAAAGAACATGAATACGAAACCCTAGCTTTACAAACCATGACTGATGAAGAACTAGTTAAAACACCCTTGGGTTAAGATGAGAGCCTTAAAGCCATGGAAACCCTAATTCCATCCTATCACTGATTACATGCCAAATTATGTTGTTAGCGAATGTATGCAATGTTAAATGACCTAATGGAGATATGTACATGAGAAAAGTGCGACAATGCGTAAACCAGATAAAAGTAGAAGGGTCAGACAAATTTGGGGTATTACAGCTGCCCCTATTTAATCGTCTTAAACCTGAAAGTACGATTGGTGCGTGCCTTTTAGAAGTTCGAGGTGGAAGATGATTAAATACCAATGCCGAAAATTTGTCCTGGGAGGAAGAGTAAGTGTTTTCTTTATTTATTTTGGTATCTGCTGGGGAAAATAAATTTGTTTTTTTCAATGAAGAGAAAGAGATTGGACTTGTAACGTGGCCTGATGCCAATACAAGACAAATGGTTGGTATGAAAAGACATCGGACGAGGTCTACAGGCGACCTATGATCCTGAGGTGAAACAATGAGAGTGATTTGACAGAGGACCTAGACAAAGGGCGATCTCAGGTTCTAAGACAAAGTATATGGAAGGAACCTAGCCAAGAGGCAATCTCAGGTTCGACGATGATTTGAGGGAAGAACCTATCCAAGAGGCGATCTCAGGTTCGACGATGATCTAAGGAAGAACCTAGCCTACGGGTGATCTCAGGTTCTAAGATGATCTAAGGAAGAACCTAGCCTACGGGCGATCTCAGGTTCGACGACGATCTATGGGGAGAACCTAGCCTACGGGCGATCTCAGGTTCGACGATGATTTGAGGGAAGAACCTAGCCAAGAGGTGATCTCAGGTTCGACGATGATTTGAGGGAAGAACCTAGCCAAGAGGCGATCTTAGGTTCGACGGTGATCTGAGGAAGAACCTAGCCTACGGGCGATCTCAGGTTCGACGATGATCTAAGGAAGAACCTAGCCTACGGGAGATCTCAGTTTCGACAATGATCTATGGGAAGAACCTAGCCAAGAGGCGATCTCAGGTTCGACGATGATCTAAGGAAGAACCTAGTCTACAGGCGATCTCAGGTTCGACGATGATCTATGGGAAGAACCTAGCCAAGAGGCGATCTCAGGTTCGACGATGATCTGAGGAAGAACCTAGCCTACGGGCGATCTCAGGTTCGACAATGATCTAAGGAAGAACCTAGCCTACGGGCGATCTCAGGTTCGACGATGATCTGAGGAAGAACCTAGCCTACGGGTGATCTCAGGTTCGACGATGATCTAAGGAAGAACCTAGCCTACGGGCGATCTCAGGTTCGACGATGATCTAAGGAAGAACCTAGCTTACGGGCGATCTCAGGTTCCAAGAAGGAAACATGGTGTTGTACCCCAAAATTTGCCCTCGCATTTTGCTACAAACAATCTCAGCTTCAGACATTTCCTGACTTTTCAAACTGGCGCAAGAATCGGACAAACGGACTTTTCTTGACATTCAAGCAAAATTAGGGTTTTTTACTGATGTCCAGAGCTCTGATTTGTCTCATACAGTTGGCTTAGGGTTGGGATGATTTTTGGTTCAATTTTGATCAGGCGAGCGTTATCTAGCATTTAATCAGAAATTAAGGTTTTTATAGGCATATTCTCAGAAGAATTTAAATTCCACCGCACTTTGCAGTTTGTTCCGAGATTCGGGTTAAAATTCGCGTTATCTTGATTTAATCAGTAAATGAGGCAGTCGGTTTGAATTCACCAGTCAAAAGGGATATGTGCAATGTGGAGTTACAGTGCTTGGCAAAAGAATCAGTGAAAAAAAAAGGGACTGCATCTGATTAAGTTTTTGTGTCCGACTGTGCGTTGCTTTGAATAATGGATACGTCGAATTCATTTATTTTGATCATGGAAGGTTTAGTTGATTATTTATGATTCTAAGAATTAAAATATTTGAAGTTTAAACCTTCATTTCATTTTATTTTAAGGGACTATAAATAACAAGTGAACAATTAAAGAAGAGAATTGAAAGAAAATTAAATATCAAATGAATTTTTATTTCACATTTAATAATTGTTACAATTGTTATTATTTGAATATTTATTACAAAGTATTTAAATGATAATGATGTACAAGAATTAAACTAAAAAAATAAAAATTCTATCCTATTTCTAAATTCTTCATTCTCCACTTCATGCCGATGCTCCATATTTTTTTATCTGCAAAAAGAAAGAGGAAGTCAGAAGACAGTTAATTAAAAGAGACAGTTAATTTGCTCATCATTAGGGGCCACTGACTGGGATCAGTTGCCCTCTCTGCAAATCACGGGATTTCTCCCGGTTCACAGAGAGGGAAGATTTTTTTGTTCATGAAATGCAAATGCACAATTCTTAAAAATTCAAGGCTGCATAAGAATCTCAATTTCCAATTCAAATTAAACTGAAAAAGTCCAATTCCAACTTTCTATCCAAAGCAAAAAGGAAATTGCTGTCAAAATGCCTAAGGATTACCCAAAGGTACACTTGCTGCAAAGTCAAAATGCCAAAATATCAAAGAAGTGCAAAGCTGTCAAAAGCAGAAGGAGAATGCAGAGAAGTATATGCAAACAAGGTGATATGTTTCATCATTTCCCAGCATAAGAGGGGGGGCCCCTTCAGAACCATAGTACAAATAAAAATCATATAAAATTCTAAGCTGTACTTTAGGAGAGAAGAAAAAGAGATAAAGAGCATAGGCAAAGTTCAGGTTAGGCATAGGCAGTAGGACAGCAGAAGAGATATACAAAAAAGAAGACACAATTCAGCATGGTTCAAAACTACACAGCATGGACAGTTACTAGAAATGGAAAAGATGCCAAGAAATTTTGTCAAACTACCCAGCAAGCATGGATCAAAAGAAAACAAAAATTTGAAATATGGTTAGGCGCCAAAGACCAATAGCAAAAGGACGAAATAATGCAAGAAAAGAGACTGATTGAGCCAAGCACCAATATCACCCATATAACTCAGAACTGAACCAAGATAGGAGGAGAAGCTCATACCTGCCTAACAAAATACAAGTTAACAAAACACTATCAAACCTGAACCTGTCCAAAGCAACAGGTAACCTGCATCAAGCCTCACCCTGCCTCAACCTTCAAAAAACACCATAACCTAAAAACTGATAACCTGCATTTTTCTAAAACCATCCAACTTCAAACCTTGTCAAGTCCAACAACACACTGCAAACCATAACCTGAACAACCTCAAGCCAAGTATCAGTCACGAAACATAGCCCAAACTCATACCCTGTCAAAAACACACAACCTCTAACCTTGATAAGTAGAACAACATAACATACTGAAGCATAACTTGCATCAGCATTAGCCATCAAACTTCATCAAATTTCATCAACCATAAACCCAAACCATCACACCTAAAAACCCATTAGCCATCAAACCTCATAAAAACCATAACTTGCAACCTGAACCAACCCAAAACCCTCCAGGCCTCAGGAAAATGTTCATCATTGGCCATTTCAAATTAAGCAATCCAGAAAGAAGCTAATCAAAACAACAGTTGTTTCAACCATAGCATCTAGCAACAAATTTTCAAAGGTAACCTAAGCCCTCAGTGAAACACATCATGGGGAAAGCTCAAGGCAAAACATTTGAGGCAACAGTTCTAGGCAAGCACACATAGGCAAATCAGAAAAACGAAAGTGGAACAATACTCAGGCAACAATACTCAGGCAACAATTCCAAGAACATACGGATTCCCAAAGGCAACACGAAAGTGGAAGAGATAAAGATATCAAGGCAACACGAGAGAAGGAGAAGCAGAAACAAATCATAGGCAAAGGGACATAAAGTAGAAGAGATAAAGAAGTGAATACATTAGGGTTTCTCAGTGTACATCATCATCAAAGCCCTAAATATAGCAAAGGAACGAAAGTACCAGGGAAGCTCAAAGGTTCATCCAAGCAAGCTCCATCACCGCCGTTCCGGCCTCCTGAAGCATCACCCCTCTTCTCTCCTCCATCTCCAAAAATCAGGTAACGAACCTTCTATCCCTTCTCCTTCACCTCATAGAAAACGAAAAAAATAAGAACTCAAAGTAAAACACGCGAATTCAGAAAAGAAGAAGAAACGTAACAACAAAAGCTAACCTTGTTTCAAGAGGATGTGGAATTCTTGCCTTGGAGGGAAGAGAGTGTGTGAATGATGTTGGTGGCCGGAATCGAGCGCTCAGGAAGCCTAATCGGAGAAGACGAACCCAACGCACGGTGCCGCTCAAGCCCTAACCATCGTTCTGACTGCCAAATGCCTAAACCCTAATTTCGTTCAAAATCCAAACATGGGCTTAACCCGTTCACATTTCCTCTGAAGCCCAAATTATTGTTTTACTACTAATCATTTATCTAACACTAACCTTTTATTTTATTTTATAAACATATTTACTTCTTTTGTTTTATCAAATACTAACCTCTTGTCTTATTTTATTTTATAAACATATTTACTTCTTTTGTTTTTCTTTTGTAAAATACTAATCATTTTAATTATTTTATTTTATAAACAAATGTTTACTTTTTCTTTTATTATTTCTATTCTTTGTAAAATACTCACTTAATTAAAAAATACATTTTTTTTTATCATAAGGTTAAAACATTTTTTTAGATAGATATTTGTACATAAAAATAAACAAAATACTTTTTATACATAATTAACTTGAAAATATTTCTTAATACACATTAAAATATACTTGTATATAAAATAATACATATCGTTTTTATCACACAATTAAATTGAAAATACTTTTTGAAATACATATTTGTACATAATTAACATATAAATCAAAAATACAAGATTAAAACATATATCTAGGTCAAACCCTAATACGCTTCAATTCCATTTCGCACTTGTACATAATTACACAATTCATATACATATACATCTCACATTTACACTTACACAATATATTGCCCTATACACATTTTATCTTATATTTGTACATTCGATATTTACATTTTTGATTGTGACATTCGATTTGGTTGTAAATACTATAAGTCTCATCCCCTTGTACATTTATATCCCCACTCCCTGATACTATTTTGTAATAGCGTAGATTTACATTCCGCAATTTACAGTTTTCCAATTATACCATGTTTAGACCTAGGGTTTGTATGAACATAAAATCAAACGCTAGATAACCTAATACAAGACAAATACATGTAATCAATACACAATCACACTTGCACCCTCTAGGGTAATCCCACATGTTGCCTTCCAAAATGGGCCATGCTTGCACGTCGAGTATCTTTGGCAAAATAAAAGCAAATGATCACAAGTCCCTCAAAGTGTTGCCTAAATGGAATGATCATAGTCCCTTCGAAGTAATTGCCAAAGACACTTGGCACCACTGCATTCATGGTCCATACAATGACCCACGCCCGTCCCGAATAAACTTCCTAAATACAAGATTGCCTACCAATTTCAATGGTAGAACAAAATTGTCAAAGGGGTTAAAACACGACGAAAATATTTGAGAAAGCTTTAGGGTAGATAAACTCTTAAGTACTTGTCAATTTGCAAAGAAAACACTTGCCTAATTTCAAAACCCACTTCACAAACACTTTCAAAAATCAAACTTTTCAAACCCTTGAAACGTCTTTTTAAAAGATAAAACACCTTTTGTAAAACATTCGAGTAAAGAATTGTTACAAGGTTAGCCTAGCACAAGGCATCTTTTCAAAGCATTTTCAAAACAACACACAAAGCACCATTTCATACAATTGAAAACCAAGGCAAGATTGATCTAAGCAAGTACTTAAGAGCCCATGGATAACCATGGATGAAAAGGGTGCTAATACCTTCCCTTTTCATAATCTACCCCCCGAACCCACGAAATATCTCAAAAGGTTTTTGCTGTGCTTTTTTAACCTTTCCTTTAGGATAAAATAAAAAGTCGGTGGCGACTCTTGCTCAACCGCACAAGTGCGAATACGAACGCAAAACACTAGTCAGTTCTCCCACCGTATCACAGCACTGGCGACTCTGCTGGGGATAATTATTTCTTAAAGTGGGGTTACCTTAGGGTTTAGATCACCTTTACTTTCAATTGATTGCTTTGTTTGCTTTACATTTGTGGGCTTTGTATCGGAGTTTTATAGATCCTAACCCGGATCTGGGGAAACCCTTTCAGGTAGCAACAAGGCTGTGAGGGAACTGTGCGGGGTATACCGACATGGTTGAAGCAGTCTGCTACGTTGATGTGGCACTTTGGTGTGTACCGGTAACCCTTGAGTTCAGTCAAGGAGAGTACGGGGCCGCCGCGTGGTGTCGTGAAGCATCAACTGACCTTAGAACCTTAATTGACCATCTTAGCCTTTTTAGGGTAGTGAGATAACTGACTTTGGTGCAGTCCGAGGTTGGTTGATACTCGATACTACACTCAATTGAGGGTTGCTTTCCTGGGATATTTCGGTCGCCAGTTCAGTGGCTAAATCGAAACGATGAACAATGAAAGTAATCCAGTGATATTGGGACCTCTAGAACCCGGTTACTTTTGATAGGACAGGTTTTAACCAACAAACTGAAAGAGGGTAGTACCTGAACCTCATGCAAGCCTAAACCTAGGGCCTTGTATGCTTTGTGTGAATATTGCTTGCCTGTATATACACTCACTTGCTTGTGCATACATGTACATAACATCATAACATCATACCATAGCATTTTAGCATTTTCAATAACCATTTCAAGGATCTCGAGGGTTCTTTTGATGCAGGGTTACGTTGAACCAGACATCTAGCAAAGGGCAAGAGGTTTCTCCTCTAACCAGTCCAATCAAAGTTCAAGTGCAACAACTTGAATCAGTGGCTATGACCCACTCGACATGGTGAGCTTGATTCTCGTGGAAAGACTTCCACCAACACAAAGTTCTCCAATCAAAGATCAAATGCAACAACTTGAATCAATGGCTATGACCCACCCGACATGGTGAGCTTGATTCTAGTGGAAGGACGTCCACCGATGCAGAGATCTCCAATCCAAGAGCAGAGTTCAACCTCTAACATTTTCTTGTGTTTACCCCAAGAGATCCTTGAAAGCATACATCCACATGTCATGCATTTCATTTTAACAATCTTTCCTTTTTCAGGTTTCCTTACTCTCCTGCTGTTTATTTCAGCAAGAGATGGCTCTAGAACGGTCTGTCAAAGACATCCAAGACCAGACTGCTCAGCTGCAGGAGATGTTCATGAACTTGTCTCTGGGGCAAGAAGAGATGAAAGCTCTCCTCACCAACGGCTTGGGGAATTCCAACAATGCCAGGAGTGATCAGATTGCGGAGCTGCAGTTTGATCTGACAACACTGAGGACCCAAGTGATGGGGTATTTGGTGGGCCAGATGGCTCTCATCCAAGACCTATCTCAAAGACAAGAGGAACTCAGAGTTCTGGTCCGCCAACTGCTTCCAAACAACCAACTGGGGCGAACATCTGAGGTCGAAGAGCAAGTCACCGCTCAACCTCCATCAACTCAAGAAGACAAGGGGAAAGCTCCCTTGTTAGCTTCAGGGTCACAAACCCATCAACAACCTCGCCAGCGTCAGCGGGGCAATCGGCGTAAACAAGAAAAGCCGGGAAGACAGTTTACGGAGACTGAGATACCATCATTCTTCATACTGAAGCGCCTGTTGGAGGTCAATTTGCTCACCGTAAAGGACCCTCCTCAGAAGCTCAATATCTCCTCTCCTCGCTTTAATCCCGACGAATTTTGTGTTTACCACTCCTGCAGCCCGGGGCACAGTACCAACGACTGTTGGGCCTTGAAGAACAAGATTCAAGATCTGATCGACATTGGGGTGCTGGAATTCATGCCAGACGGCGAGATGAAGATCTTCCGTTAAAAGGTTCTCCGCTTGAAGTGACGAAGCTCGAATTGAAAGACTTTTGCTTCTTTTTGAATTTTCAAAGTTGTAATCTCTTTTGCTGTCAAACAATTATCTGTTGATGTTAAACTCTGTTTTCATTAATGCATTGCATATGTTTGTCTTGAATTCATCCATTCGTTTCACTACTTTTATGCTTTTCTTTATGATATTTGACTCTTGATAAAAAGCTGCAAGCCTTTAGAGGGAGGATGACGAAACAATACCGTGATCTTATACAGTATGCTTTTGAACAGACCTCGCTGATGATGTACAGGCATTTCTTTCAATTCCCAAACACTGGAGTTATAAGGAAGTTAATTCCTAGTCAACCCCTTCGAGCCAAAGAAGTAGGAGTTTCCTGTTCTGATACAATCAAAACCTTTGATATAAACCTGGGGCAGGGTAGTATCTCAGTTAATTCAAAAGAAAACGCGCATTGAAGTCGCAAACTCTCAGTTCGTAATACAACGAACGACGTCAAAAAAAGGAAAGCGTTCCTTTGGAATCAAAAGACAAGGGTGGTTCCCTATCACATAGACAGTCAATCTCTCAAAAGAGAAAAGCCCACTAAGCCAAAACCTATAAAGGAGGCTTAAGAAAGTTGGGGCATCCCGCTGACAGTAATCCCGGAAAACGGTAACAGTCAGGCAAAAGTTAGGGATAACAAATCAAAATCAAAATAGTGAGGTCATTACAAAACCCTCAACAACATGAAAAGTGTTGGAAAAGAAAAAGGAGATGATGACTGTCCCCCAAAAATTCAAACTGGTGAACCATCGCCCAAAAGACGTTCCAAACTCAAAACAGAGTGCGACGCACAATTGACTGAGCTTAGGTTGGAGAACATCACGAAGAGCGGGTGGGTACAAATATACTTTGAGCCTTTATCCTTTGTTTCTTAAACCGTGAACCAGGCCACGTTACAACCCTTCAAAAGTCCTAATTGAAGCATGGGTTAGTTCGAAAGCGTACTGTTACAAAAGGTATCCTGACTCCTGTAGGGCTTTGCTCTAAATCTTGTGTTAACTTGTCTTGTGAAAAGTTTTCTGCTAAAAACGCATTTTTCAAAACTTCAAGACAAACATAAATTTTGCATTATTCGAATATCACTGTCTGCATTTGACCCTTTTATTTGACAGCGAAGAATTTCATACAGCGAATGTTCGGAGGAACGAAAACTCTCTCAATGAGCAAAATCACTTCAAGAGGATAACACTTCCATCAAATCTCCTATCAACAAGGGGCATGACATGTCAAAATTCAATTAACCTGGGGCAGTCCAGTCAAGGTCCAACAGGTTTTTCAAAGTACAGTTAACCTGGGGCAGTCTAGTCAAGATTTCAAGAAATCTCTCAATATGCAGAGTAATCCGATTCAAGATTCCTTCATCACCACTTGGGGAATTCGAATGTCAAAAGTGTTCAAAACCCGATGCAGTTTTTACACAAGCTCATCATCAGGGAGCCCTACACCGGTTCCTCTTCAAGACTTCTGAAACAAGTTTACGGATTCTTCCCAACAACGGATGCCAATCTACCGACTTGTTCAGATTCTTCGCAACCTTTGAGATTAGTTTACGGACGCTTCCCAACAACGGATGCGGCTCTATTGCTGATTCAACCTCAAGACTTCTGAAACAAGTTTACGGATTCTTCCCAACAACGGACGCTAATCTACCGACTTGTTCAGATTCTTCTCAAGACTTCTGAAAACAGTTCATGGATTCATCCCAACAACGGATGTTAATCTATCAGCTTGTTCAGATGCAACCTTTGAATTCAGTTTACGGAAGCTTCCCAACAACGGATGCTGCTCTATTGCTGATTCAACTTCAAGATTTCTGAAAATAGTTCACGGGTTCTCCAAGTAAACGGATGTTAACCTATCACTTGTTCAGATTCTTCTCAAGACTTCTGAAAACAGTTCATGGATTCTTCCCAAGTAACGGATGTTAATCTATCAACTTGTTCAGATGCAACTCTTTGAAGACAGTTTACGGAAGCTTCCCAACAACGGATGCTGCTCTATTGCTGATTCAACTTCAAGATTTCTGAAAACAGTTCCCGGGTCCTCCAAGTAAACGGAGGCTAACCTATCACTTGTTCAGATTCTTCTCAAGACTTCTGAAAACAGTTCATGGATTCTTCCCAAGTAACGGATGTTAATCTATCAACTTGTTCAGATGCAACTCTTTGAAGACAGTTTACGGAAGCTTCCCAACAACGGATGCTGCTCTATTGCTGATTCAACTTCAAGATTTCTGAAAACAGTTCCCGGGTCCTCCAAGTAAACGGAGGCTAACCTATCGCTTGTTCAGATTCTCCTCAAGCTAACCACCACGGAAGATCGCGCTCGCCAAGATTCTTCCTATTCCCCAGCAGATCAAGAGCTTCAAGTGGTCAATCCCCAGCGAAGTCAGACTTTTAAATCTTCTCCCCACAGAGTTTTTAGAAGAAAATCTTGCATTCCCCAGTAGAGTCAGTCTCCAGAGATACGTCTCTCCCAGCTGAAGATTCTCAATCTGGCCTCCCCAACATTAAGTCTACTAGTTTGGTACTCCCCAGTAGAAGACTTCAGGAATTCCCCAGAAGATTGGTATACAATCCAAGCTCCAAGCTCCCCAGCAATGACCCAGGATTTATTTTCCCCGGCAGCAGTCAAGATACTTCTATCTCCCGATGTCCCGGATTCATCTATCCTATGCAAGACAGCTCTCCAGCTTACATGCACATCCATTTACATTCATAAAACCATGATATACATTGTATCATGCATCATAGCATTGCATCCAACTAACTTTTTGCCTTTTTCAGGTAAGATCAGTCGACAGACTAAAATCATTCAATCTCAAGATTTCTGAAAACAGTTCACGGGTTCTCCAAGTAAACGGATGTTAACCTACCACTTGTTCAGATTCTTCTCAAGACTTCTGAAAACAGTTCATGGATTCTTCCCAAGTAACGGATGTTAATCTATCAGCTTGTTCAGATGCAACCTTCGAATTTAGTTTACGGACGCTTCCCAACAACGGATGCGACTCTATTGCTAATTCAACTTCAAGATTTCTGAAAACAGTTCACGGGTTCTCCAAGTAAACGGATGTTAACCTATCACTTGTTCAGATTCTTCTCAAGACTTCTGAAAACAGTTCATGGATTCTTCCCAAGTAACGGATGTTAATCTATCAGCTTGTTCAGATGCGCCTTCGAATTCAGTTTACGGGAGCTTCCCAACAACGGATGCGACTCTATTGCTGATCCAATCTCAAGACTTCTGAAAACAGTTCATGGATTATTCCCAAGTAACGGATGTTAATCTATCAGCTTGTTCAGATGCGCCTTCGAATTCAGTTTACGGAAGCTTCCCAACAACGGATGCTGCTCTATTGCTGATCCAATCTCAAGATTTCTGAAAACAGTTCACAGGTTCTCCAAGTAAACGGATGTTAACCTATCACTTGTTCAGTTTCTTCTTCCAGACTTCTGAAAGCGGTTCATGGATTCTTCCCAAGTAACGGATGTTAATCCATCAACTTATTTTAGATGCGACTTCCTGAAAATGGCTTGTAGGTTGCTCCCAACCACGGATGTCAACCTATTGCCTGTTCAGATCCCCAGTTCAGAAATGGTCCAAAGCTCGGACACTTTCCTAATGTTCCCTTCCAGATGGCATCCTTAAGCCCATCCCCGACAAGTTTCTGTCACTCTCCTAGATGGCATCGTTAAGCCCATCTCCAAATGGCATCTCTAAGCCCATTCCCGCATCCAGTGCTTTGATGAGTGCAAATTTTTGGGCACTCTAGTGTCCAATCTCCTTTTACCTTCAAGTCGCGAAAGGCAAATTTGCCAATCTAACTCTTCAGGTCCAAGAAGATTGAACAGGGGCAACTGTTGTACCCCAAAATTTGCCCTCGCATTTTGCTACAAACAATCTCAGCTTCAGACATTTCCTGACTTTTCAAACTGGCGCAAGAATCGGACAAACGGACTTTTCTTGACATTCAAGCAAAATTAGGGTTTTTTACTGATGTCCAGAGCTCTGATTTGTCTCATACAGTTGGCTTAGGGTTGGGATGATTTTTGGTTCAATTTTGATCAGGCGAGCGTTATCTAGCATTTAATCAGAAATTAAGGTTTTTATAGGCATATTCTCAGAAGAATTTAAATTCCACCGCACTTTGCAGTTTGTTCCGAGATTCGGGTTAAAATTCGCGTTATCTTGATTTAATCAGTAAATGAGGCAGTCGGTTTGAATTCACCAGTCAAAAGGGATATGTGCAATGTGGAGTTACAGTGCTTGGCAAAAGAATCAGTGAAAAAAAAAGGGACTGCATCTGATTAAGTTTTTGTGTCCGACTGTGCGTTGCTTTGAATAATGGATACGTCGAATTCATTTATTTTGATCATGGAAGGTTTAGTTGATTATTTATGATTCTAAGAATTAAAATATTTGAAGTTTAAACCTTCATTTCATTTTATTTTAAGGGACTATAAATAACAAGTGAACAATTAAAGAAGAGAATTGAAAGAAAATTAAATATCAAATGAATTTTTATTTCACATTTAATAATTGTTACAATTGTTATTATTTGAATATTTATTACAAAGTATTTAAATGATAATGATGTACAAGAATTAAACTAAAAAAATAAAAATTCTATCCTATTTCTAAATTCTTCATTCTCCACTTCATGCCGATGCTCCATATTTTTTTATCTGCAAAAAGAAAGAGGAAGTCAGAAGACAGTTAATTAAAAGAGACAGTTAATTTGCTCATCATTAGGGGCCACTGACTGGGATCAGTTGCCCTCTCTGCAAATCACGGGATTTCTCCCGGTTCACAGAGAGGGAAGATTTTTTTGTTCATGAAATGCAAATGCACAATTCTTAAAAATTCAAGGCTGCATAAGAATCTCAATTTCCAATTCAAATTAAACTGAAAAAGTCCAATTCCAACTTTCTATCCAAAGCAAAAAGGAAATTGCTGTCAAAATGCCTAAGGATTACCCAAAGGTACACTTGCTGCAAAGTCAAAATGCCAAAATATCAAAGAAGTGCAAAGCTGTCAAAAGCAGAAGGAGAATGCAGAGAAGTATATGCAAACAAGGTGATATGTTTCATCATTTCCCAGCATAAGAGGGGGGGCCCCTTCAGAACCATAGTACAAATAAAAATCATATAAAATTCTAAGTTGTACTTTAGGAGAGAAGAAAAAGAGATAAAGAGCATAGGCAAAGTTCAGGTTAGGCATAGGCAGTAGGACAGCAGAAGAGATATACAAAAAAGAAGACACAATTCAGCATGGTTCAAAACTACACAGCATGGACAGTTACTAGAAATGGAAAAGATGCCAAGAAATTTTGTCAAACTACCCAGCAAGCATGGATCAAAAGAAAACAAAAATTTGAAATATGGTTAGGCGCCAAAGACCAATAGCAAAAGGACGAAATAATGCAAGAAAAGAGACTGATTGAGCCAAGCACCAATATCACCCATATAACTCAGAACTGAACCAAGATAGGAGGAGAAGCTCATACCTGCCTAACAAAATACAAGTTAACAAAACACTATCAAACCTGAACCTGTCCAAAGCAACAGGTAACCTGCATCAGGCCTCACCCTGCCTCAACCTTCAAAAAACACCATAACCTAAAAACTGATAACCTGCATTTTTCTAAAACCATCCAACTTCAAACCTTGTCGAGTCCAACAACACACTGGAAACCATAACCTGAACAACCTCAAGCCAAGTATCAGTCACGAAACATAGCCCAAACTCATACCCTGTCAAAAACACACAACCTCTAACCTTGATAAGTAGAACAACATAACATACTGAAGCATAACTTGCATCAGCATTAGCCATCAAACTTCATCAAATTTCATCAACCATAAACCCAAACCATCACACCTAAAAACCCATTAGCCATCAAACCTCATAAAAACCATAACTTGCAACCTGAACCAACCCAAAACCCTCCAGGCCTCAGGAAAATGTTCATCATTGGCCATTTCAAATTAAGCAATCCAGAAAGAAGCTAATCAAAACAACAGTTGTTTCAACCATAGCATCTAGCAACAAATTTTCAAAGGTAACCTAAGCCCTCAGTGAAACACATCATGGGGCAAGCTCAAGGCAAAACATTTGAGGCAACAGTTCTAGGCAAGCACACATAGGCAAATCAGAAAAACGAAAGTGGAACAATACTCAGGCAACAATTCCAAGAACATACGGATTCCCAAAGGCAACACGAAAGTGGAAGAGATAAAGATATCAAGGCAACACGAGAGAAGGAGAAGCAGAAACAAATCATAGGCAAAGGGACATAAAGTAGAAGAGATAAAGAAGTGAATACATTAGGGTTTCTCAGTGTACATCATCATCAAAGCCCTAAATATAGCAAAGGAACGAAAGTACCAGGGAAGCTCAAAGGTTCATCCAAGCAAGCTCCATCACCGCCGTTCCGGCCTCCTGAAGCATCACCCCTCTTCTCTCCTCCATCTCCAAAAATCAGGTAACGAACCTTCTATCCCTTCTCCTTCACCTCATAGAAAACGAAAAAAATAAGAACTCAAAGTAAAACACGCGAATTCAGAAAAGAAGAAGAAACGTAACAACAAAAGCTAACCTTGTTTCAAGAGGATGTGGAATTCTTGCCTTGGAGGGAAGAGAGTGTGTGAATGATGTTGGTGGCCGGAATCGAGCGCTCAGGAAGCCTAATCGGAGAAGACGAACCCAACGCACGGCGCCGCTCAAGCCCTAACCATCGTTCTGACTGCCAAATGCCTAAACCCTAATTTCGTTCAAAATCCAAACATGGGCTTAACCCGTTCACATTTCCTCTGAAGCCCAAATTATTGTTTTACTACTAATCATTTATCTAACACTAACCTTTTATTTTATTTTATAAACATATTTACTTCTTTTGTTTTATCAAATACTAACCTCTTGTCTTATTTTATTTTATAAACATATTTACTTCTTTTGTTTTTCTTTTGTAAAATACTAATCATTTTAATTATTTTATTTTATAAACAAATGTTTACTTTTTCTTTTATTATTTCTATTCTTTGTAAAATACTCACTTAATTAAAAAATACATTTTTTTTTATCATAAGGTTAAAACATTTTTTTAGATAGATATTTGTACATAAAAATAAACAAAATACTTTTTATACATAATTAACTTGAAAATATTTCTTAATACACATTAAAATATACTTGTATATAAAATAATACATATCGTTTTTATCACACAATTAAATTGAAAATACTTTTTGAAATACATATTTGTACATAATTAACATATAAATCAAAAATACAAGATTAAAACATATATCTAGGTCAAACCCTAATACGCTTCAATTCCATTTCGCACTTGTACATAATTACACAATTCATATACATATACATCTCACATTTACACTTACACAATATATTGCCCTATACACATTTTATCTTATATTTGTACATTCGATATTTACATTTTTGATTGTGACATTCGATTTGGTTGTAAATACTATAAGTCTCATCCCCTTGTACATTTATATCCCCACTCCCTGATACTATTTTGTAATAGCGTAGATTTACATTCCGCAATTTACAGTTTTCCAATTATACCATGTTTAGACCTAGGGTTTGTATGAACATAAAATCAAACGCTAGATAACCTAATACAAGACAAATACATGTAATCAATACACAATCACACTTGCACCCTCTAGGGTAATCCCACATGTTGCCTTCCAAAATGGGCCATGCTTGCACGTCGAGTATCTTTGGCAAAATAAAAGCAAATGATCACAAGTCCCTCAAAGTGTTGCCTAAATGGAATGATCATAGTCCCTTCGAAGTAATTGCCAAAGACACTTGGCACCATTGCATTCATGGTCCATACGATGACCCACGCCCGTCCCGAATAAACTTCCTAAATACAAGATTGCCTACCAATTTCAATGGTAGAACAAAATTGTCAAAGGGGTTAAAACACGACGAAAATCTTTGAGAAAGCTTTAGGGTAGATAAACTCTTAAGTACTTGTCAATTTGCAAAGAAAACACTTGCCTAATTTCAAAACCCACTTCACAAACACTTTCAAAAATCAAACTTTTCAAACCCTTGAAACGTCTTTTTAAAAGATAAAACACCTTTTGTAAAACATTTGAGTAAAGAATTGTTACAAGGTTAGCCTAGCACAAGGCATCTTTTCAAAGCATTTTCAAAACAACACACAAAGCACCATTTCATACAATTGAAAACCAAGGCAAGATTGATCTAAGCAAGTACTTAAGAGCCCATGGATAACCATGGATGAAAAGGGTGCTAATACCTTCCCTTTTCATAATCTACCCCCCGAACCCACGAAATATCTCAAAAGGTTTTTGCTGTGCTTTTTTAACCTTTCCTTTAGGATAAAATAAAAAGTCGGTGGCGACTCTTGCTCAACCGCACAAGTGCGAATACGAACGCAAAACACTAGTCAGTTCTCCCACCGTATCACACATGGGTTATGACATGATGATTGTTTAGATAAGCGACACGGACGAGCATCAAGAAAGGTTAAACACAGACGAGTGTTTGAATCAATACGGACGAGTATTGAAAGAAGATACAGACGAGTATCAAAGGTTAAACACGGACGAGTGTTTGAATCAATACGGACGAGTATTGAAAGAAGATACGGATGAGTATCAAAGGTTGAACACGGACGAGTGTTTGCATCAATACGGACGAGTATTGAAAGAAGATACAGACGAGTATCAAAAGGTTAAACACGGACGAGTGTTTGAATCAATACGGACGAGTATTGAAAGGAGATACAGGTGAGTATCAAAGGTTAAACACGGACGAGTGTTTGAATCAATACGGACGAGTATTGAAGAAGATACGGACGAGTATCAAAGGTTTAAACACGGACGAGTGTTTGAATAACTGACCTGGGTGGGTGTTTAGGAAACTTGACACAGACGGGTGTTTAGGGAACTGACTACCAGACAAGAACTGGGTTTAGAACGGCAAAGTGTATTGATTTTGTTGGGCATTGAAAAGGTGAAGGTCACCGATTGGGGACTTTGGGCATGATACCCTCCTGTAGGGACGTATTTTGTCCTTGAATGATTTAGGTCTTTTGTGTAAGGTACCTGATCTGGCTTATGCTTTGTATGCATGTTTGAATTTCTTTTGATGCAAAGATCCACTCTGATGGATCAGCTACGCGCTTTTGAGGATGAAATGTTATGCAATGATAACTATATGCAATGCGAAGAAATAAACTTCATGGGGATAAGAGTAGGCTTGCTGGGAACCATTGCTCATCACTAGGGATGTCAATTCATATCGACGTTGGAAGCCTGCAGTACCAAAGATCGTTGGGGATACTGATAAGAGTACACACTGGGGATCTCTTGAAGACCAAAGATCGTTGTTGACTCTGCTGAGGATTGAATTGCTGACGAAGCGAGTTTTTAGGTAGACTGCTGGATTCTGAATCGTACTGTTGGGGAAGAGATAATCTGGCCAAACCTTCATACATCCTGAACTGTTGAGGGGGTGATAGAAGTGAATATGCCAAAGAATGGATATTGAACACCATGTGGATCCCTTTGAATACATGTCCCAAGTTTACACACACTGGGGAATTATCTCTTGAATCACTTGGGGATAAGAGATGGGCATGGACACCTACGAGTGCCCCGGTTTAGCTCTACGAATGCCCTGGTTTAGCTTTATTGGGGATGCTCTTGATTAACTCCACTGAGGATGCACTTGCGCGTGCTGAGTAAAAAGACGATTCTAGACTTTCTGAATTCACTTGGGGAATCAGACTCGAAGTTGTCTGTAGAAAATGAAGGCAGCTTCGTGTGCTGGCTAATGTCAGGGTGAATGTTATGATGCTTTTAGCTGATTGTAGTGGTCTCGTGCAACATAATTGGCTTGAGCAACTTTGCAAGTACGGATGAGGAATGCCCCTGTCTGGGGGATCTCTGAGTTGAATAGAAGACCATAACATTCGTGCCACAATATGATATGAGGTGGCCTGCCCCAATGTCTTGAGTCACGAAATAAACTGCTCTTGATTACAGCTTTCTTGGAGAGATTTGTCGAATCTCGACGTAACTGCCCCAGGTTGAATGAATTCTGAATAGATTCCTCAATGTGATAGCTTCTGATTGATCGATCTTGAAGAGATTAATCGACGTGATAACCTCTGATTGATAGCTTGAAGATATTAATCGACATGATAACCTCTGATTGGTAGCTTGAAGAGATTAATCGACATGATAACCTCTGATTGGTCGAGCTTGAAGAGATTAATCGACGTGATAACCTCTGATTGTTAACTTTGAGGGAATGCCCCAGATTTGGCTGAGCTTGGAGAGATTGATTCTCGACTTGATTGCCCCAGACTGGCAGACTATGCTAACTTCATCTTTGAATGGTACTCAGACTGTGAAGCACCAAGATATTTTCTCTAGATAAAAACACTGGTTTAACATGCTGCTGGATAAGTCATTTCTCTTGTGGCAGCTGACTCTTGCTTCAACAGGGTATTCAAGCCTCTCTTCTCTGACAAGATTGAGCTCTTTACTGTTTGTTCATTGTGTAAACTTACTTGATGTCGATCAGTTGTTTTGTATGCAGAAGAATGTTTATTATGAGAATGATAATTCTAATGCAACACATATGTAAGTCTTGAAGTTTGAAAAACTTTGCATGAAATGACGTCACAACTCTGTTATGAACGAGTCACTAGCTAGAGAGAAACATTTGCAAATTCTTTTTTATGAAAGATAATGCAAGCATATGATGCCAAAACAGATATTGGAACGTACCTCTTAGGAGTCAATTAAACGCTATCTCGTTGTAGCACGCTTTTGAATTGACCCATGCTTTAGTTAGGACTTTTATGGGTTGTAACGTGGCTTGGTTCACGTTTTTAGAAAAGTATTTTAGGCTCAAAATTATTTGGTGCCCACCCATTCTCCATGATGTACTCCATTCCTACGTTCAGTTGACCTGATATAAGCATTCATCTCTCTAGAAGAGTTTGAGATGGTTGAGGAACCACAGTGGTTTCTTGGACACGACAGTCGCTAACTTCTGATTTTGGTGTCTGATCAGACAACTTTGTTCTTTGATGAGGATTTTCGTTGGTAATCCTTTTCTCGCCTTTTAGGCTTTTCAATTTCTTTCTTGCTTTCCATAATTTTTGCCTGGAAAAATTCTTTTGAATTTTAATTTGGAAGTCCAGCGGGATGCCCCAATTTTTGCCTAAGCGACTTGTTTTCAAGCTTCGACTTAGCGGGGATTTTTGTTTCTTTCTTATTCGTATTTTTTTTGAACAAGTCATTGATCTTTGCGTTGTTTTGATTTGTCAGAAGTGATCGTGACTGCCTGAGTCTCTGGTAGATGATGGATAGCCATTATTGTATCGTCATTTGTTGACCTTTTGACGTGCGAGGGATACTCATTGGGATATAGTCAAACAGACGCACATTATTGTTAGATGAGGGTTAACCATTGTGGTTTTGACTTTCCTCAATCTTTTGATGGATAACCATTGTTGTATCCTTGGATGCACACTCTTGATGAGTTCTGAATGCTTGATCAGATTAGCTGAACACTACCCGCCCCAGGGTTTAAATGAGGGTTTTTTCTGAACAGAAAAGAAACTCCTACTTCGAAGGCTCAGAGGGGTTGATGAGGGTTTATCTCCCTTATATCTCTGGTGTTTAGGAATTGAAACAAGGCTTGTACATCGTCAGCAGGGTCTTACTCAAAAGCGTACCAACCAGAGATTTTTGCGTTTTCAGATTGTCATCATCCTCCTTTGAATCTTTACCTAAGCATAAGACTAGGAAATCTGGCATCAATATGCAAGCAAAACATTTAAAGAGTGATAAAGAATGGATGAGTAAAAATGAAAGGAACACTTCAAGACAAGCATACTTATTGCATTAAGATTTTCGTTCAAAAATAGACAAGTTTCTATATACAAGAAATGTTTAAACAAACAAGCAAGAATGCAAATGAAAATGCAGTAAAGAAACTAATAACTTCCACTGTTGAGGAGACTTGACTCTGTATGGACTTGCCGATTCTGACGACTTTCTATAGTCTTGATGCTCGAGTGAGCGACAGAATTCCCTTTCAGATCTGATGTGAGCACAACAGTCTGTGAATTAATCTAGTCTTGGACTTGGTCTCTGGATGACATACCATCTTCAATCGATTGGCCAGGTGCCCCAGTATAATATTCATCACCAAGCATATCATGTCTTAAAGAAATAATAGACATCATCATCAGAGTTTCCATGACCTGGCTTATCCGACTCTTTAATCCATTATCTTCCTGTTTGAAGAAGTTTCTGACTACGAGCCAAAGCTTGCATGTACCACTCGGAGTTATTCCATAACTGATATCTGAGCATGTGCGGTGAGAAATCAGGTTGAACCTTTGAAGAGAACCCCAGGTCTGAATAATAATCCCCAATCTTCGGGTACCTGTTATGAATGCATGAATATGCATGGGGTGCATGAATGAATGTCATGTCATGTTTTATCATTTCCAAGGAATTTGTGTGCTTTGATTTTGATTTTGCGCAAGTAAGGGATGGAAGAGTTTAGCACAGGACTTGCAAATATAATTCCTTTGAAACAATAGAACATGTATGTTAAGCATGCGGTTAGCCATGTTATGTATGCAAAGGCATGGGATCAAGGTTCCATCATTTCTGAATATGATTGTTGTACTGTTCTGAACCATGTGAGTATCATCAGATCAAAGGTCCGACATAGCTTATGCATATATAAGAACCAAGTACCATGTGGATCTCCCATTGTACGGGATCGAGGCTTCTGGAACATCAGATATTGTTGAGAATTTCTGAACATGCTGGGAATACAAAGATTGAAGGCTTGAATGAACCTCCAGGTAAACAAGTCAGAAACTCAGAAAATAAATATGAGAATGATACAATCATCAACAGAGTATAGCATCTGTATAAAGTCATAACAGAAATCCATAACATAGCCATTAGACCCAATAGTCACTGCCTGAGCATAGTCACCATCTGTACATGAATAACCATCTGAACACAGTCACCATCTGTACCTGTGATAGAAATTCCCTCCCTACTCATGGGTGAAGACTAGGTCAGGGTAAGACAATGGTAACTCAAAAATCATGGGTCCGCCTGAAAGTGCTATGGGCTTACCCACAGACGTGGGTGCCGATAGTAATTCATTTGAACCTCATCCGAGCGTGGTATATGACATGACTGCACTAATCGGACCACGTCCTATAGCCGTCATGCCCCCACTCTATTCCTAGGTGTCCTAGTGCACTCTGGCCTGGGTACTGGGCCTTTTACCTCAATAGTAGCATCCCAACCCAAACAAGAAGCAAATCCAGTACAGTAGTGGTATATGGAAAACAGTAAAATGCAATGCATACGTATGCTCAAGAATGAGTGAATAAACTGAAAGCATGTAAAAATAAACACCCAAAGAAAAGAAAGCGAGAGCTAGGAGCGACTCTGGGATGGACAAGCATTTGGTCGACCTAATCCCCAGTGAAGTCGCCAGCTGAATCAACCGGCTGAAAATCATCAAACAATGAAGTCACCATCGAACGTCTTTTATCCCACATGTAGGGAAAGGTAAACATCGAGAAAACCTAATGAGGGAGAAGTCACGGTCTTGCAACCGAGAGATCGGGTAAGGGAGTCTGTTACGCAAGGGGAAGGTATTAGCACCCCACACGCCTGTAGTACTCTACGGTATCCACTCCTGTTGTCTATCTTATAGGTGTGTTTAATCTATGCTTACTGTTTATTATTGCTAAGGGGAGAATGCATGCAAAAGAAAGGAGAAAAGAATGTAGGGAAAATAAATTTGTGCTCGCTTGGGCCCTACCCCAATGCCTACGTATCCGTTTTGAGGAATCAGAGTTACCGTAGTTCGGATCATATGTTTTATTTGTTTACGTTTTTTATGGATGAAGTTAATTCCGCCTTCTGCCGTAGCTCGACCTTTGGAGACTTATGCGTTGGCACATAAGTAAATTAATCGTGTCCTTACCTGAAAAGGGTTTTAGAGAAATGGTGCTCGAGCGCACAAAATGGTTTGAATTTGTTTTGTATTTTCGTTGCAGATAATGACTAGTCGACCTCAAGAGAGAGATATTAGCCATTTTTCTACTTAGCTGTGAAAGGAGTCTTTGAGAATTGAACCACACCTAAACTTGAGATGAAGAACAATAAGATCGAGAAGAGACCCGCTTATCATTTCCCATACTAAGCAAAGCGTGATTCTCATCAATAGTTTTAAAGTGTTTTGAATTTTGAAAAGAAAAAGAAGCTTTTGTTTTAAATGCATATGCGAAAAGGGAAAGAAAAATCACAGGGAGACTAGTCTATTCCTACACCTAATATTATCGTGCATTAGTAGACCTGAAGTTAGAATTTTGGGGGAATTCTACCTAACGTTAGCATGCATATGGATTGCGATGAAGTACGGAAATGAAGAATAAAATAGAGTTGTGACGATACTGAATGGAGAAGGTCCGTTGCCTCTTCAAAATTGTGCAAGCGGTAATAAAATTCTATCAAAGTTTCCTTGGGCGAGTGATTGAAGAATTAACCCCGAGCATTCCATATTGCGAGAGTTATATCGATGCTATCACAAAAATCTTGACTAAAAATGGCAATAAAAATGATTACCAAATATGAAAAATAAAATAGTAAAAAAAACTCTAATCGAAATCCTAAAAAAGAAATTCCAAAGAATTCTAAAATATTCTATTGTTTTGTATCATTTTATTATCAATTGAGAGAAAAAATTAAACTAGAAGAAAAAACTAAAATAATAAAAAAAGAAAAATTAGAAGAGTCAGGGGGTATAAGCTGAATTCAGGGTGTGTGGCTTAGTAAAGGCGCTAGGCCCAATTCATGAATGAATCCAATAGAAATTTTTTGTTGCACCAATGGCTTCAGGCTGACAAAAAAAATGGGCCTAATGCCATGCAGTTTCGGTCCATGAGCCCTATTGTCTCAATCCATATTATATTCAGCATTTTCATTCAAAATACTTTTTAGCATTATTTTTTATTTACTTATTTATATTTATATTCAGACTTACTATAAAAATAAAAACAAAAATGAGAAAAATGAAATTGAAATGGGAATAGGGTTGAGGAAAAATTTGTCTCTTCATCTCCCTCGCGAAGCTTGAACGGCGCCGCACATGCTCTGGTCTCCGATCGGAATCAGCCAAGGCGATGTCGTCACTCTTCAGCCACTAACACACCGTTTGAATTCTCTGCTTCACTTTAATTCATCACTATGCCAAGATCTCGGCTTCGTTCTTCCGTTGCAGTCATCAATGTCTTCGTGAATTTGATCGCCTCAAAGTCATCTCTTGCGCTTACTCCGGCTACCACGTCGCAATGTTTGAGTTGGACCCCATCTCCGACTCATCTTTCCTTCTTCTACGTCTTTGATATTACATCGAGAAACCCGAAGAATCTTCAAACTTCAGATATGATTTCATCTCTCTGCTTGCTTCTTCTTCCTTTCTCCGATTTAGACTTCTCGCTATTTTTCGGTCTCTTCCCTGAATCTCTGTGTTCTTGCAGTGTTGTTGATGCAGGATCGGTGATGGTTTTATTGATGTAGGTTTTCGCAGATTGTTGAAGATGGTGATTCGTGAAGATGGAGCAGCCAGAAAAATTGTAGAGATTATGACGATTTGAAGACTAAAGGTTCTTCATAGAGAAGTGCAGGACTGTGATTGAGAGAGTGGGTTGAAGATTCCCGGTGAGTTCTTCTGCGAATTCTTTTCTTTTTGTGAATTCTGGGTGAGAAAGTTTCTCTCTTTTTCTTTGCGAGTTTCCAAATGTGTAAATAACGAATGTGAATTCTGTTATGTTCTTGTTGCACAGAGGAACTGAGAGATAAACTCAATAACGCATCAGAGGAGTTGAGATGATTATGATGTGCAACAAAGTTCCAAGAATCACTTTGGATAAACGAAGAGGATGATTAGATTCAATGATGATACTATGAAGAATTGTAATGTGAAGTTGTTGTTGTTGTCGCGATGATGTATCAGTGAAGATGATGAAAAGATGAAGAGTATGCAGGGTGCAGAAGTTCTAAGTTTGAAGATTTTCTGGTGAGTTCCATGTGATTTTTCTGTGAATAATTGTATCTGAATTGTGGTTTTTCTTCTGAAATATCTATTGTGAAGATTTCTTATGAATGAATAGATGGAGAGAGAGTTCTTTCCAGTGATGGAGGAGGAGGATTGATGAAGCATAGGATGAATATGGTGCTGGTGGATCAACTCTTGGAGAGGGCTGAGAGATTTCTCTGTGTGGATGAATTGTGTGTTCCTCTCCCTTTTCCATTCTCTCTTGTACAGATTGTTAAGAACTTTGATAAAATAGCTAGAAGGTTTATATAGATAGTTGGAGTTTTTGAGAAGTAATTGAGTGAGGTTAGTTATTCTATTTCAAGTTTGTTATTATGCAGGGGTGCTTTTAGAGAATGGTTAGGGAATGTTTATAAAAATTCTATTTTTGCTTGCAGTTAGTTTCTTATTCTATTTTCCTTATTATTTGGAATGAATCTGTTAGGAAGTTTGAGAGTTTGTTATAGAATTGGTTAGGTTAGTGAATTCTGCTATAAACTCCTTTTTTATGTGCAGGGTTGTTATGGACAGTTGGGATTCAGTTTTGAAAACAGTTAGAGGTTGGTTAAAGGTTTGGGTCCGTTTTTGGTTTTTGACAGTTTGCAGGGCTGCTCCTCTATTAAACGTGATCTATTGGTTTCATGTGCAGATATGGCTATAGAATCATGGTTGAAGTGTGTAAGAGGTTCAAGACATAAAATGGAGCGGCATTAGGCTCGGCAACACGAGACATGGATGAAGTTGAAGATTGGAATAAATCTTTCCTTGTAATTTACTTTTGTGTAGTTTTTCTTTGTGATGTAATTGAAAGGATGTACTGAATTGTTTTGTAATTATACCACTTAAATGGAGGAATGCGTCGGACTTGAATAAACTTTGAATTGCTTTTCTTCCACCATTTCTTTAGAATATATGAATGTAAATACCAATATTATGCATCAAGTAACCATTAAGAAGCATGGTTAGGATTGATTAAGAAAGATCCGCCTGATTTGGTCATTAGTTATCTTTTTAAGCTTACATCTTTGAATTCCCTTCTTTTTCAAATGTATCACAATATAGCCATGGAGGTTGTTTGGAGTTTGTTGAGATACTGAATAAGGTTCGTTTAATATCTTTTGGAGGAGTTTATGGATGTGGTTTGATGTGACTTGGCAAAATTGATTTGAAAACTTTGACTCCATTTGATTCCCTTAGACAATCTGAACTCACAATATCACCTAGTCGCTCGAACGAACGCTTCACCAAAATCTTCAATCCCTTGATCCCAATGAAGCCCCGAATGCATCTCGTATGCCATGCTTTCACCTTGCAATGTAATTCCCCTGATATATTGATCTTAAAACAAAAGCAATGCCTTTGAGAAAGCTTTGAACACAAATATGAACTATGGCCGGAAGTATGCCCAAGAAAACCTTTATAATGAATGGTTATCTCTCCTGATCTTCAAATATTGAACATTATCAAACATAAACACCATGGATAAGAAAACCATAATCCCTATGTTTTGAACACACCTTGAGATGACCTTGCATCTTGAGTAGAGATGATAAAAAAAAGTTCCCAAAGAACATGAATACGAAACCCTAGTTTTACAAACCATGACTGATGAAGAACTAGTTAAAACACCCTTGGGTTAAGATGAGAGCCTTAAAGCCATGGAAACCCTAATTCCATCCTATCACTGATTCCATGCCAAATTATGTTGTTACCGAATGTATGCAATGTTAAATGACCTAATGGAGATATGTACATGAGAAAAGTGCGACAATGCATAAACCAGATAAAAGTAGAAGGGTAGGACAAATTTGGGGTATTACAATGTGCACTACCTTTTTATCTTAGAGTTTCTTGTATTTGTTTTGCCCAAGAAGGCATTATTGTACTCAAGCTTTAATCTATTAATATAAAGCGTGTTTCCTTTTTGTCTAAAAATGAATTTGAATCTTAAAATCCTTGAAATCATCGCATACGTATTTACCATTCATCATAACATAAGCAGGTTTCTTGCAACTAGTCTCCTCATCTCTCTACTGTTTATTTCAGTAAGATGGATCTAGAGAAAACGGTGAAGGATCTCCAAGCCTAGAATGCACAGTTTCAACAGTTATTCTTAACTCTGGCCAAAGGACAAGAAGAGTTGAAGACTTTGCTAGATGAGGAAAAGAAAAAGAAGACAACGAAGGTAACTGGAGTTCTAAACATGGGAAGAAGATTTCATGGGCAGACAAGAAGGACCCTAGACTTTGCAACAACATTCGGTGAGAGATACAATCAAGATGGGAAAGGCAAGGAAATAGTAGTCCCGTCAGAATCAGAAGAGGGAGAGGAAGAAGAATACTATTTTGAAGAAAAATACCCTCCAGCTGATGACAAGTATAAACATCTCGAAGAGCGGTTGAGCGCAATGGAAATCCAAAAAGTGTCTGGCTTGGACTTTGAGGAATTGGGTTTAGTATCAGGGATTTCCATTCCTCCAAAATTCAAAGCACTTGTGTTTGCCAAATATGATGGAGTTTCATGCCCTAAAATGCATCTTCGATCTTATGTGAGGAAAATCTAACCCCATACCGCTGACAAAGACTTATGGGTACACTTCTTCCAAGACAGTCTGTTTGGAACTCAACTTGATTGGTTTTATCAGTTAGAAAGAGCCAACATTCATAATTGGGAATACCTTGCTGCAGCTTTTTACAAACAATACCAATACAATGCTGATCTTGCACCTACCCGTACTCAACTCCAGAGTATGGCCATGGTTTCCAATGAAGGTTTCAAGGACTATGCACAAAAATGGAGAGACTTGGCTGGAAGAGTTCAGCCTCCCCTATCTGAAAGAGAATTAGTAGACATGTTTTTGGGCACCTTGTATGGTCCCTTCTTCAATCACCTAATTGGGAGTTCATTGGCGGGTTTTACTGAACTGATATTGACCGGAGAAAGGGTAGAAGCCGAGATAAAGAGTGGAAAGATTCAAAAAGATACATCCTCTGCTGCTATAAGGAAGCCATTTATCAGAAAGAAAGAAGTTGTTGTTGTTTATCCTCAGAGAAATCAAGATAGGGCCGTACGCCGTCCAATGGTGGGGGCTGTTATGATTCCTAAACCTGCGCCTGACCAACAAAGAAACAACCGACCAAGGATGGAAAGACCACTCAGACAATTCACCAGAATTAGCATGACCCTGTCTCAGGTATTGCCACATCTGTTAAGATCCAACCTAGTGACCTTGAAAGAAGCTCCAAAGAATCCTAATATAACATCTCCTCACTATCATCCTAATGCCCCCTGTGCATACCACTCTGAGAGTCCCGGTCATGACACTAATAACTGTTGGGCTCTAAAGAACAAAATACAAGACCTCATTGAAGCCAAAGAGATTGAATCTGATGCGCCCGAAAAGCCAAGTGTCATTTCCGCCCCTATGCCCAAACATGGCCATAATACCAATGCCATTGAAGAAGATATGTTTGTTACTTTAGCTGATGAACTTAGGACCCCACTCTTGACTATTAAAGTAAACTTGTTGAATGCCGGTGTTTTCCCGGGCTGTGACGAAGGCTGTCATTTCTGTTTGTCCTTGCTAACCAGTTCTCCTTTGTTGAAAGCAGGCGTTCAGTGCCTAATAGATAACAAAGAAATTTTGTTTGAAAAAACTTCTGTTCCACCTGTTCCTTTTAAAGATGTTTCTATCATTACCATTTCCGCCAATTCTTCCAGGGTCTCCACCAAAAGACCCGTTAGAATTACATCAGTTCCGAAAGCAACCCCTTTGATAATTACAATGCCTGGACCAGTCCCGTATTCGTCAGACAAAACCATACCATGGAATTATGGAGGGGATGTCTACTACCACGGTGTCAAGCAAGATTGGCCAGCTGCCGAAGATTCAAGTTCCGAGAAAGTTAACTCTGATATCAGTAATATTGTGGGGACTAGCAAGATTACCCGAAGCGGAAGGATATTCTCTCCAGAAATTGCTCCCCCAAAAGCAGTTTCTGGACCCGTAATCATTCTTGTTGTTGTTGCTCCTCCGAAGGCTATTTCCAGTCCTACAATCATCTCCACCAATATTCCAATTGATAAAGCTGATACAACCCATGTTATTACTCCTACTGACATTCCTGCTGCCGAGTCAACCGAGACCCGAGGTAAAAGCATTCTGATTGAGCCTGTCCGGACAAAGGCACAATCATTGGCTATCCCTGAGACCTCCCGGAAAGAGATGGAGGAAATTCTGAAGATCATAAAAAGAAGCGACTAAAATGTAGTTGAACAATTGGGGCAAACTCCATCTAAAATTTCCATCCTGGCTTTACTACTATGTTCCCAGGCGCATGCAAAATCCTTGGTAAAATTCCTAAAAACTGCCCATGTACCCCAAGAGACATCTGTCGATCAGTTCCAAGACTGCGTAGCCAGCTTGACTGCGGATAATGGTCTAGGTTTTTCGGATGCTGATTTAACACCAAGAGGAAGGAAGCATAATGAGGCATTGCATATCTCAATTGAATGTAGGGGCACAACCTTGGCTCATGTTTTGGTGGACACTGGCTTATCTCTGAATGTATTGCCTAAAAAATCTCTTGATAGGCTTGACTGTGAGGGATTGATATTGAAGCCAAGTAACATAGTAGTAAGGGCCTTTGACGGCTCGAAAAGGATGGTACATGAGGAAGTGGATATCCCCATAAAGGTTGGGACCCAAACGTTTGATTCAACTTTTTATATAATGGATATCCGCCCTTCATACTCCTGCTTGTTAGGCCGACCATGGATTCACAATGCTGGCGCTGTTACTTCTAAGTCGCACCAAATGCTGAAGTATCCAATTCAAGGGAAGATTATCACCGTTCATGAAGAAGAAGAGTATATGATCAGCCATCTCAATTCCTTCAGATATGTGGAATTAGATGGTGAATTTATTGAAACTCCATTCCAACACTTTGAAGAAGTCCCGCAAGACGTGGCAGTAACGAAGGTTGTGTCTCAGGTTCCCAAGATCACAAGGCCTCCACTCAGGATTTCATCTTTGAAGGATGCCAAGGCGGTAATAGAATAAGGTGGGCGCACTATTTGGGGACAACTCCCAGATATTCCATACAAGTCTGACAAGTTTGGCCTAGGCTTCACTTCAAGTGCTCAGAAGACTGTCCGCCGCGCTCGTGCTGGAGGACCACCCTTGAAGATTAGCAACCGTGAAGTCAATGCGGTAGAGGATGATGAAGATGGTTGCAACCTGGAGGATTGGATCTCCCCAACTATTTGTGGAGGGCTCAGCAATTGGGAGGATATGGATTTTGTCCCGATCACTTTTATCCCATAGTAATTTGTCTTTACATTTTGTTGGATCTGTAACATTAAAACAATTCAAACTCTTAAAACCTTGTGTCTTACCCGAGGTACAATGGTCTGTTTGTAAGGGTTATTATCTCATTTCCATATGACATCAATGAATCATGGACGTTTTGCATACAAACTTTGTGCTCATTGTTTTTGATTTTTTTACATTTTCATTTCTTTCAAAGATAGTTATACCCTTACACACACTCACACTCATAATGCAGTTCTACATCCATTCGGGATCCCATGGATAACGATTCTGCTATGGCTTTTTGTGACTCGGAAAATCTAATCTACCAAGCCGAAGACGAAGGTGAGGAAGATTGTGAAGTACCAGAGGAACTTTCCAGATTACTACAACAAGAAGAGAGAACCATTCAACCCCACGAGGAACCAGTGGACACAATCAACCTGGGTACCGAAGAAGACAAAAGAGAGGTCAAGGTGGGTGCCAATCTGGAACTGGGTGTCAAGGAACGTCTGATTCAGCTGCTACACGAGTATGTTGAGGTCTTTGCCTGGTCGTATGAAGACATGTCGGGACTTGATACAGATATTGTGGTACATCGTCTGCCTACAAAAGAGGATTGTCCACCAGTAAAACAATGCGACCAGATATGTCAGAGAAGATTAAAGCGGAAGTCATGAAGCAATTCAATGTTGGATTCTTGGTCGTCACCTTCTATCTGCAGTGGGTTGCCAATGTTGTTCCCGTGCCCAAAAAGGACGGCAAGGTACGAATGTGCGTAGACTATAGGGCAAGCCCTAAGGATGATTTCCCACTTCCCCACATTGATATTCTAGTTGACAATACGGCACAACATAAAGTGTTTTCCTTCATGGACGGTTTCTCAGGCTACAACCAAATCAAAATGGCGCCTGAGGACATGGAGAAAACAACATTTGTCACACAGTGGGGCACATTCTGCTACAAGGTGATGTCGTTCGGACTGAAGAATGCTGGGGAAACCTATCAGCGTGCCATGGTAGCTTTATTTCACGACATGATACATCACGAAATAGAGGTCTATATGGACGACATGATAGCTAGATCTCAAACAGAAGAAGAGCATCTTGATCATTTACAAAAACTATTTGAGAGACTAAATAAGTATAGATTGAGGTTGAATCCAAATAAATGCACGTTTGGAGTAAGGTCTGGTAAACTCCTAGGATTTTTCGTCAGCAACAAGGGTATTGAAGTAGATCCTGCCAAGGTAAAAGCGATACAAGAGATGCTTGCTCCTCGTACTGAGAAGGAAGTCATAGGATTCTTGGGACGTTTAAACTACATTGCCAGATTCATTTCTCACCTGACAGCTACTTGTGAGCCAATCTTCAAACTATTGAAGAAAGATCAAGTAGTCAAATGGAATGTTGAATGCCAGACTGCTTTCGACAAGATCAAAGAATACCTGCAAGAGCCTCCTGTTTTAACGCCACCAGTCAAAGGAAGACCATTGATCATGTATCTAACTGTCTTAGAAAATTCAATGGGGTGTGTGTTGGGGCAGCATGACGAGTCTGGCCAAAAGAGCACGCTATTTATTACCTGAGCAAAAAGTTTACCGACTGTGAAACAAGATATTCACTGCTCGAGAACACTTGTTGTGCTCTGACATGGGCTGCTCGCTAGCTAAGACAGTACATGCTGACTCATACTACCCTGTTGATATCTAAAATGGATCTGGTAAAATACATCTTCGAGAAGTCGGCTCTCTCTGGAAGAATAGTGAGATTGAAGATGATCCTGACAGAATATGACATACAATATACTACCCGGAAAGCAATAAAGGGCAGTATACTCGCTGATCACCTTGCTCACGAAGCTGTAGAAGACTACCAGTCCATGAAGTTTGAATTTCCGGATGAAGATATCATGATGTTAGACAACTGTGAAGAATTTAGGCCATATGACGGACCTGAACAAGGATCCCGATGGACCCTGTTCTTTGATGGGGCATCCAACGCACTTGGAAATGGTATCGGTGATGTACTCATATCTCCGGAAGGATGTCATACTCCTTTTACTGCAAGACTATGCTTCAATTGTACAAATAACATGGCGGAACACGAAGCATGCATCTTCGGTCTCAAAGCTGCCATAGACTTGGGGATCAAATCCTTGAATGTATTCGGAGACTCAGCTTTAGTTATCAGCCAGATCAAAGGGGAATGGGACACCAAACACTCTAACCTTATCCCTTACAAAGAACATGTTTTGACATTGCTCCCTCATTTTGAGAATATTACCTTCTAGCACTTCCCGCGAGAAGAAAATCAGCTAGTAGACGCATTAGCCACAATGTCATCTATGTTTAAACTTAAATGGGATAATGAGGCTTCCCAGATCACCATTGAATGAATGGATGAACCAGAACACTGTCACGAGATTAATACTGAGGAAGTAGTGGACTAGCCATGGTTTCACGAAGTCAAGAGGTATCTCAAGGCTCAAGAATATCCAGAAGGAGCTTCAGTCAATGATAAGAATTTCTTAAGAAGATTATCTGCTAAGTTCTTCCTTAGTAATGGCATTCTTTACAAACGCAACCATGAATCTGTGTTACTTCGGTGTCTAGACAAGATTGAAGATGAAAGGATCATGGCCGAGTTACATGAAGGCACTTTTGGAACCCATTCCAGTGGGCATACGATGGCAAAGAAAATCCTACGGGAAGGCTATTACTCGTCTACCATGGAAGCAGATTGTTATCAACACCCTCGAACCTGCCATAAGTGTCATATTTATGCTGACAAGGTGCATGTACCTCCGGTTTCTCTGAATGTTTTGACGGCTCCTTGGCCCTTTGCCATGCGGGGAATTGATGTGATTGGGGAAATCAAACCAACAGCTTCCAATGGACACTGCTTCATCTTAGTGGCCATTGACTATTTCACCAAGTGGGTGGAGGCAGCTTCTTTCGCTTCCGTAACCAAGAATGTTGTCGCCCGGTTCATCAAGCAGAATCTTATCTGTCATTACGGTATCTCGAAGAGGATCATTACAGACAATGGTACAAACTTAAATAATACTATGATCACCACCCTGTGCGAGCAATTCAAGATCCAGCATCACAATTCTTCCCCTTATCGGCCGAAGATAAATGGTGTTGTCGAAGCCGCAAATAAAAACATTAAAAAGATCATACAGAAAATGACAGTCACATACAAAGACTGGCACGAGATGTTACCATTCGCTCTCCACGGATATCGTACTACGGCTTGCACATCAACCGAGGCAACACCTTATTCTTTGGTTTACGGCATGGAAGTTGTCTTTCCTATTGAGGTCCAAATCCCCTCTCTGAGAATTATGAAGGATGCAGGGATGAATGAAGACGATTGGATCCAGACTCGACTTGATCAACTAAACTTGATTGATGAGAAAAGGCTTACTGCTGTCTGTCATGGTCAAATGTATCAAAAACGGATGATCAAGGCTTTCAATAAAAAGGTCAAACGACAAGTATATCAGGTTGGAGATCTAGTGATCAAGCGTATCATACTACCACAAGGTGATCCCAGGGGAAAATGGACTCCTACATACGAAGGACCATTTGTGATCAAAAACATATTCTCTGGTGGCGCAATGATCTTGACTACCATGGATGGTGACGACTTGCCACACCCTACAAACACAAACATAGTCAAAAGATACTACGCATAAGAGACCCGCTAGGTTGACGCACCTAGGCAAAACAAGGGCATCCCGGTGAACCAAAAGGTTCAGGCAAAAATTAGGGATAAAACAAAAAAACACACCCGGCAAGTTGAAAACCCGAAAGGGCGGCTTGGGAAAAAAAGGGTATCCCGGTGGACTGAAAACCCGAAAGGGCGGTCCAGGCAAAAGTTAGGGAATTAAAGCGTATGACTATATCCCATTGGATCACTTTACGGACAATCTTTGGCTCCAACTAACAAATTCAGTGGTTCTGATCAATTCAATCATCTTCGGACGAGGCAACAAATAGACAAGATGCTCAGAGACATGAAGGCTATGGCGAAATGGGAATCCCATGGGATTATTACACATAGCTATCTTTTCTTTGTATCAAAATTTTCATTTTTTACGATGGCATCCTCTTACTAGAATGTTTGTCTCATTGTACAAAAATACTTACTCAAAGTCAATACAAAGATATCTCCTTGAAAGTGCAAAAACTATCTGTTTTTCGTTACGCTTGTGTTTTGTTTACCAAAACGTCCAATGTTTCATTGTTGAACATATGCATTTGAATATAATTACTATTTACAAATAAACAAAATAAAAGACAATTACTGATGGATTTAAGAGATAGGGAAATCTCTCTAAGTTATTTTCCACAAAAATCCCCCGCATTGTACAGATTAATCCCCAGCGGAACAAAGCTTCCAATTATCAATCCCCGGTAGAAATCATCCAATTTCTCCAGATTCCCCAAATAGATTTTTCAAGCAGTACATGGCATTTCTCTTACAACAGAGTTTATTTCTCTAAACGGAAATTCGTCAACACTTCGACTTCAAGACATGAAGACTTACATATCCTTAGCAACATTCAGGGATTTATTTTCCCCAATCCAACAAACAGCATAATAGACTAGCTCACATACGCATACATTGCATCCGTATATCATAAACATTGATAAAACGAATGCATTATATCATACATTTCATACAACATGACTTTGCATTTTAGCTAACATTTTACCCTTTTCAGGATAAGGTTAACAGCTACCATTAACAATGTTCAAAGTTTGCAGATACAGTACAGATACACTCCAGACACGGATGCCATCCTGATACTCATTCAGATTCGGATTTTAGATACAGTTCAGATATGCTCCAGATACGGATGCCATCCTGATACTCATTCAGATACAGCTTTCAGATACAGTTCAGATACGCTCCAGACACGGATGCCATCCTGATGCTCATTCATATTCAGATTTTAGATATAGTTCAGATATGATCTAGACACGGATGCCATCCTGATACTCAGTCAGATTCAGATTTCAGATACAGTTCAGATACACTCCAGATACAGATGCCATCCTGATACTCATTCAGATCCAACTTTCAGATACGCTCCAGATACAGATACCATCCTGATACTCATTCCGATTCAACTTTCAGATACAGTTTAGATACGCTCCAGATACGGATTCCATCCTGATACTCATTCAAATTCACCTTTCAGATACAATTCAGTTATGAATATTATTTTGTTGCTTATTTAAGACCTCTTATGGTTCAGACAAATCTCTCAATGATTATTCGGATTCTTTCCTAGTAGGTCCTTTTTTCTGTTTCAAATAAATCACTCCAAAGGTTTATTCTGATTCGTTCCCAGTTGAAATCAAGGTCGGACTTAGTCTATTTTCTGTCAACAGTCACCCTTGGATGGCATCTGCAAGCCCATCTCCGACAGTTATCCCTCAGTTCATCCAATGGCATCTTTAAGCCCATTCCCAATACAATATATTCAAGGCATTACTTTGTACACCAGTAAGTGCAAATTTTTGGGCACTCTAGTGTTCAATCATCTTCCACTTTCAAGCTACAAACGGCAAGCATGCCAATCTCACTTTTCAAGTTTAAGAAGATTGAATAGGGGCAGCGGTTGTACCCCAAAATTTTCCCTCCCATTTTTCATGCAAGATATTATCCTAGGGTTTCTCGTATACTCAATTTGGCTCAAAGGTTGATCAGACAAATTTTCTTCTTAGGCGGCAAATCAATAATTAGGGTTTGGTATTTCTCAGAGAAAATTGAGTTTTCAAGGTTTCAAATGGTATCCATAAGTCTTCCTATCTCTTCAAGGATGTTTATGCCAGTTTTCGAACTTTACATTGCAAGTTGGCCCAGTCGTGGGCTCAGATAATTGAAAACGATTACATTGACCCAAAAGTCGACCTTTTGCGAGAGTAAGTTCAAACGATTATAACTTCTTCATTACTCGATATTTTTAGCAGTTCTTTTTGCGTATGATTCTCCTTGATGTCATCTCCTTTTTCTCTTCACAAATCAAGAGCTGATCACGTGTAGAAGATCGCCAAAATTTGAATACGTTAGAAGTCACATCATGGACTTTGACATAATTTTAAGTAATTGTCGTTTAATTTCTAAGAATTGTGATTTCCTCAAATTACAAGATCTTGAAACGATTATTTATGCGTAGGGTCATAAGTGATTTCGCTCATAAGTTTACCTTCATAGGTAAAAAGAGAATTTTGTTTGGAAGGCTTTAAAAGTTATCGATTCGTCGCAAGTCATTTGTTTGATTCTGAATGTTCTTAACCATAAATTGTTGAGGTTTGTTAAAATCGACGATTGGTTTTAAAGCATGTTTTGTTAAGACTTTGAGGTCCCATTTTTAATTAAGTGTGGCGTGCGAACTCAGTTTGATTACCAATTTGACTTAGTCAAGAATTGAGGATTAGGACTGTCATTTGGATGACCTTGGCTTTGGGTTTGAGTTAACTAATTTGGATTTGAATTCTTAGACATTTATTTTGTTTAAGAACGTTTATTGGAGTATGAGGCCTTTGTTTTATTCAATCACTTTGTGATTTTTTGAAATTCAAGAAACCAAATCATATTCTTGAGGCAAGTGGCCATATCTATTTGGAACCAAAATTCAAAGATGGAAATTTCCGTTTGGTATTAATAAATCTTAAATGACTATCAAGTTTCATACTTGTTCCAAGTGGTCGAAAAATTTATTAATCGCATTACCAAAGGGAAAGATTACAAAACTTCATGTTTTTATTCTAAACAAGTGACAAAGTCATACATGTTTAACTACAAAAAAAAAATAAAACAAACAACAACTCTCCTATTTCTTTCCTATACAAAGAAAAAAATAATTCTTCATTATTCTTGCTCCTTCAAATATTTCACATTCTTCAAGTCCTCCTTCATCACCTTTCCAAACTCATAAAATATGAAACAAAAAAAAAGGAAAAAAAGAGTTAGTATATCAAAGCAATTAAAAGTGAATAAAGAATTGAAAGATTGCTAAACTCATCATTAGGGTGTTTTTTTTTAGAATCAGAGAAGAAGGGTTTGGTGTTCTAAAGCCTCAAACAAATTCAGTTTTATCATAGGCCAAGTTCCTATTGCAAATCTCAAAGGAATCGGTTCACAATAGATAAAAGGTGCATATAGAATTTCAAGCCCAACAGATTTCAGCCCAACATGAACAAAAGTCCTCATACAAATCTTGTTTAATCATTGGCCTGAGAATTTATGGTTTGCAAATCACAAAGTAAAAGTTTAGTTCACAAACAAGACAGACTAGAATTTCAAAAGAATCAGTCTTTCGTAAATCACCAAGTGGGTTCACAAAAAAAAAATAAGGAGGAAATATCAAATCAACAATAACAGCCTCATACAGGACATACATCATTGGCTAAAAGAAAATCATGTTCCCAAGTTTACTGCAAAATCAAACTATTGACAGTAAAGGAAGGGAAAGCTACAATGCAACAGGTAAAAAAAATATACAAACCAGCAAAAAGAACAAGTACAACATAGCAGCAGCAAGAAGGCAAAACAGATGAAAGGGGAAAGATTAAAAAAGATATCACCTAGCTTACATAACACGCCAAAGTCAACTCAACCCAAATGTTGCACAAAATAGGCCAACTCAAGGCATGTACCTCAAGATATTCAAATCAGAATTAACATCATGTTTCCATGCAAACAATCCAAAAGCCTCATATTTGTTGTTTCCATCAAAGTCAAAATTGTAATGTCAAAATCACAGGCCTAGTTTTGCTACAAATCTCAAAAACAAACAAAGTTGTTTGGTTTATAGAAAAAGTCTACAAGCGACAAAGTACAAAAGCCACCAGCAAATACAAGTTAGAAAAGAAGCAATACAGAAAATCACGAAGTCAGCAAGTATAAAAGTAGTCAGCAAAAGTCAGCATTTGATATATTAGTAAAGAGGGAAAGCTCATAAAGTGTTCATCACAGTACAGAAAACACAGCCCCAAAAACCAGCAAAAGCCACAAAATTAGTAAAAAGCAAACAAGTACAAAGTCGAATCATCAAGTCAGAACTGAAGCAAAGCAAAGTCAACATCAATGTTATCATGAAAATTAAAGTGAATTGAACGGGAAAGCCATAGTATAAGAATAAAAGAGATACCCAAACAGCAACACTGGTTTTTTCTCCTCAAAATCGTTTTCAGCTTCTTTCACAAAATATACCAATCATAGAAAACCAGTACAACACAAAGAACATTTTTCCAGCAAAGAGAATATACAGAGATACCAAGCCAGTTTCTCTTCAACACAAAACAGAAACAAAAATCATAGCAAGCCAACAAAACCATTTCCCAAACCCATCATCATCAAAAAATATACAAATAAACAGAAACACAAATCGCATGCAAACAACAACGAAACCCTAAAATAGTTTGTCATCATTTTCCAGAAGAACCAAACCCTTTAGAATTAGCAAGGAGAAAGAGAGAGGAAAGATCTCATCGAGGTAAAGTTATTTTAGCCGGATCCAACCCTAGGGTTTCATTTTACCCTTTTAGATTTACGCGTAATCAATCGCCGCCTGTAAAAATGAACTACAGATTTAGATAGAGGAGAGAAAAGAGAACTAGAAGATGTGAAAAAATCACGATCGGAGCTACGCCACCGCCTTCACAACCGTGAGGCGATTTCTGGTGCGGCGTGTTTCTCTTCTCTGGTGAGAACATATAGAGAGAGGGCGAGAGAAAAAAACAGAGAGAGAGAGAGAGAGAGAGAGAGAGAGAGAAGAGAGAGAGAGAATTTGTTTTGCCAAATGAGACTTTGTCTCGAATTTCAGGTTTTTTTGTTTGTTTTGAGAAAACAAAATAACGGGCCCAAATAACACAAAGCCCAAGCCTACCATTTTTTTAATTGCAAAAACTACTGATTTTTTTTTTATATATGTTTGGATTCATGCTATGTACAAATAAGACAACTTGGCGCAGTGGTGGAAGCAGTGCTTGGTAAATACAAGGGAGGGGGTTCAAAACTTCCCCTTGTAACTTTATTTTTCACTATTCTATTTTATTTTCTTTTATTACTATTATGATTATTTTTATCAACAAAATCCCAAAATATTTTATTTAATAGTTCTACTTTAATATACTCATCTCATTTTCTTTCAATACAAAAAGGCCAAAAATATTTTCTTATAAATTTTTTTTTATATAATTAGATTAGGGCTTAATTAAATTTTAGAACTTAGTTTTTTTTTTCTTTTAATTATTTTTATGCTATTTTAGTTAAATATTAAAATCTTTTTCATAAAATACTAAAAAATATTTTTTTAAATTAAGTTAATTTATTTCTCTTCTTTTTAAATCATTTTCTTTTTAGCTTATTAGGTTAAGATAAAAATCATTTCTTAACAAAACAAAATAATTCATTTCTTTTTTATTCAATACCTTATACATTATTTCTTTACATTCTTGTATATTATTTACTTCAATTTTTGTACATTATATCATTACTTGTGCATTATATTCATTCACATTTTTGTATATTATTTATTCAAAATTCAATATGGTTGTAATAGATAATTAGATTTTAATTTCTTGCAATGCCCATTTGTAATTTGTACACCCCCTCCCACAAATGTTGTAATAGCTTAGTAACTTTAAATTTCGCAATTTATCGCTTTTATATAACATGCTAGTAATTAGGGTTTGTATGGAAAGACTAAAACCAACCAAATAGAAAACCCTAATTCAAGACAAAATCAAACATGAAAACAATACATTTGCACACAAGCATCCCTAGGGTCATTCCACTTGGTTGCCTTATACAAAATAGCCTTATCATGCATGTGAGGTGTCTTAGCAAAAATAAGCAAATACAAGATCATAGTCCCTCGATGATGCTATCTAAGTTGCCTTTCAAATGATTTAGCCCCTAAGGAGAATGCTAAGATGCCTTGCAACATTGCTAATCATGGTTATACATTGACCCACGCCCGTCCCGTTAACATCCAAAGATAGAGTTACTTACCAAATCAATGGTAAGGTAACAATGTCAAAGGAAAGGAGAAATGAAAAAGAAAGACTTTTGAGTAGGTAGAATGCTACTAATTACTTGCTCAATTTTAAAACAAACATCATTGCTATTTTCAAAATAAGCACCTACACTTTCAAAATATCTTACGAACTTGAAAACATTTTTAAAAGATCAACATCTTTGTATATATTCTTACGAACGAGGACCATTACAAAGATTGCCTAAACAATGGCCTCTTTACAAAATACTTTCAAAAACCACATCGAGCATAATTTCAAACAAATAAGCAAGTGATCTAGCAAGTAACTAAGAGCCCATGGAAAACCATGGATGAAAAGGGTGTTAATACCTTCCCTTTTCATAATCTACCCCCCGAACTCAGGAAACAATCTCAAAGGTCTTTCCTGTGCTTTTTCATCTTTCCTTTTGGATAAAATAAAAGTCGGTGGCGACTCTTGCTAACCGCAACATTTACGATCAAACGCAAAACCCTCAAGTCAGTTCTCCCACCGTATCACAGATATGATGTGTGATGTGATGCTATGTGTGGTATAGTGGGAAACAAGGAGACATTGATTATTTTAAATGATTTTAGATATTTAGAGTAATTATTTAGAATTATTTTAATTGGGAAAAATAAACAAAATATATGGTGTAGAAGTGTTAAGGGTAAGATGGTAATGTTATGAGGATTAGTGGGGGTAAGATGGGTAGACCATAGAATGGGTCCAAGGGTTAAACAAGGAAAAATGAGTGTCAGTGTTTCATCATGTGCAATGGTGAAAGAGAGAAGAACATTGTGAAAAACTAGGGCACAAAGAGAAAAGAGAGAGAGAGAGAATCATCTGTAGAGCTTGACGCAAGAATCGATTGCTAGGAGATTCTAAGATAAAGGGGTTATCCTTATTATTATTATTATTATTATTATTATTATTATTATTATTATTATTATTATTATTGATATAGGGTTTAGATACATGTAGATGGTTTGGGGTTTCATCATGAATTTGATGAAATGTTAAATGTGATGATTGTTATGATGAAATTGATGAAAATACTATGTTATTTTGCCATGATTTGATGCACATGATGTCTATAAAGTTATATTGTTGTTGTGTAATTAAAACATGTTGATTTGGGATGAATTTGGACTGTTATTAGTATGAAATTGCAGGAGAATTTGGGACTGAACATGTACAGAATCGTAACAAGGAGTTATTATCTGGTACACATCACCGGGTGAGACAAGCGTCGTCGGGCGAAGCAATTTCTCCTGGTCTTCTCCGGGCGAGACAAGAAGCAAAGGAATGGGTGGAAAAGAGGTGCTCCTGGAAAATGTATGGGGAAAATCTTCACTCCAGCCTCTCTGAGCGAGCAAAAGGCGAGAGCCCGTCGCCTCTTCTTTGACGGGCAAGCATCAGGCAAACAGACCCCTTCACCGGGCTAGGTAGTAGCAAGCAGAACTGCTTGTGAAAATTTTGTAAATGCCTTAACTTGAGTTTTCAGACTCTCTTTGACGCATCCTTCAAAGTGTTGAATAGCTAACGCGATGAACTATAATAAGGCATAATAAAATGATTCATATGATGTATTAATACCTAAGCTTTGATGAATTGGGCAGTTTTGTGATTGAATTATTATGATGTATATGTAAATGATGAATTGATGTTGCTATGATGATGTTGTATTGTGATATGAAGTAATTGATGTTATTATGATGAATGAAGTTGATGATTGCACGTTTTATGTATATACATATTGTGTGAAGGTAATTATATGATGACTACATGAATGATGATGTGTTTTGACTAGCAGTGGTCATGTTTTATGATATTGTTGCGCATCATGCATTCATTTTATATGTTATAACTTTGGTCCAGTGATGTTAATAGGACGTTGGTCCAATAATGGCCTCAATTTCATAGTGTAGATTGAATGCAATATTATGATGTACTCCAGTTTCAAGCGGGAATCGATCCTATGGTGGGGATCATGACTCGGTCATCAATGAAGTTTTGGTACCACATGCATGAGTCAATGATGTTGCATTACATTATAAGTGACATTGCATAATGATTGATTAAGTGATGTTGATGATGTTGTGGTCTTAGTGGTGTTTGTTGTTGGATGTTGATGTGATGATATAAATATATAATTGATGTGTATGGATGATGAGAAAGTGTGAGTATAATTATGAAGTAAGATGATATGTGGAATCCATGATGATTTGTTGTTGTACTATTGTACCTATTCCATATGTCTTTATAATAATTTGTGATTACTCACCTTTTCTACTTGGAAATATTATCTCTATACGTCGGTGTTGTACCCCAAAATTTACCCTCTTTTCATACACGCATATTATTGGTTTTATGGTTATGGAATAAAGGTATATTTATCAAGCTTCTTCATGTTACAAGTGACGTTTATTTCGCCAATGGATGTTCTCAGAGTATTTTTCGTGCTGAAGATCAGTTCGGCGTTTTGCAATGATTCGGGGTTCAAAGATTCACAAGTCCAACCCGACGCGTCATATTCGGGTGTTCTTTCACCAACATATCTCTGATAACATATTCTAAAATTCAGGTTCAGCTCAAGAGTCAATTCTTTAAAGAAGGTCTCCGAATGTGTGAGTTTTCTCGAAGAAATATGGTGAAAAAGTGTGCTGAAAGTACAGTTTTTACGCACTAAAAAATTCATAACTTGAAGACCGTGGCTTGTTTTGAACCCGTTCTGGTGACCAAAATTTCGCCTTGACGTCATCTATGTTTTCATCTCTCACGGCTGGAAGCCAATTTCGATCAGAAGGTCTTCAAAAATGCAGATTTATCAAGTATTTTCATACAGAAAATTTGTGACAGAAGTTTATTTGTGTCATGTTCATAAAATCATAATTTGGTTGATTTTTATCGTATTGAGCTGGTTCCGACGCAAAAATTTCACAAATTGAGTTGGCTACGTTTTCACAAGAAGTATCGAGTTCGAAAGATATCTAAAAGGCCTTTGTTTTTTGCCCAGAGTACGCGTGACGCGCCGAAAATCCTGAATGCTGAATATTATTTCATCTGGGTTGAAACTTCGAAAATTCATAACTCGGTCAATTTTTATCGGATCGGGCCCATCTTTTTACACAAGGTCACTGACTCAAAGATCTACAACTTTGTTACCAAGGTCGAGACAAGGTTCTGCTCCAATCAATACTAGTTTTTTATTGAAGAACGTGTCAGAGTTGACACTGGAGTCCAAAATAATTATGTCTGAGGCGAAACTTCAAAAATCCATAACTAATTCACTGTTTATCCAATTATCCCATTTTTGAACAGGAGTTAGCTCTCGATGTCGGCTACATTTTGTTTTCACATTTCAACTTTAAAAATTGCACTTAAGCCCCTGCGATTTAGCCTGGAACGTGACAGACTCAAGTGAAAAAAATTTGCACTATTGCTTGTGGTTATTGGAGGCCCAATTGCATATTCAAAGCCCGTTTTTTCCTCTAATTTCCATTATATAATATCATTCTTTTCACACAAACAACACGAGAAAAAAAACCTTTGCCACAACCCTGTCAAAATATCAAATTTCTTCAAGAACCCTAAAAACCTTAAAATCCTCGTTACATACCCACATCTCACTACTTCTCCAGTAAGGGTAAGGCTGGTTTGATCTCCATGATCCAAAGGGTGTAGAAGCATTCATACATGCCATATCGGTTTTAACATTATAAAATTTCATATATTTATTTTCTTTGTATTTCATTGTATACTGATTTGTTTAATGTGTTCATGAGATTCAATACTACAGGTTTGGACCATCTAATGGTCCCATGCATGTTTATTACAGAACACTGAGGCCAAAATACTAAAACAGAACAACAACCAATACATGACTCGTGGCAAGGCAGGCATCCTGAGAAGGTTAAGGGTGTGGGTTCAACACCCACCCCTATTGGTTTTGGTTTTCTTCCTTTTTATTTATCCTTTTACCTATTTTCATTCTTTCTGTTTAAAACATTTTTCATAAAACTTAACATTTTTCACAAACCTTTGATTTTTTTATAATAAACTCGAATGATTAATTTTAGGTTTTTTTAAATTTAATTTTAGGTTTTTAAATTAATTTTTGGTTCAACACTCACCCCTGACATTTGCATTATTTATATTTTCTAACTCTATTTTTCATTGACGTTTCTTCCCCTATCTATTTTTTGGCAAACTTAATTCTTTCTTGTTAATCATTACACATAAACTTTTTTTTAAAACCTTTTTTTTAATTAAAATTAATTAGGTTTTAGGTTTTTTTAATTAATTAACCTTTTTTTTCAAAATTAACCTTTTTTTTAATTAAAATTAATTAGGTTTAGGTTTTTTAATTAACTTTTTTCAAAATTAATCTTTTTTTTATTATTATTAATCAAAACTAATTAGGATTTAGGTATTTTAATTAACTTTTTTCAAAATTAACATTTTTTATTAATTAAAATTAATTAGGTTTTTTAGGTTTATTTAATTAATTATCATAAATCATTTTTTTCATAAAAAATCACCAAAACATTTCTTTTCTATTTTCATCTTATTTTTATTTTCCTAGATAAAGTGTATAGGCCGCATTCAACTGTAATAGTGTAGCTTTATTTTTCCCGCTTTTTTCCATCATTATCATGTAATTGCTTCCGGGATGTAATAGTTTTAGGATTTCTTGTCCGCACTCTTCACTATTATGTAACTGCTCCAAAGCTTTGTAATAGCTTAGGTTTACATTTCTACCTTTACCTTCTGCTACTATATTTTATGCAATGCTTAGATTAATAGGATTGTATGGAAAGATAAAAATGAACGATAGAAAACCCTAATTGCAAGATAAATATAACTGAAAAAACACACTGTTGCACACTTGCACCCCTAGGGTACTCCCCACTTGGTTGCCTCGGAAAACAATGGTCATGTCCCTCGAACGTAGGGATATCTTAGCAAAAGACCCTCAATATAAAAGTCATCATAAAGATCATAGTCCCTTAACGTCCCTCGAGTTGCCTACGAGAAATGATCTTATCCCTCGATGTTGCCTATATGATGACAGTCCCTTCGAACTGCTAAGGTATCCCTATATGTTGCCTTCTATGACCATAACGATGACCCGCGCTTGTCCCTCATACATCCAACGATAGGGCTATCTACTCACTAATAGTAGGATAGCACTGTCTAAAGGTTAGGAGGAAAAGAACGACCTTTTCGAGTATAAGTAGATAAGCTCTTAGATGCTTGCTCAAAACAACTTTTTGCACCTACACAAAAATATTTCAAAACACTTTCAAAAACATTCGCCCTGTCAACACTCTTGAGGACTGATACAAGAGTTATCACAAAGTGAATCGCCGCACTAAGGCATTTTCAAAACAATTTTCAAAACACACAAAGCACAAGTAATTTTCAAAACATGAGCGAGTATCTAAGAGCCCGTAGATAATTACGGATGGAAAGGGTGCTAACACCTTCTCTTTTTATAATCTACCCCCCCCCCCCCCCCCCGTACTCATAGACATCTCGAAAAAGGTTTTTTCTGTTCTTTTTCCTTTTCCTCTGTTGGATAAAATAAAAGTTGGTAGCGACTCTTGCTTACAGTAACATTTGCGAACAAAAAACGCAAACTAGTAGTATTAAACAGTCGGTTCTGCCACCGTATCACCAGAACTGGCGACTTTGCTGGGGACAAAAATAAGTGGGGTATACCTTAGGATCTAGGTCATTTAAAATTGCTTTTTTTTTGCTTTTCCTGCTTTATATTCAAGGTTTTTGTTTGGGTATTATTGAAGATCCTACACCCGAATCGGGGAACACCTTTTAGGTAAGTAGAAATAAACTGTGAGGGAACTGTGCGGGGTATATCGACACGATTGAAGCAGTAGCTATGTTGATGTGACACTTTGGTTGGTACCGGTAACCCTTGAGTCAATCAAGTAGAGTACGGGGCCACTGCGTGGTGTCACAAAGCATCAACTGACCTTAGAACCTTTAATTGCACAACTTGGTCAGAAGAACATAGCGAGATGGTTGGCTTTGGTGTATTCCCAAGGTCGACAGATACTCGATGCTACACTCATTGAGGTTTGACTCCTGAGTTTTGTTTGGTTGCGAATCAATCGCCTATTGAACTAAGCTTGGGGGAAAGATCAGTGATATTGAGATCCCTTAGAACCTGGTTACTATTTATAGGATAGGTTGAACCAATCCAGCTTCAAGAGGGTATTACCTACAAACCCCATGCAAGCCTAAACCTAAGGCTGCTTGTGTGACTTATTTGCCTTCATTGTCTAACAAATTGAATTCTTTGCAGGGTTGTGTTTGTCACCTTACAACTTTTCTTAATGCATAGCATACGCATCATAACATCATACCACAACATTTCCTTAACCATTTCAAGGATCTCAAGGGTTTGTGATGCAGGTTATGATGAACCAGACGTCTAGCAAGGGGCAAGGGGATTTATGTTCCTCTAGCCAGTGTCGTCAAAAGACCAAAACACGACAACTTGAGTCAGGGGCTATGATCCATGTGATATGGTGAGCTTGAATCTTATAGAAGAACTCTCAACGATACAAAGTTCTTCAATCAAAGCTGTAAAATTTCAACTTCTGACCTTTTCTTGTTTACCCCGCGAGATCCTTGAAAACATTGCATGCATATATCATATATATCATTGCATAACAGGTCTTCCAGTATAGGTCTCTCATGTTCTCGCTGTTTATTTAAGAAATGGTTTTCCAACAAGATAACAAAGATCTTCAAACTCAAGAGGCTCAGTTCAGGGAAATGTTCCTAAACCTATCCAAGGGGCAGGAAGAGTTGAAAACACTCCTCATTGGGAAATTGGTCATGAAAAGTCCTGAAGACAATAAGGACGAACTGCTGGAACAACTGCAAGCTGAGGTAGAGGCAATGAGAACCCAGATGTTAGGGCATATGGCTCTTATCCAAGGCCTAGCCTGGGGACAAGAAGAGCTGAGAGCCATCATCAACCAACTTCATCAAGACAGATACAACTGTATGAAGCCAACAGTCGAGGTTGGGGACCAGGTCATTGATCAACTTCTGATAAGACAAGAGGCTGGTTTGGTGAAGAGTGGACTTTTCCAAACTGCTATCACATCACGGCTCCAACAATAACCTCTCCAAAAACAACGGGTAAATCAGAGTAAGCCGGATATACCCAAAAGGCAGTTTACCAAACTCAACGTGTCGTTGTCTCAAGCTTTGCAACACATGTTGAGGATGAATCTGATTACGTTGATAGGACCTCATCCAAACCCTAAGACTTCCTCTCCTAACTACAATCTGGATGCAAGGTGTGCTTATCATTATGGCAGCCCGGGGCATAATACTAACGATTGTTAGGCGCTGAAATACAAGATTCAGAATATGATTGATGCCAAGGAGATTGAATTCGACCCTCCTGAGACTCCCAACGTGATTACTGCTCCCCTACCAAAACATGGCTAGGTACGAAAGCATTTTTGTTCATTTAATTCTCAAGTTGTATTTTCTTTGCTTATTCAAACAATTATTGTCATGTCAAAACTTTGTTATTTTATTAATGCATTACAGATGTTTGTCTTGAATTAATCTATTTTCGCTATGCTTAAACTGCTTTATACTTCATTTTCGTGATATTCAACTCTCGATTAAAAGCTCAAAGCCTTAGAGGGAGGATGACAAAAACGATACCATAATCTTTACAATATGCTTTTGAACAGACCTTGCTGACGATGTACAGGCGTTGTTTCAAATCCTAAACAATGGAGTCATAAGGAGGATAATCCCTAGTCAACCCCTTTGAGACAAAGAAGTAGGAGTTTTTATTTCACACAAATTAAAACCCTTAATCACAACCTGGGGAAGGGTAGTTTTCTCGGTTAACTCAGGTGCGCATTCAGTCGCAATATGCCGCTTCGTACACAACGAATGGCATCGAAGACGTCCTTCGAAAACAAAAGAAGGTAATGGTTCCGCATAATCGTCAAGACAGGAAGTCATTATCTCTTGAAATAAAAGCCCATTAAGTCAAAACCTATGAAGGAGACTTAAGAAAAAAATTGGGGCATCCCGCTGGCTGCAATCACAAAAAGAAGCAGTTCAGGCAAAAGACAAGGATAATAAAATCAAAAAGAAAGAGGTCCTACAAATCCTCAACAAAAAAGATTACAAAAATGACTGCCTATGCAAAACAAACTTTCAGTATCCGAACCATTACCGGAACATCAAGGACAGTACTTCAGGACCCAACTGGGATTCTAAACGTGCAATTAGCTGAGCATAGTACTGAAGGACATCACGAAGAACGAGTGGGTACAAATAAATTTTGAGCCTTTATCCTTTGTTTCTTAAACCGTGAACTAGGCCATGTTATAACCCTTAAAAGTCCTAGCTGAAGCATGGGTTAGTTTGAGAGCATATTGTTGTACCCCAATTTTTCCCCTAAGATTCCTATATCATATCATATCAACTCAATCATAACAAGATCACATTAGGGTTGGTTCTTCCTCTTTTTCTATCTCCTATCTTTAAGTTTGCTCTTGAGGAATCTCCAAGCACCTTAGTTATGTATTTTGTATATGTGTTGTTGACTAACTTCTGATCAAAATACAAAAAAATATTTGTCTTTGTCTTTGTATATTCTTGTTTTGTAGGTACCAAGTCGAAGCATCTGACAAATAAGAATTTCTGGTATTATTTTCCTAAAATCTCTATTTGCAAAGGAAAAATTAACAAAAAATCATTTTTTTCACAGATGCAATCGATTGCTCTTAGAGTGCAATCGATTGCACATGGTGCATTTTGCGCCATTTTTGAAAAAATACACTGTGCAAATCGATTTGCACTATAGTGCAATCGATTGCACGGCGTGACAATTTGAAAAAAATCAGCAATTTTAAACTTGTCAAATTTTGGCTCCAATTTTTCTTCATTTTTGAAAGATGTATCATTAATTCAAATTTTAGTGCCAATCTTTCATTTTTAAGAAGAATTATCATTAATTCAAATTTTGGCTCTAATATTTGAAAGAATTATCATTAATTCAAATTTTGGCTCCAATATTTGAAAGAATTATCATTAATTCAAATTTTGGCTCCAAGAATCAATTACCAAATTACCACTAATCCCAATCCTAAAACTCTATAAATAGAGTCCTCATTTCATTCAAATTTCAAGCTTTTGATAGCCAAATCCACCTTTCTAAAAAATCTCTCAATTCTCTCCATCTACCAAATTTACTCAAAGCTCCATTTTCAAAAAGTTAGTAAGCTTTGCATTGAAGCTTACTAATTTTTGAGTTAAACCTTCATCCAAACACTTTTTCTCCATCAATTCTCTACATCCAAGCTTGGCAATTGATTCTTGTGGTTGAATTGAAGCAAATTCTTGAAGTTATTTTGATAATTCTTTAGATCTACCTTTGGTAAGTTGGATAATTCATCTTTCACAATGTGATCTCTTGTTGATCTTTGGGTTTGATTCATTGAGCATTATTTTGTGATTCCAATGGTGTTATTTTCTCATAATTTGATGGAATTTTCATGCTCAATTGGATCCATGATCATAAGGTATTTTATGGAAAGTTTGAACAAGAATTTGGCCTTTTAAAATATTGTTTTGCTGCCTGTAACAGCGTGTAATCGATTGCAGTAACAGTGCAATCGATTGCACAGAAGCAATTTCGCGCAGATTTTTGAAAATTCTACTCTGTAAATTGATTTAAACAGTAGTGCAATCGATTTACACAGGGACAGGATGCATTTTTTTGTCTTTTTTTGGGGCAGCTTTGATCCAAAATGCTTTTTCTACTCACTCCTTTTGATTGTTGGTTTGGATTGCAATTTTAAATGTCCCATTTCTCTTTAAACTCAATGGAATTTGTGATGTAGATGAAGTTGGATAAATGTTCATCAATTCAAATCTACCTAAGAGTGAATTATTTAATTCATTTTTGGTGCTTTGGATTAATGATATGTTTAGTGCTTTAATCCATCTAGAGGAGTGGTTGAATTTAAAGATGAAAGAATTTTGAGATGGTGATCCAAATTAGCTTATCATTCCCATCCCTCTTCATCTTATCCCTTTCTTTTTTAATTGTGCTACGTGTTAAGGGATGATGATCTCTATATCATTCATCCAAACATAAAGTACATAGATTTCTATTGACCGGACTCAAAATAGGTGCGACTTCTACATAAGTCCACTTACAATTGCTTAACATAGCGCTAAATTTTGTCTCGATTCGAATAAATGATCATTCGTGGCCCAAACTTATGATTGCAAGCCCAAGTATGTTAATTTGATCTCTTTAGTCCAATAACCTTGAGATTCATTGTGTGGAGGCTTTGGTTCTACCAATCCTCTAATGGATCTACAACACCTTTGGTCAACGCGGATCACTTAAACATCGTTGATCATTAAATGTTACTTTTGAGGATTCCAAAATGGATGATATACTTGACAAAAAGCAAATGCAACTTGTTGTGTGGAGGCTTTGGTTCTACCAATCCTCTAATGAGTTCCAAATGCAAGTTTCAAGATGGTCATCCAACTAACCACTAATTTCTAACAATTGACTTTACTTTATGCTTTTATTTTTATGCTTTATGTACCATTTACTTTTAGAATTTTACATTTCATGCTATTTTCATCTTTGCTCACTTGAGAATTTACTTTTATGTCATTTTTATTTTGCTCACTTGATCTTTTCTTTTCCTTTTGAAGACACCTAATAATCAACATGAACCATACAAAACTTTAATGATACTTGGACTATTTGGTTAATATCCTTGGCATTATGGAGCATGAGACTAATTCTTGGACTTAGGATTAGAGACCTTGGCCTATCTTGGAGACTTTGTGACTTTATTTGATATTTTGTCTGGAGTTCTTGAGGTTTACCTCAAGACATTGGGTTGTTTGTTTGTTTTGTGTTCAGGTTATTGTGATTACACCCTTTGTTTGTAATCTGGAATTCACCCGTATACAGTCGTTACTCTGCCCAATTTTTGCGAAGACTTAATACACTTAAAGTTTGGTTCTCTCAAGAGGTCTAGTATCTTTGCTTGCTTGGTTTTAATCCGAAGAATGGGAATTCTATATTGACTCATAATGTCAAGTATTGGCTTCTTGTTGGTTAGATGGTTCTTATCCCTAGCTTTTACCTTATGCTTTAGGATAGTCTCTTCATCTCCTCCCATCTTCTTTAATTTCAAAAATCTTCTCCCTCCTTTTGAAAACTCTTCTTGTTGTGAAACTTGAACCATTTTCATAATAAACTTGGACTTAGGTCCATGCATTTTCAAAATATTTTCATGAATAAATTTCAATCAATTTAATAATACCTTAACATTTTTTGTGAGAAGACTAAAAGTCAATCAATCTCATTTCAAACCATTTTGCCACTTTGGATTTTATCTTTAAACTTTTCTCAAAAGATTAGATTCTTGTCAATCCTTGTAGTGATGCAAACAACTATACTTCTACAATATATAGTGAAGAGAGATATTTTCCACTTGGGTGTTGAGTGAGGCATTGTTGATTTTAAAATCTAAGCCATATCCTCCACTTTGAGATGATGCAAATTCTCCTTTCTCATGATTGTGGGTAGTAAGTATGTTTTCCACACGGACAATGACGATGATGTCTTATCTCATAAAATTAACCAACACACTTGTGTTTCAAATTTTTAAAAGAGGAACTACATGTACCCTGATCCCCTATTGCACGAAAGGTGGTACGTAGGCACTAAAGGTTCGCAACCGCGGCGGGTGCAAAAATCATAAAAAATATTTCTTTTCTCACCTCCACCATCCATTTTATATACAACACATTTTTATAGCCAAAATATACAGATTTTACAAAGAGGTTCCTGCGGAGTACCGTAGATGTTTAGGGTGCTAATACCTTCCCTTTGCATAACCAACCCCCTTATGTTGAATCTTTCCCCCTCTTTTTGGGTTATTCGCTCTTTTCCCATTCCTTTGGAAACAATAAAGCGCGGTGGCGATTTTTATTTTGATTTGTATAAAGTCTAGTCAATCCCATGGCTTAGTCTTGAACATTTCTACTGCTACAGAAAAAATGGCGACTTCACTGGGGAAAGATTGACCTCTTGCCGGTCCATCCCTAAGTGGGTTGAGCCTTTCTTTGTTTATATCTGTATATGTGCTATTGTTGTTTATGTGTTATATGTTATATATATGTTTGTCTGGATTTTCCTGGTTTTTAGGGTGCTTGGTGATTACTCATAAGTCCTATACCCGGACTTGGGAAAACTTTAAGATAGGACGGGCGGTATAGTCATGTTAACTTTGAGGGAGTAATCCCAAAAAAGGAGGCATGATATCCCCCACTTAGTGGAGGCCCCTTTGATTGTAGTGTCGTTTACCGAGTAATCGGGAAGACGTACTGCTTTCGACCTGGGAGCTGCTGAAGCTGAGGACCGTAGAATACCAAACCCATCTTGGCCTTTTAGGTGTAGTGAGGAAGCTATGACGGAGTAATCCGGAAATAGTTGTCACGCGATACTATGCTCGAACGAGTCTTTCTTGAGAATATTACTAATTACTTAGTTAATTGGGAAGTTGGTAATATCCGAAGGAAGGATGTAGAATCTGGGAACCTCTAGAACCTTGTTCGGAAGGTGATAACTTTTTAGACCAACACCTTATGGGTAGTACCTTCGACCTCATGTTCGTGACGTTGAACCTATGAACCCTATATGTGTGATCTTGTGTGTGATTGTTGCATCATGCATCCATGCATTCATAAGCATCTTTTGAAGAAAACAATATTTCAAGGGATTTAAAGGTTGGCTATTTGTGAATACCTCAGGTGTTTTTAACCATGGATTCTGGAAAGAGAAAGACCGGGAAATACAGTTTCAAGGATCCTAAGATAGATGAGTTGATCAGTCTAATTCTAGAGATCGAGTGTTCTGCAGACTTTCAGAAGAAGTATGGATCCATTATTCCTCTCATGAAGCTGAAGATGAAGGAGGGTATTCTCTCGACCTTGGTCTAGTTCTATGATCTGGTGTATCACTGCTTTACTTTTCCGATTATCAGTTGATGCCTACACTGGAGGAGTATTCCTATCTATTGGATTTACCTGTTACCGATCGTGTTCCTTTTACTGGTTTGGAGGGTGAGCCAAAACCACATGAGATTGCTGCTTTGATTCATCTGGGGAAGTCTGAGGTGGAAGCCCATATGACTACCAAAGGAGGGATTAGAGGATTACCAGCTCAGTTCTTATTGGAGAAAGCTCGTTACTTTGCCAGGATGAAGAGTACGGTTGCTTTTGAGGCCATCTTTGCTTTACTTGCTTATGGATTATTCTTATTTCCTAATGTGGACAAGTTTGTCGACATTAACGCTATCAGGATTTTCATGATTGGAAACCCAGTTCCTACACTGTTGGGTGATGCTTATTTCTTTATTCATCTTCGGAGTTCCTATCATGGGGGGATGATTATCTGTTGCACACCTCTGTTGTACTGGTGGTTTATCTCTCATATGCTTCAGTCTGATGCTTTTTGGGATGTCAAGAAGGAACCTCGTTGGGCTCCTAAGATCATGACACTTACTCACTCGGATATTGATTGGTATCATCGAGCTTACCAGGATGTGGAGATTATTGACAGTTGTGGTAGTTTCCCCAATGTGCCTCTTCTTGGTACAAAGGGAGGAATTAACTATAATCCTGTTCTTGCACGGTGACAACTTGGTTACCCGATGAGGGATAAACCGAATAGTATTCATTTGAGTAGTTTCTTTCTGAAGGAAGGAGAAGACCATAGGGAATCTAGGGAGCAGATTGTGAAGGCCTGGTGTTGTACCCCGAAATTTACCCTCTCATTTTGTCAAGATTTCCCCTCACAAAGCTCCTTAAACTCCAGACAGGATTAGGGTTTTGCACTGCCCAAGACATCTCCTTGCACTGATGACCTAAATTAGGGTTGGATTTTACATAGAGATTTTTGTACTTTTAATACTCAAGGTGACTTTCATACTTCATGTTGGACTCATAAGTTTGCCCATACCAAGTTTCAAGCTTTGAATCAAATTTTTGCCCAATCAATTGGACAGTTGACCTATAAATCAGTTGTATCGGGGAAAAGTCAATTGTGGCCAATTTACAATCAAACCTCATGAATTTTGACCCACATCAACATTATAAACTCATATGAACCATTTGATCAAGTTTGTACCACAACTCCACAAGAAATTTGATCAAATCATCAAAAGGGCAAAATGGTCATTTTTAGGGTTTTGACTGTACCAAGGCAATTTTTGACTTTTTACCTAGCCAATGGTAAATTGGGTTCAAGCATGGACTCAAGGACTCAATGGCATCATCTTGACCTATTCAACAAGTTCAAAAGATCGCAATTGCATTGGATTGACAGATGAATTTTTCAGTCAACTGATCAAAATTTGACTGTACACTGAAAAGTCAAACTATGACTTTTTGGTCAAAATCAAGTACCAAGGGTCATTTTTTATCAAGATATGTCTAAACATGAAACTTGTTCATCAAGAAACCCATTTTTGAAAATTAGGGTTTAAAATTTAAAATCTTCATAACTTAGAATTTTTCGAAGTTATGAAATTTTCTTAATTTTTCCTAACTTTGCCCAACATTTTCACCATGATGCAATTGGATTCAAACAAAACTTCCAACATGAAAGTTGTATTCCTCCACAAAGTCTACAACTTGTATTCATAAAGTTTTCTCAAAAGAATCTTGTATCTCAAGTTATGAGTTTTGGAACAAGGGTCCCTAAAACTTTTAACTTAGTGAAATTTTACCCTAGTTTAGGCAGGATTTTGACCTATCTTCATGGCCATTTTTCACATAGTTCCACTTGGAATATCAAGTTGAATTTCAAATATGAATTGTATAGAATGTTAAAAGTTTCCAAAATGTCCAAGAACTCTCCAAACTCATTTTTGGTTAGGGAGAATCGAAGGCTTGAAGTTGGCAAAAACTCATTTTTCATCCATGGCATGTTCATGTTCATACAAATTGCAATTTCAAGTCAGTTTGCTTTGCACTAGATTACAGGCCTATAAACCATTTCACACTCAATAATTTAATGCAAATCCATTGGTCTAAGGCATTGTTTTGGTCATTAGGGCATTGTACACAAGATTAATCCCTAAATGGTAAAAGGTACATTACCATTTTTGCAAAAATGTGCTTTATGTCAAAACTGAATCCCTTGAGCATTGGTCCATATCTCATACAGAAAATCAAATCTATAAATTGGAGGGGCCAAGAGCAAAGTGTGCAAGCATAAAGATAGCCTGTACAGGCATGTTGGACATTACTTCCCACTTTTGCTTCATATCCAAGAAATATGCCAAATACATGAGAACTTGAACATCAGCCAAAACAAACTTGTGCAAACATTTGAACCATCTTTCTCACACCTCTCTAAGCCAGAAACACGATCTCTTGAGCCTTCAAACATCCCATAGCAAGAAATCACCTTCCATTGGCAAAACAGGGCAGCATCTGCAACTTGACTTCCATAGCTCAATTGGCTCGTGCGTTTTGCCCCAAGTTGGTTCAAACATCTTCCACATAACTCATCCAAGCTATCCCAAACCTTAAACACCAATTGTAACTCCATTTACAGGGTTTGCCATTTTCATTTTGAGCTTGTGCAGGTTGAGTTTTGTAGGCTTGTTCAAGCATATTCAAGGCAAGCAGGGTATTGGAGAAGATCAAGTGAAGTTCAAGCAAGCTCCCAGACATCTCAAACCTTGTTGAAAAGCTCCACATTGCCCTACACGAAGTCAGCTGAAACAAGTTTTTATCAACTTCTTATCTCTCTATTTTGGAACATTTAGCCTTAGGTTTGTGAATAAGAAATGTAGTATTCATTGCCATGAAGTTGTACATATGCTCAGTTTTCATTTTTATTAAGCGTGCTAAGAGAATTTGGTCCATGAACATACTGAAAAAATTAGGTTAGTTTTTAGGGCCAGAGAAATTCTCTATGGTCTTTGAGAGTTAGGACAAGTTTTTTATATGGTTGAATTCGTCTTGAAAAGCTCTACAACTTTGATGTTATGTGTTTTTGCAATAGAGCTCGTATACAGGATGTCCAGGTTTGGTAACAGGCGCGCACGTTTTGTGAAGGACAGAGGTTGAAGATGAAGTGGTGGGCTGGGCTTGGTCATGGCTCACTATTGACACCCCCCCCCCTTTTACTTTTTGCACCCCCTGGCCCATTTCTTCATACTTTTGTATTTTTCCATTTTATTTTCATTTCTGATTTTGTCTTTTTATTTTCTAAATATAAAAATACCCAAAAAATATTTTTAGAATTTTTTACATTTATTTTACATTTTATTTTATTTCTTTCTAACATGAAAACAATTTAATTACTTTTATCTTATTTATTAAAAACTTGAAAAAAAATATATAAATTATACTTTTATTTTCATTCTTTATTTTTATTCAAACTAAAAATATTATTCTAAATATATTTTTATTTTTGTATATATTTTATTTTATTTTATCATATTTAATATAATTAATACATATATAAATATATACTTTAGATACTTTAGAATAAAGAAAAAAATATAAAAATATTACACTTTTATTTTTATTAATATTTATACTTAAAAAATACCTTTTTCTAAATATCTTTAATTTTTTGTATATATATTATTTTATATTGTATATAAATAATGTAATTAATATATTTATTTTCTTAAAGAAAATTAGGGTTTACCCTTAATAAAAATAATAATCCCTTTTTATTATTCCTTTTACATTAAATATTTTTTTTACATATATAAATAAACAAAAACCTTTTTTGCATAATTCATATTATTTGATATATTTATTTATTTTGTTTATTTAAATATTGTCCATTTATTATTTATGCATTTGATTCAATTTGGATGTAATAGTAAACTAGGGTTTTTATTTCTTGTCAAATACACCCCCATTCAAAGATTGTACCCCCATCCCCATAATCATGTTGTAATAGTTTAGATTTTTAATTCTCGCACTTTATGCTTTCAATTATGCCATGATTAGAGATTCGGGTTTATATGCAAAAATCCAAATCAACAAGTAGCTTGACTAATACAAAGACAAAAATGCATGAAAATCAATATACAATGCACACTTGCACCCCTAGGGTTACAATCCACCTGTTGCCTCAAAAATGGGTCATGTTATGCATGTTGGGTACTTTGGTAAAACAAAAACATAGTAAAAGATCATAGTCCCTCGATGATGCTATCTTGGTTGCCTAAACAAAATGATCAAGTCCCTCAAAAATTTGCCAAAGATACTTAAACACAATTGCTATCATGGTCTATACGATGACCCGCGCCTGTCCCGTTTAACATCCTAACACAAGGTTGTTCACCAAATGCAATGGTGAAATAACACTGTCAAAAGGGTTAAAAACATATAGGAAAGATCTTTGAGTAAAATATGGTAGATAACTCTTAGTTACTTGATCAAAGCTTGCAAAAACATCCTTACTATTTTCAAAACACACTTCACAACACAATTTCAAAACACTTCCCAAATCAAACTTTCAAACATTGAAAACTCTTTTCAAAAAGACAAAACACCTTTGTATACATTCAAACAAGAATCATTACAAAGGTTGCCACAACGATGGCCTCTTTTCAAAACATCTTTCAAAACCACACACAAAGCACCATTTCAAACAATTGGAAAAGCAAAGAAAGTGATCTAAACAAGTAACTAAGATCCCATGGATAACCATGGATGAAAAGGGTGCTTGCATCTTCCCTTTTCATAATCTACTCCCCAAACCCAAGAAAACATCTCAAAGGTCTTTCCTGTGCTTTTTGACCTTTCCTTAGGATAAAATAAAAAGTCGGTGGTGACTCTTGCCAAACCGAAACATTTGCGAACATAAAACACAAAACTTCAAGTCAGATCTCCCACCGTATCATAGAACTGGCGACTCTGCTGGGGAGAATTCTAAAAGTGGAGTAACCTTAGGGTTTAGATCACCTTTGCATGCTTATCTTGTTTACTTTGATTGCTTTATATTTGGTTCTCTTGTTTGGGTTTGAATCCTCCACCCGGATTTTTGGGAAACATTCATAGGTAAATAGCAATATGTTGTGGAAACTGTGCGGGGTATACCGACATGGTTGAAGCAATAGCTATATTAGTGCAACATATTTGTGGGTACCGGTAGCCTTTGAGTCAATCAAAGAGAATACGGGGCCGCTGAGTGATTTCATGAAGCACTAATGAACTCTTAGAACCTTACTTGACCATCTTAGCCTTTTTTAGGGGTAGTGAGATGACCGGCTTTGGTGCAGTTCAAAGTTGGTAGATACTCAATACTACACTCATTGAGGGTTGTTTTCTTGGAATATTTCGGTCGCCAGTTAAGTGGCTAAACTGAAACAATGAACACAAAAAATAATCCAGTGATATTGAGCTCCTTAGAACCCGGTTACTATTTATAGGACAGGTTGAGCCAACTAACTTCAAGAGGGTACTTACCTATGAAACCTCATGCAAGCCTGAAACTAGGATCTTGTGTGACTTGCTTGTATATATGCTTGTGCATACATCATGAACATCATGAAGCATCATTTGCATCCACTAACCATTTCAAGGGTTTGGATCTTCATCTTTGTTCTTGTTTTGTAGGTCATGGAATCTCTTCGCATGAAAACTATTCAGGTCAACCTTGTGAGGATCCCTCCCCTACTCAAGGAGCTTACTTCCAAGATTCCAGAGAATTCTCCCTTCAGTGAAAGACATGGTAGACTTCTCAACTTGGTCAACTCCAACATTGAAGAAGACATGGTGAAAGTCCTCTTCCAGTTCTTTGACCCCCTACACCACTGTTTCACATTCCCTGATTTCCAACTAGTACCAACTTTGGAGGAATTTTCTCAACTCCTGAGGATTCCTATTCTTCATCAACTACCCTACAACGGTACGGAAAGAGAACCAAATCCTGAAGATGTTGCTCAAGCATAACACTTGCAACCATCTGATATCAAAGGTCATTGGGAAACCAGAAGTGGTGTCAAGGGTTTCTTGGCAAAGTTTCTGTTTGAGAAGGCACAAGACTGCTAGAATTCTCTAGATCTGCAAGCTTTTGAGGAGATTTTAGCACTTCTCATCTATGGGTTGGTCTTGTTCCCAAACCCTGATCAGCTTATAGACGTGAATGCTGTCAAGATTTTCATATCTCGGAATCCTGTGCCTACATTTCTTGGGGACATCCTACACTCATTTCACACACGAACAATGAGGAAAAGAGGTGTTCTCATGTGTTGTACTCCTCTTCTAGCAAGGTGGTTTATTTCTCACCTTCCCCAAACAGTTTTGAAGAATGAACAGGGTTTAAGGTGGTCACAACGGTTGATTACCCTTACACATTCTGATGTTCATTGGTGTTCTCAGTCCAGAGAAAATGTCATCATCATTGATCATTATAGGGAATTCCCTAATGTCCCACTACTTGGCATTAGGGGAGGCATTACCTACAACCCCTGTTTAGCTCTGAGGCAGTTTGGATATGCCCGGAGGGATGGCCCTCATGACTTGCTGATTCCTGACTTGGTTTTTGACTTCGACAATGATGCTCAAGGACTTCGACAAAGGTTTATCCGAGCTTGGAGGATGCCTAACAAAGGGGATAGTAAGACACTGGGGCACAAGAATTCTATCCCCCTTGAGCCTTATCTCAAGTGGGTACGAACCCGCGCCCAGAATCTTATGATGCCATACCCTCACATTCTCCCCGTGATCAAAGAGACTGTTATGGAAGGAGAGGTTCCATACACCCTCCTACATCCAGACATGCCAACATCATTGGAAGAATTGCAAAAGAGTTGGATACAACTCAAGGATGAGCGGAACACTTTCGAAGCCAGCTTCTATGCCAGTGAGAAGAAGGTTTTGGAACTTAACCGCCGACTGCACGAAGAGGATACTCTTAACACTTACATCGCGCCAAAGAGGATGCGCAATGTATTTTTACATTAAGAAGCTTTGTAATATTTTTCCCATGGGCCATTTATGTACTAACAAATTTCTTCTTATTAATATGTCGTGTGTTCTTTTTGTTTGCAACAAATTTGAATTTCTGAATTCTTGAATGCATTACATGAATAACATATCATTCATCATATGCATAAACAGGTATTCACACCAGGTTTCCTTATCTTTCTGCTGTTTATTTCAGCAAGATGGATATAGAGCAGACGGTTAAAGATCTACAAGCACAGAATTCGCAATTCCAACAACTCCTCATAACCTTGGCAAAGGGTCAAGAGGATCTTAAAGCACTATTAGATAAAGAGAAGGAACCAGAAAAGAAGAAAAAGAAAAAGAATTGGTGTGGCCACTATGGGAAGAAGATTTGAGCATCAGGCTAGGAGAGTTCTGGAATTCCCCTCAATGTCTGACGAAGGGGTTGGTAAGGGAAAGGGAGTTGCAATGCCCTCCAAATCTGAAGCTGAAGAAGAAAAAGAGGAAGAGGATGAAGATTACTCCGAATAGCAATACCCTCCGGCGGATGATAAGTATAAAAATCTTGAGGATCGGTTGGCAGCCATGGAGTTGCAAAGGGTACCTGGGTTAGATTTCGAAGAACTAGGGTTGGTTGTTGGGATCATCATTCCTCCCAAGTTCAAAGTGCCTACATTTGCTAAATACGACGGTTTGTCCTGTCTGAAGATGCATCTGAGATCCTACGTCAGAAAGATCCAACCTCACTCTTCTGATAAGGATCTGTGGGTCCACTTTTTTCAAGATAGTTTGTCGGGTACGCAATTGGACTGGTTCTATCAACTTGAGAGATCTGATGTCCATAACTGAGAAGATTTGGCTGCTGCTTTCTACCGACAACCAATATAATGCAGATTTAGCGCCTACTCGTACTCAACTACAGAGTATGGGTATGGCCTCTAATGAGGGATTTAAGGAGTATGCCCAGAAGTGGCGGGATCTGGCTGGTAGGGTGCAGCCACCATTGTCGGATAGAGAGCTGGTTAACATGTTTTTAGGGACTCTATCAGGACCGTTCTTCAATCACTTGATCGGGAGCTCATCTGCAGGGTTCACTAAATTAATTTTGACCGGTGAAAGGGTCGAAGCTGGCATTAAGAGTGGTAAAATTCAAAAGGATGCCTCCGCTTCCACTGCTATCAAGAAGACCTTCCCAGCCAAGAAGGAAGTTTCTGCTATTCATACCCAGAGAAATCAAGGGAGAATGGAGCGCCGACCAGCGGTAGGGGCTGTGATGATCCAGAACTCCTCAGTCGATCAACCTTGCAGCAATCAACCAAGAGCTAACCAACAAAGGGTAGAAAGGCCACAACGGCAATTCACCCGGATCAATATGACACCGGCTCAGGTCCTCCCTCATTTGTTAAAGTTAAACCTTACCAACTTGAAAGAAGCGCCGAAAAACCCAAATACCTCTTCTCCCTATTATCATTCAAATGCAAAATGTGCATACCATTCGGACAGTGTAGGGCATGACACCAACAACTGTTGGGCCCTTAAAAATAAGATCCAAGATTTGATAGATGCCAAGGAGGTAGAGTTTGATGCCCCTGAAAAACCTAATGTGATATCCTCTCCTATGCCAAAACATGGTCATAATGTCCATGCAATTGTGGAAGATCTTCATGTTACCGCTGTTGATGAATTAATGACTCCGTTGCCAATGATTAAAATGAATCTGTTGAAAGCCGGGATTTTCCCGAGATGTGAAAAAGATTGTTACTTCTGTTCAACCTTGCAATCCGACTGCCCACTATTGAAATCAGGCATCCAACGCCTGATGGATACTCAAGAGATCCTCTTTCAGAAAACTCTTGTTGCTACTATCACTCATGTTACTCCTGGCACCTTTGTTACTCCAATCAATAACATTTCTATAATCACCATTTCTAACAATCTTTCCAAGACCTGCAAAAGGCATGTTAAGATTACGCCTGATCCAAAGCTTGTATCGTTGAAGATTACCATGCCAGGGCCTATCCCATATAAGTCCAACAAGACGATACCATGGAATTATGGAGGAAAGATCTTCTACCATGGTGTTAAGCAGATCGAATCAGCCCAAGAGAATTCTGATGAAGAAACTCCTGACATAGGGAATATTGCGGGGAAAAGTAAGATAACTCGTAGCGGAAGAATCTTCTCTCCGGAGATTGATCCTCCACGGGCAGTCTTCGGACCCTCAAGTGCTCCTGTGTCTGTCAAGATATTTGTGCGAAGTCCGGTTATTGAAGAAATTGATTCTCCCGAAGCTATACCCTCTGTTGTTACTTCCGATAAAGGTAAGGGGATCCAAGGAGCGCCCGTCAGGACGAGGGCTCAGACTTTGGTTATCCCCGAGACCACCCAAAAGGATATGGCGGAAATTTTAAAGATAATTAAGAAGAGCGACTATGATGTCGTAGAGCAGCTGGGGCAAACCCCTTCAAAAATCTCTATGTTGGCTCTATTACTCTGCTCTGAGGCTCATGCCAAAGCCTTGATCAAATTTTTAAAGACGGCACACGTGCCTCAAGAAACTTCTGCAGATCAGTTTCAAGAGTGTGTGGCTAGCCTTATAGCCGACAATGGTCTTGGCTTCTCTGATGCTGATTTGACCCCTAAGGGAAGAAAGCATAATGATGTGCTGCATGTCTCGGTAGAGTGCAGAGGGACCACACTTGCTCATGTTCTGGTTGATACTGGTTCATCTTTAAATGTTCTACCAAAGAAAGCATTGGACAGATTGGACTGTGAAGGTTTGACCCTAAAGCCCAGTAATATCATTGTTAGAGCCTTCGACGGTTCTAAGCGGATGGTTCACGGAGAAGTGGACATCCCAATTAAGGTGGGAACGGAAATTTTCAACTCTACATTTTATGTGATGGACATCCGTCCTTCATATTCATGCTTGTTGGGAAGGCCATGGATCCACAACGCTGGAGCAGTCACTTCTTCTCTAAACCAAATACTAAAATACCCAGTCCAGGGTAAAATCATAACGGTTCATGGTGAGGAGGAGTATATGATAAGTCACCTTAACTCTTTCCGCTATATGGAGTTAGACGGCGAATTCATAGAAACACCTTTCTAACATTTTGAAGAGGTTTCTCTTGAGGTCGCAGTGGCAAAGACAATGACTGATGTGCCTATCATTACCAAGCTTGTGTCCCGGATGTCATCCCTTAAAGATGCGGAAGCTGTAATCAAGGAAGGAGGAAGTACAGTGTGGGGTCAACTGCCAGTTTTTCCTTACAAAATAGATAAGTTCGGATTGGGTTTCACTGCTGCTAGCTAGAAAGTTGTGCGTCACTCCCGGGCTGGAGGACCACCCTTAAAGATCACTCATCACGGGGTTCATGCTTTAGAAGATGATGATGAAGAAGGCAATTTTGAAGATTGGATCTTTCCAACCATTGAAGGAGGACTAAACAATTGGGAGGCGAAAGACTTCGTTCCCATTACTTTCATCAATCAGTAATTTATCTTTTGAAACATTTATGTTGGTCTGTAATAACTTTTAAACAATTCGTACACTCTTTTAGCCTTATGCCTTACCCAGGGCATATAGGTCCATTTGTAAGGGTTTTGATTCTTCATTTCATATGCCATTTTTAATGAATCATGGACGTTTTCATTTATAAACTTTTGTGTTCATTTTCTTTCTTTTTACATTTTATTTTGTTTAAAAATGGCTATCCCTTACACACACCCACACTCACAAAATGCAGGTACCCATCCACTCCGGATTCCATGGGTAACAATTCTGCTATGGCCTTCAGTGACTCTGAAGATTTGGTCAATCATGCCGAGTACGAAGGTGATGAAGACTGTGAAGTGCCTGGAGAGTTAACTAGACTTTTGCAACAAGAAGAAAGGGCTATTCTGCCCCATGAAGAGTTGTTAGAGACTATCAATTTGGGTACTGTCGAAGACAGAAAAGAGGTTAAAATGGGTTCCAACCTGGAGCCAAATGTCAAAGAGCGCTTAGTTCAGTTGTTGAATGAATATGTTGAGATCTTTGCCTGGTCCTATGAAGACATGCCAGGACTGGATACAGATATTGTGGTTCACCGTCTCCCTACAAGAGAAGATTGTCCACCAAGCAAACAGAAAGTCCGCCGAATGAGGCCTAATATGTCTGAGAAGATCAAAGCTGAAGTGATGAAACAGTTCAATGTTGTCTTTCTGGCTGTTACTTCCTATCCACAATGGGTTGCTAACATTGTGCCCGTGCCTAAGAAGGACGGCAAAGTCAGAATGTGTGTGGACTACAGAGACTTAAACAGGGCTAGTCCTAAAGATGATTTCCCACTACCACACATTGACATCTTGGTTGACAACACAGCTCAACACAAGGTATTCTCTTTCATGGATGGATTTTCAGGGTACAACCAGATCAAAATGGCCCCCGAAGACATGGAGAAGACTACTTTTGTTATGCAGTGGGGTACCTTCTGCTATAAAGTGATGCCATTCGGACTGAAGAATGCCGGGGCAACCTATCAGCGAGCCATGGTAGCTTTGTTTCATGACATGATACATCATGAAATCGAAGTCTACGTAGACGACATGATAGCCCATTCACAGACAGAAGAAGAACACCTCGACCATCTGCAAGAGTTGTTTGTTAGATTGAAGGAATATAAGCTCAGACTGAACCCTAGCAAGTGCACTTTTGGAGTCAGGTCCGGTAAACTTTTGGGATTTATCGTTAGTAACAAAGGCATCGAACTTGATCCTGCCAAAGTCAAAGCTATACAAGAAATGCCTGCCCCCCGCACTGAAAAGGAGGTTAGAGGTTTCTTGGGATGCTTAAACTACATTGCAAGGTTCATCTCTCACCTAACATCTACCTGTGAGCCAATCTTCAAGCTGTTTAAGAAAGATCAAGTGGTTGAATGGAATAATGATTGTCAAGTTGCTTTTGATAAGATCAAGGAGTATTTGCTGGAGCCTCCTATCTTGATGCCACCCGTCGAAGGAAGACCTTTAATAATATATCTGACTGTTTTGGATAACTCAATGGGGTGCGTAATGGGCCAACATGACGAGTCTGGCCGAAAAGAGCATGCCATTTATTACCTTATCAAAACGTTTACCGACTGTGAGACTCGCTACTCACTGCTCGAGAAAACTTGTTGTGCTTTGGTATGGGCTGCTCGCCGGCTAAGGCAGTATATGTTGACACATACCACTTTGCTGATTTCCAAAATGGACCCGATCAAGTACATCTTCGATAAGCCTGCTTTATCTGAAAGAATCGCTAGATGGCAGATGATCCTGACTGAGTATGATATCCAGTACACAACCCAAAAAGCTATAAAGGGGAGTGTACTAGCTGATCATCTATCTCATCAAGCCGTCGAAGATTACCAATCTATGAGGTTCGACTTCCCTGACGAGGATATTATGACATTGGACAACATTAAAGGTAACGGACCGTATGACGGACCTGAACAAGGATCCCGATGGACCCTGTACTTTGATGGTGCTTCAAATGCACTTGGCAATGGTATCGGCGTGGTACTTATCTCTCCAGAAGGTTGCCATACACCTTTCACTGCTAGACTCTGCTTCAGCTGCACCAACAACATGGCCGAGTATGAAGCTTGTATCTTTGGTCTCAAGGCTGCTATTGACTTGGGAATCAAATCTCTGATTGTATTTGGAGACTCAGCTTTGGTTATCAGTCAAATCAAAGGAGAGTGGGACACTAAACATCCTAATCTTATCCCATACAAAGAACATGTCCTGACATTGTTACCACATTTCGAGCAAATTACCTTCAAGCACTTCTCGCGAGAAGAGAATCAGCTAGCAGATGCGCTAGCTACAATGTCATCCATGTTTAAACTCAACTAGGATAATGAGGCTCCCCAAATCACCATCGAGCGAATGGACGAACCTGCACACTGTCATGAGATTAATACCGAAGAAGTAGTGGAACAACCCTGGTTTCATGAAATCAAAAGGTATCTCAAGACTCGAGAATACCCTGAAGGAGCTTCAGTCAACGACAAAAAGTTCTTAAGGAGATTTGCTGCCAAGTTCTTCCTGAGCAATGGTATCCTATATAAGCGCAACCATGATTGTGTTCTACTTCGTTGTATGGATAAAGTTGAAGCTGAGTTGATCATGAATGAAATACATAGCGGCACATTTGGCACCCACCTGAGCGGACATACGATGGCTAAGAAGATTCTAAGGGCAGGCTACTACTGGTCTACCATGGAAGCTGATTGTCATTAATATTCCCGTACTTGTCACAAATGCCAAATCTATGCTGACAAGGTACATATTCCTCCAGTTCCTCTCAATGTATGAACAGATCCTTGGCCATTCGCGATGTGGGGAATCGACATGATTGGAGAGATCAAGCCTACAGCATCCAATGGACACCGTTTCATCCTGGTGGCCATTGATTACTTTACCAAGTGGGTCGAAGCAGCTTCATTCGCCTCTGTTACAAAGAATGTGGTTGCCCGCTTCATCAAGCAGAACCTCATATGCCGGTATGGTATCCCTGACAGGATCATTACAGACAACGGTACAAATTTGAACAATACTATGATCACTGCTCTGTGCGAGCAGTTCAAGATTCAACATCACGATTCATCTCCCTATCGACCAAAGATGAATGGTGTTGTCGAAGCTGCGAACAAAAATATCAAGAAGATCATTCAAAAAATGACAGTCACCTATAAGGACTGGCATGAGATGTTACCGTTTGCTCTGCACGGGTACCGTACCACGGCACACACTTCAACTGGGGCAACACCCTTTTCTTTGGTATACGGCATGGAGGCTGTTTTACCTATCGAGGTTCAGATTCCATCCTTGAGAATCATGAAAGATGCCGGTTTGAGTGAAGACGATTGGATTCAGACCCGGCTTGATCAACTTAACTTGATTGACGAAAAGCGACTTACTGCTGTTTGCCATGGTCAGGCGTATCAAAAGCGTATGATCAAGGCCTTCAATAATAAAGTCAAGAGACAAGTATATCAAGTCGGGGACCTTGTAATCAAGCGAATCATCTTGCCGCAAAGTGATCCCAGTGGCAAATGGACCCCTACTTACGAAGGAATGTTTGTGATCAAGAACATCTTTTCTGGTGGGAAATGATTCTGACCACCATGGACGGCGACGACCTGCCGCACCCTGCGAACACAGACATAGTCAAAAGATACTACACATAAAACGACCCGACAAGTTGAAAACCCGAAAGGGCGACTTGGGCAAAAATGGGCATCCCGGTGAATCGAAAACCCGAAAGGGCGGTTCAGGCAAAAATTAGGGATAAATAAAAAATTCTGTACACCCGGCAAGTTGAAAACCCAAAAGGGCGACTTGGGCAAAAAAGGGTTTCCCGGTGGATCGAAAACCCGAAAGGGCGGTCCAGGCAAAAGTTAGGGAATTAAAGCGTATGACTATGTCTCGTCGGATCACTTTAAGGACAATCTCTTCACGGACAAGCTTCAAGCTTCTGATCAATCCAATCATCTGCGGACGAAGCAACGAATGGACAAGATACTCAGAGTTACGAAGGTTGTAGCCAAATGGGAACCCCATGGAATTGTTACACATAACCATCTTTCTTTGTATAAAGTTTTTATGACAACATTCTCTTACTAGGATGTCTGTCTCCTTTGTACAAAAATACTTACAAAGTTAATACAAAGATACTTCAAAGTGCAGAAATTTGCTTGCCTTTTCTTTCTTTTTACACTTATGTTTTATTTGAAAACGCCCAATGATTTGTTAAATGAGCATATGCATTTGAATATAATCACTGCTTACAAATAAAACGAATTGAGAAAGGATAATTACTGATAGGTCGAAAGTATAGGAAAACGTCTTTAGGCTATTCCAGAAGAAATCCCCTACAGTATGTCATTCGGATCCTCAACAGAGCTAAAACCTTGGAGTATATATGCCCAGCGGAGTTAAGTTTCAAAATTCCCATCAGAGTTAAGTTTCTAAACTCCCGATCCCCAGTGGAGCCCGAAAACTTTGAACTACAGATCCCCAGTGAAGATGAAACTTTCTTCCCCAACGGAGTCCAAAACTCCAAATCTTAAACTCCGGTGGAATACTATCCAACTTCCTCCGATTCCCTAGTAGATTGGCATACAACCCAAGCTTTCGAAGAATTCTCCAACAGGATAAACATTCTCCCCACAGAGTTACTTCCCAGCAGAACAAAGATTCTTGTTCTCATTTCTCCAGTTGAAGCCTCCCAGGTTTTAATTCCCCAGTAGAGATCGTCGGAGTGGTCCTTATTTCCCCAGGAAAGTCATAAAGGATTCTCAATTCCCCACAAGTTACCAAGAATTTTCAATCCTCAGCAGTAGTCCAAAGGACATTCTCAGTCTCAACAATTAAAGGTTTTTGAATCCCCAACAGCAGTCAAGGGTTCATTTTCCCCAGCAGCAGTCAAAGATTTCATTATCTCCAGTTATCAAGGATATATTTTCCTCAGCTAGACAGCTAATCAGCTTACATGCGCATACATTACATTCATATATCATAAACATTGATGAAGCAAAATTTATTGCATCATACATATCATGCAACATAATTTTGTGTTTTGGCTAACATTTTACCCTTTTCAGGATAAGATTAAAAGCTATCTTTAACAAATATTAAAAAAAATCTCAAATACAGTATGGATGCACCCCAGACACGGCGGTCATTCTATTACTCATTCAGACTTCAGCAAACAGATACAGACTAGATACGCTCCAGACACGGAAGCCATTATATCTCTCATTCAGATTCAACTATCAACTTCAAGTTCAGATACACTCCAGACACGGAAGTCATTCTGTCACTTGTCCAGATCCCAGTTACAGTACGGATACATTCCCGACACGGAAGTCATTCTGCTACTCATACATATCTCAACTTCAGATACAGTCCAGATACGCACCAGACGCGGTTGCCATTCTGTCACTCATTCAGAATTTATCCCCAGCCCAGAGATGCTCCATACACAGATGTTTCTCTGTCACTCATTCAGAATCCATATACAATACAGATACACTCCAGACACGGCAGTCATTCTGATATTCATTCAATAATCAAATACAATTACAGCTTGGATACGCTCCAGACACGGACGCCATTCCTTTGCTCATGCAGATCCAATCTCCAGATACAACTCAGATACGTTCCAGATACGGATACCATTCTGATGTTCATTCTACTGATATTCAACAAACACTTTGGATGGCATCTCTAAGCCCATCTCCATAAAGATTATGTCATCTCCAAATGGCATCTTTAATCCCATTTCCTCAACCTGCATTTGGACGAGTGCAAATTTACGGGCACTCTAGTGTCCAATCCTCTTTTACCTACGAGTCACGAAAGGCAAACTCGCCAATCTAACTCTTCAGGTTCAAGAAGATTGAACAGGGGCAGCTGTTGTACCCCAAAATTTACACTCTCATTTTATCAAGATTTCCCCTCACAAAGCTCCTTAAACTCTAGAAAGGATTAGGGTTTTGCACTGCCCAAGACATCTCCTTGCACTGATGACCTAAATTAGGGTTTGATTTTACACAGAGATTTTTGGACTTTTAATACTCAAGGTGACTTTCATACTTCATGTTGGACTCATAATTTTGCCTATACCAACTTTCAAGCATTGAATCAAATTTTTGCCCAATCAATTGAACAGTTGACCTAGAAATCAGTTGTATTGGGGAAAAAGTCAATTGTGGCCAATTTACAATCAAACCTCATGAATTTTGACCCACGTCAACATTATAAACTCATATGAACCATTTGATCAAGTTTGGACCACAACTCCACAAGAAATTTGATCAAATCATCAAAAGGGCAAAATGGTCATTTTTAGGGTTTTGACTGTACCAAGGCAATTTCTGACTTTTGACCTAGCCAATGGCAAATTGGGTTCAAGCATGGACTCAAGGACTCAATGGCATCATCTTGACCTATTCAAAAAGTTCAAAATATCTCAATTGCATTGGATTGACAAATGAATTTTTCAGTCAACTGATCAAAATTTGACTGTACACTGAAAAGTCAAACTTTGACTTTTTGGTCAAAATCAAGTACCAAGGGTCATTTTTCATCAAGATATGTCTAAACATGAAACTTGTTCATCAATAAACCCATTTTTGCAAATTAGGGTTTAAAATTGAAAATTTTCATAACTTAGAATTTTTCTAAGTTATGAAATTTTCTTAATTTTTCCTAACTTTGCCCAACATTTTCACCATGATGCAATTGGATTCAAACAAAACTTCCAACATGAAAGTTGTATTCCTCCACAAAGTCTACAACTTTTATTCACAAAGTTTTCCCAAAAGAAGCTTGGATCTCAAGTTATGAGTTTTGGAACAAGGGTCCCTAAAACTTTTAACTTAGTGACATTTTGTCCTAGTTTAGGCAGGATTTTGACCTATCTTCATGGAGATTTTTCACATAGTTCCACTTGGAATCTCAAGTTTCATTTCAAAGACGAATTGTAGAGCATGTTACAAGCTTTCCAAAATGTCCAAGAACTCTCCAAACTCATTTGTGGTTAGGGAGAATCGAAGGCTTGAAGTTGGCAAAAACTCACTTCTCATCCATGGCATGTTCATGTTCATACAAATTGCAATTTCAAGTCAGCTTGCTTTGCACTAGATTACAGGCCTCTAAACCATTTCACACTCAATAATTTAATGCAAATCCATTGGTCTAAGGTATTGTTTTGGTCATTAGGGCATTGTACACAAGATTAATCCCTAAATGGTAAAAGGTACATTACCATTTTTGCAAAAATGTGCTTTATGTCAAAACTGAATCCCTTGAGCATTGGTCCATATCTCATACAGCAAATTAAATCTAAAAATTGGAGGGGCCAAGGGTAAAGTGTGCAAGCATAACGATAGCCTGTACATGCATGTTGGACATCACTTCCCACTTTTGCTTCATATCCAAGAAATATGCCAAATACATGAGAACTTGAACATCAGCCAAAACAAACTTGTGCAAACATTTGAACAATCTTTCTCACACCTCTCTGAGCCAGAAACACGATCTCTTGAGCCTTCAAACATCCCATAGCAAGAAATCACCTTCCATTGGCAAAACAGGGCAGCATCTGCAACTTGACTTCCATAGCTCAATTGGCTCGTGCGTTTTTCCCCAAGTTGGTTCAAACATCTTCCACATAACTCATCCAAGCTATCCCAAACCTTAAACACCAACTGTAACTCCATTTACAGGGTTTGCCATTTTCATTTTGAGCTTGTGCAGGTTGAGTTTTGTAGGCTTGTTCAAGCATATTCAAGGCAAGCAGGGTATTGGAGAAGGTCAAGTGAAGTTCAAGCAAGCTCCCAAACATCTCAAGCCTTGTTGAAAAGTTCCACATTTCCCTACACGAAGTCAGCTGAAACAAGTTTTTATCAACTTCCTATCTCTCTATTTAGGAACATTAAGCCTTAGGTTTGTGAATAAGAAATGTAGTATTCATTGCCATGAAGCTGTACATATGCTCAGTTTTCATTTTTATTAAGCGTGCTAAGAGAATTTGGTCCATGAACATACTGAAAAAATTAGGTTAGTTTTTAGGGCCAGAGAAATTCTCTCTGGTCTTTGAGAGTTAAGACAAGTTTTTTATATGGTTGAATTCGTCTTGAAAAGCTCTACAACTTTGATGTTATGTGTTTTTGCAATAGAGCTCGTATACAGGATGTCCAGGTTTGGTAACAGGCGCGCGCGTTTTGTGAAGGACAGAGGTTGAAGATGAAGTGGTGGGTTGGGCTTGGTCCTGGCTCACTATTGACACCCCCCCCCCCCCCCTTTTACTTTTTGCACCCCCCTGGCCCATTTCTTCATACTTTTGTATTTTTCTATTTTATTTTCATATCTGATTTTGTATTTTTATTTTCTAAATATAAAAATACCCAAAAAAAAAATTTAAAATTTTTTACATTTATTTTACATTTTATTTTATTTCTTTCTAACATGAAAACAATTTAATAACTTTTATCTTATTTATTAAAAACTTGAAAAAAATATATAAATTATACTTTTATTTTCATTCTTTATTTTTATTCACACTAAAAATATTATTCTAAATATATTTTTATTTTTGTATATATTTTATTTTATTTTATCATATTTAATATAATTAATACATATATAAATATATACTTTAGATACTTTAGAATAAAGAAAAATATATAAAAATATTACACTTTTATTTTTATTAATATTTATACTTAAAAAATACCTTTTTCTAAATATATTTAATTTTTTGTATATATATTATTTTATATTGTATATAAATAATGTAATTAATATCTTTATTTTCTTAAAGAAAATTAGGGTTTACCCTTAATAAAAATAATAATACCTTTTTATTATTCCTTTTATATTAAATTTTTTTTTACATACATAAATAAACAAAAACCTTTTTTGCATAATTCATATTATTTGATATATTTATTTATTTTGTTTATTTAAATATTGTCCATTTATTATTTATGCAGTTGATTCAATTTGGATGTAATAGTAAACTAGGGTTTTTATTTCTTGTCAAATACACCCCCATTCAAAGATTGTACCCCCATCCCCATAATCATGTTGTAATAGTTTAGATTTTTAATTCTCGCACTTTATGCTTTCAATTATGCCATGATTAGAGATTAGGGTTTGTATGCAAAAATCCAAATCAACAAGTAGCTTGACTAATACAAAGACAAAAATGTTGGGTTTGTTATGCATGTTGGGTACTTTGGCAAAACAAAAACAAAACAAAAGATCATAGTCCCTCGATGACGCTATCTTGGTTGCCTAAACAAAATGATCAAGTCCCTCAAAAATTTGCCAAAGATACTTAAACACAATTGCTATCATGGTCTATACGATGACCCGTGCCTGTCCTGTTTAACATCCTAACACAAGATTGTTCACCAAATGCAATGGTGAAATAACACTGTCAAAAGGGTTAAAAACATATAGGAAAGATCTTTGAGTAAAATATGATAGATAACTCTTAGTTACTTGATCAAAGCTTGCAAAAACATCCTTACTATTTTCAAAACACACTTCACAACACAATTTCAAAACACTTCCCAAATCAAACTTTCAAACATTGAAAACTCTTTTCAAAAAGACAAAACACCTTTGTATACATTCAAACAAGAATCATTACAAAGGTTGCCACAATGATGGCCTATTTTCAAATTATCTTTCAAAACCACACACAAAGCACCATTTCAAACAATTGGAAAAGCAAAGCAAGTGATCTAAACAAGTAACTAAGAGCCCATGGATAACCATGGATGAAAAGGGTGCTTGCACCTTCCCTTTTCATAATCTACTCCCCAAACCAAGAAAACATCTCAAAGGTCTTTCCTGTGCTTTTTGACCTTTCCTTAGGATAAAATAAAAAGTCGGTGGAGACTCTTGCTAAACCAAAACATTTGCGAACATAAAACACAAAACTTCAAGTGAGTTCTCCCACCGTATCACACCTGGCGTCACATTCATAAGAAGGGTAGGAAGGATTTGGGACCTAGGGGTGTTGTTTCTTTGGAGCCATATCTTCAGTGGATCCGATTGAGAGCCATTCAGTTAAAAATCCCGTATACCCGGGAGACACCCATGCCTGATCTATTTGTGAAGACCACTCCTCCCTTATTAGATGATCTAGAGGAGTTGCAGCTTGCTTTGGTTAGGATGCAGCAGGAAAGGGATGCTTGGAAGAACAAGTTCCAGATTTTAGAAAGTTCCTACAGAGAAGACCTAAAGGAGAAAGACGATTTGATCGAGATCCTTGAGAGTTGAGCGGTAGAGTCTATGGATTCATTTTTCCTGCTCCAGTGGTTCAAAATATTGTTACTCCTGCACCTCCTGTGGTGCATACTGTTCCTGCTGCACCTCCTTCGGTGAATTTGGTTCCGTTTGTTAATGAAGATGTGTGTCGTCCTTTCCCTCCGCCGAGTGAAGACTTGGGTCTTTATGATAGAATGGATGATTTCCAAGAGCAGTTTGATAGAATGTAAAGAGAGATGAAGGCTCTTAGGGGAAAAGATTTATTTGGGCAGAATGTGAATGAGTTGTGTTTGGTCCCGAATGTTAAAGTGCCTGCTAAGTTCAAGGTCCCATAATTTGAGAAGTACAAGGGAAACACTTGCCCTCGTGCTCACTTGGTGATGTACGTGAGGAGAATGTCTACCCACACCAATGAGCAGCGTCTGCTGATTCACTTTTTTCAGGATAGTCTGACTGGTGCTGCGTTGAAATGGTACATGAGTTTAGACAGCACTAACATCCATACTTTTAATGATTTGGGAGAAGCATTCATTAAACAATACAAGTACAATGTGGACATGGCGCCCGATCGTGACCATCTTAGGGCCATGGTTCAAAAAGACAGAGAATCGTTCAAAGAGTATGCGTAGAGATGGCGCGAAGTGGCTGCACAAGTGATTCCTCCCATGGAGGAGAAAGAAATGACTATGATTTTTCTGAAGACGCTAGGCGCTTTCTACTATGAAAGGATGGTAGCAAGTGCCCCGAGTGATTTTACAGAGATGGTAGGAATGGGTGTCTGCCTAGAAGAGGCAGTAAGAGAAGGCCGTTTGACAAAGGGTGAAGGATCCGGAGGTGTGAAGAAGCCATCTTATGGGTTTACCAAGAAGAAAGAAGGAGATGCAAATGTTGTTATGCAAGAGAGAAGGGTAAACGCTCCTAGAAGGAATTATCAGCGTCATCAGCAAGTCGCCTCAGTTACTCCTGTTATGAATGCCACTCCAACTACCGTTGCTTATCAGAGACCGTCCCAGCAGGGGAATCAAGGGTATAATCAGATAAGGGAGAACTATGACCCTACTCCCATGAGCTATGCAGAGCTACTACCAGCATTGATTCAGTAGAAGTTGGTCCAAACACGACCACCTCCAGCCGTACCATCACCTTTGCCTTGGTATTACAAAGCAGACCAGACGTGTGCCTTTCATCAGGGAGCACCAGGGCATAGTGTTGAGAATTGTTATCCTTTGAGGACTGAAGTGCAAAGGTTGGTGAAGTCTGGAATTCTATCTTTCAAAGACGTGGGACCTAATGTGAAAGACAATCCTCTATCCAAGCACGGGGGGTGAATGCTGTAAATATGGTGGCCAATTGTCCAGGCGACTTCCGGATTTTTGACATTAATTTGGTTAGAGGAGATTTGGTGAAAATGCACGCAGATCTCTGTGAATTCAGCTATTATACGCATGACCATGCCGGTTGTGCTATTTGCAGTACAGATATACAGGGTTGCAAGAAGATAAAGGTTGATTTACAGGAGATGGTGGATGAGGGTTTAATCCATATAATCAAGCCTAGGGCGGAGTATGAAGAGGAAGTTAATATGGTTTCTGGATGTCCGGGTGAATTCATAATTTTTGATGTGGATCATTTGAATGAGGATCTCGTGCAGTTGCCTGCTACCTTCTGTCGTACTGTTGGTCAGGTGGAACACCGATATGGATCTTGCATAGTTTGTTGTCAAGACCCCCGAGGATGTTCTATTGTGAGGGAAGGTGTTCAGTTGTTGTTAGACAATGGAACTATCAAGATCACAGGTCAGAGAGATGATTATCATGAGATTGATATGGTTGAAGTTTGTTTGATGGAAGAAGAGTCAGAGGAAGAGTATGCCTCTGTGGATGAGTATTTCTCTTTAGACGAAGATTTATTTGCCGGAAATGACCTTTTGATGGTTGATTATATTGAGGAAGGGGTAAACGTCATTGTGCCTTATTTTGGTGCACTCGCTCATCTTGAAGTGGAGTACCATAGCAAACCAGCTGTTACCCCATTGGTAATTAGTCTGCCAGGTCTTGTTCCCTATAAATCAGATAAGGCTGTACCTTACAAATACAACGCTACAATCTTAGAAGATGGGGTGGAAGTTCCCATCCAGCCAACGCCTGATGTTGGAAATATAACTGATAATAGCAGAGTGACCCGTAGCGGTCGTGTTTTTGCGCCGGTTATTCAAAGAGATGTTGCTGCTAGAAAGAAAATTGCTGAGAATGATGAGCCTAAGAAGACTACAAGAGAGACTAGTGGAGCTACATTAGAGAAAGAAATGGATGATATTTTGAAGATGATTAAGATGAGCGACTACAGAATTGTAGATCAGCTATTGCAGACTCCTTCAAAGATATCCATCCTAGCTTTACTAATGAATTCCTCTGCTCATAGAGAATCAACTGATGAGAGTACTAGACCAAGCTTTTGTGGAGAATGACATGTCGTTAGATCAATTCAGCAGCGTAATTGGAAACATTACATCATGTAGCAACTTGAGTTTTTGCGATGATGAGTTACCAGATGAAGGGAGGAATCACAACCTGGCCTTCCACATATCTATGAACTGCAAGAATGATTCAGTGGCCAATGTGCTAATTGATAATGGATTTGTGCTGAATGTTATACCGAGGAGTACCATAGTGAATTTAAAGTATCAAGGAACACCTATGCGCCCAAGTGGCATCATTGTGAAGGCTTTTGATGGGTCGAGGAAATCTGTCATCGGTGAAGTGGACTTGCCCATCCATATAGGACCATATTTGTTCTTGATAACCTTCCAAGTCATGGACATTATTCCCGTATATAGTTGTTTGCTAGGACGACCATGGATACACGAAGCAGGGGCTGTCACTTCAACTCTGCATCAGAAGTTAAAATTTGTGCGTGAAGGGAGGGTAGTGATCATAAATGGGGAGCAGGCGTTATTGATATCCCATATATCCTCTTTTAGTATTGTAGAAGTGGATGAGGTTGTTGTTGGAACCCAGTTCCAAGCCCTATCCATTGACAACATAAGGAGGAATGAGAATTCTGTGGTTTCGTTGAAGGACGCGCAGCAGGTTGTGCGCAATGGTCATAATGCAGTTTGGGGACGACTTGTGGATCCACCCGTGAACAAAAACAGAGCTGGTTTAGGTTTCTCTTCGAGGAATGGCAAAGGCGAAAGTTTGAAGTCAAATTCTACTGTGAACAGTTATCATGATGTTTTTCGCAGCGGAGGCTACCTCCATCCAATTGGTTTTGGAATTAATGTTGTTGAAGAGGATGAAGCAGAGCAAGAAGTACCGAATTATGTGACGCATGGAGTCCGAGTTAAGAACTGGGTCACCATTGATGTTCCTTCTTGCATACATGTTTCAAAGTAATTTTTTTTGTTAAATCTGTTTCTTTCTTTTGAAAAGCTTTCACTCTGCCCAAGGTGAAAGTATTGTAGGGCTTATCTGTTTTCTTTGACTTTTAAGATCATTAATAAAAGTTGTCTTTGCTTCCAAAAATATGTCTTTATTTTCTGATTTTTCTTGGGAAATGGTAATAAAATAATAAACCCTTTCAAAATAAATAATAACTGAAAATTAATCTGCATGATCACTTGTTATATGTGTCAGTCTCTAAAAACAATCATAAATCATATGTGCAGATTAATTAAAAAACCCGTTGAATACAATGACCCTGGACCCTCTCCCAACTTTGATTGTCCTGTGTTTGGGGCTGGAGAAGAAGATTATGGTGAGATTCTAGAAGAGGTCTCACGGTTGCTTGAGCACGAGGAAAATACCATTTAGCCATATGAGGAGCCTTTGGAAGTGATTATTTTGGGTTCAGAAGAGGATCCGGAGGAAAATAAGATTGGAGCATCGTTGCATCCTGATGTAAAGAGCGGGTTGATTGAGCTGTTGAAAGAGTATGTGGATATTTTTGCTTGGTCTTATCAAGATATGCCTGGTCTAGATACAGACATTGTCGAGCATCGTTTGCCGTTGAAGCCAGAGTGTCCGCCAATTAAACAAAAGTTAAGAAGAACCCACCCAGATATAGCAGTAAAGATCAAAGAGGAGGTTCTAAAGCATATTAATGTTGGTTTTCTTATGACGTCAGTGTATCCTCAATGGATTGCCAATATTTTCCCAGTACCGAAAAAAGACGGAAAAGTACGCATGTGCATAGATTACAGAGATCTAAATAAAGCTAGTCCAAAAGATGATTTTCCATTGCCTCACATTGATATGTTAGTAGACAGCACTGCAAAATTCAAAGTAGTCTAGTTCATGGACGGATTTTCCGGGTATAATCAAATAAGAATGGCTCCAGAGGACATGGGAAAAACAATGTTTATCACACCCTGGGGAACATTCTGTTACAGAGTGATGCCCTTCGGGTTGAAGAACGCTGGTGCAACATACCAGAGGGCTATGACAACCATATTCCATGATCTGATGCACAAGGAAATCAAAGTATATGTTGATGATATGATTTCCAAATCCCAAACTGAATAAGGGCATATAGAAGATTTGTTGAAGTTGTTTCAGCGTTTGAGGAAGTATCGTCTCCGCTTGAATCCAAATAAATGCACCTTCGGAGTTAGATCGGGGAAATTATTTGGTTTTATTGTTAGCCAGAAAGGAATTGAAGTTGACCCTGACAAAGTCAAAGCAATTCAAGAAATGCCATCACCAAGAACTGAAAAGCAAGTCAGGGGTTTCCTCGGGCGGTTGAATTATATCTCCAGATTTATTTCCCACATGACTGCAACGTGTGAACCGATCTTTAAGTTGTTAAAGAAAGACCAAGGTTGTGTATGGACGGATGACTGCCAAAGGGCATTTGAGAGTATTAAAGAATATTTGCTTGAACCTCCTATCTTGCTCCCTCCCGTAGAAGGAATACCGTTGATTATGTATCTAACAGTGTTAGATAAATCCATGGGTTGTATTCTGGGACCACAGGATGAAACGGGGAAGAAAGAGTTCGCCATTTATTATCTCAGCAAAAAGTTCACTGATTGTGAGTCGTGGTATTCCACGCTAGAAAAAATGTGTTGCGCTTTGGCCTGGGCGACAAAGCGTTTGCGGCAGTATATGTTGAATCACACTACTTGGTTGATATCCAAAATGGATCCAATCAAGTAAATTTTTTAAAAGCCTGCTCTTACTGGGAGAATTGCCCGCTGGCAGATATTGTTATCTGAATGTAATATTGAGTACCGCACTCAAAAGGCTATTAAAAGTAGTGTGCTAGCAGATTACCTTGCTCACCAACCGGTGGAAGATCATCAGTTTGCAGAATATGAATTCCGCGATGAGGATGTGATGTTCCTGAAAGTGAAAGATTATGATGAACCATTGCCTGAGGAAGGCCCGGACCCTGAATCTCGTTGGACTATGATATTTGATGGAGCTGTGAATGCTTATGGTAAAGTAATTGGTGTTGTGATTGTTACTCCTCATGGATCACATATTCTTTTTACCGCAAGGTTAACATTTGATTTCACTAATAATATGGCAGAATATGAGGCTTGCATCATGGGTCTTGAGGAAGCTATTGATCTCAAAATCAAAATTTTAGATGTGTATGGTGATTCAGCTTTGGTAATAAATCAGATCAAAGGAGAATGGGACACTCGTCACCCTGGCTTGATCCCTTACAAAGACTATGCTAGAAGATTATTACCCTTCTTCAATAAAGTTGAATTCCATCACATCCCTAGAGATGAAAATCAAATGGCGGATGCTCTGGCAACTCTGGCTTCCATGTACCAAGTGAATACTTGGAATGATATACCCCAAATTACAGTTCGACGGCTCGATGGGCCCGCTCATGTGTTTGCAACAGAGGAGGTAGCAGATGAAAAACCTTGGTATTATGATATCAAACATTTTCTTCAGACTCAGGAATACCCGATTTGTGCATCGAAGAAAGATAGAAAGACACTGAGAAGATTGGCAGGTTGTTTCTTCCTCAGTGAAAATGTGTTATACAAGAGAAATCATGACATGGTCTTGCTTAGATGCATGGATAGACACGAAGCGGACATGTTGATGCATGAGATTCATGAAGGTTCATTTGGCACTCATGCTAATGGACATTCGATGGCTAAAAAGATGTTAAGGGCAGGTTACTATTGGTTGACAATGGAATCTGACTGTTACAAATTTGCAAAGAAGTGCCATAAATGCCAGATTTATGCGGATAAGATCCATGTGCCTCCGACACTTCTCAATGTGATTTCCTCCCCGTGGTCTTTCTCTATGTGGGGTATTGACATGATCAGGATGATAGAACCCAAAGCTTCGAATGGACACCGTTTCATCTTGGTAGCAATTGACTACTTTACCAAATGGGTAGAGGTTGCTTCATATGCCAATGTTACTAAGCAGGTGGTTGTGCGTTTCATAAAAAACAATCTTATATGCTGGTATGGTGTGCCAAGCAGAATCATCACCGACAATGGCTCGAATTTGAACAACAAGATGATGACAAAACTGTGTGAAGAATTCAAGATTGTCCATCACAACTCATCTCCATACAGGCCAAAGATGAATGGGGTTGTTGAGGCTGCTAATAAGAATATCAAGAGAATTATCCAGAAAATGGTTGTCACTTATAAGGATTGGCATGAAATGCTCCCTTTTCCTCTGCATGGATATCGAACATCTGTTCGCACTTCAACAGGAGCAACCCCGTTCTCCCTAGTGTATGGAATGGAAGTTTTACTCCCTGTTGAGGTAGAGATTCCCTCGTTGCGTGTGATAATGGAAACCAAGTTGACAGAGGCTGAATGGGTCCAGAACAGGTTTGACCATTTGAATTTGATTGAAGAGAAGAGGATGATAGATTTATGTCATGGGCAGTTATATCAGAAAAGAATGAATAAAGCATTTGATAAAAAGGTCAAACCTCATGAATTTAGAGAAGGCGACCTCGTGCTCAAGAAGATCATGTCTTTCAACACTGATTCTAGGGGCAAGTGGACTCCCAATTTTGAAGGCATGTATGTTGTCAAGAAAGCCTTCTCTGGTTGTGCATTAATTCTTGAAACTATGGATAGCGAGGAGTTCCCACGTCCCATGAATGCTGACGCAGTCAAGAAATACTTCGCCTAAAGAAATAAAAGAACAGCTCGCTAAGTTGAAAACCCGAAAGGGAGGCTTAGGCAAAAAGGAGTGTCTCGGTAGGCCGAAAACCCAAAAGGGCGGTCTAGGAAAAAATTAGAGACATAAATAGAATAAATTTCCCGCTAAGTTGAAAACCCGCAAGGACAGCTTAGGAAAAAGTTAGGGATTTTTCTTGGCAAGTAACTACGTCAGACAAGACTTGATCGTTGAAGCAACAATCTTCTCGGATCCTCACCATACTTCAACAAAAGTTGCTGCTCAGGATTTCAAAAGTTATTAGGGGGAATAGTGGTCATTGTATCTCAATGTATCTTTTCCATTATGTATTACTATTTCCCAAACTTTGTAATCATCCATGGAGTCTCGCCATTCGCGGACTACCATTTTATTAATGAAATTCGAGCTTTTACCCAATTTTTTGTGTTCTTATTTTATTTAGCTTGCAAAGACTCCATTTGTTACTGATAATAACTTTTAAAGCAAAAAGATTAAAAAGCAAAATTGACTTTTCAAAAAAAAGGAGATCTTTACAATTCAATTTACTTTGGGATTTGTTATGAAACAACGACAACAAAAATGGTGATCCCGGGAATGAACAAACTCTGGTTGTTTTGAGAAGTTTTATTTTCCTTCTTGAACCTTCTCTTAGGTCATTTTGTTGGTATGTGCGCAATCTTTGTGTGTTTCTCAGGTGGTTAAAGACGATACAAGTGGGTGTAAGGTGCAATATTGGGTTTGTGATCCCATTATCCCCAGTCAAGTCTTGGTTCGCTTTAGATTTTGGGTTTGCATGGTCAGAATCCTATGTCCCAGATTCCCCAGCAAAGTCTTCCCTCATATGATGAAAGGTTTTATTCCCTTGGTGTGCTAAGATGTCGCTCTTTTTGCAGTATTGACATTAGTGTTGACTTCTTGATTTCCCGGGAAGGCTATCCCAGGGCATCTTTTGTTGGAATAGGTTTTCATGATGTAAAGTTTCAATCCGCATATTTCCCCAGGGGGGTAGGCTTGAATTCCCCAGTGAGGTTTGATTGTTTCGGCGTCGGTCTGCTTTATTTGAGGCTGGTCTTGCAATCTCCAGTAGGCATGTTGCTTTTGAAAAACTGGTTTCTCCGATGAAACCGGGAGAAAGATGTTCTATCCCGGTATCTGTTTGATTTGGCTACATCCGGATTATGTTTCTCCTCAGTGAAGTTAGGACGGGCAATAGGTTTGGTTTCCGCAGTTGCCTTTACCTTTCTTGGATTGATCTTTCTGGTTGAAGTTTAGCCAAATGTTGTTAGTACCTGGGGCGATTTTGTTTGTTTGTACTGATTATGTATCCTTTTACCAGCATATGCACGATATCACTCATACATTCATACATACATCATGCATTACTACAAATCATTTTTCATTGACATTGTGTTCTAACCTTCCTGCAGCGCTCCTTGCTTAGGTGGATTTGGTTTTCCCTCTTGAGTTTATTTCTCAAAGGATTTATCTTCGTTGGTTGACTTGCCCAGGTTTATTTCTGAATTGGATTTGTGGTTGCATGAAAATATTATTTACTTTGGATTTCTGAAAACTTTGAGTTTTTGTTTGTGCATTTTTTTTGCACGAGAAGACTTTATCTCCTCAGTAGGAATATCGTGGCATTTCCCCAGGAAGTCATATCTCCTTCCCCAGAAAGCCATATTTCTATCCCCAGAAAGTTGTTTCTTTTTGCAATCCTCCATGATAACAAGCAACAGGTCTCTTTATTTGAGCAACTCGTGCTTCTCTGTACAAGTTGACGTAACTTTTTTTTTATTTCCTCTATGAGTGGTTAGTTTGCAGACCGTCGTCAGTTTACGCCAGTGGATGGCAAGACTTTCAAATTCACAGAAACTGCTTGTTGTGAAATCTCTGCAAGTGGAAGTCTCTTTATTTGAGACAACTTACATATTACCCTTTCCAGGCAGAATGCCTTGGTTAAATAAGTTGAGACCCGTTCTAGGTAAAACGCCAGAATTTTGGGATAACTTGATATTTTCTCTCTACCTTCAGTGAATGTTGGTAGTACATCGGCAGTGAACGTATGTGTTTGTTATCTTTTTGCTATCTTCAGTGAACATTGATAGTTCATCGTCAGTGAACGGTAGTGATATGATATTCTCTTCCTACCTTCAGTGAACGTTGGTAGTACATCGACAGTGAACGTCAGTGTTTGTTATCTTTTTTCTATCTTCAGTGAACGTTGATAGTTCATCGTCAGTGAACGGCGGTGATATGATATTTTCTCTCTACCTTCAGTGAACGTTGGTAGTACATCGGCAGTGAACGTCAGTGTTTGTTATCTTTTTGCTATCTTCAGTGAACGTTGATAGTTCATCGTCAGTGAACGGAGATGATATGATATTTTCTATCTACCTTCAGCGAACGTTGGTAGTACATCAGCAGTGAACATCGGTGTTTGTTATCTTTTTGCTATCTTCAGTGAACGTTGATAGTTCATCGTCAGTGAACGGCGATGATATGATATTTTCTCTCTACCTTCAGTGAATGTTGGTAGTACATCGGAAGTGAACGTCGGTGTTTGTTATCTTTTTGCTATCTTCAGTAAACGTTGATAGTTTATCTTCAGTGAACGGTGATGATATGATATTTTCTCTCTACCTCCAGTGAACGTTGGTAGTACATCGGCAGTGAACGTTAGTGTTTGTTATCTTTTTGCTATCTTCAGTGAACGTTGATAGTTCATCGTCAGTGAACGGCGATGATATGATATTTTCTCTCTACCTTTAGTGAACGTTGGTAGTACATCGGCAGTGAACATCGGTGTTTGTTATCTTTTTTCTATCTTCAGTGAATGTTGACAGTTCATCGTCAGTGAACAGCGATGATATGATATTTTCTCTCTACCTTCAGTGAACGTTGGTAGTACATCGGCAGTGAACGTCGGTGTTTGTTTTTTTGCTATCTTCAATGAACGTTGATAGTTCATCGTCAGTGAACGGCGATGATATGATATTTTCCCTCTACCTCCAGTGAACGTTGGTAGGACATCGACAGTGAACGTCGGTGTTTGTTATCTTTTTGCTATCTTCAGTGAACGTTGATAGTTCTTCGTCAGTGAACGGTGATGATATGATATTTTCTCCTTCTACCTTCAGTGAATGTTTGTAGTACATCGGTAGTGAACATCAGTGTTTGTTATCTTTTTTCTATCTTTAGTGAACGTTGATAGTTCATAGACAGTGAACGACGGTGATATGCTATTTTCCCTCTCTACCTTCAGTGAATATTGGTAGTACATCGGCAGTGAACGTCAGTGTTTGTTATCTTTTTTCTATCTTCAGTGAACGTTGATAGTTCATCGTCAGTGACAGCGATAATATTATATTTTCTCTTTACCTTCAGTAAACATTGGTAGTACATCGGCAGTGAATGTCGGTGTTTGTTATCTTTTTGCTATCTTCAGTGAACGTTGATAGTTCATCGTTAGTGAACGACGATGATATGATATATTTTCTCTTTCTACCTTCAGTGAACGTTGGTAGTACATCGGTAGTGAACGTCGGTGTTTGTTATCTTTTTGCTATCTTCAGTGAACGTTGATAGTTCATCGTCAGTGAACGGTGATGATATGATATATTTTCTCTTTCTACCTTCAGTGGACGTTGGTAGTACATCGGCAGTGAACGTCGGTGTTTATTATCTCTTTGCTATCTCCAGTGAACGTTGATAGTTCATCGTCAGTAAACGGTGATGATATGATATTTTCCCTTTCTACCTTCAGTGAATGGTGGTAGACCATCGGCAGTGAATGTCGATGCTTGTTATCTTCCTCTCTGATTCAATTCTTTTGGTCCACCAGTGATTTATTTTCCTGGTGGGGTTGCTCCTTTGTTTCTCCATTTTTGTTGCATCCCCAATGTTACTTTGTGTCTCTTTGGTTTTGTTCATATGCATTGATATGCATAAGCATTTGCATGGTATCTTAGGGCCAAAAATAGGGTTTGTTTTATATTTAAGTATCTTCGATCACGTCGACACGAAGATTTTCAACCATCGTATCTCCGGATAGAAGACACTTAAATAAGGGCAGGTGTTGTACCCTAATTTTTGCCCCTAAGGTTCCTCTATCATATCATATCAACTCAATCATAACAAGATCACATTAGGGTTGGTTCTTCCTCTTTTTCTATCTCCTATCTTTAAGTTTGCTCTTGAGGAATCTCCAAGCACCTTAGTTGTGTATTTTGTATATGTGCTGTTGACTAACTTCTGATCAAAATACAAAAAAATATTTGTCTTTGTCTTTGTATATTCTTGTTTTGTAGGTACCAAATCGAAGCATCTGACAAATAAGGATTTATGGTATTATTTTCCTAAAATCTCTATTTGCAAAGGAAAAATTAACAAAAATTCATTTTTTCACTGATGCAATCGATTGCTCTTAGAGTGCAATCGATTGCACATAGTGCATTTTGCGCCATTTTTGAAAAAATATACTGTGCAAATCGATTTTCACTATAGTGTAATCGATTGCACGGCGTGAAAATTTGAAAAAAATCAGCAATTTTAAACTTGTCAAATTTTGGCTCCAATTTTTCTTCATTTTTGAAAGATGTATCATTAATTCAAACTTTAGTGCCAATCTTTCATTTTTAAGAAGAATTATCATTAATTCAAATTTTGGCTCTAATTTTTGAAAGAATTATCATTAATTCAAATTTTGGCTCTAATATTTGAAAGAATTATCATTAATTCAAATTTTGGCTACAAGAATCAATTACCAAATTACCACTAATCCCAATCCTAAAACTCTATAAATAGAGCCCTCATTTCATTCAAATTTCAAGCTTTTGATATCCAAATCCACCTTGCTAAAAAATCTCTCAATTCTCTCCATCTACCAAATTCACTCAAAGCTCCATTTTCAAAAAGTTAGTAAGCTTTGCATTGAAGCTTACTAATCTTTGAGCTAAACCTTCATCCAAACACTTTTTCTCCATCAATTCTCTACATCAGAGCTTGGCAATTGATTCTTGTGGTTGAATTGAAGCAAATTCTTGAAGTTATTTTAATAAATCTTTAGATCTACCTTTGGTAAGTTGGATAATTCATCTTTCACAATGTGATCTCTTGTTGATCTTTGGGTTTGATTCATTGAGCATTATTTTGTGACTCCAATGGTGTTATTTTCTCATAATTTGATGGGATTTTCGTGCTTAATTGGATCCATGATCATAAGGTATTTGATGGAAAGTTTGAACAAGAATTTGGCCTTTTAAAATGTTGTTTTGCTGCCTGTAACAGCGTGCAATCGATTGTCGTAACAGTGCAATCGATTGCACAGAAGCAATTTCGCGCAGATTTTTGAAAATTGTACTGTGTAAATTAATTTACACAGTAGTGCAATCGATTCACCCAGGGACATAATGCATTTTTTGCCTTATTTTGGGGCAGCTTTAATCCAAAATGCTTTTTCTACACACTCCTTTTGATTGTTGGTTTGGATAGTAATTTTAAATGTCCCATTTCTCTTTAAACTCAATGGACTTTGTGATGTAGATGAAGTTGGATAAATGTTCATCATGTCAAATCTACCTAATAGTGAATTATTTAATTCATTTTTGGTGTTTTGGATTAATGATATGTTTAGTGCTTTAATCCATCTAGAGGAGTGGTTGAATTTAAAGATGAAAGAATTTTGAGATGGTGATCCAAATTAGCTTATTATTCCCCTCCCTCTTCATCTTATCCCTTTCTTTTTAATTGTGTTACATGTTAAGGGATGATGATCTCTATATCATTTATCCAAACATGAATTACATAGATTGTTATTGACCTACCTCAAAATAGGTGCGACTTCTACATAAGTCCACTTACGATTGCTTAACATAGCGCTAAATTTTGTCTCGATTCGAGCAAATGATCATTAGTGGCCCAAACTTATGATTGCAAGCCCAAGTATGTTAATTTGATCTCTTTGATCCAATAACCTTGAGATTCATTGTGTGGAGGCTTTGGTTCTACCAATCCTCTAATGGATCTATAACACATTTGGTCAACGCGGATCACTTAAACATCGTTGATCATTAAATGTTACTTTTGAGGATTCCAAAATGGATGATATACTTGACAAAAAGAAAATGCAACTTGTTGTGTGGAGGCTTTGGTTCTACCAATCCTCTAATGAGTTAAAAATGCAAGTTTCAAGATGGTCATCCAACTAACCACTAATTTCTAACAATTGACTTTACTTTATGCTTTTATTTTTATGCTTTATGTACCATCTACTTTTAGCATTTTACTTTTCATACTATTTTCATCTTTGCTCACTTGAGCATTTACTTTTATGTCATTTTTATTTTGCTCACTTGAGCTTTTCTTTTCCTTTTGGAGACACCTAATAATCAACATGAACCATAAAACACTTTAATGATACTTGGACTATTTGGTTACTATCCTTGGCATTATGGAGCATGGGACTACTTCTTGGACTTAGGATTAGAGACCTTGGCCTATCTTGGAGACTTTGTGACTTTATTTGATATTTTGTCTGGAGTTCTTGAGGATTACCTCAAGACATTGAGTTGTTTGTTTATTTTGTGTGCAGGTTATTGTGATTACACCCTTTGTTTGTAATCTGGAATTCACCCGTATACAGTCGTTACTCTGCCTAATTTTTGCGAAGACTTAATACACTTGAAGTTTGGTTCTCTCAAGAGGTCTAGTATATTTGCTTGCTTGGTTTCAATCCGAAGAATGGGAATTCTATATTGACTCATAATGTCAAGTGTGATACGGTGGGAGAACTGACTAGAAGTTTAATGTTTCGTTCACACTTGTGCGGTTAGCAAGAGTCGCCATCGACTTTTCTTTTATCCAAAAGGAAAGGTAAAAAAGCACAGGAAAGACCTTTCGAGAGTTTTCTCGGGTTCGGGGGGTAGATTATGAAAAGGGAAGGTATTAGCCCCCTTTTCATCCATGGTTTTCCATGGGCTCTTAGTTACTCGTTTAGATCACTTGTTTTTGTTTGATTGTGTGCTTGTGGTGTGGGCTTTGAAAGTATTTTGAAAAATCTCTTTTTAATTGTTATCGTCTCTATAAGAACGTATACAAAGTTTTGTTTCAAAAAGTAGTTCAAAGATGTGTTTGTGAATCGTGTTTCGAAAAGTGTTTTGAAAAGAGGTTTTGCAATGGTTCTCGTCTCTATAAGAACGTATACAAAACATTTTGTCTTTTGAAAGTGTTTTTGAAATGAGAGTGTAGGTGTAAAAAATTTTGTCGTGAGCAAGCGAGTAACTAAGAGCGAATCTATCTACTCGAAAGGTCTTAAGTTGTTCTTTTCTTCTTCCTTTTAGTGGTGCTATCTTACCATTGATTTGGTAAGAAGCCCCACCATTGGATGTGAAGGGACAGGCGTGGGTCAATTTCACAATCATTGAAGGCAACTTGTGAGACGCTTTAGCAATTTTTTGTAAGGGACGAGATCATTTTATTGAAGGTAACATCGAGGGTCATCGAGGGACTACGATCTTTTTTATCGAAGGGTCATTGCTAGAGTGTCTCATATTCGAGGGACATGATTTTATTTCCGAGGCAACGAGCGAGGTTACCCTAGAGGTGCGCGTGTGAAAAAGTGTGTTGGTTTCAAGTTATTTATTCTTGGATTAGGTTATCTAGCGATTGATTTTTTTGAATCTTGCCATACATGCCTAGTTACTATACAGTATATGGAAAACAGTAAATTGTGGGAATTAAAATTATACGCTATTACAAAATTAATCAGGAATGGGGGTACAATTGTCACGAATGGGGATTGTTGTACCCCAAAATTTTCCCTCCCATATTCTTCAAAATTTGCAAAGAGCATGCTTCAAAATTCTCCAAGGGTTGCACAGTTCAAGGGCCTCCTAAACAGTCAAGATTAGGGTTTTTGTTTTGACAAAGAAAATGAAGTTTCCAAGGGTCCAATCAAGTCCCACATGCCTATAAACATGGTCAAGCATCCTCATACCAAGTTTCAAGACTTACAGCACAAAATTGCACAGTCAAAAACCCTAATTGCCCTACAGTCAACTGCAGGGGCAAAATGGTCATTTGACAGTCAAAAGTTCAAATTTTTGGTCAACATCTCATTTTGAAGCCACAAACATCATTTTATCAATGCTTGATCATGATTCTCAAAGCTTGGCTCAAAAAGTCTCAAGATGCAAAAGTTTCCATATTTGGACAGTTGAAAAAGTCAACTGTAACCTGACCAAGGCATAACTTCCACATGGATTATCAGAAAAATTCCATCCAAAGCTCATTTTGAAGAGAAAGACATTTCCTACAACTCCTCTTCATACTTCAAGTCCAAGAAATGCTCTCACAAAAAGTTATCAATTTCAACATTATAGGTCATTTTCAAAAGTCAACAAAAAGGGACTTTAAGTCAAAGGCCATAACTTGAGATTGGTAAATCAAAATGACATGGGACCAAAGGAATTGGTTAAAGGACTCAAAGACATTTCCAAAATGTCCAATAACATGAGCAAAGCTTAAAAATTGAGCAAGATATGCCTTGTGGAAGTTGGGAAATTTTTGGATATTTTGAAAAGTCAACATTGCTTCAAATGTCTTAAAAATGCTAATGGGCCTCTTTTTCTTCCAAAATCCATCATCCAAAGCATGTGCACGACCATTTGGCCCAAAGGGAAGTTTTTCATCATTTTTATTTATTTATTTGAATTTTTAATTGCTAAATATTCATTTAATTAATTAAAATATATGAAAAATACTAAACCTAACTTTTTAAATCTTTTTGTGCATGGAATAGGCTTAAGATTTCGTGCATGATCAGATTTGGAAAGAATTATGGTGATTGGACATGATTTGAAGCAAATATGCATGAAGAAATATTGGAAAAGATTCTTAAGAATCAAATCTTGAAAATCATGAATGCAAAGGGTTTGGTTTGGTTTCTTTGACCTAAAACCTTCACACATATATACATAATGAAAACCTAATGCAAAGGACCCTGGAGGCTGCACCTAAGAACGAAAACGAAACTTGCCTTTTTCTCTAAAAAATTTGAAACTGTTTTCATAGTTGCAGGTTGTTTTAAAGCAGAATAATTGTTCCATTGCATTGCTAATACCTCCAGGAATCTCCTCCAATCAAAACCAGACCCCTGCACGCCAAGAACTGGTAGAACCCGATCATACTTTTCATGGAAATATGCATGATCATGTTTAAATTTCTGGGCTTTTTTCACACGTTTTAATTGTGGTTTTATACTAACATGGACCTTCTGATTCTTTTGACACTATTTAATTGAATTTTCATCGCCTGTATACAAAGCTACCATGAACATGCGTTAGGGTTTCAGGGGTTTAAAAAGAGGGTTTCCCTATTCTGGAGAAATTAGCCTACAAGACCAGGGCCATTAGAATCAGAAACTCACGACGGTTCAAATGGCATGCTCGCGCTCTTTTTATATACATCCAATGTCTAATCGCTATTTTCTGATATTCCAGATTGTGGGGGTTTAAAACCCCCGCTAACCTTTTTCCTGTTTCAGGCTTAATTGAAGAAGAAGGTGAGGTGGCAAGGCATAAGTGGTTCGTTTGAATTTTCGCGCTAAAGTTCCACTAACCATTTGTTTTATCTTATATTATTTGTTTCCTATACAATATACAACGCGCGTGAAGAGCTTCAGTGGCAAGGCATTTGGTTGGTAATCCCTGGGACCTGGGTTCGAATCCCAGGTCCCCCACCCCTTTCCATATTATTTTTCTAAACGCGTTTCTGTGCAGTTTCACTATAAGGGTGCATCATACATCCACAATATCAAGCCTTCCACGTGCTTACCAAGATCAATCCAAGGAGCATGATCTGAAGAACATAATGGACATGAGTCAACGCATATGCATGCTACTCTGGAAAGTCAATAAGGCCAAGGATAATTGGGCCTAAATTGCTAAGATATGACCTCCAATTGGGGACAGAAACCCCCCAAGGTGTTGTATTTTCTTTCTTTTCCTTATTTTATGTATTTCAATTATTTCTTTTTAATTAATTCCTTTAATTTAATTATTTTCACAAAAATATAAAAAATAACAAAAAATCAGAAAAGACAAAACAAAAAAATATATTTTATTTTAATATTTTGTAAATAAAACTCATTAATTAACTTAGTTTTAAATTCTAGGATTAAACTTAATATTTTTTCAATAAACCTAAAATTGGTAGAATTAGGGTTTCAAGTATTTTTTATCTTTTTTTCCTTTTTTCACCATATTAATTATTAATTCTTAATTAGTTATTTTTATAAATCAAATTGCTTTAATTAATTAGTTTAATTTAGGTTTAACTTTAATAGTTTTTTCTTAATAAATAAAAGTTATAGAATTAGGGTTAATTTAATTTTAATTCCATTGAATTCTCATAAAAATCATAAATACCAAAACTTCAAAAAAACAATTTCTTTTTCATTTTAATTTCATTAATTTGTAAATAACAATTTAATTTCATTAAAAAGGGTCCAACGCCCTCGTTTCCAATTTTAATTCATATTCGCGCATTTTATTTTATTTCTTGTAAATATTAATGTAATTCTCCCAAAGCCTTGTAAACTCGGACATTTTATTTCTCGCACTTTATTTACTTTCTGTCAAATCGGGTCCTGGATTTTAATTTGGCGATGTGGACCCGCGCCTTTGTAATAGTTTAGGAACTTTACATTTTCTTGCTCTTTTAACTGTTAATAAATACATGCAAGAATGAATGATAAAATAAAAACAAACGCATAGATCACCTTGACATGAACAAGATAAATGCAAATGAACATGACACACAAATCACACACCACCCCTAGGGTACGCCTCACTGTTGCCTTGCCTCGAAAGGTGATCGTAGAGTAGAGGATGTCTTAGTAAGTCCTCATGATCCGGGAACCTGGCATGAGGGTAGCTTCTAGGGTATCTTCCCATTGCTCTGGTGATCACCATGTCCCGAACCTCGAATTGACCCGAACACCTCCAACGGTGGTGCTACCTACCTCTCAATGGTGGGATGGCACTACTTTTAAGGACATTTACACAGACGAATTCCTTAGGGTAGGTAGACGACTCTAGATACTTGCTCTAATTTCAAAACAAATCAAAAATACTTTTCACACCGACACCTTTTCAAAAAAAAGCTTTCGAAAGCAATTTTTCAAACACTCTTGAGGACCGATACAAGAGTCGAACTGGAATTTTCAAAGAAACTTTTTAAAACCCACAGTTGAAAAGCAAACAAACCATTTTGAAAACACAAATGAGCACGTATCTAAGAGCCCATGGATAACCATGGATAGAAAGGGTGCTAACACCTTCCCTTTCTATAACCTACCTCCCGAACCGAGAGCAATCTCTTTAAGGAATTTTTCTGTGCTTTTGTCCTTTCCATTTGGAGAAAATAAAAGACGGTGGCGACTCTTGCTTCCGCGACATTTTGCGAACCAGCTTTAAACAGTCAGTTCCAGATCCACCGATCACAGAACTGGCGACTCTGCTGGGGACTTAAACTTAAAGTGAGGTGTACCTTAGGGTTAGTTCATAACTGTGTTTTCAATTGTTTTCTTTGCTTGCTTTATTATTGTGGGACTGTCTTGGGAGTTCTATAGATCCTAACCCGGATCTGGGGGATACCCTTTTAGAAAGTAGCAACAAGGCTGTGAGGGAACTGTGTGGGGTATACCGACATGGTTGAAACAGTCTGCTACGTTGATGCGGCACTTTGGTGTGTACCGGTAACCCTTGAGTTCAGTCAAGGAGAGTACGGGGCCTCCGCGTGGTGTCATGAAGCATCAACAGACCTTAGGAACCTTAATTGAACTATCTTGGCCTCTTTAGGGTAGTGAGATAACTGACTTTGGTGCAGTCCGAGGTTGGTTGATACTCGATACTACACTTAATTGAGGGTTGCTTTCCTGGAATATTTCGGTCGCCATTTCAGTGGCTAAATCGAAACGATGAACAATGAAAGCAATCCCGTGATATTGGGACCCTTAGAACCCGGTTACTTCTAATAGGACAGGTTGAGCCCACCAACTTCAAGAGGGTACTACCCAGACCCCATGCTGGCCTTAAACCCTAAGGGCTTGTCTTGTGTGCCTTGTGTGCCTTACATGTTTGTCTTTGTAAATATCTGTGGTGTGTTTAATCATAGCATCATGACATCATCCAGCATCATATGCATTGACTAACCATTTCAGGGGTTCGGATCTTCATCTTTGTTCTTATTTTGTAGGACATGGAAACTGTTTGCAGAAAGACAATTCAAATCAGTCTTGTAAGGATCCCTCCTCAGCTTAAGGAGCTTATATCCAGGATTCCCGAGAACTCTTCATTCAGTGAAAGACATGGAAGCCTCATCAGATTGGTCAACACCAACATTGAGGAAGATATGATAAAGGTCCTGTTCCAGTTCTTTGACCCTTTGCATCACTGTTTCACCTTCTTGGATTATCAGCTGGTACCTACATTGGAGGAGTTCTCCCGGCTCCTGAAGATCCCTATCCTTGATCAACTACCCTACAACGGTACGGAAAAGGAACCCAAGCTTGAAGAGATTGCCAAAGCCTTGCACCTACAATCATCTGACCTCAAGGGACATTGGGAAGTTAGAAGTGGTATTAAAGGGTTCTTAGCCAGGTTTCTGTTTGAAAAGGCCCATGAATGTTGGAACTCCCTTGACTTACAAGCTTTTGAAGAAGTTGTGGCCCTCCTTGTCTATGGTTTGGTGTTGTTCCCTAACCCAGATCAGCTTATTGATATCAGTGTCGTTCAGATCTTCATGTCCAGGAATCCTATACCTACGTTGCTGGGAGACATCCTTCACTCATGTTACACTCGAACTATGAGAAAAAGAGGTGTCCTTATGTGTTGCACTCCTCTCTTGGGAAGGTGGTTTATTTCGCACCTTCCACAATCAGTTTTGAAGAATGAGCGGGGTTTGAGATGGTCACAACGGTTGATGACTCTTACACATGCAGATATACATTGGTGCCCTCGGTCCAGAGAGGATGTCACTATCATTGATCGTTGCGGGGAGTACCCTAATGTTCCTTTACTTGGAATCAGAGGAGGTATTACTTACAACCCATGCCTGGCTTGGAGACAGTTTGGTTATGCTCGGAGGGATGGCCCTCATGACATGTTAATTCCTGACATAGTTTTCGACTTCGACAACGATGCACAAGGACTTCGCCAGAGATTTATCAGAGCTTGGAGGATGCCCAGTAGGATAGACAGCAAGACAATGGGGCACAGGAACTCCATCCCATTGGAACCCTATCTCAAGTGGGTACGCGCCCGCTCCCAGAAGTTAGTAATGCCTTATCCTCATATGCTCCCTATGATCAAAGAGCCAGTCTTGGAAGGAGAAGTGTCCTACACCATTCAGCACCCTGATATGCCCACATCCTGGGAAGAAATGCAGAAGAGCTGGATCCAGCTTAAGGAAGAACGGAATTCTCTCGAGACCAGTCTACATGCCAGTGAAAAGAAGGTCTTGGAGCTCACCCGCCTATTGCATGAGGAGAGGAATCTCAACACCTGCATAGCTCCAAAGAGGATGCGCAGTGTATTTTAGGATTGATTTGCTTTGTATTTTGCCCATGAGGCTTTGATGTACTAAACAATTATTTCCTTAATGATAACGTCTGTTCCTTTTTGTCTACAACAAATTTGAACTTTCGAACCCTTGAATGCATTGCATAAACACATATCATTCATCATGTGCATAACAGGTTTTCTTCTTTTCAGGTTGCTTACCGTTCTTCGCTGTTTATTTCAGCATCATGAATCCCGACTCATCATCAACTGAGATGTTCATCAAGGCTCTTCAGGCGCAGAATGCGCAATTTCAGGAACTAATCATGGGTTTGGCTCAGGGCCAAGAAGAGCTGAAGGCTCTGCTCCTGAAGAAAGAGAATAAGAAGAAGAGAAGAACTGTTCTTTTCAACTCGGGCCGAAGGTTTGGCAACGCTCTGCAAAATGAAGAGGCTGGTTCTTCTATTGGCAAGGGTACTCCTCAAGGGGAAAAAGGTCCTAGTCCGGTAGTCTCCGACAACGAGACTGATTTTGATGAGGAGCAGTATCCTCCAGCTGAAGACAGATATAAGCAGTTGGAGGACAGGCTGAATGCTATGGAGATACAACAGGTACCTGGGCTGGATTTCAGAGATTTGGGTTTGTCTACTGGTGTGATCATTCCTCATAAGTTCAAAGCACCAGCCTTTACCAAGTATGACGGGGCGTCTTGTCCCAAGCTACACCTCAGATCCTACGTGCGGAAGATTCAACCGTACTCAGTGGATAAGAATTTGTGGATCCACTTCTTCCAAGAGAGTCTTTCAGGGACTCATCTCGAATGGTTCTATCAGCTGGATGGGACCAAGGTTCGTAACTGGGAGGAGTTGGCTATTGCTTTCTATAAGCAGTATCAATATAATGCCGACCTTTCCCCTACGCGTACCCAACTCCAGGGTATGTCGTTAGGTTCAAGCGAAGGTTTTAAAGAGTACGCTCAGAAGTGGAGGGATCTGGCTTGCAGGGTGCAGCCTCCGTTGACTGATCGGGAGTTGGTAGACATGTTCCTAGGGACCCTATCTGGGCCATTTTTCAACCATCTTATCGGGAATTCGTCTGCAGGGTTTACGGATCTTATTCTGACTGGAGAGAGAATAGAGGCTGGGTTGAAGTCTGGTAAGATTCCGAAAGGGGCATCTTCAAGTTCTGAGAAGAGACCCTTCAAGAAGGAGGCCAGTGCTGTATATGGCTCTAGAAGACAAGAGAAATCTGAGCGCCGCCAATCTGTCAGTGCGGTAATGATTGCTAAGCCTGCTGCCGCTCCTCGGCAAACTAATCGACCAAGGGCTGAAAGACCCCGGAGAGAGTTCACCCATTTGAGTATGACTTTGTCGCAAATCTTGCCGCAGTTACTATCCACCAACTTAGTGACTGTCAGAGAGGCCCCTAAAGTTGTGAACACTGCCTCCCCGAAATACAATCCAAATGCCCGCTGTGCTTATCACTCCGATAGCCCGGGACATTGCACTGATGACTGTTGGGCATTAAGGAATAAGGTGCAAGACCTTATCGACGCAAAAGAGATACAGTTTGAAGCGCCTGAGAGGCCGAATGTGGTAACTGCTCCTATGCCCCAGCATGGAGTAAATGCGGTTGATGAAGATGTATATGTTGTTTCTGTGGATGATGTGGCTACTCCTTTGATGACTGTCAAGAGGAACCTACTGCTGGCCGGTTTATTTCCAGGTTGCAGTGAGGGTTGCCTGTTCTGTGCTGTTTCCCTATCTGGTTGTCCTTTGCTGAAGTTGGGCATCCAAAGCCTAATGGATAGCAAGGAGATTCTGTTTAAGAAGTCTGCTGTTCAGTTTGTTCCGGTAAAAGAAGTTTCTGTGGTTACAATCTTCAATAATCCAATCAAGGCTCTCCCAAGGAAGCCCGTCCAAATCAGGACTGTCGCACCTGTTGTTATTACTGTTCCGGGGCCTCTCCCCTACGTATCTGATAAAGCTGTCCCCTGGCACTATGGGGCAGATGTGTATGTGAATGGAATCAAACAAGAGTTCAACACTGGCGCCAGTATCTGCGATATCATTGGTCCAGCCAAGGTTACCCGCAGTGGCAGGCTCTTCTCGCCTGACATTGCACCGCCAGCTATTCGAATACCCCTCCTCATAACACCTACAAGTGTACCTGTTCCTGTTTCTGATCAAGTTGTTTCCCCTGCTGCCGAGTCATCCAATGCTCGGGGCAAAGGAATTGAAGATGAGCCTGCCCGGATGGAGGCACCAATACCTATAACTGCTGAGGCCTCCCAACAAGAAATGGAGGAAATCCTAAAAATAATCAAGAAGAGCGACTTTAATGTTGTGGAACAGCTGGGGCATACGCCCTCCAAGATCTCCATGCTCTCCTTGCTCCTGTGTTCAGAAGCCCATGCTAAGGCTCTGATTTCATTTCTCAAGACGGCCCATGTGCCACAGGAGACATCTGCAGTCCAATTCACTGATTGCGTAGCAAATCTGACAGCGGACAATGGTTTGGGTTTTTCGGATGCTGACCTTACTGCAAAAGGAAGGGACCACAATGATGCCCTGCATGTCTCTATTGAATGCAGGGGCACTACTCTGGCGCACGTGTTGGTGGACACTGGCTCTTCCTTGAATGTGCTACCCAAGAAGGCCTTAGACCGTTTGGATTGTGAAGGCCTGGAGCTGAAACCTAGCAATATTATCGTCAGAGCCTTTGACGGTTCCAAGAGGATGGTTCATGGAGAGGTTGACATTCCTATTCGGGTGGGCTCTCAGGTGTTTGACTCTACTTTTTATGTGATGGATATCCGTCCGTCGTATTCTTGCCTGCTGGGTCGACCTTGGATCCACAAAGCTGGGGCAGTGACCTCTACCTTGCACCAGAAGTTAAAGTACCCTGTCAGAGGGAAGATTGTCACTGTGCAGGGAGAGGAGGAGTATATGGTGAGCCATTTGAATTCCTTCAGATACATTGAGATGGACGGGGAGTTTATTGAGACCCCCTTTCAGCATTTCGAAGAGGTACTTCCGATTTCAGCAGCAGCAGAAACAGCGGTCGAAGAGGATGTTCCTTTGAAGATGGCTTCCCTGAAGGATGCCCGGGCTGTGGTTCAGAAAGGTGAATGTACTAACTGGGGCAGGCTTCCCGACTTTACACAGAAAACTGACAAATTTGGACTGGGTTTTACTGCAGAGGGTCAGAAAGCTATGCGGAAGGCGAAGACCAGAAGACCTCCTGTGCTCATTACAAATCCAGGAGTGAATGTTGTTGGGGAGGATAATGAAGTGGATGAAGCTGAGTTTAATAGCTGGATCTACCCGGCGACTGAAGGCGGATTGACCAATTGGATTGTCAAAGACCATACCCCTGTTACTTTTGTTACGCAGTAATAAACTTCTTTGTTTTGTTATTTGTAATAAACAATTAAAACTCTATGGCCCGGTGTCTTACCCGAGGCACCGTGTTTTCATTTGTGAGGGCATATAAATTGTCATTTCATATATCATGAATGAAAATCTTGGACGTTTTCTCGCATTTCGAATCTTATGCTCCTTTTCTGTCTTTCCTTCCTTTATATATCTCAAAACAGCTGTATTTACACACACTCACTCATACAGGTTCCAATCCACTCTGGATCTCGCTGGTAACGACTCTGCTACTGCCGGTTATGACTTCGAAAATCCGATCAACTTAGCCGAAGACGAAGGTGAAGATGATTGCGAAGTGCCTGGCGAGCTTGCAAGACTGTTACTTCAGGAAGAGAGGGCAATTCAACCACACGAAGAGCCAATAGAAACAATAAACCTGGGTACTGAAGCAGACAGGAAAGAGGTAAAGATTGGTGCCAACCTAGAGCTCAGCGTGAAGCAACGGTTGACTAAGATGCTACATGATTATATGGAGATCTTTTCCTGGTCCTACGAAGACATGCCCGGGTTGGATACCGATATTGTGGTCCATCACTTGCCTACTAAGAAAGACTGCCCTCCGGTTAAGCAAAAAGTCCGCCGTATGCGTCCAGAGATGTCTGAGAAGATCAAAGCCGAGGTTATAAAGCAGTTTGATGTCGGGTTCCTTGTAGTGACTTCTTACCCTCAGTGGGTTGCTAATGTGGTGCCGGTACCAAAGAAGGACGGAAAGGTCAGAATGTGTGTCGATTACAGGGATCTGAACAGGGCCAGTCCCAAAGATGACTTCCCTCTACCTCACATTGATGTCCTTGTTGAGAATACAGCTCAGCATAAGGTGTTCTCTTTCATGGATGGTTTTTCAGGTTATAATCAGATCAAGATGGCACCTGAAGACATGGAGAAGACTACCTTTGTTACTCAGTGGGGCACCTTCTGCTACAAGGTCATGCCTTTTGGACTGAAGAACGCTGGGGCAACCTACCAACGTGCCATGGTTGCTTTATTTCATGACATGATCCATCATGAGATAGAAGTGTATGTTGACGACATGATTGCAAGGTCCCAGACTGAGGAAGAGCACCTAGATCATCTGAAGAAATTGTTTGACCGTCTGAAACTGTACAAGCTAAGATTGAACTCGAACAAGTGCACCTTCGGAGTAAGATCTGGGAAGTTGTTGGGCTTCGTTGTAAGTGACAAGGGCATTCAAGTGGATCCTGCCAAGGTCAAAGCTATTCAAGAGATGCCAGTTCCTAGGACAGAGAAAGAGGTCAGAGGCTTTTTAGGACGCCTGAATTACATTGCTCGGTTCATCTCACACCTAACTGCTACTTGTGAACCAATATTCAAGCTACTGAAGAAAGATCAGGTAGTACGTTGGAATAATGAATGTCAGGCTGCTTTTGACAGAATCAAAGAGTATCTCCAAGAACCATCCATTCTTATGCCACCGGTCGAAGGGAGACCTTTGATACTATATCTGACAGTACTTGACAACTCAATGGGGTGTGTGCTGGGGCAGCATGACGAGTCTGGCCGAAAAGAGCATGCCATTTATTACCTTAGCAAAAAGTTTACCGACTGTGAGACCCGATACTCACTGCTCGAGAAAACTTGCTGCGCTTTGGTATGGGCTGCTCGCCGGCTGAGACAGTATATGCTGACTCATACCACCTTGTTGATCTCAAAGATGGATCCTATAAAGTACATATTTGAAAAGCCTGCTCTGTCTGGGAGAATAGCAAGATGGCAAATGATCTTGACGGAATACGACATCCAGTATACAACCCAGAAAGCCATCAAGGGAAGTGTATTGGCAGACCACTTGGCACATCAGGCCGTAGACGACTATCAGTCAATGAACTTTGAATTTCCTGACGAAAGCATCATGATAGTGACTGATTGTGAAGTACCTGGACCGGATGAAGGACCTGAGGAAGGATCCCGATGGTCTATGCACTTTGACGGAGCCTCCAACGCTTTGGGTAACGGTATCGGCGCCATAATCCTATCCCCTCAAGGTACTCATACTCCACTCACTGCCCGACTATGTTTCAACTGTACCAACAACATGGCAGAGTATGAGGCATGCATCATGGGTCTTCAAGCTGCGATCGACCTAAGGATCAAGTTTCTTAGTGTCTTCGGAGATTCCGCACTCGTGATCAATCAGATCAAAGGAGAGTGGGATACGAAACATCCGAATCTTATTCCTTACAGAGAATGTGTGTTGACATTGATCCCCCACTTCACAAAGATAACCTTTGAACACTTCCCGAGAGAGGAGAATCAGCTGGCGGACGCGTTAGCTACGATGTCTTCTATGTTCAAGGTCAAATGGGACAATGAGGCTCCCCGGATCATCATTTGGAAACTGGACGAATCGGCATACTGTTGTGATCTCGAGACTGAATTGGTAACTGAGAAGCCTTGGTACCATGAGGTGAAGAGATACTTGGAAGCTCAGGAATACCCTGAAGGTGCCTCTGTCAACGACAAAAAGTTTCTGAGAAGGTTCGCAGCGAAGTTCTTCCTTAGCAACGACATCTTGTACAAGCGAAACCATGATTCGACCTTACTGCGTTGTGTGGATAAGACAGAAGCAGAAAGGATCATGGAAGAACTACATGAAGGGACCTTTGGCACACACTCCAGTGGACACACCATGGCAAAGAAGATCCTACGGGCAGGGTATTTCTGGTCCACCATGGAGGCTGACTGCTACCAACATTCTCAGACATGCCATAAATGCCAGATATATGCAGACAAGGTGCATGTTCCTCCAGTTCCTCTGAATGTTTTGACTGCGCCTTGGGCGTTTGCAATGTGGGGCATAGATATGATCGGTGAGATTAAACCTACGGCATCTAACGGGCATCTCTTCATCCTGGTAGCAATTGATTATTTCACGAAGTGGGTTGAAGCAGCATCCTATGCTACGGTAACCAAGACTGTTGTGGCACGGTTCATTCGGCATAATCTGATCTGTCGATACGGCGTCCCAGAAAGAATTATTACAGACAACGGTACCAATCTGAATAACAAGATGATCACTGAGCTCTGCGAGCAGTTTAAGATACAGCACCATAACTCTTCTCCTTACAGACCGAAGATGAATGGGGCTGTAGAAGCAGCAAATAAAAATATCAAGAAAATTGTGCAGAAGATGACAGTGACTTATAAAGATTGGCACGAGATGTTACCGTTCGCTCTACATGGGTACCGTACCTCAGCCAGGACGTCAACCGGGGCAACTCCTTTCTCCTTGGTTTATGGTATGGAGGCAGTCTTACCGATCGAAGTGCAAATACCCTCTCTCCGGATAACGAAGGATGCAAATCTGAACGAAGATGATTGGATCCAGACACGACTTGATCAGTTAAACCTTATTGACGAAAAGAGACTTGCTGCTATCTATCATGGTCAGACGTACCAAAAACGGATGATCAGGGCATTTAACAAAAAGGTCAGACCGCAGGAATATCAAGTTGGGGATCTGGTAATTAAGCGAATCATCCTTCCTCAGAGTGATCCAAGGGGCAAATGGACCCCTACGTACGAAGGGCCATTTGTGGTTAAGCATGTGTTCTCAGGAGGAGCCATGATTCTAACCAACATGGATGGTGACGACCTTCCTCACCCCGCCAATGCAGACATAGTAAAAAGATACTACGCATAAAAAAGACCCGCTAGGCTGACATGCCTAGGCAAAAATTAGGGCTTCCCGGCGAACCAAAAGGGTTCGGGCAAAATGAAGGGATGAAATGAAAAAATTTGTACACCCGGCAAGTCGAAAACCTGAAAAGGCGGCTTGGGCAAAAATGGGTATCCCGGTGGACTGAAAACCCGAAAGGGCGGTCCAGGCAAAAGTTAGGGATAAAGCGTAATACTATGTCTCATTGGATCACTTTGCATCCAGAATCCGGTATCTACATCAAGTTCAGACGGCATCGATCAGTCAGCTTCACCTTCAACCAAGGTCGTCAAGTGATGAGACGCTCGGAGATATAAAGGCAATAGCGAAATTGAAACCCAGTGGGATCATTCATTTCACACAGCTGTTTTATTTTCTCTTGTACAAAATTTGTATAAACTCTTCTGTTCGGCGGCGTTCTCTTACTAGGACGTCAGCCTCTTGTACATAAAACGCCTATTTTACAGGCAATTCAAAATCAATACAAATACACTTTTTAGTTAAAATTGCCAATTGTTTTTCCTTTTCTGTTTTGTTTTGCGAATGACGTCCAAGGTTCAATTTGTGATATATGCATTGACAATAATTTGCTAACTTATGAATATTCGCAGACGAAACAAAGGATTAGTTACAGGTAACATTAGAAACAGGGGCAATAAAGAGTTGTCTAAGCAATCTAATTGTTCTATCCTCCAAGATACCAAGGTAGGTTCGGCTGAAGAACATAGTCAGTATATCTTAAATCCCTAGAGAGTGAGCCAACAAGTCAGTACACTCTCCCCAAGCAATATTATCAAACTTAAGGAAGTTGGGTACCCTCCAGCAGGTCTCAACATTCCCCAGCAGTAATATACATATTCTTAACAAGCATCCCCGGCAGTCTTGGCGTAAAGATTGTTCCCCGGCGGTATACTAGACATTCATTGGAGTCATTTCCCCGATACAATTCAAAATTTCCCCAGGAGAGTCCAATCCAGTTTCCCAGGAAGGTTGGAATCCATCTCCCCAAGCAGTAAACTTATCCCCAGTAGGTTCTGGAAGCTTACCCCTCGCAGAGCACGAACGCGTCCCCCGGCTTTATCCAAAGAGTTATTTCCTTACCAGGATATAACTGGGTTATCCTCAGCCAAAAGCCACGGAAAGATCGTTCTCGGCGAAGTCTTCTTATCCCCAGCGAAGTCTATTAACATTTCCAACACAACAAGGGTATCCCCAGCAAGTTATTATCAACAACTCAGCAAAGTATCTCTCTCCCCACAGAGTATTGCTTCCCAGCAAGATTGCTAGAGTACTTGTTTCCCCGCAGAGTAATCCATTTGCCAAGTTTATTCCCCAACTGAGTCATCTTCTCCTACCGGTATTCTTGCAACTATCATCCCCCGCGGAAGCAAAATCTATTCTTCAACATCAGCCCAGGATTGACTTCCCGGCACCCTTCAAGGATTTATTTTCCTAAGACGAAAAGATACATTCATAAACATCATATTTTCATACATTATAGCATGCATCTACGCATCATATCTCACAAATCTCATTTATATTGAGAACATCATTGCTTGATCTATATCATGCATTGCATATGACTGACCTTTACCTTTCAGGAAAGATTCAGTTAAGTTCTCAAATATATTTCAAGACCTAGACCGGTTCAGTTAAATCGACCCTAAGATTTTCCTGTTTCTTATCCAGTCAAAGGCCTTCTCTGGTTCAGTCAGATCGACCCTAAGATCTCCCTGTTTCTTATCCAGTTGAAGATATTTCAAGACCTAGACCGGTTCAGTTAAATCGACCCTAAGATTTTCCTGTTTCTTATCCAGTCAAAGGCCTTCTCTGGTTCAGTCAGATCGACCCTAAGATCTCCCTGTTTCTTATCCAGTTGAAGATTTCAAGACCTAGACCGGTTCAGTTAAATCGACCCTAAGATTTTTCTGTTTCTTATCCAGTCAAAGGCCTTCTCTGGTTCAGTCAGATCGACCCTAAGATCTCCCTGTTTCTTATCCAGTTGAAGATTTCAAGACTTAGACCGGTTCAGTTAAATCGACCCTAAGATTTTCCTATTTCTTATCCAGTCAAAGGCCTTCTCTAGTCCAGCTAAATCGACCCCTAACAGATTTTCCTGATAAAGACTCAGTAGAAGATATCCAAGATTCTCTCAGCGTTACTGTTGAGGTAGAAGTCACCCAAGATTCTCTCAGCGTTACTGTTGAGGTAGAAGTCGCCCGAGATTCTCTCAGCGTTACTGTTGAGGTTGAAGTCGCCCAAGATTCTCTCAGCGTTACTGTTGAGGTAGTAATCATCCCCAGATTCTCTCAGCGTTACTGTTGAGGTTGAAGTCGCCCAAGATTCTCTCAGCGTTATTGTTGAGGTTGAAGTCGCCCAAGATTCTCTCAGCGTTCCTATTGAGGTAGTAATCGTCCAAGGTTCTCTCACCGTTCCTGTTGAGGTAGTAACCATCCCTGGTTCATTCATCACCGTTTGAAGCTCCAGATCCAGCTCCTGTAACCAGACAGGACACATCTATACAAAGAATCTAAAGACCAGCTCCTGTAACGGGTCAGGTAATCCTTTTCTTTTGCAGGTACGCAAGTTCTCGCTAAGGAATCTCTTACGCGATCAACATCCATATGGCATCTATAAGCCTATCATCCTATCCATAAATCTCCAAATGGCATCTATAAGCCCATTCCCCACATCACACTACTATGTGAGCGCAAATTTCTGGGCACTCTAGTGTTCAATCATCTTCCACCTTCAGATTACGAAAGGCACGTCTGCCAATCTGCATCCTCAGGTCTAAGAAGATTGAACAGGGGCAACTGTTGTACCCCAAAATTTTCCCTCCCATATTCTTCAAAATTTGCCAAGTCAAAGTTTCAAGATCTCCCCAAGGGTTGCACAGTTCAAGGGCCTCCTAACAGTCAAAATTAGGGTTTTGGTTCTGACAAAGAAAGTGAAGTTTCCAAGGGTCCAATCAAGTCCCACAAGCCTACAAATATGGTCAAGCATCCTCATATCAAGTTTCAAGACTTACAGCCCAAGATTGCACAGTCAAAAACCCTAATTGCACTACAGTCAATTGTAGGGGCAAAATGGTCATTTGACAGTCAAAAGTCCAAATTTTTGGTCAACATATCATTTTGAAGCCACAAACATCATTTGATCAATTCTTGATCATGATTCTCAAAGCATGGCTCAAAAAGTCTCAAGATGCAAAAGTTTCCATATTTGGACAGTTGAAAAAGTCAACTGTAACTTGACCAGGGCATAACTTTCACATGGATTATCATAAAAATTCCATCCAAAGCTCATTTTGAACAGAAAGACATTTCCTACAACTCCTCTTCATACTTCAAGTCCAAGAAATGCTCTCACAAAAAGTTATCCATTTCAACATTATAGGTCATTTTCAAAAGTCAACAAAAAGGGACTTTAAGTCAAAGGCCATAACTTGCGATTGGTAAATCAAAATGACATGGGACCAAAGACATTGGTTGAAGGACTCAAATACCTTTCCAAAATGTCCAAGAACATGAGCAAAGCTTAAAAATTGAGCAAGTTATGCCTTGTGGAAGTTGGGAAATTTTTGGATATTTTGAAAAGTCAACATTGCTTCAAAAGTCTTAAAAATGCTAATGGGCCTCTTTTTCTTCCACAATTCATCATCCAAAGCATGTGCACGACCATTTGGCCCAAAGGGAAGTTTTTTTTATCATTTTTATTTATTTATTTGGATTTTTAATAATTAATAATACATTTAATTAAATTAAATATGTGGAAAATACTAAACTTAGGTTTTTAAATCTTTTTATGCATGGAATACACTCAATATTTCGTGCATGATCATATTTAGAAAGAATCATGGTGATTGGACACAATTTGAATCAAATTTGCATGAAAAGATTGAAAAAAATATATGCATAAAAAATCAAATATTTTCTCATCAATTCCTTGATTCCTTGGACCAATTTCTCAACCCTAATCATTCACACATAAGTACTGATGCAAACCCTATTCAAAAGAACCAGAAAGCTGCGCCAGAAATCCATTATCAAGTTTGAGTTTTTTGACAAATTTTCCAAAACTGAAAACTAGGTTCTAGGGCGATTCAAGCCAAAATACTTGTTCCATTACCTTCCTGAGGCTTCAAGGAAGGTTTTCAAATCAAAACCATCCATCCTAACACCAAGAAACGTGAGAATAATCGTGTCCTTGTACAGAATTTTTTTCACATTCTTGCATCATGATTCATGCGTCTTTATTCATTTTTAATGTTTGATTTGTGTTCCTTGATTAATTCTAAAGCTAACTGTGTGCTTTGATTGAGTTTTCATGTGTTATATGATGAATCACCATTAAAGGATGCTAGGGTTCTTTGAGCTTGAAATTAGGCGTTTCTTAATACTGTAAAATTGGGACACTTCAAGGTCATGGTTGAAATCAGCGTGCTTGGACGAAAACAATACACCCATCGCGCCTAATTTATGTGGGCATATGGCCTAATCGCTATTATTAAAAACTGCCTGTTTTGGGGGGGTTTAAAACCCCCGCTAACCTTCTTTTATTTTCAGGGAAATGCAACGAGGAAGAAGACGCTGATGTGTAAGGATCTGATTGCACAATTTGAATTTTCGCGCTAACTTTCCAACTAACGCTTATTTTATGTTATACTATTTATTGGTTATATTATAAACAAAGAAACATAGCAGCGTGGTTGGAAAGCACATGCGTTGGTAATCAACAGGACCTGGGTTCGATCCCAGGTCCCCATCCCTTTCCATATTATTTTTCCTAACGTCATCTTGTGTAGTTTCTATGCAAGTGACCATCATACATCCATCCTCCGGATATGCCACGCGTATAGCAAGATCAATCAAAAGGCCCAGATCTGAAGAACATGATAGACCCCAGTCAACGCACTCACGCGCTAGCACAAAAAGTCAGACAGGGCCTTGCAATAAGTGGGCCTAATTGCTAAGTACACCTCCCATTGGGGACAGAAACCCCCCAAGGTTTTGATTTTTATTTGATTCTTATTTTATTTATTTCCATTATTCCTTATTTTAATTTGATTCTTTAATTTAATTATTTTCATAAAAAACATAAAAACAATATAAAAATCAGAAAAAGACAAAAAATAAGTATTTTTATTTAATGTTATATTTTGTAAATAAATCTCATTAATTTAATTTAGCTTTTTTTTAAATCTAGGATTAATCTTAATATTTTTCAATAAAACCTAAAAATTGGTAGAATTAGGGTTTCAAATAATTTTCCATTCTTTTTCTTTTATCCTTTTTTTTTCACCATAATTAATTATTAAATATTATTTTTTGTAATTAAATTATCATGTAAATAGTTGAATTAATTTTAGATTTAACATGTTTTTCTTAATAAATCAAAATTGTAGAATTAGGGTTAATTAATTACTTTTTTTTAATTCTCATTAAAATCATAAATACCAAAAAACCTCAAAAATCATTCCTTTTTATTTTTACTTTCATTAATTTAATAATCATAATTTAATTTTATTAAAAAGGGTCCAACGCCCTCGTTTCCAATTTTAATTCCAATTCGCGCATTTTATTTATTTCCTTCTTGTAAATATTTCTGTAATTCTCCCAAAGCCGTGTAATATTTATCTTTCGCACTTTAATTCTTTATTTTTCTGTCAAATCGGGTCCTGGAAATTTTAGCGATGTGGACCCACGCCTTTGTAATAGTTTAGAATTTTACCTTTCCGTGCTTTTTTAACTGTTAAATAAATGCATGCAAGAATGAATGGCCTAAAATAAAAACAAACGCATAGATCACTCTGACATGAACAAGATAAATGCAAATGAACATAACACACGAATCACACACCACCCCTAGGGTACGCCTCACTGTTGCCTTGCCTCGAAAGGTGATCGTCGAGTAGAGGATGTCTTAGTAAGTCCTCATGATCCGGGAACCTGGCATGAGGGTAGCTTCTAAGGTATCTTCCCATTGCTCTGGTGATCACCATGTCCCGAACCTCGAATTGACCCGAACACCTCCAACGGTGGTGCTACCTACCTCTCAATGGTGGGATGGCACTACTTTAAAGGACATTTACACAGACGAATTCCTTAGGGTAGGTAGACGACTCTAGATACTTGCTCTAAATTTCAAAACAAATTCAAAAAATACTTTTCACACCGACACCTTTTCAAAAAGCTTTCGAAAGCAATTTTTCAAACACTCTTGAGGACCGATACAAGAGTCGAACTGAAATTTTCAAAGAAACTTTTTAAAACCCACAGTTGAAAAGCAAACAAACCATTTTTGAAAACACAAATGAGCACGTATCTAAGAGCCCATGGATAACCATGGATAGAAAGGGTGCTAACACCTTCCCTTTCTATAACCTACCTCCCGAACCGAGAGCAATCTCTTTAAGGAATTTTTCTGTGCTTTTGTCCTTTCCATTTGGAGAAAATAAAAGACGGTGGCGACTCTTGCTTCCGCGACATTTCGCGAACCAGCATTAAACAGTCAATTCCAGATCCACCGATCACAGGGATGAATCAAATGAAAATAGCGATGTCCAAATATCAAACAATACAACCAAATCGAATTGTTGTGCGATTTAATATAAAGCTATGACAATTTATGAAATAAAGTCAACAAAATATGAAATGAAATATATTTACTTGAAAAGAGAAAAAATAAACCTATTCTAAAAAAAAAGATTAAAATTGTTATTATTATTATTCTTTTTGTATTTTATTAATTGTGCAAATAAGTTTAAAGAAAGGAAACAAATTAAATTAAATTTTTTGGTGTTTTTATTAAGTGTAAAAAATTAATAAAGATAAGTTATAAAAAAAGAAAATGATAAAAATTAATTTCAAGACTTAAATCAACTTAATGAAAATGTTTTTAAGTTTTATCATAAAAAAAAATTAAAAAAAAAAAGAAGAAAAAAGGGCTTAGGAGATTTTGGAAGTGTTGGGCCCAAAGAAATATAAGTATTATTGTTGAAACAAAGAAACAGGCCAAGGGGGGGGGGGGTGTAACCAGAAAACGTGTGGGCTTTAGGGTTTTAACAAGACAGGCCCAATGCTCTCTTAAATGGCATAATTGTTTGATTAGGGAAACAAAAACCAATTAGGGTTCTTACCCCTTTGGTACAGCGGCGTCGTTCTCACCTTCTCTCATTCATATCTTCCAATTTTATTCATCTTTCCATCTTTGTTACTATCTCACCGATTGTCTCTTCCTAATTTCATGAGCGAAACGACCCTTGGCCTCTTTGATTCAACCTGATTTGCGCCTTTCTGGAAACCCTAGGTTCTGATTTATGCCTAAGATGCTCGATTATAGCTTATCTGATCTTCCCCCCAATTTTCCGTTGCCGGAGCGCCACTCAATCTCATCTCTTAACCAAGCTCTGATGGTTTCTTTCGTGAAAAGGTGATGTTCTGTAAATTTGAAGTTTGAACGATTTTTGTTGTTTTTTGTCTTTTTTATGTTTTTTTCTGTTGATCAATCTTAGTATCCATTGAAATGGAGGAGAATAGGTTGTGAAGAAACCATACCTGTTTGGAAATTTTCGGTGAAATGGAGAGGGGACGGCGTCGTTCCTTGGTGGCGGAATTTGCGACGAGGAAGAGATGATGACGAAAGCCTTGGTATTTCTGGTAACCTTTTTCTGTCCTCTGCTTTGAATGGTGATGATACTGTCTTTCTGGACTTTGTGATTTTTGGGATTTGAATGCTTGGGACTTGTTGCAGTTTTGATACTTTGACAGTTTTGGATTTTTTTTGGGTTTTGGTTACAATGTTTGGTATTGTTACAGGTTTTGGACTTTTTGGTTTTTTGATATTGAGATGTTTTATCAGTTTTGGTTTTGATGGTATTGAGATGTTTGTTCAGATTTGGTTTGATGGTATTGAGATGGTTTATCAGTTTTGGGTTTTGTTAGGTTTGGAGGTTTTGTGAGTTTTGAAAATGGTTTAGGTTTTTTTGAAGGTTGTTGTTACAGTTTGGTTATGGCAAGTTTGCTGAGTTTCGGTTTTTACAGGTTACGTTACAGTTTGGTTTGGTATGTCTTGTTGATGGATTGCAGGTGTGGTTGAGTATGTTTTTTCTGGTTTTGGACTTGTTGGCTATCAACAGGTTTTTGTTATTGAAAGTTTGACAGGTCTGAGCATTTTTGCCTTATGTTGGTTTTTGAGGTTTTCAGATTTTGATAGTTTTTTTATGGTGGTTTTTGTGGATTTACTGGTTTATGTTCACAGGTTCTTGGCTGGCAAGTTTTAGGTTTTTGGGTTATACAGGTTTTGAAGGTTTGTTTGAGGCCTTTTGGTTTTGAACTGTTTGCTACAGGTTTTGTTTGATGTTTCAACAGGTTTTAGATTTGAGGATGGTTTGGGATTTGGTATGTTGCTGTTGGTTTGAGATTTGTTCCATATTTTTGGAACTTTAACAGTTTTTGAAAACTTGAAGTTTTTTGAGGTTTTTGAAACTGTGTTTGATCTTTTTCTCCCTCCTCTGCTTGAGAATTGTATACTGTTATATTAGTTGCTTTGGTTTAACGGTTTATTTAAAATGGTGGGAAAACACCAAATTTTGAATACTTTGGCATATTGTTCTCATGCTCTTTTTCTTGCAGTTTTTGTTTTCTAGAAACTCTTATGCAATTGTGACAATCAAGGCAGCAGGGATGTGCATCCCTAGGTGACTTCTTTCCTCTCTCTCTCTCTCTCTCTCTCTCTCTCAATGACTCTAAGAGCCAATTGCTCTTTTACCTTTTTTCTTAAAAGTTTGCAATAAATGGAAAATGATGAAATGGCTATTGAACAAGCCTCTTGCTTGTTTGACTTAGTTTACCATATTGCTATACTTCTTTTGCTGATGCTGTTTAGCTTATGCTGTTTGTTGCTTCGTTTGCATTGATGTTGTTTGTTTTTTCTGTTTGTTACAAATTGGACAGATTTGCTTGCCTCTTGTTTGGACAGTTTTGCTGTTTGCCTGGTGATGCGCTGTTGTTTGTTACTTGCCATTTTGCTGCTTGTTTGGCTCTGTTTTGCGCCTTCTGTTTGTTTGGACAGCCTTGCTGCATTTCTCTTGTTTGGATAGCTTGCTTACATTTCTCTTGTTTGGATAGCTTGCTTACATTTCCTATTTCTTCTTTTTGTGAACCAAGAGGAATAATTCTCTTGTGATTTGCAAATAGAGAAAAAATAAAAATGTGATGAATTAAAAAATAGCTTTCTGATTTCAAATTGCAAACTTTAATGATGAAACTTTTTCTTTTGAAAATTCTTGCTCATGTCCAATTAATTGTACTAACTATTTTTTTGTCTTTTGTTTTCATGTGAGCACAACTGGATGGTGGCAAAGCAGGGGAAGCAAGAGACTCTGTGGCAAGCATGGAAGCAAAAGAAGCTCAGTCAACCTTAGGCATAGATTCATTTTCTTTGTAATTTAGAGAGAAACATTCAATCAATTGTACTAATTTATTTTTTTAAATACCATAAGTTGTAAAACATAAAGTATTTAAATAATAAATTGTTTTGTAACAACTTTTGAAATAAATGGAGAAAGTCTTATGAGATATTTTGGTGTCCATTGAAATCTTTTACTGTCAATAACTTGTAATTTTCTCTTCGCATCTTAACTGATTCTTAAACATTCCCAATCAAGATAATTGAAACAAAATGCTCCAATCTGATAACTTAAACTCCAAGTAATCCAATAATTATGTAATCTTACAACTGCATTCCAATCAAAACATGCACTGTCCATTCCATTTCCTAAACAAGCAAATGTTTTAAAAGACACAAATCATCTGGTTAACCTTGAGAACAAACACTGTCTTTTCAATACACTTGAGAAAGCATGAAAACCTGCGAAAGCCAATTGGATCTTTGAGAATTCACTTCTTTTGAGAATTGCAAGAAAAACCCTAATTGTTGGTTTACTGCCACAGGAGAAAATATGTCTGATCAATTCCTGAGCCAGCTTGAAAATCTGAGAAAACCCTAGGGTTGTGCTTTCTATGAAAAATGGGAGGGAAAATTTTGGGGTACAACAGCTGCCCCTGTTCAATCTTCTTGAACCTAAAGAGTTAGATCGGCCAGTTTTGTCGTTTGTGACCCGAAGGTAAAAGATGATTGGACACTAGAGTGCCCATAAATTTGCACTCGTCAAAAGTGTAATTGAGGGAATGGGCTTAAAGATGGCATTTGGAAAGATGTTAGAATCTTGTTGGAGATAGGCTTGTAGATGCCATCCAAGAATGTTTGGTTGTAAATCGACAGAATAAGCGTCAGAATGGTGTCCGTATTTGGAACATATCTGAACTGTATTTGTCCTTGAATCCGAATAAGCGACAGAACGGCTTCCGTGTCTGGAGCGTATCTAGAGGATGAACCTGAATAAGCAACAGAAAGGCTTCCGTGTCTGGAGCGTATATGAACTATATCTGAATGAGAAATAGAATGGCTTCCGTGTCTGGAGCGTATCTAAACTGTATCTGAATTTGAAATCCAAATGAGTACAGAATGACTTTCGTGTCTGGAGTGTATCTGAAATGTATCTTAAAATTAAGCCTGAATGAGTAACAGAATGACTTCTGTGTCTGGAGTGTATCTGTACTGTATCGGTACTTGGAGTTTGAATAAGTATCAAGATGGCATCCTTGTCTGGAGCGCATCTGAACTGTATCTGAAGTTGAGATCTGAATGAGTGACAGAATGACTTCCGTGTCTGGAGTGTATTTGTATTGTATCTGAAATCTTTGAATATTTGTTAAAGATAGGCTTTAATCTTATCCTGAAAAAGGGTAAAATGTTAGCAGAAACACAAAGTTATGTTGCATGAAATGTATGATGCAATATATGTGTTTTATCCATGTTTATGATGTAATGTATGCGCATGTAAGCTGATTTGCTGTATTGCTATGGAAAATAAACCATTGACTGCTGCTGGGGAAAATAAATCCTTGACTGCTGAGGATTGTGAGAGTAATGCCATATACTTCTTGAGGAATCTGCTTGGGGAATCCAGAGAATTTTAATGACTTCTACTGGGGATTCATTGACGGGAGTCTTTGTTCTGTCGAGAAGCAATAAAAACTCTGTGGGGAAAAAGTTTATCCTGTAGTGAAAACTTTGTGGGGAAAAGCTTAATTCCGCTGGGGAGTTCAGGAGTTTGGGTTGTCTGCCACTTTATTGGGGAGTTACCCTAGGTTGGGGAGAAACAGAAGTTAACTGTTAACTGGTTGATTTTTAAGCTTCAAGACAACTTGCTGGGGGAACCTGGAGAGACTGGATGATTTCCGTTGTGGGTTGAAAGTTTCAGCTCCGCTGGGGATTGGTAGTTGGTAGTCTCATCTCCGTTGGGGATATGTAGTCCAAAGTTTTGGCTTCGTTGGGGGATCTTAATGACGTGCTGTAGAGATTGCTCCTGGAATATCCTAAAGACGTTTTCCTAATCTTTCTACCTATCAGTAATTACTCTTTTTCATCTTGTTTAATTGTAAACGGTAATTATGTTCAAATGCACATGTTCATTAATGAACCATTGGACGTTTTTGCAAATAAAACACAAGTGTAAAGAAAAAGGAAAATAGTTTTCTGTACTTTGAAAGAGATATCTTTGTATTTACTTTGAATAAGTGTTTTGTACAAAGGAGACAAACATCCTAGTAAGAGGATGGTGTCATAAAAAACGAGAAAATTTTATGCAAAGAAAGATAGCTATGTGTGAAAAAATCCCATGGGGTTCCCATTCTGCTATAGCCTCTGTATCTCCGAATATCTTGTCCATTTGTTGCTTCGTCCGAAGATGATTGGATTGATCAGAAACTCTAGGTTTGTCTGTAAAGAGATTGTTCTTAAAGTGATCCGATGAGACATAGTCATACGCTTTAATTCCCTAATTTTTGCCTGGACCGCCCTTTCGGGTTTTCAATCCACCGGGAAACCCTTTTTTGCCTAAGTCGCCTTTTCAGGTTTTCAACTTGCCGGGTGTACAGATTTTTTTTGTTTTATCCCTAATTTTTTCCTGAACCGCCCTTTCGGGTTTTCGATTCACCGGGATGCCCATGTTTTGCCTAGGTGTGTCAACCTAGAGGGTCTCTTATGTGTAGTATCTTTTGACTATGTCTGCGTTTGAAGGGTGCGGCAGATCGTCGCTGTCCATGGTGGTTAAAATCATTGCCCCACCAGAAAAGATGTTCTTGATCACAAATGGTCCTTCGTAGGTAGGAGTCCATTAACCCCTGGGATCACTTTGTGGCAAGATGATGCGCTTGATCACAAGATCTCCAACTTGATACACTTGACGTCTGACTTTCTTATTGAAAGCCTTGATCATCCGCTTTTGATACGTCTGACCATGGCAAACAGCAGTAAGTCTCTTCTCGTCAATTAAGTTTAACTGATCAATTCGGGTTTGGGTCCAATCGTCTTCACTCAAACCAGTATCTTTCATGATTCTTAAGGAGGGAATCTGAACCTCGATAGGTAAAACAGCTTCCACGCCATATACCAAGGAATAGGGTGTTGCCTCAGTTGATGTGCGAGCCGTGGTACGGTACCCGTGGAGAGCAAACGGTAGCATCTCATGCCAGTCCTTGTAGGTGACTGTCATTTTTGTATGATCTTTTTGATATTTTTGTTCGCAGCTTCGACAACACCGTTCATCTTTGGCCGATAGGGAGATGAATTGTGATGTTGAATCTTGAATTGCTCGCACAAGGCGGTGATCATAGTATTGTTAAGGTTTGTACCGTTGTCTGTGATGATCCTTTCGGGGATACCGTACCGGCAGATAAGGTTCTGCTTGATGAAGCGGGCAACAACATTCTTTGTAACGGATGCGAAGGAAGCTGCTTCGACCTACTTTGTGAAGTAATCAATGGCCACCAAAATGAAACGGTGTCCATTGGATGCTGTAGGCTTGATCTCTCCAATCATGTTGATTCCCCACATAGCGAAGGGCCAAGGAGATGTTAAGACATTTAGAGGAACCAGAGGCACGTGTACCTTGTCTGCATAGATTTAACATTTATGACAGGTACGGGAGTCTTGATAGCAGTCTGCTTCCATGGTAGACCAGTAATAGCCTGCCCGTAGAATCTTCTTTGCCATCGTATGCCTGCTAGAGTGAGTGCCAAAGGTACCTTCATGCAATTCAGCCATGATCTTTTCAGCTTCAGCTTTGTCCACACAACGGAGCAGAATAGAATCATGATTGCGCTTGTACAGGATGCCATTGCTTAGGAAGAACTTAGCTGAGAATCTCCTTAAGAACTTTTTGTCATTGACCGAAGCTCCTTCAGGATATTCTTGAGTCTCGAGATACCTTTTGACTTCGTGAAACCAAGGCTGGTCCACTATTTCTTTGGTATTAATCTTGTGACAGTGCGATGGTTCTTCCATCCGTTCAATGGTGATCTGGGGAGCCTCGTTGTCCCAATTGAGTTTAAACATGGATGACATTGTAGCTAGAGCATCTGCTAGCTGATTTTCTTCTCGCGGGAAGTGCTCGAAGGTAATCTGCTCGAAATGTGGTAGCAATGTCAGAACATGTTCTTTGTAAGGGATGAGGTTTGGATGCTTAGTGTCCTACTCTCCTTTGATTTGACTGATAACCAAAGCTGAGTCCCCAAACACAACTAAAGATTTGATTCCCAAGTTTATGGCAGCCTTGAGTCCAAAGATGCAAGCTTCATACTCTGCCATGTTGTTAGTACAGTTGAAACAAAGTCTGGCGGTGAAAGGAGTATGGCATCCTTCTGGAGATAGGTGTACCGCGCCGATACCGTTGCCAAGTGCATTGGAGGCACCATCAAAGTACAGGGTCCATCGGGATCCTTATTCAGGTCCGTCATATGGTCTGATATCTTCAATATTGTCCAATGTCATGATGTCCTCGTCAGGGAAGTCGAATCTCATGGATTGGTAATCTTCAACAGCTTGATGAGCCAGATGGTCAGCTAACACACTCCCCTTTATCGCTTTTTGGGTCGTGTACTGTATATCATATTCGGTCAGGATCATCTGCCATCTAGCTATTCTTCCAGATAGAGCTGGCTTTTCGAAGATGTACTTGATCGGATCCATCTTAGATATCAGCAAAGTGGTATGAGTCAACATGTACTGCCTCAGCCGACGAGCAGCCCATACCAAAGCGCAGCAAGTTTTCTCGAGCAGTGAATATCTTGTTTCACAGTCGGTAAACTTTTTGCTAAGGTAATAAATAGCATGCTCTTTTCGGCCAGACTCGTCATGCTGCCCCAGTACGCACCCCATTGAATTCTCTAGGATGGTCAGATACATGATTAGCGGTCTTCCTTCGACGGGTGGCATCAGGATAGGAGGTTCTAGCAAATACTCCTTGATTTTATCGAAAGCAATTTGACAGTCATCATTCCATTTAACTACCTGATCCTTCTTCAACAGCTTGAAGATTGGCTCACAAGTAGATGTTAGGTGAGAAATGAACCTAGCAATGTAGTTTAGGCGTCCCAAGAAACCTCTGACCTCCTTCTCAGTGCGAGGAGAGGGCATTTCTTGTATAGCTTTGATTTTGGCAGGATCAACCTCGATGCCTTTGTTATTGACAATGAAACCCAAGAGTTTACCGGATCAGACTCCGAATGTGCACTTGTTTGGATTCAATCTTAGCTTGTACTCCTTCAACCTGACAAACAGCTTTTACAAGTGATCAAGGTGTTCTTCTTCAGTTTGTGATCGGGCTATCATGTCGTCTACGTAGACCTCTATCTCATGATGTATCATATCATGAAACAAAGCTACCATGGCGCGCTGATAGGTTACCCCGGTATTCTTCAGTCCGAATGGCATCACTTTGTAGCAGAACGTACCCCACTGTGTAACAAAAGTAGTTTTCTCCATGTCTTCAGGTGCCATTTTGATCTGGTTATAGCCTGAGAATCCGTCCATGAAAGAAAATACTTTGTGCTGAGCTGTGTTATCAACCAGGATGTTGATGTGTGGTAGTGGAAAATCATCTTTAGGGCTGGCCCTGTTTAAGTCTCTATAATCCACGCACATTCTCACTTTGTCGTCCTTCTTAGGCACGGGCACAACGTTAGCAACCCATTATGGATAGGAAGTAACAGCCAGAAATCCAACATTGAACTGCTTCATAACTTCTGCATTGATCTTCTCTGACATGTCAGGCCTCATGCGACAGACTTTTTGCTTCACCGGTGGACAGTCTTCTCTTGTGGGTAGGCGGTGTACCATAATGTCTGTATCAAGTCCCGGCATGTCTTCGTATGACCAGGAAAAGATCTCAACATAATCATGCAACAGCTGAATTAAGCGTTCCTTGACACTCGGCTCTAGATTGGCACCAACTCTGATTTCCTTTCTGTCTTCCTCAGTTCCCAAGTTGATTGTATCTAACTGCTCTTCATGAGCAGAATAGCCCTTTCCTCTTGTTGTAAAAGTCTAGCCAATTCCCCTGGCACCTCACAATCTTCCTCACCTTCGTATTCGGCATGGTAGATCAGATCTTCAGAGTCACTGAAGGTTATAGCAGTATCGTTACCCATGGGATCCAGAATGGAAAAGCACCTGCATTTGTGAGTGTGGGTGTGTGTAAGGGTATAGCCTCCTTTAAATAAATTGTTGTACCCCAAAATTTGCCCTCCCATATTTCCCAAAACATTTCAAGAAAAATTCACAAGTCCAACCCGGCGCGTCATATTCAGGTTTTCTTTCACCAAGATATCTCTGATAACGTATGCTCAAATTCAGAAGGTATCCGACTGTGTGAGTTTTCTCGAAGAAATATGGTGAAAAAAGTGTGCTGAAAGTGCAGTTTTTACGCGCTAAAAAATTCATAACTTGAAGATCGTGACTCGTTTTGAACCCGTTCCGGTGGCCAAAATTCCGTATTGATATTATCTATGTTTTCATCTCTCACGGCTGGAAGCCAATTTCGATCAGAAGGTCTTCAAAAATGTTGATTTATCAAGTATTTCCATACAGAAAATTTGTGACAGAAGTTTATTTGCGTCATGTTCAGAAAATCTTAACTTGGTCGATTTTCATCGTATCGAGCTGGTTCCGGCGCCAAAATTTCACAAATTGAGTTGGCTACATTTTCACAGAAGGTATTTAGTTCAAACGGCATTCAAAAGGCCTTCGTTTTTTGCTCAGAGTGCGCGACGCGCCGAAAATCCTGAATGCTGAATATTATTTCATCTGGGCCGAAACTTCGAAAATTCATAACTCGATCAATTTTTATCGGATTGGGCTCATATTTTTACACAAGGTCACTGACTCATAGATCTACAACTTTGCTTCAAAAGTCGAGACCGGATTATGCTCTGATCAATACCAGTTTTTTATTGAAGAACGTGTCAGAGTCGACACTGGAGCCCAAAATAAGTTTGTCTGAGCTGAAACTTCAAAAATTCATAACTAATTTACCGTTTATCCGATTGAGCCGATTTTCGGACAGGAGTTAGTTATCGATGTCGGCTACATTTTGTTTTCACATTTCAACTTCAAAAATTGCATTTAAGTCCCTGCGATTTAGCCTGGAAATTGACGAACTCAAGTGGACATTGGAGGCCCAATTGCACATTCAAAGCCCATTTTCTTTACCCTAATTTCCATTATATAATCACATTCTTTTCACACAAACAGAGAGGAGAAAAAAGAGAAAAAACAATCTGGCCACAACACTGTCAGAATATCAAATTCTTTCAAGAACCCTAAAACCTTGAAATCCTTATTACAAATCCCTCTCTCACTACAAATAAGCCATCTCAGTTACAAACCAACATCTCACTACTTCTTCAGTAAGGGCAAGGCTGACTTGATCTCCATGATCAAAAGGGCATAAAAGCATTCATGTCACTAATTTTCCAGTAAGGGTAAGATTGATTTGATCTCCATGATCAAAAGAGTATAATCATTCATACATGTCATATTGTGCCTAAACATTAAATTTCTTCATATATTGGCTTTATTTACATTTTATGATTTTATTTAATGTGTTCATGAGATTCAACACTGCAGATTTTAGACAGGATCCCATGCAGGTTCATTAAGGAACGTTGAGGCCAGAACACAAATGGCCAAAAGCCAAATGGCCAAAAGCCAAATGGCCAAAACAGAACAGCTTACACATGACACTAATACATGGCGAGGCAGACATCTTGAGAATGTTAAGGAACGTTGAGGCCAGAACAAAAATGGCCAAAAGCCAAAACACAAACGGCCAAAACAAAACAGTTTACACATGACGCCAATAACTGTTTCACCCCTCCAATCAGGCTCGTATACTCTTAAACACTCTCTCTCTATTTGTATTATGTTCCTTTAATTAATTAATCGTTATTATTTTTATTAATCACTAACCAATTAACATTTTTTCCTAATAAAATCAAAAACACAAAAAAATATTTTATTTATTAAAATTAACTTCATCACTTTTATTTTTGTAAATAAATTAATTTAATCAATTTAGCTTTAATTAGATTTAACTTTTAATATTTTTTGCAATATTTAAAATCAATTTAGAATATTAGGTTTTTATTAGCATTAATTCAATTTATTTTATTTCTTTAAAAACTCAAAAATCCAAAAATATTTTAATTAATTAATTAGTTTATTAATTTAATTGTTAACTTAATTTAATTTCTTTTAATCCAAAAATAACCAAAAAATCACTTCCTTTCAAAAAAAGGGTCAAAACCCAAAATACGCACGCGACCCATTTTATCATATTATTGTATCTGTTTCCCGGAATGTAATAGCTTTTAATTAGGACTTTAATTATTTACCGCTTTATTTTACTTTCCGCAATTTAAATTAAAGGGTTTGTTTTTGGCGATATAAATACCCGACGCCTTGTAATAGCTCAGATTTAATTTCCCGCAATTTACTTCCCGCAAATTATTAAACTGTTAATTATGCATGACAAGATTTGGATGAAAATTAAAAAACAACTCGTAGATCACCATGATACATGTACAAGATAATATAACATGAAAACAACACACAAGCACATGCCACTCCTAAGGTACGCTGTAACACCCCTTCTAAATACCCCAATTAAAGGTAAAGATTAAAATCAGAGAAATAAAATTGCACGGAAGGGATGCCACAACACACATCACATTCCAAAGTTTTTAAAGAAAAACGGACAGGGTATGTTTGAAAGTATAAGCATTCCAACACAAAACAAACATACAATAAATATTCACTTCATTCTCTCGTGCAAACGCAACGGAGTTTCATAATTTCACATCATCTCCATTTATGGAGGAATCAAAACATAATTCAAGGCATCAAGCCATCATAATTTACATAAGCATATGTTATCAAGTCTCACATATACAAAACATCATATACACGAATAAGGATTATATACATCATAATCCAAATACAAAATAATCGAGTTCGACACTAAATAAATCCCCCCCCCCCATGTGTTACTACCAGAGCATCGACTCGACTTTAATCAAAATAAAACAGATTGCAATCCAATGCATCCGTTAGCTAGCGCCTCGCGCTACCGTCCTCGGTACCTGCACAATGCCATCAAAAGCATTGGCCAACAAAAGGGTAAGAATTCCAATAATCATATAACATGTAATTTTAAGTAAATGAAATGGAAATAAATAAAGCAATACATAATGATCATGTTCATTTTATCACCTGTAGCATCCTTACTCAAGGAATCCATTACCAACACATTAACCATGTAAACCGATTATCCGAATACTCACATCCTTGGCACATAACCATAATTCAAACAACAACAATATTAGCACATAATCAAACACATCAACACACATACATAACATGCACAAATATACATGTGACTCACAACACGACTCAACGTATGCGAATGCGGTACCGACTCGTGGACCCAAGGTTCCACCACCTATGTTTCCATTCCGGATCAAGGTCACTACGTCTTTTCCCTCAATAGGGTCACCGTCTAGATATTGTGGACCCAATGTTCCACCACCTATATTTCCCTTCCGGATCAAGGTCACTACATCTTTTCCCACAATAGGGTCACCGTCTAGATATTGTGGACCCAATGTTCCACCACCTATATTTCCCTTCCGGATCAAGGTCACTACGTCTTTTCCCATAATAGGGTCACCGTCTAGATATTGTGGACCCAATGTTCCACCACCTATATTTCCCTTCCGGATCAAGGTCACTACGTCTTTTCCCACAATAGGGTCACCGTCTATAAAATCATGTGAACCCACAGTTTCACCGTCTCTGTTTCAAGACCAACCATGCCATGCAATGTACGATATAACCAATGCATGCAATTAAGATTCACAATAATCTTAACATACACATACCATCAAATCCAGCCAATGGGACATCAACTATTGAACATGCATGCATACATCTAATTTAACAATCACAACGTCAAGTAAAATGTATACAAACAAGTTACTTACTCAACCAAAACATAAACCATCAACTATCAAACAATTCCAAATCGGAAAATCGGAACACAATCGGGTTCCAAAGGGGGTGCGAAAATCAGAATTTTGGAGGCTACAGAAGCATCAACACGGGCACCCGTGTGCATCAACACGGCCCGTGTGGAAAAGCCACCAGAACATGCAAAAATTGCCAAAGTCAGAGCATCAACACGGGCACCCGTGTGCATCAACACGGCCCGTGTGGATGGACCTGCGTGAAAACTTCATTCTTTTAAGTTTTTCTCATTCTACCACCATGGTTTTCTTTCCCATTCAATACTCTTAATTTCTACAAGCTAGCACCTAATACACTCACAAAACATACTCCTAATCCAACTTTTCTAAACCATTCCAACAATCAACCAACAAAACCCTATAAATCAACTATCAATTTTACCCCCAAATCCAAAATATATCTATCAAAACCTAACAATATGAGATGGAGAATCAAACCCCTTACCTTGGTGTGGGTTTTCTTGAAACAAGATGATGAAGATGTTGCAACTCCAAACCTAGCTTCCTTTCTTCTCTTCTCCTCTTTCTCTCCTCTTTTCTTTCTTCTTTCTCTTCTTTTCAAATACTCTTACTAACTCCCTTTTCTATTTTATAAAACTATCCTTCTACTACTAACTTTCCTCCCTCTATCTTTCTAAAATTATAATTTGGCCCCAATAATTATTTAATTCAAATTATAATATATAACCCTACTAAACAATATTACACTAAATAATATTTATTCTATATAAACCTAATCATGCCAATTAATCAAACAAAGTCAAATATTACTACACACCAAATTAATATTATTCAGAATAATATTTCGACATAATAAATCTTTTTATTTCATATTACCCAATTAATATTTTAATCGATATCAATTGAATATATTTCTCAAAATAGATATAATTTAATAGTTTTGGAAAATAATTAATGAAATAACATTTAAATATAAACGGCGTGTTACAACTCTCCCCCACTTAGAAGATTTTCGGCCTCGAAAATTACCTCTAAACGAACAATTCGGGATAGGAATCCCGCATCCAACTTTCAAGCTCCCACGTCACATTACCATTCGCCGAACCACCCCATGCAACTTTAACCAAAGCAATCTCTCTTCCTCTTAGTTGTTTCACCTTCCTATCTTCAATCCTCACCGGTAAAACCTCAACCGTCAAATTGTCTCTTACTTCCAAATCATCCGCTTGAATATCATGAGACGGATCCGCAATATACTTTCGTAATTGCGAAACGTGAAACACATCATGCAAATTTGAAAGTGATGGTGGCAATGCAATCTGATAAGCCATACTTCCAATCCGCTCTGAAATCTGATAAGGACCAATAAATCGAGGTGTTAACTTCCGCGATTTAAGCGTCCTTCCAACACCCGTAGTTGGATTCACCTTCAAAAACACATGTTCATCCTTCTTGAACTCAAGAGGTTTCCTCCTCTTGTCATAGTAACTCTTTTGGCGATTCTGAGACACTTTCATTTTCTCTCTTATCAATCTGATCTTATCCGTAGCCTCTTGAACCAATTCTGGACCAACTATAGCACTTTCTCCCGTCTCGTACCAACACAAAGGTGTCCTACACCGTCTTCCATACAATGCCTCAAAAGGAGCCATGCCAATGCTAGAATGAAAACTATTATTATAAGTAAACTCAATCAAAGGCAAATGACTCTCCCATGAACCTCCTTGATCCAAAACACAAGCACGCAACAAATCCTCAAGTGACTGAATTGTTCTCTCCGTTTGACCATCCGTCTGAGGATGATAAGCGGAACTCAATCTCAGCTTAGTACCCAAGGCTCTTTGTAAACCTTCCAAAAATCTTGAAGTGAAACGCGGATCTCTATCTGAAACAATACATGTAGGAATACCATGTAAACAAACAATCCGTTCCATATACAACTTAGCAAGCTTCTCCATAGCGTAATCCATCCTAATCGGAATAAAGTGTGCAGATTTAGTCAATCTATCCACTATGACCCAAATAGCCTCATGGTTACTCGGAGTCCTCGGCAAACCAGAAACAAAATCCATCGAGATACTATCCCACTTCCACTCGGGAATAGACAACGGTTGCAACAAACCCGAAGGCTTCTGGTGTTCAATCTTAGACTTTTGGCAAACCAAACAAGAATATACAAACTCAGCAATTTCCTTTTTCATGCTTGGCCACCAAAACAACTTTCTTAAGTCTTGGTACATTTTCGTAGCACCCGGATGAATACTCAATCCGCTTCGGTGTCCTTCCTCAAGAATCCTCTTTTTCATATCCCCCACATCGGGAACGCAAACTCTATCATGACATCTCAAAATTCCATTCTCATCAATTCTGAACTCTCCACCTTGACCTTGATTCACCAAAGTAAACTTGTCAACCAAAACCAAATCTGACTTTTGCCCATCCCTAATCTCTTCCAAGACACCACTAGTAAGCTTCATCATACCAAGCTTCACGCCAAAATAAGTCTCTTCACACACCAAACTCAAATCTCGAAATTGCTCCAACAATTCCCATTCTTTAACCATTAACATAGACATGTGTAAAGACTTCCTGCTCAAAGCATCTGCAACCACGTTTGCCTTACCAGGATGGTAATTCAAACTGAAGTCATAATCTTTAAGAAACTCTAGCCACCTTCGTTGCCTCATATTCAACTCTTTTTGATCAAACAGATATTTCAAACTCTTATGATCGCTAAAGACGTCGAATCTCGACCCAAACAAATAATGCCTCCAAATCTTTAACACAAAAACCACTGCTGCCAACTCCAAGTCATGAGTTGGATAATTCCTCTCATGCACCTTGAGTTGCCTCGAAGCATACGCCACAACCTTCCCATTTTGCATTAACACACCTCCTAAACCCATCAAAGAAGCATCGCAATAGACCGTAAACGGTTCAGATGGTTTAGGCAAAATCAAAACCGGCGCAGTTGTCAACCTTCTCTTCAACTCTTGGAAACTATCTTCACACTGTGGAGTCCACACGAACGCTTGACTCTTCCTAGTCAATTGTGTCAACGGTAAAGCTAGCTTGGAAAAGCCTTCAATGAACTTACGGTAATAACCCGCTAAACCAAGAAAGCTCTGAATCTCAAAAACTGACTTTGGAGATTCCCATTCTGACACGGCTTTTATCTTCGAAGGATCCACAGCAATACCTCCACGAGATATCACGTGACCAAGGAAACTCACTTGTTCCAACCAGAATTCACACTTCGAAAGTTTAGCAAACAAATGATTTTCCTTCAGAATTGACAAAACAATTCTCAAGTGTTCGGCATGCTCTGCTTCACTCTTGGAATAAATCAGAATGTCATCGATGAACACCACCACAAACTTATCCAGAAAATCATGAAAGATTCTGTTCATATACTCCATGAACACACCAGGTGCATTCGTAACACCAAAAGGCATCACCGAATACTCATAGTGTCCATAACGAGTTCTGAACGCAGTTTTCTGAATATCACCCGCTTTCACGCGAATCTGATGATAGCCTGACCTTAAGTCAATCTTGCTAAACACACACGCACCCACCAGCCGATCCATTAAATCATCAATCCTTGGCAAAGGATACTTGTTCTTAATGGTCACTTTGTTTAGCTGCCTATAATCCACACAAAGTCTCATTGTTCCTTCTTTCTTCTTCACAAGTAAAACTGGAGCACCCCACGGGCTCACACTAGGACGAATAAACCTTTTGTCAAGCAACTCTTCCAGCTGACTCTTCAGTTCCACTAGTTCCGACGGTGACATCCTATAAGGAGCCATCGAAACAGGACTAGTACCAGGAATCAAGTCGATGGAAAACTCTACCTCGCGCTCAGGAGGTAAATCCATAATCTCTTCAGGAAACACTTCAGGAAATTCGCATACCACAGGATAATCCTTTCTTACTCTACCATCTTCCAAAACCATACTCGCCATAAGCATAAACAACCCATCTCCATTCTTCACACTCTTCTCAACTTGCTGTGTAGACAAGAAAACCACACCATCTTTCTCGGACTCGAGAAAAAGGACAGCCTTAGCAAAACAGTTGATATAGACATGGTTGGCTTTCAACCAGTCCATACCCAGAATCACATCTGTCTGATGCAAAGGAAGACACACGAGATCAACTTCGAAATCTCTTCCGTACATGCGCAAAGGACACTTCAAACAAACAACTGAAGTAGAAACTGAACCCATCGCAGGTGTATCTACCTCCATACTTCGATCCAAAGTAGACAAGACAAGGCCCAATCTCTTGGCACAATCTAAAGCAACAAACGAATGCGTCGCACCCGTATCAATAATAGAAACCAAAGACACATTAGAGATAAAGCATGTACCTCTGATTAGACGTTCCTCAGCAGAAGTCTCTGCTCCAGATAAAGCGAATACTTTTCCACCTTCTTTCTTTGGCTTTGGACATTTGGTACTTATGTGGCCTTGCTCACCACAATTAAAGCAAGTTACACTCATACCAACTCTATAATCCACCGCTTTGTGACCCACCCTGTCACACTTGAAACACTTAACTATCCCCTGGCGACATTCCATAGCACGATGTCCCTCTTTACCACATTTAAAACATTTGATTGGAGTAGTCACTCCCCCACTCGGACTCTTTCCACTACTTATTGGTCTCTTTCCTCTTCCATCATAAGGCTTAGGACGCATTTGTCCCTTACCTCTTTTCTCACTCAAGCTCTTGTAATAAGCAGTGCTATCCCGACTGTCTTCGTCGTAGATACGACTCTTATTAACCAACTCAGAGAATCTTGTAATCTGCTGATACCCAATCGCCTTCTTTATGTCCGGCCTCAAACCATTAACAAACTTAAGGCACTTCGACCTCTCAGCATTAACAGTGTTGTAGTGAGGACAGTATTTGATCAAATCTTGAAATTTAGCCGCATAGTCAGCTACCGAACCACTACCTTGTTTCAATTCCAGGAATTCAACTTCCTTTTTACCACGAACATCCCCCGGAAAATAATTCTCCAAGAATGCATCTCGGAAAATTTCCCAAGTCACCACAACCTGCTCCTCCTCATACCTCTGACTAGTGTTGATCCACCAATCTTCGGCCTCTTTAATCAGCATGTGTGTTCCGAATTGCAATTTCTGAGCGTCGGTGCAATTCATCACACGAAAGATTTTCTCAATTGCTTTTAACCATTCTTGAGCCTCCACCGGAGCATGCTCTCCCTTGAAAGTAGGCGGGTTGTTCTTTTGGAACTTCCCAAGAGCACGGAAAGCATCTTCAGTACCATCATGTGGCGCTTGAGTCGTTTGCGGCATCTGATTTATTGACCCCTCAAGCAACCTCAATGCCTCAGCTAAAGCATCATCATTCCTTCTACCAGCCATCTTCTGAACAACACAGGGTATTGATCGCGTTAGCCACACAATCAAATACAAGGGATTAACAAAATAAGACTTGACAACTGACCGACTATGCTCTGATACCACTATTGTAACACCCCTTCTAAATACCCCAATTAAAGGTAAAGATTAAAATCAGAGAAATAAAATTGCACGGAAGGGATGCCACAACACACATCACATTCCAAAGTTTTTAAAGAAAAACGGACAGGGTATGTTTGAAAGTATAAGCATTCCAACACAAAACAAACATACAATAAATATTCACTTCATTCTCTCGTGCAAACGCAACGGAGTTTCATAATTTCACATCATCTCCATTTATGGAGGAATCAAAACATAATTCAAGGCATCAAGCCATCATAATTCACATAAGCATATGTTATCAAGTCTCACATATACAAAACATCATATACACGAATAAGGATTATATACATCATAATCCAAATACAAAATAATCGAGTTCGACACTAAATAAATTCCCCCCCCCCCATGTGTTACTACCAGAGCATCGACTCGACTCTAATCAAAATAAAACAGATTGCAATCCAATGCATCTGTTAGCTAGCGCATCGCGCTACCGTCCTCGGTACCTGCACAATGCCATCAAAAGCATTGGCCAACAAAAGGGTAAGAATTCCAATAATCATATAACATGTAATTTTAAGTAAATGAAATGGCAATAAATAAAGCAATACATAATGATCATGTTCATTTTATCACCTGTAGCATCCTTACTCAAGGAATCCATAACCAACACATTAACCATGTAAACCGATTATCCGAATACTCACATCCTTGGCACATAACCATAATTCAAACAACAACAATATTAGCACATAATCAAACACATCAACACACATACATAACATGCACAAATATACATGCGACTCACAACACGACTCAACGTATGCGAATGCGGTACCGACTCGTGGACCCAAGGTTCCACCACCTATGTTTCCATTCCGGATCAAGGTCACTACGTCTTTTCCCATAATAGGGTCACCGTCTAAATATTGTGGACCCAATGTTCCACCACCTATATTTCCCTTCCGGATCAAGGTCACTACGTCTTTTCCCACAATAGGGTCACCGTCTAGATATTGTGGACCCAATGTTCCACCACCTATATTTCCCTTCCGGATCAAGGTCACTACGTCTTTTCCCACAATAGGGTCACCGTCTAGATATTGTGGACCCAATGTTCCACCACCTATATTTCCCTTCCGGATCAAGGTCACTACGTCTTTTCCCACAATAGGGTCACCGTCTATAAAATCATGTGAACCCACAGTTTCACCGTCTCTGTTTCAAGACCAACCATGCCATGCAATGTACGATATAACCAATGCATGCAATTAAGATTCACAATAATCTTAACATACACATACCATCAAATCCAGCCAATGGGACATCAACTATTGAACATGCATGCATACATCTAATTTAACAATGACAACGTCAAGTAAAATGTATACAAACAAGTTACTTACTCAACCAAAACATAAACCATCAACTATCAAACAATTCCAAATCGGAAAATCGGAACACAATCGGGTTCCAAAGGGGGTGCGAAAATCATAATTTTGGAGGCTACAGAAGCATCAACACGGGCACCCGTGTGCATCAACACGGCCCGTGTGGAAAAGCCACCAGAACGTGCAAAAATTGCCAAAGTCAGAGCATCAACACGGGCACCCGTGTGCATCAACACGGCCCGTGTGGATGGACCTATGTGAAAACTTCATTCTTTTGAGTTTTTCTCATTCTACCACCATGGTTTTCTTTCCCATTCAATACTCTTAATTTCTACAAGCTAGCACCTAATACACTCACAAACCATACTCCTAATCCAACTTTTCTAAACCATTCCAACAATCAACCAACAAAACCCTATAAATCAACTATCAATTTTACCCCCAAATCCAAAATATATCTATCAAAACCTAACAATATGAGATGGAGAATCAAACCCCTTACCTTGGTGTGGGTTTTCTTGAAACAAGATGATGAAGATGTTGCAACTCCAAACCTAGCTTCCTTTCTTCTCTTCTCCTCTTTCTCTCCTCTTTTCTTTCTTCTTTCTCTTCTTTTCAAATACTCTTACTAACTCCCTTTTCTATTTTATAAAACTATCCTTCTACTACTAACTTTCCTCCCTCTATCTTTCTAAAATTATAATTTGGCCCCAACAATTATTTAATTCAAATTATAATATATAACCCTATTAAACAATATTACACTAAATAATATTTATTCTATATAAACCTAATCATGCCAATTAATCAAACAAAGTCAAATATTACTACACACCAAATTAATATTATTCAGAATAATATTTCGACATAATAAATCTTTTTATTTCATATTACCCAATTAATATTTTAATCGATATCAATTGAATATATTTCTCAAAATAGATATAATTTAATAGTTTTGGAAAATAATTAATGAAATAACATTTAAATATAAACGGCGTGTTACAACTCTCCCCCACTTAAAAGATTTTCGGCCTCGAAAATTACCTCTAAACGAACAATTCGGGATAGGAATCCCGCATCCGACTTTCAAGCTCCCACGTCACATTACCATTCGCCGAACCACCCCATGCAACTTTAACCAAAGCAATCTCTCTTCCTCTTAGTTGTTTCACCTTCCTATCTTCAATCCTCACCGGTAAAACCTCAACCGTCAAATTGTCTCTTACTTCCAAATCATCCGCTTGAATATCATGAGACGGATCCGCAATATACTTTCGTAATTGCGAAACGTGAAACACATCATGCAAATTTGAAAGTGATGGTGGCAATGCAATCCGATAAGCCATACTTCCAATCCGCTCTGAAATCTGATAAGGACCAATAAACCGAGGTGTTAACTTCCGCGATTTAAGCGCCCTTCCAACACCCGTAGTTGGATTCACCTTCAAAAACACATGTTCATCCTTCTTGAACTCAAGAGGTTTCCTCCTCTTGTCATAGTAACTCTTTTGGCGATTCTGAGACACTTTCATTTTCTCTCTTATCAATCTGATCTTATCCGTAGCCTCTTGAACCAATTCTGGACCAACTATAGCACTTTCTCCCGTCTCGTACCAACACAAAGGTGTCCTACACCGTCTTCCATACAATGCCTAAAAAGGAGCCATGCCAATGCTAGAATGAAAACTATTATTATAAGTAAACTCAATCAAAGGCAAATGACTCTCCCATGAACCTCCTTGATCCAAAACACAAGCACGCAACAAATCCTCAAGTGACTGAATTGTTCTCTCCGTTTGACCATCCGTCTGAGGATGATAAGCGGAACTCAATCTCAGCTTAGTACCCAAGGCTCTTTGTAAACCTTCCCAAAATCTTGAAGTGAAACGCGGATCTCTATCTGAAGCAATACATGTAGGAATACCATGTAAACAAACAATCTGTTCCATATACAACTTAGCAAGCTTCTCCATAGCGTAATCCATCCTAATCGGAATAAAGTGTGCAGATTTAGTCAATCTATCCACTATGACCCAAATAGCCTCATGGTTACTCGGAGTCCTCGGCAAACCAGAAACAAAATCCATCGAGATACTATCCCACTTCCACTCGGGAATAGACAACGGTTGCAACAAACCCGAAGGCTTCTGGTGTTCAATCTTAGACTTTTGGCAAACCAAACAAGAATATACAAACTCAGCAATTTCCTTTTTCATGCTTGGCCACCAAAACAACTTTCTTAAGTCTTGGTACATTTTCGTAGCACCCGGATGAATACTCAATCCGCTTCGGTGTCCTTCCTCAAGAATCCTCTTTTTCATATCCCCCACATCGGGAACGCAAACTCTATCATGACATCTCAAAATGCCATTCTCATCAATTCTGAACTCTCCACCTTGACCTTGATTCACCAAAGTAAACTTGTCAACCAAAACCAAATCTGACTTTTGCCCATCCCTAATCTCTTCCAAGACACCACTAGTAAGCTTCATCATACCAAGCTTCACGCCAAAATAAGTCTCTTCACACACCAAACTCAAATCTCGAAATTGCTCCAACAATTCCCATTCTTTAACCATTAACATAGACATGTGTAAAGACTTCCTGCTCAAAGCATCTGCAACCACGTTTGCCTTACCAGGATGGTAATTCAAACTGAAGTCATAATCTTTAAGAAACTCTAGCCACCTTCGTTGCCTCATATTCAACTCTTTTTGATCAAACAGATATTTCAAACTCTTATGATCGCTAAAGACGTCGAATCTCGACCCAAACAAATAATGCCTCCAAATCTTTAACACAAAAACCACTGCTGCCAACTCCAAGTCATGAGTTGGATAATTCCTCTCATGCACCTTGAGTTGCCTCGAAGCATACGCCACAACCTTCCCATTTTGCATTAACACACCTCCTAAACCCATCAAAGAAGCATCGCAATAGACCGTAAACGGTTCAGATGGTTTAGGCAAAATCAAAACCGGCGCAGTTGTCAACCTTCTCTTCAACTCTTGGAAACTATCTTCACACTGTGGAGTCCACACGAACGCTTGACTCTTCCTAGTCAATTGTGTCAACGGTAAAGCTAGCTTGGAAAAGCCTTCAATGAACTTACGGTAATAACCCGCTAAACCAAGAAAGCTCTGAATCTCAAAAACTGACTTTGGAGATTCCCATTCTGACACGGCTTTTATCTTCGAAGGATCCACAGCAATACCTCCACGAGATATCACGTGACCAAGGAAACTCACTTGTTCCAACCAGAATTCACACTTCGAAAGTTTAGCAAACAAATGATTTTCCTTCAGAATTGACAAAACAATTCTCAAGTGTTCGGCATGCTCTGCTTCACTCTTGGAATAAATCAGAATGTCATCGATGAACACCACCACAAACTTATCCAGAAACTCATGAAAGATTCTGTTCATATACTCCATGAACACACCAGGTGCATTCGTAACACCAAAAGGCATCACCGAATACTCATAGTGTCCATAACGAGTTCTGAACGCAGTTTTCTGAATATCACCCGCTTTCACGCGAATCTGATGATAGCCTGACCTTAAGTCAATCTTGCTAAACACACACGCACCCACCAGCCGATCCATTAAATCATCAATCCTTGGCAAAGGATACTTGTTCTTAATGGTCACTTTGTTTAGCTGCCTATAATCCACACAAAGTCTCATTGTTCCTTCTTTCTTCTTCACAAGTAAAACTGGAGCACCCCACGGGCTCACACTAGGACGAATAAACCTTTTGTCAAGCAACTCTTCCAGCTGACTCTTCAGTTCCACTAGTTCCGACGGTGACATCCTATAAGGAGCCATCGAAACAGGACTAGTACCAGGAATCAAGTCGATGGAAAACTCTACCTCGCGCTCAGGAGGTAAATCCGTAATCTCTTCAGGAAACACTTCAGGAAATTCGCATACCACAGGATAATCCTTTCTTACTCTACCATCTTCCAAAACCATACTCGCCATAAGCATAAACAACCCATCTCCATTCTTCACACTCTTCTCAACTTGCTGTGTAGACAAGAAAACCACACCATCTTTCTCGGACTCGAGAAAAAGGACAGCCTTAGCAAAACAGTTGATATAGACATGGTTGGCTTTCAACCAGTCCATACCCAGAATCACATCTATCTTATGCAAAGGAAGACACACGAGATCAACTTTGAAATCTCTTCCGTACATGCGCAAAGGACACTTCAAACAAACAACTGAAGTAGAAACTGAACCCATCGCAGGTGTATCTACCTCCATACTTCGATCCAAAGTAGACAAGACAAGGCCCAATCTCTTGGCACAATCTAAAGCAACAAACGAATGCGTCGCACCCGTATCAATAATAGAAACCAAAGACACATTAGAGATAAAGCATGTACCTCTGATTAGACGTTCCTCAGCAGAAGTCTCTGCTCCAGATAAAGCGAATACTTTTCCACCTTCTTTCTTTGGCTTTGGACATTTGGTACTTATGTGGCCTTGCTCACCACAATTAAAGCAAGTTACACTCATACCAACTCTATAATCCACCGCTTTGTGACCCACCCTGTCACACTTGAAACACTTAACTATCCCCTGGCGACATTCCATAGCACGATGTCCCTCTTTACCACATTTAAAACATTTGATTGGAGTAGTCACTCCCCCACTCGGACTCTTTCCACTACTTATTGGTCTCTTTCCTCTTCCATCATAAGGCTTAGGACGCATTTGTCCCTTACCTCTTTTCTCACTCAAGCTCTTGTAATAAGCAGTGCTATCCCGACTGTCTTCGTCGTAGATACGACTCTTATTAACCAACTCAGAGAATCTTGTAATCTGCTGATACCCAATCGCCTTCTTTATGTCCGGCCTCAAACCATTAACAAACTTAAGGCACTTCGACCTCTCAGCATTAACAGTGTTGTAGTGAGGACAGTATTTGATCAAATCTTGAAATTTAGCCGCATAGTCAGCTACCGAACCACTACCTTGTTTCAATTCCAGGAATTCAACTTCCTTTTTACCACGAACATCCCCCGGAAAATAATTCTCCAAGAATGCATCTCGGAAAATTTCCCAAGTCACCACAACCTGCTCCTCCTCATACCTCTGACTAGTGTTGATCCACCAGTCTTCGGCCTCTTTAATCAGCATGTGTGTTCCGAATTGCAATTTCTGAGCGTCGGTGCAATTCATCACACGAAAGATTTTCTCAATTGCTTTTAACCATTCTTGAGCCTCCACCGGAGCATGCTCTCCCTTGAAATTAGGCGGGTTGTTCTTTTGGAACTTCCCAAGAGCACGGAAAGCATCTTCAGTACCATCATGTGGCGCTTGAGTCGTTTGCGGCATCTGATTTATTGACCCCTCAAGCAACCTCAATGCCTCAGCTAAAGCATCATCATTCCTTCTACCAGCCATCTTCTGAACAACACAGGGTATTGATCGCGTTAGCCACACAATCAAATACAAGGGATTAACAAAATAAGACTTGACAACTGACCGACTATGCTCTGATACCACTATTGTAACACCCCTTCTAAATACCCCAATTAAAGGTAAAGATTAAAATCAGAGAAATAAAATTGCACGGAAGGGATGCCACAACACACATCACATTCCAAAGTTTTTAAAGAAAAACGGACAGGGTATGTTTGAAAGTATAAGCATTCCAACACAAAACAAACATACAATAAATATTCACTTCATTCTCTCGTGCAAACGCAACGGAGTTTCATAATTTCACATCATCTCCATTTATGGAGGAATCAAAACATAATTCAAGGCATCAAGCCATCATAATTCACATAAGCATATGTTATCAAGTCTCACATATACAAAACATCATATACACGAATAAGGATTATATACATCATAATCCAAATACAAAATAATCGAGTTCGACACTAAATAAATTCCCCCCCCCCCCCATGTGTTACTACCAGAGCATCGACTCGACTCTAATCAAAATAAAACAGATTGCAATCCAATGCATCTGTTAGCTAGCGCATCGCGCTACCGTCCTCGGTACCTGCACAATGCCATCAAAAGCATTAGCCAACAAAAGGGTAAGAATTCCAATAATCATATAACATGTAATTTTAAGTAAATGAAATGGCAATAAATAAAGCAATACATAATGATCATGTTCATTTTATCACCTGTAGCATCCTTACTCAAGGAATCCATAACCAACACATTAACCATGTAAACCGATTATCCGAATACTCACATCCTTGGCACATAACCATAATTCAAACAACAACAATATTAGCACATAATCAAACACATCAACACACATACATAACATGCACAAATATACATGCGACTCACAACACGACTCAACGTATGCGAATGCGGTACCGACTCGTGGACCCAAGGTTCCACCACCTATGTTTCCATTCCGGATCAAGGTCACTACGTCTTTTCCCACAATAGGGTCACCGTCTAGATATTGTGGACCCAATGTTCCACCACCTATATTTCCCTTCCGGATCAAGGTCACTACGTCTTTTCCCACAATAGGGTCACCGTCTAGATATTGTGGACCCAATGTTCCACCACCTATATTTCCCTTCCGGATCAAGGTCACTACGTCTTTTCCCACAATAGGGTCACCGTCTAGATATTGTGGACCCAATGTTCCACCAATTATATTTCCCTTCCGGATCAAGGTCACTACGTCTTTTCCCATAATAGGGTCACCGTCTATAAAATCATGTGAACCCACAGTTTCACCGTCTCTGTTTCAAGACCAACCATGCCATGCAATTTACGATATAACCAATGCATGCAATTAAGATTCACAATAATCTTAACATACACATACCATCAAATCCAGCCAATGGGACATCAACTATTGAACATGCATGCATACATCTAATTTAACAATCACAACGTCAAGTAAAATGTATACAAACAAGTTACTTACTCAACCAAAACATAAACCATCAACTATCAAACAATTCCAAATCGGAAAATCGGAACACAATCGGGTTCCAAAGGGGGTGCGAAAATCAGAATTTTGGAGGCTACAGAAGCATCAACACGGGCACCCGTGTGCATCAACACGGCCCGTGTGGAAAAGCCACCAGAACATGCAAAAATTGCCAAAGTCAGAGCATCAACACGGGCACCCGTGTGCATCAACACGGCCCGTGTGGATGGACCTACGTGAAAACTTCATTCTTTTGAGTTTTTCTCATTCTACCACCATGGTTTTCTTTCCCATTCAATACTCTTAATTTCTACAAGCTAGCACCTAATACACTCACAAACCATACTCCTAATCCAACTTTTCTAAACCATTCCAACAATCAACCAACAAAACCCTATAAATCAACTATCAATTTTACCCCCAAATCCAAAATATATCTATCAAAACCTAACAATATGAGATGGAGAATCAAACCCCTTACCTTGGTGTGGGTTTTCTTGAAACAAGATGATGAAGATGTTGCAACTCCAAACCTAGCTTCCTTTCTTCTCTTCTCCTCTTTCTCTCCTCTTTTCTTTCTTCTTTCTCTTCTTTTCAAATACTCTTACTAACTCCCTTTTCTATTTTATAAAACTATCCTTCTACTACTAACTTTCCTCCCTCTATCTTTCTAAAATTATAATTTGGCCCCAACAATTATTTAATTCAAATTATAATATATAACCCTATTAAACAATATTACACTAAATAATATTTATTCTATATAAACCTAATCATGCCAATTAATCAAACAAAGTCAAATATTACTACACACCAAATTAATATTATTCAGAATAATATTTCGACATAATAAATCTTTTTATTTCATATTACCCAATTAATATTTTAATCGATATCAATTGAATATATTTCTCAAAATAGATATAATTTAATAGTTTTGGAAAATAATTAATGAAATAACATTTAAATATAAACGGCGTGTTACAACTCTCCCCCACTTAAAAGATTTTCGGCCTCGAAAATTACCTCTAAACGAACAATTCGGGATAGGAATCCCGCATCCGACTTTCAAGCTCCCACGTCACATTACCATTCGCCGAACCACCCCATGCAACTTTAACCAAAGCAATCTCTCTTCCTCTTAGTTGTTTCACCTTCCTATCTTCAATCCTCACCGGTAAAACCTCAACCGTCAAATTGTCTCTTACTTCCAAATCATCCGCTTGAATATCATGAGACGGATCCGCAATATACTTTCGTAATTGCGAAACGTGAAACACATCATGCAAATTTGAAAGTGATGGTGGCAATGCAATCTGATAAGCCATACTTCCAATCCGCTCTGAAATCTGATAAGGACCAATAAACCGAGGTGTTAACTTCCGCGATTTAAGCGCCCTTCCAACACCCGTAGTTGGATTCACCTTCAAAAACACATGTTCATCCTTCTTGAACTCAAGAGGTTTCCTCCTCTTGTCATAGTAACTCTTTTGGCGATTCTGAGACACTTTCATTTTCTCTCTTATCAATCTGATCTTATCCTTAGCCTCTTGAACCAATTCTGGACCAACTATAGCACTTTCTCCCGTCTCGTACCAACACAAAGGTGTCCTACACCGTCTTCCATACAATGCCTCAAAAGGAGCCATGCCAATGCTAGAATGAAAACTATTATTATAAGTAAACTCAATCAAAGGCAAATGACTCTCCCATGAACCTCCTTGATCCAAAACAAAAGCACGCAACTGTTTACCTTGGGTTTTGGTAAACAACCGCTGATCCTCCAAATGGTTACTTATTTGGTTACTCGCAGGATCGATCAGATTGATCCTAGGACATAGGTTGATTTTGAAGTTTGATTAAATTGGATAAGGCTTTAAATAAAAAGGTTTCAAGTAAATTGCATGAAGGAAAGATTTGGTAAAATAAACAAGGCTTAAAGTAAAGGGTTTCGACAGGAAATGTAAAGAGAAAAGCAAGTAAAATTCTGGAAAAGTAAATGACTTTAATTGATAAAATTGGTGTTTCACACATACATTTCTCAACAATTCTTTCTCACACGCTGGGTACTCGAATCTATATGAGTGACTTTGTATAGAATTGTGAACACACGCGAGAAACTACATATCTACTCCTATTTATACTAAAACATCCCAAGTAACCGTCGGGCAGTTACACTGCTTCGAGATCAATCCACTTGGCACGTTCTCCACGCTCGACGCTCCAGATCCTTGCACGTTTGCACGTGGTAACTGCTGGAAACCGTTTTCCCTCCAAAGGCTTGAATTTCAAACTGCTCCACTCTGGACCATCGAACACTTTCGTCAAGAGACATCTTCGACGAGAAACTCCTTCGACGTCGAAGGCAATCAGCCTTCTTCCTTGGAAGAAATCTTCTAAGTACTTTGCCATCTTTCGACGGGCATTTCGACAGACTTAGCCAGTCGAAGACATTCTTCAGCTTTAATGGCTGACATCAATCAAAACAAAGGTGTCGAATTTAGGATCCAACAAATTGCCCCCCAAGAATGCCTTATTTCGACTCTGACAGAAAAAGGCATTCTTTGAAACGCCATTCGACACTTGTCCTTTCACGCTTAGTCACAAATTAGTTTGTGCACTTTTTGTTGCCTTTTACCAACTATTGGCAATCCCAAGAAAACCATCATTGATTTGATCCTAGGACGTCACTTTCAGTACGGCGTGCAGTACCAAACGTCATTTCAGAATTTGTCATTATGACAATTCCCAAAAACGAGGACGCACGCTGCGTCCCTCTATTTCTGCAGAAACGGCCAAAACAGCAGGGGGCTGCCACGCGTCCCACTAACTCCTGCAGCATTAAATGGCATTTAATGTCCTCGTTATTGGGGATTTTTCCCACTACTATAAATAGTAGTAAGTACCCCATTGTGGGACTTTTTACGCCATCTAGCCTTCAAACTTCCCTGTTTCCATACAAGCTTGTTATCTTTGCAGAAACTCTTCCTCTTTCACTTCATCTTCAACCTCATTCCAAACTCAACACCAAACCATGGCCTCTGTTTCTACTGCTCCTAGTGCTAACGCACCAACTGAACATGTTAAACCCAAGGTTTTCGTCACTGCTCCGGTAGTAAATTCTACAGGCAAACGAAGGGTTCCTGAACCTTCTGACATCGCCGTTCGCGATGCTTACTCGCGCCACTTGATGATCCCGGTTGGATACTCCAACCAGATCTTTGCAATGTCTGGCCCCATGAATCCAAGTATCTCTGAAGCTCTGAAGATCAAGAGCTATTTCCCAATAGTCGAGAAACTCAAGCCAGTCGCATGCGCCAAGAAAGACGCAGAAGACAATGAAGACCCTGCACGTGAAAAAATCGACCTCCGCTTCTTCAACAGAGGTGTTAGGGTCTTCAGGTCTTGCCCTAACCTTACCTCCGATTATGTTGCTTGGCTAACAAAGTTGGAGAAGCACCAAACTTCGATCTGGAAGGATATGGGAATCTTCGACCTAGTGATGCTGTCGAAGACGGGTTTGAACTACTCCCTGGAGATGCTGATAGCTTCACTGTTGTTCTGGGACTACTCCCACTTTACTTTTCATCTTCTCTGTGGGATGCTAACCCCCACACTCTTCGATGTGGCCGCTATTACTGGCCTTCGACCAACCGGGGATTACTTCGATCCGGAGGAGATGTCGGAGGACCAAATTGGCTTCTCTGAGACCAAACCAACATACACCACTTTCATCAACCATTATCACGACAGGTCGACAGATGCTGTGTCGGATGTCGAACACATAGCGTTTCTAGCCTTATGGCTAACTCGCTTTGTGTTTTGCTCGAAGTCTCTACAGGTGACCAAAAAGATGGTCACTCTTGCTACTCAACTGCATCACCGCCAAAACATCTGTTTGGCAGAACTGATTCTGGCTAGCCTCTATGATTCGATCAGCAATGGGGCAACCCTTCTGAAACATATCGAAGACAGGGCCAGTTTGCTACTCGCTGGGCCTTTTTGGCTACTCCAACTGTGGCTCAACGCCACTTTCGAATCTTTCTTGCCCAAGAAGGTTCAGATAAATGAACAGGCTCCAGCGATAGCGAATAGACGCGTCGAAGGAATCAGGCTGGCTCTGCTGACACCTACGGACGATGGACTGGAGTTTCAGCAAACCTTCACCAACTTCGTTCTAATGTTTGCTCGAAGGAAGGAGTTTGTTTCAACTATGGCTCCATTTGCTCAACGGCGGGTGGGGCCAGCATGGTTCACAAGGCCACATCCAAAGGCGTCGAGTGGTCCCAATGTCGATGAGCATACAATACTTTGGGAGGCGTTCCTTACACCAAGGATCATGCCTCTTCGATTCAAGAGCTCAAAGACTCATTTGAGTCTGATTGCCTACCAACCAAACCTGGTATCTCGCCAGTTTGGTATTATCCAAACCCTACCTTCTCCGATTTTTCAAAGAGAGAAGTCAATGTTGTACTTCTGCAATGATTATACAGAAGAAGCTGCCATCAAGCATATCGGAAGATATGTTGGTCGAACAATCCTCTCGCTGTTTGACTACCAGCTCAATTTCCTTTGCTCACCATCCTTCGAGGAGTGGTGGAGAAGCTATTATGCTGAGTACTTCTTCGACGAGAAGGACTTCATGGATGAGCTGCAGAAGTCTTTTGTCCTTGTGTTGGACAAAATAAAGAAATGTAAGTTCATTCTCTCACATCACTTTTTTTCTTTCTCTTCGACTGCTAGCCTGTTAACTTTTATTTGCTTCCAGTTGTTCGAAAGCCTGTAGCCAAGAAGGCTACAGAGGGCCAACAGGGAGGAGGCCCTTCAACAAAACCTCCACCGCCGGCGAAGACTACAGCGCCGGCGAAGACTATAAGTAACCAACAGGGGGAAGGCTCTTCGAGGAAGCCTTCTGTATCGGTAACCAGATTTTCTTCATTTTCCTTCTGGCTTTCGATTTTGATTTTCGATGCAATTATTCAATCGAATTCCTATTGGTTTTCTAGGCACCTTCGCCCAAGAAACGGCCAGGACTGGTGGTCGAATCTGGGAGTGATGAAGAAAGTGATTCCCCTCCTGCCCCTCTAAAGAGGCGAAAGTTAACGAAGGATGCTTCTGTTCCTGCTCCTGCTCCTGAAGGTCGAACTGTCAGAATAAAGGTTGCTGTGAGAAAGCCTAGGCCACCTCCAGTGATCATCGAGGAGCCAACTGAGGAGGAACTAAACATCCTTCTTAACAAGCCTGTCGAAAGCGACAATTCCAGCCCTGGGGCTGAAGCTAATCCACAGGTAATCTTTTAGACCCTTTTATAACTTAGGTATAGATACCCATATTCGATTGTGTCCCTTTCAATCTCTGAAGATTTGTCTTCTTTCCCTTTTCAGGACACTACTGAAAGTTCTCCGCCAAGGACCTCAGAAACGCTGGAATCTGCTGAACTTAGCAGGCCTCAGGAAAAAGGCTTGGGCAATGACGAAGCCCATACTGAGAATGAGGCCAATGCTGAAACAGTAGAGAAACCAACAGAGGAACCTCTGGTGGAGGCACAACAGCCAGAAACGGTTCAGGTGGTGGATCTGTCAGAAGAGAATCATGAAGAAAGGGACCAAGGCAATGATGGCGAAAAGAATCAAAATGTTGCCGACGAAGAGAACCAAGGTGGCACTGGCGAAGGACACCAGGGCGACGCTAGCGAAGAACACCAAGATGACGCTGGCGAAGGGCCCCAGGGTGATGCTAGCGAAGAACCACAAGTCAACGCTGGTACTGCCCCAGTCCGAGTCGAAGAGCAACCAGTCGAGGTACCTAACACTCAAGAACCTCAAACCCAAGATAATACTGTTGCAAGGGTTACCTCCTCGAAGCACAGGTCAAAAGAGGACTTGGAACTCTTGAAACAAACTGACCCTGTTAGCTACCTCAATGCAATCATCGAGAGTAAGAGTTCGTCTGACGCTAGTCAGGAAATTCCTACCCTGTCGGGGAAGTCTACTGAAACTTCTCCTCTTGATGATGCTTTGGCGAAGGTTAAGGCCCAGTTCTTCAAGAGGGACTTGATGAAGACTTTAGAGGGGGACCCCACTGCTCCATCGTGCTTAAAAGAGGTCTTGAATGCTGTCGACTTTGAAGCTGTAGCCCCAGAAATCTCAAACTTGATCATGGAGTTACACTCTATGATTGATCAAGTCTCAGCAGATTACAGGCGCCAAAGAGGGTTTAACAGTAAGCTTGAGGTGTTGTATGGCAAAAGCTCCTCTGCGTGGACTGCTGTCTCAGATTCGACTTCTCGAATTGCTGAGTTGTCGAAACAAAAAGAGTCTGCGCAGGAAAAAGTCGATGCCATTGATCGAGAGAATGCTTCCTTCCGGGCGCAAATCGCAGAAATAGAGGCGAAGATAAACGCCAACACTGTACTCAAGGAGGAACTTCTTTCGACCATCTCAGACACCGAGAGCCAGACTGAGATCAAACAAGGCCTGGAATTTGCTGAGAGGGCCCAAAGCCTCGACGCTCAAATTGCCAAACTAGTGCAGGAAAACTCCTGGTGCAAGAAGAGGTTGGAGCTGCAGCAAGCCAAGTATCTTCGACTCAGGAACTCTCTTACCTTTTGATTGATTCTCTTTGTAACCATATTCTGTAATCGTTATTCGACAACAATTGCCATCTTGGCTGAAATTTATAAAATTTCTATTTTGGCATTTTTATGGTTAATTTAGACTTGTTCTTTTATTATTTTATTTTTATCTCTTGAAGTATAGGTTTGTATTTTTTCAAATATTTACCATTTACTCTCAAGAGCCTTTTATCTCCACCTAACTCTTCGACTTCATAGGCTCCACCAGAAAAAGTTTGGATAACTCTGAAGGGTCCTTCCCATTTGGGTGACCATTTTCCCATGCTTCGATCCCTTCGATCCATGGGAAGAATTACCTTCCAAACTAGTTCTTCAGGCAAAAATACCTTAGGTTTTACCTTTCTATTATAAGAGTCTTCTACTCTTTTCTTCTGAAGCCTGAGTAGGTCGAGAGCGCGTAATCTCTCTTCGTCTAAATCCACCAGTTCATCTAACATCATGTTCCAATAAACTTCAGAAGGAATATCATAATGCCTCTGAACCCTTGCAGATTGAAGACAAATTTCTGCTGGCAACACTGCATCATGGCCAAAAGTTAGCCTATACGGTGTTGTACCAGTGGCTTCTTTTGGGGACGTTCGACAAGCCCATAAAATCTGGTCTAACGTCTTATGCCAATTCTTTGGTTTCTTCCCAACATGTTTCTTTATCAAGCCAATCACCACTTTGTTAGCTGCTTCGACTTGACCGTTCGCCTGTGCATAATAAGGCGTGGATGTTAGGAGTTTGAAACCTGTTTCCTGAGCAAATTCCTGCATCTTTCGACCAGTGAAAACTGACCCTTGATCAGTTGTTATCGTCTCAGGGATTCCATATCTAAAGATAATGTTCTTTTGAATAAATTCAATGACATTTTCTTGGTCCACATTGACTAAAGGGACAGCTTCGATCCACTTAGTAAAATAATCAATGCCTACCAATATGTATTTCTGACTCTTTGATGATGCTGGTCGAATCTCTCCAATGAGGTCCAACGCCCATCCTCTAAAGGGCCAAGGCTTCACTATCGAGTGAAGTTCGCTTGCTGGTACATGTTGGATGCCTGTATGAACTTGACACTCTTGACAACCTTTGGCGAACTCAACACAATCTTTCAGCATAGTGGGCCAATATAGTCCTTGTCGAAACAACAACCATTTCATCTTATGGCCTGCTTGGTGAGCCCCACATGCCCCAGCATGCGTCGTCGAAAGGGCTATGTATGCTTCAGTTTCACTTAAACATTTCAGCAACACCCCTTCAGGCGTCTTCTTGAATAACTCATTACCCATGAGTACAAAACTCAACGCCCTGTATTTTGTTTTTCGTTCCGTCGAAGCTCCTGGATTTTGCAGATAGTCCACAATGGGTTTCCTCCAATCTTGCTCTGACAAATTCTCAATGAACGAAATCTCGAAGTTACTGTGATCAGCATAACCTAGTCTCGTCGATTCCAAATCTGTTGGTGATAGACAAGTTGCCTTTATCTTTTCTCGAACTTCGATTGCTCTTTGTAGTTTCGTTTTTGAAATCTTATACCCAGATGCAATTTGTGCCAAGTCATTAGCTATTTGATTTTCGACTCTGGGTATGTGTCGAATATTGATCGTTTCAAATTGTTTCAATAAACAATTTGCTATCACAAAGTACATAATGAGATTCTCTCTTATGCATTTATATTCCTTTGTGACTTGCTTAATGACTAACTCTGAGTCTCCCATTATTTCGACTCGAGTTGCCCCCAATTCCAACAATATCTCAAGGCTAGTAATTAGAGCTTCATACTCAGCCTCATTGTTCGAACAAGAACCTGATATTTTGTACTTGAATGTTGTTGGAATTTTATCTGGAGAAATAATCAAGACTCCTACCCCTGTTCCATCTTTATGGCTGGAACCATCGAAGTAGAATTTCCAAGGTTCTATCTCCACATAATTAATATCCTCGACTTGAATTGAGTGGTCGACTATGAAATCTGCAACCACTTGTCCTTTTACTGCCTTAAGAGGCATAAAGGTCAAGGAGTATTCAGTTAATGCTAATGCCCATTTGCCAATTCGACTATGCAAGATAGGTTTCGACAACATATATTTGAAAACATCAAAATGAGACGAAACATAAACATCAACCGGTTTTATATATTGCTTGAGTTTTGTACAAGAAAAATACAGACATAGACACAATTTTTCAACTTCGCTATATCTAGTTTCTGCATCATTCAAAACTTGACTGAGATAGTAAATGGGTCTTTCGACTCCATTCTCATCCTCTTGGGCTAACATACTTCCCAGAGTTTTGTCAGATGCAGCTATGTACAATCTCATACTCCTATTGCTACAAGGAGGCACCAAAATAGGTGGCTTAGTGAGGTACCCTTTGATTTTGTCGAAGGCTTCTTGTTGCTCCTGCCCCCATTCGAACCCCTCTTTATTCAGTCGAAGTAAGGGTGAAAAGGCCTGAGCTTTCCCACTTAGATTAGATATAAACCTCCTTAAGAAATTTATCTTGCCTAAGAGAGATTGCAATTCCTTCTTATTCGATGGCGCTTTCTCTTCCAGAATTGCCTTCGTCTTGTTCTGGTTGATTTCGATTCCTTTCTTGTGGACAACGAAGCCCAAGAAATCTCCAGCTTTCACACAGAACGCACACTTCAAAGGGTTCATCTTCAGACCATGTTCTCTCATTCTTTCGAATGATTGTCGAAGGTGGTCAATGTGATTCTTCCTGGAAACAGATTTTATAACAATATCATCAATATATACTTGCATAAAAGTGTTAATAAAATCATGGAAGATAGTATTCATTGCTCGCTGGTACGTTGCCCCAGCGTTCTTTAGGCTAAAAGGCATCACTACCCATTCGTAAGTGCCTAAGGCCCCAGGGCATCGAAAAGCTGTTTTCGACACATCCTCTTCAGCAATGAATATTTGATTATATCCTGAATAACCATCGAGCATACTCAGGTATTCATAACCAGCGGCAGAATCGACTAGCATTTCCGCCACAGGCATAGGATATTCATCTTTGGGGGTGGCAGCATTCAAATCTCTGAAATCTATGCACACCCTTAATGTACCATTCTTCTTAATTACTGGCACAATATTTGCAATCCATTCGACATACCTTGTAACACGGATGAATTTGCATTTCAGAAGTCTTTCGACCTCCGTTTTGATCTTCGACAGTATTTCTGGAGCGAAGCGCCTTGGATTTTGCTTGATTGGCTTCTTCCCAGGTTTGATTGGCAACTGAAGTTCTACCAATCTTCTGTCGAGACCAGGCATTTCGTCATAATCCCATGCAAAACAGTCTTTAAACTCTTTCAGCAATTGGATTACTTCCAACCTAGTTTCTGGATCGATTTTGGCGCTGATGTAAGTTGGCCTTTTCTCTGATCCTTCGCCTAAGTTGATTTCTTCTAAAGGGTCTTGTGCTAACATTTTAATGTTGTTCGCCAAGGGGTCCTTTTCGAAGCCCAAAGGCTCATCGTCATAGATGGCGTCGAGCCTCTGTTCCTGCATTTCTTCTGGCATGATATCAGGAGGTTTTGGATCGAAATCCTTTCCTGGGCCAACAGCAGATATTTGTGGATCATTGGCCTGTGTGGCCATGTACTTTACTTCGGCTTCGAGAGCCGTTATCATCTTGGTTTCGGCTACATAAGCCGAAATTCGCTTCAAAGATTGTGACTCAGTCATTATCACTGAATTCACTTCCCCAACCAGTTGGTTGGATATCAGTTAACCCACTGAAGTCTATGTGGGACAAGTCTTCTCTGTCCCATTGGAAACCATGCTCAGGATGCAGGTATAGGGAACAAAAAGTGTTTGGCGCTGGCGCCATGTCGAAGTCAGGTGTTGGACATGGCCCTATGTGAGCCAAGTTTTTGTCGAAATCTGCCACACCCAGGTGATTCACTTCGCCAAGGTAGTAGCTTTGATCTGCCTCTATGTTTTCGACCATCCCATCTGGACGCCATAGCAGCAGCCTTTGGTGCATCGATGAAGGCACAGCGCCTACACCATGAATCCATTCACGGCCTAACAAAAGATTGTAGTTAGGTTTGGCCGATATGACCATGAACATCGTTGGTCGAAGGATAGACCCAACTTTGATATCTAGCTGGATCACTCCCATAGTGGTCCCTATGCCGCCCTCATAGTTCGACAAGACCATGTTGTGAGGTTTAATTTCCTCATCCCTTTTGCCAATTTTCCTTAGCATAGAGTGAGGGATAATATTGATGGTTGCCCCACAATCGACCAATATTTTGTTCACAGTAGTTTCTTCGAGTTTAGCCCTTATGAATAAAGGCTTGAGGTGATTTTTCATCGCCTCTGTAGGTGGCTCGAAGAAGCCATTTTGTTCCTCGGTAGTGCCATTGTCCATGACAAAATAGCACACTGGCCTATGTTTGGCCATTTCTTGTTCCACTTCCCAGTCACTTGCTTCGACTTCTACCTGTCGATTGAATTCCCTGGGCAGCACTGAAACTATATTCACCATTATATCCAAAGTATCGTCAGACTCAGCATCGTCTTCGTCTTCGACTTCACTTTGGTTAGGCCAAACTAGCCTGTTGGTAACTGGCTCTCTCTCTAGAGGCTTCCTTTGTTTCCTTTGAGGAACATTCGAACTAGTTTCTGCCTTAGGTTCGTTGGCAGCCTCCCTTTCAGCTTTTCGTCTCCTTTGATATCTCCTCCATTGAGATCGAGACATGGGATTTTTACCCTTGTAGTTGCTGGACACTTGAGCAACCTTAGGTGCAGCAACTTGAGGCTCTTTCTTTTGAGTCAAAGAGGAACCTCTTGGCACATCGAAAGAATGCCATTTCTCCTCACTTGGCCTTTTCCGGCCAGAGGTTTTGTACCAAGTGTCTACTGGCACATTTGTTGGAGGCCTAAAAGTTAATGGCCTCTTTTCTTGGTTAGAACCCCTTCTGGGATCATGTCGAAGGTCAGCATTCTCCCTTCTCTTATTCGCTGCTCTTACGCCTTGAATGTGCTCAGCAGCTTTTTTATCAAAGATCGAACTGCATCTTGGACACAGCATCACCTCTGATTTCTTTTTCTGGCATCTTTGTAAAAAATCTGCCAAGTTTTCGTTTTCCCGAGGGAAAGCCGTCTTATTAGCCTGCTCTTGCCTTATGGCCTCTTCTGATGCTTTAGGGTCAGAGAGTTCGACCATGTTGATATTCATTGTATCTTTGCTAGCAAGAGTTAACTGCTTCATTTGTATCTCCAGATTCTCCGTCTGGCCTTGAACAGTGGCCAAGTGGGAACTGGGCTTTGATCCAGTTTTTTGTGCTGCAGCAGTCTCCGACTTTGGGTTTTCGACCGCTTTCTGGACAGCTTCAATTGTCTTCCTGGATAAATTTCCAGAAAAACTGCCAAAGATTGGCATGTTGATGTGGTCCTTTGAGACTTCGACCATGGTAATTCCTGGCTTTTTCGACTGGATCCTGGTTGCCTCTATCATGTTCACCTCAGAGGGTTCAGCATTGTGGGCTTCAGCCTTCAGTGGATTGGAGTCGACAGCCATGGGGGATTTGTCTGCAAACTTTAATCTCCCTTCCTCAATAGCGTCTTGCACAAGATTCCTGAAAAGAAAACATTGAGAAGTTTTATGGCCCAAAAAATTATGATATTTGCAAAAACCTCTCTTCTTTCTTTGATCAAGAGGAGGCACTTTTACCCCAGGGGGTACTATCATTTGGCCATCTTTAACTAGCAAGTCGAATATTTCATCACATTTTGTGATGTCAAAACTATAAGTCTTTTTTGGGAACCTATCGTTGGTCCTTTCTGGACCAATGGGATTTTTCCCATTTGAGGGGACTAACAGTTTACAAGAGTATGGTGGCCCTTGTTTTAGTTCTGCTAAATCGACTTCTCCTTCTTCGACAGTTAAAGTATCGTCGAAGGATTCTAGATCTTCGTCATCCATCTCAACGTACGCTATCCTTTCTCTCTTGTGAGTTTTCGTTGCCTTAGCTTTTTCAGCTTTGAGGCGTTCGACCTGTCGAACTCTATCGGCCAGTTGGGCCATGTCTCTTAGGTACTGGGTGTCTAGTTTCTTCCTAATGGAATAATCTAAACCGCCTGCGGCTATTTCGACCAACTCATGTTCTGGCACTTGTGTAAAACATCTCGCCTTGAGCAACCTAAACCTATTCAGATATTCGTCTATAGGTTCAGTGAAACGTCTCTTCACACTGGCCAGTTCTTTCAGGCTTATCTTGGTTTTCCCCATGTAAAACTGTTCATGGAACAATCTTTCCAACTGGGTCCAATGATGGATCGAATTGGGGGGGAGAGTTGTAAACCAAGTAAAAGCGTTCTTGGTTAAAGAACTTGGGAAGTACTTGATCCTCAGGTTTTCGTTATTCGAAATGTCTCCCGCTTCGATCAAATATCTCGCCACATGCTCGACAGTAGATTCTGTCGTGTCCCCAGAGAACTTAGTAAATTTGGGGACTTTGCATCTAGGAGGTAAGTCCGTTTGTAACACGTATTCTGACAATGGAGATGTAAAGTTAGGCCTTCGAAAGCCCATGTTCATCCCATTCTGAGTCATGATCCTTTCGATCATGGTTGCCAGATTGTTTTCCAAACCCATGTTTTGGTATTGGATATGCTGAACCACTTCGTCAGCATTTTGGTTTCTGTTAACTAACCTTACCTCTAGGGCTATTACCCTAGGCTCCTCGACGGGCTGTTCTAATCGTGCCCTAAGGTTTTCTTCGACAGGCTGTTGAGCCTGGTTAATGGTGGTTTCTTCCTCTAAAAATATCCCCTGATTTCCCCTTATTTGCGCCCTTTGGGGCTGTCGAATAGGTTGGGGTACTCCAAAGAAGTCAGCCAAACGCGTCATTTGCGCTGTCACTTGCTGATTCGATTGAGTAGTGTTTTGTATTAGAGGGTTTAGCACTGTACTCAAAGTTTGTGCCAACATTTGCACCATATCATGGTTGCTTTCGTCCATCTGTTGCCTCAAGACTGCTGTCGAGGCATTTGTAAGGCCATGGGCTACTTGGGACGTTCCTCCTAAGAGTTGGGTCCTATTTCTATTCGCCATGCCTACTCCAGAGCCTTGGAGTGGCGAAGAGGCACTCACGAAAGGGTCTGAAAAAGTGGACGCAGCATTCGTCAGGCTTGCCACTTCAGAAGTTGGCATACCATAGAATGGAATAAATCCTGGGGGAACCAAAGGCCTTGTGCCTAAATTTCCCCTTGGTGGGGGAGTTCCCAAAGGTATCCTGGGGCCTGTTAACGAAGGTATTGGCCCCGTGGTTGTGACCGACACTGCTGGTGTCGAACCAACGTTTGTCGCTTCACTTACGGTCATACTAACCGTTGCTCCCACACTCGTTTGTGGGATTTCGTTATTGTTTGGCGGATTCGCCATCTTTTCCCTTCTTCTGGCAGTATTGTTATCGTTAGTGTATATTCTACCACTCCTCAATAACATACAACTCGAAAAGATGAGATTATTTTCAACAATCAACACACGGTCCCACCAGGTGTGCCAATTTGTTTACCTTGGGTTTTGGTAAACAACCGCTGATCCTCCAAATGGTTACTTATTTGGTTACTCGCAGGATCGATCAGATTGATCCTAGGACATAGGTTGATTTTGAAGTTTGATTAAATTGGATAAGGCTTTAAATAAAAAGGTTTCAAGTAAATTGCATGAAGGAAAGATTTGGTAAAATAAACAAGGCTTAAAGTAAAGGGTTTCGACAGGAAATGTAAAGAGAAAAGCAAGTAAAATTCTGGAAAAGTAAATGACTTTAATTGATAAAATTGGTGTTTCACACATACATTTCTCAACAATTCTTTCTCACACGCTGGGTACTCGAATCTATATGAGTGACTTTGTATAGAATTGTGAACACACGCGAGAAACTATATATCTACTCCTATTTATACTAAAACATCCCAAGTAACCGTCGGGCAGTTACACTGCTTCGAGATCAATCCACTTGGCACGTTCTCCACGCTCGACGCTCCAGATCCTTGCACGTTTGCACGTGGTAACTGCTGGAAACCGTTTTCCCTCCAAAGGCTTGAATTTCAAACTGCTCCACTCTGGACCATCGAACACTTTCGTCAAGAGACATCTTCGACGAGAAACTCCTTCGACGTCGAAGGCAATCAGCCTTCTTCCTTGGAAGAAATCTTCTAAGTACTTTGCCATCTTTCGACGGGCATTTCGACAGACTTAGCCAGTCGAAGACATTCTTCAGCTTTAATGGCTGACATCAATCAAAACAAAGGTGTCGAATTTAGAAGCCAACAGCAACAAATCCTCAAGTGACTGAATTGTTCTCTCCGTTTGACCATCCGTCTGAGGATGATAAGCGGAACTCAATCTCAGCTTAGTACCCAAGGCTCTTTGTAAACATTCCCAAAATCTTGAAGTGAAACGCGGATCTCTATCTGAAACAATACATGTAGGAATACCATGTAAACAAACAATCCGTTCCATATACAACTTAGCAAGCTTCTCCATAGCGTAATCCATCCTAATCGGAATAAAGTGTGCAGATTTAGTCAATCTATCCACTATGACCCAAATAGCCTCATGGTTACTCGGAGTCCTCGGCAAACCAGAAACAAAATCCATCGAGATACTATCCCACTTCCACTCGGGAATAGACAACGGTTGCAACAAACCCGAAGGCTTCTGGTGTTCAATCTTAGACTTTTGGCAAACCAAACAAGAATATACAAACTCAGCAATTTCCTTTTTCATGCTTGGCCACCAAAACAACTTTCTTAAGTCTTGGTACATTTTCGTAGCACCCGGATGAATACTCAATCCGCTTCGGTGTCCTTCCTCAAGAATCCTCTTTTTCATATCCCCCACATCGGGAACGCAAACTCTATCATGACATCTCAAAATTCCATTCTCATCAATTCTGAACTCTCCACCTTGACCTTGATTCACCAAAGTAAACTTGTCAACCAAAACCAAATATGACTTTTGCCCATCCCTAATCTCTTCCAAGACACCACTAGTAAGCTTCATCATACCAAGCTTCACGCCAAAATAAGTCTCTTCACACACCAAACTCAAATCTCGAAATTGCTCCAACAATTCCCATTCTTTAACCATTAACATAGACATGTGTAAAGACTTCCTGCTCAAAGCATCTGCAACCACGTTTGCCTTACCAGGATGGTAATTCAAACTGAAGTCATAATCTTTAAGAAACTCTAGCCACCTTCGTTGCCTCATATTCAACTCTTTTTGATCAAACAGATATTTCAAACTCTTATGATCGCTAAAGACGTCGAATCTCGACCCAAACAAATAATGCCTCCAAATCTTTAACACAAAAACCACTGCTGCCAACTCCAAGTCATGAGTTGGATAATTCCTCTCATGCACCTTGAGTTGCCTCGAAGCATACGCCACAACCTTCCCATTTTGCATTAACACACCTCCTAAACCCATCAAAGAAGCATCGCAATAGACCGTAAACGGTTCAGATGGTTTAGGCAAAATCAAAACCGGCGCAGTTGTCAACCTTCTCTTCAACTCTTGGAAACTATCTTCACACTGTGGAGTCCACACGAACGCTTGACTCTTCCTAGTCAATTGTGTCAACGGTAAAGCTAGCTTGGAAAAGCCTTCAATGAACTTACGGTAATAACCCGCTAAACCAAGAAAGCTCTGAATCTCAAAAACTGACTTTGGAGATTCCCATTCTGACACGGCTTTTATCTTCGAAGGATCCACAGCAATACCTCCACGAGATATCACGTGACCAAGGAAACTCACTTGTTCCAACCAGAATTCACACTTCGAAAGTTTAGCAAACAAATGATTTTCCTTCAGAATTGACAAAACAATTCTCAAGTGTTCGGCATGCTCTGCTTCACTCTTGGAATAAATCAGAATGTCATCGATGAACACCACCACAAACTTATCCAGAAACTCATGAAAGATTCTGTTCATATACTCCATGAACACACCAGGTGCATTCGTAACACCAAAAGGCATCACTGAATACTCATAGTGTCCATAACGAGTTCTGAACACAGTTTTCTGAATATCACCCGCTTTCACGCGAATCTGATGATAGCCTGACCTTAAGTCAATCTTGCTAAACACACACGCACCCACCAGCCGATCCATTAAATCATCAATCCTTGGCAAAGGATACTTGTTCTTAATGGTCACTTTGTTTAGCTGCCTATAATCCACACAAAGTCTCATTGTTCCTTCTTTATTCTTCACAAGTAAAACTGGAGCACCCCACGGGCTCACACTAGGACGAATAAACCTTTTGTCAAGCAACTCTTCCAGCTGACTCTTCAGTTCCACTAGTTCCGACGGTGACATCCTATAAGTAGCCATCGAAACAGGACTAGTACCAGGAATCAAGTCGATGGAAAACTCTACCTCGCGCTCAGGAGGTAAATCCGTAATCTCTTCAGGAAACACTTCAGGAAATTCGCATACCACAGGATAATCCTTTCTTACTCTACCATCTTCCAAAACCATACTCGCCATAAGCATAAACAACCCATCTCCATTCTTCACACTCTTCTCAACTTGCTGTGTAGACAAGAAAACCACGCCATATTTCTCGGACTCGAGAAAAAGGACAGCCTTAGCAAAACAGTTGATATAGACATGGTTGGCTTTCAACCAGTCCATACCCAGAATCACATCTATCTTATGCAAAGGAAGACACACGAGATCAACTTCGAAATCTCTTTCGTACATGCGCAAAGGACACTTCAAACAAACAACTGAAGTAGAAACTGAACCCATCGCAGGTGTATCTACCTCCATACTTCGATCCAAAGTAGACAAGACAAGGCCCAATCTCTTGGCACAATCTAAAGCAACAAACGAATGCGTCGCACCCGTATCAATAATAGAAACCAAAGACACATTAGAGATAAAGCATGTACCTCTGATTAGACGTTCCTCAGCAGAAGTCTCTGCTCCAGATAAAGCGAATACTTTTCCACCTTCTTTCTTTGGCTTTGGACATTTGGTACTTATGTGGCCTTGCTCACCAAAATTAAAGCAAGTTACACTCATACCAACTCTATAATCCACCGCTTTGTGACCCACCCTGTCACACTTGAAACACTTAACTATCCCCTGGAGACATTCCATAGCACGATGTCCCTCTTTACCACATTTAAAACATTTGATTGGAGTAGTCACTCCCCCACTCGGACTCTTTCCACTACTTATTGGTCTCTTTCCTCTTCCATCATAAGGCTTAGGACGCATTTGTCCCTTACCTCTTTTCTCACTCAAGCTCTTGTAATAAGCAGTGCTATCCCGACTGTCTTCGTCGTAGATACGACTCTTATTAACCAACTCAGAGAATCTTGTAATCTGCTGATACCCAATTGCCTTCTTTATGTCCGGCCTCAAACCATTAACAAACTTAAGGCACTTCGACCTCTCAGCATTAACAGTGTTGTAGTGAGGACAGTATTTGATCAAATCTTGAAATTTAGCCGCATAGTCAGCTACCGAACCACTACCTTGTTTCAATTCCAGGAATTCAACTTCCTTTTTACCACGAACATCCTCCGGAAAATAATTCTCCAAGAATGCATCTCGGAAAATTTCCCAAGTCACCACAACCTGCTCCTCCTCATACCTCTGACTAGTGTTGATCCACCAGTCTTCGGCCTCTTTAATCAGCATGTGTGTTCCGAATTGCACTTTCTGAGCGTCGGTGCAATTCATCACACGAAAGATTTTCTCAATTGCTTTTAACCATTCTTGAGCCTCCACCGGAGCATGCTCTCCCTTGAAAGTAGGCGGGTTTTTCTTTTGGAACTTCTCAAGAGCACGGAAAGCATCTTCAGTACCATCATGTGGCGCTTGAGTCGTTTGCGGCATCTGATTTATTGACCCCTCAAGCAACCTCAATGCCTCAGCTAAAGCATCATCATTCCTTCTACCAGCCATCTTCTGAACAACACAGGGTATTGATCGCGTTAGCCACACAATCAAATACAAGGGATTAACAAAATAAGACTTGACAACTGACCGACTATGCTCTGATACCACTATTGTAACACCCCTTCTAAATACCCCAATTAAAGGTAAAGATTAAAATCAGAGAAATAAAATTGCACGGAAGGGATGCCACAACACACATCACATTCCAAAGTTTTTAAAGAAAAACGGACAGGGTATGTTTGAAAGTATAAGCATTCCAACACAAAACAAACATACAATAAATATTCACTTCATTCTCTCGTGCAAACGCAACGGAGTTTCATAATTTCACATCATCTCCATTTATGGAGGAATCAAAACATAATTCAAGGCATCAAGCCATCATAATTCACATAAGCATATGTTATCAAGTCTCACATATACAAAACATCATATACACGAATAAGGATTATATACATCATAATCCAAATACAAAATAATCGAGTTCGACACTAAATAAATCCCCCCCCCCCCCCATGTGTTACTACCAGAGCATCGACTCGACTCTAATCAAAATAAAACAGATTGCAATCCAATGCATCTGTTAGCTAGCGCATCGCGCTACCGTCCTCGGTACCTGCACAATGCCATCAAAAGCATTGGCCAACAAAAGGGTAAGAATTCCAATAATCATATAACATGTAATTTTAAGTAAATGAAATGGCAATAAATAAAGCAATACATAATGATCATGTTCATTTTATCACCTGTAGCATCCTTACTCAAGGAATCCATAACCAACACATTAACCATGTAAACCGATTATCCGAATACTCACATCCTTGGCACATAACCATAATTCAAACAACAACAATATTAGCACATAATCAAACACATCAACACACATACATAACATGCACAAATATACATGCGACTCACAACACGACTCAACGTATGCGAATGCGGTACCGACTCGTGGACCCAAGGTTCCACCACCTATGTTTCCATTCCGGATCAAGGTCACTACGTCTTTTCCCACAATAGGGTCACCGTCTAGATATTGTGGACCCAATGTTCCACCACCTATATTTCCCTTCCGGATCAAGGTCACTACGTCTTTTCCCACAATAGGGTCACCGTCTAGATATTGTGGACCAAATGTTCCACCACCTATATTTCCCTTCCGGATCAAGGTCACTACGTCTTTTCCCATAATAGGGTCACCGTCTAGATATTGTAGACCCAATGTTCCACCACCTATATTTCCCTTCCGGATCAAGGTCACTACGTCTTTTCCCACAATAGGGTCACCGTCTATAAAATCATGTGAACCCACAGTTTCACCGTCTCTGTTTCAAGACCAACCATGCCATGCAATGTACGATATAACCAATGCATGCAATTAAGATTCACAATAATCTTAACATACACATACCATCAAATCCAGCCAATGGGACATCAACTATTGAACATGCATGCATACATCTAATTTAACAATCACAACGTCAAGTAAAATGTATACAAACAAGTTACTTACTCAACCAAAACATAAACCATCAACTATCAAACAATTCCAAATCGGAAAATCGGAACACAATCGGGTTCCAAAGGGGGTGCGAAAATCAGAATTTTGGAGGCTACAGAAGCATCAACATGGGCACCCGTGTGCATCAACACGGCCCGTGTGGAAAAGCCACCAGAACGTGCAAAAATTGCCAAAGTTAGAGCATCAACACGGGCACCCGTGTGCATCAACACGGCCCGTGTGGATGGACCTGCGTGAAAACTTCATTCTTTTGAGTTTTTCTCATTCTACCACCATGGTTTTCTTTCCCATTCAATACTCTTAATTTCTACAAGCTAGCACCTAATACACTCACAAACCATACTCCTAATCCAACTTTTCTAAACCATTCCAACAATCAACCAACAAAACCCTATAAATCAACTATCAATTTTACCCCCAAATCCAAAATATATCTATCAAAACCTAACAATATGAGATGGAGAATCAAACCCCTTACCTTGGTGTGGGTTTTCTTGAAACAAGATGATGAAGATGTTGCAACTCCAAACCTAGCTTCCTTTCTTCTCTTCTCCTCTTTCTCTCCTCTTTTCTTTCTTCTTTCTCTTCTTTTCAACTACTCTTACTAACTCCCTTTTCTATTTTATAAAACTATCCTTCTACTACTAACTTTCCTCCCTCTATCTTTCTAAAATTATAATTTGGCCCCAACAATTATTTAATTCAAATTATAATATATAACCCTATTAAACAATATTACACTAAATGATATTTATTCTATATAAACCTAATCATGCCAATTAATCAAACAAAGTCAAATATTACTACACACCAAATTAATATTATTCAGAATAATATTTCGACATAATAAATCTTTTTATTTCATATTACCCAATTAATATTTTAATCGATATCAATTGAATATATTTCTCAAAATAGATATAATTTAATAGTTTTGGAAAATAATTAATGAAATAACATTTAAATATAAACGGCGTGTTACATACGCCTCACTGGTTGCCTTCGAACGTGGTCGTCAAGTATAGGGTGTTTTAGAGGTTTCCCTCCTGTCTAAGATCCAGTTGCCTCGAAACGGTTGCCTCGGATAAAAAGGATCTAGGACATTAGGGTTACCGCTAAGGTGTCCTACTATTGCTTCGGTGACCATACATTGTCCCTTAATCGAATTGACCCGAACACCTCCAATGGTGGTGCTACCTACCTCTCAATGGTGGGATGGCATTATCTTAAGGACTCTTACACAGCCTAATTCCTTAGGGTAGGTAGATGACTCATGGGTACTTGCTCTCTTCAAAAACAAACAAAATACTTTTTACACCTACACTTTCAAAAAGTTTTCAAACAAATTTTTCATACACTCTTGAGGACAGATACAAGAGTTACTTAGAAATTTTTCAAACGAAACTTTTTCAAAACCCACACACACTTGAAAAGCAAACAAATTTTGAAAACATAAGAGCAAGTACCTAAGAGCCCATGGATAACCATGGATAGAAAGGGTGCTAACACCTTCCCTTTCTATAAATCTACCTCCCGAATCGAGAAACATTCTCGAAAAGGAATTTTGTTGTGCTTTTGTCCTTTCCATGTTGGAGAACATAAAAGACGGTGGCGACTCTTGCTTACCGCGACATTTCGCGAACCAGCATTTCAAAACAGTCAGTTCTATTTCCACCGATCACAGAACTGGCGACTCTACTGGGGAAGATTTATAAAGTGAGGTGTACCTTAGGATTAGATCACCCTATGTTTTCAATTGCATGCTTTGTTTGATTTATAATTGTGGGCTTTGCATCGGAGTTTCATAGATCCTAACCCGGATCTGGGGAATACCCTTTTAGGTAGCATAAGCTGTGAGGGACATGTCCGGCGTAGACCGACACGGGTGAAGCAGTGGCTACGTTGGTGTGGCAACTTGGTCTATACAGATATCCCTTGTGTTGCAACGAGGAGAATATGGGTATTCTGAGGAGTCATTAAGCACCAACTGAACTTAGAACCCTAAATTGACCCAACTTGGCCATAGAACAGTAGCAGTATGCTACACTCATTGAGGCTAAACTCCCGTGATGGTTCTGGCTGCAAGAAAAGATTGCGATGCTGGAGTTATGACCGATTGAGGGTAGTCGATGATATTGAGATCCTCTAGAACCCGGTTACTATTTTCTAGGACAGGTCTTAACCAACGAAACTGAAAGAGGGTAGTACCTAAACTTCATGCTGGCCTGAAATCTAAGGGCTCTCTTGTGTGACTTGTGTGCCTTCAAACTTGAACTACTTGCACATTCTTGTTATCTGACACATGAGTTCCTTGCAGGTTTTGTTTACAGTTCTTAATCTGGGCTCATAACAGGGTTTACTTACATCACTCCACGCATAGCATAACATCATACCATCACATACATAAAGACTAATCCATTTCAAGGATCTCAAGGGTTTGTGATGCAGGTCATGATGAACCAGCTGTCTAGCAAGGGGCAAAAGGGGATTTATTTTCCTCTAGCCAAGGTTGATAACTTGAGTCAGGGGCTATGACCCACTCGATATGGTGAGCTCTGACTCTTGAAGAAGGACTCTCAACAACATGAAGTTCCTTCAATCAAGCTACCAAATTCTAACAATTTTCTTGTTTACCCCGCGAGATCCTCGAAAACATTGCATGCATATCATACATATCATTGCATTACAGGTACCCTTTTGACAGGTCACTTATCTTCTTCGCTATTTATTTCAGCAATCAGCATGAATCCTGAATCATCCAATGAACAAGCTATCAAGGCCCTCCAAGCCCAGAATGCCCAGTTCCAAGAGATGGTTATGAGCCTAGCCCAGGGTCAACAGGATTTGAAGACTCTGCTTCTGAAAGAGAAGAAGAACAAGAAGAAGAGGATTGTTTTGTTCAATCCTAGACGCAGATCTGGGAATGGATTACCGAATGAGGCTGAGCTGACTACTTCTTCTGTGGGCAAAGACAGTCCCCAAGAGAGGAGGGTTCCTAGTCCCGTGGTCTCCGACAACGAGATAGATTTCAATGATGAACAGTATCCTCCTGCTGAGGATAAGTACAAACAGCTAGAGGATCGGTTAAGTGCTATGGAGATACAAAAAGTGCCCGGCCTGGACTTCGAAGATCTAGGTCTATCTTCCAGGGTGGTGATTCCCCATAAATTCAAGGCACCTGCTTTTGCAAAGTACGACGGGGCTTCCTGTCCTAAGCTGCATCTCAGATCCTACGTAAGGAAGATCCATCCCTACACGGTTGACAAGAATTTATGGATCCATTTCTTCCAGGATAGCCTTTCAGGGGCTCAACTCGAGTGGTTCTATCAGCTGAATGGAGCCAGTATTCGTAACTGGGATGACTTGGCTACTGCATTCTACAAGCAGTATCAGTATAATTCCGACCTCGCTCCTACGCGTACCCAACTCCAGGGTATGTCACTAGGGACGGGTGAAGGATTCAAGGAATATGCACAAAAGTGGAGAGACTTGGCTGGAAGGGTGCAGCCACCTTTGACTGACTGTGAGCTCGTGGACATGTTTCTGGGGACCCTGTCTAGTCCATTCTTCAACCACCTGATTGGGAATTCTTCTGCTGGGTTCACAGATCTGATCTTGATTGGGGAGAGAATTGAAGCTGGCATTAAAAGCGGGAAGATTCAGGAAGCTACGTCTTCTGATGCTCATAAAAATCCTTACAGTGGGAAGAAAGAGTCCAATGATGTGCATGGTAAAAAGAGTCGTCATGATCAACATGTATGGGCAACCCAGATCTCCAATCCTATGCCTGCTCAGCAAAGACAGAGGCAGCAACGTAAGGAGGTCGCACCCAAACAACAGTTCACTAAGATCAACATGTCACTGGATCAAGCGCTACAGCAATTGTTGAAGGCAAGGCTGATTACCTTAAGGGCTCCTCTTCGGAATCCAAACACTTATGCTCCTAACTATCATCCCAACGATAGGTGCGCGTACCATTCTGATAGCCCGGGGCATACTACGCACAATTGTTGGGCTCTGAAGAACAAGGTCCAGGACATGATTGATGCCAAGGAAGTCCAGTTTGAAGCACCAGAGACTCCAAACATAATCACTACTCCTTTACCAAATCACTGAAGGCTTTCGTTTATTTGAATTTCCGAGTTGTATTTTTCTTTGCTTATACGAACAATTAATGTCATAGCAAACTTGTTTATTCCATTAATGCATTGCATATGTCTGTTTGAATTAATCTATTCGTGTTCATTATATTCAAAATTGCTTTCATTTTTTGTGATGTTCAACGCTCGATTAATAATTCTAAGCCTCTTGAGGGAGGATGACAAAAACGATACCACGATCTTTATAGTATGCTTTTGAACGGACCCCGCTGATGAGGTACAGGCATTGTTTCAAATCCTAAACAGTGGAGTTATAAGGAAGATAATCCCTCGTCAACCCCTTCGAGCCAAAGAAGTAGGAGTTTTTCTTTTCGAAAATTAAAACCCTTAATCATAACCTGGGGCAGGGTAGTTCTCTCAGTTGATCCAGGTGCACAATGAATGACATCAAAGAAGTCCTTCCGAGACAAAAAGACAGTGATGGTTCCAGGTAATCATAAAGACAGGCAGTCATTATCTCTTAGAAATAAAAGCCCAATAAGTCAAAACCTATGAAGGAGACTTACAAAACTGGGGCATCCCGCTGACTGTAATCACAAAAAGGAACAGTTCAGGCAAAAAAACAGGGATAACGAAATCAAAAAAGGAAGAGATCCTACAAACCCTCAACAAAAAAGGAAATGACTTCCTATTCAAAATAAACTGTCAATATCCGAACCATCGCCAGAATATCAAGACAAAGACTCAAACAAGGTCTAACGCACGATCAGCTGAGTTTAGGTTTGAAGAACATCACGAAGAGCGGGTGGGTACAAATAAAATTTGAGCCTTTATCCTTTGTTTCTTAAACTGTGAACCAGGCCACGCTACAACCTTTAAAAGTCCTAGCTGAAGCATGGGTTAGTTCGAAAGCATACTGTTACGAAAGGTATCCTGACTCCTTAAGGCTTGCGGTAAAATAACGAGTTGACATCACAGTTTACAAAAAATTCACTTGTTTTATGAAAAAATGCATTTTCAAAAACTTCAAGACAGACATAATCTTTGCATTCTTGATATAACACTGTTTGCATATGACTATTTGTTCGAACAGCAGAGAAATCCGCACGACGAATATCTAAGTGAACAAAAGCACTTCCAATCAAGGGGAAGACGTGATCATTGTCCATCATCTGGGGCAGTTAAGTCAAGATTCAGAGAATCTCTCAAAATGCCAAAGAGCCAGGGGCAGATCTCCATCTGAATCAACTGGGGCATTGGGCCTGAACTCCAGGGACAAATCTGGTACGATCAAACATCTTCTGGTAACATGGCAAACACAACAACGGGGGCACCTCCCTGCACTCTAAGAGCGTGGACATAGTCGAAAAAATACTACGCATAATCAAAGACCCGCTAGGTCGACTGGCCTAGGCAAAAACAAGGGCTTCCCGACGGACCAAAAGGGTTCGGGCAAAAATAAGGGATGAAAATAAAAAAATCTGTACACCCGGCAAGTCGAAAACCTGAAAAGGCGGTTTGGGCAAAAAAGGGTATCCCGGTGGACTGAAAACCCGAAAGGGCGGTCCAGGCAAAAGTTAGGGATCAAAAGCGTACGACTATGTCCCGTCATCTCATCACTCGCCTATCAGAAGAAGATTTGTCAATCGACAGTCATCAAGCACCTCCACAGGTACCTTCTCCCGCAGGAACTGGGGCAATAAGAATTGTCTAAGCGATCTGGTTGCTCTATCCACCGAGGTACCAAGGTAAGTTCAGCTGAAGAACATGACCAAGATACCTTCACTCCCCGCAGAGTAAGACAAGATTCAACAATTTTCCCCAAGCAGAGTTGGTCTCCCAGCAGCCCCTAAAAGGCACAGTACCCCCAGCAAGTCAGCAACACTCTCCCCAAGCAGAGTTAGTCTACTGTCAGTCTTAAGGAAGTTGGGTATCCCCAGAAAATCTCAATATTCCCCAGCGGAGTATACAGATGTCCCTAAGCAAGCATCCCCGGCAGTCTTGGTATAAGATTGTTCCCCGGCGGAATACAGACATCCAGTGGAGCCATTCCCCCAGTACTGTTCAAAAGTTTCCCCAAGAGAGTTGAATCCTCCCTCCCAGTAGATTCTGGAAGCTTATCCCTAGTAGATTCTGGAAGCTTATCACCTGCAGAGCACGAATGCGTCTCCCCGACTTTATTCAAAAGTTATTCCCCACCAGGATATAATTGGGTTATCCTCAGCTAATTACCACGGAAAGATCGTCCTCCGTGAAGTTTTTCCTATCCCCAGCGGAGTGCATCAAATTCCCCAACATAACATATCAATGGGATCCCCAGCGGAGTTCTCATCAAAATCTCAGCGAAGTATCTCTTCCCGCAGAGTAATTCCCCACAGAGTAATTCTCTGCAGAGTAATCTCCCCAACAAGTTTATTCCCCAACGGAGTCATCTTCTCCTACCGGGTTATTCTTACAACCATTGTCCCCAGCAGAAACGAAGAACTCTACTCTTCAAACGTTAGCCCAGGAGTTAACTTCCCGGCATTCGTCAAGGATTTATTTTCCCAGACGAAAACACATTCATAGACATTTCACATACATTTCATACATCCTGCTTACATACATGATAAAGTTCATACGACACAATCTCATTTATTTTTGAACATCATGACATCATGCATTTCATACATCATGACATTGCATACAACTGATGTTTTGCCTTTTCAGGAAAAAAGGTCAACCCAAAGATGATTACTATCAACTGTCGCAGTTCCAGATTCGATACCTGTATCTAGCCAGGGCATATCTGTGAGCGATTGATTGTGGATTCGATACCTGTATCTATCCAGGGCATATCTACATTAAAGAGATTTCAGAGATAGCTTGGAAATGCCCCAGATATGGATGTTATTCTTTTGCTTATTCAAAGTTTCTTCTCAGAGATAGCTTAGAAATGCTCCAGATATGGATGCTGTTCTTTTGCTTATTCAGAGTTTCCTTTCAGAGATGGGTTAGAGATACTCCAGATTCGGATGTTATTCTATTGCTTATTCAGAGATTCCTTCTAGAGATGGTTCAGATGCGATCCAGACATGGCTACATTCTGATACTTATTCAGATTTCCTCTTCAGAAATGGCTTGGAAATGCTCCAGAGATGGATGCTATTCTTTTGCTTACTCAAGAGTTTCCTTTCAGATATAGCTGGGAAATGCTCCAGAGATGGATGTTATTCTTTTGCTTATTCATATTTTCTCTTCAGAGATGGCTTGGAAATGCTCCTGATGTGGATGCTATTCTTTTGCCTATTCAAAGTTTCTTCTCAGAGATAGTCCAGATATGCTCCAAACCGGATGCTATTCTGTTGCTTATTCAGAGTTGCTCTTCAGAAATGGCCTAGAGATGCTCCGGACCCGGACGCTATTCTTTTGCTTATTCAGAGTTTCTTCCCAGAAATGGCTTGGAAATACTCCGGACACGGACGCTATTCTATTGCTTATTCAGATTTCCTTCTAGAGATAGTTCAGATGCAACCCAGGCATGGCGACATTTTGATACTTACTCCAGATTTCCTTTCAGAGATGGCTTAGAGATGCTCCATATCCGGATGTTATTCTTTTTCCTATTCAGATTCCTCTCCAGTGATGGCCTGGAGATGCTCCTGATCCGGACGTTATTCTATTGCTCATTCAGATTCAAACTTCTAAAGACAACTTAGAGATGCTCTAGACCCGGAGGCTATTCTATTGTTTAGTCCAGATTCATTCAAAAGACATTCCAAATACGATCCAGATTCGGATAATATTCTGTCACTCATTCAGATGCAGTATGGATATACCTCAGACACGGCGGTCATTCTACTACTCGTTCAGACGTCAGCAATTAGACACAGACTAGATATGCTCCAGACACGGAAGTTATTCTATTTCTTACTCAGATTCAACCATCCCTTGCATTTCCAAATGGCATCTATAATCCCATTCCCGACAAGGGTCTGTCACATCCAGATGGCATCTATAAGCCCATCCACCTACCAACAGTCTCCAAATGGCATCTATAAGCCCATTCCCGACAAGATTCTGTTACATCTCCAGATGGCATCTATAAGCCCATCCTCTTATCCACCACATCTCCAAATGGCATCTATAAGCCCATTCCCGCCATCACATTGCTGATACTACACCATGCGAGTGCAAATTTCTGGGCACTTTAGTGTTCAATCATCTTCCACCTTCGGATCACGAAAGGCCCGAAAGCCAATCTATATCCTCAGGTTTAAGAAGATTGAACAGGGGCAACTGTTGTACCCCAAAATTTGCCCTCCCATATTTCCCAAAACATTTCAAGAAAAATTCACAAGTCCAACCCGGCGCGTCATATTCAGGTGTTCTTTCACCAAGATATCTCTGATAACGTATGCTCAAATTCATAAGGTATCCGACTGTGTGAGTTTTCTCGAAGAAATATGGTGAAAAAAGTGTGTTGAAAGTGCAGTTTTTACGCGCTAAAAAATTCATAACTTGAAGATCGTGACTCGTTTTGAACCCGTTCTGGTGGCCAAAATTCCGTCTTGATATTATCTACATTTTCATCTCTCACGGCTGGAAGCCAATTTCGATCAGAAGGTCTTCAAAAATGTTGATTTATCAAGTATTTTCATACAGAAAATTTGTGACTGAAGTTTATTTGCGTCATGTTCAGAAAATCATAACTTGGTCGATTTTCATCGTATCGATCTGGTTCCGGCGCCAAAATTTCACAAATTGAGTTGGCTACATTTTCACAGAAGGTATTTAGTTCAAACGGCATTCAAAAGGCCTTCGTTTTTTGCTCAGATTGCACGACACGCCGAAAATCCTGAATGCTGAATATTATTTCATCTAGGCCGAAACTTCGAAAATTCATAACTCGGTCAATTTTTATCGGATTGGGCTCATATTTTTATACAAGGTCACTGACTCATAGATCTACAACTTTGCTTCAAAAGTCGAGACCGGATTATGCTCCGATCAATACCAGTTTTTTATTAAAGAACGTGTCAGAGTCGACACTGGAGCCCAAAATAAGTTTGTCTGAGCTGAAACTTCAAAAATTCATAACTAATTCACCGTTTATCCGATTGAGCCGATTTTCGGACAGGAGTTAGTTATAGATGTCGGCTACATTTTGTTTTCACATTTCAACTTCAAAAATTGCACTTAAGTCCCTGCGATTTAGCCTGGAAAGTGACGAACTCAAGTGAACATTGGAGGCCCAATTGCACATTCAAAGCCCATTTTCTTTACCCTAATTTCCATTATATAATCACATTCTTTTCACACAAACAGAGAGGAGAAAAAAGAGAAAAAACAACCTGGCCACAACACTGTCAGAATATCAAATTCTTTCAAGAATCCTAAAACCTTGAAATCCTTATTACAAATCCCTCTCTCACTACAAACAAGTCATCTCAGTTACAAACCAACATCTCACTACTTCTTCAGTAAGGGTAAGGCTGACTTGATCTCCATGATCAAAAGGGCATAAAAGCATTCATGTCACTAATTTTCCAGTAAGAGTAAGATTGATTTGATCTCCATGATCAAAAGAGTATAATCATTCATACATGTCATATTGTGCCTAAACATTAAATTTCTTCATATATTGGCTTTATTTGCATTTTATGATTTTATTTAATGTGTTCATGAGATTCAACACTGCAGATTTTAGACAGGATCCCATACAGGTTCATTAAGGAACGTTGAGGCCAGAACACAAATGGCCAAAAGCCAAATGGCCAAAACAGAACAGCTTACACATGACACTAATACATGGCGAGGCAGACATCTTGAGAATGTTAAGGAACGTTGAGACCAGAACACAAATGGCCAAAAGCCAAAACACAAACGGCCAAAACAAAACAGTTTACACATGACGCCAATAACTGTTTCACCCCTCCAATCAGGCTCGTATACTCCTAAACTCTCTCTCTATTTGTATTATGTTCCTTTAATTAATTAATCGTTATTATTTTTATTAATCACTAACCAATTAACATTTTTTCCTAATAAAATCAAAAACACAAAAAAATATTTTATTTATTAAAATTAACTTCATCACTTTTATTTTTGTAAATAAATTAATTTAATCAATTTAGCTTTAATTAGATTTAACTTTTAATATTTTTTGCAATATTTAAAATCAATTTAGAATATTAGGTTTTTATTAGCATTAATTCAATTTATTTTATTTCTTTAAAAACTCAAAAATCCAAAAATATTTTAATTAATTAATTAGTTTATTAATTTAATTGTTAACTTAATTTAATTTCTTTTAATCCAAAAATAACCAAAAAATCACTTCCTTTCAAAAAAAGGGTCAAAACCCAAAAAACTCGCATCCGATTTAACTTCTCGCACGCGACCCATTTTATCATATTATTGTATCTGTTTCCCGGAATGTAATAGCTTTTAATTAGGACTTTAATTATTTACCGCTTTATTTTACTTTCCGCAATTTAAATTAAAGGGTTTGTTTTTGGCGATGTAAATACCCGACGCCTTGTAATAGCTTAGATTTAATTTTCCGCAATTTACTTCCCGCAAATTATTAAACTGTTAATTATGCATGACAAGATTTGGATGAAAATTAAAAAACAACTCGTAGATCACCATGATACATGTACAAGATAATATAACATGAAAACAACACACGAGCACATGCCACTCCTAGGGTACGCCTCACTGGTTGCCTTCGAACGTGGTCGTCAAGTATAGGGTGTTTTAGAGGTCTCCCTCCTGTCTAAGATCCAGTTGCCTCGAAACAGTTGCCTCGGATAAAAAGGATCTAGGACATTAGGGTTACCGCTAAGGTGTCCTACTATTGCTTCGGTGACCACACATTGTCCCTTAATCGAATTGACCCAAACACCTCCAACGGTGGTGCTACCTACCTCTCAATGGTGGGATGGCATTATCTTAAGGACTCTTACACAGCCTAATTCCTTAGGGTAGGTAGATGACTCATGGGTACTTGCTCTCTTCAAAAACAAACAAAATACTTTTCACACCTACACTTTCAAAAAGTTTTCAAACAAATTTTTCATACACTCTTGAGGACAGATACAAGAGTTACTTAGAAATTTTTCAAACAAAACTTTTTCAAAACCCACACACACTTGAAAAGCAAACAAATTTTGAAAACATAAGAGCAAGTACCTAAGAGCCCATGGATAACCATGGATAGAAAGGGTGCTAACACCTTCCCTTTCTATAAATCTACCTCCCGAACCGAGAAACATTCTCAAAAAGGAATTTTGCTGTGCTTTTGTCCTTTCCATGTTGGAGAACATAAAAGACGGTGGCGACTCTTGCTTACCGCGACATTTCGCGAACCAGCATTTCAAAACAGTCAGTTCTATTTCCACCGATCACATAAATAAAATGTAAAAAGAAAGACAATGAACACAAAAGTTTGTATGAAAAACGTCCATGATTCATTGAAATGACATATGAAAATGAAATAAGAACCCTTACAAATGGACCTTTGTGCCTCGGGTAAGACACAAGGTTAAAAAAAAGTACGAATTGTTTGAGAATTATTACAGATCCAACAGAAATGGAAAAGATAAATTACTGTGGTATGAAAGTAATCGGAACAAAGTCTTTTGCTTCACAGTCGCACAACCCTTCACTAACAGTAAGAAAATTCCAGTCTTCCATACTGCCCTCTTCTTCACTGTCCTCTAGTGCATTGACTCCATGATGACTAATCTTCACAGGTGGCCCTCCGGCACGGGCGCGGCGCACAACTTTTTGAGCAGTTGAGGTGAATCCCAAGTCGGACTTGTCTGATTTGAAAGGAAAGTCTGGAAGCTGCCCCCAGATTATGCTTCCTCCCTCTTCAACCACTACTTTTGCATCCTTGAGATATGACATCCGAGGCGGAGGTCTGGTGATCGTGGGTACATTGGATACTGTCTTGGTCTCCGCTATCTCCTGAGCTACCTCCTCAAAATGCTGGAAAGGAGTTTCGATGAATTCGCCATCTAATTCTACATAACGGAAAGAATTCAGATGACTGATCATGTATTCCTCTTTGCCATGAACAGTTATGATTTTTCCCTGGACAGGGTACTTGAGCATTTGATGCAGAGTGGAAGTGACTGCTCCAGCATGGTAGATCCAAGGTCTTCCCAACAGGCAAGAGTAAGAAGGACAGATGTCCATCACATAGAATATAGAGTTGAAGGTTTCAGTTCTCACCTTAATCGGGATGTCCACCTCCCCGTGGACCATCCTTTTAAAACCATCAAAGGCTCTGACAATGATATTGCTGGGTTTCAGGGTTAGGCCTTTATAATCCAACCTATCCAAGGCCTTTTTCGGTAAGACGTTTAAAGACGAACCAGTGTCTACTAGTAAGTGTGCTAGGGTTGTCCCTCTGCATTCCACCGAGACATGCAAAGCATCATTATGTTTTCTCCCTTTCGAAGTTAAATCTGCATCGGAGAATCCTAGACCATTGTCAGCTGTTAAACTAGCCACACATTCCTGGAACTGATCAGTGGAGGTTTCTTGTGGCACGTGGGCCATCTTCAAAAATCTTATCAGAGCCTTAGCATGAGCTTCTGAACAAAGCAACAGGGCCAACATGGAGATCTTCGAGGGGGTTTGCCCCAACTGTTCCACTATATCATAATTGCTTTTCTTGATTATTTTCAGAATTTCCTCCATTTCTTTTTGAGAGGTTTCAGGGATGATCAACGGTTGAGCCCTTGTCCTGACGGGCTCTTCTTGGATCCCTTTCCCTCAAACATCAGTAGCATCAGAGGGGATAACCACGGGGGTTGAGACTTCTTCTTTGATTGGTGTACTTGCAGATATGTTTATCGGTGTAGAGATAACCTTAGGAGCAGCTGAGGGTCCAAGAATTGCCTTTGTAGGGGAAATCTTCGGAGAAAAGATTCTTCCACTACAGGTAACTTTGCTTGTTCCGGAAATGTTACTGATGTCAGAATCGTCTTCTTCAGAACTCTCTTCCTCGGCAGCCTGTTCAATCTATTTGACACCGTAATAGTAGATTTCTCCACCATAGTTCCATGGTATTGATTTGTCGGACTTGTACGGGACTGGCCCGGGCATGGTTATCTTCAAAGGTGCAGCCTTAGGAGCGGGTGTAATCCTAACAGGTCTTTTAGGGAGCTTGGAAGGATTGGCGGATATGGTTATTATTGAAACATCATTAACGGGAGTTGATAAAACATGAGTCTTCTCAAATAGGATTTCTTGGTTATCAATTAGGCGTTGGATGCCTATCTTTAACAATGGACAGTGGGTTAATGAGGATGAACAAAGGTGAAAATCTTTTTCACAACCTGGGAAAACCCCAGCCTTCAACAAATTTGACTTGATTATAGGGAGCGGAGTTATCAAATCATCTACAGTAGCAACAAACAGATCCTCCTCAACAGCATGGGCGTTGTGGCCGTGCCTTGGCATTGGAGCAGAGATAACATTGGGTTTTTTAGGTGCGTCAAATCCAACTTCTTTAGCATCTATCAGATCCTGAATTTTATTCTTCAGGGCCCAACAATTGTCAGTGTCGTGCCCCGGACTCTCCGAATGGTAAGCGCACCTGGCATTCGGATGGTAGTATGGAGAAGCAGTGTTAGGATTTTTAGGGGCCTCTTTCAACATGGCAAGGTTCAACTTCAGAAGATGTGGTAAGACTTGAGCAGGAGTCATGTTTATCTTGGTCAATTGCCGTACAGGCCTTTCCACCCTTTGCTGGTTATTTCTCTGTTGATCATTCCTCGGCTGATTGTTTCTGGGCTGGTCTAATGCAAACTTCTGAATCATAACGACCCCCACCACTGGCCGGCTCTCAACTCTTCCTTGATCCCTCTGAGAGTATACAACTGACACTTCCTTCTTTCCCGTGAAAGGTTTTCTGATGGCAGCAGAAGTAGATGCATCTTTTTGAATTTTTCCGCTTCTAATGCCGGCTTCCACCCTTTCGCCAGTTAGAATCAACTCAGTGAAACCTGCAGAGGAGCTTCCAATCAGGTGATTGAAGAAAGGATCTGACGGGGTACCCAGGAACATGTCCACTAGCTCTCTTTCTGACAATGGTGGCTGCACCCTTCCAGCTAAGTCCCTCCACTTTTGGGCGTATTCTTTGAAGCCCTCATTGGTAGCCATAGCCATACTCTGTAGCTGAGTACGGGTTGGTGCCAAGTCGGCGTTGTATTGATACTGCTTATAGAAGGTGGCTGCCAAGTCTTCCCAATTATGGATGCCTGCTCTCTCCAACTGGTAGAACCAATCAAGTTGTGTTCCTGACAAACTGTCCTGGAAAAAGTGCACCCATAAGTCTTTGTCAGAAGAATGTGGTTGAATTTTCCTGACATAAGATCGTAGGTGCATCTTGGAACAAGACACCCCATCGTACTTGGCAAACAGTGGCACTTTAAATTTATGAGGGATTACAATTCCAGAAACCAACCCTAGCTCCTCAAAATCCAGCCCCGATACTCTTTGCACTTCCATAGTAGCTAGACGCTCTTCCAAGTTTTTGTATTTGTCATCGGCCGGAGGGTACTGTTGTTCAGAGTAGTCCTCTTCCTCTTCTTCTTCAGCTTCAGAATATGAAGGCACTGCAGTCTCTTTACCTTTTCCTTCCCCTTCCTTAGAGGTTGATGGAAAATCCAAGGCCCTTCTGGCTTGTCTTTCAAACCTTCTGCCCATGGTAGCCACGCCAACTCGCTTCTTCTTATTTTTCTCTTTTCCTTTCTCTAGCAGAGTCTTGAGCTCCTCCTGCCCCTTGGCCAAGGTCAAGAGTGGCTGTTGAAATTGTGAATTCTGAGCTTGCAAGTCTTTAACCGTTTATTTAAGATCCATGTTGCTGAAATAAATAGCAGAGGGATGAGGAAACTTCTTACAAAGACCTGCTTATGCATATGATGAATGATATGTATTCATGTAATGCTTTCAAGGATTCAGAAATTCAAATTTGTTTTAAACAAAAAAGAAACACACGTCATACTAATAAGATAGAATTTGTTAGTACATCAATGCCCCTTGGGAAAAATAATACAAAATTCTAAGGTAAAAAGACGTTGCGCATCCTCTTTGGCACAATGTAGGTGTTGAGAGTCTGCTCTTTGTGAAGTAACCGAGTGAGTTCTAAAACCTTCTTTTCGCTTGCGTAGAATTGGGCTTCAAAAGTATCGCGTTTTCCCTTGAGTTGTATCCAACTCCTTTGCAGATCTTCGAGTGATGTTGGCATGTCAGGATGTGGGAGGGTGTATGGAACCTCTCCTTCCTTAACTGGCTTTATAATCACTGGGAGAATGGAGGGGTAAGGCATCATAAGACTTTGGGAGCGGGTTCGTACCCACTTGAGGTAAGGCTCAAGGGAGATGCAATTCTTGTGTCCCAAGGTCTTACTGTCTACCTTGTTAGGCATCCTCCAAGCTCGGATGAACCTTTGACGAAGTCCTTGATTGTCGTTGTCAAATTCGAAAACCAAGCCTTGAATCAGCATGTCATGTGGGCCATCCCTTTGAGCATAGCCAAACTGTCTTAGAGCCAAGCAGGGGTTGTAGGTGATGCCTCCCCTAAATCCAAGTAGAGAGACATTAGGGAATTCCCCACAACGGTCGACGATGATAACATTCTCTCTGGATCGAGAACACCAATGAATGTCCGAATGTGTAAGAGTCATCAATCGTTGTGACCACCTCAAACACTGCTCATTCTTCAAGACTGGTTGAGGAAGATGAGAAATAAACCATCTTTCTAGAAGAGGAGTGCAACACATGAGAACACCTCTTTTCCTCATTGTTCGAGTGTGAAAAGAGTGTAAGATATCCCCAAGCAATGTAGGCACCGGATTACATGACATGAAAATCTTGACAGCACTTACATCTATAAGTTGGTCAGGGTTTGGGAACAAGACCATCCCATAGATGAGAAGAGCTACAATCTCTTCAAAAGCTTGCAGGTCCAGAGAATTCCAACAGTCTTGGGCCTTCTCAAACAAGAACTTTTCCAAGAAGCCTTTGACACCACTTCTAGTTTCCCAATGTGTTGTGACATCTGATGGTTGCAAGTATAGGGCTTGAGCAGCATCTTCAGCCTTTGGATCTCTTTTCGTACCATTGAAGGGTAGTTGATTGAGAATAGGAATCCTCAAGAGTTGAGAAAATTCCTCCAAAGTAGGCACCAACTAGTAGTCAGGAAATGTAAAGCAATGATGCAAAGGGTCAAAGAACTGGAAGAGAACTTTCATCATGTCTTCCTCTGTGTTGGAAGTGACTAAGTTGATAAGATGACCATGCCTCTCGGTGAATGGAGAATTCTCAGGAATCCTCGAAGCTAGCTCCTTAAGTTGTGGAGGAATTATTACAAGGTTGACTTGGATCATTTTCCTGCGAAGTGAATCCATAGCCTACAAAACAGGAACAAAGATGAACTTCCAAAAACCCTTGAAATGGTTAGTGGATGCATATGATGCTTCATGATGTCCATGATGTTATGCACAGGTATGTATGTACAAGCAAATCACACAAGTTCCTAGTTTAGGCTTGCATGGGGTTTCATAGGTAAGTACCCTCTTGAAGTTTAGTTGGCTCAACCTGTCCTAGAAATAGTAACCGGGTTCTAAGGAGCTCAATATCACTGGATTGTTTCCTTGTTCATTGTTTCAATTCAGCCTCTTACTGGTGACCGAAATATTCTAAGGAACCAACCCTCAATGAGTATAGTATCAAGTATCTACCAACTTCGGACTGCACCAAAGCTGGTCATCTCACTACATCCTAAAAGGCCAAGTTGGTCAAGTAAAGGTTCTAAAAGTTCGTTAGTGTTTCATGACATCACTCAGCGGCCCTGTATTCTCTTTGATTGACTCAAAGGCTACCGGTATCCACAAATATGTCACACTAACATAGCTATTTCTTAGACCGTGTCGGTATACCCCACACAGTTTCCACAACGTATTGCTATTTGTGATCGGTGGATCTGGAACTGACTGTTTAACGCTGGTTCGTGAAATGTCGCGGAAGCAAGAGTCTCCACCGTCTTTTATTTTCTCCAACAAGGAAAGGACAAAAGCACAGAAAAATTCCTTATGAGATTGTTCTCGGTTCGACAAGTAGATTTATAGAAAGGGAAGGTGTTAGCACCCTTTCTATCCATGGTTATCCATGGGCTCTTAGATACTTGCTCATTTGTGTTTTCAAAATGTTTGTTTGCTTTTCAAAGTGTGAGTGAGCTTGAAAAAGTTTCGTTTAAAGTTTCAGATTGACTCTTGTATCAGTCCTCAAGAGTGTTTGAAAAATTGTTTTTTGAAAGCTTTTTGAAAAGTGTCGGTGTGAAAATAAATTTTGATTTGTTTTGAATTAGAGCAAGTATCTACGAGTCATCTACCTACCCTAAGGAATTAAGCTGTGTAGAAGTCCTTAAAGTAGTGCCATCCCACCATTGAGAGGTAGATAGCATCACCGTTGGAGGTGTTCGGGTCAATTCGAGTTTAGGGACGGTGTGGTCACCAGAGCAATAGTAGGACCCCTTAGAAGCTACCCTTATGCCATTGATCTTTTTATTCCGGGGCAACCGTTTCGAGGCAACTGTTTCGAGGCAACTGTTTCGAGGCAACTGTTTCGAGGCAGCTGGATCATGGACATAAGGACCGCTAAGACGTCCTATACTTGACGACCACAATTCGAGCTTGTAGGGACAGTGTGGCCACCAGAGCAACAATAGGACACCTTAGAAGCTACCCTTATGCCATGTTCATGGACATAAGGACTTACTAAAACGTCCTGTACTCGACGACCACATTTCGAGGGGGCAAGGCAACAGTGAGGCGTACCCTAGAAGTGGTGTGTGAATTCTTGTGTTATTTTCAGTTTATGTTATATCTTGTCATGCATTTGGTGAGCTACGCTTTGTTTTTAATTGTCATGCATTCTTTCATACAAGTTAACAGTTAAAGAGGGTGCGGAAAATAAATTGCAGAAACGTAAATCCTACGCTATTACAAGGCGCGGGTCTATACATCGCCAAATTTTTACAAAGACCCGTTTTAAGTAAATAAGTGCGGAAAATAAAAAAAAACAGTAAAAGGTCCTATTTACTATTACATATCCGGAGCAATTACATAATAATCGGACAAATTAAATACGCATGAATAAAGAAAAGGGAATTAACTTTTTTTTTGTCTTTTTTTTGGTAATTAAATGAAATTGAAAACTAATTAATTATTTTAATTACAAGAAAATATTTTTTGATTTTTTTATATTTTTTATGAAATAAAATAGAAATAAAAAGAAACAAAGTTAAAGATTAACCTAAATCTAAATCTATTTTAATTATTAAAATGTTCAAATGGCCTAATTAAAAACTAGTTCAATTATGATTTATTTACAAAATAAAAATAATAATAAAAGTGTTAATTATATTTTTTGTTTTTTATGAAAATGATTAATTAAATTAATTACTAATAACCAATAAAATAAAAGGGGTTAGAAATTAAATTAAAGAAATAAAATGAAAAGAAAGAAAAATGAACCCAAATGGAGGGGGTATTGGGCCAGGAATGGGGGTGTGTTGTTGAAACTAGAATCAAGTGTGCAAGCATTGACTGGGAACACCATGGTCCACGCCTCATAGCCATCAGATTGGCGTTAGTGGCCACTTGACAGGATGATCACTTGAGATGCATGATGGACGTTGTTTGGAAGCCTGCATAGGAATACCTTAGAAAAAATAATATTGAGTTTTGGGGCATCTCGAAGCAATTGAACCATACCATTAGTTTCTTGTGGACTCATACAACACAAAACAAGCAACAAATTATGTTAATGATGCATGAACAAATGAAATTCGATTCCAAGAAAATTGTGCAAACCGTGAGTTCGTGTGGGGAGATTCCTTAGGCCTGAGCGCTTGGTTTTGATTCCAAAAGACTCCTGAGAGTTCCTGCAAAGTGTTAGAAACGAGAAAAGGCTTTGAATTGCCTTGGAAGGTGGATTTCAGCTTTGACTTTTTGCTTGATTTTTTTGAATATGGTTTGAATATGGTTTTTTTTCGTTTTAGAGATGCTTAGCCCTTGTAAATGGTATGAGAGGCTTGCATATATGTCTTTGAATGAGAATCAAGCAATAATGTGAGCCATTAACCCTTGCAATGAAGTTTGAGATTATGCCATGAACACCATTTAAACAACTTGCCATTCTTGTGAAAATTTGAATTTTTATGCCCATAATAGGTCTTGAACGAATTTGGTATATGTTTTATGGTGTATCAAAGCTATTCAAACCACAAAATATCCCTCCATTAATTTCTTTGATTTTTATTTGAATTTTAAAGATTTAAAATGCATTAAATCAAATAAAATTAAATAAAAATGGGAAAATTAATTTTTAATCTTGAAATAAATTGTGGGACACGTGGGAGGCATGGCCAAGCTGAAACAAGTGGAAAAAGTGGGCCCCTTTTGTCAAAAATGAAATTTCAAGGATAAATGATTTTGGCCATTTCACAAAAATTTCCCAACTTCTCCAATGCATATCTTGCTCAAATTTGAAGTTATGAACATGTTCTTTGACATTTTGGAAAGTTCTTGAAGTCCTCTAACCAATGTATTTGGTCCCATGTCATTTTGATTTACCAATCTCAAGTTATGGTCTTTGACTTAAAGTCCCTTTTTGTTGACTTTTGAAAATGACCTATAATGTTGAAATTGATAACTTTTTGTGAGAGCATTTCTTGGACTTGGAATGTGAAGATGAGTTGTAGGAAATGTCCTCCCCTTCAAAATGAGCATTGGATGGGATTTTTCTGATGAACCATGAAAAAGTTATGCCTTGATCAAGTTACAGTTGACTTTTCAGCTGTCCAAAAATAGAAACTTTTGCATCTTGATGATTTTTGAGCCATTCTTTGGAATCATGGTAAAGACTTGACCAAATGATGATTGTGGCTTCAAAATAAGATGTTGACCAAAAAATTTGACTTTTGACTGCCAAATGACCATTTTGCCCCTGCAGTTGACTGTGGAGCAATTAGGGTTTTTGACTGTGCAACTTGACCTTGTGAGCCTTGAAACTTGACATGTAGATGCTTGACAATGTGTATAGGCATGTGTGACTTGATTGAGCTCTTGAAAACCTCAACTTCCTTGCAAGAACCAAAATCCTAATTTTACTGGCTTAGGAGGATGGTTTGACTGTGTAGCCCTTGAGTAGACTTTGAACCAATTGAGGTGATGCTTGGAAAAACTTTGAAGATTATGGGAGGGAAAATTTTGGGGTACAACAGTTGCCCCTGTTCAATCTTCTTAGACCTGAGGATGTAGATTGGCTTACGTGCCTTTCGTGATCCGAAGGTGGAAGATGATTGAACACTAGAGTGCCCAGAAATTTGCACTCACATAGTAGAGTATCAGCAGTGTGATAGCGGGAATGGGCTTACAGATGCCATTTGGAAAGATGGTGGATAGGAGGATGGGCTTATAGATGCAATCTGGAGATGTGACAGAACCTTGTCGGGAATGGGCTTATAGATGCCATTTGGAACTGTTGGTATGTGGATGGGCTTATAGATGCCATCTGGGTGTCGATCGCGTAAGAGATTCCTTAGAGAGAACTTGCGTACCTAAGAAAGAAAATAATTATCTGGCCTGTTACAGGAGTTGATCTTCAAACTCTTTATGTAGATGTGCCCTGGCTGGATACAGGAATCGAATCTTTAAACTCTTCAGACGTGCCCTGGCAGGATACAGGAATCGAGTCTGGTAATGTAGTCGTCAACAGATACACCCTAGCAGGATATAGGAATCGGATCTTTAAACTCTTCAGACGTGCCCTGGCAAGATACAGGAATCGAGTCCGGAGAATAGTTGTCAACAGATACACCCTGGCAAGATACAGGAATCGAATCTGGAACTTCAAAAGGTTTTTGTTGATAATGATGTGATGAATGAATCAGGGACGGTTACTATCTCAACGGGACGATGAGAGAACCTTGAACGATTTCTACCTCAACGGGACGATGAGAGAACCTTGGACGATTACTACCTCAACGGGACGATGAGAGAACCTTGGACGATTACTACCTCAACGGGACGATGAGAGAACCTTGGACGATTACTACCTCAACGGGACGATGAGAGAACCTTGGGCGATTACTACCTCAACGGGACGATGAGAGAACCTTGGACGATTACTACCTCAACGGGACGATGAGAGAACCTTGGGTGATTACTACCTCAACGGGACGATGAGAGAACCTTGGGCGATTACTACCTCAACGGGACGATGAGAGAACCTTGGGCGATTACTACCTCAACAGGACGATGAGAGAACCTTGGGCGATTACTACCTCAACAGGACGATGAGAGAACCTTGGGCGATTACTACCTCAATGGGACGATGAGAGAACCTTGGACGATTACTACCTCAACGGGACGATGAGAGAACCTTGGACGATTACTACCTCAACGGGACGATGAGAGAACCTTGGACGATTACTACCTCAACGGGACGATGAGAGAACCTTGGACGATTACTACCTCAACGGGACGATGAGAGAACCTTGGGCGATTACTACCTCAACGGGACGATGAGAGAACCTTGGGCGATTACTACCTCAACGGGACGATGAGAGAACCTTGGGTGATTACTACCTCAACGGGACAATGAGAGAACCTTGGGCGATTACTACCTCAACGGGACGATGAGAGAACCTTGGGCGATTACTACCTCAAAGGGACGATGAGAGAACCTTGGGCGATTACTACCTCAACGGGACGATGAGAGAACCTTGGGCGATTACTACCTCAACGGGACGATGAGAGAACCTTGGACGATTACTACCTCAACGGGACGATGAGAGAACCTTGGACGATTACTACCTCAACGGGACGATGAGAGAACCTTGGACGATTACTACCTCAACGGGACGATGAGAGAACCTTGGACGATTACTACCTCAACGGGACGATGAGAGAACCTTGGGCGATTACTACCTCAACGGGACGATGAGAGAACCTTGGGCGATTACTACCTCAACGGGACAATGAGAGAACCTTGGGCGATTACTACCTCAACGGGACAATGAGAGAACCTTGGGCGATTACTACCTCAACGGGACGATGAGAGAACCTTTGGGCGGTTACTACCTCAACGGGACGATGAGAGAACCTTGGACGATTACTACCTCAACGGGACGATGAGAGAACCTTGGGCGATTACTACCTCAACGGGACAATGAGAGAACCTTGGGCGATTACTACCTCAACGGGACGATGAGAGAACCTTTGGGCGATTTCTACCTCAACGGGACGATGAGAGAACCTTGGACGAATACTACCTCAACGGGACGATGAGAGAACCTTGGATGATTACTACCTCAACGGGACGATGAGAGAACCTTGGGCGATTACTACCTCAACGGGACGATGAGAGAACCTTGGATGATTACTACCTCAACGGGACGATGAGAGAACCTTGGGCGATTACTACCTCAACGGGACGATGAGAGAACCTTGGGCGATTACTACCTCAGCAGAATGATGAAGGAATCTTGGACGTCTTCTACCTCAAACGGTAAAGACTTTTATCTGTTGATCGTTCTTTCCTGAAAAAGTAACGAGTTAGTTGTATGCAATGTCATAATGTATGACATGCATGATGTCATGACGTTCTCAAAAATAGATGAGATTGGGGTGATATGATGCGTGTATGCATGTATTATGATGTATGACAATGTGATGTTTATGAATGTATTTTCGTCTTGGAAAATGAATCCTTTGACGAATGTCGGGAAGTTTGTTGAATCCTGGGCTGATGTTGGAGAGATTTCTTCGTTTCCGCTGGGGACGATGATTGCAAGAATAAACCGGTAGGAGAAGATGAATCTGTTGGGGAATAAACTTGTTGGAGAGATTACTCTGCGGGGAATCTACTCTGTAGGAAGAGATACTTTGTTGAGATGTTGAGGATAACTCCGTTGGGGATACCGTTGATAAGCTTTGTTGGAAGTTTTGATGAACTCCGCTAGGGATAGGAAGAATTTCTCCGAGGACGATCTTTCCGTGGTAATTAGCTGAGGATAACCCAGTTATAAGCTCTGGTGAGGAGTAACCTTCTGAATAAAGCCGGGGAGACGCGTTTGCTCGGCAGGGGATAAGCTTCCAGAATCTACTGGGGATAAGCTTCAAGAATCTACTGGGGATACGGTTCAACTCTCCTGGGGAGACTTTTGAGACTGTACTGGGGAATGGCTCCACTGGGGTGTCTGGTATTCTGCCGGGGAACAATCTTATATTAAGACTGTCGGGGATGCTTGCTGAGGAATATCTGTACTCCGCTGGGGAATGTTGAGATTTTCTGGGGATACCCAACTTCCTTAAGGCTGAAAAGTAGATTAACGCTGCTTGGGGAGAGTGTTGATGACTTGCTGGAGATACTGTGCCTTTTCAGGGCTGATGGGAGACCAACTCTGCTCTGGGAGAGTATTGCTGAAACTTGTCTTACTTTGTGGGGAGTGGAGGTAACTTGGTCATGTTCTTCAGCTGAACTTACCTTGGTACCTCGGTGGACAGAGCAGCTTGTACCGTTCGGACAATTCCCATTGCCCCAGTTTCTGCGGGAGAAGAAGGTACCTGTAGAGGTGCTTGATGACTGTCGACTTGACAAATCTTCTTCTGGCAGGCAAGTGATGAGATGCCGGGACATAGTCGTATGCTGTGATCCCTAACTTTTGCCTGGACCGCCCTTTCGGGTTTTCAGTCCACCGGGATAACCCTTTTTTGCCCAAGCCGCCTTTTCAGGTTTTCGACTTGTCGGGTGTACAGATTTTTTCATTTCATCCCTTACTTTTGCCCGAACCCTTTTGGTTCGCCGGGAAGCCCTTATTTTTGCCTAGGTGTGTCAACCTAGCAGGTCTTTGATTAGGCGTAGTATTTTTTCGACTATGTCCATGTTCTCAGAGAGCAGGGAGTTGTCACTGTTAGTAGTGTCGTGTCGTCGTACCACTAGAAGATGCCTGATCAGGCAAGATTAGTTGTCGGAATTCCCCAGGTGATCCAGATGGAGATTTGCCCCAAGCTGGTTGGCCTTTTGTGAGATTCTCCGAATCTTGACTGGACTGCCCCAGATGATGGACACTGATCATGCCATGCCCCTTGATTGGAAGTGTTTCTTCCACTGGAGGTGACTCTTTTGTTGAGAAGATTTTTGTTCATAGGATATTCGTCGTGCGAATTTCTCTGCTGTTCAAATAACTAGTCATATGTGAACAATGTTATTTTAAGAATGCAAAAGCTTATGTCTGTCTTGAAATTTTGAAAAATGCATTTTTTGTAAAAGCAAGTGAGTTTTGTAAAGATATGATGTCAACTCAGTATTTTACAGTAAGCCTTAAGGAGTCAGGATACCTTTCGTAACAGTATGCTTTCGAACTAACCCATGCTTTAGCTAGGACTTTTAAGGGTTATAATGTGGCCTGGTTCACGGTTTAAGAAACAAAGAATAAAGGCTCAAATTTATTTGTACCCACCCGCTCTTCGTGATGTTCTTCGACCCTAAACTCAGTCGATCGTGCGTTAGACCTTGTCTGAGTCTTTGCTCTGATATTCCAGTGATGGTTCGAATATTGACAGTTTATTGGGAATAGGCAGTCATTTCCTTTTTTTGTCGAGGGTTTGTAGGACCTCTTTCTTTTTTGATTTTGTTATCCCTGTTTTTTGCCTGAACTGTTTCCTTTTTTGGAATTACAGTAAGCGAGATGCCCCAGCTTCATAAGTCTCCTTCATAGGTTTTTTGACTTATTGGGCTTTTTATTTTGAGAGATAATGATTGCCTGTCTTTATGATTATTCGGAACCATCACTGTCTTTTGTTTTGTAAGAACTCCGTTGGTGTTATTCGTTGTGCACTTGGATCAACTGAGAGGACTACCCTGCCCCAGGTTATGATTAAAGGGTTTTAATTTTTTTTGAAAAGAGAAACTCCTACTTCTTTGGCTCAAAGGGGTTGACTAGGGATTATCTTCCTTATAACTCCAGTGTTTAGGAATGGAAAAAATGCTTGTACCTCATCAGTGGGGTTTGTTCAAAAGCATATTGTAGATCGTGGTATCGTTTTCGTCATCCTCCCTCAAGAGGCTTAGAATTATTAATTGAGAGTTGAGCATCAATAAAAGCAATTTTAAGCATAGTAAACATAATTACTTCAAAACAGACATGTTTAATGCATTAATGAAATAATAAAGTTTAACATGAATAAATGTTTGAACAATCAAAAGAAAATTACAAATTGAAAATTCTAATGAACAAAAGACATTCTCGATGATTTGGTGTAGGATCAGTGTTCAAACTTGACCTCCTTGGCATCAATCAAGTCTTGGATCTTGTTCTTCAAGGTCCAACAGTCGTCGGTGTCATGTCCAGGACTGTCAGAATGGTAGGCACATCTCACACCCGGGTTGTACTTGGAAGAGGAAGTATCAGGATTTTGAGGAGGATCCTTTAGTGTGATCAGTTTTGCCTTCAGCAATTGTTGTAATGCCTGAGACAAAGACATGTTGATGTCAGTATACTTCCTATCTTGATACTTTATCCTACGCCTATTGCTCTTTCTTAGTTGAACGGGCGTGGGATCAGAGATCTGGATTGCCCCTACATCATGACGACCCTTTTTACCATGTATAGCATTGGACTCTTTCTTCCCACTGTGGGGCTTTTTCTGAGCATCAGTAGGTGCGGTTTCTTGAATCTTCCCCGACTTGATACCAGCTTCAATTCTCTCCCCAGTCAAGATAAGATCTGTGAACCCAGCAGAAGAATTCCCAATCAGATGGTTGTAGAATGGATCAGACAAAGTTCCCAAGAACATGTCAACGAGCTCACGGTCAGTCAGAGGTGGTTGTACCCTTCCAGCAAGGTCTCTCCATTTTTGGGCGTACTCCTTAAAACCTTCACCCGTCCCCAGTGACATACCATGGAGTTGGGTACGCGTAGGAGCGAGGTCGGCATTATACTGATACTGCTTATAACAAGCAGTTGCCAAGTCCTCCCAATTACGAATACTGGTTCCATACAGCTGGTAGAACCATTCGAGCTGAGTCCCTGAAATACTCTCCTGGAAGAAATGGATCCATAGATTCTTGTCTGCCGTGTAGGGCTGGATCTTCCTTGCGTAAGAACGGAGGTGCAACTTAGGACAAGAGGCCCCGTCGTATTTTGCAAAGGCAGGTGCCTTGAACTTGTGAGGGATCACCAGCCCAGAAGATAAGCCTAGGTCTCCGAAGTCCAACCCGGGCACCTGTTGAATCTCCATGGCATTTAGACGGTCCTCTAGTTGCTTATACCTGTCCTCAGCTGGAGGGTACTGCTCATCATTGTAATCCGTCTCAGTGTCGGAGACCAATGGACTAGGAACCCTTCCCTCTTGGTGACTGCCTTCCCCAACAGATGGAGTAGTCCGCTCAGCTTCATTCTGTAGTGTATTCCCAGATCTGCGTCTAGGGTTGAACAAAACAGTCCTCTTCTTCTTCTTTTTCAAGAGCAGAGTCTTCAATTCCTGTTGTCCTTGTGCTAAGCTCATGACCAGCTCCTGGAACTGGGCGTTTTGGGCCTGGAGGGCCTTGATAGCTTGTCCATTGGATGATTCAGGATTCATGATGACTGCTGAAATAAACAGCGAAGAAGGTAAGTGACCTGTACCAAGGGTACCTGTAATGCAATGATATGTATGTATGCATGCGATGTTTTCAAGGATCTCGCGGGGTAAACAAGAAGATGGTTAGAACTTGGGTAGCTTGATTGAGGGAACTTCATGTTGTTGAGAGTCCTTCTTCAAGAGTCAAAGCTCACCATATCCAGTGGGTCATAGCCCCTGACTCGAGTTATCAACCTTGTTTTGATTTCCAGACAACCTTGGCTAGGGGAACCTTCTTCAAGAGTCAAAGCTCACCATATCAAGTGGGTCATAGCCCCTGACTCGGGTCATCAACCTGGCTAGAGGAAAATAAATCCCCTTTTGCCCCTTGCTAGGCATCATGACCTGCATCACAAACCCTTGAGATCTTTGAAATGGATTAGTCCTTATGCAGGATGTATGCAATGGTATGATGGTATGCTATGCATGGAGTAATATGGATAAACCCTGTTATGAGTCCAGATTAAGGACTGTAAACAAAACCTGCAAGAAACTCAAGTGTCAGATAACAAGTATGCAAATAGTCAAGTTGGAAGGCACACAAGTCACACAAGAGAAGCCCTTAGAGTTTAGGCCAGCATGGGGTCTAGGTATTACCCTCTTTCAGTTTGTTGGTTAGGACATGTCCTATCAGAAGTAATCGGGTTCTAGAGGATCCCAATATCACTGACTACCCTCAATCGCTCATAACTCCAGCATCGCACCTTTTCTTGCGGCCAGAACCATCACGAGAGTTTAGCCTCAATGGGCGTAGCATACTGCTACCGTTCTATTGGCCAAGTTTGGTCATTTAAGGTTCTAAGGTCGGTTGGTGCTTAATGACTCCTCAGAAGACCCATATTCTCCTCGTTGCAACACAAGGGATATCGGTACAGACCAAGGTGCCACACCAACGTAGCCACTGTTTCACCCATGTCGGTCTATGCCGGACAGGTCCCTCACAGCTTATGCTACCTAACAGGGTATCCCCAGATCCGGGTTAGGATCTATGTAACTCCGATGCAACCCACAATAATAAAGCAAACAAAGCACAACAATTGAAAACACAGTTATGAACTATCCTAAGGTAAACCTCACTTTATAAGAGTTTCCCCAACAGAGTCGCCAGTTCTGTGATCGGTGGATCTGGAACTGACTGTTTAACGCTGGTTCGCGAAATGTCGCGGAAGCAAGAGTCGCCACCGTCTTTTATTTTCACCAACAAGGAAAGGACAAAAGCACAGAAAAATTCCTTATGAGATTGTTCTCGGTTCGGGAGGTAGATTTATAGAAAGGGAAGGTGTTAGCACCCTTTCTATCCATGGTTATCCAAGGGCTCTTAGATACTTGCTCATTTGTATTTTCAAAATGTTTGTTTGCTTTTCAAAGTGTGAGTGAGTTTGAAAAAGTTTCGTTTAAAGTTTCAGATCGACTCTTGTATCAGTCCTCAAGAGTGTTTGAAAAATTGTTTTTTGAAAGCTTTTTGAAAAGTGTCGGTGTGAAAAGAAATTTTGATTTGTTTTGAATTAGAGCAAGTATCTACGAGTCATCTACCTACCCTAAGGAATTAAGCTGTGTAGAAGTCCTTAAAGTAGTGCCATCCCACCATTGAGAGGTAGGTAGCATCACCGTTGGAGGTGTTCGGGTCAATTCGAGTTTAGGGACGGTGTGGTCACCAGAGCAATAGTAGGACACCTTAGAAGCTACCCTTATGCCATTGATCTTTTTATTCCGGGGCAACCGTTTCGAGGCAACTGTTTCGAGGCAACTGTTTCGAGGCAACTGTTTCGAGGCAACTGGATCATGGACATAAGGACCGCTAAGACGTCCTATACTTGACGACCACAATTCGAGCTTGTAGGGATAGTGTGGTCACCAGAGCAACAGTAGGACACCTTAGAAGCTACCCTTATGCCATGTTCATGGACATAAGGACTTACTAAAACGTCCTGTACTCGACGACCACGTTTCGAGGGGGCAAGGCAACAGTGAGGCGTACCCTAGAAGTGGTGTGTGAATTCTTGTGTTATTTTCAGTTTATGTTATATCTTGTCATGCATTTTGTGAGCTACGCTTTGTTTTTAATTGTCATGCATTCTTTCATACAAGTTAACAGTTAAAGGGGGTGCGGAAAATAAATTGCGGAAACGTAAATCCTACGCTATTACAAGGCGCGGGTCTATACATCGCCAAATTTTTACAAAGACCCGTTTTAAGTAAATAAGTGCGGAAAATAAAAAAAACAGTAAAAGCTCCTATTTACTATTACATATCCGGAGCAATTACATAATAATCGGACAAATTAAATACGCATGAATAAAGAAAAGGGAATTAACTTTTTTTTGTCTTTTTTTTGGTAATTAAATGAAATTGAAAACTAATTAATTATTTTAATTACAAGAAAATATTTTTTGATTTTTTTATATTTTTTATGAAATAAAATAGAAATAAAAAGAAACAAAGTTAAAGATTAACCTAAATCTAAATCTATTTTAATTATTAAAATGTTCAAATGGCCTAATTAAAAACTAGTTCAATTATGATTTATTTACAAAATAAAAATAATAATAAAAGTGTTAATTATATTTTTTGTTTTTTATGAAAATGATTAATTAAATTAATTACTAATAACCAATAAAATAAAAGGGGTTAGAAATTAAATTAAAGAAATAAAATGAAAAGAAAGAAAAATGAACCCAAATGGAGGGGGTATTGGGCCAGGAATGGGGGTGTGTTGTTGAAACTGGAATCAAGTGTGCAAGCATTGACTGGGAACACCATGGTCCACGCCTCATAGCCATCATATTAGCGTTAGTGGCCACTTGGCAGGATGATCACTTGAGATGCATGATGGACGTTGTTTGGAAGCCTGCATAGGAATACCTTAGAAAAAATAATATTGAGTTTTGGGGCATCTCGAAGCAATTGAACCATACCATTAGTTTCCTGTGGACTCATACAACACAAAACAAGCAACAAATTATGTTAATGATGCATGAACAAATGAAATTCGATTCCAAGAAAATTGTGCAAACCGTGAGTTCGTGTGGGGCGATTCCTTAGGCCTGAGCGCTTAGTTTTGATTCCAAAAGACTCCAGAGAGTTCCTGCAAAGTGTTAGAAATGAGAAAAGGCTTTGAATTGCCTTGGAAGGTGGATTTCAGCTTTGACTTTTTGCTTGATTTTTTTGAATATGGTTTGAATATGGTTTTTTTCGTTTTAGAGATGCTTAGCCCTTGTAAATGGTATGAGAGGCTTGCATATATGTCTTTGAATAAGAATCAAGCAATAATGTGAGCCATTAACCCTTGCAATGAAGTTTGAGATTATGCCATGAACACCATTTAAACAACTTGCCATTCTTGTGAAAATTTGAATTTTTATGCCCATAATAGGTCTTGAACGAATTTGGTATATGTTTTATGGTGTATCAAAGCTATTCAAACCACAAAATATCCCTCCATTAATTTCTTTGATTTTTATTTGAATTTTAAAGATTTAAAATGCATTAAATCAAATAAAATTAAATAAAAATGGGAAAATTAATTTTTAATCTTGAAATAAATTGTGGGACACGTGGGAGGCACGGCCAAGCTGAAACAAGTGGAAAAAGTGGGCCCCTTTTGTCAAAAATGAAATTTCAAGGATAAATGATTTTGGCCATTTCACAAAAATTTCCCAACTTCTCCAATGCATATCTTTCTCAATTTTAAAGTTATGAACATGTTCTTGGACATTTTGGAAAGGTCTTGAAGTCCTCTAACCAATGTCTTTGGTCCCATGTCATTTCGATTTACCAATCTCAAGTTATGGTCTTTGACTTAAAGTCCCTTTTTGTTGACTTTTGAAAATGACCTATAATGTTGAAATTGATAACTTTTTGTGAGAGCATTTCTTGGACTTGGAATGTGAAGATGAGTTGTAGGAAATGTCCTCCCCTTCAAAATGAGCATTGGATGGGATTTTTCTGATGAACCATGAAAAAGTTATGCCTTGATCAAGTTACAGTTGACTTTTCAACTGTCCAAAAATAGAAACTTTTGCATCTTGATGATTTTTGAGCCATTCTTGTGGAATCATGGTCAAGACTTGACCAAATGATGATTGTGGCTTCAAAATAATATGTTGACCAAAAATTTTGACTTTTGACTGCCAAATGACCATTTTGCCCATGCAGTTGACTGAGGAGCAATTAGGGTTTTTGACTGTGCAACTTGACCTTGTGAGCCTTGAAACTTGACATGTAGATGCTTGACAATGTGTATAGGCATGTGTGACTTGATTGAGCTCTTGAAAACCTCAACTTCTTTGCAAGAACCAAAACCCTAATTTGACTGGCTTAGGAGGATGGTTTGACTGTGTAGCCCTTGAGTAGACTTTGAACCAATTGAGGTGATGCTTGGAAAAACTTTGAAGATTATGGGAGGGCAAATTTTGGGGTACAACAGTTGCCCCTGTTCAATCTTCTTAGACCTGAGGATGTAGATTGGCTTACGTGCCTTTCGTGATCCGATGGTGGAAGATGATTGAACACTAGAGTGCCCAGAAATTTGCACTCACATAGTAGAGTATCAGCAGTGTGATAGCGGGAATGGGCTTACAGATGCCATTTGGAAAGATGGTGGATAGGAGGATGGGCTTATAGATGCCATCTGGAGATGTGACAGAACCTTGTCGGGAATGGGCTTATAGATGCCATTTGGAACTGTTGGTATGTGGATGGGCTTATAGATGCCATCTGGGTGTCGATCGCGTAAGAGATTCCTTAGCGAGAACTTGCGTACCTGAGAAAGAAAATAATTACCTGGCCTGTTACAGGAGTTGATCTTCAAACTCTTTATGTAGATGTGCCCTGGCTGGATACAGGAATCGAATCTTTAAACTCTTCAGACGTGCCCTGGCAGGATACAGGAATCGAGTCTGGTAATGTAGTCGTCAACAGATACACCCTGGCAGGATACAGGAATCAGATCTTTAAACTCTTCAGACGTGCCCTGGCAAGATACAGGAATCGAGTCCGGAGAATAGTTGTCAACAGATACACCCTGGCAAGATACAGGAATCGAATCTGGAACTTCAAAAGGTTTTTGTTGATAATGATGTGATGAATGAATCAGGGACGGTTACTATCTCAACAGGACGATGAGAGAACCTTGAACGATTTCTACCTCAACGGGACGATGAGAGAACCTTGGACGATTACTACCTCAACGGGACGATGAGAGAACCTTGGACGAATACTACCTCAACGGGACGATGAGAGAACCTTGGACGATTACTACCTTAACGGGACGATGAGAGAACCTTGGACGATTACTACCACAACGGGACGATGAGAGAACCTTGGACGATTACTACCTCAACGGGACGATGAGAGAACCTTGGGCGATTACTACATCAACGGGACGATGAGAGAACCTTGGACGATTACTACCTCAACGGGACGATGAGAGAACCTTGGGCGATTACTACCTCAACGGGACGATAAGAGAACCTTGGGCGATTACTACCTCAACGGGACGATGAGAGAACCTTGGGCGATTACTACCTCAACGGGACGATGAGAGAACCTTGGGCGATTACTACCTCAACGGGACGATGAGAGAACCTTGGACGATTACTACCTCAACGGGACGATGAGAGAACCTTGGACGATTACTACCTCAACGGGACAATGAGAGAACCTTGGACGATTACTACCTCAACGGGACGATGAGAGAACCTTGGACGATTACTACCTCAACGGGACGATGAGAGAACCTTGGGCGATTACTACCTCAACGGGACGATGAGAGAACCTTGGGCGATTACTACCTCAACGGGACGATGAGAGAACCTTGGGCGATTACTACCTCAACGGGACGATGAGAGAACCTTGGGCGATTACTACCTCAACGGGATGATGAGAGAACCTTGGGCGATTACTACCTCAATGGGACGATGAGAGAACCTTGAGCGATTACTACCTCAACGGGACGATGAGAGAACCTTGGGCGATTACTACCTCAATGGGACGATGAGAGAACCTTGGACGATTACTACCTCAACGGAACGATGAGAGAACCTTGGACGATTACTACCTCAATGGGACGATGAGAGAACCTTGGACGATTACTACCTCAACGGGACGATGAGAGAACCTTGGACGATTACTACCTCAACGGGACGATGAGAGAACCTTAGGCGATTACTACCTCAACGGGACGATGAGAGAACCTTGGGCGATTACTACCTCAACGGGACGATGAGAGAACCTTGGGCGATTACTACCTCAACGGGATGATGAGAGAACCTTGGGCGATTACTACCTCAACGGGACGATGAGAGAACCTTTGGGCGGTTACTACCTCAACGGGACGATGAGAGAACCTTGGACGATTACTACCTCAACGGGCTGATGAGAGAACCTTGGGCGATTACTACCTCAACGGGACGATGAGAGAACCTTGGGCGATTACTACCTCAAGGGGACGATGAGAGAACCTTTGGGCGATTTCTACCTCAACGGGACGATGAGAGAACCTTGGACGATTACTACCTCAACGGGATGATGAGAGAACCTTGGACGATTACTACCTCAACGGGACGATTAGAGAACCTTGGGCGATTACTACCTCAACGGGACGATGAGAGAACCTTGGACGATTACTACCTCAACGGGACGATGAGAGAACCTTGGGCGATTACTACCTTAACGGGACGATGAGAGAACCTTGGGCGATTACTACCTCAGCAGAATGATGAAGGAATCTTGGTGCTATCTACTCGAAAGGTCTTAAGTTGTTCTTTTCTTCTTCCTTTTAGTGGTGTTATCTTACCATTGATTTGGTAAGAAGCCCTACCATTGGATGTGAAGGGACAGGCGCGGGTCAATTTCACAATCATTGAAGGCAACTTGTGAGACGCTTTAGAAATTTTTTGTAAGGGACGAGATCGTTTTATCGAAGGCAACATCGAGGGTCATCGAGGGACTACGATCTTTTTTATCGAAGGGTCATTGCTAGAGTGTCTCGTATTTGAGGGACATGATTGTATTTCCGAGGCAACGAGCGAGGTTACCCTAGAGGTGCGCGTGTGAAAAAGTGTGTTGGTTTCAAGTTATTTATTCTTGGATTAGGTCATCTAGCGATTGATTTATTTGAATCTTGCCATACATGCCTAGTTACTATACAGTATATGGAAAACAGTAAATTGCGGGAATTGAAATTCTACGCTATTACAAAAGTAATCGGAAATGGGGGTACAATTGTTACGAATGGGGATGAATCAAATGAAAATAGCAATGTCCAAATATCAAACAATACAACCAAATCGAATTGTTGTGCGATTTAATATAAAGCTATGACAATTTATGAAATAAAATCAACAAAATATGAAATGAAATGTATTTACTTGAAAAGAGAAAAAATAAACCTATTCTAAAAAAAAGATTAAAATTTTTATTATTATTATTATTATTCTTTTTGTATTTTATTAATTGTGCAAATAAGTTTAAAGAAAGGAAACAAATTAAATTAAATTTTTTGGTGTTTTTATTAAGTGTAAAAAATTAAGAAAGATAAGTTATAAAAAAAGAAAATGATAAAAAATTAATTTCAAGACTTAAATCAACTTAATGAAAAAAAATTTAAGTTTTATCGTAAAAAAACAAATTAAAAAAAAAGAAGAAGAAAAATGGGCTTAGGAGATTTTGGAAGTGTTGGGCCCAAAGAAATATAAGTATTATTGCTGAAACAAAGAAATGGGCCAAGGGTGGGGGTGTAACCAGAAAACGTGTGGGCTTTAGGGTTTGAACAAGACAGGCCCAATGCTCTCTTAAATGGCATAATTGTTTGATTAGGGAAACAAAAACCAATTAGGGTTCTTACCCCTTTGGTACAGCGGCGCCGTTCTCACCTTCTCTCATTCATCTCTTCCAATTTTATTCATCTTTCCATTTCAGTTACTATCTCACCGATTGTCTCTTCCTAATTTCATGAGCAAAACGACCCTTGGCCTCTTTGATTCAACCTTATTTGGGCCTTTCTGGAAACCCTAGGTTCTGATTTATGCCTATGATGCTCGATTATAGCTTATCTGATCTTCCCCCCCAATTTTCCATTGTCGGAGCGCCACTCAATCTCATCTCCTAACCAAGCTCTGATAGTTTCTTTCGTGAAAAGGTGATGTTCTGTAAATTTGAAGTTTGAACAATTTTTGTTGTTTTTTGTCTTTTTTATGTTTTTTTTATGTTGATCAATCTTAGTATCCATTGAAATGCAGGAGAATAGGTTGTGAAGAAACCATACCTGTTTGGAAATTTTCGGTGAAATGGAGAGGGGATGGCGTCATTCCTTGGTGGCGGAATTTGCGAGGAGGAAGAGATGATGAAGAAAGCCTTGGTATTTCTAGTAACCTTTTTTTGTCCTCTGTGCTTTGAATGGTGATGATATTGTCTTTCTGGACTTTGTGATTTTTGGGATTTGAATGCTTGGGACTTGTTGCAGTTTTGATACTTTGACAGTTTTGGATTTTTTCTGGGTTTTGGTTACGATGTTCGGTATTGTTACAGGTTTTGGACTTTTTGGTTTTTTGATATTGAGATGTTTTATCAGTTTTGGTTTTGATGGTATTGAGATGTTTGTTCAGATTTGGTTTGATGGTATTGAGATGGTTTATCAGTTTTGGGTTTTGTTAGGTTTGGAGGTTTTGTGAGTTTTGAAAATGGTTTGGGTTTTTTTGAAGGTTTTTGTTACAGTTTGGTTATGGCAAGTTTGTTGAGTTTTGGTTTTTACAGGTTGTGTCACAATTTGGTATGGTATGTCTTGTTGATGGATTGCAGGTGTGGTTGAGTATGTTTTTTCTGGTTTTGGACTTGTTGGCTATCAACAGGTTTTTGTTATTGAAAGTTTGATAGGTCTGGGCATTTTTTGCTTATGTTGGTTTTTGAGGTTTTCAGATTTTGATAGTTTTTTGATGGTGGTTTTTGTGGATTTACTGGTTTATGTTCACAGGTTCTTGGCTGACAGGTTTTAGGTTTTTGGGTTATACGGGTTTTGAAGGTTTGTTTGAGGCCTTTTGGTTTTGAACTGTTTGCTACAGGTTTTGTTTGATGTTTCAACATGTTTTAGATTTGAGGATGGTTTGGGATTTGGTATGTTGCTGTTGGTTTGAGATTTGTTCCATATTTTTGGAACTTTGACAGTTTTTGAAAACTTCAAGTTTTTTGAGGTTTTTGAAACTGTGTTTGATCTTTTTCTCCCTCCTCTGCTTGAGAATTGTATATTGTTATATTAGTTGCTTTGGTTTGACAGTTTATTCAAAATGGTGAGAAAACACCAAATTTTGAATACTTTGGCATATTGTTCTCATGCTCTTTTTCTTGCAGTTTTTATTTTCTAGCAACTCTTATGCAATTGTGACAATCAAGGCAGCAGGGTTGTGCATCCCTAGGTGACTTCTTTCCTCTCTCTCTCAATGACCCTAAGAGCCAATTGCTCTTTTACCTTTTTTCTGAAAAATTTGCAATAAATGGAAAATGATGAAATGGCTATTGAACAAGCCTCTTGCTTGTTTGACTTAGTTTACCATATTGTTATACTTCTTTTGCTGATGCTGTCTAGCTTATGTTGTTTGTTGCTTCGTTTGCATTGATGCTGTTTGTTTTTGTTGTTTGTTGCAAATTGGACAGTTTTGCTTGCCTCTTGTTTGGACAGTTTTATTGTTTACCTGGTGATGCGCTGTTGTTTGTTACTTGCCATTTTGCTACTTGTTTGGCTCTGTTTTGCGCCTTCTGTTTATTTGGACAGCCCTGCTGCATTTCTCTTGTTTGGATAGCTTGCTTACATTTCTCTTGTTTGGATAGCTTGCTTACATTTCCTATTTCTTCTTTTTGTGAACCAAGAGGAATAATTCTCTTGTGATTTGCAAATAGAGAAAAAATAAAAATGTGATGAATTAAAAAATAGCCTTCTGATTCCAAATTGCAAACTTTAATGATGAACACTTTTTTTCTTTTGAAAATTCTTGCTCATGTCCAATTAATTGTACTAACTATTTTTCTGTCTTTTGTTTTCATGTGAACACAACTGGATGGTGGCAAAGCCGGGGAAGCAAGAGACTCTGTGGCAAGCATGGAAGCAAAGAAAGCTCAGTCAACCTTAGGCATAGATTCATTTTCTTTGTAATTTAGAGAGAAACATTCAATCAATTGTACTAATTTATTTTTTTAAATACCATAAGTTGTAAAACATAAAGTATTTAAATAATAAATTGTTTTGTAACAACTTTTGAAATAAATGGAGAAAGTCTTATGAGATATTCTGGTGTCCATTGAAATCTTTTACTGTCAATAACTTGTAATTTTCTCTTCGCATCTTAACTGATTCTTAAAGATTCCCAATCAAGATAATTGAAACAAAATGCTCCAATCTGATAACTTAAACTCCAAGTAATCCAATAATTCTGTAATCTTGCAACTGCATTCCAATCAAAATATGCATTGTCCATTCCATTTCCTAAACAAGCAAATGTTTTAAAAGACGCAAATCATCTGGTTAACCTTGAGAACAAACACTGTCTTTTCAATACACTTGAGAAAGCATGAAAACCTGCGAAATCTAATTGGATCTTTGAGAATTCATTTCTTTTGAGAATTGCAAGAAAAACCCTAATTGCTGGTTTACTGCCACATGAGAAAATCTGTCTGATCGATTCCTGAGCCAACTTGAATATCTGAGAAAACCCTAGGGTTGTGCTTTCTATGAAAAATGGGAGGGCAAATTTTGGGGTACAACATCAAGTATTGGCTTCTTGTTGGTTAGATTGTTCTTATCCCTAGCTTTTACCTTATGCTTTAGGATAGTCTCTTCACCTCCTCCCATCTTCTTTAATTTCAAAAATCTTCTCCCTCCTTTTGAAAACTCTTCTTGTTGTGAAACTTGAACCATTTTCATAATAAACTTGGACTTAGGTCCATGCATTTTCAAAATATTTTCATGAATAAATTTCAATCAATTTAATAATACCTTGACATTTTTTGTGAGAAGACTAAAAGTAAATCAATCTCATTTCAAACCATTTTGACACTTTGGCTTTTATCTTTAAACTTTTCTCAAAAGATTAGATTCTTGTCAATCCTTGTAGTGATGTAAACAACTATACTTCTACAATATGTAGTGAAGAGAGATATTTTCCATTTGGGTGTTGAGTGAGGCATTGTTGATTTTAAAATTCAAGCCATATCCTCCACTTTGAGATGATGCAAATTCTCCTTTCTCATGATTGTGGGTAGTAAGTATGTTTTCCACACGGACAATGACGATGATGTCTTATCTCATAAAATTAACCAACACACTTGTGTTTCAAATTTTTAAAAGAGGAACTACGTGTACCCTGATCCCCTATTGCACGAAAGGTGGTACGTAGGTACTAAAGGTTCGCAACCGCGGCGGGTGCAAAAATCATAAAAAATATTTCTTTTCTCACCTCTACCATCCATTTTATATACAACACATTTTTATAGCCAAAATATACAGATTTTACAAAGAGGTTCCTGCGGAGTACCGTAGATGTTTAGGGTGCTAATACCTTCCCTTTGCATAACCAACCCCCTTACCTTGAATCTTTCCCCCTCTTTTTGGGTTATTCGCTCTTTTCCCATTCCTTTGGAAACAATAAAGCGCGGTGGCGATTTTGATTTTGATTTGTATAAAGTCTAGTCAATCCAATGGCTTAGTCTTGAACATTTCTACTGCTACACATGCTGTTACAAAGGTATCCTGACTCCTGTAGGACTTGTTACGAATCCTGAGTTGATATCACATTCTTGCAAATTTTGTTTTACTTTGCAAAACACATTTTCAAAAAAATTTCAAGACAGACATGAGTTTGCATTCTTTAAATGACATTGTTTGTATATGACTAGTTGTTTGACAGCAGAGAAATCCGCACAATGGATATTCAATGAACAGACATCCTCTCAATGGACAGAATCACCTCAACAGGAAAGACACTTCTAACAACAGGTCTTCCATAAGCAAGGGGCATGACATGATGTCTAACACAACTGGGGCAGTCTCTCTAAAAGTTCCAAATAACCAGGGGCAGATCTCCATCTGAATCACTTGGGGCATTACGCATGTATTCCAGCAACGAATCATGTGCCATCAATAAAACATCTTGACAGTACTACAACATAACACTATGCACGGTGACAACTCCCTACATCCTGAGAACATGGACATAGTCGGAAAAGACCACACATGAAAAAGACCCGCTAGGTCGACTGGCCTAGGAAAAATAAGGGCATCCCGGCGAACCAAAAAAGTTCCGGAAAAAATTAGGGATAAAAACAAAAAAATCTGTATACCCGGCAAGTCGAAAACCTGAAAAGGTGGCTTGGGCAAAAAAAGGTATCCCGGTGGACTGAAAATCTGAAAAGACAGTCTAGGCAAAAGTTAGGGATTAAAGCGTACGACCATGTCCCGAAGACTTATCATTCTGATTGGCAGTTACCAAACACCTCATGAGTTGGGATAACACTCAAGCTATCCACAAAGCCTCTGCAGGTACTTTCTCCAGCAAGTATAAGGGGCAGAAAAGTCCTGATGCGAAGTTATTTCTGTATCCGCAGCATGCGTCCCAGTGACATCTACACTCCCTATAGAGTAGAGACAACTAAATCTTTGACATCGGCTTCCCCAAACAGGAGTTACTCTCCCCATCTGGGTCCCTTTAGAAAACTGACATCTATATTCCCCAGCCGAATTTCATAATCGCAAGCGGGTCATAAAGTTTTCTCCCGAGCAAAGTTTATTTCTATAAATACAGAAGCTCAATCCCCAATAGAGCTTATTACTTCAGCTACGGAAGTTCATCTTCCAACAGAGTTATTTCCCCGCAGAGTTATTCTTAAAAAGAGTCTCTCCCCGGTAGACTATTCGCAAACAGGAGTAAATCCACGGCATAGTCATCTTCATTCACCATCCCCAGCAGAAGTAGAAGAACCACTTTTTCTACGACGGCCAGGAATTCAATTTCCAGTACTCTCCAACAGCAGTCAGGGATTTATTTTCCTAAACTAGGATGTGTCACAATAGCATTTCATGTTCATACATCATGACGTGCGGACACATATTGCATACAGCATAATCTCATTTATTTTGAGAACATCATCACACAATGCATTTCATGCATCACATATAATTAATCATGTACCTTTTCAGAAAGCATGGTTATCATCAACAATTTCCAGCAGGTCCAAGATTAGCTCCTGAAACTAAACAGATTAATTATCTACAAGACCAAATGCAGCTTTACAGGGTTCGTCACGAAGCAATATTACACGGGTTTCTCCTAAATGCAGCTTCACACGGGTTTATCCAAAAAAAAATTTACATGAGTCCCTTCTCATACATCTCCAAATAAAGTTTCACAAGAACTTATCACGAAGCAACCTTACCTAGGTTCCTTCTCGGTTCCGATGTAGTTTTTCCCAAACTCCTCACGAAGCAACCTTACCTAGGTTCCTTCTGGGTTCTGATGCAGTTTTACCCAAACTCCCCACAAAGCAACCTTACCTAGGTTCCTTCTCAGTTCTGATGCAGTTTTACCCAAACTCCCCACAAAGCAACCTTACCTAGGTTCCTTCTCGGTTCAGATGTAGTTTTACCCAAACTCCCCACGAAGCAACCTTACCTAGGTTCCTTCTAGGTTCAGATGCAGTTTTACCCAAACTCCTCACAAAGCAACCTTACATAGGTTGCTTCTCGGTTCGGATGCAGTTTCACCTAAACTCCCCACAAAGTAACCCTACGACCCAGGTTCCTTCCCATAAGCCCAACTATCCAGGCTTTCATCTTGAAGTAACCCTACGACCTAGGTTCCTTCCCATAATCCCTACTATCCAGGCTTTTATTTTGAAGTAACCCTACTATCTAGGTTCCTTCCCATAAGCCCTACTATCCAGGCTTTCATCTTGAGGTAGCCCTACTATCCAGGCTTTCATTTCGAAGTAACCCTACGACCCAGGTTCCTTCCCATAAGCCCTATTATCCAAGCTTTCATCTTGAAGTAACCCTACGACCCAGGTTCCTTCCCATATGCCCTACTATCCAGGATTTCATTTCGAAGTAACCCTACGACCCAGGTTCCTTCCCATAAGCCCTACTATCCAGGCTTTCATCTTGAAGTAACCCTACGACCCCGGTTCCTTCCCATAAGCCCTAATATTCAGGCTTCATTTTGAAGTAACCCTACTATCCAGGTTCCTTCTCATAAGCCCTACTATCCAGACTTTCATCTTGAAGTAACCCTACGACCCGGGTTCCTTCCCATAAGCCCTACTATCCAGGCTTTCATTTTAAAGTAACCCTACTATCCAGGTTCCTTCCCATAAGCCCTACTATCCAGGATTTCATCTTGAGGTAGCCCTACTATCTAGGCTTTCATTTCAAAGCAACCCTATGACACAGGTTCCTTCCCATAAGCCCTACTATCCAGGCTTTTATTTCAAAGTAACCTTACGACCCAGGTTCCTTCCCATAAGCCCTACTATCCAGGCTTTCATCTTGAAGTAACCCTACGACCCAAGTTCCTTCCCATAAGCCCTACTATCCAGGCTTTCATTTTGAAGTAACCCTACTATCCAGGTTCCTTCCCATAAGCCCTACTATCCAGGCTTTCATCTTGAGGTAGCCATACTATCCAGGCTTTCATTTCGAAGCAACCCTACGACCCAGGTTCCTTCCCATAAGCCCTACTATCCAGGATTTCATTTCGAAGTAACCCTACTATCCAGGTTCCTTCTCATAGCCCTACTATCCAGGCTTTCATTTCGAATTAACCCTACTATCCAGGTTCCTTCTCATAGCCCTACTATCCAGGCTTTCATTTCAAAGTAACCCTACTATCCAGGTTCCTTCTCATAGCCCTACTATCCAGGCTTTCATTTCGAAGTAACCCTACTATCCAGGTTCCTTCTCACAGCCTTACTATCTAGGCTTTCATTTCGAAGTAACCACACTATCCATGTTCCTTCTTATAGCCCTATTATCCAGGCTTTCGTTTCGAAGTAACTCTACTATCCAGGTTCCTTCTCATAGCTATACTATCCAGGCTTTCATTTCAAAGTAACCCTACTATCCAGGTTCCTTCTCATAGCTCTACTATCTAGGCTTTCATTTTGAAGTAACCCTACTATCCAGGTTCCTTCTCATAGCCCTATTATCCAGGCTTTCATTTCTAAGTAGCCCTACTATCCAGGTTCCTTCTTATAGCCCTACTATCTAGGCTCCTTCCCTTTTATCTTCAGACAACAGTTCACAACACTGTAAAACCTGGACCCGACCAGATACGGTCGATTTCATATTCCCCAGTAAGTCGCTGTGAAGCCTGGAGCACGACCAGATAATAGTTAGCCTTATTATCCTCAACAAGCCACTGTAAAACCTGGATCCCGACCAATAGCAGTTCACTTTCATCCCTTCAATCAAGAGATGACTCCCCAGTAGAGTAACTGACAACTGAAGCTCCTAGACTCTATTCCCCAAGACAGAGACCAACATTCCTCAACGAAGTCCTCTCTAACAACAGGAACATGAATTCCCACGAAGGAATATCTCACGAAATCATCATTATTCTGGATGGCATCTTTAAGCCCGTCTCAGACCACTCTCCGTCACATTCTCAGGATGGCGTCTTTAAGCCCATCTCTGACGACTTTCAGTCATCTTCTTCAAATGGAATCTATAAGCCCATTCCCGATATTATCTACATAGTCAAGCATCATTACAGACGAGTGCAAATTTCTGGGCACTCTAGTGTTCAATCATCTTCCACCTTCAGATCACGAAAGGCACACAAGTCAATCTAAATCTTCAGGTTTAAGAAGAATGAACAGGGGCAGCTGTTGTACCCAAAAATTTACCCTCTTTTCATACACGCATATTATTGGTTTTATAGTTATGGAATAAAGGTAAATTTATCAAGCTTCGTCGGGTTACAAGTGACGTTTATTTCGCCAATGGATGTTCTTAGAGTATTTTCCGTGTTGAAGATCGGTTCGCTGTTTTGCAATGATTCGGGGTTCAAAGATTCACAAGTCCAACCCGGCGCGTCATATTCAGGTGTTCTTTCGCCAAGATATCTCTGATAACATATTCTCAAATTCAGGTTCGGCTCAAGAGTCAATTCTTTAAAGAAGGTCTCCGAATGTGTGAGTTTTCTCGAAGAAATATGGTGAAAAAGTGTGCTGAAAGTGCAATTTTTACGCACTAAAAAAATCATAACTTGAAGATTATGGCTTGTTTTGAACCTGTTCTGGTGGCAAAAATTTTGTCTTGACGTCATCTATGTTTTCATCTCTCACGGCTGGAAGCCAATTTCGATCAGAAGGTCTTCAAAAATGCGGATTTATCAAATATTTTCGTACATAAAATTTGTGACAGAAGTTTATTTGCATCATGTTCAGAAAATCATAACTTGGTCGATTTTTATCGTATTGAGCTGGTTCTGGCGCCATAATTTCACAAATTGAGTTGGCTACGTTTTCACAGGAGGTATCAAGTTTGAAATATATCCAAAAAGCCTTCTTTTTTTTCCGAGAGTGCGCGTGACGCGCCGAAAATCCTGAATGCTGAATATTATTTCATCTTGGTCGAAACTTCGAAAATTCATCACTCGGTCAATTTTTATCGGATCAGGCCCATCTTTTTATACAAGGTCACTGACTCAGAGATCTACAACTTTGTTTCCAAGGTCGAGACCGGATTCTGCTCCGATCAATACCAGCTTTTTATTGAAGAACGTGTCAGAGTTAACACTGAAGCCCAAAATAAGTATGTCTGAGGCGAAACTTCAAAAATTCATAACTAGTTCACCGTTTAACCAATTGAGTCCATTTTTGGATAGGAGTTAGTTCTCGATGTCGGCTACATTTTATTTTCATATTTCAACTTCAAAAATTTCACTTAAGCCCATGTGATTTAGCCTGGAACGTGACGGACTCAAGTGAATAAAATTTGCACTATTGCTTGTGGTTATTGGAGGCTCAATTACACATTCAAAGCCCATTTTTTTCTCTAATTTCCATTATATGATATCATTATTTTCACACAAACAACACGAGAAAAAAACTTTTGCCACAACCCTGTCAAAATATCAAATTTCTTCAAGAACCCTAAAAACCTTAAAATCCTCGTTACAAACCCACATCTCACTATTTTCACTACTTCTCCAGTAAGGGTAAGGCTGGTTTGATCTCCATGATCCAAAGGGTGTAGAAGCATTCATACATGCCATATCGGTTTTAACATTATAAAATTTCATATATTTATTTTCTTTGTATTTCATCGTATACTAATTTGTTTAATGTGTTCATGAGATTCAACACTACAGGTTTGAACCATCTAATGGTCCCATGCATGTTTATTACAGAACGCTGAGGCCAAAACACTAAAACAGAACAACAACCAATGCATGACTCCTGGCAAGGCAGGCATCCTGAGAAGGTTAAAGGCGTGGGTTCAACACCCACCCCTATTGGTTTTGGTTTTCTTATTTTTTATTTATCCTTTTACCTATTTCCATTCTTTATGTTTAAAACATTTTTCATAAAACTTAACATTTTTCACAAACCTTTGATTTTTTTTATAATAAACTCGAATAATTAATTTTAGGTATTTTTAAATTTATTTTTAGGTTTACGAATTAATTTTTGGTTCAACACTCATCCCTCACATTTACATTGTTTGTATTTTCTAACCCTATTTTTCATTGATGTTTCTTCCCCTATCTATTTTTTGGCAAACTTAATTATTTCTTGTTAATCATTACACATAAAAATTTTTTTAAATCTATTTTTTTAATTAAAATTAATTAGGTTTTAGGTTTTTTTAATTAATTAACCTTTTTTTTTCAAAATTAATCTTTTTTTTAATTAAAATTAATTAGGTTTTAGGTTTTTTAATTAACTTTTTTTCAAAATTAACCTTTTTTTATTATTAATTAAAACTAATTAGGATTTAGGTATTTTAATTAACTTTTTTCAAAATTAATATTTTTTTATTAATTAAAATTAATTAGATTTTTTAGGTTTATTTAATTAATTATCATAAATCATTTTTTTCATAAAAAATCACCAAAACATTTTCTTTGCTATTTTCATCTTATTTTTATTTTCCTAGATAAAGTGTATAGGGCGCATTCAACTGTAATAGCGTAGCTTTATTTTTTCCGTTTTTTTCATCATTATCATGTAATTGCTTCCGGGATGTAATAATTTTAAGATTTCTTTTCCGCACTCGTGACTATTATGTAACTGCCCCAAAGCTCTGTAATAGCTTAGGTTTACATTTCCGCCTTTACCTTCTGCTACTATATTTTATGCAATGTTTAGATTAATAGGATTGTATGGAAAGATAAAAATGAACGATAGAAAACCCTAATTGCAAGATAAATATAACTGAAAAAATACACTGTTGCACACTTGCACCCCTAGGATACTCCCCACTTGGTTGCCTCAGAAAACAATGGTCATGTTCCTCGAACGTAGGGATATCTTAGCAAAAGACTCTCAATCTAAAAGTCATCATAAAGATCATAGTCCCTTAACGTCCCTCGAGTTGCCTACGAGAAATGATCTTATCCCTCGATGTTGCCTATATAATGACAGTCCCTTCGAACTGTTAAGGTATCCCTATATATTGCCTTTTATGACCATAATGATGACCCGCGCTTGTCCCTCATACATCCAACTATTGGGCTACCTACCCACTAACAGTAGGATAGCACTGTCTAAAGGTTAGGAGGAAAAGAACGATCTTTTCGAGTATAAGTAGATAAGTTCTTAGATGCTTGCTCAAAACAACTTTTTGCACCTACACAAAAATATTTCAAAACACTTTCAAAAACATTCGCCTTATCAACACTCTTGAGGACTGATACAAGAGTTATCAAAAAGCAAATCTCCGCACTAAGGCATTTTCAAAACAATTTTCAAAACACACAAAGCATAAGCAATTTTCAAAACATGAGCGAGCATCTAAGAGCCTGTAGATAACTACGGATGGAAAGGATACTAGCACATTCCCTTTCTATAATTTATCCCCGTACTCAGAAATATCTCGAAAAACGTTTTTTCTGTTCTTTTTCCTTTTCCTCTGTTGGATAAAATAAAAGTCGGTGGCGACTCTTGCTTACTGTAACATTTGCAAACAAAAAACACAAACCAATAGTATTAAACAGTCGATTCTACCACCGTAGCATAGTAGGTAACTTGCATGTAACCAGAATAGCTCATAGAAGTTTGAGGATAACCTGAAGTTATTTACTTATTTTCGTAACGTTAGTGATCTTGCTCTGATATTGTAACATCAGGTGGAAAATGCTTGAGTTGAAGTTTCAGTTGTTGTGATAAACATACTTCTTTTGAGTTTTGTTATGTTGGACTTATTTAATAATGACCTTCGACATTGACCAAAAGATTTTGATATTGATGCAATAAATGAAGTTATTTTGAGACTATTATTCCGCTGCGAAGTTTAAATTATTTGTTGATGTCATCAAATAAATGAATGTTTAAAATGTATTGAAAACCCGTATTATGGAGCAGGATGAATTATATTAACATTTTTATGAAGATGTGACATCCTTGTTGGTGGTTTTATTTTATTCATATTCGTAAATTATATGTGAAATATTCGTTGGGTTAGAATGTTGTTACAAGCAGTGTGCAAGAGCCAGTGAGCTGTCTCGTCCTCCAGTTTGAAGCTTCATTCAACTTTTGGTAGAGGTATACCAAAATGAAGACCCTCAAGATCCTCTCACGAACTATACTCAAATCCATAAAACACCAGAGGTATGTCACATTTACGTAAGTTGTACTTTTGTCTACAAAGAGAGACATGTCAACCAAGAACATAAAGTAATATCGTAAAGCACAATCTTAGTGATACTGAACAAAAACCATGTCACCCTTATCATTGGACCCTGCTGCTGCAACTAGGTGCTCTTCATATAAGTTTTTCAAGGTGAAGAATGTTACTTGCGCCCCATTAGTTGTTCTGCAATCTTAAGCTTCTTGAAATGGATCAGCTCTAAGATACTCGACCATCCATTCAACCGCCCCAGCTTGTGGTACCTTGTGATGGTTAAGTAACCTCCCTCTAATAGGTAGGTGGAACAAGCAAGCCACGTTATCAAGTGTGATTGTCATCTCCCCAACATGAAAGTAGAAAGACGATACCTCTTTATTCTATCTCTCGATAAATACCCCCTGCATGTCGTGATTTATAGTGTTGTGACCAATACAACATAGTCTGAAAAGTCCAAATCCAACAACGGTCTCATGGAACCAAGCCGCCGCGGGTATAAACAATTCAAAGATTTTCCGCGAGTGATTCACGGACTTAATGGACAACCGTTCCTGTAACAAAAAAAACTGTTAAAATAATATTTGAGTAAACCTTTAAAATGAAAAAGTACAACAAAAAATATACCTCTCCATCACAAACATGTTGAGCGGCATGATCATTATAGTAGGTCAAGAGGGAGGTGTCAGAAGGCCCTTCTGGATAGTCGAGGTTCGCCTCCTCAGGTACCTCAACCCCCTCAAGTACCTCAAACTCCTCGAGTACCTCCTCCTCATCGGGTATCTACTCATGCGCACGAGAGGTGGACGCCTGAGACAGACAACTCCTTGGTGTAGAAGTAGAACCTCCATGCAAATTCCTCCAGTCGTACCCGACCCCGTCCTCGGAGTCTGTTAACCTGCTGCTCAGCTCTCTCGTCGAGGAGAGACAGTCTGGCTTAACCTGCCTTATCTCAATCGATTATTCGAGTCTTGTTTGTCAGTCATCTTCCTGAAAAATGATAATTATGTTGATTTAAAAAAATCAACTCAGACAAGAATTCAGATGTGCACATCCGAAACCTGCGAACATCCATTTTCGAATAGCTTCTTCTTTTTGCCCTAAATCATCCAAAAATCTTATTTTATCACCAATGTTTAACTACTCTAACATCAACCTACAGAATGTAGTTAATTCTAACTAACCTAATATATTATTATAGCATTGTTAAGTGTATCAAATAGAAATGAAGAAAACTTACTCAAATATTGAGCTTTGGATATCAGTTGAAATGAATAGATAGTTGAAATGAATAGATGAGTTGGAATGAGTACAAATGAGTTGAAATTTCAAATTTGAGTAGAAATTTTGTGATTGGTTTGGGATTTAAAATGAGGTTTGTGTGGGAGATTTATAATGTTCTATCAAACAATTAAACGATTAAATTACTTCGAATATGTATATCCGAAATGTTAAATTATAAAATAGATTTAGATCCGAAGACACTCTTTTTTGACAAAATAAAATGACTTGATATGCACATGTAAACACACATTGTTCGGATATGCATATTCGAATTCTGAAATATTTTGAATTTTTCGCCAGAGACCTGCAAATAGACTATAAAGTATAAAAAAAAACTCTCTGAATTAAGCCCCTAATCTCACCTTTGTTCCCTGCTCGTGAATTTATGCCACCTCAATGCGAGAAAAGTTCAGCCATTTTTCAAATAAAACTAGAGAAATATGAAAGTTATTTCTTGTCCAATAATTTTTTTGTACCTAGAATTTTTTTTAATCTAAACTCTATATTCTCGAGAATCTGCAGGTAGTAAGTAATCTGAAATTATGTAGCAAATAACGACACCAAAATTTAGAAGTAATTAAGAAATGCAACCATAAACAATAAACCAAAACTTAATCAGTACAAAAATTCACATGACATATTTTTCTTTTGGTACGACAGTTTAAATATTGTTATTTTACACTTAATTTACTCTTAAATATATGAGTTTACAGATTACAACCCAGTAAAGGGAAAATTTGACAACAGCATCAAGCATACAAGAAACTCGAACCAGACCTGATCTTCACGCCTCTAGTATCTAAACTAGGAAATGAATGATCAAGTTACAAAAGAATAAGAATTTGTTCCGGACTGACTATAGACAATTAACGAACAACTGTTGCTATATACACTAGCATGATAAATAAAATAATTCAATGTCTAAACAAAACTTCCTTCCTTTTCAAGCATATACTATGTTTCAATTTTACTTGTTGGACCATTGAAATTCTATTTCTAAATTTCTTGAGGGGCCACTTTTACTTTCAGGCAACAGAGTGTACTCTCCGGATACTGCCCCCAGCATCACCACCCGGTCGATCTGGATTGTCACTTTCCCAAATGAGCTCTGTCATCAGATGAAAATATTACATTAGAAGTGTATAGCAAAATGAGCGAAGATGAATAGAGTGATTTGTTATTAGTCCAATTATCGCGGTTACCTTTCCCATTTTACTCTTGTTTTTGCAAGAAATATGAAGCTTCTGGCCTTTGGGAGGACTTTCAAAGGACCATGAGAAACTCTCATCCCACTCTGGATTGGGGCCAGTTGAAACCACCTGAGAAGTACATGATGTATTAGCATATTGACTCACAAAATCACTGACTAAATCTATGCATGTGTCAATCACTGACTAAATCTATGCATGTTTGACACGGAGACAATAAGATTACACGGTAATGAATAGGTATGAAATTGGTTTTTTGAAAAATACCTTGGTTTGCTGTGGAGGAGTGTTTCCAAGTGTAAGTTTACAGTAAACACTCGGGTTTCCAACAGACTGTTTCATATTATTACCGCACTTGATAATCACCACCAATGTACCCGGCAAACACTGCAATAGAAATTCTGCCTTCTCCTGAAACCGAGGTGGGCCAGACTGGATTAAAAACTGTAACAAGGGAATAGCATCTGCGGCTGCTATGGACTGAGCTCTAGAAACTTCTGCTGGGCACGCTGACCAAGCTTGCCTGAGCAGAAAAAGAGCATCCAGGGCAGCTTCCTGAGTAGCCTCTGAACCAGTCTTTAAGGATGTAACCAGATGTGGGATGCTAAGTGTTGCTGGTTCAGTTGCTCTCAGTCGCGGGAAATTGCTAAATAGAGAATTCAAGGCTTTAAGATACTCTTCATTCACAGTTCCAGTAGCCCATAAATCCTTTTCAATAGCAGCTACAAGACCATACAAAACTTCGTTAGGCCATGTTTACATACAGAAGAGAGAGAATAAATCATAAATGAGAGTATTCTGGTTAGCTTCATGAAGCAACTTATAAATAAACACATACTATCATCATCATCATTTATCAATAAACCTTAAAAACAACACCTTCATCTTCGTTTAACTTGGACTTTTAAGTTTAACAAATATTTTTGAAGTCACTCATAAGGAGTGCCGAATAGAAGCCTAGGTCCTCATTTATTTTTCTAGAAGAGGTTATATAGCAATCATCATGTCCAACAATAATATCCTTTTCCTACCAGTTGGGATTGGTTACATTAATCAAACAGGCACTTTCCAAAAATAAGCTTTGACATTTTACAGAAGATTTGCTAACTTCATATGTAACATTATTAGTTTTTCCAGTTGAAAATATTGTGAAAACCGAGTTATACCCCAGCTTGTAAAAGCAAGAAAAAATGCATAACTTCTCAACTAATTTATGAAAGGATAAGAAAACCTGCTTTGTAAACGGCCACATAAAAAATAATGCATCATTTAAATAAAAAGAGGATAAGATAAAAACTTTTCAGAATAAAAACAAGTGTTAACATTGCATGATGGCAAGGAACTCACCAGTTATCGCTCTGACTGTTTCACTAGAAGCATACTCTTGAATAGTATGATTTGAAAAGAGAAGTTTAATAAACATTGCAGCCTGAACAGATGTTTCAGGATCACTTGAACCAATTAGATCGAGTATAACCTGAACCCCACCGGCCTCTGCAACTGCTCTTTTATTTGATCGGCTGTGCATCACAAGGTTTTGCAGAGCGCATATGGCAACAACTTTCATTTCTTCAGTTGGTTGGTCTTCAAGCACATTCACTAAAGCACGACAAGCTGCGACTGCATCAGCTGTCCGAGCAAGACCCTCATTCTGGAATAGATCACCTAGAGCCAAAGTTGCTAATAACCTCGCTTGCTGTAATTGAGTTTGTGGATCCAAGAGGTACTGGGATAATGGTAAGATGGCTGATTTAGTAACCTTTGTTTCTCTAATCTTTACATTGTTCAGTAATACTTCTAAGAGTCTTGCAGCTGTGTCCTCGCACTGATGAGATCTTAGGAGCTCCAAGAGAGCCTCTACGGCACCGGTTTCAGCCATTGCCTCTGCGACTGCGGTAGTTCCATCATCACTTTCCAATACAAGAAGAGCACTTAATGCACCACTAACCGTGGTCTCTGATCCAGATTGAAGCAACCTTACCAAAACAGCAACAGGAATTTCCAAGTAGAACTCAGAACTAAATTGCAGAATACTTGCTAAAACAGAGGCCGCAGACTCCCATAAAGTATGAGGAATGGAAGGGTCAGCTTGCAATATCACTTTAGAAATTTCAAGAACTCCACCCTCTTTTGCAATTTCATTTGGCCATACAGTTGCAATACTGACAAGGGCCTTTAAAGCTCTCTGCTGCAATATTTGTATGCCAGAACCAAGAACTCGCACAAGAGGGCCAATTACTTGCTGTGTCACTGGGTCCTTCTGAAGGTGTTCTTCTAAAAGCAGATGCGAGAGAAGCTCAGCAACCAACTGTTGCACTTCTGCTTTTTGAGATTCGAGCAAGGGGATGAGGGGTTCTATAGCATGGTGAGAAGTTAATGTGTAATCAGCACGGCACTGTGGGTGTTCTAAGATATTAACCAAAACCTGCAATGCACTATGTTGTCCGTCAGACCCAAATTCTTGCCTTGTTAGCAAAAAGAACAATGGTTCAACCACTTTAGCAGCTGATGGTCCTTTGGCTATGGTAGCATTATTGGTCAATATACGTAACAATTCAGTAAAAGCTGCACATAGATAATCCGGTGCTTCAGGAAGGATGTCAAGTATACTTTCAATGACACCAGCTTTCACCATTTCAATTTTACAATTAGGTCGATCTTTCCCTAACTTGACCAGAGCTCTGGAAATGGCCTCATGAAGTACAAAGTTCCTACCAAAAAGTAGGCCAACGAGAGGAATAACTGCACCATGTGCAACAACTAGTTCAGCCAATGTCTCATTACCAACAAGCCTATCCAATGCCCGGACGACTGAATCATGAGCAGGACTAAACTCACTTACAAGGAGAGAGACCAGAGGTTCAACACACCGCGCAGCAGCTACTGTGGATCGAATCTTTGTATTTGCAAAGAGAACACAACATAGTTCAGCAGCATCCCCTTTGAAATCCATTGGACAATCTAATGAAAGAATTCTGCAAAGAACATCAATGACATTCTTCTCAATATCAGCAATAACAAGTGCTCTTGAAGGATTTTCACTCAGTAACTTGACTAACGCAGAAATTGCAGCATGTTGCTCTCTTTCTGAGCCAGTATTAAGCATCTCCACCAAGGGTTTAATAGCATGCCGGGCATTCTCTGCATTTCTAATGTTGTCAGCTAAGAATAAACTTGCCAATGCTTTAGCAGCACTATACCTTGCAGCTCTTCCGCCTAAACGTAGCACAGCTATAATTTGATTAACAGCACCAAATGAAGACTCGTGTTTCCTTATCTCAGCACTACTAAACAAAACTCCCAACAGATCTGTGGCAGCTTCTTCAATTGCATCTTGTGGACCCAGTGAAAGGTACTTGGTAAGTGCCTCTATGGCCCCAGACTCTGCCATTGCAATCTTATTTGATGGACAATCTGTAGCAAGCAGAGTCATGATCCCAAGTGCCAAAAATGGTGCGCCTGGGCGATCTGGAATCGGTTTGAGTAGATCAACTAGGGCAGGTATTGCCTTCCGAGAAGGGGCACCAACTCTAATGTCATCAACTCTAAACAACCTCTCGAGAGCAACTTGGTCAGGATAAGGCACCAATGAAAATTCATTTGACAATTCCAGAAGATCCTGTATATCATCATCAGCACAGCCAAGCAAGGAGATAAGTCCACCCGGCGCCCCAGAATTTGCCACAGATAAAAGTGTTCCCCTGCTACCATTACAGACTAGGCTAGCTATAGATTGTGCAGCAAAATATTTGTTTGCTGATTCCTCTGACTTCAATAAATTGACAAGGGCTGGTATAGATTTCATGGTTGCATGTGCTCTTATGATATCCCTGTCTTGAAACAATATTGCCAACAACAAAGCACAACTCCACATGCTGCTATCTTCTTTATAGTCAATCTGCAGGGTCACCATAGAGTAGAAAATGTTGATATGCAGAAATAATAGGAATACTAATCTGTTATTTAACTATACATACATCAATAAGGGGGAGAGCCTTCAAAATTAACAGTTGATTGCTATGGGTGGTTTTATGCAAATAAGTAAATATTTGACATAAAACTAATTCAGATGGTACAATCTGCTGACTTTAGATTAACTAAAAACATAGTGAATAAGGCACTTGATTACCTGACTGTACTGTGAGGGGAAATTTTCAATCCTGTCAGTGAGAATCTCAATCGCTCCAGCCTCCATTATTGCAATTCTAGCTTTTTCGTCATGGCTGGCAAGAACAGACAGTAACCATATAGCTACATTGGCACCAGATATAATGGTGGTGCTGTTAGTGGATTTACCATCACTGGCATCTTTTGTATGCCTGCATATGCTGATGACTTCCTTCTTATCATTGTCCTGATTAACCAAAGTAGCCTGTGAAGAAATAAACATATCAACGAGCGACTGTACAAGATTAGCACACAAGTTTGATAAATTTAGATCCTCCACCAGCCTCTGGTGATTTTCTTTAGCAGCACAAATAAGAATTGCAGCTCCCCCAATTTTGACCTTCATATTTGTAGAACTAGAATTGATTATTCTCTTGGCTATTGAAGATATACATCCAGATGCAGTAGCAACAATCTCTCCTAACACAGAAGGCTGATCCTTACATAATCGAGATAATATTTCAATAGCTTTATCCTGCAACACCGGTGTTGAATCAGCAATTGACAGAACTATTGGGCTGATGCTTTCAGGGAATTCAGCCAAAACCATCCAAGCAGGTTTACTAAGTCCAGCGGTCTCTTTCAACCTGGACAGAATGGCAAGTGCTTCTAGAGCCTCTGTTGTCGCAACAGGTTCATTAATAGCAGAATCTAAGAAAGAAACTAATGCAAGAACAGTACCAGCACGGTTCACACAATCATTTACAGCATAATCAACTTGCCTAGAATGCAAAAGGCGAGAAATTGCTCTTGCTGCATGTATTTTTCCAGATCTTGTGCCATCACGCAATACTCTGGTAGCGGGAAAAATAACTTCCTCCACAATAACTTTCTCTGCAATTTCACTATCCAATAAAAGATTTGCCACAGCACATGTTGCCAGCTCCGCTACTTCCAAAACTGAAGAGCTAGCTAGTTCAACTAGAGAGAATAATGCATCTCTAGCATTAGCAGCTACCTCCCTATTCTCTTTAATGGAAAGAAATATTGCAGCTAGGCAACGTGAGGACTCCACTAAGATACTTCTAGATTCAACATTAAGCAACTTCATGGCTGACAAAAGAGTTTTCACAGCAATGTTGCTTTCGCTCACATCTTTCCTTGTTTCAAAAATTCCCGACAAGGCTGATGCTGACTTTGCCTGAGTTTCTTCCTTTGTGGAGCTTAATAATTTTATCATTGTATTGATCGCATCACTCGCAGCACTGCCATCACGTAGAAGGTCACTAAGAGAAACAACAGAAAGCATACTCCTCAAAGCATCTAAAACATAAACCTTGGACTCAGGTAGATCACTAGTCAATAATGCTGTGAGCTGACTGATAGTTGCTGTATCAGATTTATGAATTAAGTGATTCAAGGTCTTAGCTGCAATCTCCTTCCCATTTGGGCTTCCATTCTTCAATAGCCACAGCAATGCAGGAACTGCATCAGCGCTTTCAACACAGGCACGTATATCCTCACTGTGATCACATAGGTTCCTAAGGATTGTTGCCGAGTCTTCCTTTGCTTTGGAAGATCCCGACTCCAAAATTTGAACAAGTGGAGGTATACCACCAGCAGCAGTAATGGCCCACTTACTTTCAACATTTTCATCAGACAAAAGACAGAGCAGGGCAACAGCACATTCTTGTTGCTGTTCTGATGAAAGCCCCAGAAGTGATATCAATTGCTGAACTCCTTCACGGCCTTGAAGTGCACGCCATAGACTGCATTCACTATTGCACAGTGTCAAGAGTGCTTTTAGAAGCTCATCTTGCACTTCTTTAGCCGCCATTGTTATCAAACCAACAAGTAAACGTTTTGCATCAGAATTTGCAAGTTTAAGTGATAGTATAGGATTTCCATACAAACTAGCAAGAGCTTCAATGGTCCTTTCCTGCACAAGGAAGGGAGAACGGGGTTTAAATTGCTCGAGTAATGTCTGCTCAACTGCCAAAGGATCTGATGCTTTGGTATATTCTGCCTTGTCATCGTATATCATAAGAGCTGAAGCTAAAGCCCCTAATGTGTCAGCAGTTTGGGTAGGTGAGGAGCATGATTCAAGGCTTTTACTTAGGCTGGAGATGACGTAAGACAATCCACCAGAGATGTTTGCAAGAGCACTCATAGCATTCTCCTGTATTGCTTGAGCATACTCACCTTGCATGAACTCTTTGGAAGGAGCTATGGTAGCATTAATCAAAGCAGGAATGCCATTACAATTGGCTATCTCTTTCCTTGCATCTTGGCACTGGGCAGACAGAGATTTAATAGCACCAGCTGCTTCAGCTCTAACTGGGGCGTCATTACCAGGGCCTAAAAGTTTGAGGAGTTGTTTTGTTGCATCTGCTGTCAATAGCTTTGAGCAAAAAGATGCATCTTCCATCATCATACAGGCAAGTAAAAAGCACACATTAGCTAAAGTGCTAGACTGTCCTGTTGTCAGTAACTTCAGTAATATGTCCACTCCTCCAGACTGTACTGTTGCATTCCAGAATCTCTCAGTACCACTATAGAGATTTTTCAACGCTCCAGTCAATAAACTATCTACTACACTTCCACCCTTTAGGCCCTTTTGCAGCTGTTCCCAGAGCACTGGAACAACTCCTTCAGTTGAAAAGATTTTTGATCCAACATGATCTTTGGCATCACCTTGGGAGACAGCGAAAATTGTCTTCGCAGCAGCTACTTGACCTTCTTCAGAACTGGACTTTAGTAGACTGAGCAAAGGAGGAATACATCCTCCAAGCAAAACTTTCACCCTTAACTCATTTTCCTTACAAAGTGAGCCCAAGACAGTTGCTGCCTGTATCTTCACATTCAATGAACCTGACCGGAGAAGGGAAACAAGCACCGGAACTGCCTGAGAGTGAGATCCAACTGCACTAAAAGCATTTTCACGCATATCAATAAGCTCCAATAATTTTTTCAAGGAATACTCTTTCTCTTGCATAGAAGATGAGCTCCGACGTAGCTGCTCAATGCTTTGAGCAATACTTGCTAATGTCCCATCTGCATCCTCCATGCCGCTGCTGCTACGTTCTCTGCAATCAGTTGGGAATATAAGGCACTACAGTTTACATATTAAAATATGCTCGGCTCAAATTATCAAAAGTCATATATCAAAGCATCAAGTAAGATAGTTCTAAAGATTAGAGAGCATATTCAACCTTCCATGAATGAGAAACTCAAAAGAAAGAAAACATTTTTAGGTCTTTGCCTTTTTGAGATGACAACCAATATAATACAACAGGCGAGATTCATGGGTGCTAGCTTACTTGGCAGCAAGCATAAGTACAATCTCACTAAATCACAAAAATGTGTCAAACACGAGAAAAAAAAACATTGATTTTAGTATAACATTTCAAGTAACGGATTCATTGTTTTTTCCAGGCTGTAAAGTATTCCTTTTTCACAGAAAAATATAGACATGTTTTCCAATGTAACCAACCTCAATCCCATTTTCTGAACAGAATGGGAAGTTGGAGCCTCTGAATCTTGAGCCTTGCCATCCCCATTTCTTTCCTGCAATAAAAAAAAATGACAGCGGAGAAAGTTATATGGAATGTCTGTATATCTCTAAATTGTTAACATTGGAAGTAACATTAAACATAATAGGGAAAAAATACTAGATGCAGTTATGGAAAAATATCAATCTCGGAGTTCAATTTTCCTTTTTTATTATTTGCGTGTAACGTGCAAATCCAGTATGTCCCTTTAGTGTTGTCCTTATCATAATTACTGCTAAGGATAAAAAAAACCAATAATATGAGGAGAAACAGAAAATAAAGTTTTGAGGGAACATGGGTAAATCGTAACATGTCACGACTTGATTATACGACATAACAAGAAAGTAAATATTCTCTAGGTACTAATGATTGTAGCTTCCATTCCAGTTGACTATTTCATTTAGGCTTGCATCTTGCTTAGTAAAACACTGGAGAAATTTGAAATGTAGTATTGAAGTATGTCATATGTACTATATAGCATTTGACTTCGAGTGGAGAAAACACAACAATTAACCCACTTATAATGATGGTCAAGAATACTAAGGTAGATATGTAAACAAACTGTTGTAAATATTAAATGTAAGTAGTAATTTGTAGTATTAGTGTGAGGCTCATTAAGCAAAGCCTATTAGATTTATTTTTCTCTTTCTATTTAAGTAAGATTATTTTCATCATTGTAATTACAACTTTCAATATATCAACACCTTATTGTACAAGGTAAACAATCTAATAGTGTTATTCTTTTCAACTTTCAATATATGCAGCAACATATATTAACAAGGTTAGGTGCATAACAAATAATCTTCACTATCTAAAATTGAGTATTTCTCATCAATTTCACAATTCACATAAAACCTTTCACGTCTTGTTTTGAAGAAAAATGACACATGTTTCAATGGAAAATATAAAAAGTACTACCTCATTAGCAGCAAGGCTGGTGCCATTATTTGGAGTAAATCTCCAAGTCATCGCGGTCGCCATCTTTTGCTTCCCGTTGCACTTGAAGACGACTCTCTCCCAAGCTGGATCAGTTCAGGATACTCTCCCTTCTCCAGATCTACACTGGAGAAACCGTTACAACATCAAAACCTCCCTGTCAAATCACCGATCACATCAAATTCAGATCAAAACCAATCAAATCACAAAATCCACACAGTAATTAAAACTCAACCAAAATTATAAACACAAAAACACGATGAAAGCTACATAATCGATGCAGCGTATGATAAAGCACACGATCAAGCAAAAGCAAGTAAAATTAAACTGCGGTGTGAAATTTGAACACATTTTGAAGATGAAAAGAGCGTGGGAAAAGGAATGAAAGCGCGCGTGATAATAGAAGAATTGAGTGAAGAAAAACCTTGGGAGAGTGAGAGGCGAAACGGTTGCACGATGCAGCCGCTCGCGGAGGGAGAGAAAAATGGCGGTGAGATTCAGTTTGAGTGTTTGTGAGAAGAAATAATGAGTGTGATAAGTGTTTTATTTATTGCATGTGCGTCGAGTGTGTGTGCGCTGTAAATGGAAGAAGATGATTCGGGTGATGTTGAGGACAATACCACCGACAAAGGGACAACTGGTTCAAGCTCTAAGCCTCTAACTCATTTACTCTACTCTTTTCTTTTCTTTTTTAATTAATTTTCTTATCTATTTATCAAGTGTATTATTTTTAAATTAATTAATTAATGGATAAAATAGTTTGTAATTATTTACTAAATAAAGAATAAATTGTGACTACCACGAAAACATTTTTAATTTTTTTAATAAAATGGTAGATGGCATTTTTAAAAATAGAATAGTTGTTCCTGTTGACGATTTACTTTGGAGTTGATTAAATTATTTATTAGGTGAACTATCTGTTCATTTTTAAAGTCAAATTCTACCCTCAATAACAAATTTTAACTATTAACTCTGTTCTTAAATATAAGATTTTATAGATTAAATTATACTAATTAAAAAAATTTATTAAAATATTAAATTGGTTGATTATTTATAAATTTTACAAACATATTTTTATAAGAGAAAAATAATTAATATTTATATAAATCTATTTATTATATATTGTAAAAAAAAACATGTAATATAATTAAAGATATGTTTAGAAAAAATAACCAATTCATTCTAAAAATTGAAAAGAATTTTATAAAAAAAGAGAAGAAAAAAATTAAATAGCGCCGGAGGTAGTATACTGCAATGAAAAAGGATAAATAAATATTATATACTACTTGTTAGTAATTTTCTATTAGTTTTAAACATATAAGATATAAATTGTTTTAATTTTTTAATATGTACGAAAATAACAAAATGATATATAATAAAAAATGAAAAGGTATTAATTTTTTTAAAAATTATAATAAAGAGTTTACAGGTAATGCACAGTCGAGTAAATTAATGTTACATATAATTAATTAAAAAATTTATTCTTATTATATTATATTAATATTTTAAAAATAAAAATATATTTTAATTAAATATTACATGCTTTTATTGATTGATAATATAAAAATATTTTATATCATTCATATATATTTCTTGTTAAATTATAAACACTTTGTGTTGTTAAATTTGACTTTCGCTGAATCGATAATCTCAAATCTAAAAAATCATAATATTAGTATATATTAATATTTAATTAGCAATTTAATTGTATTTATTAGAATTGTTTGAAAAATTCATAAAATCAAACTGAATCACATAATTAAACTGTACTGTTATTAAATATTCAAACTATTTTTTTAGTTAATGAAATAAACCATAATTTTTTTAACTGTTCGATAACTAAATTGAAATTAACTAAACATATGGTATGATATTACTTGGTTTATGTTTCAAACTTTGGTTTAAGTTAAAATTTTGGTTTAGTAGTATTTTTTATCATTAAATTTATTTTAAACATAAAAAATTAATTTCTTAAAAATTAATGTAAAAAAAAAATTAATTTACGTGATAAGTGAAAAATAAACTGAAAGTTCAATAATTATAATTAATTAAGTATAAAACTTTATTTTTCACATGCATTACTTATTCATAATATTTAATTTCAAAAAAGAGGTCGTGTGATATTTTAGTATGTATAGAACTTTTAAATTTTTTAAATAAGGGTGTTCCCATGTTAGATTATTATCTAATTTAATTAAACTTAATATCTGACTCAATCAATAGTCTTTAGTTTGGGTTGAGTATTCAACCTCTACTTTTAAAATTAAATTCGAATTAAATCAATCCGCTCAACAACGGATTAGGTTGAGTTGGGTTTGTGGGTCATCTACTAAATATAATTTTTAAATTATAAATAAAATATCAATTTAATTAATAAATTTATTTTATAAAAACATTATAAAATTATAAAATTTTAGTATTTAATTTGAATACAATTTATCATTTAATACTTAAAAATTGTATACGATTAAGATTAAGTTAAAAAAATATAGGGTTAATAGCTATTTTACTCTCTATCATATGGGCGAGTTTTGAAAAATCTCTGTAAAAAAAATTAGTTTCTCTCCCTAACATATGAGACTCAATCACCAGAATCTTTGATGTGTCAATTTTTTTTAATTTATTATTATTATTTTTAATGATGCAGATGTGTTAATTGGTTTTTTTTATTATTATTATCATTTATTTATTAATTCCAAGTAGCAAATTTATTACTATTATTTAGTTGACTTTTTTATTATTATTTATTTTTAATTCCAAATGACATATTTATTATTATTAAAAAACAATTTTATCTATTTATATAAATCTAAAAATATCCTAATCTCACCATCTTCTTGAATATGATTCATATTCTTGGAAATAATAGAAAATAGAAATAAAAGATTTATCACAATAAAAGTTCCAGATTTAAATTTCGGTCAAAAATTTTAGATTTTTCTAAAATTTTTAGATTTTAGATTTTCTAGATTCTTACTGCCAAATTAATAGTCAATATCTTCTTCCTAAATTTGATTTCAACCAACACTAATTTCTATTTTTTTCTTCTCAAATCCATAAATCTTACTATCAAATTCATAACCAACATTTCTATTAATATTCTTTTCAAATTTCGAATCTAAAGCAGATTATCCACCGCCCTCATCGCCTTCTGTCGAAAAGAGTCTTGTGAGGAGGGTTCTATCACTATAAAGATTTAAATTTTGAGAAAAATTAGGAATAAAATAAGGGTTTATCAAATGGGGCAAGAAGAAAAAGGGTCTTGAAATAGCTTTTCTGTATATGTGCATAAGAAGAAAATTGATGAAATTGAACGCTTAGCCATTGAAATTGAGGAGTTGGGAAAAAGAAGAAAAAAAATAGTGTATCAAAAGGGGACATAAGATTTTCGAAGAAAAATAATTTAGTGAAATTTAAAATTGAAAATAGAAAAATAAGAGTAGAAGCACTACGCCAAAAATAAGTTTTAGCAGCACATAAAAGAAAACGCTTTTGGAAAAAAGCGCTGCTGTAGGTTTTAAAAAAAAAATCGCTTAAAAAAGCGCTTTCAAAGGGTGTCTTAAGAAAGCGCTTTTCAAAAGCGCTTCTAAAGGTCACCCTTAGAAAGCGCTTTTTGGGAAGCGCTGCTAAAGCTGGCCTTTCAGAGGGTACCTTAAGAAAGCACTTTTCAAAAGCGCTGCTAAAGGTCAGCCTTAGAAAGCGTTTTTCCAAAGCGCTGCTAAAGTTGGCCTTTAGAAAGCGCTTTTAAAAGCGCTGCTATAGGATATGCTACGAAAGCGCTTTTTGATGTAAAAGCGCTGTTATAGATGACCTTTAGAAAGCGCTTTTAAAAGCGCTTTCGTAGGTAGTTTTATAATAAATATCAAAACACAATTCGTATCACTTTTCTATTCTCAGTCAGATTTTCTTCACGAAAAAACCCTAAACCAGAGCTTCTACGGCGGTCAACGACGCTCCACTTCTCCGGCCAACTGCAATTCGTATCAGGTTTCATTTTTTTCCTCATCTCGTATGTGTTTGTCTGGTTTTCGTGTGCTTTTGTTTGGTTAATGATTTTGAGCAAACATGGTTTCTACTGTCATAAAAGTTATTAAGAAGTTGTGCATAGAAGTAACATGCTAAGAGAGAAATAATGGAGAGTAACATGCTAAGAGAGAAATAATGGAGAGTGTCACACATAATGGAGAGTGTCTTTGTTTACGTTTAATTATGTCATGGGTGTTTGGTTTGTTGTGTTTTATTGGTTCTTTCATGTACAGAGAACATGACTTCTTTAGAGGCATTGAAATAATACTATGATATTATTGTGAACTAGAAAAAAATGCTTAATTAATTATATAGACTTACATTAACAAGTTGTGCATTGGTAAAACAAGCTAAGAGAGAAATAATAGAGAGCGTGACAAAATATTTAATAAAGGTAGCCATATTGTTAACTCTATTAATATATTGTTTTTTTCGTGTGCTTTTTATGATTGATTTTGAGCAATGATGGTTTCTTATTTATGTGTTCTACTCGTCTCTTTTCTTGGTAGGAATGTATTATACTTGTGTACTTAAGTAGTTGATAGAATAAAATGAATTTAGTGAAAAGTTTTGAGTATTGGTTTTGTTATATGGTTGTGCAAGAGCAAGTGCAAGTTTTGAGTATTGGTTTTGTTTTCGAATTTATCATTTAGCTCAGATTGACTCAGAAACCGTAAACCATGGATAAGACATGGATGTATTCCAATCGATTATCATTTAGAGGAAAAAATTGTAAGTAAATATAAACTCTACGATCTTATTAATTCTCTCAATGTGTTATAATTTATGATCTTAAGACTTGTGTCAATGCGTAGTTAGAAGAGACGAAAAGTGACGCAACATCACTACCAGCACATTTGTTGTGGAAGGAAGCTCGTGTGGGCAAGGATCAAGTTGTTAATCCTGATCTTCAACATGTGTATGATGAATGTGTAAGTATAAGATTGTGTCTTTAATTAAATCAAATGTTTATTAATATTTAAATAATTTTTTATCTCCTCTAATAATTTTCGATATGTAAATAAATTACATGAGACCTTGTCGTAATTGGTATCCCCAGGTGAGGATCAGGATACCAGGAGCGTACTTAGTCGAGCACTAAATATTGCTGAGTATCCGGGTCGGGTGAGGGGTAAAGGTCATGGTGTGACTCCAACCTCTTTGTATAAGCATCCAAGGAGAAGAAATCCTAGCAATGCAGAAGTGATGCAAACATTGCAGGATTTACAAGCTAAAGTCCGTGAATTGCAGAAGGATAAAGAGAGATATATGGCGGAAAAGAGCAGTTCACAGTTGAAAGAAATTAGTGACAAAGTTAGTATCAACTGTCAGCATAAATTTTCTGAGGTAATTTTCAATATATATTCGTTATTATTATAGAATATTTTTAGTCACTTCTAACGGTTATTATTGGTTTAGGGCATTTCATCTTGCCAGCTATACCTATCGTCGCCGACTTATCGACTAGTTGGCAAGGGAAAAGTCCATAACACTTTGGGAGATTTACTTCACCATAGACCGCTTCCGGATGGACACATGAAAGTATCAGTTGATATTGCTTTAGATATGGATGCGTTGTTGCCGATACCTGACATTGTTGCTGAGACCACATTGTTGCGAGATGCAATAGGATCTTTTGTTGCATGGCCATCAGACCTCATTTTCATAGATGATCAGGTATGTTGAAAACCATTATGAATCTTTAAGTCTTCAACTGTCAGTTCTGACCTCAGTTATTTCCACGGTAATTATAGACTCCTACAAAACCTGCATCTAAGGGTAAAGGGATTTTGCAGCACAATGAGTCTGATGTATCACAAAAAGAGGTATGTTTAAAGTGTTAATTATATGATCCGAATAAAAAACTGCATAATTTTATAATTTAACTGAGTCTATATGATTTTTAGGTACCTTTTCAAGGGTTACAACAAGTGAGCCAGAAAATCGTTGGCGTACCACCCAAGAAAAGGGTTCCTACTAGATTTTTCCCTCGATACCGGCAGTATCTTGAAACAATAGTGGGAACAACAGATTTGATGGATGGTGGTATTCGTCAAATGGATATGGATCAAGGTATCTTTGGTTTTCCTTGCACCGAAATAATTGGACATGAGGACGTGGAAGAGATTTTCTGTCATAAAGAATTAGGCGTCAGTATTATGCACGCATGCATCCGGTAACCCCATCTTTATATTATGTAATTAGCTGATTTTTAAAAAAAAAATTCAATGAATATAGTCTAATATTAATTATGTTTTTATTTAAGGTTGTTATATGAAAAATTGATGTGCGGGAATCAATTGTCAAACATATTCCATTTCGTGTCTTCCTCCCGTGTCAGCGGAGCGACAATTGGTAGGGAACCGGATTCAGTAAGAGAGCACTTAGTCGAAAGATTCATGGCAACTGGCAGTACAGAAAGCTTATATCTTTGGGCGTATAATACTATTCCTACAGGGTTAGATTTTCATTCTAAGTTCATTTTAATATTTGTAATTTTTGCGTAGAAATTTTTTTTCTAAATTGTTGTTTTAATTTATAGACGTCACTGGTTGTTGGTTGCTATCGATCCTATAAAAAAAGTGGTCTATTATCTGAATTCGGTTGACGGTGATTGGACAAATTATCCGGATATGAAGTTAATGATTGATACGTAAGTGAGATTATTCTAAATATTTGTGTGTATTTATATATTTAATTATTTTTGTGACATTGTTCTAAATATATATTTTTATTTTGTTAGAGCGATAAAAGTATTCCAGTGTCAAAGAGAAGCTCGGGTACGACGGTCTAAATCAAACAACATTAATTGGATCAAAGTGCAGGTATATTAATTTCCACTATTTTGCTTATAATATTTATGCTATTTGATAAAACAATACAACTATATATTCTTATTTGTTTTTCTATGTAGTATCCTCAACAACAAAATGATATAGATTGCGGATACTTCGTTATGCGGTTTATCAAAGAAATCCTTGAACTGAATCAAATAGAGATTCCAGTCACGGTATGGATTTATAACTTAGGATTTGTTTTATTATTTCTCGGATATTTCATATAATTTTTTACTTTTAACTAAATCATGCATATTATGTTTTGTTATGTAGTACTTCGATGAATACAAATGTGCACATTACACGAAACTTCAGTTGAAAGAAATCAAAGAGGAATTGTGTCAATATTTTATTGAGCAGAGAATCATATAAGGTATGAATACATTATTATGTTCAAACCTCGCAGGACCAGGACCTTAATACATAATTGACCGTGTTTCTTTCATACATTAGGACTGGTTTAATTGTTGTTAGGGTTGATTTTGTAAGACTGATTTTGAGTTACAATGCTGATAACAATGGTTTTTATATATTTTGAGGTACAAAAATGGTGTACATATATTTTGGATTACAATGGTATACAATGCATTACTGCGGTTTATGAATTACAGGTTATGGGAACTGGTTTATATAAATAATATGCTGCAAACAATGCAGGTATATGAATTATATAAATTATACCTCTAAAAAAACACCATATGAAAGCGCTTTTTCAAGAAAAACGCTGTCTTAGGTAACCTATGAAAGCGCTTTTTCACAAAAAGCGTTGTCTAAGGTAAATATATGACAACGCTTTTCCAGGCAAAAGCGCTGTTAAAAGACCACCTATGAAAGCGCTTTTTCAGAAAAAAGCGTTGCTAAAAGCCTATCTAAGACAGCGCTTTTCCAGAAAAAAAGCGCTGCTAAAAGAAAACTTATGAGAGCGTTTTTCTAGAAAAAAGTGTTGCCTTAGGTAGACCTATGAAAGCGCTTCTTCATAAAAAAGCGCTGCCAAAGAATACATATGGCAGCGCTTTTTCGTAAAAAAAAAAAAAACGATGTCTAGACCTACGGAAACGCTTTTAAGCGTTGCTAAAGGGCAAAAAAAGCGCTTTCATAAATCTTTTTTGATGTAGTGAAGAGTGATGAGAAAGTATTAAAATCTAATTCAATGAATTTTTTCAAATATTGGAAGAGTGAACAGAACTTTTTTTTTAAGCATAAACAACTTTTGTTTTTTGGATTAGGAAAAAAAATTAAAAATTGATTTATTATTTCTAATTTTTGTTGTAATTTATTTAACATTTTATTTAAATTTTAATTTGTTTTAAGTTTATAATAGTATATATTCAAAAATAAAATAAAAATGACATGTGTTATAAGAAGAAGAAAAATTGGAATAACAAGATATTGAAAAAAAAACACAAATAATAATATTTCGGAAAAAATTACTCAAATAACTATGTTTCAGAAATTGATTAAGTGGTTCAGCCATTTCATATGCCACATGCACTTAAATTACATGTAGGCGTTATATGCAATGGCACATGCAGTGCTCTCAAGTCAAGTGAGATGACACATGCACTCTAATTTCGAGGGGAGACGTCATCTCATTTGGCTCATACATGTATATGCGTTTTCTAAAATTGCTTGTAGGAGCCAAATGGGATGGCGCATCCTCTTAAAATTAGAGTGTATGTGTCATCTCACTTGGCGTGAGAGCACTGCATGTGTCATCTCATCTGGCGCCTAAATACAATTTTAGATGCATGTACCACATGAGATGGTTGAACCACTTAATCAATTTCAAAAGCATGGTTATTTAGTTAATTTTTTTTGAAACGTAATTATTTGTGTTTTTTTTTCAATACATTGTTATTCCAAAAAAAATCGTATTATAACATTAAAAGCCATGTGGCATTTTAAAAAATATAATTAATAAAAAAGACAATTAGGTAGGTCATGTCATTAAAAAAATTAGAAAATAAAAAAAAATATTTGCCATATCATTTTTTTTATGATTAGATTTCTTGAAGGGCCTAAACAGCGGAATCTTGGGGCGAATGCAATTTTTTTACAAGGGTTTTTCAAAACTCGTCCATATGATAGGGGGCAAAATAGCTATTAACCTTAAAATATACAAATGATGCAAAATATAATTTAAAAAACAAGATATCTCTCTCCGAATAAATAAATTTGATCTCTTAAATTTGATTTAGACTTAGACTTTTACAATTAATAAAAACTATAATAATATTAAAAAAAATATATGCATGGTAAGAATTATGCTAGATAATTTATAAATAAAATAAAAATAGCGTGACATGTCAATGGATTAGATTCACAGGTTTGTGAGTTTAAAATTTCAAACCTGTTACCCAAATAAATACCAATGGATTTGAATGAGTTGGTTCAAATTAAACCCGTACATAATTGAGTTGAATAAAAATAAAAATTGAATTGAATTGCGTGAATTAGTTAGCAAATTGACTCCTACTCTTAGATTAATAACATGCAATGAACAAAATAAATTTTTAAATTAAAAGCAAAGGTCATACATAATAATGATTTTTTTATAATAGAGAAATACTAACATTTAACTTCTTTTAATGAAACAATATAAATTTTATAATGAAATAGTATATATAAATATATGTCTTTATTTATTGGTTGCTTTTGAAAAATTATTTAAAATTTGATTTGAACAATATATGTTAACTTGTTTGATTTTTAATTTTGTATTTTTAATTTGAATTTTAATGATACATAAAAAGTATTATATAAGATAATTTAAAATGATTTTTAAAAAATATAACAGTTGTGTTTACCATAACAAATAATTTACTTAAAAAAGTAGTTTATTAATAATTTGATATGATATATTAAACTAATTATTTGATTCAGTTCGATTTTAATTAGATCTAAACGATTTTATTTAATTCATATAAATTTTTATTATGAAGCATTTAATTTTTTCAATAAATCATACAATGAAAAGTCCTAATACTTACATATTAGACTTCTTTAACTATAGTTGCATATATATCATGTCATGGATCTATCTCCGAGTTTTTTGTGCTTATTTGGCAAGCAAGAATATATTGTTGTTATTTCTCTTTTTATTTTCACACTGTGGAGCAGACAACCGTTGATGCTTGATGATGGTAATGGAATCCTTTGATTTTTCAAATAGGAATAATTGAGACACGTTAGATAGTTATAGTGGTCTTTAAAAAAATCTTGTTAAGAAGGGGGAGATGTGGACTTGATTCTGATGTGAAAGACAAACTAATTAGCTACATGTTCACATATTATTCTATTGTGTTATGCTAGCTGGAATGGCAACTGGCAATTATGTGGTTATTAGATTATCATGCAATAAAATAAAGTAGGTGGCTACTAGTCATGTGATTTGCATTTGCAGCCTCATAAGCATTTGTTGTTCCAATCATTGGTGTTCTTCCTATTTAGCTCTTTCAGGTACTAAACATTACTTGTTTTTTTAAAAGAGAAATTAGAGAAAATCGAAAATTTACCTATGACCCAAACAATATGTCATCACCGTCCTTACCATTTTTTTTTCAATTTTTTTTCTTTTCAAAAGTTTTTCGATGATCAATTGAGAAAATTTGTCTAAAATATATTTGGTCAAATATTTGACCAATTGAGAAAACTTGATCAAATATTTTGTTAGTGTTTCATATGGGAGTCAAAATTGAGAAGAGAAACGACAGTGATAGTACATTGTTGCTTTTGATATGGTGGAGTGGATGATCTGCAAGATTAGCATTGCAACAATAAAGTTAATATGTGAGAGAAGAGTGAAGTAAAATTAAATTTGAAACATGTAAGTTGTGATTTGCGGATAGTCGTTTGATGCATTTGTAATTAAGATCTCTTGTGATCATTAGGATGATAATCTCCATGCCCTAGGAAGATTTTAGAAAGAGTGAGACCCATTCCTAGTGGTTGGTCGGAGTCGATGTGGTCGGTCCAAAACAGTTGCCCCTCAAGTCCTTGTCGAGGTACAGGTAGGCGAGGGCTTGATATTGCATACTCAAATTCCGACCACCCTCTGGTCATTTTTAAAACAAATGAAGGAGAAGTGTTTCAATTTCTTTATGGAATCGTGTATTTAACGCATCATACCTCAAACGTCTTTTCGAAGGTATCATCATTACGGCTCTCGGGAACCGAAATTTTTGAGTGTTGTGTGTGAGTGATTAGACGTGTTTGGTAAAACCTCTTTGCATACTAGAATATAATCTTCTTTTTAGAAGGATATGTGACATTTTCTTGTGAGTCTTTATTTTCAAGTCTAACAGTTACCTTCTTCTTTAGCGTTTCGTTTTCCTACAACTGTAAAGTTAGTGCGATATGAGCAAGAAATTATAGAAAAGTATTTACAAGTCCTAGAAGGATACTCCATCTTCTGTGATGGATCATGTTTACTCTTCCACTGTTTTTGTTTTTGCTAAAGCAAGTGGTCTTGATGATGCTTTTATAGAAGTTGATACGTCTTCTAATTGGAAGATCTTGAGTCCTTCTAAGGACGAAAGAATATGCGATAAGTATGGTGTTTGCGCCATTCTTTTTTATGAATGCATTTTTTCTATCATGGATCTTCATCTCCCCTTCGCTGCTTTTAAAATGAAGGTTCTTAAACATTTGGCCATGGCTCCTTTGCAACTTCATCTTACATGATGGGCTTACATGAAAGTCTACTAGTATTGGTGTGGACGCGTGAATGGAAAGCCTTGTGTGATCCTTTTTTTCATCTCTTCAAATATTATTGTGACCCTGCGACCTGAATTAGGGGTAGAGGATTACTCTACTTGGAATCGACTATCCATTGTTGTAGACCTCTTCCGGAGCTTCAATCTTCGAGGGTCAATTTTTTTGGTAACCCCCGTCGGTCCTAAAATCGTGTTGTAGTTTGTGACATCTGTGTGGAGTAGATGGCAGATGTGTCGATCTACTCTCCAAGTATTGGAACAATGGTTACTTTTGGCTGGGAAACCGTCTTTGTGTATATAATGAAAAAGATCTTCTTGATGAAGCTCAGTATTAGAAGGGTTAGTTAGTAAAGTTCCTCAACAATCAAGGATACACTAGAGGAGGTTTTCCTATAAAAGAGATAAAAAAGAAACTCTAGAAGCGTCTTATTTATGTCTGGTTTCTATTAAGAGATCATTCTAAAAAAAAAGATAAAAACCATTTTTGGTAAGATTTAAGTCCTTTAGGACTTTCGATATTTTTTATATGTAATTCTCTGATGTATTTGCTTTACTCATAATTGTATGTAAAATATATGGATAATCAAGAGAAGTTTCAGCTTCTAAGATAAGGAATACAACTGATAAGGAGTGATGTCGTTACGGAGGCCTTGCCGACTTTAACGAAAGTTTCGGGCTCGACTACCCGCCCCATATTGACAAAATTTAGCTCCTGCCCTACTGAGAGTTGTCGGCATCCTCATTTAGATGATGATTGTTGTAACATCCCCTAAATCCCTCCGTAATAATATGGCATAATCAGAGTAAATTATCATGCATATCAAAAGAGGGTGTCACATGTATTTTAAAACCAATACAAATACACCGGTCATACTCATAACACGCATTTAAAATCATATTTCATACACATATGCATGTCTTAACTAAATAATTCTCTTTTCAAAACAATATCAATAATTGATTCTCATAATAGAAATCATGTATTAAAACATTAGACACTAAAGGCCAATCATCACATAATCTCAATACACCATAATGTAAAAGAGAGTATAACAAAACATCTCTTATAAAAACATGAGCTTAAACGTTTTCCCGTGTTACATGACCATAATATGACTCACTACCTAAATACGGATGAACAAAGAACTAGCTTCTCCGAATAATCCTTGTGAGAAAGCACCACTACTCTTCGGTACCTGAGCGATGTCATATAAAAGTAATTACCACCATAATTACTTCATTAACCAACTAAAACCAGTTTTATCAAAGATTTTCAAGGACATATAAGTCATTACAATTTCTAATATTTAATTTAATTTAAAATTTCTTTTTACTTTATCTTAATCATTTATTCAACTACATTTAACTTATACACGTATAATACTTACAATTTTCAATGCATATATTCAAATAATTAATTTTGATATTCATTCCAATATTTTATGTCTCTTTGTATTCTAAATTTTTCGTGAATCTCAAAAGTTTAGTCTTCCATTCAATTAAATTTAAGCTTAGATCTTTCCATAATCCATTCATATACCATATTATTGGATCTTTCATTCTTTGGTTTCGTTTTTTACCCACTTATATAACAAAGTCCTTCCTTTTTCATTCATATAACAAAAATGTCTTCTTCATCTTCTGGAAAAAAATCATGTGGCCATGTCCTTCGTTCGCTTTCCCCTTCTGATATATTTTGTTCATATACACAATTTATAAATCCTTTCTCTACACCCTCATGAGCTTTTGCTTCTTCTATAAATATTTTTTCATCACTCAGCTTTACTCAGACACCCCAAACTCTTGTGTTGTCGATTTACGATTCTAGATTGATCCACGGTCTATCTAATTGAATTGTCCCATTTCAAATCATGTTATCACAATAAAAAATAAATGTTTAATTTCGGCTCAGAGAAAGATATGCATGTGTTCGCCAACAAATCATTCAAGTTGGTTCAGATGCAATCTCACGAAATCACTCTTTTCATAGTCTAAATTTTAATTTTCTTACCTTATCTATAAACATTTCTATCTTCTCCATTACAAAAGAACCAAATTTTACTTCTATTCAACACTAAACCATATTTTTATTTGCTATTCTCTTTCAGTTTTGTGTTATTATATGCCTATTTTTCAATTTTATATATGCACACCATGTGTTTACAAAATTCTGTTGTGGATTCTCATCAACATTAACATCACTTTAATATATTTCCATCTTGCAAGTTGGTTAAGCAATAAATATATGCTTCACTTTCATTTTTGTTGGGTGTTTTATCTTTAATTTACACAAGGAGAACTGATCGACTACATTTTTGTTAGTTTGTACTTACAAGAGGAAGATGAGTTGAATGAAAACTTGCATAGTTGTACAACAAAGGCGCAAAACTAAAGACGACATGCTCAAGAACATTGTTGCAAAAGGAGCAGGAAGAGTGTAAGAATCAAGATGGGTGTTTTCTTCAAAGTGGGTTATCATTTTGGTACTGAGATTGGTGTCCTTACAAGTTCCATGTTATTGCCTGAAATAGTAATGATGTGAAGTTATAATATCTAATAGTGTTACATTCAAACATTCAAGTAATATAAGGTTGTTGTTGGAAGATTTAAGATATTGAGATTCTTGATCTTAATGATGTTCATTCAAATAATATTATTTATTGTTTTAGTAGTAATGATGCACTATAAACTTAACTGTAATACTTTGTTTTAGTCTTATCTTATATATTTGCGAGTGTTGTATTTTTCCGTACATTGAGATGATCACTAACTTCTACGAAAACTCTATCATATTTCCCTTTCTCACACTAAATTACAAAATGACTATTTTTAAGTTTTCAAATATTTGTATAAAAAAGAGAACAATTATATATTGATTTCACTTTTTTATTTGAAAATCTTCAAAAATAATAAACAAAATGATTAAAAATGTAACACTTCTATAATTTTTAGTTAGAACAGAAAACAAAATAAAAATTCCAAACCAAACATGCTATTTCAACTGACCCAATCATTTTCTAGATAGATATAATATGAACAAAATCACTCGCCCGTACCGCTGATATGTACTTGAAATAGAATTGAAAAATAGCAGGAAAAGATATTAATCAACAATGTAAAAACATGGCAAACTGACATCTATTGTTATTATAATTGGAACTGATAGACTAGACTATATGAAAATTGACAACTTATCTAATAGGCACTTCACTCACAAAAGGTTCTAGCCAGTGGCAGATCTGGGGGACAGGAGAAGGCCACAACCAGCCATTTATTTAAAAAAATTATATACTGGAAAATACAAAATTATCCCTTATATAAAATCCTAATTTATTTTCTACCCTTATGTGAAATCAGGATTAGGATAGAAAACAAACACAAAACCAGAAGCTAAAAAACTTTCACACTTCCGCCTTTCTCATTCGCTGTCACCGTCGGAATCGAAATAGTGCTGCTGTCGGAATCGAAACTACTAAAAGTGATTTCTTGTATCTTTGATTCATCTAACAAGTAATACGTAAAAAACTTTATTCATTAATCATGGATTTTTCTTTTCTTCTTCTTAGATTGATTGTTTGCTGGATTTTTTGGGTGTTCTTCTTCCAAAAACTTATAATTCTTATCTTCTTCCAAAAACTTATAATTCTTATCTTCTTCCACAATGGGCATATATATGACTTCATGGTTCTTCTTCTTGTAATTTTCAAGTTATTAATAATGAAAATAATTAAATAGTGTAAACAATTAGTTATAATTAATGGTTGTAATGTGTATACAATATACACTATGTTAGTATACTCTTAGAATTAGTTGTAATGGTTATAATTTGTCTCATTTTGATTTAGATTTGATTTATAATTTTTTCTCAAGTAAACTACAAATGGACTCATTCAGTTTATAATTTTTTTCTCTTTTAATTTCTATGTTCTCTAAATTGATTTTTGGATTGATATTATAGAAAAACTAAAGATGAATAATAGAAAAATTGATTCTTTTTTCAAGCGAAAAACATGTGAAATTGAAAGAGAGGAGAGAGATGGAGAAATTATAATCCCTACAATTGAAGAGCATTGTGGTTTTTAGAATCCAACAATTGAAAAGTATCATGGTTTTGAAAATTCTTTGGAACACGATCCTGGAAAGCGTCCTCCAATTTGGTAATATCCACCAAATCAAGTGGATGCAATACAAAGAGCTTGTGTAAAATGGGGTCCATATCAAATTCATTTAGAAAGTTATATTTTGTATGGTAGAGATGATCATCCAATAAGGTTTCAACACACTTGGTTTAGCATATTTCCCTCATGGTTAGAATATTCACCATCCGAAGATGCTGCATATTGCTTATCATGTTAGCTATTTAGCAAAAAACCAAGTGGACGTCCCAGATCAAATGTCTTCATTTCTATGGATTTTAGAAGTTGGAAGAAAGTTAGGAATGGAAAACATTGTTCCTTTCTTAAACACATAGTGCTCACCACAGAACAATGCAATGAAAGCTTGTCAAGACTTGTTGAATCAAGATGGTCATATTCGAAATGTTATTCAAGTGCAAAGTTTGAGTCAAAGAATGAATAATCGGCTATGTCTCAAGACTTTAATTGACACTGTTCGTTGGTTGGTGCTTCAAGCTTGTACTTTTAGAGGTCACGATGAAACTAACAATTCAAAAAATCAAGGAAACTTTCTTGAGTTGTTAAAACTTTTAGCATCTTATAATGATGAAATTGCAAAAGTTGTGTTGGAAAATGCTCCACAAAATTACAAGTATACTTCATATCAAATTCAAAAAGAGATCTTGCAAATTCTTTCTAGTAGGGTGAAAAAGCATATTCGTGAGAAAATTGGTAATTCCAAATTTTGTATTATTGTCGATGAAGCTCGTGACGAGTCAAAAAAGAAACAAATGACTCTTGTATTAAAATTTGTTGATAAAGGTGGTTTAATACAAGAGAGATTTTTTGATGTGGCACATGTTAAATACACCACATATTTAACTTTAAGGAAGCAATATGTGATATACTTTCTCGATATAACCTTGATGTTTCTAACATCCGCGACCAAGAGTATGATGGTGCTAGCAATATGAGAGGAGAATGAAATGGTTTACAAACACTCTTTATGAAGGATTTCCCTTATGCATACTATGTTCATTATTTTGCTCATTGATTGCAACTTGCGTTGGTTACATCATCAAGAGAGGTAAAAACAATTAATCAATGCTTTGATAAGTTAATTTTTGTTGTAAATATTGTTTGCTCCACTACAAAGCGTCATGATGAGTTACAAGCTGCCCAATTAGAAGAAATTTCATATTTGTTAGAAATTGATGAGATTGTAAGTGGTAAAGGTGAAAATTAAGTTGGTACTTTGAAACGAGCGGGAGATACTCGTTGGGGATCATATTATAATTCTATTTGTAGCTTGATAAACATGTATGAAGCAACTTGTTCAGTTTTAAAAAAATTGCGAATGAAAGAGGAGATTATGATACACGTGGGGATGCTGACAATTGTTATAATTACTTGAAGGCATTTGATTTTATATTTATTTTGCACTTGATGAAAGAAATTATGGGGATAACATATATGCTTTGTCAAGCCTTACAAAAACAAAAACAGGATGTAGTTAGTATTATGCATTTGGTTCGTTCAACAAAGAGTTTTATTCAAGAATTTAGAGAAAATGGTTGGGATATATTGTTTACTAAAGTGATATCATTTTGTTAAAAATATGGTGTTGAGATTCCTGATCTTAATGATGTTCATTCAACAACAAGATTTGGACGCTCCCGTCTTGAAGAAAATCGAGTCACAATTCAATATTTCTTTAAAGTTGAAATCTTTTTCACTACGATTGACAAACAGTTACAAGAGTTGAATAAAAGATTTAGTGAAGCAATGGATTTGTTAACCATTTCTTGTGCTTTGTCTCCTAAGGATGGATATAAAGCTTTTAACATTGATACTATTTGTTCTTTAGTTGAAAAATGTTATCCTATGGATTTTAGTGATTAAGAGAAGAATAATTTGCAATTTCAACTCCAACATTTTCTTTTTCTTGCTCGTCAAGCATTAAACTTGAATAACTTATCAACTATTCAAGAACTATGTTCATGTTTGGTTGCATCTGGAGAGGCTAAAACTTATTTTTTGATTGATAGACTACTTCGTCTTATCATGACTTTTCTTGTTTCTACGACAACAACTGAGAGATCTTTTTCAGCAATGAAAATTATCAAGACTAAGTTGAGAAATAAGATGGATGATGGATTTCTAGCGTGACCGTATATATTAAAAGGGAAATTAGTGCAAACATTAATTATAAAAGTATTATTTTAAGATACTTTTAAGTCATATAATTTATTTTTTTGATAATTAACTTTAAATATTTTTTAACTTTAATATTTTATTTAAAATTTTATTTATATTTTATTCATAATATTTATTTTACGTTAGCGTCCATCCCAAAATTTTTTATCGAGCTGCCAACTCGTTCTAGCTTCAATTTAATATTCATGTGGGCTTTTTAATAGTCACTAGCTTCACTTTTATTACATCATTTCATCTTCAGCGTGTATCACATTGATTAATATGACTTTTTGCAATGTGATACACAAGAATTTTTATTTTCCATCTCGAAGCTTTAGCTTTAGTGTGTATCACAAATTTTTTTATTGATTAAACTTCCTTAGTAAGGATTAATATATTAGTGAAGAATTGTAAATGTTTTTAAACTTTCTATGTGATTATGTATCATTGATAGCTTTTAAAAATTTGGTAAAATTTTTGTCTTTTTTTTTTTTTGCCATGGAAAATCAATTTAGAATGTCATCTATGTGTTTCCCATTTGTTATAGTATTTTCATTCAATGTGATTCTATTATGAAATAGAAAATATATCATGATAAGTGACATATGAAGTGTTTTATATACAAAACATTTTGATGTGAATATGCAATTATATCATTATTTTGTTTGCCTATTATATTTCCCCCCCTAATATATTACTATATATTAATACTACTTTTTATATTATTTGAGATTATTAAAAATCAGAAATCAAAAAACAGTAAAATATTTAATTTAAACGGTTTGCAGATTTTGGATTTTACTGGCTTGATTTGTATATTTGTTATTTAATATTAAAATATTAAATATAAATTAAATTAAAAATAGTTTAAATTAATATATAATACAAATTATTATAATATTAATTAATATATACCTATAAAAGATGAAAATATTTAGGATAATAATACTAAAAATATAATGGGTATGAATTAAGAAATTAAACTTTAATATACGATAAATATTATATACAATATAAAACTAAATGTAATATAAAAATGAAATTATTGTACAATTGTTAGATATGATTTAAAAAATAATTTTTATGACATTTATTTTATGGTTTAAATATTTTTAATAAAGATAAGAGAAAGATGTTAAAATCATAACTTTTTGCAGAAAATTAGTGTGACATTTAGTTTCAATCTCATGAATAGAAATATCATATTTATAATTATTTTTTCTATATAGCACATAAAAAATAATTAATTAAATAATAAGCATGTTCTTAATTAACTAAATATCACTCAATAAAACTTTTTTAACTACGTATTCATTTCGTCCCTTGAACATCTTATTTTTTTAATCTCCTCATCATTCCTTTTTCTTTTACAAACAATAAAATCAAATCAATTAATGTATTGGATTTTTTAATAGAAAGTTATTAAAAATATAATAACTATTATTTATTATAAATCAATTAAAAATAAATTTTTAGAAACGTGATTGTAGGATAACATTTTTCTTACCATGGAAATTAATTAAAAAAGTGGATTAATTGGAAACGTGGATATTATATTTTTTTTAATGGAAAATCAAACAAAACGTTAAATACAAAATAAATATTTTTTATTTTACTTTTAAAAAAATGAAAAATAATTTACATTTATAATTAATAATTAATTGGATTCTGAAAAATTACAAAATTATTTTAAAAACATATGTTGATAGTTTTACAATTGTTTAAAACTATTTTCCAGTATTAATATATATTTATTAAACTTTTTTTAATTATCATAATAAGTTAAAGTATTTTTATAAGCGGAAAAAAAATTAATTGTTGATACAATTATTTTTATAAATGAGAATAAGTTACAAATTTTTTTATAAATTAGAAAATGACTATTGTTGATACAAATATTTTTATAAACGAGAATAAATTATAAATATTTTTATATACGGGAATAAGTCAACTGTTGATACAAATATTTTTATAAACAAAAAATAAGTCACAAATATTTTTATAAACATGAAAAGATCAACCATTGATACTAATATTTTTATAAATGAAAATAAGTTACAAATATTTTTTTAAATGGGAAAAAATTACATTTTGATTCAATTATTTTTATAAACGAAAATAAATTATAAATATTTATTTACCTTTTATAACCATATTGCACTATTCATGCGAATACATTGGTAGATAATTGATTTTATGAGAAAGTATAGTGATACTCTCTTTTCAACACTCTCAGAAACACTCACTTTTTATTGATTGAAACATGTGTGGATTTACCCCCTTTAATGTTGCACCCATTTCCAAAGTGTGAGATCCACGTATATTTCAACCAATAAGAAATTAAGTGTTTGAGAGAGTATTGAAAGTGTTGCTAGCATTTCTCTTGATTTTACATATGTGTATGTGTAAAGCGTACAACATCATATATTAATATACTTTCCAATGTAATTTCTATGTATATGCCGACAATTATTACAATATAATAAATTAAATTAAAATTTATATGACAATTATCATTTAAGACATTTTTTCTCTTAATTCATACATATATATATAGAGAATACTAAACAGTAAAAGCAGTAACTTGCACGGATCGCTTAAAGTCGATATAAATATTTTATAATTGTGATATATATATATATATATATATATATATATATATATATATATATATATATATATATATATATATATATATATATATATATATATATATATATATATATATATATATATATATATATATGACTTCTCATTTTTTATAATACTCAAAGGTTAAAATTATTTCTTATTGTAGTATTGATAATTTATTTATAATCACTACAAATATTTTTCCATCATATTTAAGTAATAAGAATTTTTTTTTTTGTTTATGCAGTATTTACTTACATACAAAAGAGATAGTAATGGACAAAGATATTGAAGTATTTATGGACAAATATGATAATGGGGGAGCTCAGAGTATGTTACAATGTCGAATTGTTTTGGAAGAAAGAAATCACAAAATCTTATAAGGGAGAAAAAATTGCATAGTGATAAATCATTCTAAGTATTTTTGAAAATTTTTATGATTTTTTTTTTCATTTTTTTTTGTAATTCATATTTATTGAACGACAACTGACAATATATTTTTTTTTTTGTAGAATATTCCAGCTGACATTGTTAATAAAGATTTTTGTGCTGATCATACCACTTTAACATTGATGGACATTGATGAAATGTAACTCCAAGATTATAAAATTCTCAAAGGGAAAATGTCACATATGAGATGTAACTTGGAAATGGTTGGTAAGCAGATGCAAATTCAAGAAACTTAAATATTGTAGATGTCTTAATTTTTCATTACCTATATGATTTTAATTTTACGTTAAGTATGTGAGAAACAACATAATAAAATATGTAATAAGTGATAACATCAATCTTTTAGTTTCAATTTTAATGTAATATAAGTTTAATCAATACCAATATTACATATTCTACTTTTCATAATATAAACAATATTATGCCACCCATACAAACACACGAGTCCTTTACTAATTAGTAAAATAAAATAATAGAAGGTCCTTTTCAGAATATTTTAAAACATTCGCTAAAAAATATACTTTTTATCAATTGAAAAAAACCTAAACAGAATTATTCTCCATTTTTAGAAGTTCAGCGCCAATAATGAACGGACACATGGCATTGTTAATTTTAAAATAAAAATAAAAATAAAAATAAAAATTAAAAAAAGAAAAGGAAAAAGCAAGAGAGAGTAATGTATTATCCAGCAAATATGAAAACAGAACGTGATACAAAGCTGCAGTATTACAACAGAACTGAAACGCGATTTGCTCATCCATAAGCGCTTTTGGAGAATCGATTTTCACAACCGGCTATGAAACGCGATTTTACTCTATTTCCTCCCTAATCTTACGCGACAACAATAACAACAGCGTTTGGATTCAAGGCTCACGCAAAACAGCACCAATCGTTCATTTCTTGCGGTTTCAGATTGTTTGAATTTGCGTTTGGATTCTTTTGGAATTTCGGTTTCGATTTAATTATGGCTATGCTACTGTTTGATTGTGGTTCTTAGATTTATACAAAAATTAGACGCAATTGACAATATATGAAGTTGCAGAATGCTTACCGGCTGAAGAAAAATGCAAACTATGGCCTCGCTCGCAAGGTATTTTATAAAATACCCCACCCGAATTTCTCCTCTTTTCTTCTGTTTCTGTTTTGATTTTCTGATGTTGTGAGGTTGCGAATTAGTGAAGAGTTGTTGACGCTGTTTACCATTTCAAACTTTGCACACCACATGTTTGATGAATCGCTTGAACTGGATTCTTTTGCTTTTTCTTGTTTTTGCTCCTTGACTTGTTGCTGAATTTTCTGTTGTTGTTGTTGTTGTTGTTGTTGTTGTTGACGTCGTTGTTGTTGTTGAATTGTTGTTTTTTTGTGAATTCTTGAAGGTGATGATGATTATGAAGTGGGAAGCTTTAATATGGTGATGATGGAAGTGTTTGAAGAAGTATCGAAGATTGAAAGAATGGTGCTTATGGGGAATCGAATATGAAGATGATAAAGATTGTGATGGAAGTGAAGATTATGGATGAAATGGTTTATGATGGAGATGAAGGTGAAGGAATGATTATGAAAAATTGAAGGAAGTATGGTGAAGATGAAGATTGGGTATGGAAGCTTGAATTTGTGAAGATGAAGATCAATATGGAAGCTTGAAACTTGAAAGCTAAAGAAGAAGGTTGATGTGCTCGAAGTGCCTTTAAACTCCTTCAGATAGATGAAGAATTCAACATTTTTGAAGGTATGCGTCTTCTACCTTGAAATCCTGTTTTTAATTGTTACAAGTTTGTTGAGCTTTCTTTTTGCCCTTCTTAACAGAGATATTGTTGCCCTTTGTCCTTGAATACATAAATTGAGAAATAATGAAAGGTTCTAGCAAGCCGTTTGTTCAGTTTATTGCTTATAGTTTCAATTTTGTTATTTTTGCAGGGGTAAAACGTGTTGTAGATGTATGTGCTCCGTCGGGTAGCTGGAGACAGGTATTGCTGATGAATTTATCACAGACCTGTCATATGATTTGTTCTCAATCATATAGCCACTTATGATTTAATAACTTATTTCATATTCAACTACTACTACCCCTCTTGCGACAAGCAGCTGATGTTGATGATGTTGAACGTCGTGTTTGGGAATATGTTCTGTTCCTGGCTACTCTTTAAATTGTATGCTGCGATCTGAATATGTCTCAACTTTCACTTAGTGAAATTTCCTTAAATGTTTGAAGATTGTGAAGTTTTGTAGTTTTCAAAGTGCACTTTCTTCTTTCCTCTTTTTTTATCTCTTGAACATGCGATATAGGTGCAGGAAAACCTGAGTTTGCTCCGGATGAAGATACACATGTCATTGGTGATTATATTAAGGTATACTTGTGATAAACAAAAGTGATGTTTTCTTCACGCGGCTCATACATATATTAACTTCCTATTTCTATAAATTTGCAGCATGTTATTCGGGGATTGCCATCTTCTCCGGTCCCTCCCTGCATCTTGTTGTAAGGCACTGTTAGAAGCTTGTCGTAAGTTTCATTTTAATGTTTCCATATTAATCTAATTTAATAGAAATCTAGGACCATACAATACAACCAAATACTTATGTCTTTTAATTAAATTCATTTTCCATGATTGTTGTCAAATGAAAAAGGTTTTCAAATTTTCTATCTATATTCTTGAAGTTTAACTTTCCATTGTTTAAAAATGGTGTTAGAGTTGCTTCGATGCGCGTAGCAATAAATGACACTTTCCCTGAAGCAAATCTCTGCAAGGATCTCACATTTGTTTAAGTTCATATTGAATAAAGTATTTTTTTCCGAAAGCTTGAGTGGGCCCAGTCTAAGACATCTCATAGGTGCCACCCATTGACTGTGACCAAGACTGCCCGCACCTGTCGGGCAATACCACCCTCTTGTCCTTCTGATCCAGCTCTGATCCAAGATGCCCGTCGAGCATCTTCTCAGTTTGCCCGACTCCAGCGTCGTGCAGACCACTAAGGACCGACCAGAGATATGTCCGCAACAATGCCTCCTCCCCGGAACCAACTGCTAGCTACGGACACATTTGTCCGATTTGACCAAGTCCTGACAGTTACCTGATTATTTGGACCCGCATATCTAGGCCGAAAATCAGGAACCAATGGCCACGCGCTAGGGGCAGTATATAAACCCTGTGAGGGTCAGGTATCACATACTCACTACTCACTACCTGATATTTTGCTAGTACCTTCTTGCTCCTGCTCTTACTTGATTGTTGGAGTACCTTGCAGGTACAACTTCCTATCTCCTCTGTTCGACTGAAGATCATCCTCCGGCCACTCTCTAGGTTCTGATCAACCGCAAGATCAGTGACGCCGTTTGTGGAAATCTGTTATCCCCGTCTTTCTTCCCTCAGAACCTAAGATCAAAGCAACTCTTCTTTCAAGATCCATCTCTCATATCATGGCCGACCATAATGATCTTTACCTGTCCGGAAATACCATCCTTTCGCCTGCTCGCAAGACTGATGGAAGCCAGGAACACCCTCGCCTTGAGGACAACCTGGGCTTCCGCGACGGACAAACAGTGTCCCCTGATTCTACTGATGTCGGTGTGGTGACGACCAACTCTTGGACGAAGGACGCTCTAAGAATCCTGCTGAGGAACTACCAGAAATCTTGCAACCGATTCCTATCTCTCTCAACGCTGACCCGGCCATGGCAGCACTGCTCGCTGCCTTAAATTAGACCAACACCCTCATCCTTCAACAAAATCAGAGAATAAGGGCCTTGGAAAACAGGCGTTCAAAATCTCCTCCCCAGAGAGCCCGAAGACGAAGTTCCCCCAGCGCATCACCACCCAGGCGTGGTCCACCGCCCAAAAAGGAAAGGCGCGACGTTTCTTTCTTCAAGAAACGCAATCGCACACCTCCTGCCTGAGATCAAGACTCCCCCTCGTTCAAGAAGAGGAGGGACAACAGGCAGATCGACCGCGCTCGATTGCCCTCTCCCGAGCCAAAGCAAAAACGAAGGAGCCCGTCCCCTCGACGGGACCACGACGACCGACGAGGGAGAAACTATCACTCTCCTTCTCCATCTCCCTTCCATAGTGAAGATGACGAGCCCCATGGCCCACTATCAAGGGAGATCACCGAAGCTCCACTTCCTGTTGGCCTAGAGTAGCCGCCCATTCTAGGGACCTACGACGACACAACGGACCCTAACGAGCACATCGAGAACAACGATGCGCTCCTCGACTACCAAGGGGTCAGAGGCGCCATCATATGCAGACTCTTCCCGACCACTCTCAGGAAAGGGGGCGATGACATGGTATAAAAGTCTGCCCGACGAATCCATCACCTCGTGGAAACAGCTCGGGAAGATGTTTTCAAGGCATTTCACTGCCTCCCGCCGACATCCTAAATCAGAAGCTTCGCTCAAAGCGATCATACAAGGCAGAGACGAATCTCTGCGAGCATACATTAAGCGCTTCAACAAAGAAGCGGTCCAGGTCCCGACAATAGACAACATGAAGAAATATCTGCTCGAGCGCGGGCTCCGTTCCCGCAGCGACTTTGCCAAGGCTGTGGGCATAGAAACACCAGCCACACTCGATTCCCTTCTCCTAAAGGCCCAGGCGTACATACAATACGAGGAGAAGGAGGCGGCCAACAACGCCCAGGAATTCAGGCACACGGAGAGTGCCAGACCCTCAAAGAATGACGAACCCTCGACATCTCGTCGAGGGGAGAAGAAACGGGAGGACAAGTCCCGTGATCCTAAAGACTACAAGGGGCCAGCCGGTCATTTCCATGACTATACCCCCTGACAACCTCGGGGGAGCATATTCTTTTCGAATGCACTAATTCTGAGTTCAAGCAAGCCGAGGTGCGCTTCCTCCGATAAACACCGTCGAAGCCAGTAATCGACAAAAGCAAGTACTGTAGGTTCCACAAGAGTCACGACCACAACATAGAAGATTACATTCACCTCAAGGATGCAATCGAAATACTAATCAGAGACGGGCACCTCAAGCATTATAAGAAGAAAGAGGCCGCTCGTGACGAAGCACCAGAGACAAAGAATGTCGAAGAAGGGAAGAAATCCCCCAACCTCGACACCATCTCGGTCGCCTTGAGCATCTCACAGCCGGAAGGCTTCTACTTTTCGGACATGGAGGACGTCCCCCTGTATTTCTCCACCCATAATCCGTGGGAATCCTTCCCCGCGGTCATGATCATTTCCGACGGAGGGTTCAACAGGCATACGGTCGAATCGATGAAGAGAAGGTTCGACCAACTCATCGAGGCCAACTCTGAGATGGACGCCACGCTCGACAAGTTTAGAGAAGGATCTCACCCCCTCACATTCTACAGGGAAGAGTTACCGGGAGGAGCCCCGAATTCGAGCATCCCACTACTCGTGAGAGCTCGGATGGCTAACTTTGACGTGCATCGCATTTTGGTCGACCAAGGCAGTTCGGTGGACATCATGTACGCTCAACTGTTCAACACTTTGCAGCTGAACGAGAGCCACCTAACCCCTTACATGGGTTCTGATCTTCAAGGTTTCAACGGGGCCAACACGAAGCCATGAGGGTACGTGGAGCTTACCGTCACTTTTGGCAGGGGATAACAGCCAGAGCCATCAAGACTTAATTCTTGGTGGTGAACTGTCCATCTCTCTACCAATGCATCTTCAGGAGACCCACTCTCGCCGAACTCATCGCGGTCCCCTCCACCGTTCATCTCAAGATGAAAATACTACACGACTGAAGGTTTGGTTGCCACTCTTCACGGGGACATCCAAGCAGCCAGGAGGTGCTTCGAAGCTTCTGCGAAGGGCCTCAGCTCCATCAACGCCCGACCTCGAACGACCACTGGAGCCATGCTGCCCTCCAGCTCTGAGGAATCCAAGCCGCTGCCGAGGGTCAACACTATTGACCTCAACAATCGCTTCTCCATGGAGGACATGGTCGAGCAAAGGAAGAAGGGGAATGAGCCTATGGTCCAAGACGAAGGGTCAACCTCCTCTGTTAGCCACAACGAGCTCTCAAGTCACGCACGACCTATCCCAGACGACGACTTCGAGCTGGTTCCCCTCGGAGAAGACCCCACCAGGGGAGTAAAGATCGGAGCGGACCTCCCCGACCTGGCGAAGAGGCAACTCAAAGCTTGCCTGCGGGAGAATGCTGATCTCTTTGCCTGGAGTGCGGTCGAGATGCCTAGTTTAGACCCTGAGGTCCGATGCCATCACTTGACCATTGATCCTACCTTCAAGGCGGTCGTGCAACGTAGAAGAAAGCAGTCGACCGAGAAGTCACAGGCTGCTGAATTAGCCGTAAAAGACCTTCTAGAGGCACATTTTATTTCTGAAGCCCAATACACAACCTGGCTCTCCAATGTAGTCCTCGTTAAAAAATTTAATGGAAAATGGCGAATGTGCATTGACTATACTGATCTCAACCGGGCTTTCTCGAAAGATGTTTATCCCCTCCCCAATATTGATAAAGTGGTCGACAATTCGGTCGATTTTAAACTGCTATCTTTCATGGACGCATACTCTGGTTACAACCTGATTCCCATGACAAAAACAGACAAAAAATATACCGCTTTCATGACTGAGTCGAGCAATTATTACTACAACGTAATGTCCTTCGGCCTGAAAAACACAGGCGTTACCTACCAACGCATGATGAACAAAGTCTTTTTCAACGAAATAGGCGAGATGCTCGAAGTCTACATGGACGACATGATCGTCAAGTCCACTGAAGAGCTCGACCATGCCGCCCATTTGAAAAAGGTGTTCGAGCAAGCCCGAAAGTGCCATATGCGATTCAACCCGGAAAAGTGCACCTTCGGCGTACGAGCAGGAAAGTTCCTCGGGTTCTATTTGACAGAACAAGGCATCGAGGCGAACCCCGACAAATGTCGGGCTTTCTCCGAATTTTTGATGCCCACCTCAAAGAAATCCATCCAGATCTTAAACGACATGCTCACTTCTCTTTCCCGATTCATGGCAAAATTCGTCCAGCACGCGCTCCCCTTGTTCAAACTCTTGCGCAAGGAAGCCACCTTCGAGTGGATGCCCGAATGCGAGCGAGCCCTCGCTCATTTGAAAAGAGCGCTCTCGTAGCCGCCCGTCTTATCCCGGCTCGGGAAAGACGAAGTCCTCTACCTTTATCTAGCTGTCGCCTCTGAGGCAATAAGCGCGTCACTAATAAGGGAAACCCCGGAGGGACAAAGGCCAATTTATTTCAGGAGCAAGGCTCGGAAGCAAGATATCAACAAATCGAGAAAGTAGCCCTGACCCTCATTAATGTTGCGAGGAGGCTAAGACATTACTTCCTGGCCTATACCATAGTGGTCCGGACGGATCAACCAATAAAACAGTTGCTCGGAAGGCCAGACATGACCAGTAAAATGCTGAAATGGTCTCTGGAACTCTTTGAATTCGATATCCAATACGAAAGCAGGAAAACCCTTAAGGCTCAAGCCTTGGCCGACTTCGTAGCAGAAATGACCTCGCCCGGAGATCCAGAAGGCTCACGCCGCTGGACGATCTTCGTCGACGGCGCCTCCAGTGCGACGGAAAGCGGCGCAAGCATCATACTAGAGAACGAGGAAGGGACCCTAGTCGAAGTTTCCCTCGCCCTGTCATTCCCGACCTCCAACAATCAAGCCGAATACAAGGCATTCCTCGCAGGCTTACGGTTAGCCGAAGATCTGGGAGCCGAGGAAGTAAAAATCTTCACCGAGTCTCAACCGGTCGCCTCGCAAGTCCGAGGTGAATATCAGGTCAAAAACGATCAACTCGCAGAATATTGGGCTATGGTTCAGGAGGCAAAGAAGAAATTCAGGTCTGTGGACATTCAACACTTTCCCCGCGAGCACAATGCCCACACATATGTTTTATCCAAGTTGGCGAGCACAAAGAAGAAGGGAGGAAATAAATCTGTAATACAAGAGGTACTTCCTCGTCCGAGCACCCAGAAACCATCTGCCTCCCTAGGAGTATTCGCCATCAGGGACAACGATTACTGGATGATCCCCGTACACGATTACCTCACTAAAGGCAAACTACCCGACGATCTGAAATAGTCAGTCGTCGTCAGACGAAGGGCCTGCTCGTACGTATTAGTCGAGGGCAAACTTTACAGAAGAGGATTTTCCATCCCACTCCTCAGATGTGTCGATCGAAGCGCGGTGGAACGCATACTGCTCGAAAGCCACGAGGGCATCGACAGTCAGCATCTGGGCGGAATACCCTCGCGAGGAAAGCCTTGCGGGCGGGATACTACTGGCCCACCATGCAACACGATGCAAGAGAACACGTGAAGGAATGCGATAAATGCCAAAGACACGGGGACATGTATTTAGCTCCTCATAGCGAGCTCAAATCCCTCACCTCTCCCTGGCCCTTCGCCTGGTGGGGACTAGACCTCCTCGGCCCGTTCGTGGTCGGAACCAATCAGAACAAATATCTGATAGTAGCGGTTGACTACTTCACCAAGTGGATAGAAGCCAAAGCCTTGGTCAAAATCACTGTCCAGAACGTCCTTTGCTTCTACAAAAGAAATATTCTGACTCGTTTTGGCATCCCACGAGCGATAGTCACCGACAACGGGACCCAGTTCATGGATCACACCTTTCGCGAATTCGTCACAAAACTTGGCACGACCCAACATTTCGCCTCCGTCGAGCACCCCCAGACCAACGACCAGGCCGAGGTTGCCAACAGGGTGATACTCAGGCCTAAAGCGAAGGTTGGACGGAACCAAGAAGCGATGGGTCGAGGAGCTACACAACATGCTCTAGGTGTATCGAATGACCACTCACTCATCTACCGGGGAGTCACCGTTCCGGCTAGCATACGGGACAGAGGCCGTTATCCCCGTAGAAATCGAGGAAACTTCCAGGCGAACCGAGGCACCTCTGGACAAGGAGATGAACGACGTCGCCCTCAGAGAAGAACTCAATCTGGTGGAAGAAATCAGAACGGGAGCGGCCCTGCGAGAGGCCTCGCTCAAACAAAAAATAACCATGCGCTACGACGCCAAGGTGACACGTCGAGAGTTCGAGGTCGACAACCTTGTCCTGAAGAGAAATCACAAAGAATCTCGCGAGGGCAAGCTCGCGGCGAACTGGGAAGGTCCTTATCGCGTCTACGCCAAAATGGGAACCAAAGCATATTACTTAGAAAATTTACAAGGGGAACAACTCGTTCGATCATGGAACGTTGAAAAGCTAAAACAATACTACAGTTAAAAACACTGAACAATCGACAGGTTCGGTCGACAAGACAGACTCGCCTGAGCCCGACCACACGTGTGCGCCTAGGCACAAGCGTAGCACCCAAAGTATTTAGAAGAGGCGAGGTTCCGCTCTGTTGACGAGCGTACCCTCAGCCCGACGTGGATAACTCGACCGAGCTCCATTGTCTTTGTGCCACGATGGTAGAACGCCTGACTCGCGACGGGAAGTTCACGCTGTCGAACCCGGGTCCTTAAAAAACAAGACCTGGATTCCGGCCCTCGCCCGGTATTCGCCTCGGCGGTTTGATCAGTTTCCCCACACCGACGAACATACAAAAACGAGCACATCCCCGATACAAACTCTACAAAATATAAAAGTCCTAATCGGGCTAACTTGTCAACAATCATGCAAATAACACATTAAATATTCAAAGCAAAATGACCAATGGCGGGAAAATAAATAAAGCGACCACTTGGGCCGAAATTGTGCGAATATTACATAAACAGGCAATAGCTCGGGAAATAACAAATATTACAAAAAACAGCACGCATGCCGAAACAAATGCACAGTCACCCCTCAGTTTCTCCTTCGATGATAGGCGACAACCGTGTAGGATCCCCAACCGGTTGATCGATGACATCCCTCAGGTAGTTGGGAACCAGAATCTGTCAGTCACCCACATAGTAGTTGACCCCCATGCCCGAAGTGTTGAGCTCAACGTCGGGATTCAACACACGTATCTGATTCACCGCGTTGTCGAAGCTCCCCTCGAAAGCAGCCTGAGCATCGTCCACTATAAGCTGGAAACAGGTTACTAGCTCGGCCTGAGTATTTAGGTCCTTGGTATCCTTTGGCTCGTCCTCAGCGGGCGCTAGCTCTTGAGACTCTCGCTCTTGAGCATAAAAGTGTTGTGCTCCTCGGATAATCTCCCCGACTCTGCCTCAGCCAACTTTAGGGCTTTGTCTTTATCAACCAAGGTCTTCTCAGTCGCCGATAGCTTGGCCCAGAGGTTCTTGATTTCCATCTCCTAGAATGAACTCCCCTCGGTATACGCGACGACCATCTCTAAGATTCGCATCAAACCACCCGCGTCTTGGGCCAACGTCGCCCTCTTTTCCGGACGGCCCGTTCCCTCGAGAAGGAGAGATTCGTCCCTAGGAAGACGAAGTGTCGCGCTCTCGAAAAAAGACCTCTCTAGCCAACAAGGAGGTAGATCATAAACACCTTTTTCCGTCTCCCCGATAAGGTCAACGCTCCACTCAGGTCGAGGCCTCTTCGCCTTCGAGGAAATAACAGACAGAGACAAATCAGCTGTGGTCGGAGTCGAGGATGACCCACATGATCCAGGAGCAGGAACTGGCCCCATGTTAGTCTAGACATCCTTCATGGCCTTTCTTGCCCGAGCAACGAGTGTCTTGGCCAGATGTTCTTGAGCAAGATTCATATTTTCTGCAAAACAAAGAAAAAAAAAGAGTCAGTAAAACGACAGGTCAAACAAACGACGACCACATACTGGAAAAAGAAAATTTGTACCCAGATATCTAACGGGATCCTTGCTCCCAAGGAGCTTGAGACCTGGCTCGAACACGGGCTCCCCGTTTCTATCCAGCACTGGCTTACCTCCCCGACCGGCTCGTTGGACCGGAGGAATTCGAACTACAAATGAGGTCAAAGTGGTAAAGCTCGACAGGTCCTCATCTCTAAGCCCCCCCTCTTTCCAAACATAGGAGCCCAGCTCCTTCTCGAAATGTCTGCTGGTCCATTGGAACGGGAACTTGGCGACCAGTGTCGCGGTAGGCTCCCCCAACTCGTTAGTACGAGGAGTCCCGTCCTCGTTGAGAGACAGTCGGCTCCTAAAAATGTTCAGCAACGCCTTCGTCGACGTGGGCTGCACCAAAATGTACTTGTCCTTAAAATGGCGCACGAACTCCAAGTAGGCCTTGAACAACTTCCCGTTGCCCTGTTTGAGGGAGATCCATCCCCACCGTCCGTCAGTCCTGCTCCTCTGGATGTGAAAACAATAAAAGAACAACAGGATCGTGGGCCCTATCTTCAGATAGCCGCACACTATCTGGAACATCCGCACAAATGCAATCTCGTTCGGGTGCAACTGGGAGGGGGCCACGTGCAGATGTCGGAAAACAGCCACTTCAAAGTCAAAAAAAGGAAGGCGGAGACCCATCTCCCGGAAAACTATACCGTACATAAGAATCCACATCCTATCATATCTTAAGCAGATCCTGTTGTCTTTCTCGGGGATATACAACGACCACTCCTCCCGGGCTCCCTCCTCGTGAACGTGAACATCAGTGAAAACGTCTTCCCCGTGCTCATAAAAATATGACCGCCATTCCCAAGGGTATTTAGCTACCCAATCTCGAGGATCCTCGTCAGCTCGAGGAGGAAACAGGTCGCCCCCATGTCGGGCTCCCCCATCTGTTGATCCATCTGGCTTTGTTGCTCCTCAGAGATTTCCAATATGCTCGACAAGCTACCACTAGTCTCGCTCGAAGAGCTCCAGGAGGATTCTGCAGACTCGCTCGAAATGACAACTTGTGAGGGCCAAGTATCACATACTCACTACTCACTACCTGGTATTTTGCTAGTATCTTATGGCTCCCGCTCTTACTTGATCGTTGGAGTACCTTGCAGGTACAACCTCTCTCTCCTATGTCAGAATGTTTGTTTTGGCTTGTGCTTTTTGTTTACCGAATGAATATTATATAAAAGTATTTAATTTAATAATTGTTTTTAGGGTTAAATACCGTTTACCTCCCCTGCGGTAGCGAGTTTTGATTTACTCCCATTTAAAATTTTCTTCTTCTTTTTATCCCTCAACAAATCAAAATTCTCTCTAATTTGATCTTGAGTGAAGATTTCAGCAGAATTTGCATACGTGGCACTTGATGTGGCTTTTTAATTTTTTTATTTAAAATTCCACGTGTCAAGCGAATTGCCATGTCAAGCGCCATGTAGGCAGATTCTTTTGGAATTTTGATCCAATGTTAAATTAGAGGGAAACTTGGTTTGTTGAGGGGCAAAAGGATTTTTTTTAAAAGGGGTAAATCAAAACTCGTTACTATTGAAGGAGGTAAAAGACATTTAGCTCTTGTTTTTATAATAACATTAAAAAATAAATTGAGTTATTTTAAACATGTTATAAGGTATTTGTTCACCGAATGTTCAACAATATAAAAAAATATTTGGTTGAATGAAATAAAGTGTGAATGAAATTAAATATAATAATCAAATATTTTACACCAGTGATAACTAAAATAGGGTGTAATATACCATATTTACACCCTATTTTTAGAAAATAAAGTGTAAATTTGTTGACGTTAATAGTAAGCTTTCTTTATTTTACACTAAATTTTTATTAAATGTGGTGTAAAAGGATCATGACACTAGTGCATAAAGAGGAATTTATACCCGTCAAATAAAGTAAAGAGTCAATCATATCTCGATACTTTGTTATATCAATAGGAACACCCAATTTGTCTTGATCAACATATGTTCCATAACCTATATGAGTAGACATCTCTTTGCAATTGTCCATATCAAATTTCTTTAACGGTTCCTTGCAATACTTAGATTGGTTGATGAAGATGTTATTCTTTAATTGCTTAATTAAAGTCTAAGAAAATAGTTCATCTTATCCATCATGGACATCTCGAATTCTCCTTGCATTATCATTGATAATTTTTCACATATGTCTTTATTTGTTGATCTGAATATGATATCGTCAACGTAAATTTGCACTAATAAGATATGACCTTTGATTTTCTTAATAGATATTGCAGTATCAACCTTACTTTTTTCAAATTCTCTTTCGCAAACACTACTACAAATAATACATTTCATGACAAAATTTTCACCTCATCCAAAAAAATTGAGGTATAATCCCAAGACGCACCATATTTTATTTTATTTTTAAAATAAAAACAACATATTCCATCAGTTTTTAATATCTCTGAGGGTAAAAACAATTTAGGACATGCTTCGAATCCTAACTATTGTAGTTTATATTTTTATTTCGTTATAAGTGTAAACTAAATTATCTATCCATTCAGTTTCCTTAATAATCGAAGGATAAAATAATCAGATATTACTATAAAACAACTTGTTAAACAAATTTTACCTTAAAACTAACTTATACGTAGACGCCCCAAACTCGTATGCATCATTTTTGTGGGATGGATTTCAATACATAAAAAATATTCAATGTTCTTCGATCTTGAACGAAATATTTTTTCTGCTCTTACAATCTATCTCATCTAATGGTGTTGTTGTTGTTGTTGTTGTTGTATTTTTAGAGTAACTTTCATATATTGTCAATCAAAGAAAACAATGTTGTTTTCCTTGGTTGACAATATTGAGAAATTTATTCTTAAACATGTTCTAAATTGCACACAAAAAATGTTGACTGATAACAAATTGAAATGAAAATATGACATGTTACTTTCAATTTTTTTTATCATTTATCATTTTTTTCTTGAAACTTATTACCTTGTTTTTTTTCTAAAACTAAGGAGTTTACTTATTTTATTTTTCTATTTAAAAAAGAAAGTATGTTTCTCTTTGGTTTTTTTAACAAAATCAACGAGATATGTTACACAGCTACAATAATGAATCTTTACCATACATTCATAAAGGAGCAACGCTCAAGATATTGTCAAGACATCAATCCACAATAAACTATCTACACCCACCACTATATATCTTTCTTGTGAAAGCATTTGCCATGAAAACATTTGCTTAAGATAATGAAAACTTAGAACTTAAAGAAGTTTGGAAAAGTTCTCTATGATGGGTTGCAAATGCAGAAAAAAATATTTTCAATGGTTGGAAAAGATAACTCCATAGTTGAAACATATAACTCTTTAGAAGTTGGATGCATGCAATACATATAACTTTAAAAGAATGAGCATAAAATGTATCTAACAAAATCTTGATTACAACAAATATGTGCTGTTCTCCAAAAATAACAGCTACTATGATAACATTGAATTTGTTGTAATAATTTAATTTAATATTATGTGTAAATAATATAATATTAAAAAAAGTTCATTCACCTCGGTTTACTACTGAAATTGAGGGTAAAAACATTTTACCTCGGCTTTTGTCAAAAATCGAGGGTATAATTTTGTCGTGATTATTGAGGATATTGATCTTTGTCCTTAAACAAATCTTTGTCGTCCATTTTATGAGTATCAGCGCTCAAGACACTTCTATTAGTGGTCATCGTGAAATCAAACAGACATTCATTATAAAAGCATTCTGAATATTAATAATTGCTAATGAAACATATAACTTGAAAACTTTTAAGCATAAAATTTTTGGTAAAGTTCTCTATGATGGATTGCAAGAGCAGAAAATAAATTAGGTTTCAGGTTTGTTTTCTTCAATAATTATATTTTTTTTACGGTGTTCTTCAATAATCATATATTTATTTTATTTAACTTACATTTTTCTTGTTTTACATCATAAACAAATAAATGAAAAAGGGATCTAGAATATATTGCACCCAACATTTTCTCTTCTCCGATATTTCAATGAAACGATGATCCAACATCTGATCTTCACTAATAATGATAATGATGAATCATATTCGAAATTTGTTATATTCGGTGTAATGTAATATTCTGGGTAAATAATTAATTTATTGATATTAGGTAGTTTGTAACGGGTTTAAAAAAATAATTTATCTTACCCCTTGATTCTAATGATAAACTGAGAGGTATGATGCGTTAGTTTTGAAAATATTAAAAGTGTAGAAGTTGGGGTTCAAAATCATGTGTATATGAATTTTCCCATCGGTGTTTTAAAAATCGAGGGGTAATGTGGAAACTTTTCATGACGTCCTTCGTTACATCGTTTCAGTAACCGAGGTTAGATGCATTTCATGTCCGAGGTGAAATGAGTTTTTTTTGTAGTAGTGAAAGAAAGTTGCTACGTCTATCACACTAAGCCCTTGGTGCTTGATTTAATCCATAAAGAGTCTTCCTCAACTTATAGACATGTGAAATATTTTTGAAGTCTTCAAAACCGAGAAGTTGTTTGACATAGATTTTTTCGTTGATGTATCTGTCCAAGAAGGCACTATTGACATCCATTTGAAATAACTTGAAATTTAATGAACAAGCATATACAAGTAATAAACAAATAGCTTCTAACTTGCAATCGAAGAAAATGTTTCTTCAAAGTCGATTCTCTCTTCTTGATTATATCCTCGGGCCACCAATATTGCCTTGTTTCGAACAATTATATCATTCTCATCAAGTTTATTCTTAAACACTCATTTGGTACCGTTGTACACCAAAATTTGCTCTATCTTTTCTCAAGACATTTCTCACCAAATTTTTTTCAATGACCCAAGCTTGCACAAGTGTTGACTAGGTCAGATCATCTCCTAAGCACTGAGGCCACAAATTAAGGTTTTTGACTGAAGTTGACTGATCATTGACTTTTGACCTAATACATAATCTAATGGTTTGAAACATAATCTCGAGGAATCAAACACGACACGTTGACCTAATTTCATGACTAAAATCATTTCTCAAGATAAAAAGATTGATAGTTAAATTTTTGATCACCTGATGAAAAGTCAACTAATACACAAAAAGTCAAACTTTAACTTTTTGGTCAACATTGAATTTCAAAAAATCAAAATTCATCAAGACATTCAAGAACATCAAACTTGGTCAACAAGAATCAAGAAAGTTAACAAAAAGTCAAGATTTTCAATACTTAGAAAATTTCTAAATATTTTTAACCTTGATAATTTCGTTATTTCATGACAATTTTTCACCAAGATGCAAAATGATTCAAAGAAAACTTTCAACATGAAAGTTATAGATCTTGATGAATTCTATAACTTTGTATTAGAGGGTTGATTTCCAAAAAATGCTTAGGTTTGAAGATATAGGCTCATGAAGTCATGACATTTTTGTATAAACACTTAGAGAAATTTTCAACATGTTTGACCAGGTTTTTGTCCCAACATCTTGGCCATTTTTCATCAAGTTCCAATTGGATTTAGGAAAAATGGTCAACATGAAAGTTGTAGACAATGTTTCAAGCTTTCCAAAACATCCAAGAACATGAATTTATCATACTTGGGCTAGGAGATTCAAAGGCATGAAGTTGGGGATCCATTCTTGAATTACAAGTCATTTTGGTGAAGAACACATAATCCGATCTATATGCTATGTTGCATAATCTTGTGTTGAAGGCCTTCTAACTTGAAAATCTCACCATAATTTAATGTTCACACAAACTTTTGAGCTATGGTCCATTTGATTTAAGCATTGTCCAATGGATCTTTCCATTTTTGGCACAAAGTTAACATTGCCATTCTTACAAAGTAGCTTTAATCACAAAGTCAACTCTTCTTGAGTCTCTAACTTGCACTACAAGAAAAATGATAGATTGGGACGGTTATTTTGGCTGATTACGACGGTTAAAACCGTCGCAATTTACAATCTACGACGGTAGAAGTACCGTCGCAGAATCGTGCGTCCCCAGCCTATTTCGCGACGGTTGCAAAAACTGTCACGCACAACAGATGGCGACGGTTATATACCGTCGTGAATTTGACTTTATTTTTTGTTTTTGTTGTTGTTTGCGACGGTTATATACCGTCGTGAACTTGACTTTATTTTTTGTTGTTGTTGTTTGCGACGGTTATATACCGTCGTGAATTTGACTTTAACCGTCGTAATCTAATTTATAAATTTCAAATAATATTTTTATTTAAATTATTATTTAGTAAAATAATTTTAAATATAATATTATTTTACTATAATATTTTACTATTATATTTAAATTATTATTTTACTATAATATTTTACTATTATATTATATTTTTATATTATTTGAATTGATCGATGAAGCTCCAGCTTGGAGGAATAGAAGCAAGCAATTAGTTGTTATGCAATGTACTCATACTCCTTCATGTAATATTAACATCAACCATGAAACTCAATCACTGTCATACAGGTTAACATAAACAATAATAATTGAAAGCATGTATTTAAAAAAAATGTGAGCAATAATCACTTACAAAATAAAGAAGAATGCAAACAACCCCGATGAAAATGTAAGCAGCGCAAAATTGAATCTGTAACCTTGATAAAGGCCAAATCTAGCGATTAGAGTTCCTATGTTATAACTGATACAAATTAAACGAAAAGACTCGAATTTCAATAACACTTACTACAAATATTTCACTCACATGTGTAGTAGTGTAAATAAAACAACAAACATTAAAATTGTCATTTGTTAGGTGCCATCATCACAATACCCTATAAGACCAGTCAAGTATTTATGATGAACTATAGCAAAACATTTGGCCTTGAGGTGTCTGATAACCTTGTCCATAACCTTGTTGAGGATGTCCTGCCTGCTGATAAGGTGTCTGATGTCCATAATCCTGGCCCTGAGGCTGTCCATAATTGTAATTCATCTGTGCTGGGGATGGGCCCATGGAGGGTAAAGGAGAAGGTCCGGTACCATGTTGGGGAACTGAACTGGGATGTTGGGCAGATGATGGAGCCTCAGATGAATGACCCCCTTGTCCGCCATAATAATCATAACCACCATTATGTGAGGGTGGCCCCTGTATACTCTGGTGAGGCCTTTGCTCCCAACCAGAACCATAGCTGCTCCTTGGAGCCATATGTTGAGGATAATTTCCATAAGGAGTAGGAGCATATGATTGATTGTGAGAAGGATATGGCCCGCGGTGTTGATAGTCATATGATTGCTGATGGCCATAATGTGAGCTTCGCTGACCCCATTGAGGTGGACCACCAGATCCTCTAGGTGGACGGTAAGCCTGCTGGCCAAAACCACCTGTTGATGACCTGATAGGCTATAAAAGCACAGCATACAAAAATAAGTAAATAGGAAAAAATAATAATAACCAGAATCATATCAGAATAAGTTGACTAAGCCAAAATAGAAAAGATGCAGCTATTGCGATCCAATTAAATATTAAAATCTGGTTGCCATGATAGCCAAGAGAAAATATTTGTCATGATATAAATCAGGTTAAAGGACACACTCCTCCAAAAACAGTAAGAAGGTAAAAACAAATTTCTCAGGACAATTTCAGAAGTATATAACATTACATATGTGGCATGTTAAGACTGTGTAATCAAAACTTCTGCTGAATGACAAGTGGCAAAATAACAAGCACCAAGCTGTCATGATAATGTGTAGCATGTCATATCTCAAAGCTCAGCTATGGTAGGTGATGGAGTAAACAGCTATACAAAAAAAATTGTTTGATATTATCACAGTAAAAATACATCACCTTAGCAAATACAGGAAAGTGAAAAAAAGGCCGATAATGCAAAAGCAAAACTAAGAATGATTATAAGCTAAGTTTCAATCAATCAATTTCACAATAACTAGACATGCACATCATCGTAAGGACTATTCCACCAAACAGGGCACACTCGGCATGCACTCATCAAATACTTTAATATATATATAGGTACAGCTAACCATAACTAACTCTCTTATGTCAGTTACAACAGCTGGCTACAGCTGGCAAGCTTAACTCTAGCACATGTCTAAAAGCTAACTAATGCAATAACCAACTGACTAATCTAACAAGAGTGATTCCAAGTGAAAATTGATTGAAATGAGTGAAGGGTGGTTAACTGACTGACGGCTGTCAAGCAGCTAGTTACAAGGAAGCTAAAACAGTTATAGTTGATTACACTACAGGTGTTTTATATTATGAGGGAGACTCTATACAAGCTCTCATGAGCTTGAGTTAAGTTATATTAGCTTTATGCTTTCTTGTACAAGAATGAAAGCTCTGCTATGTCAGTGTTTATATTACGAAAGAAATGAAGTATTGATACTTGAGAGTTAGAAATCAACACAAAGCCTATTGAAATCAACACAAAGCCTATTGAAATCAACACAAAGCCAGCTCAGTTATCTTCCATTCTTTCATATTTCGGAATATATCATGTTGGTCACAATCTTATTGCTCTATATCTATAATAGGGTTAGTCCAAATATTTGGTATGAAAGGAGAGCAAATTACTAAGTAAAATTTGGATAAGGGTTAATTTATGCTCACCTCTAAGACGTTGTAGATCACATACAGTTTGATTGTTGCTTGACCACGGATTATATGATATATGAAGCTGATATCTAAAACAACAAAAAATTAGGAGTGGTGAGCATAACACCAATTTCAGCATAAGAAACAACCTGATAATTCAAAACAGAAATATGTATATGGAACTAAACCTATTTGCTGCAAAACAGTGATTCCACAAGCCATAATAATAAAATAGCCAAAATCCGACAATTCAACTGGAGACAGCCTCTTGAACTTCCTGCCATGAGCATGACGAGGTCATGTTGATAGTATTAAATTAAATAATTAAACTGAAATCATGAATCACCACCAAATTTTTTAAACATGAGAATTAGTAGAAGAGCCAACAAATCAAAGCACATGAATTAGCAGACCATATCATTAAGTATGTGATAGATTCAACTTTTTTGGTAAACACAAAATCAGGGTAGATTGTCTCATTAAACCAATCTAAATCCTTTTTACGAGTCAACAAAAACGAACCATGTTCAATTTCCTTCGTAAATTTAATACAATTTTGGAAATTGAATACAAAATTGAACTAAATGCTCACAGCTCAAGTGAAAACTCTAAACTAAACAAAAAGATGCAAAGGGATAAGTATATCATCTAAATCCTAACAGGTGCACTGAATGACATCAAAGTATTATGACAGATCATGAAGAAAGGTGGCAAACCTTGTTTTCAGAAGCTTCCAAACGATCATTACCACCCTTGTTGGCATCACAGTTAACAATGACAGAAAGGAATTGAAACAGACAAAGAAGCCAACATCAATAAGCTGCAAATGAATTCAGCACTTGAGATACCATGACATAAAAAGTAGAATGCATAAACAGAAATACACAAACACAATTCTTAAGTAACTATTTCACAGTAAATGAATAGCTTCGGGTTACATCCTTCCCCCAAAACGCCTACATTATAACAGCGTAGTTTGGACCGTAACCCATTAGAATTGCACCAATGATGAAGAGTATAGAGGCTAAGAAGATTGTGTATCGACGACCAATGACATCAGAAGTTCTTCCAGCTGTTAAGGATCCAACTAATGCACATACATTTAAGATTCCTGCTAGAATTTCTTGTTGTGTGTCACTGATTCCCAAATCCTCTTTTATGAAAATCATTGCTCCACTCATAACACCGGTATCTGAAATTAATCATCAATGTAGAATAGTTATTATAAAAAAATGACTCGATATAAATGATTGAATAATACATACATGACTACTAAATTCACGAATAGTCAATTAGTAGTCACACACCTTACATTTTACATAAAATATAATAAGATATATTAGAAAACCTCTCTTCAATTTTGTTGGATAGGGAAATGAAATTAAAAAAAAAGTGAAAAAGATTAGAGAATGTGATAATATTACCATAGCCAGAGACAATGGAAACCATTGAAGCAACAAGGGCACAAGCCAAAGCATATTTGTTCAATGATGTGTTTTGAACTTCTTTGTCACCTTGATCAATTATCATGATGATGATGATATTGTTAATGGTTTTCGGCAGTTTCCTCCGCGGCTCATAATGAATCGACAACGCATCTTCTTCGACGCTTCACCATGAAGAGTAACAATCCGCATCCTAAACCTTTATGCGTCATCGATCGTTTTCATCAACTGCAAACAGAAACAGAATCGACCGGATTCCGCCGAACTCATAAAAGAAGATATGGAAAAACAAGTAAGAAAGAAGAAGTAACGATACCTTTGAATCTTTCGTCGCCGAGAATCATCTTTACAACCGTCTTTGAATCCGTTGAGATCGGTTGTCTAACACTCTTCTTCCCATCCGTTCATGGTGTCGAGATGCAATTCTTGCTTCGCTGGGGTTTGCGTTTGAGCGTAGATAAAAGGAATGAAATGTCTGCTTAGATGAAAAGGGATGAAGCCCCGGGAATCGCCTGCTGAAACTCCTTCTCTGCCATTTAATTGCGTCTTGAAGCTCCTAAGGTTTATCAACAGAATAATTCAATCAGCTACGTATTATTCCAAACCCAATTGAAACTCCATGACATAAGGTGTGTTTAAGTCCCTTACCACTCTGAACAACCACATATTGGCAAAATCCAAGGCCTTTTGTTGTTTTTCATATGATAATACACTCTAATGAGCTAACGAGTAAAGTTCATAACAAAATTTTCATTTAAATCATTAAAAGCAGTAATGCGTTCCTTTTACCTGCAAAAGGATGACACAGTTAAGCTTTCACATAGTGTGATGCTTTGCCTGGTTGGAATCACACCCATGTTGTAACTGTCATATTAAATAAAAGAGTGAGTTAATGAAACAGATATGTGTAAACTGTAACTGACTCAACATTTATGTTTTCCTTCTTTGTTTCAAACTAATACCAACTACCAAGAGTGAAGAAACAAAAGGAGTAGTCACTAAAATAGGACAATCATCGCACTCGAAATGGTAGGTCTAACTCATACTTCTCGGCACTAAGCTACATCCATGTAGTTATGAACTATCCTGGACAAACATTTAAGCTATCTAACAGTCATGAACTCATGGTCATCGTGATGAGAGAACCAAAGGGCTATGAAGCACGGAAACTGTTTCAATTATGTCTAACAAAACCATATAAGCCACAAAACTTTGGGTCCACTAGAAAAAAATGGCTAAATCACAAAATCACTAAAATCCAACGCAATGAATTAAACAACTTAGAATTCAAAACCAAAATCACCATATTCAGAAAAAATGAAAAACAACAATCAAATCATGAAGAACATTACAACCGAATCATAAAAATAAAAAAACAATTGAAAAAATGAATGCTTCGCACCTTATGAAACGAAAGGTTACCGGCAAAATTACTGGCGAGAGTCTTGACTCTATCGATGGACTTACCAGAAAAATTATCGAGGTTATCAACAACAATGACTTTGTAACCGGCAAGAAGAAGCTGGAGAACGGTGTGGGTGACGATATAACTGGCACCGCCGGTAACAAGAATGGTTTTGTTAGACAAAGGGCCATTGCAATCAGGCCACCTATTTTTAGAGGTGCCGGCTACAAAGCCAGAGGGCCATTGCAATCAGACCACCTATTTTTATTACATTTTATCCGATTACCCGTAGTTGCTGCTTATACTTACATAGAACCACCCCACAATTTAAATACATTACTTGCAACTAATCTTGTAATTGAATTTAAGAAAACCAAAGCTCATAGTATATGCACCAATCCAATCCAGTTCAAACAATAATATCATATACTATCTTTTAAACATGTAACTTCAAAAAGTGAACTTACAGTTTTTCCAAAAGGTTATCAGTCATGTTAACTCGAAAGGAATCCTTGGCGTCGATCTGTTTCACTGCGCTCACCAACTTCTGAATCATCCGTGTTAAACTTGCATACCTGTTCATATTTCCACAATCAGCTAAAAACCAAATCAAAACAAAGAAAATTACCAAATGCCAGAACAATCATGATAATACTTTTTATAATCGTCGCGTTGAGTAATATGGTAGCGCTGCATAACCATATTCTCTCTGTGACCCTCTTCTCTCTTCCATTCCAAAAAATTCACCCTCCTCAAAAGCTTATTCTCATGATACTTTAGCTTCCTCATTGTTATTCACTGTCAAAACAAAGGCAATTTCACAAAAACTAAGTTTTTTTCGGAAAAGCGTAAGGTTAAACGAAAAGGAAGAACTGAAACTTTGAGATTAGAATAGAGCTTGGAAGTGATTGAAATGGAAGAAGAGAATGAGAAAGAGAACGTACCTTAGAGGGATGACGTTGGCGGAACGAGGATTGATGAAAACCAAAGGCAGATTTGGAAGCGTGGCATCAAGACAAAGAGGACAAAGGGATAATTTCGAAGAATGGAAGCTTCACCATTCTAGGCGCAACATCGTACTTCCGGCGGTGGTTCTTTACTTCAATCGGATAAAAAGCTCTTTCACAAAACCTAATCCTTTCAATTTTGTTTGTTACTCCTATTTTGTTTTTTTATATTTTTATTTGTTGTATTTTGTTTATAATTTAATAATAAATATTAGTTGCTGAAAATATTATGATATTGTGTTGATATTATGATATTGTGTTGCTGAAAAAAAGTGGGAAAGTAAAAGAATAAAAAAAAGTAGCGATATTGTGTTGATAATCTAAGATCTTTTTTAGTACTAGACATTAGATAATATATTTTAGGGTTCATAATTTGTAAATCTAAATTTTAATTTCATGTTATATTTGAATGTGTTAATGATGGATATAAAATCAAATTTATATAAATCTCAAAAAAAAATTGTTTTACCGCGACGGGTGTTTTACCGTCGTGCCCATGAGAATTTTTAAAGGTTTTGGGTGCGACGGTTGTTTTACCGTCGTGAAATGAATTTTAGGACGGATAATTTTACCGTCGTGAAAGATTTAAGGGTGCGACGGGTGCTTTACCGTCGTGATATGCCTTTTAGGACGGTTAATTTTACCGTCGTGACTAGTTGTTGGTGAAAAATCAATGTTAAAAGTGTTAAATGGGGGCCGACGGTTGTTTTACCGTCGTAATAATAATATTATGATGGTTAAATATACCGTCGCAAAATAAATATTAGGGACGGTTGGTGTCAACTGTCGTAAACACTGTCGCTATATGTCAATTACGACAGTTATCACATAACTGTCGCAATTTTTGTGTCGTTAAACACTAATTTTCTTGTAGTGTTGTTCCTTCTACACACACTCAACATACAAAATCAGACAAGCATACTTAAAGTATCCAACAACTCTATGAAGCAAATTACAAAGCATTGGAACTATGATCTTCAAGCTTGCTTAATTTATAATCCAACCTAGCCACAACATGTGATCTTGAAAATCCGATCAACCCTTATCTTAAAACCTTTTGCCTATAAATAGAGAGATCATTTGTAAGATAAAGGAGATGAACAAGCCCTCAAAACTCCTATACTCTCAAAAAACCAGAATTGTCCACAAAACCTCCATTTTTGAGCTTTGAAGTCCAAATGTTTGAATCTCTCATACCTTGCAAGTTTTACCCAAAAAAATCATCCAAATACTTCACATACATCATATAGAAGTTGTTCAAACACAAGAACAACTTCTGTAACATCATTATCACCATCTTTCAAACTAAAAAATGGTACTTTGCAACTTGACTTGTTTGGAGTGATTCAGCAACTTTCAACATAATGTGAGGACTGACATAACTTCAAGAAGGTCCAAAGAAGCTTAATCAATCACCACTTCGCACCCGGAAACATCCATACATGTTATAAAGCTTTCACTTCAAGAGGTAAGTTTTCTCAAACTGTGATATCCTTATCCATACATCATCTGCTTTCATTTTCAAAAGAATAAGACATGACAAATCGAGGCATAAACGTGCAAATATTCAAAAATTTCAAAAGAATGCTTCAGGGGCCCTGACACAGGCGGCCGTGTCACTGGACTCAGGTCGTGTCAAGGAGAAAACTTAACAAAAATGCAGGGTAGGGGCTGACACGGGTACCCGTGTCACACGACACAGCCCGTGTCAACTCAACTGGTTCAAAAACAGGCAGACAGGGGCTGACACGGGCGCCCGTGTCACATGGCACGGCCTGTGTCATTATCGCTGGACTGGAAAACATGTGCAAAGCCAGGAACAGGTCCTGACACGGCTCGTGTCAGCTCAGACATCAAATTTCCTAATTTTGAGATTTTTTAAGTTTACTTTGGACATATTGCATTACTTGGAGATGACCTAACACCATAATACCTTTTTTTTCTAAATGAAACATCAAAAATATTTTTCTAAACAATTAGTTTTCTTTTTAAGTTAACTTAGACCTAGGTTTTTCTTCAATTAAATTAACTACAAAACCTTTTCTATCAAAAAATCCTAAAAAACCATTTCTTTTCACTTTACATTTTCTTGCACATTTTACTATTTTGCATTATAAATTATGTAATTGTCAAAGCCTTGTAATAGTAATTAGGTTTATTTTCACTTGTCATCCCCATTTATAAATTTGTATCCCCCATCCCCTCAAGTATTGTAATAGCGTAGGACATTTAATTTCCACAATTTATCGCTTTCCATATTATTGCTATTAATTAGGGTTTGTATGGCAAGATTTTAAACCAAACAATAGACAATCCTAATTCAAGACAAATGAATGAAAACAAAAATACTTTGCACACTTGCACCTCTAGGGTTAACTCACACTTGTTGCCTCGGATAAAACATTCACGTCCCTCGAACATGGGGTACTTTAGTAAAGACCCTCGCTTACAAGATCGTAGTCCCTCGATGATCCTTCGATGTTACCTTTGGTAAACGATCTTAGTCCCTTACGACAAATTGCTAAGATATCCTACAATGTTTCCTTCTATGACTAATACGACGACCCACACCTGTCCCTTCACATCCAATGATAAGGCTTTCTACTAACTAATTGTAGAATAGCACTATCTAAAGGAGGCGGAGAAGAACAAATACTTTATTTTGAGTAGGTAGAACGCTCGTAGTTTCTTGCTCACAAACATTTAAAAACAAAACATCTTTCAAACACACCAACACTTTCATGAAATATTTTCAAAAGTCAACACTTTGTATACATTCTTATGGAGACGAGAATCATTACAAAGTGCGCCTAAACAAAGACACTTTTTAAAAATACTTTCAAACAAACACAAACATATTTTACAAATCATTTCAAAAGTGAGATAGAAACTAAGAGCCCATAGATAACTACAGATGAAAAAGGTGCTAACACCTCCCCTTTTCATAATCTACCCCCCGAACTCAAGAAAATTCTCAAAAGGTCTTTCCTATTCTTTTAACCCTTTCCTCTATTGGATAAAAGAAAAGTCAGTGGCGACTCTTGCTATCCGCAACAATTGTGACAAAATGCAAAACACCCAAGTCAGTTCTCCCACCGTATTATAGGTACTAATGATGTGTTTACAATTTGGTCTAGGAACAAGTTCCTACACCCGGTTTCTTTTAAATTGATTTAATTCTTATTGCATGACAAGTATCCATTGGTCATCCTTTAAGGCTTCATTAATCTTTGAAGGTTCTAGTTGAGATACAAATACCATGTTCAAGCAAGAATTCTTGATATTTAGCCTTGTTGAAACTCCTTTGCTAATGTTACCAATGATGTTGCCAATTGGGTGATCACGATGAGTTCTCCATTCTTTAGGAAGATCACTTTCATTTTTCTCTTGTTGAATAATTTCCTTTTTGTGTTTGGATTGTTCATTATTATTATTATTATTATTATTATTATTATTATTATTATTATTATTATTATTATTATTATTATTATTATTATTATTATTATTATTATTATTATTATTATTTACAATGTCATCCATAGACATTTTTTAAATATCATCATCATCACAAACAATTGCATCCTTTTTAGAGGAGTTAGATTCATCAAAAGATATATACATAGATTCTTTAATAGTTAAAGTTCTTTTATGCCTTACTTGTGAGAGAATAACCAAGGAAGATACTTTTGTCAGATTTCTCGTTGAACTTACCAAAATTTTCTTTGTCATTATTGAGGACAAAGAATTTGCATCCAAAAATATTAAAATGAGCAATGTTTGACTTTCTTGCCTTGAAGAGTTCATATGGAGTCTTTTTCAAAATTGGCCTAATGATTACCCGATTGCTTACATAACATGTCGTGATTACCACATCCACCCAAAAGTACCATTGTAGATTAGATTCTCTTAGCATGGTTCTTGTAAGTTCAACTAGGGATCAATTTTCCTTTCAACCACTCTATTTTGTTGAGGAGTCCTTAGTGCTGAAAAATAATGAAAGATGTCACGTTCCTCACAAAAATCTTTAAATGATGCATTCTGGAATTCTCCACCATGGTCAATTCTAATTAATGCAATCTTCAAGGATTTTTCATTTTGTACTTACTTTGTGTATTTCTTGAATGCTTTGAAAGCGTCACTTTTCTGCACTAAAAACAGTGTCCAAGAATATCTAGAAAAATCATCGACAATTACTAAAGCATATACATTACCTCTAAAGCTTCTTGTCCTTGATGGACCAAACAGGTTCATATGTAACATTTGAAGTGGCCTTCTAGTTGTTACCATGTTCTTTGGCTAGAAAGTTGATTTGGTTTTCTTTCCTTTTTGACATACATCCCATAATTTATCTTTGGTAAACCAATAACAAGATCATATTTGACTAATTTGTTTAAATGTTTCATATGAATATGGATAGTTCTCTTATGACAAAGCCATGCATCATTATTACTTACCATGAGATATTTTATTTTCAAAGATAAATCATCTAAAAGAAATCATAAAAATATTATTAATTCTTTTACCCATAAGCTTTGTCTTATGAGTGGCTTCATCTTTAATTATGCATTCATCTTTGTTGAAGTTGATTTTGATACCTTTGTCACAAAGTTGGCTTGCTTAGAAGGTTGTGCTTTAATCCTTCTACATAGAGTATATCATCAATTATTGTGAAACATGGTGATCCAACTTTACTTATGCCAAGAATATTTCCTTTGTTATTGTCTCCATATGTGGCAAATCCCCTGGCCTTTAATACTATAGAAGAAAATATGTTCTTGTCTTTGATCATGTGCTTAGAAGAACCACTATTGATATATTACAAATTTTTATTTGTCTTTATGCGTACCTACAAAACAAATAAATATTTGTTTGGTACCCAACGTGCCTTGGATCCTTGATAATTAGTTCCTGTCTTATTCCACACATAATAGCCACTAGGGACACTAAAGTTCCTTACATAACAACCATTAGATGTGTGACCTTTTATACCACAATAATAACATGTAGGAACAAAATTACTTCTATATTTAGGAACATAAGACTTTGTTTGGAAAAATATTTTCTTAGGATGATGATGAACATTTTGCACTTTATTAACTTTCTCTTTATTGGATTGGTTACTTGCACTGATAAAGATAGTTTTACTAGTACTTGACTTGTCAAATTTTGAATAACCAAGTCCACCTTTATCATTAGAATATCTTTTTCAACCAAGGATAATTTCCAATCCAGCTTGTCCCTTTTCATATCTTTCAATAACTCTTTTAATTGGAAAATTTGAAAAGAAGGAGAGTTACAATCATTACATGTATAATTTTGTTTTTCTTTATCAAGATCTTTTTGCATAGTGTCGATTTTCTATTCACGAGATGTGATTTGTTTCTTTTGTGTTGATACTATTTTGTACAAATTTTTTTAGATTCATTTAGTAATTCTTTTGTTGTTTATTATGCATCATTATCATAAGAAAGTTTTTCATTACTAACCTCATCATCTTCGTCATCAGAATGATGAGATACCATTAAAGCAAGGTTTGTGCATTATTCACTTTCCGAATTGGATGATGAACTTATTTTTAAAGGTGAGAAAAATACACAAGAAGAAAGGTTAAATTGTATATCCGGTAAACTTTTTCTTCTTAAAACATCAACTACTGAATCTGACCAAGTTCCTATTCTAAGCTAGAGTGAATAATCGCGAAACAATTTAAAGTAAAGAAGCAATAAGTAAAAGCACACACAAAATTATCCTAGTTCCTCTATAACGAGATTAGTCCAGTCCCCTTGTCCCACAATAGCTTTTCACTATAATCATCACCTGATTACAACTTTCTTAGACACACCATTCCAAGACTTCCTTGCTCAATCACACTTGGAAGAGACTTCCTTGCCTAAACTCACAGTTCTGGGCTTCCATGCTCAATTACATAATAAAAAGATTTCCTTGCCTAAACACACCAGTTCAAGACTTCATTGCTCAATCAAACAGAAAGAGACTTCCTTGCTCAAACACTCAATCTGATACTTCCTTGCTCAAATACACTGCTTGAGACTTTTACAAATTCTAAACAAACTATTTAGGATTACAATAAGATGTACCTGATATACAATCAAAGGTACAAATAATACACCACAAGCAAATATCTTGTTACTTGAGACTTCTAAGATATACAAGTGTTCTGTACTGGGCCTGTGCTTGGTCCAAACAGCATACAAGGCCCAATCCAACCATACTGTAGGCAAAAGCCATCAATAACGAGGCTGCCCTTGGGTACGCTGGGTAGCGACTCCATAATTGTACTGACGACATGCCCCTGGGCCTTCCTCGCTATAGGGCTGTCAAGGAGTGTTAACGGCTCCCATGAGGTCTTGACAGACACCCTCCTCGTCGGCAAGATGCCCATGTCTTAGAGTATCCCGGAGTCATCTTGACCCTGGAAATACCACACCCAAGTCCTCCTAGTAATCTGGAGCAGTTCACTCAGGAGGGAGACCACGTGCTGGTCTCCACTACTCACGTAGATCCTGACATTCTTAATTTTGGGCTTGCTCTGTCAGTCCAATATAGACCTTAGCCCAATGCTGATGGGTATAAATACCCTCTCACTTGAGAGGGCCATGTATTCATTCATTCATCCGTACTTTCACATTCTACTTGCACTTGCTCTGAACCTTACTTTGACATCAGAGTGTCTTGCATGTACCCCCACTTCGTATTCAACTTTTTCCCGACTTGAAGCGTGTGGGCCTTGACGATCCCTTATGATCAGGTACGATCAACAAGTGTGATAAAATCTCAAGTCTATGTGCAATACAACAACTATGTATAAAAGCTTAGAGAGCGAAACAATTATTATTCTATCTTGTTGTATATTAGAATTAGTTGTTGTTTTTCCTTTTTGAATCTTCATCTCCTTATATAGAGGGAACAAAAGAGATGTTGGAAGCTTGCTGGCACAAGTATCTTTGCTGAAGAAAGAGAGAGGCATTGGAGTAGGTGCGATAAGGATCTTTAACTTTTAAATAATCTCTTTATCCATTGTGTTTTTCTCAAGTAAGGCAACCATATGCATTATGAAGTAGACTGGAGAAATCGTGTCACATAGACTTGAGCCTTGCGCTAGAACCCCTAATTGACTTTCTCCATAATTCCGGCAGTTGACAAGATTGAGTTGTTTTACATAGAGTACGAACCAAAAGACATTGTACTATGTTTCTAACATATCAGAGGCTGAGTCAATATGGCGTTGAGGTTCTATTTAAAATTTAGATTATGATCCATTAGAATCTGAGTTACACACTTCTTCTTTCTAAGCTATCTTTATAAGCTATTTAACTAGGTCAGAACCAAGTTAAATTCGTGCTTAATGATCGTGCACATTTAAAAAAGTATCAGTATACCCTATTGTTCTTTAAGTACTTTGTTATCATAGAAACTCAAGAATTATGAACATATTTTGTTCCAACAATCTCCTCCTTTTTTATGATGACAAACAAGAGTATTTAAGAATAATGGTTGGTTAGTTTAAATAACTTGACAACATCAGAGTTTGAGGTTTGTAATCTTCCCCTGAGTCTAATAGTCCATAGGTTAAGTTTTGTAAGCTCCACCTAAGTTCTATCCAAGTAATTTAAACTGGTTTTAGTAACTTGACAACATCAGAGTCTAAGGTTTGTAAGCTCCATCTGAGTCTAGTAATCCATATGTTAAGTTTTGTAAGCTCTCCCTAAGTTCTATCCAAGTTATTAAAAAATAATCAATGAAATTACATAACATAATTTAATTAATGTGGGTTCAGGATCTAATAAAAACATGGAAATGTTATTAATATACTGTTGTACCCCAAAATTTCCCCTCCCACTATTCAATAATATTCTCCTAGGGTTTTCATTTTCACAAGGTTGCCCGAAAATTGATCAAACAAATTCTCCTCCTTAGCAATTGACCTACAACTAAGGTTTTGTATTTCTCAATGAAGATTGGTTTTAAAAGGCCTAAAGTGGATTTTATGGTTTCTTATATGTCTTCAAGAATGCTCATACCAAGTTTCATGCCTTACATCACAAGTTTGCTCAGTCAGTTGCTCAGATGACTTAAAATCAACTGTATTGGACAAAAAGTCAACTATGGTCAACATATAGTCAAACTTCAATATTTTTGGTCAACATCAAGGTTTTAAAGTTATGCTACTCATTTGATCAAGGGTTGATCATGATTCATCAAGAAAACTCCCAAATCATCAAAAGTTAAAAGTTGCCAAATTAGGGTTTTCTTAAGGAGAAGTCATCTGAACTTTGACCAAGCATAACTTTCACATGCTTCGACAAATTTTCCTCAACCAAACTCATTTTGAAGGAAATTAAATTCTCTACAACTTTATCTCTCTAAGATCAAGTCCAAAAGATGCTTCATTTGAGAGATATGGGCCAATACATTATAGGTCATTTCAAAAGTCAACAAAAGACACTTTTTGTCAAGGCAACTTACATCAAGATGAATTCTTAAAATTAAAAAATGATAATAATAGGGATTGTATAGGACATCTTGAGATTTCCAAAAAGTTCAAGATCACCTTCAAATGATAAAAAATGAGAAAGTTATGATTGGTGCAAGTTGGGAAATTTTGAGCAAATGCATGGAGTTCAAATTGAGCAAACTTGAATTTTTGGGCTAATGGGCTATTGTTTCAAGGTCCATGCGCATTTTACACTTCACATGACCCTCATATATACTTCATGCACCCCTTGACTTTTTTATTTTATTTATTTTAATTTTTATTAATTTAAAGTCAAAATTAAATAAAATAAAACAAAGGCTTCTTACAAGGTCCAAACCCATGTTACATTTGACCTAATTGCAATCTATATATCTCACTCATTCAGACATCAAATATACGAAAAAACCCTTGTGCAAGAAACTTCCAAAAATTCACAAAATTGCTCAAAACTAGGGTAACCTTAGAACCCTAGTTTCAACCACCTTCAACACATACCAGCGCTTCCATTCAATTCCAGGAAGGTCATAGGGTAAGGTTGGATTGTTTGCAACGATCCAAAAGGCTGGAAACACCACTGCATGCATCACTGGTTTACCTTATTGAATGAATTTTGTATTTTTGTTTCCTTTGAATTTTAACGCATACTGACTTTATTAACGTGGTCCTAAGGTTCAATAATGCAGGAATAACCCATCGTGGGAGTCCCATGATGGCTGGATAGTTATAGCCATGTTAATACCAATTTAAGCTATTTTCGTTGTAGCTCTCAAACTAGCACAATTTAGTCTAAGATAAGGGTCCCATTGAATTCGACGACCTTGATTTAGAGGGGTAGGGTCCCTCTAGACTTCTAATATTTGTTATTATTTGCAGGGACAAAAGAGACTCACCGGAGAAGACGACTGGAGCTAGGGCTCCAGCGTCTCTCCGATTCATGCAATGTTTTTATGTTATGTTTAATTTGTTTCGCTGATAACAATGGATGTATCACCACCCTAGTGGTTAAAACGCGCGCTAAGGCATTACTATCCCAGGGCACGGGTTCAATCCCTGATTTTGCAATTTTTTTCTTCATATTTTCTGATTTCTATTGATCCAGTGCAGCGCGTCCCATGCGTCAACCACACACCTCCTCAATCATCACCATCCGATCACTCTCAGATCCAGATCCAATAGTCCAGATCTGACTTCCATGCAACACCATCAAGGGACTCCTGTTGTACCCCAAATTTTTCCCTCTCACTTATCAAATATTTTCTCACAAGATCTCCTTAGGTTCAAGACTGCACAAGGATTGATCAGCTCAAGACACCTCCTTAAGCACTAAGGACTGAAATTAGGGTTTGAGATTGCAAAAGGATAATTGAAATTTCAATGCCTCATATGGATTTCATGGATCATTATGGACCCCAAATATTACTCATGTCAAGTTTCAAGCCTTGAATCTAATCTTTGCTTAGTCAATTGATCAGTTGACCTAAAAAAATCAACTGTATTGGGGAAAAAGTCAACTGTGGCCAATTTACAGTCAAACTTCATAATTTTTTATCCATATCAACATTATAGACTCATATGCATCATTTGATCAAGTTTGGACCATAATTCCTCAAGAAATTTGATCAAATCATCAAAAGGGCAAAATGGTCAAAATTAGGGTTTTGACTGAGGAAGGGCAATTTCTGATTTTTGACCTAGCAAATGGTTAATTGGTTTGAAGCATGATCTAAATAGTTCAATTTCACCATTTTTACCTAATGGCATAACTCAAAACATTGCTCAAGATCAATTGGGTTGATAGTGAATTTTCAGTCAACTGATCAAAAGTCAATTGTACACTGAAAAGTCAAACTTTGACTTTTTGGTCAAAATCAAGTGTCAAAGATCACAATTCATCAAAACATGTCAAAATATGAAACTTATTCATCAAGAAATCAAAAAGTCAAGATTTCATTTTGAAAAGTCAAAGTTTTCAAACTTAGAAATTTTTCTAAGTGTTGAAAACTTCATGTTTTTTCACAACTTTGAGAAATTTTTTCACCATGATGCAAGATGATTCAAAATAAACTTTCAACACAAAATTTGTAGATATCCATAAGATCTACAATATTTCTTTACACAACTTCTTATAAAAGTGCTTAGATCTCAAGTTATTAATTCATGAAGTCATAGTCTTGTAACTAAACACTTAGTGAAATTTTGAACATTTTTGGTCAATATTTTGACCTAACTTCTGACCCAAGTTTCACCTAGTTCCAATGGGAATTTTCAAAAGTGATTCAAATAGGGGTTTTAGAGAACATTACAAGCTTTCTAAAATGTCTAATAACTCCTTGAGATCATTTGTGAGCAAGGAGAATCGAAGGTCAGAAGTTGGGGTTTCAAGTTGTTTTACAAGGCAAATTTTGTGATGAACAAAATTCAAATCTCAAACCTATGCTGCATAATCTTTTCTTTACAGGCCTCAAACTTGTTAGTAACTCCATGATTAAATGCTTGAACAACTGTTAGGGGTCTCAACTCAAGCATTCAATGCAATGCCATGCTTTATATCCATTTTAGGAAGAAAGTGCACAACGCCATTTTGAAAAAGTAGCTTTAGCACAAAACTTGTTCTTGAGCCTTGCAATTGTTTTCTTCTGATCATACACGTCCTATAACTCAAGAGAAGTTTGTCTCAAGACTTACAATCACCCAGCCCATGCTTGTACTTCATTTTGGAACCATACATTCACTTTTCTTCAAAATCAAGCAACCTAGCCATAACTCTATATTTCAGAAATCCTTTGTGAAAAACCTCTCCAACCTTTTGCTTATACATACACAAGTCCTTGGCAAGAAAACACACGCATGCTTAAGCCCCAAAACCACCTAGAACTCAGAACTGCATCACATACCTCCATTCTTGCATAACCTGACCAAAAGTTTGAAACTCACATCTCCCTCGTGCATTTTCAAGCCTTTTTGTTCCAAAATCTTCTAAACATCATTTAGAACTCATCCCTCACCCTGTTACAAGACTGAAACACCATTAACACCATCCTCCATTTTCAAAAACAGAGCTTTGCACTTAGACTTCTCCAGAACTCCTCAGGCACTTTCAACTCAAGCTAAGCATCACATTAGCTTCCTGGGAAATTGAGGAAGCTAATCCAATCATTGGAACTCATTAAAAGCTTCTCAAACTCAAAACACGATACCCTCTTGCAAGGTGAGTTTTCTGATTTTTGAACTCTTCATACATGCATCATTAATGGTTCATTTGTGAATAAGAATTGTAGGTATCATTGTCCTGAAGCTAACCATGTCTTTAGATTTCATTTATATTGCTTAAGTAGTTAGAATTTTGAATCTGAATGTCCTGGAAAAGTTAGGTCAGAATTTGGTACCATTCAAAATTCGTGCTCATTTTTGAGAATTAGTTTAAGTTGTTTACATTTTTGGAATCGTGGTGAAATTTTACACGACTTTCATGTTTACATTTTTGCAAATGGTTGAGAAATGAACAAGTTGCAGGGCTTCTGGCTGGAGGTTGAAGATGAAGTACATTTATGGCAAGACTTAGATTATATATTTGTTGTTTTACATAAGTTAATGGATGTATCACCACCCCAGTGGTTAAAGCGCGCGTCTGTCACCATGAGGTCCTGGGTTCAAGCCCCAGCTGACCTTTTTTCAATTTTTGACATTTTCTGACCCTTTTTTGCAGTGCAGGGCCTTCCCCCCTTTGTGATTTACTTTTTTTGCTGCTTCTGACCCCCCCCCCCCTCGCCTAGTTATTCACACCCCTGGTCCATTATTTTATTTTCCATTATTTTATTTATTTTCCCTTCATTTTACTTTTATTTTATATCTTTATTTTATTATTTTTATTATTATTATTATTATCATTATTATCATTTTTATTAATATAAAAATCCAAAAATATTTTATTTGTCTAGTTGCATATTTAAAAGAAAATATTTATACATTTTATTTTTCTTTATAAAAAACTAAAAGAACAAAAAACATTTTCTTTAATAATTAAATTCACCTTTTTTTTAATTTTTTTATACTTATATTATTTTTGTAAATTAAAATCAATTTAGAACTTAGGATCTTTTATTTAATCATTTTTTATTTATTAGTTTAATTAAGTTCACAAAAAACCCTAAAAAAATACTTTTCTTAACATTAATTATTTTTACTAACTTAACCTTAATTTTCCCTTTTTTAATTAATTATTTTATTTTAGTTAAAAAAACCCTTTTCATGAAAAAACCCTTTTCATGAAAAAACCCAACAAAAAATCATATTCCTTTTCACATTTACATTCTTATATTTTATTTTGTTCAATTTTGTACATTTATTCAAAAATTCAATATGGTTGTAATAGTTATTTAGATTTAAATTCTTGCAATATTCTCCATTTGTAATTTGTACACCCCTCCCCTAAATGATGTAATAGCGTAGTAATTTTAAATTCCGCAATTTATCGCTTTATATACAAATGCTAGTAATTAGAGTTTTTGTATGGAAAGACTAAAACCAACAAATAGAAAACCCTAATCAAAGACAAATCAAGCATGGAAATCAATCCACTTGCACGCAAGCACCCCTAGGGTAAATCCACTTGGTTGCCTTAAAAAAATGGCCATATTATGCATGTGAGATATCTTAGCAAAAACAAGCAAAATACAAGATCATAGTCCCTCGATAACGCTATCCATGTTGCATTTCAAAATGATCTTAGTCCCTAAAGAAAAAATGCTAAGATATCTTGCAACATTGCTAATCATGGTTATACGATGACCCACGCCCGTCCCTTTTACATCCAAAGATAGGGTTACTTACCAAATCAATGGTAAGATAACAATATCAAAGGAAAAAAGAAATGAACATGAAAGACTTTTGAGTAGGTAGAATGTTCCTAGTTACTTGCTCAATTTCAAAACCAAAACATCCTTGCTATTTTCAAAACAAACACCAACACTTTCAAAACCTCTTTCAAAACTTGAAAACATTTTCAAAAGATCAAACACTTTGTATACATTCTTACGAACGAGAATCATTACAAAGTTTTCCTAAACAAAGGCCTATTTACAAAATACTTTCAAAAATCACATAAAGCACATTTTCAAACAAAAGCAAGTGATCTAGCAAGTAACTAAGAGCCCATGGAAAACAATGGATGAAAAGGATGCTAATACCTTCCCTTTTCATAACCTACCCCCCGAACTCAAGAAAACATCTCAAAGGTCTTTCCTATGCTTTCACCTTTCCTTTTGAATAAAAGAAAAGTCGGTGGCGACTGTTGCTAACCGCAACATTTGCGATCAAACGCAAAACACCCAAATCAGTTCTCTCTCCGCATCACACCTCCCACACTGGGTCAAGCGCTGAAGCTTATTGGGCTTTGGAATCTGTTTTAACCCAAAATTTTCCCTCTCATTTTTCAAGACATACTCATAGAGGTCCTCAATTGCTAAAGGTTGACCAAGAATTGACCAGACAAATTCTCCTCCTAAGCAATGGATTTCCAACTAGGGTTTCATTTTTCACAAAGAAGTTTGGGTTTCAAAGACCTCAAGTGATTTCCATAGTTTCTAATATGTCCCAAAGAATGCTCATGCCAATTTTCATGCATTGCATTAAAAGTTTGCTCAGCCAATTGCTCAGATGACTGAAAATCAACTATATTAGGTCAAAAGTCAAATATGGTCAATATACAGTCAAAATTCAAGATTTTTGGTCAACATCAACGTTTTGAAGTGATATTCATCATTTTATAAAGGTTTGATCATTATTCCTCAAGGAAAGTTCTCAGATCATCAAAAGTCAAGATTCGCTAAATTAGGGTTTCCTAGGAAAAGTCAACTAAACTTTGACCAGACATAAATATCACATGCTTCATCCATTTTGCCCCAACCAAAGCTCATTTTTAATAGAATACAATCCTATACAACTTTGTTTTTATTCTCAAGTTCATAAAGTGCATCATTTGGAAGATATGAGCTCATACAGGTCATTTTCAAAAAGTCAACAAAAGACACTTTTTGTCAAGACAACTTACATCAAGATAATGTTTTCAAAAGAAAAAATGATCAACATAGAGATTGTAGAGTACATCTTGGTCTTTTCAAAAAGTTAAATATCATCTTTAAAAGATGAAAATTGAGCAAGTTATGATTTGAACAAGTTGGACAAATTTGTGAAAAATGCATGAAGTCAACTTTGAGAAAAATTGTATTTTTAGGTTAATGGACCTAACTTTTAGGGTTCAAACATGTTTATGACATACCCAAGGACCTATAAACCTAACCATACACTATTTTGATTTTTATTTATATTTATTTAAATTTTTATTCATTTAAATATGAATTAAATCAAATAAATTAAATAAAAACATAAGAAATAATGGGCTAATGAATTTGGGCTTGGATTGGCCCATCATGGAGCCCAATATTTCGTTCAAAGTCCAACAAAAAATTGTCCAGGTTCATGCAGCATCAAGAATGGCAAGAATCATCCAAATATGGCAAACTTTCAATATGTTAGATTTTTGTCTCATGGCCTTGAAAACTTTGTTTCTTGCCATACTTGCTCTTATCCTAACTCTATAAATACATAACATTGTAAGAAAGAAAGAGCACAAAATTACTCTTCAAAAATCTCTTCAAAAGCTCTTCACAAACCTCTCTAAAAATTCTCAAAATCGTTGAAAAGTTGTGAAAATTCAAAACCTGATCTCCAACTTTCCTCCATCCAATATCGTGCCATCTTTGCACTCCTGAGGTCCCTAGGAGTTATTTCTATTTTTCACCTTGGCCTGGAGCGCGTCCGAGTCGTCCATACAAGTTGCACCATTTGGTATAGTTTATTTAAATCTAATCTTGTTAATCTTCATTTATTAATCCATTTGACGTTTGTATACATGTTTGTAGTCATATATAGAGCAGGTTGGACGTGAAACATTTAAGTTTTGAGTCTTGGTTCATGAGATTCCATTCTCAACCGTGATCAGAAGCTTGGCTTCGAAACGCAAAATTCAGAGACCTCTAGCCAAAACTAACACCGAATTTCTTTATTTACTTCTTTTTATATTTACTTTTTCAAAATCATTTTTATTTAATGATAAAATCAAAAAAAATCAAAAAAATAGATTTAGGTTTTTTTATATATAATTAAATTTAATTTGTGCAAGTTAATTAATTACATTTTAATTTATTTCAAGTAATTTAAAATCAATTAGAACTTATATTGATGTATCTGCAAAAAGGTTGTAATAGTTAAATTTAGGACTTTTTACTTTTTGTTTTCCCATTTTGGACTCATAAATTGCCCCTCCCCGAAGCCATGTAATAGTTAGTTTTTAAATTCCACACTTTAAATTCCTGTACATACATTAACTGTTAGATGTATGCCTAATAGGATTGCATGACAAAAATTAAAAACAAAACATTAGCAAACCTAACATCAAAGAAAAATGACTGAATACAACACACTCGCACGTGTACACCTTTAGGGTACTCTCACTTCGGTTGCCTTCGGAATAAAATAGTCATAACTCTCGAATGTGAGAGATTTTAGTGGCTACCCTTGGATTTAAAGATCACAAAAATGACCCTCTCAATGTTTCCTCGGTATGATCTTAAGACTTTAGGGTGGTTACTAAGGTATCTCACCAAGTTGCCTTTATGACTGTACGATGACCCTCGATTATCCCTCAAACATCCAACAATAGGGCTACCTACTCACTAATAATAGGATAGCACTGTCTAAAGGAAAAGAGGAAAAGAACAAACCTTTTCGAGTAGGTAGATAGTTCTTAGATGCTTGCTTAAATAAAACAAATTTTCACACATACACTTTTTTCTAAAAACATTTTAAAAACACTTTGTATACGTTCTCAAAAATACGAGAAACATTACAAAGTTCGCCGCGCTAAGGCGTCCTTTCAAAATACTTTCTTCAAACACAAAAACACAAGGTATTTTCAAATGAGCTAGCATCTAAGAGCCCGTAGATAAATACGGATAGAAAGGGTGATAACACCTTCCCTTTCCATAATCTACCCCTTACTTAGAAATAATATCGAAAGGTCTTTTTATGTTCTTTTCACCCTTTCCTTTGTTGTATAAAAGAAACGGTGGCGACTCTTGCTTACCACAACATTTGTAAATACAAATGCAAAACCAATATAACAGTCACCTCTCCCACCGTATTACAGAACTGGAGACTCTGCTAGGGAGACATAAAAGTTGGGTTACCTTAGAGCTAGATCATATTTAAAAGGCTTTCCTTGTTTGATTTGTGTGCTTTATTTTTTGGGTTTATGTTTGGGTTATTATTAAAAAGATCCTATACCCGGACCTAGGGAACTTTTAGGTAAGCAACCATAGATCGTGGAGACTGTACGACATAGACCGATATGGTTGACGTGATGGTTGCGTTAGTGTGACACATTTGTTGGTACCGGTTTCCTTTGTGTTGAATCAAGGAGAATACGGGGCCGCTGTGTGGTGTCATAAATCACTAACTGACCTTAGAACCTTAGTTGAACAAACTTGGCTATTACAAAGTAGTGAGATAGCCGACTTCAGTATAAAACTGAGGATTGGTTGATACTCGATAGTACACTCATTGAGATAGGACTTTAGGGATATTTCGACCGCGAGAAAAGATCGCTTGAGATGAAATAATGCCCGGTGAAGAAAGATTGGTGATATTGAGATTCCTAGAACCCGATTACTTCTTTTAGGATAGATTGAACCAACTAAACTTCAAGAGGGTACTTACTTACAAACTCCATGAAAGCCTGAACCTAAGGCTATTTGTGTGACTTGTTTTCTTTCATTATTTAACAACTTTAACTTCTTGCAGGGTTTTGTTTGTATTCATTATCTAATGATGTGATTTCCTTGCAGGACTTGTTTGTAGTCATTATACAATAACCTGGACTTCTTGCAAGACTTACTTGTTTATGTCACCTTACACTTTTGCTTAGTGCATAACATACACATCATAACATCATACCATAGCATGTCGTTAACCATTTCAAGGATCTCAAGGGCCTGTGATGCAGGTTATCCTGAACTAGACGCCTAGTAAGGGGCAGGAGGATTTACTTTCCTATAACCAAAGGCCACCAAAGTATGATAAACCAGACATCTAGCAAGGGGCAGGGGGATTTATTTTCCTCTAGCCAATGCCGTCAAAGCACGATGTCTTGAGTCAGAGTCTATGACCCACTCGACATGGTGAGCTTGATTCTCGTAGAAGGGTGTTCAACAATACGAAGTTCTTCAATCAAGGTCGCAGTCGGATTCTAACATCTTCTTGTGTTTACCCCGCGAGGTCCTTGAAAACATTGCATACATGTCATTACTTAACAGGTATTCCTGAGACATGTTTCTCATATTTTCACTGTTTATTTCAGCAGTAGGAAGAAGACTCTCAAACAAAATGACATAGATATTCAAACTCACGATGCTCAGTTCAAGGAATTGTTCCTGAATCTATCCAAGGGGCAAGAAGAATTGAAAACACTCCTCGCTGGGAACATGACCAAGAAAAATCTTGAAGACAATAAGGACGACTAGTTGGAACAACTGCAAGTTGAGATGGAAAGGATGAGAATCCAGATGAGTAGTCAGATGGCTCTTATCCAAAATTTAGCTCGGGGACAAGAAGAGTTGAGGATTCTCATCAGCAAGCTTCATCAAGACAAATACGACAGTCTGGGGAAAACTTCTAGAATTTGGGGCCTAATCCATGATCAACCTCTCTTGGAAGACGGGGAATTTGATGACATGTTCATGCGAGAACATGTTGAAAATAAACTCAGGAGCAGTGAAATTTAGGGGACCGCATCTTCAAGTATTAAGAAGATATCATACAATGGAAAGAAGGAGTCTAGTACTGTGTACAACTAGAAGGATCGTAATAAGAGCGATCTTAACAATCTGTGGGGGCAGTACGGATCTCTAATCCAGCAGCAGTGCAACAACAACAACAACGAGGTAATCAACATAAGCAGCATACATCTAAAAGATGCTTTACCAAAATCAACGTGTCATTGGATCGAGCATTGCAACACGTGTTGGAGGCCAAGCTGGTTATAGTGAAGGATCCTCCTCAGAATCCCAACACTGCCTCTCCAATGTACAATCCAATTGCAAGGTGTGTGTACCACTCCAACAGTCTTGGACATGACACTAATAGCTGTTGGACGTTGAGAAATAAGATTCAAGAGTTGATTGATGAAGGGGTGCTGGAGTTCACACAAGGTAGTCAGACTGAATTCTTCTGCCATCCCTCAAAGGCACACCATCTGAAGTGACAAGTTCAAACAAAGAGGCTTTTTGTTCATTATAATTTTCAAATTGTAATTTTATTTTGATTGTTCGAACACTTATTTCATGTCAAACTTTGTTATCCATTAATGCATTACATATGTTTGTCTTGAATTAATCAATTCGTTGTCACTATACTTAAACTATGCTTTTACTTCCTTTTTGTGATATTCAACTCTCTATTAAAATCTTAAACCTTTAGAGGGAGGATGGCGAAAAAGATAACATAATCTCTACAATATGCTTTTGAACAGACCTTGCTGACAATGTACATGCGTTATTTCAAATCCTAAACAGTATAGTTATAGCGAAGATAATCCCTAGTCAACCCCTTTGAGCCTAAGAAGTAGGAGTTTTCTTTTTCACACAAATTTAAACCCTTAATCATAACCTGGGGCAGGGTAGTTTCTCAGTTAATTCAATGGTGCATTCAATCGTAAGCTTTCCCCTCGTACACGAAAAGTAGAGTCAGAGGTATCATTAAAAAAATATGGTGATGGTTCCTGTTGTACCCCAAAATTTTCCCTCTCATTTTACTCAATACATGCTCCTAGAGATCTTCAATTTGCTCAAGGTTGCCCAAGAGTGGACCAGACAAACTCCCTCCTAAGGCAGTGTACCTCAAATTAGAGTTTCCACTTTCATCAAGATGGGTGAACCAAAAAGGACTAATATTCTATCCATGGTCTTAATATGTTCTCAATACCCTACATGTCAAGTTTCATACCTTGCATAAGAAGTTTGCTCAGTCAGCTGCTCAGATGCTTGAGAATCGACTGTATTAGGTCAAAAGTCAACTGTGACCCACATAGAGTCAAACTTCAAGATTTTTGGTCAACATTAAAATTTTTAAGTGACTTACATCATTTGATCAAGGGTTGATCATGATTCCCCAAGGAATGTTCTAAATTCATCAAAACCCAAAAGTTGCTAAATTAGAGTTTCTCAATAAACGTCAACCAAAATTTGACTAAGCATAACTTCCACATGCTTCATCAAAAATTTTCCATCAAGGATCATTTTGAAGAGGATGAAATTACCTAAAACTCATATTCAACCCACAAGTTCAAAATATGCATCCACAAAAAGATATGAATTTCTACATTATGGGTCCTTTTGAAAAGTCAACAAAAACACCTTTTGGATCAAAGCTTCTTACATGAACATGGAAGACCCAATTGAGATGAGACAAAAAGGGTTGCTTAGGGGACATACTAAGATTTCTAAAAAGTCCAAGAACACCTCTCTAGGATTAAAATTGGAGGAGATATGCCTTGACAAAGTTGACCCTTTTTGCAAAATTGACAAAAGTCAAATATGCTCAAAAATGCATTTTTTGCTAAATGGATCTAACTTTTTATGCTTGCAACTCACTTATATTGTGGTCCAAGACTCAAATATTCACCCACACATTATTTTCTTCATTTTTAAATTTATTTTGATTTTTTATTAATTAAAAATTGAATTAAATCAAATAATTGATGAATAATAGCAAATATATGATTTGATTTGGTTTTTGGACAGGTTGGCAATCAAAATATGCTGAATTATCAAGGCCAAAACGAATCAAGCATAATTGGTACAAGAAATGGATGATTTGGCTCAAAATAACAAGTTTACATGTAGCTTGAAAATCAAATCATATCTCTCATAATTGCCAAGATTCAATCCAAGTTTGTAACCCTAATTTATTCCTAGATATATATTGGACAAGAACAAAGCATGGGACAAGGATTTGCAGTCGTGAAAACACGAAACCAAATTCAAAAAAAGTGACAAAAAGTGATGGACCGTTTTTGAACTTAGAGATCAATTCGAGCCATTCCAACACTTCCAATCATTTCATGGACCTTCCCAGAAGCCAATTGGATCTTTTACAAGGCCTGAAACACCCAGAATCGCGCGTTACAAGTTCACTCGGTTTGCTTTTTTTCAAAATCTATTACTATATTTCTTGTATCATTAGCATGATTAATTGGTATATTTGTGATGTTTGCAAGCTAACTACATGATTCAATTGAATTCTTGACGCCTGTATGTGCCTTTGCCATTGTTATGGTTTGCGTGTGCAGTTTAGGGATTTGTTCTACAGGTTAAATTGGGTAAAAAGAAGGGTACCATGATGTTCACAAGATTAAAACGAGTTGATCTATATAGTTAGATTTCATTTATCTTGCGTTTTATGGATTTTTGAATGTTACAGGGCTATGGTTACGAACATTGTCCGTGGGTATATGTGAACACCTAACACGACGGAGCCTTGAGGAAGACGACTAGGTGGCAGGCCCCCATTGGAGTTTTTTGAATCTTCGCGCGTTTTATTTTGTTTTTCAACTAACCACGTTGTTTCGTATATTATGTTTTATTCTTATGATATTAACAAACAAACAAGACAACTCAGATGGTGAAGCACGTTAGTGGGGAGTATAAGGACCTGGGTTCGATCCCAGGTCCCAACAATTTTCTTTATTTCATTTTCTTGCAATGGATTCAATGCATCCCAATCCCAGGCGCCTTCCATACACCCTTGCGTCCAGCCGTCTGATCAAGCATACCATCAGATCTAACGCTCCAGCAGTGAGGGACCATGATGCACCCTCAAGTCAACGCTACAAGGAATCAAATGCTGACTGGGCTTGAAGGGTTATTGGGCTTGAGAAATTCAGATTGGCACCCCCTATTTGCTAGTACACAAGCCGAATTTGCATTTTCTTTCTATTTCTTTTTTATTTATTTCTTGAATTAATTTCTTTAATTGTTTTAATTAATTAACACAAAATTATTATGTTTTCTATAAAACTAAAAAAAATCACCAAAAAAATACAGAAATATTATTTGTTCAAATTAATATTTTTTTTGAAAATAAATTAGGTTAATTAGTTTATTTGATTATTTTGTTTCAATTAAAATTAAATAGAAATTAGGTTTTAAATTTTGTAATTAAATTGTTTTCTTTCCTCAAATAAAAACCACAAAAATACATAAAATCTTTTTTTATAAAATATTTTATTTTTCTTGAAATTATTTAATTTGGTTTAGATTAGGTTAATTTCAATTTCTTTTTATAATTAAAATAATTAGAATTAGTGTTTTAGTCGTACATAACTTAATTAATTCTTTTCTCAAAAAATAACTTAAATATTTTCCAGTCAGATTTTTAGGGTTTTCAATTTCTCCTCGCATTAAATTTGCTGCGCGCATTTTAACTTGTTTTATTATTATTGTAACTGTTTCGAGCTTGTAATAGTTTTAATTAGGGTTTTAAATTCTGCATTTTTATTTCTCGTCAAGACAATTATGTAACCGTCAAAGCCTTATAATAGCTAGGTTTATTTTTCGCACTTTAAATTCCTGCAAATATTTAACTGTCTAGATGTATGCTAATAGGATTGTATGTCAAGATTACTTGAAATTAAAACGGCAGATCACCTAATGCGCAAAGACTATATAACTGAAACAATTCATATGCACATATTCACTCCTAGGGTTTATCTCACTTCGGTTTCCTTCGGTAACCAATCATTAAGCATAGGAGATTTTAGTGGTTGCCCTCCAGTCTAAAAGATCAAAATATCCCATTCGAATGTTGCCTCGGAAAGATCTTAAGACTCTAGGGTTACTACTAAAGTTTTCTAACTATTGCTTTAGTGATTGTACTTGTCCCTTTCGAATGTCCCTTATAACTCCAACGATAGTGCTACCTACTCCTTAATAGTAGGATAGCGCTGTCTAAGGGGAACGAGAACAAACAATCTTTTTTCGAGTAGGTAGAATCTTAAGTACTTTCTCAATAAAAACTTTCCACACAAAACCTTTCAAAACAAATTTTCAAAACAAACTTCGTCACATCCTTGAGGACTGATATAAGGGTTATCACGAAGTAAATTTTTTTTCAAAAACAAGCACACACACAAGCAATTTTAAAGAGATTAGCAAGTACCTAAGAGCCCATGGAAAACCATGGATAGAAAGGGTGCTAACACCTTCCCTTTATATAATCTACCCCCCGTACTCAGAATATCTAGAAAAAAGGTTTTTTCTTGTTCTTTTTCCTTTTCCATGATCGGATAAAATAAAAGTCGATGGTGACTCTTGCTTACCGCGACATTTTGCAAACAAAAAATGAAAAACGCAAACCAGTATTAACAGTCGGTTCTGCCACCGTATCACAAAACTGTCGAATCTGCTGGGCATTCAGATTATATCTGGGAGATGTGGTATTTATATTCTTGGGAGCCTCTTTCAAGGTTGCCAAGTTGGATCTTAGCAGATGAGGTAGCACTTCAGCCAATGTCATGTTGATACGGGTAAACTGCCGTTGTGGTCTTTCAATCCTTTGTTGATTGTTGCATTGTGGAGCAACTGCAGGTCTAGGTATCATCACATCACTTACTGTCTGACGATGTTCAACCCTGTTTTGGCCCCTAGGGCTATAGATGGCACTGGCTTTCTTCTTACCAGCAAAAGGCTTCTTTACTGAGCTTGAAGAGGCATCCCTTTATATCTTGCCGCTCCGAATCCCAGCTTCTACTCTTTCTCCAGTTAGAATTAGCTCAGTAAAACCAGCTGACGAGCTGCCGATCAAATGATTGAAAAATGGACCAAATAGCATCCCTAGAAACATATCAACCAACTCTCTATCAGACAATGAGGGTTGAACTCTCCCAACCAAGTCTCTCCATTTCTGAGCATAGTCCTTAAAGCCTTCACTCGCTCCCATGGACATACTCTGGAGTTGAGTACAAGTAGGAGCAAGGTCGGCGTTGTACTGATATTGCTTGTAGAAAGCAACATCTAAATCTTCCCAATTTAAGACATTGGCTCCCTCCAGCTGGTAGAACCATTCAAGCTGAGTCCCTGACAGACTATCTTGAAAGAAATGAACCCACAAATTTCTATCAGCGGTGTGGAGCTGGATCTTTCTGACATAAGAACGGAGATGGAGTTTTGGGCAGGACACCCCATCATACTTAGAAAAAACTAGAGCTTTGCACTTTTGCGGGATGACTACTCCCGACACAAATCCCAATTCTTTGAAATCCAGTCCAGGTATCCTCTGAACTTCCATGGCACTCAGACGATCTTGCAACTATTTGTATCTATCCTCAGCAAAAGGATATTGCTCATCATTGTAATCAATATCATTGTCAGAAACTGTAGGATTGGGGTCCTTCTCTTCTTCCTGATTCTCCCCTTCCTTAGATGAAGAGGTCAGATCGACTTGTCGTTTCAACCGCTCTCCAAACCTTCTGCCGATATTCAGAATACCAGACACCTTCTTCTTTTTCTTCTTTTATTTCAGGATGAGGGCTTTCAGATCCTCCCTCCCTTTTGCTAGACTTATAAACATTTGTTGGAACTGGGCATTCTGTGCCTGCAGGTCCTTGATGGTTTGCTCAGAAGAAATTTCATGCTGAAATAAACAGCGAAGAAGATGAGAAACCTGTAATAGTACCTGTAATGATGTGTATGATAATGGGTTGGGTTTTTCAGATGCAAACTTGACACCAAAAGGAAGGAAGCATAATGATGCTCTGCATGTCTCGATTGAATGCAGGGGCACCACTATGGCTCATGTGCTGGTAGATACTGGGTCTTCACTGAATGTTCTGCCGAAGAAGGCATTGGACCGATTGGATTGCGAGGGTTTAACTCTAAAACCTAGTAACATTGTGGTAAGGGCTTTTGACGAATCGAGGAGAATGGTGCACGAGGAAGTGGACATCCCTGTCAAAGTAGGTTCTCAGACTTTTGGGTCCACTTTCTATGTGATGAATATCAGGCCGTCCTATTCTTGTTTGCTGGATTGTCCTTGGATCCATGAGGCTAGGGCAGTTACTTCCACACTCCACCAAATGCTGAAATATCCGGTGAAAGGAAAGATTGTCACAGTGCAGGGTGAAGAAGAATATATGGTGAGCCACCTCAATTCCTTCCGGTACGAAGAGATGGACGGGGAATTCATAGAAACTCCTTGTCAGAACTTTGAATAGGTCCCTCCGATCTTGGCATCAACTGAAACTACTACCAAAAAACCTCCTCTGAAGATGGCTTCTCTCAAGGACGCTAGGGCCGTGGTTGAAGAAGGTGGGTCCAATTGGGGTCAGCTCCTTGATTTCACTCACAAAATTGACAAATTTTGTTTGGGCTTTGCTACAGGGGCTCAAAGGGTTGTTCGACGCGCTCGGAATGAAAGATCTCCCCTACACATCAGTAATCGGGGAATTAACGCCATTGAAGACAATGAGGAGGACTCAGACATCGACAGTTGGATCTACCAAACTACCAACGGTAGACCGAGTAACTGGACGGCTAGGGACTTTATACCTGTTTCTTTTATTCCGCAGTAATTAACTTACCTATTTTGAGATTTGTAGTGAACAATTTAAAACTTTTCGGCCCTGTGCCTTGCCGAGGCACATTGGCTTTGCTTGTGAGGGCTATTATTTGTCATTTCATATATCATTAATAAAGCATTGGACGTTTTATTGCATACAAATTTTGTGCTCTCTGTTTTTCTTTTCTGTTTTCACTTTACCAAAACAGTTATTCTCTTACACACACTCACATATCATAATGCAGATCCATATCCACTTTGGATCTCATTGATAACAGCTCTGCTATTGCCAGTTATGACTTTAAAAATCCAATCAACCAAGTCGAGGACGAAGGTGAGGATGATTGTGAGGTACCTGGAGAACTTACTAGACTATTACAACAGGAAGAAAGGGCCATACAGACTCATGAAGATCCAATTGAGACAGTGAATTTGGGTATTGAGGAAGACAGAAAAAAGTTTAAAATAGGTGCAAATCTGGAGCTTAGCGTCAAACAAAGGTTGATACAGATGTTGCACGACTATGTCGAGATCTTCGCCTGGACCTATGAAGACATGCCTGGTTTGGACACTGATATTGTGGTACATCGCCTGCCGACTAAAGAAGACTGTCCTTTGATTAAACAGAAGGTCCATCATATGCACCCCAAAATGTTAGAGAAGATCAAGGCAGAGGTCATGAAACAGTTCGACGCAGGATTCTTAGCTGTCACTTCCTATCCACAGTAGGTTGCTAACATCGTTCCGGTACCTAAAAAAGACGGTAAGGTACAGATGTATGTGGATTACAGAGATCTGAACAGGGCAAACCCCAAGGATGACTTCCCACTTTCTCACATTGACGTTGTGGTCGACAATACCGTGCAACACAAAATCTTCTCCTTCATGGATGGTTTCTCTGGCTATAACCAGATCAAGATGGCTCCTGAAGACATGGAGAAGACGACCATCGTCACACAGTGGGGCACTTTCTGTTACAAAGGGATGCCTTTTGGATTGAAGAATGCTGGGGCAACTGATCAGCGCGCCATGGTCGCTTTGTTCCACGATATGATCCACCATGAGATCAAAGTTTATGTTGATGATATGATAGCCAGGTCTCAAACTGAGGAAGAGCACCTTGATCATCTCCAGAAATTGTTTGACAGGTTGAAGACATACAAGCTGAGGTTGAATCCGAACAAGTGTACCTTTGGGGTAAGATCTGGTAAACTTCTGGGTTTTATCGTCAGTGACAAGGGTATTCAAGTAGACCCTGCCAAAGTAAAAGCTATACAAGAAATGCCGGTCCCCCGCACAGAGAAAGAGGTTAGAGGTTTCTTGGGACGCCTGAATTACATCGCCCGAATCATTTCACATCTGACTGCTACTTGTGAGCCAATCTTCAAGCTTCTGAAGAAAGATCAAGTGGTAAAGTTGAATGATGAATGCCAGACCGCTTTCGAAAGAATCAAGAAATACCTTCAAGAACCGCCAATTCTGATGCCTCCAGTTGAAGGAATACCTTTGATATTATACTTGACAATGCTAGACAATTCAATGAGGTATGTGCTGGGGCAGCATGACGAGTCTGGTCAAAAAGAGCACGCAATATACTACCTTAGCAAAAAGTTTACCGACTATAAGACACAATACTCATTGCTTGAGAAAACTTGCTGTGCTTTGGCATGGGCTACTCACTGACTGAGACAGTATATGCTGACTCACACTACCTTGTTGATATCGAAGATGGATCTAATCAAGTATATTTTCGAGAAGCCCTCTCTCTCTGGAAGGATAACAAGGTGGAAAATGATCTTAAATGAGTACGACATACAATATACAACCTAAAAAGCAATCAAGGGAAGTGTATTGGCTGATCATTTGGCTCATCAGGCCATGGATAGCTGCCAGTCCATGAATTTTGAGTTCCCGGATGAGAATATCACGTTGGTGACTGACTACGAAGAACCTGGACCGGATGAAGGACCCGAGGAGGGATCCCGATGGTTTATGTATTTTGATGGAGCCTCGAACGCACTGGGTAACGACATTGGCACTGTGATCATATCTCCCAAGGGCTGTCATACTCCGTTCACCGCCTGATTATGTTTCAACTGCACCAACAACATGGAAGAGTATGAAGCATGTATCATGGGTCTCCGAGCTGCTATTGACCTGAGGATTAAGTTCTTAAGTGTATTCTGGGATTCCGCTCTGGTGATAAGTCAGATCAAAGGCGAGTGGGATACGAAGCACCCGAATCTCATTCCTTACAAAGAGTATGTACTGACATTGCTCCCACACTTTGAGGAGGTAAGCTTCAAACATTTCCCACGAGAGGAGAACCAGTTAGCGGACGCGCTAGCTACCATGTCTTCTATGTTCAAGGGTAGGTGGGACAATAAAGCTCCCCAGATTACCATTGAGAGGTTGGATGAACCAGCACACTGTTGTGAGATCGATACCGAAGAAGTGGCAGACAAACCCTGGTTTCATGAAGTCAAAAGGTATCTCGAGGCTCAAGAGTATCCCGAAGGGACATCTGTCTATGATAAGAAGTTTATGAGAAGGTTCGCTGCAAAGTTCTTCCTCAGTAATGGGATCCTCTATAAACGCAACCATGACTCCACACTATTATGGTGTGTAGACAAGGGAAAAGCAGAGAGGATCATGACAGAGCTACATGAAGGCACCTTCAGAACCCATTCTAGTGGACATACCATGGCTAAGAAGATCCTACGGGCAGGATATTATTGGTCCACTATGGAAGCCGATTGTCATCAGCACTCTCGAACTTGTCCAACGTGCCAAATCTACGCTGATAAGGTGCATGTGCCTCCGGTCCCCTTAAACGTATTGACAGCTCCGTGGCCCTTTGCGATGTGGGGCATCGACATGATTGGAGAAATCAGGCCCACCCTTCAAATGGACATCGTTTCATCTTAGTAGCCATTGATTACTTCACGAAGTGGGTTGAGGCAGCTTCCTTCGCTACAATAACCAAGAATGTCGTGGCACGGTTTATCCGACATAATCTGATCTGTCGATATGGTGTACCAAAGAGAATTATTACTGACAATGGTATGAATCTCAACAACACAATGATCACCGAGCTCTGTAAATAGTTCAAGATACATCATCATAACTCTTCTCCCTACCGGCCGAAGATGAATGGGGATGTTGAAGCAGCTAACAAGAACATCAAAAAGATTGTACAGAAGATGACGGTGACATATAAAGACTGGCATGAGATGTTACCATTCGCTCTTCATGGGTACTGTACCTCAGCACGGACGTCGACATGGGCAACACCCTACTCTCAGGTATATGGCATGGAGGTAGTCCTACCCATAGAAGTCTAGATACCTTCTCTTAGGATTATGAAGGATGCGGGTTTGAACAAAGACGACTGGATCCAAACCCGACCTGATCAGCTAAATCTAATCGATGAAAAGAGACTTACCGTTATCTACCATGGTCAGACGTATCAAAAGCGAATGATCAAGGCTTTTAACAAGAAAGTCAGACGCCAATAATATCAAGTCGGGGATCTAGTGATCAAACGCATCATAAAACGCAAGGTGATCCCAGGGGAAAATGGACCCCCACGTACGAAGGGCCATTTGTGGTTAAGAACATTTTCTCGGGAGGAGCTATGATTCTAACCACCATGGATGGTGACGACCTTCCTCACCCTGTCAATGCAGACATAGTGAAAAGATACTACGCCTAATCAAAGACCCACTAGGTTGACTGGCCTAGGCAAAAATAAGGGTTTCTCGGCGAACCAAAAGGGTTCGGGCAAAAGTAAGGGATGAAAATGAAAAAATCTGTACACCCGGCAAGTCGAAAACTCGAAAGGGAGGCTTGGGCAAAAGGGTATCCCAGTGGATTGAAAACCCAAAAGGGAAATCCAGGAAAAAGCTAGGGATTGAAGCGTATCACTATGTCTCATTGGATCATCTTGCGACCAGACTTCGGTATCGACTATCAAGCTCGAACGGCGCCAACCAATCTGATCAACCTTCGGCTAAGAAGCGAAGTGATGAGACGCTTGAAGATATAAAGGCAATAGCAGAGTTGGAACCCAATGGGTTCGTTTCACATAACTATTTTTTCTTTCTTTTACACAAATTATATAATTTCTATCTTTCGGAGGTGTTCCCTTACTAGAGTGTCAGCCTCTTTGTACAAAAACGCCTATTACAGGCCAACTTCAAAAAAATCAATACAAATCATTTTCACAAGAAGCTTCAATCTGTTTTGCTTTTTCTGTTTTGTTTTGAAAAAAAATTCAATGATTTATTTTTGAAATATGCATTTGGAAATGATTGCTGCTCATAAATACGTACATAAGAAACAAAAGACAATTACTCGTAATTCCAGAAACATGAAAAATAAGAAGTGCCGAACCCTACAGTTGCTCTGTCCAGCAGGTGCCGAGATAGAGCCAGCTTGGGAAAATAATTATTAGTATATACACTCCCCAGAGAGTAAAAGTATCCAAAAGCATTGATGTCAGCTTCCCCGAAACAGGACATAACTATCCCCAACCGAGGTTCATAATCGCGGGCGAGTCAGTAAATTTCATCCCCCAAGCAGAGTTTATTTCTCCAGATACAAAAGCTCAATCTCCAACAAAGCTTATTTCTGGGCACTCTAACAGAGCTTATTTCTGGGAACTTTAGTGCAAATTTCCAACAAAGCTTATTTCTGGGCACTCTAGTGCAAATTTCTGGGCACTCTAGTGTTCAATCATTTTCCACCTTCAGATCACGAAAGGTAGACAAGCCAATCTAAATCCTCAGGTTTAAGAAGATTGAACAGGGGCAGCTGTTGCACCCCAAAATTTTCCCTCTCATTTTTCAAGACATGCTCATAGAGGTTGTTGTACCCCAAAATTTTCCCTCCCATTTTCACACAAGATATACTCCTAGAGGTTCTCAATTGCTTAAGGTTGACCAAGGATTGACCAGACAATTCTCCTCCTAAGGCAATGAACCCCCAACTAGGGTTTCCATTTTCATCAAGATGGTTGAGCTCTAAGGATCCCAAATTTTATCCATTGTCCTAATATGTCCTCAAGATCATCCATTCCAAAATTCATGCCTTGAACAACAAGTTTGCCCAGTCAATTGCTCAAGTATTGGAAAATCAACTATGCTAGGTCAAAAGTCAACTGTGGCCCATGTACAGTCAAAATTCAAGATTTTTGGTCAACATCAACATTTTAAAGTGATATCCATCATTTGATCAAGGGTTGATCATGATCCCTCAAGAAATGCTCCTAACCCATCAAAAGTCAAAAGTGGCAAGTTAGGGTTTCCATAGGAAAAGTCAATTGAACTTTGACCAAGCATAACTTTCTCATAATTTATTAGAAATTTTCCAACCAAAGCTAATTTTGAAGATAATCAAATTCCCTACAACTTCTCTTCAGCTCTCAAGTTCAAGGAATGCACCATTTGAAAGATACAAGTTCATACATTACAAGTCATTTTTAGAAAGTCAATAAAAACCACTTTTTTCCAAGACCTTTAACATCAAGATAACATCTTCAAATGCAAAATTGATAAAAATAGGGATTAAATTAGACATCTTTGCCTTTCCAAAAAGTTAAAGATCATCATCATGAGATAAAATTTGAGCACGTTATGGCTTGCCCAAGTTGGGAAATTTTGGGAATTTTCAAGGATGATGTATTGAGCAAATTGGAAGTTTTAAGGCAATGGTTTAATTTTTTGGGTTTAAAAGATCTTCCTAAGATTATAGAGGACCCCTAAAACCATTTTTTCATAGTATTGATTTTATTTGCATTTTATATTAATTTTATTTAATTACAAATCAAATAAATCAAAATTATTGCAAATTATATGGGCCATTATTGTTTGGGCTTGGTTTGGTGCATGGAGAGGCCCCATATTTCATGTGCAATAAGGCCAACATTGTCTAGGTGCATTCAAATTTGAAAATGGACAAGATTCCTTGATTTTGGCCAAGGTTACAAATCATCATTCATGGCCTTGAAACACCATGTTTAAGGCTGTTTAAACTTTGTTTTCTTGTCTCCTCCCATCTCATCTATAAATACCAAGCCATTTGCAAGCTTCAGGGACGCCTAGACAACCCCAAAAAGTTACACGAAATTGCAAAAAAAAAGCAAAGTTGGTGAAACTCAAAAGCACGGTTCCAACTTTCCTCAATCCAAACAAAGGATCCCAATACACTCCTGGAGGTTCCCTGAAATTATTCTAACGAATTTCAGGGCTTGTAGCTTCGTGAAACACCCTCCCAAAGTCACGGTTTGTATTTAATTTTTCCAAATCCATTTTCTTCCATTCATTCATTATTAATTCAATTTGCTTGCATATTTTGATTCATGGTGATGCATAGAACGTTTTTGGATGTATTATTTTAAGTTTGAGTGCAGGTATGAGGACCCACCATTGTCAGGGTTCCGAGCTCCCAATCTGGGGAACCCTAGCTAGAGGCAAAATTGGATGAAATTAAGGGCACCGTCATGCTCAGGAAGGTGAGGCCAATCGATCCATGGCCTCACATTTGATTTATGTTGCGTATTCTGGGTTTTTGCATTGCAGGGGTTATAGCTACAAACACAAACTGTCACTATAAGTCTTAACATCTAAAATGAAGGAGTGAGGAAGGGGATGATGCGTGGCAGCCTTCCATTAGCCAATTCAAATTCTCGCGCGTTTTTTATATATTTTAATATAGCTGGCCAATTTTCTTATATTATGTTTTTGTGTTGTTTTATGTAACGAATGAGTTGGCAGCACATTTGGTAAAGCAGCACACATGTGAGGTAGAGGACTTGGGTTCGAGTCCCAGGTCCATCATTTTCCTATATTTTTCATAATATCTCATGCAAAACCCAATACTCCTTAGGGCCTATTGTCCATCATGCACCATCAGATCTGGCCATCAAATCACAATCAATCTGGATCCAAGAGTCTTGATTGGAGATCCACCATACACCCTCAAAGTTTTCGCCTCACCTGATCCAACGATTTCCCCGGGATTAGCTTTCATTTGGGCCTACCCCTTTTCCAAATTGAACCCACATTCTACTTCAGCCATCAAGCCCAATTTCTAATTATTTTTGCTTTATTTAATTATTTCATTTCTAATCATTTTTATTTATAATCATAAAAACAAATCAAAAAATAAATAAAGATTTAGTTTTTTTTCTAAAAATATTTTAATTAATTAGTTAATTATTTTAATTTTATTTTATTAACTTTAAAATCAATTAGACTTAGGTTATTTCATTCAAATATTTTCTTAAATAAAAAATGCAAAAAAATGATTAGGTTTTTGTTTAGAATTTAATTTTGATCAATAACTTTTTTTTGTTTTAATTAATTAAATTTAGGTTTAATTTAATTTAGTATTTTCCTAAATAAACAAAAATAACCAAAAAGATTTTTTTTACTTAGCATTTTTTAGACGTAATATTTCATTTCACGTGCATTATTTTTATTCTCAAATTTTATATAATAATGTAACTGATTATGGATTGTAATAGCCCTAATTAGGATTTTTTATTTTTCGCACTTTACATTTTAGTCAGATATAATTGTAACTGTCCCGAAGCCCTGTAATAGCTGTAGGACTTTATTTCTTGCTTTTACATTTCTTATATGCTTGTATATAATTGTTAGTAATTTAGGCGTGCATGAAAAGATAAATTCAATTAATAGTTAGATCACTAACCTCAAGATAATATAACTGAAAAAACACACTTCTCACACTTGCATCCTTAGGGTATTCCTCACTTGGTTGCCTTCGGAAATGGTCATGTCCCTTGAACATAGAGATATCTTAGCAATGACCCTCAGGTTAAAAGTCATTATAAAAGATCATAGTCCCTTACGTCCCTCGAGTTGCCTTTCGGTAAATGATCTTGTCCCTCGATGTTGCCTATATGATGACAGTCCCTTCGAATGCTAATATGTCCTTACATGTTGCCTTCAATGACCATAACGTCCCTTTCGATAGTCCCTCAACATCTGACGATAGGGCTACCTAGTTACTAATAGTAGGATAGAACTATCTAAATGGTAGGAGGAAAAGAACGTCCTTTTTCGAGTAGGTAGACTATTCTTAAGTACTTGCTCAAAATCTGAAATTTTCACACTTACACATTTTTTCAAAAAACTATTTTCAAAAACGCTTTATCACACTCTTGAGGAATGATACAAGAGTTACCATAAAGCAAACAAAAATATTTCAAAACGCACAAACACAAACAGTTTTCAAAAAATGAGCAAGTACCTAAGAGCCAGTGGAAAACCACAGATGGAAAGGGTGCTAATACCTTCCCTTTCCATAATATACCCCCTTACTCATAAAATCTCAAAAAAGGTATTTTCTGTTTTTTTTTCACCCTTTCCTTTGTTGGATAAAAGAAAAGTCGGTGGATACTCTTGCTTACCGCATATTTGCAAATACAAAATGCAAACCAATATATAACAGTCGATTCTGCCACCGTATCACATAACTGGCGACTCTGCTGGGGAGAATTATAAAAGTGGGGTTTACCTTAGGGTCTAAATCATTTCTAAATTGTTTGCTTGTTTTCTTGCTTTACTTTTAAGGGATTGTTTGGGTACTATAGATCCTACACCCAGATCTGGGGAAACCTGTTAGGTAAGTAGAAATAGATCATAGAAATTGTGCGGGGTATACCTACACGGTTGAAGCGATGGCTATGTTGATGCGACACTTTGGTTGGTATCAGTAGCCCTTGGGTTAATCAAGGAGAATACAGGGCCGCTGCATGGTGTCATAAAGCGTCAATTGACCTTAGAACCTTTAATTGAACAACTTGGCCATTAGGACGTAGCGAGGTGGCCGTATTTGGTGTATTCCCAAAGTTTGCAGATACTCGATGCTACACTCATTGAGACTTAACTCCTGAGTTTTTTTTTTGGTTACGAGTAAGTCGCCTATCGAATGAAGCTTGTGGGAAAGGTCAGTGATATTGAGATCCCTTAGAACCCGATTACTATTTATAGGACAGGTTAAACCAATCCAACTTCAAGAGGGTACTACCTTAAAACCCATGTGTTGTACCCCAAAATTTTCCCTCCCATATTTCTCAAGACATGTCAAGAATAATCTTCAAGTTGTTCAAAATGGCTCAAGAATGGGACAGTCAAATCACCTCCTAAGGCAGTCAAGTCAAAATTAGGGTTTTGTGTTGCATCAAGGTCCTAACATAAAAATAGCCTCAAGTTCTCCCCAATGCCCTAATATGTTCTTAAGTTCATCCATGTCAAAATTCAAGCCTTGCAGAGGAAGTTTGGTCAGTCAATTGCTCAAGAAACCCAAAATCGACTATGCTAGGGCAAAAGTCAACTGTGACCTACAGACAGTCAAACCTCAAGATTTTTTGTCAACATTCTCAGTTTTAAGGTTAAATCATCATTTTATCAAGGGTTGATCATGATTCATCAAGGATTTCTCAAGATTCATCAAGATTCAAAAGTTGCTAAATTAAGGTTTTGTAGGAAAAGTCAACTCAACTTTGACCAAGCATAACTTTATCATAATTTATGAGAAATGACCCATCCAAAGCTCATTTTGAATAGGATGCAAATACATATAATCCATCTTCACACCCCAAGATCAAAAAATGCTCTCACAAAAAGTTACAAATTTGGACAATATAGGTCATTTTTGAAAGTCAACAAAAACACCTCTTTTGCCAAAGCCTATAACTTGAGAATGGAAGATCAAAATGAGATTAGACAAAAAGTGTTGATTATAGGACATCTCAAGGTTTCTAAAAAGTCAAAGATCACCTCCAAAAGTTCAAAATTGAAGAAGTTATGCATTGTTGAAGTTGGGCAATTTTCCAAAATTGCCAAAAGTCAACTATCCTCAAAACTCCAATTTTTGACAAAAGGGCCCACTTTTTTCCATTTGATTTGGTCTTATCACACCACACACGTGTCCCATCTTTAATTTCATGACCAAACATTTATTTTTCTATTTTATTTCATTTTTATTTATTTAATTCATTATTAATCAATATTAAATCAAATAAAATCTAAAAAATTATGTAAAGGGATTCTTGTGATTTCTACAGCTTACAAATACCATGTGACACTCAACCAATTCGTATCAAGTCAAAACAAGCACAAAAAAAATCAGATTTGGCCTATTTTTGGAAAGCTTTTCAATGGTGATCAAATCCAATCTTCAATCTTGAATGCACTTGATTTCAGATCAAAAGACCAACCCTAATTCACTCTATAACACTCACATAAGCAAGCCAAACCTAGAACACGCACAAAACTCTGTAGAAACGGCCAGAAGAATTGGAGAAAAAAGCTTGAAAACCTTGGATCTGAAATTGTGCTTAGAGGCCTTTTCAGGATCAAATAAAGGTCCCAATCGCTTCCTTGCACTTCACTGAAGCAGTACCAATCATAATCACGCGTTCTCCTGCCTCCAAAAGCCCTGTAAGTGTCGCTCAAAACCTCCATACTCATGGAATCATAAAGCTTGAATCTTGCATCCATTCTTTGAGATAATTGCATATTTGAATTCCTTACATCATTTGCAAAGTTTCTGTATTATTCAATTTCATTATTATGCCATATATCACAAAACGCCATGGTAGATCGTTTTAGGGTTCTTTCAGGGGTTTTCATTACAGGGCAAATTAGTCAACAAAAGGACCATGGTTGGAACCAGGGCGGAGAGGCGAGCAGAACCATGCCTTTAGTTTGCATTTTAGTGGCTCGTGGTGGATTTTGAGATAACACGATGTGTAGCTACGGACAATCGTCCGTTGGTATAGGTAAAGGACTTTTAGCCACAGTCCCCATGACATGGATGATAACGTGGCGTGGCCAGGTTGGTGCGTTTGAATAGCGCGCCATATTTTCTTTTTTTCCAGCATTTTAATTGATTTACCTATTTTATATTTATTTCTCATTCCAATAACAACTAAGCAGCTTGGTTGGAGTGGTTGAGCGCGCAGATAGTGAGCATTGGGACCTGGGTTCGAATCCCAGGTCCCCAAAAACTTTGTTCAATTTTTTCTTCAGATATTCAGGTGCAGTTCTCAAAGGATGGTCCATCATACGCCCTTCTCCAGATGCTGGCCAGGTGGTCTCAAATCAGATCCAGGGGCCCAGATTACACGTTCATCATATTCCCTGGTCAACATGCGCCTATGGAATCTAAAAAAGTCAAAAAGGCTGGACGTTTGGGCCCCAAAAATTGCCAATTCCACCACCAAATTAAGCCCAACACCCCCTGAGTTTGCTCTTCTTTTATATTTTCTTTTCATTATTTTATATTTTTTATTATTATCATTATTTTAATTAATTAATTAACCAATTAACTTTTTATTTCATAAAATCAGAAAACAAAAAAAATTTTTTTATTAATTCCATTAATTTTATTATTTATTTTTGTAAATAACAATTAATTAATTTATTTAGTTTAAATAGGTTTAACATTAATATCTTTTGCAATAAATTAAAATTAATTTAGAATTAGGGTTTTAATATCTTTTAACCATTTTATTTTATTTCCTTAATTAAAATAAAAACTCAAAAATATTTTCATTTAATTAATTATTTCAATTATTAATTTAGATTGATTTTTAATTCAAAAATAACAGAAATAGGTTTTATTTAATAAAAATGGTCAAATCCCTAAGACACTCGATTTAATTTTCTCGCGCGCGAATTATTTTTGATCCATATTTTGTAACTGCTTCGAGGATGTAATAGTCTTAACTTAGGATCACAATTTAATTTTTAAGGGTTTGTTTTTGGCGATGTAAATACCCGACGCCTTGTAATAGCTTAGATTTATCTTCCGCAATTTAATTTCTGCAACCATTAACTGTTAGATGTTTGAATAATAGGCAATGCATGACAAGATAAATCTGTAACCTAAAATCAACAGTAGCTCACCATAACATGTACAAAGATAATATAACTGAAAAACAATACACTCGCACATGCGCACTCTTAGGGTACACCTCACTTGGTTGCCTCAAACGTGGTCATTGAGTATAGGAAGTTTTAGAGGTTGCCCTCTTGTCCAAAGATCATAAGTTGCCTTGAAACGGTTGCCTCGGATAAAAATGATCTAAGACATTAGGGTTACCGCTAAGGCATCATAACATTGCTTTAGTGACCACACGTCCCTTAATCGAATTGACCCGAAAACTCCAACGATGATGCTACCTACTCCTCAATAGTGGGATAACATTGTCTAAAGGACATTTGCACAATTTAATTCCTTTTTGAGTAGGTAGATGTTCTTAAGTACTTGCTCCTTTTTAAAACAAAACCAAAACTTTTCGCACTTACACGCCTTTCAAAAACAAAACTCTTTTCAAACCCACAAACACAAAGAAAAGCAAACTTTTGAAAACATAGTGAGCAAGTACCTAAAAGCCCGTGGATAACCACAGATAGAAAGGGTGCTAACACCTTCCCTTTCTATAATCTACCTCCCGAACCCGAGAAATATCTCAAAAAGGAATTTTTCTGTGCTTTTGTCCTTTCCTTGTTGGATAAAAGAAAAGACGGTGGCGACTCTTGCTTACCGCGACATTTTGCAAAAAAAAAACGCAAAATGCGAACCAGCATTCAAAAACAGCCAGTTCTATTCCCGCCGATCACAGAACTGGCGACTCTGCTGGGGAAATCTCTAAAAGTGGGGTTACCTTAGGATTAGATAATTGTGTTTTCAATTGTATGCTTTGTATGATTTATCTTTGTGGACTTGTATCAAAGTTCTATTGATCCTAACCCGGATCTGGGGATACCCTTTAGGTAAGTAGCAATAAACTGTGAGGGAACTGTCCGGCATAGACCGACACGGTTGAAGCAGTAGCTACGTTGGTGTGGCACTTTAGTCTATACCGATATCCCTTGTGTTGGAACGAGGAGAATATGGGTCTTCTAAGGGGTCATTAAGTACCAACCGACCTTAGAACCTTAAATTGACCAACTTGGCCATAGAACAGTAGCAATATGCTACACTCATTGAGACAAAACTCTCGCGATGATTCCGGCTGCAAGAAAAGGTTGCTAAACTGGAATTATGACCGATTGAGGGTAGTCAGTGATATTGAGATCCTCTAGAACCCGGTTACCATTTTTTAGGACAGGTTTAAACAAACTGAACTGAAAGAGGGTAGTACCTAAGCTCCATGCCAGCCTGAAATCTAAGGGCTCTTTTGTGTGACTTGTGTGCCTTTACCATGTTTGCCTTTTGTGGATACTTATGGTGTGCCTTAACCATGACATCATGACATCATAACATTGCATACATTTTTCATAAGGACTAACCTATTTCAAAGACAAGAGGGTTTCATCTTTGCTCTGTTTTGTAGGTCATCATGATGCCCATGCGTAGGAATACTATCCGGATCAACTTTGTCCAAGTACCTACCCTGCTTAAAGATTTGGTTGTCAGGATTCCAGACATTACTTCCTTCATCAGAAGGCATGGTTCTCTTCTCAGTTTGGTCACCTCAAAGTTGGACGAACAAATGATGAGTGTCCTGGTCCAGTTTTATGATCCGCTATACCATTGCTTCACCTTTCAAGACTTCCAGCTGGTTCCTACCCTAGAAGAGTTCTCTGAGCTGCTTGGTATCTCCGTCCTGGAACAGACTCCGTTTACTGGTTGGGAAAAGACTCCTAAGCCCGAAGAGATTGCTGTAGCCCTTCACTTGACCAAAGAGGAGGTAATGGCTAACTGGGAGACTAGAAGTGGAGCTAAGGGTTTTCTGGCTAAGTTTTTGGTTGACAAAGCTAATTACTTCTGGGACAGCTTAGACTTCAAGGCATACGAGGACATTCTGGCTCTCTTGATTTATGGTCTAGCATTGTTTCCGAATCCTGACACTTTTGTTGGTATTAATGCCGTAAAGATCTTCATCTCTCAAAATCCGGTACCCACGCTCTTGGGTGATATGCTTCATCAGCTGTATGCTCGTACTGCCCGAAAGTGGGGAACTTTGATGTGCTGTGTTCCTTTATTGTCGAGGTGGTTTATTTCTCACCTCCCTAAGTCCGTGCTGAAAAACAAAGAAGGAATGGGCTGGGCTTATAGGGTGATGTCTCTTTCTAGTGATGACATTATCTGGACTCTCAAAGGTATGGATGAGGTGACTGTTATTGATCGCTGTAGAGAGTATCATAATGTTCCATTGATCGGACTCCATGGAGGGATTTCTTACAACCCATGCTTAGCTCTCCGTCAGTTTGGAAGAGCCAGAAGAGAAGGGCCTCACGAGATGTTGATGCCTCATATCGTCTTTGATTTTCAGGGAGATAGCGACGAGCTGCGTCGTAAATTCATAAGGGCTTGGGACAGAGTTCACCAATCTGACCCACATGAGTTGGGACCTAAGACTTCTCTGCCAATGGAGCCATATCTCAGATGGGTCCGCATCCGTGCCCAGAAGTTAGGTATGCCATACGAAGCTGTCAGGCCTGTTACTCTTGAAGTTGCTAATGAGGAGGGGGTTCCTCCAACTATCCTCAACCCTTATATGGCCACTGATATTGGGACACTGAAGAGGTCTTGGATGCAATTGAGGAATGAACGGGATTCTTATCGAGAGAAGTTCAATGAACAGGAGCAGAAGATCCAAAAGCTGACCAGACAGTTGGAGAACGAGCGGATCCTGAATGATTATGTCCTCATTGAGAAGAAGAGACCATGGGAGCATTAATGGACCTTTGTTGATTTCTTTTACAGTTTTTATTTACTTTTTAGTATTTCCATTCTTGTAACGCCTAAGGGCAATTTGTTGAACAATTTAAATTTCGAAATTTAAATCTAATAAAGTGTGTTTCCTTTCTTGTTTACAAATTTGAATCCCGATTGTCTTTGAAATCATAAGTCATACACATTTCATCCCATGCACTTCATAAACAGGTACCACATTACAGGTCTCTTATCTTCTTCGCTGTTTATTTCAGCAATCATTATGTCTACTGAACCTTCAACTGAGCAAGCTATCAAGGCCCTCCAGGCCCAGAATGCCCAATTTCAAGAGCTGTTCATGAATCTAGCCAAAGGTCAGCAGGACTTGAAGACTTTGATTCTGAAAGAGAAAAAGAAGAAGAAGAAGAGGACCATCTTGTTCAACACTGGACGCAGGTTTGGAAACGGGCTGCAAAATGAAGTTGATCTGACCACCTCATCTGGAGGGAAAGATAGTCCACAAGAAAGGAGGGCTCCTAGCCCTATGGTCTCCGACAACGAGACAGACTATGATGAAGAACAGTATCCTCCTGCTGAGGATAAGTACAAACAGCTGGAAGAACGTTTGAGCGCTATGGAAATACAAAAGGTGCCCGGTCTGGACTTCGGAGATCTAGGTCTATCATCTAGGGTGGTGATTCCCCATAAGTTCAAGGCACCTGCCTTTGCCAAGTATGATGGAGTTTCCTGTCCGAAGCTTCATCTTCGGTCATATGTGAGGTAGATCCAGCTTTACACTGCTGATAAGAACTTGTGGATCCATTTCTTTCAAGACAGTCTCTCAGGGACTCATCTTGAGTGGTTCTATCAGTTGGACGGAGCCAGTATCCGCAACTGGGAAGATTTGGCTACTGCATTCTATAGGCAGTATCAGTACAACTCCGACCTCGCTCCTACGCGTACCCAACTCCAGGGTATGTCAATAGGAACGGGTGAAGGATTTAAAGAGTATGCGCAGAAATGGAGAGACCTTGCCGGAAGGGTGCAACCACCTTTGGCTGATCGTGAACTTGTTGACATGTTTTTGGGGACCCTGTCTGGTCCATTCTTTAACCATCTAATTGGAAGCTCTTCAGCTGGGTTTACAGATCTTATTTTGACTGGTGAGAGGATTGAAGCTGGTATTAAGGCTGGGAAGATACATAAGGGTGCCTCATCGAGCACCGAGAAAAAGCTGTTTAAGAAAGAGTCTAGTGCTGTCTACAGTGCAAGAAGACAGGATAGACCTGAACACCGCCAAGCTGCCAACGCGGTCGCTATTTCAAAACCTGCTGGTGCTCCCCAGTACAACAGTCAACAAAAGGAAGAGATACCTAAGAGGCAATTCATTCGTCTCAACATGACCTTGTCTCAGATCCTGCCACAGTTGCTAAAGACTAATCTGGTGACTCTAAAGGAACCCCCAAAGAATTCAAATACAACGTCACCAAGGTATAACCCTAACGCCCGCTGCGCTTTTCACTCTGATAGCCCGGGGCATAATATGGATGATTGTTGGGCTCTGAAGAACAAGGTCCAAGACTTGATTGATGCGAAAGAGATCGAATTCGGAGCACCAGAGAAGCCTAAACAAGAGGCCGGGGTAAATGCTATCAGGGATGATGATGATGAAGAATTTGATATCGACAGTTGGATCTACCCTACGACCAATGGTGGATTAAGAAACTGCACAATGAAGGATTCTATGCATGTTTCCGTTATCACCAGTAATGAAAATTTTGTTTTAAAGTTGTAACAGACAATGTTTTGAAACTTTATGGCCCGGTGTCTTACCCGGGGCACCGTGGCTTCATTTGTGAGGGCTTTTGTGTGCCATTTTCATATATCATTAATAAAAGCATTGGACGTTTCTTGCATTTCAAATTTTGCGCTCCTTGTTTTTCTTTATTATATATTGCAAAATAGATATTTTACACACACTCACATATACAGGTCCACATCCACTCTGGATCTCACTGGTAACGACTCTGCTACTGCCAGTTATGACTTTGAAAATCCAATCAACTTAGCCGAAGACGAAGGTGAAGATGATTGCGAAGTGCCGGGCGAACTTGCAAGACTGCTACTCCAGGAAGAGAGGGCCATTCAGCCACATGAAGAGCCGGTGGAAACAGTAAATCTGGGTACTGAAACAGACAAAAAGGAAGTCAAGATCGGTGCGAATCTAGAACTTAGTATGAAGCAGCGGTTGATTCAGATGCTACATGACTATATTGAGATCTTTGCCTGGTCTTACGAGGATATGCCTGGGTTGGATACTGACATTGTGGTTCATCGCCTACCTACCAAGGAAGACTGCCCTCCGGTAAAACAGAAGGTTCGCCGTATGCGCCCAGAGATGTCTGAGAAAATCAAGGCCGAAGTTATGAAACAGTTTGACGCCGGTTTTCTAGCGGTGACTTCTTACCCTCAGTGGGTCGCCAATGTGGTTCCTGTGCCGAAGAAGGATGGTAAGGTTCGAATGTGTGTTGACTACAGGGATTTGAACAGGGCCAGTCCCAAGGATGACTTCCCTCTACCTCACATCAATGTTCTGGTTGACAATATTGCTCAACACAAGGTATTCTCCTTTATGGATGGGTTCTCCGGCTATAATCAGATCAAAATGGCTTCCGAGGATATGAAGAAGACCACCTTTGTTACTCAGTGGGGTACATTTTGCTACAAGGTCATGCCTTTTGGACTGAAGAATGCTGGGGCAACATATCAGCGTGCCATGGTTGCTTTGTTTCATGATATGATCCATCATGAGATTGAAGTATACGTCGATGATATGATTGCGAGGTCCCAGACTAAGGAGGAGCACCTTGACCAATTTCAGAAGCTGTTTGACAGGTTGAAGTTGTATAAGCTGAGATTGAACCCGAACAAGTGCACCTTCGGGGTGAGGTCTGGTAAACTACTGGGTTTCGTCGTGAGCGACAAAGGTATTCAAGTGGACCCTGCCAAAGTGAAAGCCATACAAGAGATGCCAGCTCCCAAGACAGAGAAGGAGGCCAGAGGCTTTCTAGGACGACTGAACTACATTGCCCGATTCATCTCGCACCTAACTGCTACTTGTGAGCCAATCTTCAAGCTGCTGAAGAAAGATCAAGTGGTACGCTGGAATGATGAATGTCAGGCCGCTTTCGAAAGAATCAAAGAGTATCTCCAAGAGCCACCTATCCTAATGCCACCAGTTGAAGGGAGACCTCTGATCCTATACTTGACAGTACTTGACAACTCAATGGGGTGTGTGCTGGGGCCGCATGACGAGTCTGGCCGAAAAGAGCATGCTATTTATTACCTTAGCAAAAAGTTTACCGACTGTGAGACCCAATACTCACTGCTTGAGAAAACTTGCTGCGCTTTGGCATGGGCTGCTCGCCGGCTGAGACAATATATGCTGACTCACACTACTTTGTTGATATCGAAGATGGATCCCATCAAGTATATTTTCGAAAAGCCTGCCTTGTCCGGAAGAATAGCAAGATGGCAGATGATCTTGATTGAGTATGACGTCCAGTACACAACTCAGAAAGCAATCAAGGGAAGTGTATTGGCCGACCATTTGGCACATCAGGTGGTGGATGATTACCAGTCTATGAACTTTGAATTTCCGGACGAGAATATCATGGTAGTGACTGATTGTGAGACACCTGGACCGGATGAAGGACCTGAGGAAGGATCCCGATGGTCTATGTACTTTGATGGAGCTTCGAATGCTTCGGGTAATGGCATTGGCGCTGTGATCATATCTCCTAAAGGCTCTCATACTTCGTTTATCGCCCGACTATGTTTCAACTGCACCAACAATATGGCAGAGTATGAAGCGTGTATCATGGGTCTTCGAGCCGCAATTGACCTAAGGATTAAGTTTCTAAGTGTCTTTAGAGATTCCGCTCTCGTGATCAGTCAGATCAAAGGCGAGTGGGATACAAAACACCCTAATCTTATTCCTTACAAGGAGTATGTATTGACGTTGCTTCCCCATTTCGAGGAGATAACCTTTGAACACTTCCCAAGATAGGAGAATCAGTCGGCAAACGCGCTAGCTACGATGTCTTCTATGTTCAAAGTAAATTGGGACAACGAGGCTCCCCGGATCGTTATTGAAAGACTGGACGAACCTGCGCATTGCTATGATCTTGAGACTGAAGAGGTAACAGAAAAGCCCTGGTATCATGAGGTGAAGAGGTACCTTGAAGCTCAAGAATACCCCGAGGGTGCATCTGTTAATGATAAGAAGTTTCTGAGGAGGTTCGCGACGAAGTTCTTCATCAGCAATGATATTCTTTACAAGCGTAACCATGATTCAACCTTACTGCGTTGTGTGGATAAGATTGAAGCAGAAAAGATCATGGCAGAGCTACATGAAGGTACTTTCGAAACCCATTCTAGTGGACATACCATGGCAAAGAAAATCCTTCGAGCAGGATATTACTGGTCCACAATGAAGCTGACTGTTATCAGCATTCTCGGACATGTCACAAGTGCCAGGTCTATGCTGATAAGGTGCACATTCCTCCAGTTCCTCTGAATGTTCTGACAGCACCATTGCCTTTTGCAATGTGGGGCATTGATATGATTGGCGAGATCAGACCTACAGCATCCAACGGGCATCGTTTCATCCTGGTAGCGATTGATTACTTTACGAAGTGGGTTGAAGCAGCTTCCTTCGCTACCGTAACCAAGAACATCGTGGCACGGTTCATTCGGCACAACCTGATCTGTCGATACGGTGTACCAGAGAGGATCATTATGGACAATGGTACCAATCTCAACAACAAGATGATCACTGAGCTCTGCGAGCAATTCAAGATACATCATCATAACTCTTCTCCCTATCGGCCGAAGATGAATGGGGCTGTTGAAGCGGCTAATAAGAACATTAAGAAGATTGTGCAGAAGATGACAGTGACATACAAAGACTAGAACGAGATGTTACCATTTGCCCTTCACGGGTACCGTACCTCATCACAGACGTCAACAGGGGAAACACCCTATTCCTTGGTTTATGGCATGGAGGCAGTCTTGCCCATCGAAGTTCAGATACCCTCTCTCCGGATCATGAAGGATGCAGGTTTGAGCGAAGATGACTGGATTCAGACCCGACTTGATAAGTTAAACCTAATCGACGAGAAAAGACTTACTGCTGTTTGTCATGGTCAGACGTACCAAAAACGGATGATCAAGGCATTTAACAAGAAAGTCAGACGACAAGAGTATCAAGTTGGGGATCTGGTAATCAAACGCATTATCTTACCTCAAGGTGATCCCAGGGGCAAATGGAGCCCTACTTACGAAGGGCCATTTGTGGTTAAGAACATCTTCTCAGGAGGAGCTATGATTATAACCACCATGGATGGTGATGACCTTCCTCACCCCGTTAATGCAGACATAGTAAAAAGATACTACGCATAATCAAAGACCCGCTAGGTTGACTGGCCTAGGCAAAAATAAGGGCTTCCCGGCGAACCAAAAGGGTTCAGGCAAAAATAAGGGATGAAAATAAAAAAATCTGTACACCCGGCAAGTCGAAAACCTGAAAAGGTGGCTTGGGCAAAAATGGGTATCCCGGTGGACTGAAAACCCGAAAGGGCGGTCCAGGCAAAAGTTAGGGATTAAAGCGTAACACTATGTCTCATTGGATCACCTCGCATCCGGACTTCGGTATCAACTATCAGGCTCGAACGACACCAATCAATCAGATTCATCTTCAACTAAGCAGCAAAGTGATGAGACACTTGAAGATATAAAGGCAATAGCAGAGTTGGAACCCAGTGGGATTATTCACATAGCTGTTTTGTTTTCTTTTCACAAGTTGTATAAATTCTATTTGTTCGGCGGTGTTCTCTTACTAGGACGTCAGCCTCTTGTACAAAAATGCCTATTTACAGGCCAAACTTCAAAATCAATACAAATTCATTTTCAGACAAATTTCAAATTGTTTTTCCTCTATCTGTTTTGTTTTGCAAAGAACGTCCAATGTTCATTTTTGATATATGCATTTGACATTAATTGCTGCTCATAAATATTTACAGGTGAAACAAAGGACGAATTACGGGTAATATCAGAAACAGGGGCATAAGAAATGTCCAAACTGTGTAGTTACTTTGTCCACCAAGGTACCAAGGTAGGTTCAGCTGAAGAATATGACCAAGATGCCATCACTCCCCGCAGAGTAAAACCGTAATGGTAGCTCTCCCCAATGAGACTTGCAACTATGAACGAATCAACAATGCTCTCCCCAAGCAGAGTTAATCTACCATCAACCCTAAAAAGTTTGGGTATCCCTAGAAGGTCTTAATATTCCTCAGCGGAGTATAAAGACATTCCCCAATAAGTATAAGAATACCCCCGACAGTCTTAACATTCCTCAAACGGAGTATAAGAATGTCCTCCGGCGGAATACAAGATACCCCTATTGGAGCCATTTCCCCAGCGCAGTCTAAAAAAGGCTTCCCCACCAGAGCTGAATCATCTTTCCCAGTAGATTCTGGAAGCTTATCCCCTGCAGAGCGCAAATAAATCTCCCCCATCCAAATTCAGAGGGTTATCCTCACAAGAGTCTAACTGGGTTATCCTCAGCAAGTTGCAACTGAAGAATCATCCCCAGCGAAGTTCTTTCTATCCCCAGCGGAGTTCATCATTAAAATCCCCAACAGAGCTTATCAACAGAATCCCCAGCGGAGTTATTGTTAAAATCTTCAGCAGAACGTCTCTTCCCCACAGAGTATTTCCCCTCGGAGTAATCTCTTCATCAGTTTATTCCCCCCAACGAAGTTCTTCTGTCCTACAGGTTTATCATCTCCGTTCATCATCCCCAGCAGACACGAAGAACTCAACTCTATTCTCCAGCAGCCCCGGGATTTATTTTCCCCAGCTAAAACATCACATTTCCATACATCATGATACATGCATATACGCATCATACCATACAATCTCATTCATGTTGAGAACATCATTGCTTGATTCATCTCATGCATTGCATGTGACTAACCTTTACCTTTTCAGGAAAGATGCAGTTAAGTCCCCAGCTTAGTCGAAGACCTGACCAGTTCTTAAGTCTCAATTGAATTATCCTCGGTTGAATTTCAGATAAGGTTCTCAAATCTTGATAGTTTCCCTACATAATAGTGTGGACAAGTACTATAACCTCAACGGTATACTCCATTAAGCACGAGTCAGTTCCTAGATCTTGATGTTTTCCTCCGTCGTAGTGTGGACAAGTACTATAACCTCAACGGTATACTCCATTGAGCACGAGTCAGTTCCTAGATCTTGATGAAGATGTTTCCCTACGTCATAGTGTGGACGAGTACTATAACCTCAACGGTATACTCCGTTAAGCACGAGTCTGTTCCTAGATCTTGATGTTCTCCTCCGTCATAGTATGGACAAGTTCTATAACCTCAGCGGTATACTACGTTGAGCACGAGAGAGTTCCTAGATCTTGATGAAGATGTTTCCCTACGTCATAGTGTGGACGAGTACTATAACCTCAACGGTATACTCCATTGAGCACGAGTCAGTTCCTAGATCTTGATGTTTTCCTCCGTCATAGTGTGGACAAGTTCTATAACCTCAACGGTATACTCCATTGAGCACGAGACAATTCCTAGATCTTGATGAAGATGTTTCCCTACGTCATAGTGTGGACGAGTACTATAACCTCAACGGTATACTCCATTGAGCATGAGTCAGTTCCTAGATCTTGATGTTTTCCTCCATCATAGTGTGGACAAGTTCTATAACCTCAACGGTATACTCCATTGAGCACGAGATAGTTCCTAGATCTTGATGAAGATGTTTCCCTACGTCATAGTGTGGACGAGTACTATAACCTCAACGGTATACTCCATTGAGCACGAGTCAGTTCCTAGATCTTGATGTTTTCCTCCGTCATAGTGTGGACGAGTACTATAACCTCAACGGTATACTCCATTAAGCACGAGTCAGTTCCTAGATCTTGATGAAGATGTTTCCCTACGTCATTAGTGTGGACGAGTACTATAACCTCAACGGTATACTCCATTGAGCACGAGTCAGTTCCTAGATCTTGATGTTTTCCTCCGTCATAGTGTGGACAAGTTCTATAACCTCAACGGTATACTCCATTGAGCACGAGACGGTTCCTAGATCTTGATAAAGATGTTTCCCTACGTCATAGTGTGGACAAGTACTATAACCTCAACGATATACTCCATTGAGCACGAGTCAGTTCCTAGATCTTGATATTTTCCTCCGTCATAGTGTGGACGAGTTCTATAACCTCAACGGTATACTCCATTGAGCACGATACAATTCCTAGATCTTGATGAATATGTTTCTCTACGTCATAGTGTGGACGAGTACTATAACCTCAACGGTATACTCCATTGAGCACGAGTCAGTTTCTAGATCTTGATGTTTTCCTCCATCATAGTGTGGACAAGTGCTATAACTTCAACGATATACTACATTGGGCACGAGACAGTTCCAAGATCTTGATGAAGATGTTTCCCCCCAATTGAATTATGGACAGGTTCTTAAGACTCAGCCGAGGCATTCTCTCAGTTGAGGTACAGGCCAGATTCCTAAATCTCAACAAAGTTTAGACTTCCCCGATGGAATCTTTTACAACCACAGGTATGCAAATTTTCGCTAAGGAATCTCTTATGCGATCGACACTCCTGCAGATGGCATCTGTAAGCCCATCCTCCTACCAACAATCTCCAAATGGAATCTGTAAGCCCATTCCCGACATCACAATGTTGATACTACACCATGTGAGTGCAAATTTCTGGGCACTCTAGTGTTCAATTATCTTCCACCTTCGGATCACGAAAGGCTCAAAAGCCAATCTATATCCTCAGGTTTAAGAAAATTGAACAGGGGCAACTGTTGTACCCCAAAATTTTCCCTCCCATATTTCTCAAGACATGTCAAGAATAATCTTCAAGTTGTTCAAAATGGCTCAAGAATGGGACAGTCAAGTCAAAATTAGGGTTTTGTGTTGCATCAAGGTCCTCACATACAAATAGCCTCAAGTGCTCCCAAATGCCCTAATATGTTCTTAAGTTCATCCATGTCAAAATTCAAGCCTTGCAGAGGAAGTTTGGTCAGTCAATTGCTCAAGAAACCCAAAATCGACTGTGCTAGGGCAAAAGTCAACTGTGACCTACAGACAGTCAAACCTCAAGATTTTTTGTCAACATTCTCATTTTGAAGCTTAATTCATCATTTTATCAAGGGTTGATCATGATTCATCAAGGATTGCTCAAGATTCATCAAGATTCAAAAGTTGCTAAATTAGGGTTTTGTAGGAAAAGTCAACTCAACTTTGACCAAGCATAACTTTCTCATACTTTATGAGTTATGACCCATACAAAGCTCATTTTGAATAGGATGCAATTCCCTACAATCCATATTCACACCCCAAGATCAAGAAATGCTCTCACAAAAAGTTACAAATTTGGACATTATAGGTCATTTTTGAAAGTCAACAAAAACACCTCTTTTTCCAAAGCCTATAACTTGAGCATGGAAGATCAAAATGAGATGAGACCAAAAGGGTTGATTAGAGGACATCTCAAGGTTTCTAAAAAGTCAAATATCACCTCCAAAAGTTCAAAATTGAAGAAGTTATGCATTGTTGAAGTTGGGCAATTTTCCAAAATTGCCAAAAGTCAACTATCCTCAAAACTCCAATTTTTGACAAAAGGGCCCACTTTTTTCCATTTGATTTGGTCTTATCACACCACACACGTGTCCCATCTTTAATTTCATGACCAAACATTTATTTTTCTATTTCATTTCATTTTTATTGATTTAATTCATTATTAATCAATATTAAATCAAATAAAATCTAAAAAATTATGTAAAGGGATTCTTGTGATTTGTACAGCTTGCAAATACCATGTGACACTCAACCAATTCGTATCAAGTCAAAACAAGCACAAAAAATCAGATTTGTCCTATTTTTGGAAAGCTTTTCAATGGTGATCAAATCCAATCTTCAATCTTGAATGCACTTGATTTCAGATCAAAATACCAACCCTAATTCACTCTATAACACTCACATAAGCAAGCCAAACCTAGAACACGCACAAAACTCTATAGAAACGGCCAGAAGAATTGGAGAAAAAGCTTGAAAACCTTGGATCTGAAATCGTGCTTAGAGGCCTTTTCAGGATCAAACAAAGGTCCCAATCGCTTCCTTGCACTTCACTGAAGCAGTACCAATCATAATCACGTGTTCTCCTGCCTCTAAAAGCCCTGTAAGTGTCGTTCAAAACCGCCATACTCATGGAATCATAAAGCTTGAATCTTGCATCCATTCTTTGAGATAATTGCATATTTGAATTCCTTACATCATTTGCAAAGTTTCTGTATTATTCAATTTCATTATTATGCCATATATCACAAAACGCCATGGTAGATCGTTTTAGGGTTCTTTCAGGGGTTTTCATTACAGGGCAAATTGGTCAACAAAAGGACCATGGTTGGAACCAGGGCGGAGAGGCGAGCAGAACCATGCCTTTAGTTTGCATTTTAGTGGCTCGTGGTGGATTTTGAGATAGCACAATGTGTAGCTATTGACAATCGTCCGTTGGTATAGGTAAAGGACTTTTAGCCACAGTCCCCATGACAGGGACGATAACATGGCGTGGCCAGGTTGGTGCGTTTGAATAGCGCGCCATATTTTCTTTTTTTCCAGCATTTTAATTGATTTACCTATTTTATATTTATTTCTCATTCCAATAACAACTAAGCAGCTTGGTTGGAGTGGTTGAGCGCGCAGATAGTGAGCATTGGGACCTGGGTTCGAATCCCAGGTCCCCAAAAACTTTGTTCAATTTTTTCTTCAGATATTCAGGTGCAGTTCTCAAAGGATGGTCCATCATACGCCCTTCTCCAGATGCTGGCCAGGTGGTCTCAAATCAGATCCAGGGGCCCAGATTGCACGTTCATCATACTCCCTGGTCAACATGCGCCTATGGAATCTAAAAAAGTCAAAAAGGCTGGACGTTTGGGCCCCAAAAATTGCCAATTCCACCACCAAATTAAGCCCAGCACCCCCTGAGTTTGCTCTTCTTTTATATTTTCTTTTCATTATTTTATATTTTTTATTATTATCATTATTTTAATTAATTAATTAACCAATTAAATTTTTATTTCATAAAATCAGAAAACAAAAAAAATATTTTTATTAATTCCATTAATTTTATTATTTATTTTTGTAAATAACAATTAATTTATTTATTTAGTTTAAATAGGTTTAACATTAATATCTTTTGCAATAAATTAAAATTAATTTAGAATTAGGGTTTTAATATCTTTTAACCATTTTATTTTATTTCCTTAATTAAAATAAAAACTCAAAAATATTTTCATTTAATTAATTATTTCAATTATTAATTTAGATTGATTTTTAATTCAAAAATAACAAAAATAAGTTTTATTTAATAAAAAGGGTCAAAACCCTAAGACACTCGATTTAATTTTCTCGCGCGTGAATTATTTTTGATCCATATTTTGTAACTGCTTCGAGGATGTAATAGTCTTAACTTAGGATTTTATTTTATCGTTTTATTTACTTTTCGCAATTTAATTTTTAAGGGTTTGTTTTTGGCGATGTAAATACCCGACGCCTTGTAATAGCTTAGATTTATCTTCCGCAATTTAATTTCTGCAACCATTAACTGTTAGATGTTTGAATAATAGGCAATGCATGACAAGATAAATCTGTAACCTAAAATCAACAGTAGCTCACCATAACATGTACAAAGATAATATAACTGAAAAACAATACACTCGCACATGCGCACTCTTAGGGTACACCTCATTTGGTTGCCTCGAACGTGGTCATTGAGTATAGGAAGTTTTAGAGGTCTCCCTCTTGTCCAAAGATCATAAGTTGCCTCGAAACGGTTGCCTCGGATAAAAATGATCTAAGACATTAGGGTTACCGCTAAGGCATCCTAACATTGCTTTAGTGACCACACGTCCCTTAATCGAATTAACCCGAAAACTCCAACGATGATGCTACCTACTCCTCAATAGTGGGATAGCATTGTCTAAAGGACATTTGCACAATTTAATTCCTTTTTGAGTAGGTAGATGTTCTTAAGTACTTGCTCCTTTTTAAAACAAAAACAAAACTTTTAGCACTTACACCCCTTTCAAAAACAAAACTCTTTTCAAACCCACAAACACAAAGAAAAGCAAACTTTTGAAAACATAGTGAGCAAGTACCTAAGAGCCCGTGGATAACCACAAATAGAAAGGGTGCTAACACCTTCCCTTTCTATAATCTACCTCCCGAACCCGAGAAATATCTCAAAAATGAATTTTTCTATGCTTTTGTCCTTTCCTTGTTGGATAAAATAAAAGACGGTGGCAACTCTTGCTTACCGCGACATTTTGCGAAAACAAATGCAAAACGCGAACCAGCATTCAAAAACAGTCAGTTCTATTCCCACCGATCACACCATGCAAGCCTTAAACCTAAGGTCTCTTGTGTGATTTTCTTGTGCTTGCTATATCTGTGATTTCTTAGCATAATCATGACATCATGACATGTCATATCATACTAACCATTTCAAGGATTTTCTAGGACTTATCTTTGTCTTGTTTTGTAGGACATGACATCCGCTCGCAAGAACACTATCCTAATTAACCTTATGAAAGTGCATCCTCAACTCAAGGAGTTAGAATCAAGGATTCTTGAAAGCTCTCCCTTCACTGAAAAACATGGTTGATTTATCAATTTGGTCACTTCAAACCTTGATGAAGAAATGTTAAAGGTGCTCTTTTAGTTCTTTGACCCGTTGCACACTGCTTCACTTTTCCTTATTACCAATTAGTGCCTACTATAGAGGAGTTTTCTTAGTTATTGAGGGTACCTATCCTTAATCAACTACCATTCAACGGTACGGAAAGAGACCCAAAGCCTGAAGAGATTTCTCAAGCTCTGTCTTTACAACGGTTTGATATAGTGGCAAACTGGGAAACCAGAAAAGCTGTCCAAGGATTTTCAGTTAAGTTTCTATTTGAGAAAGCTCACTATTTTTGGGATAACTTGGATTTACAAGCTTTAGAAGAGGTGTTGGCCCTTCTCATCTATGGGATGGTACTATTCCCTAACACGGACCAACTCATAGACGTGAACATGGTCAAGATTTTTCTGTCTCATAATCCGCTACCTTACTTGGGGATATTCTACACTCTCTGCATACTCGCACTCTAAAGAGAAGAGGGACCCTTCTATGTTGCACCCCTCTATTGGCTAGGTGGTTTATTTCGCACCTACCCCGTTCTATCTTAAGAAATGAGCAGGGTATGAGATGGTATCATATGCTAATGTCCCTTACATATTCAAATATTCATTGGTGTTCACGATCCTCAGAGAATGTTACCATCATTGATTGCTGCGGGGAATTACGTAATGTCCCTCTCTTAGGCATTAGGGGAGGAATCACTTATAATCCTTGTTTAGCGTTGCGACAGTTTGGTTATGCTAGAAGGGATGGTCCTCATGATGCAATCATCCAAGGAATCATCTTTGACTATGAGAATTATGCTCAGGGTTATCACAAGAGGTTCATTCGAGCTTAGGGCATGACTAACAGAGTTGATAGCAAGACACGGGGACACAAGAATTCCATCCCTCTTGAGCCTTACCTCAAATGGGTGCGAGCTTGTGCTTAATGTATTATGATGCCTTACCCCGCCATCTTACCTGTGATTGTGGAGCCAATTGCTGAAGGAGACACTCCTTACGTTGTTCTTCATCCTGATATGCCAACTGATTTTGAGGAGCTACAAAAATCCTGGATCAAACTTAAAGAAGAACGAGATACTTTCGAAGCCCAATTCTACGCCAACTAGAAGAAGGTTCTAGAGCTCACCCAGTTACTTCACGAAGAGAGGAATATAAATGCCTACATTGCACCAAAGATGATGCGCCCGTGGGAAGCTTTGAGTCTCTTTGCTTTGGGAGTTTACTTTTGCTTTGTTACCTCCTTTGTAAGCCCAAGAGGCATCATTGTGACCAATAAAACTTCTTAATGCAATTAACATTTGTTATTTTTTTGTGTAAGCAAATTTGAGTCTTAGAAATCCTTGAAGACATTGCATATATATATATATATCATACATATCATTGCATAAGCAGGTTTCAAAGCAGGTTTCTCATCCTCTTCGCTGTTTATTTCAGCAATGGCTCTAGAACAAACAGTGAAGGATCTACAGACTCAGAATGCCCAGTTTCAACCGATGATCATGGCTCTGACCAAGGGGCAAGAATAACTGAAAGCCCTGCTTGTTAAAGAAAAGAAGAAGCCAAGGAAGCCAACTGGTTTAGTGAATCTGGGAAGAAGGATCAGAGGACCAGTGAGGAGAGCCTCTGAACTGGTAACTTCATCAAAGGAAGGAGACAATCAAGAGGAGGAAACAAGATAGGAAGACTCCAGTCCAAAATAATACGATGATGAATCTGACTATGATAAGGAATAATATCCTCTTGCTGATGAAAAATACAAACAATTGGAGGATTGTTTGAATGCAATGGAGGCCCGGAAGGTACCAGGTCTGGGTTTTGAAGAGTTAGGTTTGGTCTCTGGGGTTGTCATCCCGAAAAAGTTCAAGGTGCCGGTGTTTGCCAAATATGATGGGGTTTCATGTCCCAAGATGCACCTCCGATCTTATGTGAGGAATATCCAGCCTCACACTGCTGACAAGGACTTATGGGTCCACTTCTTTCAGGATAGTCTATCCGAAACTCAACTAGAATGGTTCTACCAGCGGGAAGGGGCCAACATCCATAATTGGGAAGACCAGGCTGCTGCTTTCTACAAGTAGTATCAGTATAATGCAGACCTTGCTCCCACCTGTACACAACTCCAAAATATGTACATAGGTTCGAGTGAGGGATTTAAAGACTACGCTCAGAAGTGGGGGGACTTAGCAGGAAGAGTCCAGCCTCCCCTGTCTGACAGGGAGCTAGTGGATACGTTTCTGGGGACCCCGTTTGGTCCATTTTTCAATCATCTGATTAGAACTTCCTCATCCAGTTTCACTGAATTGGTCTTAACAGGAAAAAGAGTGGAAGCTGGAATTAGGAGTGGTTAGATCCAGAAGGATGCATCCTCCAGTGCAGCAAGGAATCCATTTTCTGGGAAAAAATAGGTTAGTGCTGTGTACAACCATAGGAATCAAGACATAATTGAACACCGTCCAACGGTAGGGGCTGTCATGATCCCTAAACCTACACCTACTCAACAAAGGAACAATCAACCTAGAGCAGAAAGGCCGCTAAGACAGTTTACCCGGATAAATATGATGCTGTCTCAAGTCTTTCCTCATATTCTGAAGTCTAATCTGGTAACTTTGCGGGAAGCTCTGAAGAATCCCAACACTGCCTCTCCCTGTTACAATCCTAATGCTCACTGTGCTTACCATTCAGAAAGTCCAGGTCATGATACAAACGACTGCTGTGCTTTGAAAAACAAGGTGCAAGACCTTCTCGAGGTGAAGGAAATTGAATTTGACGCCCCTGAGATCCCCAATGTTATCACTGCTCCTATGCCCAAGCACGACCGTGGTGTTAACGCTATTGAAGATGATGTGTTCATTACTTCTGTTGAGGAACTTGTTACCCCTCTCTTGACCTTCAAGTGGAACTTGTTGAAGGCCAGTTTATTTCTAGGCTGTGGTGAAGGTTGCCACTCATGTTTATCTCTACCGGCTGGTTGTCATTTGTTGAAGGCAGGTGTTTAGCGCCTGATGGATGATAAAGAGATTTTGTTTGAAAAGACTCCCGTTCCAACTATTTCCTGCAAGGATGTTTCAATAATAACCATTTTCGCCAATCCTTCCAGGGTCTCTACCAAAAGATCCATCATGATTACATCTGCTCCGAAGTTGGCTCCTCTGATTATCACCATGCCAGGGCCAATCCCGTACTCCTCGGACAAAACTGTTCCCTGGAACTATGGGGGTGACGTCTATTACCACGGTGTCAACCAAGACCTGTTGGCTGTTGAAGACCAGGTTTTTGAAGATGCTGATCCCGAAATTGGCAACATTGTTGGAACCATCGAAATAATAAGAAGTGGAAGAGTGTTCTCCCCCGAGATTTCTCCTCCGAAAGCTGTTACTAGTCCTGTGATCATTCCTACTTTTTTTCCTGCTGATACCACTACTGCAATTCCTATGATTACCCCTGTGGACACCCTATCACCGAGTCGACCGAGACTCGGGGAAAAGACATATTGGTTGAGCTTGTCCAGACGAAGGCACAGTCAGTATCTATCCCAGAGGCTTCCAAGAAGGAAATGGAAGAAATTCTGAAGATTATCAAGAAGAGCGACTACAATGTGGTCGAGCAACTGGGGTAGACCCCTTCAAAGATTTCTATGCTAGCCTTACTATTATGCTCCGAAGCTCATGTGAAGGCTTTGGTGAAGTTTTTTAAGACTGCCCATGTGCCACAGAAAACCTCTGCTGACCAATTCGAAGATTGTGTGGCTAGTTTGACGGCTGACAACAGTTTGGGTTTCTCTGATGCTGATCTGACACACAGAGGGAGTTAACACAATGATGCGCTACATGTTTCCGTCGAATACAGGGGCACTACTTTGGCCCATGTCCTGGTAGATACTGGTTCATCATAGAATGTGCTGCCCAAGAAGGCTCTGGATAGACTAGACTGTTAAGGTTTGACCTTAAAGCCCAGCAACATAATAGTGAGAGCTTTCAATGGTTCGAAGAGAATGGTGCATGGGGAGGTGGATATCCCCATCAAAGTTGGTTCTCAGACCTTTGACTCCACCTTCTACGTGATGGATATCAAACTATCTTATTCTTATTTGTTGGGTCTCCCTTGGATCCATGGGGCTGGAGCTGTCACGTCTACTCTGCATCAGATGATGAAATACCCAGTAAGAGGAAAAATTGTCACGGTACACGGTGAAGAAGAATACATGGTCAGTCACCTGAACTCCTTCAGGTACGTGGAAATGGATGGCGAGTTCATCGAGACTCCATGTCAAAACTTCGAAGAGATACCTCAGACTATGGCTGCAACTGAAACTGTCACCAATCTGCCGAAAATCACCAGACCTCCCTTGAAGATGGCTTCTCTCAAGGATGCAAAAGCAGTTATTGAAGAAGGTGGGTCTACCATCTGGGGCCAACTCCCTGATATTCCGTACAAGTATGATACGTTTGGTTTGGGTTTCTCTTCAGGGGCTCAAAGGGATGTTCGTCGTGCTCGTGCTGGAAGACCTCCCCTACGCATAAGAAATCATGGGGTCAACGCTCTAGAAGACAGTGATGGTGACGATAACATGGATAGCTGGATCTTCCCTACTACCAATGGTGGACTCAGTAACTGGACATCAAAATACTTTATACCAATTAATTTTATTAAGAAGTAATTGTCCTTATTGTTTTTGGATATGTAATAAACAATATAAACTTTTTGGCCATGTGTCTTACCCGGGGCACAATGATTTATTTGTGAGGGTTATTGTGATACGGTGGCAGAACCGACTGTTAATACTGGTTTGAATTTTTTGTTCGCAAAATGTCGTGGTAAGCAAGAGTCGGCACCGAATTTTATTTCACCCAATCATGGAAAAGGAAAAAGAACAGAAAAAACTTTTTTCGAGATTTCTGAGTACGGGGGGTAGATTATAGAAAGGGAAGGTGCTAGCACCCTTTCTATCCATGGTTTTCCATGGGCTCTAAGGTACTTGCTCATCTTTTTTAAAATTTCTTGTGTATGTGTTTGTTTGAGAAAAGGTTTTACTTCGTGATAACCCTTGTATCAATCCTCAAGGGTGTGACGAAGTTTGTTTTGAAAATTGTTTTGAAAGGTGTTTGTGTGAAAAGTTTTGTTGAGCAAGTACTTAAGATTCTACCTACTCGAAAAAAGATTGTTCGTTCTTGTTTCCTTTAGACAACGCTATCCTACTATTAAGGAATAGGTAGCCCCGTCGTTGGAGTTTGTAAGGGACGTTCAAAAGGGACAAGTACAGTCACCTAAGCAATGGGTTGAAAACTTTAGTAGTAACCCTAGAGTCCTAAAGATCTTTATGAGGCAACATTTCCGAGGCAACATTCGAATAGGACATTTGATCTTTTAGACAGGAGGGCAACCACTAAAATCTCCTATGCTTAAGGGTTGTTTACCGAAGGCAACCGGAGTGAGGGAAACCCTAGGAGTGAATATGTGCATGTGAATTTTTTCAGCTAATTTAGTCTTTGCACATTAGGTGATCTACCGTTTTAATTTTCAAACAATCTTTCCATACAATCCTATTAGCCATGCATCTAGACATTTAAAGATTGCGGGAATTCAAAATGCGAAAAATAAACCTAGCTATTACAAGGCTTTAACAGTTACATAATTGTCTTGACGGAAAATAAAAGTGCGGAATTTAAAACCCTAATTAAAACTATTACAAACTCGACACAATTACAATAATAATAAAACAAACTAAAACGCGCGCGGCAAGTTAAATGCGAGAAAAAAATTGAAAATCCTAAAAATTGGACCAGAAAATATTTAAGTTATTTTTTGAGAAAAGAATTAATTAAGTTATGTACGACTGAAACCCTAATTTTAATTATTTTTAATTATAACAAGAATTTGAAATTAACCTAATCTAAACTAAATTAAATAATTCAAGAAAATAAAATATTTTACAAAAAAAAGTTTTTATGTACTTTTGTGGTTTTTATTTGAGGAAAGAAATTTAATTGTAAAATTTAAAACCTAATTTCTACCTAATTTTAATTGAAACAAAATAATCAAATGAACTAATTAACCTAATTTATTTTTAAAAAAAATATTAATTTGAATAAATATTTAATTTTGTATTTTTGTGATTTTTTGGTTTTGTAAAAAATAATAATTTTCTTGTGTTAATTAATTAAAACAAATAAAGAAATTAATTAAAGAAATTAAAAAGAAAATAGAAAAGAAAAGCAAACTGGGCCTGTATGAGTTGAATGAGGGAGGTGTATACTAAATTTATCCAAGCCCATGAAGCTAAGGCCCAGTCCCACGTGAGATCCAATGTTGTGCAAGCCTGTGGATACACCATAGTCTTTCATTAATGTGCGTTGGATCTGGCTAGCGATGAATCCAATGGCAGGATAGTGACAGCGCATGGTAGGCGTTTGGGATGACAATGCATAGGAAATTGCAAGTGAAAGTTAGAAAAAAAAATTGCTGGGACCTGGGATCGAACCCAAGTCCTCACACTCAATACCAAACGCGCCTTGCCATCTGAGCCATGTGACTTGTTTGTTAGTATAATAACAACAATTAATATTATATAAAAATAAGTGGATTAATGAATAAAAGAAAAAACGCGCGCCAACTTTTAAATAGTCCAATGATGATTGAACACGTTATCTTCTTCTTCCTCATCCGTCATTTTAGATCCTTACCTTTTACCTACGGACAAGCTTCGTAGCCATAGCCCTGTAAACTTCAAAAATCATCAAAAGGCATGATAAATAAATTCTAGTTACATGGTTCAATTTGTCTTGGTGCCACGATCATCATGGTACCCTGTTCTTTGCCTAATTTAGCCTGTAGAGAAAAACCCTAAAACGGCCATGTAAACCCTAACAATGGCAAACACAAATACAAGCATCAAAACTTTAATTAAATCATCCAGGCATGTTGCAAATACATCAATAATTACAAATACATCATTAACATATGCTTATGATGCAAGGATTAATGTAATCGATTTTGAAATAAAGGGCAAACCGTATGAATGCTAGGGGGAGATTCTGGGTGTGAGAATGCGTGCCACTGATCGTATTAGCTTCTGGGAAGGTCCAAGAAACGATTGGAAGTGTTGGAATAGCTTGAAATGATCTCTAAATTAAAAAACGATCCAACACTTTTTATCACTTTTTTTTTGAATTTTGTTTGGTGTTTTTACGACTGCAAATCCTTGTTCCATGCTTTGTTCTTGTCCAATATATATCTAGGAATGAATTAGGGTTGTGAAATTGGATTGAATCTTTTTAATTATGAGAGATTTGATTTGATTTTCAAGCTACATGTAAACTTGCTATTTTGAGCCAAATCATCCCTTTCTTGTACCAATTATGCTTGATTCATTTTGGCCTTGATAACTCAGCATATTTTGATTGCCAACCTGTCCAAAAATCAAATCAAATCATATCTTTGCTATTATTCATCAATTATTTGATTTAATTCAATTTTTAATTAATAAAAAATCAAAATAAATTGAAAAATGAAGCAAATAATGTGTGGATGAATATTTGGGTCGTGGACCACATTATAAGTGAGGTGAAAGCACAAAAAGTTAGTCCCATTTAGCAAAAAATGCATTTTTGAGCACATTTGACTTTTGGCAATTTTGCAAAAAGGGTCAACTTTGACAAGGCATATCTCCTCCAATTTTAACCCTAGAGAGATGTTCCTGGACTTTTTAGAAAGCTTAAGATTTCCCCTAAGCAACCTTTTTTGTCTCATATCAATTGAGTCTTCCATGTTCATGTAAGAAGCTTTGACCCAAAAGGTGTTTTTGTTGACTTTTCAAAAGGACCCATAATGTAGAAATTCATATCTTTTTGCGGGTGCATATTTTAAACTTGTGGGATGAATATGAGTTTTAGGGAATTTCATCCTATTCAAAATGAGCCTTGGATGAAAAATTACTTATGAAGCATGTGGAAGTTATGCTTGGTCAAATTTTGGTTGACTTTTACTGAGAAACCCTAATTTAGCAACTTTTGGGTTTTGATGAATTTAGAGCATTCCTTGAAGAATCATGATCAACCCTTGATCCAATGATGAAAGTCACTTCTTGTGCAAGGCATGAAACTTGACATGTAGGGTCTTGAGAACATATTAAGACCATGGAGAATATATGAGGTCCTTGGAGTCCACCTATCTTGATAAAAATGGAAACCCTAATTTGAGACATACTGCCTTAGGAGAGAGTTTGTCTGGTCAACTCTTGGGCAAACTTGAGCAAATTGAGGATCTCCAGGAGTATGTATTGAGTAAAATGAGAGGGAAAATTTTGGGGTACAACAGCTGCCCCTGTTCAATCTTCTTAAACCTGAGGATGTATATTGGCTCGTCTGCCTTTCGTGATCAGAAGATGGAAGGTGATTGAACACTAGAGTGCCCAGAAATTTGCACTCGTAAGAAGTGATACTTGATTTGTGATATCGGGAATGGGATTATAGATGCCATTTGGAAGCTTCTAGAGAATTGTCAGATATGGGCTTAAAGATGCCATCCTGGGTGTGACGGAGAATCATCGGAGATGGGCTTGAAGATGCCATCTAAAGGATGTTGATTTCCTGAGACATTCCTTCGATGAGAGTTCATGTTACTGTTGTTGATGAGGAATTTGCTGAGGAACGTTGGTATCTGTCTTGGGTGAAATAGAATTTTAAGAGCTTCAGTTGTCTGTTACTCTACTAGGGAAATAACTCCGGCTTGAGGAAGCGGAAGTGAACTGCATATCTGGTCAGGGTATATGCTGCACTGTGACTTACTGGGGAACTGCGAAACCAATTGTGTTTGATCGGGTCTTGGTATTACAGTGTTGTGAACTGTTTTCTGGAGATAAGAGAGAAGGGACCTGGATGGTTTGGTTACTTCGATATGAAAGCCTGGATAGTAGGGTTGTGAGAAGGAACCTGGGTCGTAGGGTTACTTCGATATGAAAGCCTGGATAGTAGGGCTGTGAGAAGGAACCTGGGTCGTAGGGTTACTTCGAAATGAAAGCCTGAATAGTAGGGCTGTGAGAAGGAACCTGGATAGTAGGGTTACTTCGAAATGAAAGCCTGGATAGTAAGGCTGTGAGAAGGAACCTGAATAGTAGGGTTACATCGAAATAAAAGCCTGGATAGTAGGGCGGTGAGAAGGAACCTGGATCGTAGGTTTACTTCGAAATGAAAGCCTGGATAATAGGGTTATGAGAAGGAACCTGGGTAGTAGGGTTACTTCGAAATGAAAGCCTGGATAGTAGGGCTGTGAGAAGGAACCTGGGTAGTAGGGTTACTTCGAAATGAAAGCTTGGATAGTAGGGTTGTGAGAAGGAACCTGGATAGTAGGGTTACTTCGATATGAAAGCCTGGACAGTAGGGTTGTGAGAATGGACCTGGGTAGTAGGGTTACTTCGAAATGAAAGCCTGGATAGTAGGGCTGTGAGAAGGAACCTGGGTAGTAGGGTTACTTCGAAATGAAAGCCTGGATAGTAGGGTTGTGAGAAGGAACCTGGATAGTAGGGTTACTTAGATATGAAAGCCTATATAGTAGGGCTGTGAGAATGAACCTGGATAGTAGGGTTACTTCGATATGAATGCCTGGATAGTAGGGATGTGAGAAGGAACCTAGATAGTAGGGTTACTTCGATATGAAAGCCTGGACAGTAGGGCTGTGAGAAGGAACCTGGATAGTAGGGTTACTTCGATATGAAACCCTGGATAGTAGGGCTGTGAGAAGGAACTTGGATAGTAGGGTTACTTCGATATGAAACCCCGGATAGTAGGGCTTGTGGGAAGGAACCTGGATAGTAGGGTTACTTCAAAGTGATAGTATAGATTAGTTGACCCGTTTGATTTCGAGAACTGAGTTTCCATTAGTCGTCTGTAGATGTGATCTGTATAACTGCTGGATTTGTCGAAGCTAATCGTCTTTTCCTTAAAAGATATCAGGGTTAGTTATATGCGATGTATGAAATGCAGGGTGAGATGATGTTCTCAAAATAAATGAGATTATGTTGTACATGACATGTATGCGTATGTCATGATGTATGTTTATGAAATTCTATCGAGGTATGTTCGCGTTTGGGAAAATAAATCCCTGACGGTTGCTGGAGATTTGTAAATATTCTGTCGGAACGAGATGCTGGAGAATAACTCTGCGGGGACCAAACTTAGGGGGAGGAGATACTCTGTTGGTAGATCCACTGATCTGGAGGAATAAACTTAGTTGGGGATGAAATTTCGTTGCTGGAGATGATGAGCTCTGTTGGAGATTGAGCTTATGTATCTGTAGAAATAAACTCTTCTTGGGGGATGAAATTTTTCGACCCGCCCGCGATTATGAACCTCGGCTGGGGAGAGTATTGTCTTGTTTCGGGAAAGCTGACATCAATGCCTTTGGATACTTTTACTATGTGGGGAGTGTATATACCAATAATTATGTTCCCAAGCTGGCTCTATCCCAGTACCTGCTGGGCAGAGTAACCGTATGGTTTGGCACTTCTTGTTTTTCCCTGTTTCTGGAATTACGAGTAATTGTCTTTTGTTTCTTATGTAAATATTTATGAGTGACAATCATTTTCAAATGCATAAATCAAAAATAAATTATTGGACGTTCTTGCAAAACAAAACAGAAAAAGAAAAAACAAATTGAAGTTTCTTGTGAAAATGACTTGTATTGATTTTGGAAGTTGGCCTGTAATAGGCGTTTTGTACAAAGAGGCTGACGTCCTAGTAAGAGAATGCCGCTGAAAGATAGAAATTGTACAATTTGTGTAAAAGAAAGAAAAACAACCTTGTGAAACAACCCCATTGGGTTCCAACTCTGCTATTGCCTTTATATCTTCAAGTGTCTCATCACTTTTCTACTTGGCCGAAGGTTGATCAGATTTGTTGGCGCAGTCCGAGTTTGATAGTCGATACTGAAGTCTGGTTGTAAGATGATCCAATGAGACATAGTGATACGTTTCAATCCCTAACTTTTTCCTGGACCACCCTTTCGGGTTTTCAGTCCACCGGGATACCCTTTTTTCCCAAGCCTCCCTTTCGGGTTTTCGACTTGCCGGGTGTACAGATTTTTCATTTTCATCCCTTACTTTTGCCCGAACCCTTTTGGTTCGCTGGGAAGCCCTTATTTTTGCCTAGGCCAGTAAACCTAGCGGGTGTTTGATTAGGCGTAGTATCTTTTCACTATGTCTGCATTGATAGGGTGAGGAAGGTCGTCACCATCCATGGTGGTTAGAATCATAGCTCCTCCCGAGAAAATGTTCTTAACCACAAATGGCCCTTCATACGTGGGGGTCCATTTTCCCCTGAGATCACCTTGCGGCAGTATGATGCATTTGATTACTAGATCCCCGACTTGATATTCTTGACGCTTGACTTTCTTGTTAAAATCCTTGATCATTCGCTTTTGATAAGTCTGACCATGGAAGATAGCAGTAAGTCTCTTTTCATCGATTAGATTTAGCTGATCAAGTCGGGTTTGGATCCAATCGTCTTTGTTCAAACCCGCATCCTTCATAATTCTGAGAGAAGGTATCCGAACTTCAATGGGTAGGACTGCCTCCATGCCATATACCAGAGAGTAGGGTGTTGCCCCTGTCGATGTCCGTGCTGAGGTACGGTACCCATGAAGAGCGAATGGTAACATCTCATGCTAGTCTTTATATGTCACCGTCATCTTCTGTACAATCTTTTTGATGTTCTTGTTAGCTGCTTCAACAGCGCCATTCATCTTCGGCCGGTAGGGAGAAGAATTATGATGCTGTATCTTGAACTAATTACAGATTTCGGTGATCATTGTGTTGTTGAGATTCGTACCATTGTCAGTAATAATTCTCTCTGGCACACCGTATCGACATATCAGATTATGACAGATAAACCGCGCCACGACGTTCTTGGTTACTGTAGTAAAGGAAGCTGCCTCAACCCACTTCGTGAATTAATCAATAGACACTAAGATGAAGCAATGTCCATTGGAAGCGGTGGGTATGATCTCTCCGATCATGTCGATGCCCCATATTGCAAAGGGCCACGGAGCTGTCAAGACATTCAAGGGGACCGTATACACATGCACCTTATCAGCATAAATTTGGCACTTATGGCAGGTTCGAGAGTGCTGATAACAGTCGGCTTCTATAGTGGACCAGTAATATCCTTCCCGTAGGATCTTCTTAGCCATGGTATGTCCATTAGAATGGGTTCCGAAGGTGCCTTCATGTAGATCTGTCATGATCCTCTCTGCTTACTTTTTGTCTACACACCGTAATAGTGTGGAGTCACGATTGCGTTTATAGAGGATTCCATTATTGAGGAAGAACTTTGCAGCGAACCTTCTTAGAAACTTCTTATCGTTGACAGATGCCCCTTTGGGATATTCCTGAGCCTCGAGATACCTTTTGACTTCGTGAAACCAGGGTTTGTCTGCCACTTCTTCGGTATCGATCTCACAACAGTGTGCTGGTTCATCCAACCTCTCAATGGTGATTTGGGGAGCTTCATTGTATCACCTTACCTTGAACATATAAGACATGGTAGCTAGTGCGTCCTCTAACTGGTTCTCCTATCGTGGGAAATGTTCAAAAGTTACCTCCTCAAAGTATGGGAGCAATGTCAGTACATACTCTTTGTAAGGGATGAGATTCGGGTGCTTCGTATCCCACTTGCCTTTGATATGACTTATCACCAGAGCAGAATCCCCGAATACACTTAAGAACTTAATCCTCAGGTCAATAGAAGCTCAAAGACCCATGATACATGCTTCAGACTCCGCCATGTTGTTGGTGCAATTGAAACATAATCGGGCGGTGAACGGAGTATGACAACCCCCGGGGGATATGATTACATCGCTAATGCCGTTACCTAGTGCATTTGAGGATTCGTCAAAATACATAGACCATCGGGATCCCTCCTCAGGTCTTTCATCCGGTCCAGGTTCTTTGTAGTCAATCACCAACATAATATTCTCGTCCGGGAACTCAAAATTCATGGACTGGTAGTCATCCACGGCCTGATGAGCCAAATGATCAGCCAATACACTCCTCTTTATTTCTTTTTGGGTTGTATATTGTATGTCGTACTCAGTTAAGATCATTTTCCACCTTGCTATCCTTCTGGAGAGAGCGGGCTTCTCAAAAATATACTTGATCAGATCCATCTTTGATATCAACAAAGTAGTGTGAGTCAGCATATACTGTCTCAGTCGGCGAGCAGCCCATGCCAAAGCACATCAAGTTTTCTCGAGCAATGAGTGTCGTGTCTCACAGTCGGTAAACTTTTTGCTAAGGTGATATATGGCGTGCTCTTTTCGACCAGACTCGTCATGCTGCCCCAGCACACACCACATTGAATTTTCTAGCACTGTCAAGTATAATATCAACGGTCTTCCTTCAACCGGAGGCATCTGAATTAGTGGTTCTTGAAGGTATTCCTTGATTCTTTCGAAAGCGGTCTGGCATTCATCATTCCACTTTACCACTTGATCTTTCTTCAGAAGCTTGAAGATTGGCTCACAAGTAGCAGTCAGATGTGAAATGAACCTGGCGATATAATTCAGACGTCCCAAGAAACCTCTAACCTCTTTCTCTGTGCGGGGAGCCGACATCTCTTGTATGGACTTTACCTTCGCATGGTCTACCTGAATACCCTTGTCACTGGCGATGAAGCCCAAAATCTTTCCAGAGCTTACCCCGAAGGTGCACTTGTTCGGATTCAACCTCAACTTGTATGTCTTCAACCTGTCAAACAATTTTTGGAGATTATCAAGGTGCTCCTCCTCAGTTGAGACCTGGCTATCATGTTATCAACATAAACTTCGATCTCATGGTGAATCATATCGTGGAACAAAGCGACCATGGCGCGCTGATAGGTTTCCCCAACGTTCTTCAACCCAAAAGGCATCACCTTGTAGCAAAAGGTGCCCCACTGTGTAACGAAGGCTGTCTTCTCCATGTCTTCAGGAGCCATCTTGATCTGGTTGTACCCAGAGAAACCGTCCATGAAGAAGAAGATTTTGTGCTGCGCAGTGTTGTCGACCAGAACATCAATGTGAGGAAGGGGGAAGTCATCCTTGGGGATTGCCCTGTTCAGATCTCTGTAATCCATACACATCCGTACCTTACCGTCTTTCTTAGGTACCGGAACGACGTTGGCAACCCACTGTGGATAAGAAGTGAAAGCTAAGAATCCTGCGTCGAACTGTTTCATGACCTCTGCCTTTATCTTTTATGACATTTCAGGGCGCATACGACAGACCTTCTGTTTAATCGGCAGACAGTCTTCTTTGGTCGGCAGGTGATGTACCACAATATCAGTGTCCAAACCGGGCATGTCTTCATAGGACCAGGCGAAGATCTCAACGTAGTCGTGCAACATCTGTACCAACCTCTGTTTAACACTAAGCTCCAGATTTGCACCTATTTTAACCTCCTTTCTGTCTTCCTCAGTACCCAAATTCACTATCTCAACCGACTCTTCATGGGGTTGTATAGCCCTTTCTTCCTGCTGTAGTAGTCTAGCAAGTTCACCAGGCACCTCACAATCATCCTCACCTTCATCCTAAGCTTGGTTGATCGGATTTTTGAAGTCATAACTAGCAATAGCAGAGCTGTTATCAATGGGATCCAGAGTGGATATGGATCTGCATTGTGATACGTGAGTGTGTGTAAGAGAATATCTGTTTTGATAAAGTGGAAGCAGGAAAGAAAAACAGAGAGCGCAAAATTTGTATGCAAGAAACGTCCAATGCTTTATTAATGATATATGAAATGACAAATAACAGCCCTCACAAACAAAGCCAAGGTGCCTCGGGCAAGGCACCGGGCCGTAAAGTTTCAAATTGTTTATTACAAATCTTAAAACAAATAAGTCAATTACTGCAGAATAAAAGAAACTGGTATAAAGTCCCTAGCCGTCCAGTTACTCGATCCACCGTTGGTAGTTGGGTAGATCCAGCTGTCGATGTCTGAGTCCTCCTCGCTGTCTTCGATGGTGTTAACCCCGCGATTGCTGATGTGTAGGGGAGTTCTTCCAGCCCGAGCGCGTCTAACAGCCCTTTGAGCCCCTATAGTAAAGCCCAAACCAAATTTGTCAGTTTTCTGAGTGAAATCAGGGAGCTGACCCCAATTGGCACACCCACCTTCTTCAACCACGACCCTGGCGTCCTTGAGAGAAGCCACCTTCAAAGGAGGTATGTTGGTAGTAGTTTTAATTGATGCTAAGATCTGAGGGACCTCTTCAAAGTTCTGACAAGGAGTTTCTATGAATTCCCCGTCCATCTCTACGTAGCGGAAGGAATTGAGGGGACTCACCATATATTCTTCTTCACCCCGCACTGTGACAATCTTTCCTTTCACCGGATACTTCAGCATTTGGTGGAGTATGGAAGTAACTGCCCCAGCCTCGTGGGTCCAAGGACGACCCAGCAAACCAGAATACGATGGCCAAATATCCATCACATAGAAGTTGAACCCAAAAGTCTGAGAACCCATTTGACAGGGATGTCCACCTCCCCGTGCACCATTCTCTTCGATCCGTCAAAAGCCCTTACCATAATGTTACTAGGCTTTAGAGCAAAACCCTCGCAATCCAACCGGTCCAACGCCTTCTTAGGAAAGACATTCATTGAAGACCCAATATCTACCAGCACATGAGCCATAGTGGTGCCCCTGCATTCAATAGAGACATGTAAAGCATCATTATGCTTCCTTCCCTAAGTCTGCATCTGAAAAACCTAGCCCATTATCAGCAGTCATGCTGGCCACACAATCTTTAAATTGATCAGCTGAAGTCTCTTGCGGCACATGCCCAGTCTTAAGGAATGCAATCAAAGCCTTCGCATGGGCTTCAGAGTACAATAGCAGAGACATCATGGATATTTTTGATGGGGTCTGCCCAGCTGTTCTACCACATTATAGTCGCTCTTCTTAATGATTTTCAGTATTTCCTCCATTTCTTGTTTAGAGGCTTCCACAACAATTTTCTTAGGCGCCTCCGTCCGGGCAGGCTCACCTATAATTTCCTTGCCGTGGGTATCAGGCGATTCTCCGGAAGGGGTAATAACCGGAGTAAGAACATGAACAGTAGTTGATGTACTAGCAGGAACATCAAATGGAATGACAATAGGTTTGTTGACAGTCTTAGGGGAAATCTCGGGAGAGAAGACCCTTCCACTTCGGGTAACTTTGCTTGTTTCGACAATGTTACCAATATCAGGATCAACTTCTTCGTCTTTCAAATCCTGTTTGATGCCATGATAGTACACATTGGCACCATAATGCCATGGGACAGCTTTGTCCGAGACATACGGGAAGGGACCAGGAACATTGATTATCAGCAGAGAGATTCTTGGAGCAGATGTAATCATAACAGGTCTTCTCGAGGAGACCTTGGAAGGATTGGCGGAAATGGTTATAATGGCAACGTCTTTAATTGGAATAACATGAATCATAGTTTTTTCGAACAAAATCTCTCTGCTATCCATCAGGCGCTGAATACCTGACTTCAGCAAATAACAACCAGAAGGCAGAGATGAACACATGTGGCAACCTTCACCACAACCCGGAAATAAACCGGCCGGCAACAAATTCTTCTTGACAGTCATGAGAGGAGTAGAAACTTCATTAACAGAGGTAACAAACAAATCAATATCAACAACATTAACCCCACGATCGTGCTTGGGCATGGGAGCCGTTATGACATTTGGCTTCTCCGGAGCATCAAACTCTATTTCTTTGGCTTCAATCAAGTCTTGTACTTTGTTCCTCAGAGCGCAACACTCATTGGTATCGTGGCCAGGACTCTCAGAATGATAGGAACACCGGGCATTCAGATTATATCGGGGAGATATAGTATTTGGATTCTTGGGAGCCTCTTTCAAGGTTTCCAAGTTGGATCTCAGCAGGTGAGGTAGCTCTTCAGCCAATGTCATGTTTATGTGGGTAAAATGCCGTTGTGGTCTTTCCACCCTTTGTTGATTGTTGCATTGTGGAGCTACTGCAGGTCTAGGTATCATCACGACACTTACTGTCTGACGATGTTCAACCCTGTTTTGGCCCCTCGGGCTATAGATGGCACTGGCTTCCTTCTTACCAACAAAAGGCTTCTTTATCGAACTCGAAGAGGTATCCTTCTGTATCTTGCCGCTCTGAATCCCAACTTCTACTCTTTCTCCAGTTAGAATCAGCTCGGTGAAACCAGCTGACGAGCTGCCGATCAAATGATTGAAAAATGAACCAGATAGCATCCCCAGAAACATATCAACCAACTCCCTATCAGACAATGGGGATTGAACTCTCCCCGCCAAGTCTCTCCATTTTTGTGCATAATCTTTAAAGCCTTCACTTGCACCCATGGACATACTCTGGAGTTGAGTACGAGTAGGAGCAAGGTCAACATTATACTGATACTGCTTGTAGAAAGTAGTAGCCAGATCTTCCCAGTTTCAAACATTGGCTCCCTCCAGCTGGTATAACCATTCAAGATGAGTCCCTGACAGACTATCTTGAAAGAAATGAACCCACCGATTCCTATCAGCGGTGTGGGGCTGAATTTTCCTAACGTAGGAACAAAGATGGAGCTTTGGGTAGGACACCCCATCATACTTAGCAAAAACTAGAGCTTTGAACTTCTGCGGGATGACCACCCCCGACACCAATCCCAATTCTTCGAAATCTAATCCAGGTATCCTCTAAACTTCCATGGCACTCAGACGGTCTTCCAACTGTTTGTATCTATCCTCAGCAGGAGGATATTACTCATCATTGTAATCGGTATCATTGTCAGAAACTGCAAGATTGGGGTCCTTCTCTTCTTTCTGATTCTCCCCTTCCTTAGATGAAGAGGTCAGATCAACTTGTCGCTTCAACCGCTCTCCAAACCTTCTGCCCATATTCAGAATACCGAAAACCTTCTTCTTTTTCTTCTTCTCTTTCAAGATGAGGGATTTTAGATCCTCCTGCCCTTTTGCCAGACTTATGAACATTTGTTGGAACTGGGCGTTCTGTTCCTAAAGGTCCTTTATGGTTTGCTCGGAAGACATTTTATGCTGAAATAAACAGCGAAGAAGATGAGAAACCTGTAATGGTTCCTGTAATGATGTGTATGATAATGGGATGCGTATGCAATGATTTCAAAGACTTCAGGAAATTTAAATTTGCAAACCGAAATAAACAAAGATTTTATTAGCTAAATTTGAAGATTCAAAATGCCTTTTAGGCGTTACAAAAAACAAATCTAAAACTAGAAAAGAAATCAAAATTCCCATGGATGCTTCCTCTTTGTGCCGAGATAATCATTGAGTCCTCTTTATTCATGGAGTTGCTTTGTGAGCTCTAAAACCTTCCTCTCCTGAGCATGGAACTGATCCCTGTAAGTATCCCGCTCCTTCATCAACTGAATCCAAGACCTCTATAATTCTCCAAGATCAGTGGGCATGGAAGGATAGAGAATCGTGTAAGGAATACCCTCTTATGTAGTGGGTTCCATAATCACTGGTAAAATGGCCACATAGGGCATCATAAGATTCTGGGCACGAGCTCGTACCCATTGGAGGTAAGGTTCCATAGGAATGGAAGTTTTTGGCCCCAAAGCCTTGGTGCCAGACCTGTTTACCATGCCCCAAGCTCGTATGAACCTCCGGCGATACTCTTTAACATCATCCTCATAGTTGAATACAATGCCCTCAATAAGTAACTCATAGGGACTATCTCTTCGAGCGTAACCAAATTGTCACAGAGCTAAACAAGGATTGTAGGTTATACCCCCTCTGATACCAAGTAATGGGACATTAGGGTACTCCCCACAGTGGTCAATAATAGCAGTGTTTTCCATAGCTCGAGAACACCAAAGAATATCCATGTGAGCGAGTGACATTATCCTTTGCGACCAACCCAAACCTTCTTCATTCTTCAGTATGGACTTAGGGAGGTGAGAAATAAACCACCTCGACAACAATGGCATACAACACATAATAACCCCTCTTCTCTTCATGGTGCGAGTATGGAGAGTGTGAAAAATATCTGCGATCAAGATAGGCACAGGGTTACGAGAGAGGAAGATCTTTATAGCATTCACATCTACGAATGAGTCTGGATTAGGGAATAGGACTAACCCATAAATTAGAAGAACCAAGACCTCCTCAAAAGCATGAAAATACATATCATCCTAAAACAGCTGGACCTTGTCCATCAGATACTTAGCTAGAAAACCCTTGACTCCGCTTCTTGTTTCCCAATTGGATACCATGTCGGCCCGTTTCAGATGCAAAGTTGAGGCAATGAATTCTGGCTTAGGAACTTCTTCTAGAACTGGGAAGGGCAACTGTTCAAGAATGGGTATATCCAATAGCTGAGAGAACTCTTCCAAAGTAGGCACCAACTGATAGTCTGGAAAGGTGAAGCAATGGTGCTTGGGATCAAAGAACTGAAAGAGTACACTCATGATCTTTTCATCAAAGTTTGAAGTAACCAGGTTGAGAAGTCTCCCATGTGTCTTAGTGAACGCAGAAGTTTCAGAAACCCTTGATGCTAGCTCTTTGAGTTGGGAAGGTATCTTCACAAAGCTGATTCAGATAGTGTTTCTACAAACCGAAGCCATGATCTGCAAGACAGAACAAAGATAAATTCCCTTGGTCTTTGAAATGGTTAGTGCAATAAGAATGGATTCTATTTTATGATGCATGATGTCATGAGAAACCACATGTATAGAAAACACAGGTATAGCAAACACAGTCAAATCACACAAAGTCCTTAGGTTTAAGGCCTGCATGAGATTAAAGTTTATACCCTCTTGAAGTTTAGTTGGTTTCAAACCTGTCTTAAAAAGTAACCGGGTTCTAAGGGATCTCAATATCACTGACCACCCTTTATCGGGCATTGTCTCAGCTGAAGCAATCTTTTCTTGCGGCCGAAATATCCCAAAAGTATGAACTCAATCAGTGTAGCATTGAGTATCAACCAATCCTCAGCTCTGCACTGAGGCCGGCTATCTCACTACTTTCTAATGGCCAAGTTTGTTCAACTAAGGTTCTAAGGTCCGTTAGTGCTTCAGACACCATGCGGCGGCCCCATATTCTCCTCGTTTCCCCATGAAGGATTACGGTACCAACCAAAATGCCACACTAACACAACCATCATTTAAACCATATCAGTCTACGCCGTACAGTCTCCACGATCCACTGCTGTTTACCTAATGAGTGCCCCCAGATCTGGGTGTAGGATCTATAGTAACCCCAAACAAACCCTCAAAAGTAAAGCATTCAAGACAATTAAGAGAAGCAATTTAATGACCTAGATACTAAGGTATACCCCACTTTTTAAGTCCCCAGCAGAGTCTCCAGTTCTGTGATACGGTGGCAGAACCGACTGTTAATACTGGTTTGCATTTTTTGTTCGCAAAATATCGCAGTAAGCAAGAGTCACCACCGACTTTTATTTCATCCAATCATGGAAAAGGAAAAAGAACAGAAAAAACCTTTTTTCGAGATTTCTGAGTACGGGGGGTAGATTATAGAAATGGAAGGTGTTAGCACCCTTTCTATCCATGGTTTTCCATGGGCTCTTAGGTACTTGCTCATCTTTTTTAAAATTTCTTGTGTATGTGTTTGTTTGAGAAAAGGTTTTACTTCGTGATAACCCTTGTATTAGTCCTCAAGGGTGTGACGAAGTTTGTTTTAAAAATTGTTTTGAAAGGTGTTTGTGTGAAAAGTTTTGTTGAGCAAGTACTTAAGATTCTACCTACTCGAAAAAAGATTGTTCATTCTCGTTTCCTTTAGACAGCGCTATCCTACTATTAAGGAATAGGTAGCCCCGTCGTTGGAGTTTGTAAGGGACGTTCGAAAGGGAAAAGTACAGTCACCTAAGCAATGGGTTGGAAACTTTAGTAGTAAGCCTAGTGTCCTAAAGATCTTTCCGAGGCAACATTTCCGAGGCAACATTCGAATGGGACATTTGATCTTTTAGACAGGAGGGTAACCACTAAAATCTCCTATGCTTAAGGACTGTTTACCGAAGGCAACCGAAGTGAGGGAAATCCTAGGAGTGAATATGTGCATGTGAATTTTTTCAGTTAATTTAGTCTTTTCACATTAGGTGATCTAATGTTTTAATTTTCAAACAATCTTTCCATACAATCCTATTAGCCATGCATCTAGACAGTTAAAGATTGCGAGAATTCAAAATGTGAAAAATAAACCTAGCTATTACAAGGCTTTGAGAGTTACATAATTGTCTTGACAGAAAATAAAAGTGCGGAATTTAAAACCCTAATTAAAACTATTACAAACTCGACACAGTTACGATAATAATAAAACAAATAAAACGCGCGCGGCAAGTTAAATGCGAGAAAAAAATTGAAAATCCTAAAAATATGACCAGAAAATATTTAAGTTATTTTTTGAGAAAAGTATTAATTAAGTTATGTATGACTGAAACCCTAATTCTAATTATTTTTAATCATAAAAAGAAGTTGAAATTAACCTAATCTAAACTAAATTAAATAATTCAAGAAAATAAAATATTTTACAAAAAAAGGTTTTATGTATTTTTGTGGTTTTTATTTGAGGAAAGAAATTTAATTGTAAAATTTAAAACCAAATTTCTACCTAATTTTAATTGAAACAAAATAATCAAATGAACTAATTAACCTAATTTATTTTCAAAAAAATAATATTAATTTGAATAAATATTTAATTCTGTATTTTTGTGATTTTTTGGTTTTGTAAAAAATAATAATTTTCTTTTGTTAGTTAATTAAAACAAATAAAGAAATTAGTTAAAGAAATTAACAAGAAAATAGAAAAGAAAAGCAAACTGGGCCCAGTCCCACATGAAGCTAAGGCCCAGTCTCACATGAGATCCAATGTTGTGCAAGCCTGTGGATGCACCATAGTCTTTCATTGATGGGAGTTGGATCTGGCTAGTGATGAATCCAATGGCAGGATAGTGACAGCACATGGTAGGAGTTTTGGATGACAATGCACGGGAAACTTCAAGTGAAAGTTAGAAAAATAAAATTGCTGGGACCTGGGATCGAACCCAGGTTCTCACACTCAATACCAAACGCGCCTTGCCATCTGAGCCATGTGACTTGTTTGTTAGTATAATAACAACAATTAATATTATATAAAAAATAAGTGGATTAATGAATAAAAGAAAAAACGCATGCCAGCTTTCAAATAGTCCAATGATGATTGAACACATTATCTTCTTCTTCCTCATCTGTTGTTTTAGATCCTTGCCTTTTACCTACGGACAAGCTTCGTAGCCATAGCCCTGCAAACTTCAAAAATCATCAAAACGCATGATAAATAAATTCTAGTTACACGGTTCAATTTGTCTTGATGCCACGATCATCATGGTACCCTGTTCTTGGCCTAATTTAGCCTGTAGAAAAAAAACCTAAAACGGCCATGTAAACCCTAACAATGGCAAACACGAATACAAACATCAAAACTTCAATTAAATCATCCAGGCATGTTGCAAATACATCAATAATTACAAATACATCATTAACATATGCTTATGATGCAGGGATTACTATAATCGATTTTGAAATAAAGGGCAAACTGTATGAATGCTAGGGGAGATTCTGGGTGTGAGAATGCGTGCCACTGATCGTATTAGCTTCTGGGAAGGTCCAAGAAACGATTGGAAGTGTTGGAATAGATTGAATTGATCTCTAAATTCAAAAACGACCCATCACTTTTTGTCACTTTTTTTGAATTTTGTTTGGTGTTTTCACGATTGCAAATCCTTATTCCATGCTTTGTTCTTGTCCAATATATATCTAGGAATGAATTAGGGTTGTGAAATTGGATTGAATCTTTGTAATTATAAGAGATTTGATTTGATTTTCAAGCTACATGTAAACTTGCTATTTTGAGCCAAATCATCCCTTTCTTGTACCAATTATGCTTGATTCGTTTTGGCCTTGATAACTCAACATATTTTGATTGCCAACCTGTCCAAAAACCAAATCAAGTCATATCTTTGCTATTATTCATCAATCATTTGATTTAATTCAATTTTTAATTAATAAAAAATCAAAATAAATTGAAAAATGAAGCAAATAATGTGTGGATGAATATTTGGGTCGTGGACCACATTATAAGTGAGGTGCAAGCATAAAAAGTTAGGCCCATTTAGCAAAAAATGCATTTTTGAGCACATTTGACTTTTGGCAATTTTGCAAAAAGGGTCAACTTTGACAAGGCATATCTCCTCCAATTTTAACCCTAGAGAGATGTTATTGGACTTTTTAGAAAGCTTAAGATGTACCTTAAGTAACCTTTTTTGTCTCAGCTCAACTGAGTCTTCCATGTTCATGTAAGAAGCTTTGAGCCAAAAGGTGTTTTTGTTGACTTTTCAAAAGGACCCATAATTTGGAAATTCATATCTTTTTGTGGGTGCATATTTTGAACTTGTGGGCTGAAGATGAATTTTAGGGAATTGCATCCTATTCAAAATGATCCTTGGATGGAAAATTTCTTATGAAGAATGTGGAAGTTATGCTTAGTCAAAGTTTGGTTGACTTTTACTGAGAAACCCTAATTTAGCAACTTTTGGGTTTTGATGAATTTAGAGCATTCCTTGAAGAATCATGATCAACCCTTGATCCAATGATGAAAGTCACTTCAAAATGTTAATTTTAACCAAAAATCTTGAAGTTTGACTGTAGTTGGGTCACAGTTGACTTTTGACCTAATACAGTCGATTCTCAAGCATTTGAGCAGTTGATTGAGCAAACTTCTTGTGCAAGGCATGAAACTTGACATGTAGGGTCTTGAGAACATATTAAGACCATCGAAAATATATGAGGTCCTTGGAGTCCACCTATCTTGATAAAAATGTAAACCCTAATTTGAGACATACTGCCTTAGGAGAGAGTTTGTCTGGTCAACTCTTGGGCAAACTTGAGCAAATTGAGGATCTCCAGGAATATGTATTGAGTAAAATGAGAGGGAAAATTTTAGGGTAAAACAGTTATCATGTTTCAATTTCATATGGCATTAATAAATCATTGGACATTTATGCATACAAGTTTTGCGCTCTCTGTTTTTCTTTTCTGCTTTTTACTTTGTCTATACAGCTATGCTCTTACACACACCCACATATCAACTGCAGATCCATATCCACTCTGGATCCCATTGATAGCAGTTCTGCTATTGCCGGTTATGACTTTGAAAATCCGATCAACCAAGCCGAGGACGAAGGTGAGGAAGATTGTGAGGTACCCGGAGAACTTTCCAGACTGTTACAACAGGAAGAAAGGGCTATACAACCTAATGAAAAGCCAATTAAGATAGTGAATTTGGGCACAGAAGAGAATAGAAAAGAGGTCAAGATAGGTGAAAATTTGGAGCTTCGTGTCAAACAGCGTTTGATTCAGATGTTGCATGATTATGTTGATATCTTTTCCTGGTCATACAAAGACATGCCAGGACTAGACACGGATATTGTGTTTCATCATCTGCCAATTAAAGAAGATTTCCCTCCGGTAAAGCAGAAGGTTTGTCGCATGCATCCTGAAATGTCAAAGAAAATCAAAGCAGAGGTTATGAAACAATTCAACGCTAGATTCTTAGATGTCACCTCTTATCCCCAATGGGTTGCTAACGTAGTCCCGATACCTAAAAAGGACGACAAGGTACAGATGTGTATGGACTACCGAGATTTGAACAGGGAAAGCCCTAATGATGACTTTCCGCTTCCCCACAATGACGTTCTGGTTGACAACACCATGTAACACAAGGTCTTTTCCTTCATGGATGGTTTTTCTGGTTACAATCAGATCAAGATTGCACCTGAAGACATGGAGAAGACAACCTTTGTCACACAATGGGGTAATTTTTGCTACAAAGTGATACCGTTTGGGTTGAAGAATGCTGGGGAAACCTCTAAGCGAGCCATGGTAGCTTTGTTCCATAACATGATTCACCATGAACTAGAGGTCTATGTTGATGACATGATAGCCAGGTCCCTAACTGAGGAAGAGCACCTCGATCATCTGCAAAATCTGTTTGACATGTTGAAGACGTACAAGCTGAGGTTAAATCCAAACAAGTGCACCTTCGGGGTAAGGTCTAGTAAACTTATAGGTTTCATTGTCAGTGACAAGGGCATTTAGGTAGACCCTACAAAGGTGAAGGCTATACAAGAGATGCCGGCTTCTCGCATTGAGAAGGAGGTCAGAGGCTTCTTAGGACGCCTAAATTACATTTCCAGGTTCATTTCCCATTTAACCGCTACTTGTGAGCCAATCTTCAAAATCCTGAAGAAAGATCAAGTGGAATGACGAATGCCAGACCACCTTCGAGAGAATCAAGGAATACCTGCAAGAGCCTCCAATTCTGATGCCTCTGATTGAAGGAAGACCTTTGATAATGTACTTAACAGTGTTAGATAATTCAATGGGGTGTGTGCTGGGGCAGCATGACGAGTCCGGTCGAAAAGAGCATGCAATATACTACCTTAGCAAAAGTTTACCGACTGTGAGACAAGATACTCACTGCTAGAGAAAACTTGCTGCTCTGTGGCATGGGCTGCTCGTCGACTGAGACAATATATGTTAACCCACACCACTTTATTGATATCTAAGATGGATCCGATCAAGTACATCTTTGAAAAGCCTGCTCTCTCAGGAAGAATAGCAAGATGGAAAATGATCTTGACTGAACATGATATCCAATACACGACTCAGAAAGCAAATAAGGGAAGTGTACTAGCTGATCATTTGGCTCATCAGGCTGTGGATGACTACCAGTCCATGAATTTTGAGTTCCTAGACGAGAATATTATGCTAGTGACTGACTGTGAAGAACCTGGACCGAATGAAGGACCTGAGGAAGGATCCTGATGGACCATGGTTTTTGATGGATCCTCCAATGCACTCGGCAATGGCATCGGTGCTATAATCATATCTCCCGGGGGATGTCATACTCCTTTCACCGCCAGACTATGCTTCAATTGTACCAGCAATATGGCGAAGTATGAAGCATGCATCATGGGTCTAAAAGCTGCTATTGACCTAAGGATCAAGTCCTTGAGTTCTTTCGGGGATTCAGCCTTGGTTATAAGTCAAATCAAAGGAGAGTGGAATACGAAGCACCCGAATCTCATCCCTTACAAAGAACATATGCTGACATTGCTTCCACACTTTGAAGAGGTCACCTTTGAACATTTCCCACGAGAAGAGAACCAGTTAACGGACGCGCTGGCTACTATGTCATCTAGCTTCAAGGTAAAATCGAACAATGAGGCTCCTCGAATCACTATTGAGAGGTTGGATGAACCAGCGTACTGCTATGAGATTGACACTGAAGAAGTAGCAGACAAACCTTGGTTTCATGAAGTGAAGAGGTATCTCGAGGCTCAAGAATATCCCGAGGGGGCGTCTGTCAATGATAAGAAGTTCCTGAGAAGGTTCTCCATAAAGTTCTTCCTCAGTATTGGAATCCTCTACAAGCGTAATCATGACTCTACTTTACTCCGGTGCATAGAAAAGAGCGAAGCAAAGAGGACTATGGCAGATTTACACGAAGGTACCTTTGGCACCCACTCTAGTGGACACACCATGGCTAAAAAGATCCTATGGGAAGGATACTATTGGTCAACTATGGAAGCCGACTGTTATCAACATTCCTGAACTTGTCACAAATGCCAGATTTATGCTGATAAAGTACATGTACCTCCAGTTCCCTTGAATGTCTTGACGGCTCCCTGGCCCTTTGCAATGTGGGGGCGTTGACATGATTGGAGAGATTAGGCCTACCACTTCCATTGGACATCGCTTCATCCTAGTGGCCATTGATTACTTCACAAAGTGGGTTGAGGCCGCCTCTTTCACGACTGTTACCAAGAATGTTGTGGCGCGGTTTATCAAGCATAACCTGATTTGTCGGTATGGTGTGCCAGAGAGAATTATCACAGACAATGGTACAAATGTCAACAATACGATGATCATCGAACTTTGTAAGAAATTCAAGATCCAGCATTATAATTCTACCCCTTACCGGCCGAAGATGAATGGCACTGTGGAGGCTGCTAACAAGAATATCAAGAAAATCATACAGAAGATGACGTACAAAGACTGACACGAGATGTTACCATTTTCTCTTCATGGTTACCGCACCTCAGCGCGTACATCAACAGGGGAAACACCTTATTCTCTGGTATATGGTATGGATGCTATCCTACCTATTAAAGTCCAGATCCCTTCTCTGAGGATCATGAAGGATGAGGGTTTAAACGAACACGATTGGATCCAGACTCGACTTGGTCAACTGAATCTGATTGATGAGAAAATGCTTACTGCCGTCTGTCATGGTCAAATGTATCAAAATCGGATGATCAAGACTTTCAACAAAAAGGTCAGACGTCAAGTGTATCAAGTGGGTGATCTAGTAATCAAGCGCATCATACTGTCACAAGGTGATCCCATGGGCAAGTGGACTCCCATGTACGACGGTTCATTTGTGATCAAAAGCATATTTTCCGGTGGAGCCATGATTCTGACCATCATGGATGGTGACGACTTTCCTCACCCTGTTAATGCGGACATAGTGAAAAGATACTACGTATAAATAAAGACCCGCTAGGTTGTCTGGCCTAGGAAAAAATAAGGGTATCTCGACGAACAAAAAGGGTTCGGGCAAAATTTAGGGATAAAAACAAAAAAAAATATGTATACCCGGCAAGTCGAAAACCTGAAAAGGTGGCTTGGGAAAAAAGGGTATCCCGGTGGACTGAAAACCCGAAAGGGCGGTCCAGGAAAAAATTAGGGATTTGAAGCGTATCACTATGTCTCATTGGATCACCTTGCGACCAGACTTCAATATCAATTATCAAACTCAAACGGTATCGATCAATCTAGTCAGCTTCAGACAAGTATCAAAGTGATGAGACGCTCAAAGACATAGGGGCAATAGCAGAGTTGAAACTCAATGGGATTATTACGCATAACTGTTTTCTCTTTGTACATTATTTTGTGTAGTTTTCATTTCTTACGACGGTGTTCTCCTACTAGAATGTCAGACTCTTTGTACAAAACACCTGTTATGGGCGAACTTCAAAAATCAATACAAATCATTTCTTTGAAAGTACACAACTATTTGTTTTATTTTTCTGTTTTGTTTTCCAAAAACGTCCAATGACTTATTTTTGACATATGCATTTAAATATGATCACTGTTCACAAATACTTGCAGAAAAAACATAAAGACAGTTGCTAATGACTTTAAGAAACAGGGCAAAGTCTAAAAAAACAATTTGCAGTTCCGACAGTCACTCCTTCCAGCATGGTACAGGGGCTGGGGCAGTTTGAGAAAAAGTCACCATTACATACGACCCTGCGACATCTATGATCCCCACAGAGTAGAAACAACCAAATTTTTGATCTCTTCTTCCCCAAGCAAGAACTACTTCCTTCAGCAAAGTTCCTTCAGGGAGCTGAAATTTGTACTCCCCAGCTGAGTTTTATAATTTCAAACAAATTATAAGAGCTCCTCCCGAGTAGAGTTTATATATCTAACTGCAAAAGTTTATTCCCCAATAGAGTTTATTTCTCTACATTGGAAAGATCTTCCAACAAAGCATCCTCCCTCCACAGAGTTATTCTCAAACAGATTCAATCCCCGGCAAATCATATCCATTCATCATCCCCGGTGGAAATGAAGGATTCAGCTTCCCAATACTCTCTAGCAGTAGTCTAGGATTTATTTTCCCAGACTTGGAAACATCTCAATAGTATCCCATATTCATACATCATGGCATGTGCATACATGTCACATACAACATAATCTCATTTATTTTGAGAACATCATCACAATGCATTTCATACATCATGACATTGCATACAACTAACTCTTTGCCTTTTTCAGGGAGAAGATCAAATCAACAAACACAATTGACTACTTATGTGATATGGTAGTATTCTTTAAAGCTATATCTAACGAAGGGCTATTTCAACATTTTCCTCAGAAAGATGTCCTCACAAGACCTTCTCTGGTTTAGTCAGATCGACACTAAGATCTCTCTGATTTCCATTCCAGTTGAAGACATTCCAAGACTTTTGTCTGGTTCAGCTGAATCAATCCTAAGATTCTTCTGATTTCCATTCCAGTCAAAGTTAATCCAAGACCTTCTCTCGTTCAGTCAGATCGATGCTAAGATCTCTCTTATTTCTATTCCAATTGAAGATATTCCAAGACCTTTGTCTAGTTCAGTCGAATCGATGCTAAGATTCTTCTGATTACCATTCCAGTCAAAGTTAATCCAAGACCTTCTATGGTACAGTCAGACCGACACTAAGATCTCTATGATTTCTATTCCAATTGAAGGTGATCCAAGACTTTTTTTTGGTTCAGTTAAATCGACACTAAGATTTTTCTGATTCTTATCCAGTTAAACTTAATTCAAGATTTTCCTCTGGTTCAGTCAGATCGACACTAAGATCTCTCTGATTCCTATTCCAGTTGAAGATGATCTAAAACTTTTTTATGGTTCAGTTAAATCGACACTAAGATTTTTCTGATTCTTATCCAGTCAAAGTTAATTCAAGATTTTCCTCTGGTTCAGTCAAATCGACACTAAGATCTCTCGTATTTCTATTCCAGTTGAAGTTAATTCAAGACCTTTACTGGTTCAATTAAATTGACACTAAGATTTTTCTGAGTCTTATCTAGTCAAAGATAAATCAAGACCTTTGCTAGTTAAGTTCGAATCGACCATTGATTTGTTACTGATTCTTAACAGTTTAATCTCATTTTCCCAATAAGTCGATGTAAAGCCTAGAATACGACCAGATAGCAGTCAGCCTTATCATCCTCAGCAAGTCATTGTGGAGCCTGGATCCTGACCAAATAGCAGTTCACTTCCGTCTCTTCAGTCAAGAGATGACTCCCTAGTAGAGTAGTGGACAACTGAAGCTCCTAAACTCTATTTCCCAAAACAGAGACCGACATTCCCCAGCGGACTCCTCCCCGGACAACAGGAACAGGGATCCCCACAAAGAGAATTCTTATTAAATCAACATCGATTTTGGATGGCATCTGTAAGCCTATCTCCGACGACTCTCCTTCATATTCCTTGGATGGCATCTTTAAGCCCATCTCCGACAGTCTTCTGTCATCTTTTCCAAATGGCATCTGTAAGCCCATTCCCGATATTATTCACCAGCAGTCTCACTTTGGGCGAGTGCAAATTTCTGGGCACTCTAGTGTTCAATCATTTTCCACCTTCAGATCACAAAAGGCAAACAAGCCAATCTACATCTTCAGGTTTAAGAAGATTGAACAAGGGAAGCTGTTGTACCCCAAAATTTTCCCTCCCATTTTCACACAAGATATACTCCTAGAGGTTCTCAATTGCTCAAGGTTGACCAAGGATTGACCAGACAATTCTCTTCCAAAGGCAATGAACCCCCAACTAGGGTTTCCATTTTCATCAATATGGTTGAGCTCCAAGGATCCCAAATGTTCTCCATTGTCCTAATATGTCCTCAAGATCATCCATTCCAAAATTCATGCCTTGAACAACAAGTTTGCTCAGTCAATTGCTCAAGTATAGGAAAATCAATTGTGCTAGGTCAAAAGTCAACTATGGCCCATGTACAGTCAAATTTCAAGATTTTTGCTCAACATCAACATTTTGAAGTAATATACATCATTTGATCAATGGTTGATCATGATTCCTCAAGAAATGCTCCTAACCTATCAAAAGTCAAAAGTGGCAAATTAGGGTTTCTATACGAAAAGTCAACTGAACTTTGACCAAGCATAACTTTCTCATATGTTATCATAAATTTTCCAACAAAAGCTCATTTTGAATAGAATCCAATTCCCTACCACTTCTCTTCAGCCCTCAAGTTCAAGAAATGCACCATTTGAAAGATACAATTTATACATTACAAGTCATTTTTAGAAAGTCAATAAAAGCCACTTTTTGCCAAGACCTTTAACATCAAGATAACATCTTTAAATGTAAAATTGATTAAAAGAGGGATTTAAGTATACATCTTGGGATTTCCAAAAAGTCAAATATCATCATCATGAGATAAAAATTGAGCAAGTTATGGCTTTCCCAAGTTTGGAAATTTTGGAAAATTTCAAGAATGATGTATTGAGCAAATTGGAGGTTTTAAGGAAAGGGTTTAATTGATTGGATTTAAAACATCTTCCTAAGATTATAGTGGACCCTTAAAACCATTCTTGCATAGTCTTGATTTTATTTGTATTTATATTAATTTTATTTAATTAAAAATCAAATAAATTAAAATTATTGCATATTATATGGGCCATTATTGTTTAGGCTTGGTTTGATGCATGGAGACGCCCCATATTTCATGTGCAACAAGGCCAACTTTGTCTAGGTGCATTGAAATTTGAAAATGGACAAGATTCCTTGATTTTGGCCAAGGTTACAAATCATCATTCATGGCATTGAAACTCCATGTTTAAGGCTGTTTAAACTTTGTTTTCTTGTCTCCTCCCATCTCATCTATAAATACCAAGCCATTTGCGAGCTTCAGGGACGCCTAGACAACCCCAAAAAGTTACAGGAAATTTCAAAAAAAGAGCAAAGTTGGTAAAATTCAAAAGCACGGTTCCAGCTTTCCTCAATCCAAACAAAGGATCCCAATACACTCCTGGAGGTTCCCTGAAGTTATTCCAACCAATTCCAGGGCTTGTAGCTTCGTGAAACACCCTCCCCAAGTCACGGTTTGTACTTAATTTTTCCAAATCCGTTTTCTTCCATTCATTCATTATTAATTCAATTTGCTAGCATATTTTGATTCGTGGTGATGCATAAAACATTTTTGGTTGTATTATTTTGAGTTTGAGTGCAGGTATGAGGACCCACCATTGTTAGGGTTCCGAGCTCCCAATTTGGGGAACCCTAGCTAGAGGAAAAATTGGATGAAATTAAGGGCACCGTCATGCTCAAGAGGGTGAGGCCAATCGATCCATGGCCTTACATTTGATTTATGTTGCGTATTCCGGGTTTTTGAGTTGCAGGGGTTATAGCTACAAACACAAACTGTCACTATAGGTCTTAACATCTAAAACGGTGGAGGGAGGAAGGGAATGATGCGTGGCAGCCTTCCATTAGCCAGTTCAAATTCTCGCGCATTTTTTATTTTATTCTAATATAGCTAACCAATTTTCTTATATTATGTTTTTGTGTTGTTTTATGTAACGAATGAGTTGGCAGTATAGTTGGCAAAGCAGCGCGCGTGTGAGGGAGAGGACCTGGGTTCGAGTCCCAGGTCCAACATTTTCCTATGTTTTTCACAATATCTCATGCAAAATCCAATACTCCTCAGGGCCTATTGTCCATCATGCACCATCAAATCTGGCCATCAGATCACAATCAATCTGCATCCACGAGTCTTGATTGGAGATCCACCATACGCCCTCAAAGTTTTCGCCTCACCTGATCCAATGATTGTCTCGGGCTTAGCTTTCATTTGTGCCTACCCCTTTTCCAAATTGCACCTCCATTCTATTTCAGCCATCAAGCCTAATTTCTAATTCTTTTTGCTTTATTTAATTATTTTATTTCTTAATCATTTTTATTTATAATCATAAAAACAAATCAAAAAATAAATAAATAGATTTAGTTTTTTTTCTAAAAATATTTTAATTAATTAGTTAGTTATTTTAATTTTATTTTACTAACTTTAAAATCAATTAGACTTAGGTTATTTCATTCAAATATTTTCTTAAATAAAAAATGCAAAAAAATGATTAGGTTTTTGTTTAGAATTTAATTTTGATCAATAACTTTCTTTTATTTTAATTAATTAAATTTAGGTTTAATTTAATTTAGTATTTTCCTAAATAAACAAAAACAACCAAAAAGATTTTTTTTTTACTTAGCATTTTCTTAGGATTTTTTAGACGTAATATTTCATTTCGCGCGCATTATTTTTATTCTCGCATTTTATATAATAATGTAACTGATTATGGATTGTAATAGCCCTAATAAGGATTTTTATTTTTATTTTTCACACTTTACATTTTAGTCAGATATAATTATAACTGTCCCAAAGCCCTGTAATAGCTGTAGGACTTTATTTCTCGCTTTTACATTTCTTATATGCTTGTATATAATTGTTAGTAATTTAGGCGTGTATGACAAAATAAAGTCAATTAATTGTTAGATCACTAACCTCACTTGGTTGCCTTCGGAAATGGTCATGTCCCTCGAACGTAGGGATATCTTAGCAATGACCCTCAGTTTAAAAGTCATTATAAAAGATCATAGTCCCTTACGTCCCTCGAGTTGCCTTTCGGTAAATGATCTTGTCCCTCGATGTTGCCTATATGATGACAGTCCCTTCGAATGCTAAGATGTCCTTACATGTTTCCTTCAATGACCATAACGTCCCTTTTGATAGTCCCTCAACATCCGACGATAAGGCTACCTACTCACTAATAGTAGGATAGAACTATCTAAAGGGTAGGAGGAAAAGAACGTCCTTTTTCGAGTAGGTAGACTGTTCTTAAGTACTTGCTCAAAATCTGAAATTTTCACACTTACACATTTTTTCAAAAAACTATTTTCAAAAACGCTTTATCACACTCTTGTGGACTGATACAAGAGTTACCATAAAGCAAACAAAAATCTTTCAAAACACATAAACACAATTTTTTTTAAAAAAATGAGCAAGTACCTAAGAGCCCGTGGGAAACCACGAATGGAAAGGGTGCTAATACCTTCCCTTTCCATAATCTACCCCCTTACTCAGAAAATCTCAAAAAAGGTATTTTTCTGTTCTTTTCACCCTTTCCTTTGTTGGATAAAAGAAAAGTCAGTGGCAAATCTTGCTTATGGCATATTTGTGAATACAAAAAGAAAACAAGTATATAACAGTCGATTCTGCCACCGTATTGCAGAGGTCCTCAATTGCTCAAGGTTGACAAAGAATTGACCAGACAAATTCTCCTCCTAAGCAATGGATTTCCAACTAGGATTTCATTTTTCATAAATAATTTTGGGTTTAAAAGACCTCAAGTGACTTCCATAGTTCCTATTATGTCCCAAAGAATTCTCATTCCAATTTTCATGCCTTGCATTAAAAGTTTACTCAGTCAATTGCTCAGATGACTGAAAATCAACTGTATTAGGTCAAATGTCAATTATGGTCAATATACAGTCAAACTTTAATATTCTTGGTCAATATCAACATTTTAAAGTAATATTCATCATTTTATCAAGGTTTGATCATGATTCCTTAAGGAAAGTCCTCAGATCATCAAAAGTCAAGATTCGATAAATTAGGGTTTTTCTAGGAAAAGTCAACTGAACTTTGACCAGGCATAACTTTCAGATGCTTCATCCATTTTTACCCAACCAAAGCTCAGTGTGAATAGAATACAATCCTCTACAACTTTTCTTTTAAAATCAAGTACATACAATGCATCATTTGGAAGATACGAGGTCATACATTACAGGTCATTCTCAAAAAGTCAACAAAAGACACTTTTTGTCAAGATAACTTACATCAAGATAATGTCTTCAAAAGAAAAAATGATCAACATATAGATTGTAGAGGACATCTTGATATTTCCAAAAGGTCAAAGATCATCTTCAGAAGATGAAAATTTAGCAAGTTATGATTTGCACAAGTTGGGCAAATTTGTGAAAAATGCATGAAGTCAACTTTGAGCAAAATTGCATTTTTAGGTTAATGGACCTAAATTTTAGAGTTCAAACATGTTTATGACATACCCAAGGACATCTAAACCTAACCATGCACTATTTTTATTTTTATTCCTATTTATTTGAATTTTTATTCATTTAAATATGAATTAAATCAAATAAATTAAATAAAAATATAAGAAATAACGAGCTAATGCATTTGGGATTGGATTGACCCATCATGGAGCCCAATATTTCGTGTAAAGACCAACAAAAAACTGTCCAGGTTCATGCAACATCAAGAATGGCAAGAATCATCCAAATATGGCAAACTTTCAATATGCTGGATTTTTGTCTCATGGCCTTGAAAGCTTTGTTTCTTGCCATACTTGATCTACTCCTAACTCTATAAATACATAAAATTGCAAGCAAGAAAGAGCACGAAATTACTCTTCAAAAACCTCTTCAAAAGCTCTTCACAAAGCTCTCTCAAAATTCTCAAAATCGTTCAAAAGTTGTGAAAATTCAAAACTTGATCTCTAGCTTTCCTCCATCCAATCTCGTTCCATATTTGCACTCCTGAGGTTCCTAGGAGTCATTTCCATTCCTCACCTTAGCCTGGAGTGCGCCCGAGTCGTCCATACAAGTTGCATCGTTCGGTATAGTTTATTTAAATCTAATCTTGTTAATCTGCATTTATTAATCCATTTGACGTTTGCATACATGTTTGTAGTCATATATAGAGCAGGTTGGACGTGAAACATTTAAGTTTTGAGGACTGGTTCTTGAGATGCCATTCTCAACCCTGGTCGGAAGCTTGGCTTCGAAACGCAAAATTCAGAGACCTTTAGCTAAAACTAATGTCGGATTTATTTATTTACTTCTTTTTATATTTACTATTTTAAAATCATTTTTATTTAATCATAAAATAAAAAAAATAGATTTAGGTTTTTTTTATATATAATTAAATTTAATTTGTGCAAGTTAATTAATTATATTTTGATTTATTTCAAGTAATTTAAAATCAATTAGAACTTAGATTTAATCATTTCAAATCTTTTTCTTAATAATAAAAATCCAAAAAAAATGTTAGAATTAGTTTCCTTTTGATTAGTTTTAATTGCATCTTATTTATCACTCTTTTCTTTATTTAGTTAAAATTAATTTTTTTTTTAATTTAAGTATTTTTCTTAATAAAAATGACAAAAAAGTGCTAAGTATGTAGAAGTATTTTAGGCCTTACCCCTCTTTCCATATTCGCGCGCCCATTTAAATTTCGTTCATTTTATATTGATGTATCTGCAAAAAGATTGTAATAGTTAAATTTTGGACTTTTTACTTTTTGTTTCCCCATTTTGGACTTGTAAATTCCCCCTCCCTGAAGCCATGTAATAGTTAGGTTTTAAATTCTGCACTTTAAATTTCTGTACATACATTAATTGTTAGATGTATGCCTAATAGGATTGCATGACAAGAATTAAAAACAAAATGTTAGCAAACCTAACATTAAAGAAAAATGACTGAACACAACACACTCACACGTGCGCACCTCTAGGGTACTCTCACTTCGGTTTCCTTCAGAATAAAACAGTAATAACTCTCGAATATGAGGGATTTTAGTGGCTACCCTTTGGTTTAAAGATCACATAAATGACCCTCTCGATGTTGCCTCTGTATGATATTAAGACTTTAGGGTGGTTACTAAGGTATCTCACCAAGTTGCCTTTATGACTGTACGATGACCCTCGATTGTCCTTCAAACATTCAACGATAGGGATACCTACTCACAAATAGTAGGATAGCACATTCTAAAGGAAAAGAGGAAAAGAACAAACCTTTTCGAGTAGGTAGATAGTTCTTAGATGCTTGCTCAAATAAAAAAATTCTCCACACATACACTTTTTTCTAAAACCTTTTTAAAACACTTTGTATACGTTCTCAACAATACGAGAAACATTACAAAGTTCACCGCGCTAAGGCGTCCTTTTAAAATACTTTCTTCAAACATACAAACACAAGGTATTTTTAAATGAACTAGAATCTAAGAGCCCGTAGATAACTACGAATGAAAATGGTGCTAACACCTTCCTTTTCCATAATATATCCCCCTTACTCAGAAATAATCTTGAAAGGTCTTTTTCTGTTCTTTTCACCATTTCCTTATTGAATAAAAGAAAAGTCTGTGGCGAATCTTGCTATCCACAACATTTGCGAATACAAATCCAAAACAAGTATAACAGTCAATTCTCCCACCGTATTACAGACTCAGATTGCAATCAACACCCCCTTTTTTTGCTACAGTCAGGCTAAAACCTTTTTTTAATTTATATTTCTCTCTTTTTCTTTTATTTATTTATTCTTATTATTAATTAAAATAAAATATTAGTTTAGGTTAATTAATTAGGTTTAATTTTAGTCACCTTTTTTAATTAATTAATTAATTTTCTTAATTAAAACTAATTAGATTCTTAGGGTTTTTTTAATTAAGTTAATTGATTTTTTTACTAAAATTAATTAGTTTTTTAGGGTTTCTTAATTAATTCAATTACCAACATTTTCATAAAAATACGAAAAAAAATCTTTTCTTTTCTATTTTACATATTTTTAGATCGACTGTGCGAATGTATTTTTTTTAGTATTTCTCGCATTTCTTTCCTTTTAATTATTATGTAACTGTTTTCCGGGATGTAATAGTAACTAGGATTTACTTTCCACATTTCTATTATGTAACTGCCCGGAAGCATTGTAATAGTCTAGGGTTTTACCTTCCCGCATTTATTTTCCGCACTTTACTGCTTTTCATTATTTTTATGTTTACTGCTTAGTAATTAGTTCTTGTAAGGAAAGATAATAACAAATTGATAGCTAACCCTAATTGCAAGGATAAATATAACTAAAAAAATAACACATCTCACACACTCGCACCTCTAGGGTAACCTCCCTTGTTGCCTTCAGATTACAAAACAGTCATGTCCCTCAAAAGTGGGAATGCTTTAGCAAAGTCCCTCAAAAACAAAGATCATAGTCCCTAGATGACCCTTTCGACGTTGCCTTCGGTAAATGATCTAGTCCCTTAATGAAAATTGCTAAAGCGTCCTTACGAGTTGCCTTCGATGACTGTACGATGACCCACGCCTTTCCCTTCACATCCAACGATAGGGCTTTCTACTAACTAATGGTAGGATAGAACTATCTAAAGGAGGAGGAAAATTACAAGAAAGACCATGAGTAGGTAGAATGCTGTTAATTGCTTGCTCACAAAAGCAAAACATTTTTTCACACAATTACACTTTTCAAAATATTTTCAAACAAACACTTTTTACGCATTCTCGAGGAAAAATACGAGGTTCATTACAAAGTCTTGCCTCACATTGGTAACTTTCAAAAATATTTTTCAAGCGCACTTTCACAAAGAAATTTTCAAAAGTGAGTTAGCGATTAAGAGCCCGTAGATAACTACGGATGAAAAGTGTGATAACACCTTCCCTTTTCATAATCTACCCCCCAAACTCAAAATCAAAAAAGGTCTTTCCTGTTCTTTTCACCCTTTCCTTATTGAATAAAAGAAAAGTCTGTGGCGACTCTTGCTATCCACAACATTTGCGATAAAATACAAAATCAACTCAGTTCTCCCACCGTATTACAGAACTGGAGACTCTGCTAGGGACTACTAAAAGAGGGGTTACCATATAGTTAGATCACTTAAAATTGTTTGCTTTGTCTGCTTTATCTGCTTTATCTTTATTGGGTTGCTCGAGTTTACTTTTCTTGCAAATATCTTACACCCGGATCTGGGGACCTTAGGTAAGTAGCTATAGATCATGGAAATTGTATGGCATATACCAATATGGTTGAAGTGATGGATAGGTTAGTGTGAAACTTTGGTTTGTACTGGCGTCCCTTGAGTTACTCAATGAGAATACTAGGCTGCCGCGTGGTGTCATAAGCACTAACTGACCTTTAGAACCTTAATTGACCTAACTTAGCCATTAAAAGGTAGTGAGATGGCCGACTTTGGTGCAATCTAAAGTTGGTTGATACTTGATGCTGCACTCATTGAGATTCGACTCTTGGGATATTTCGGTGGAAAGTCAGTTGCAATGCTGAAACAATGCCTGCAAGAAAGATCGATAATATGAGACTCCTAGAACCCGGTTACTATTCTTAGGACAGGTTGAACCAACTAAACTTCAAGAGGATACTTACCTGCGAACCCCATGCAAGCCTTAAACCTAAGGCTCCTGTATGATTTTTTTGTGCTTGTTATCTGTTCAAACATGACATCATGGCATCATACCATATCATTTTCACTGATCATTTCAAGGATCTCAAAGGCTTGTGATGCAGGTTTATTATGAACTAGACAACTAGCAAGGGGAAAGGGGATTTATTTTCCTCTAATGCCATCAAAAATCAAAGTACTTTCGCTTGAGTCAAAGGCTGGGACCCACTCGACATGGTGAGCCTGATTCTCAAAGAAGGACGTTCAAAGACGCAAAGTTGTTCAGTTAAAGCTGCAGCCAGACTCAACTTCTAACATTTACTTTTGTTTACCTCGCGAGATCCTTGAAAACATTACATCCCCATCATGCATGCCATTGCATAACAAGTATTTCCCAAGACAGGCTTTCTCATCTTCTTGCTGTTTATTTCAGTAAAAGATGGCTCTCGAACAAACTGTGAAAGACCTTCAAGCTCAAAATCCCAATTTCAAGAGATGCTACTGAACTTAGCCAAGGGGCAGGAAGAACTGATGGCGCTCATCTCCAAGAAGAAAAAGACTAGGAAATCAGCTGGTATCCTCAACATGGGGAGAAGATTCAAAGGTCCCGCCAAACAAGTTCAAGCTTATGATATCCCATCAAATGAAGATGACGATCAAGAAGAAGATGACTGAAGTATCAAAGTTGAGGGGGGAAGCAACCTTGGTTCTGGTAAAATTCCTGATGAAGAAGACTATTCTGATGAGCAATATCCTCCCACTGATGACATATACAAACAACTGGAAGATTGTCTGAATGCCATGGAAATCTAGAAATTTCCTGGGTTAGATTTTGAAGAGATGGGATTAGTCTCGGGGGTTCTTATCCCTCACAAGTTCAAGGTCCCTACTTTTTTCCAAATATGATGGTGTTTCTTGTCCTAAGCTTCATCCGAGGTCTTATGTCTGGAAGATCCAACCTCATACTGGTGTCAGAAAGTTATGGGTTCACTTTTTTCAAGAGAGCTTATCTGGGACACAACTAGAATGGTTCTATCAACTGTAAGGAACCAATATACGTAGTTGGGAAGACTTGGCTGCTGCTTTTTACTAGAAATATCAATACAATGCTGACCTGGCACCAACGCGTGTGCAATTACGAAGTATGACTATGGGATCGAACGAAGGCTTCAAAGAGTATGCCCAAAAATGGATAGATTTAGCTGGAAGGGTTCAACCTCCTCTGTATGATAGGGAGATGGTTGACATGTTCATGGTAACTTTAACATGACCTTTCTTTAATCATATGATCAGAAGCTCTTCATTTGGTTTTACTGAGTTGATACTAACAGGAGAACATGTCGAAAGTGGTATCCTAAGTGGAAAGATTCAAGTGGCCGCGTATTCAAGTACTATGAAGAAGACGTTCAATGGTAAGAAGGAAACAAATGATGTTTATGGCCAGAAGGGTCGTACTAGAAGTGATCGCAACCAATCTGTGGGAGCGGTGCTAATTTCTAATCCCGCACTTGTGCAACAACAACAAAACAATCAGCCTAGGTCAGACACGCCAAGAAGATAGTTTACAAAGATCAACATGCCATTATCTCAAGCATTACAACACTTATTGAAAGCAGAGCTGAATACACTGAGGGATCCTCCTCAGAATTCCAACACCTCCTCTCCTTGTTATAATCCTAATGTGAAATGTGCTTACCATTCCAATGGCCCCGGGTACGACACCAATAACTGCTGGACTTTGAAAAATAAAATTCAAGACATGATTGACAATAAAGAAATTGAGTTCGATCCTTCCGAGATTCCGAATGTAATTACAATACCTATGCCGAAGCATGACAAAGGCATCAGTGCTATTGATGATGTTTCATATATTTCTACTGTAGATGAGTTGACTACTCCCCTCTCCATCTTTAAGAATAATTTGTTGCAAGCCGGTTTATTTCCAGGTTGTATTGAAAGATGTTACTGTTGCGCTTCCCAACCCAATGGCTGCAAGTTGTTGAAAGAAGGTATTCATCCTCTGATGGACAACCATATCATTATAGTTGAGAAGATTCCTTCTATTGAGAATTTTTTTTCAAGACTTATCCGTAATTTCCTTCACTCCTATCAGGATCACTACCAAAGGTCCTGTAAAGATTAAGGATGAACCCAGAATTAGTCCTCTGGTAATCACTTCACCCGAACCGATTTCGTATTCCTCGGACAAGGGTGTCCCTTGGAACTATGGAGCCAACGTATACTATCATGGTGTCAAGAAAGAGCCATTTACTGTTGAGAATGAAGGTACTGAAGTTGCGTATCCCAACATTGACAATATTGTTGGGACCAATAAGGTTACTAGAAGCGGAAGGGTTTTCTCTCCGGAAATCTCTCTAAAGACCGCTGCTACACCGATTTGAGTTACTGCGACCGAGTCAACTAATGAGACCCGGGAAAAGAACAAATGAATGAGCCTTCCTAGAAGGAGGCACCTAAAGAAGTTACCGCTAAAGACACCTCCAGGCCAGAGTTGAAGGAGGTATTGAAAATTATTCGGAAAAGTGATTACAAAATTGTTTAACAACTGGGGCAGACTCCCTCAAAGATCTCCATGTTATCCCTCTTACTATGTTCAGAAGCCCATGCCCAGGTTTTGGTGAAGTTCTTAAAGTCCGCCCACGTGTGTTGTACCCTAATTTTTGCCCCCTAAGATTCCTTCATCATATCAAATCAATTCAATGCAACAAAATCACATTAGGGTTGATTCTTCCTTTTTTTTCTATCTCTTATCTTTAAATTTGCTCTTGAGGTATCTCCAAGCACCTTAGTGGTATATTTTGTATATGTGTTGTTGACTAACTTCTAATCAAAATACAAAAAATATTTGTCTTTGTCTTTGCATATTTGTGTTTTGTAGGTACCGAGTCAAAGCATCTGACAAATAAGGTTTCTGGTATTATTTTCCTAAAATATCTATTTGCAAGAAAAAAAATTCATTTTTTACTGATGCAATCGATTTCTCTTAGAGTGAAATCGATTGCACAAAGTGTATTTTGCACCATTTTTGAAAAAAAATACACTGATGCAATCATTGAGCCCAGAGTGCAATCAATTGCATAAAGTGAAAATTTGAAAAAAATTAGCAATTTCAAGCTTATCAATTTTGGCTCCAAATTTTCTTCATTTTTTGAAAGATATATCATTAATTCAAATTTTGGCTCCAATTTTTCTTTCTTTTTTTTTGAAAAATATCCATTAATTCAAATTTTGGCTCCAATTTTTGAAAGATATATCATTAATTCAAATTTTGGCTCCAAGAATTAATTACAAGCCTAATTTCATTTCCTAAACCAAACTCCAAACCACTACTAATCCCAAGCCTAAACTCTATAAATAGAGCTCTAATTTCATTCAAATCACAAGCTTTTGATAGCCAAACTCACTTTGCTAAAAATCTCTCAATTCTCTCCATCTATCAAATTCACTCAAAGCTCCATTTTCAAAAAAAAAGTTAGTAAGCTTTGCATTGAAGCTTACTAATCTTTGAGCTAAACATTCATCCAAACACTTTTTCTTCATTAATTCTCTATATCCAAGCTTGGGCAATTGATTCTTGGGGTTGAATTGAAGCAAATTCTTGAAGTTGTTTTGATAATTCTCTAGATCTACCTTTGGTAAGTTGGATTTTTCATCTTTCACAATGTGATCTCTTATTGATCTTTGGGTTTGATTCATGGAGCATTATTTTGTGGTTCCATTGGTGCTATTTTCTCATAATTTGATGGAATTTTCGTGCTCAATTGAATCCATGATCATAAGGTGTTTGATCGAAAGTTTGAACAAGAATTTGGCCTTTTAAAATGTTGTTTTTCTGATTTTAACAAGGTGCAATTGATTGTTATATTAGTGAAATCGACTGTCACAGCAAAATTTTGTGTTTTTTTTTGAAAAATTGCACTGATGCAATCGATTGCTATCTGAGGGAAATCGATTGTAATAGTGCCAAAATGCTTTTTCTACTTTGTTTTGGGGCTGTTTTGATCCATCTATCTTTTTCTACTCACTCCTTTTGATTGTTGATTTGGATTGCAATTTTAAATATCCAATTTCTCTTTAAATTCAATGGACTTTGGGTGTAGATGAAGTTGGATAAATGTTCATTAATTCAAATCTATCAAAGAGTTAATTATTCAATTCATTTTTGGTGCTTTGGATTAATGATATGTTTTATACTTTAATCCATCTAGATGAGTGATTGAATTTAAAGATGGAAAGAAATTTGAGGTAGTGATCCAAATTAGCTTATTATTCCCATCCCTCTTCATCTTATCCCTTTCTTTTTTATTTGTGCTACATGTTATGGGATGATGATCTCTATATCATTTATCCAAACATGAATTACATATATTGCTATTGAGCGGAATCCAAATAGGTGCGACTTCTATATAAGTCCACTTACGATTGCTTAACATAGCGCTAAATTTTGTCCCAATTCGATAAAATGATCATTCGTGGCCCAAACCTATGTTTGCAATCCTAAGTATTTTAGTTTGAACCCTTTGATCCAATAAAATTGAGATTCATTGTTAGGAGGCTTTGGTTCTACCAATCCTCCAATGAATCTTCATCAATTTTGGTCAACGCGGATCACTTAAACACCGTTGATCATTAAATGTTGCCTTGAGGTTTCTTAAAATGGATGATATACTTGACAAAAAGCAAATGCAACTTTTTATTGAGAGGATTTGGTTCTACCAATCCTCTAATGAGTTCCAAATACAAGTTTCAAGATGGTCATACAACTAACCATTAACTTCTAACAATTGACTTTATTTTATGCTTTTATGTTATGATCTTTACTTTATGTACCATTTATTTTAGCATTTACATTTCATGCAATTTTTCATCTTTGCTCACTTGAGCATTTACTTTTATGTCATTTTTATTTTGCTTACTTGAGCTTTTTCTTTTCTTTTTGAAGATACTTAATAATCAACATGAACCATAAAAAACATTAATGATACCTGGACTATTTAGTTACTATCCTTGGTATTATGGAGTATTGGAATTCTTGGACTTCTTGGACTGAGGATTAGAGACCTTGGCCTATGTTGGAGACCTTGTGACCTTAATTGATATTTTGTCTGGAGTTCTTGGGTTTTATCCCAAGACATTGGGTTGTTTTTTGTTTTGTGTGCAGGTTATTGTGGTTACATACTTTGTCTGTAATCTGGAATTCATCCATATACAGCCGTTACTCTGCCCAATTTTTGTGAAGACTTAATACACTTGAAGTTTGGTTCTCTCAAGAGGTCTAATATCTTTGCTTGCTTGGTTTCAATCCAAAGAATGAGAATTCTATCTCGACTCATAATGTCCAGTATTGGCTTCTTGTTGGTTAGATGGTTCTTCTCCTTAACTTTTACCTTATGCTTTAGTATAGTCCCTTCATCTCCTCCCATCCTCTTTAATTTCAAATATCTTCTCCCTCCTTTTGAAAACTCTTCTTGTTTCTAAACTTGAACCACTTTTATAATAAACTTGGACTTAGGTCCCTGCATTTTCAAAATATTTTCATAAATAAACTTCAATCTACTTAATCATACCTTGACGTTTTTGTGAGAAGAATAAAAGTCAATCAATCTCATTCAAACCATTTTGCCATTTGGCTCTTATCTTTAAAACTTTTCTCAAAAGATTTGACTCTTTTCAATCCTTATAGTGATGCAAACAACTATAATTCTATACTATGTAGTGAAGAGAGACATTTTCCACTTGGGTGTTGAGTGAGGCATTGTTGATTTTAAAATCCAAGCCATATCCTCCACTTTGAGATGATGAAAATTCTCCTTTCTCATGATTGTGGGTAGTAAGTATATTTTCCATATGGACAATGACGATGATGTCTTATCTCATAAAATCAACCAACACACTTGTATTTTAATTTTTTTTAAAGAGGAACTATGTATATCCTGATCCCCTATTGCACGGAAGGTGGTACATAGGCACTAAAGGTTCATAACCGCGGAAGGTGCAAAAATCATAAAAAAAATATTTCTCTTCTCACCTCCACCATCTTTTTTTATATACAACATTTTATAGCCAAAATATACAGATTTTACAAAGAGGTTCCTGTGGAGTACCATAGATGTTTAGGGTGCTAATACCTTCCCTTTGCATAACCAACCCCCTTACCTTAAATCTTTCCCCCCTCTTTTTGGGTTATTCTCTTTTTTCCCATTCCTTTGGAAACAATAAAGCTAGGTGGCGATTTTTATTTTGATCTGTACGAGTCAAGTCAATCCAATGGCTTAGTCTTAAACATTTCTACCGCAACAGCAAAATGGTGACTTCACTGGGGAATTATTGACCTCTTGCTGGTCCATCCCTAAGTGGGTTGAACCTATCTTTGTTTATATCTATATATGTGCTATTATGTGTGTGATACGGTGGGAGAACTGACTTAAGGTTTGCGTTTGTATTCGCAAATGATTCGGTTGAGCAAGAGTCGCCACCGACTTTTTATTTTATCCTAAGGAAATGTTTAAAAAGCACAGCAAAAACCTTTGAGATGTTTTTTTGGGTTCGGGGAGTAGATTATAGAAAGGGAAGGTATTAGCACCCTTTCTATCCATGGTTATCCATGGGCTCTTAGTTACTTGCTTAGATCAACTTGCCTTAATTTTCAATTGTTTGAAATGGTGCTTTGTGTGTGTGGGTTTGAAAATGTTTTGAAAGAAGCCAATGTGGTGGCAACCTTTGTAATGATCCTTGTTGGGATGTATACAAAGGTGTATGTCTTTTGAAAAGGTTTTCATTGTTTTTGAAAGTTGTTTTGAAAGTGTAGTGATGTGTGGTTTTGAAAAAATAGGCAAGTGTTTTGTTTTGCAAGTTTGATTCAGGTAACTAAGAGTTTGTCTACTCCTAAATTTCTCAAAGATTTCTCCTATGTTTTTTAACCCTTTTAACAATTTTGTTCCACCATTGCATTTGGTGGACAATCTTGTGTTAGGATGTGAAAGGGACGGGCGCGGGTCATCGTTTAGACCATAATTGCAATGGTGCCAAGTATCTTTGGGCAATTTTTCCTTGGAGGGACTTTGATCATTTTTAGGCAACTTCGAAAGCGTCATCGAGGGACTATGATCATTTGAATTGTATTTGTTTTGCCCAAAGAGACCTAACATGCAATATGGCCCATTATTGAAGGCAGCAAGTGGAATACCCTAGGGGTGCAAGTGTGATTAGTGTTGTCCATTTTCATGCTTGTTTATCTTGAAATTAGGTCAAACTATTTTGGTTAATTGATTTGCATACAAACCCTAATTCTAACATGACATAATTAGAAAGCATTAAAGTGTGAAAAATAAAGTTCCTAAGTTATTATAACCAATATGGGAAGGGGGTACAAATGTTCAAATGGGGGTATTTTGACAAGGAATTTAAACCTAAATTATTACAATCCAAATGGAATTATACAAATTAATTAATATGCAATAATTAAATAAAATAAGATAAATATGCAAAGATGCAAAAAATGATTTTTTATGTGTATGTAAAAAGTGTTTTTTATGTGTCAAATAAACAAAATAAAAAGTATTATTTTTTGGAGTTTTTATGTATTTAGGGCAAAACCCTAATTTATTAAATAAAAGGTATTAATTGTTTAATATGTATAATATTTATTAGTTATGTACAAAAATAAAATAAAAATGAAGTATATTTGTCAAAAAGGTATTTTTAATGTTAATTATTAATAAAAATAAAAATGTATATATTTTGTATTTTTTAAACCTGAATATACTAATATACATATATGTATTTGTATTATTTACTAAATATATATTATATACAAAATAATAATATTTAATATTTATAAAAAAAAGTATATTTTATATAAAATATTTTCAGAAGATAAAATAAAATAAAAATTAGAAAACAAATGTGTTTACATTATTTTTAGTATTTTGAATAAAAGTATATCTATATATTTATTTATGTACAAATACTCATTCAAACAAATAAATGCCTAATAAATACAAAAATGGTTTAAAAAATAATTTTTATATTTTTAATATTATGAGAAAAAATAAATAATTCAGAACAAAAAAGAAAAGATCAAAAAATCATAAAAATAAGCATAATGGGCCAAGGGGGTTTAAAAGTAAAACCATGGTGCAAATAAGAAAAGTGAAACAGGCCCAGCCCAAAGGACCTTCTTCAACCTCTGGCCAGAAACTTTGTCAAAAAACGCGCGCCTCCTACACTGATTCAAACATCTGGATTCCTGGACTTTTAGCACAAACTTACAACATGAAAAGTGTTAAGCATCAAGCCACGATTCTAGACATGTAAAGAACTCATCCTAACTCTCAGAAATGAGAGAGAATCTCTCCATTCCCAAATCTTAACCTAACTTTTTATCAATGTTCAGACTTAAAATTCTCTAAGCACACATAACATAAATGAAAACTAATGATATGGGCATATTCAGGGCTATGAATGTGACATAATTTCTTCACAAACCTAAAGCTAACAATGCCTGGATAGAGAGATACGAGTTCATGAACTTACCTGTTCAGTTGGAATCGTATTTGGTGATGGAGGTGTTTTCAATGCAAGGTGATGATTGATATAGCTTCCTTGATGTCCAGGGATGCTATTCCAAGCTTTAGTTTGCTTTGAAACCAAGTGAATCGTGTTATGGAACTTCAACTGCAAAACAAGAAAATGAAAATGGTGATGTTGCTTGGGAGTGTTACAGGTCGTGTTTGAGGCTTGGAATAGTTTCAAGGGATGATGTGGGATATGTTTGAAGTGGTTTTAGCAAGAATGCATGAATGGATTGAGTTATGGAACTCAATCTGCAGCAGGTACCCTGTTTGGGCAGTTTTGTGGTGATTCTGTGTTAGAGAGGGCAATGGAGATGGTTAGCTCGTGCTTTAGGTCAGGGTGGATGTTTAGAATGTGTTCACAATCTTTGCTTAAGCTGGTTTTTTCTGAGAAGAGAGTTGGTAGTTGTTATGCTAGCTTTCTTCTTACTTAAGCAACAAAATGCCAAGTTGAGTTTTAGACTGATAGAGGCCCCCCTAATGTGCTGCTAACCTTCCCCTTGATCAGTGTGTTTTGTTCATAAACTTGTGCCAAAGAGATTTGCTGTGTACTTGCTTGGATTGCTAATTGACATAAAGTTCTACTTTTCAAAAATGGCTATTTTGCTTTTTCTACTTATGGCTTAGTTTTCCATGTAATGCTTAAACACATAAAACAAGGCCTTGGCACAATGAGTTAGCATTAAATTATTGAGTGCAAATGGGATATGGGACCTGTAATCAAGGAAAGCAAGCTGAATTCAAAATGGCACAAATGTATGAACATGTAACTTGACCATAGACAAAGTGACTTTTTCCCAACTTGCCAAATTCGATTCTCCCTAACCATGAGGTTGTTTGATGAGTTCTTGGACATTTTGGAAAGCTTGGAATGTGTAATACAATCCATATTTGAAATGCAAATTGAAATTCCAAGTGGAAGTATGTGAAAAATGGTCTTGAAGTTAGGCAAAAATCCTGCCTAAAATAGGTCAAATTTTCTCTAAGTTAAGAATGGTTTGGTACCCTTGTTCCAAAAATTGTAACTTGAGCTACAAGCTTCTTTTGAGGAAACTTTGTGAATCAAAGTTGTAGATTTTGCAATAGGCTACAACTTTCATGTTTTGACTTTTGCTTTAATCCAAATGAATCTTGGTGAGAAAGTGGGGCAAAGTTAGGAAAAAATTAGGGTTTTTCATAACTTAGAAAAATTCTAGGTTATGAAAAATCTTCATTTCAAACCCTAATTTGCAATTCTTGATTTCTTGATGAACAAGTTTCATGATTTGGCATTTTTTGATGAAAAATGAATCTTGACACTTGATTTTGACCAAAAAGTCAAAGTTTGACTTTTCAGTATACAGTCAAAATTGATCAATTGACTGGGAAATTCAACTGTCAATCTTGTGCATTTGGGATCTTTTGAACTTGTTGAGTATGTCAAGACAATTCCATGGGGTCCTTGAGTCCATATGTGAGCTTGGTTTGCCATTGGCTAGGTCAAACAGTCAAAAATTGCCTTTGTGCAGTCAAAACCCTAAAAATGACCATTTTGCCCTTTTGGTGATCTGATCAAATTTCTTGTGGAATTGTGATCCAAACTTGATCAAATGGTCCATGTGAGTTCATAATGTTGATGTGGGTCAATTTTCATGAGATTTGACTGTCAATTGGCCACAGTTGACTTTTTCCCCAATACAATTGATTTCTAGGTCAACTGTCCAATTGACTGGGCAAAATTTGGAATCAAGACTTAAAACTTGGTATGGATAAACTTGGGAGTCCAACATGAAGCATGAAAGTCATCTTAGGCATTTTAGGTCAAAATATCTTTGTGCAAACACAAACCCTAATTTGGGTCAACAATGCAAGGAGAAGTCTTGAGCAGAGGAAACCCTAACTGGATCTTGAGCTCCAAGGGTCTTGTGATGAGAAAATGTTGAGGAAATGGGAGGGAAAATTTTGGGGTACAACAGTTGCCCCTGTTCAATCTTCTTGAACCTGAAGAGTTAGATTGGCAAGTTTGCCTTTCGTGACTCGAGGGTAAAAGGAGATTGGACACTAGAGTGCCCGGAAATTTGCACTCGCATGTTGGATTATCAGCAAATGTGATGTCGGGAATGGGCTTATAGATGCCATTTGGAGAGATGGTGGATAGGGAGATGGGCTTGTAGATGCCATCCGAAGGTGTGACAGAAACTTGTCGGGAATGGGCTTATAGATGCCATTTGGAAGTGTTGATCGCATAAGAGATTCCTTAGCGTGAACTTGTGTATTTTGAGAAAGATAGATGTTTTCCTGGCTCGTTACAGGTGTTGATCTTCAATCTCTTCATGCAGACATGCCCTGGCTAGATACAGGTGTCGAGTTTACAATCAGTTGTTCGCAGATCTGCCCTGGCTGGATACAGGAATTGAATCTGGAATTAGTCGTCAACAGATATGCCTTGGCTGGATACAGGAATCGAATCTTCGAACTCTTCAGATGTGCCCTGGCTAGATACAGGAATCGAATCTGGAATTGTTGTTAACAGATATGCCCTGGCTGGATACAGGAATCGAATCTGGAATTAGTTGTCAACAGATATGCCCTGGCTGGATACAGGAATCGAATCTTCGAACTCTTCAGATGTGCCCTGGCTGGATAAAGGAATCGAATCTGGAATTAGTTGTCAACAGATATGCCCTGGCTGGATACAGGAATCGAATCTTCAAACTCTTTAGATGTGCCCTGGCCGGATACAGGAATCGAATCTGGAATTATGACAGTTGATAGATATGCCCTGGCTGGATACAGGAATCGAATCTTCAAACTCTTCAGACGTGCCCTGGCTAGATACAGGAATCGAGTCTGGAAACTGATCACTCTCAGATGTGCCCTGGCTAGATACAGGAATCGAATCTGGAATTATGACAGTTGAAGGTAGTTGTCTTTTTCCTGAAAAGGCAAAACATCAGTTGCATGCAATGTCATGATGTATGAAATGCATGATGTCATGATGTTCAACATGAGATAGTGTTGTATGCATTTTATCATGTATGTAAGCAAGATGTATGAAATATGAAATGTTTATGAATGTATTTTCGTCTAGGAAAATAAATCCTTGACGGTCGGCTGGGGAATTAAATCCTGGGCTGACGTTGAAGAGTAGAGCTCTTCGTTTCCGCTAGGGATGATGGTTGTGAGAGCACACCGGTAGGAGAAGATGACTCCGTTGGGGAATAAACTTGTTGGAGAGATTACTCTGAGGGGAATTACTCTGTGGGAAGAGATACTTCGCTGAAGTTTTGATGAGAGCTCCGCTGAGGATTTTGATGATGGATTCTGCTGGGGATGACAATGATAAACTCCGCTGGGGAATTGTGTTGATAAGTTATGTTGGGGAACTTTGATGAACTCCGCTGGGGATATGAAGAACTTTGCCGAGGGCGATCTTCCGTGGTAATTAGCTGAGGATAACCCAGTTATAAGCCCTTGTGAGGAATAAATTTGAATAAAGCTCGAGAGAGACGTCCGTACTCTGCAGGGGATAAGCTTCCAGAATCTACTAGGGATAAGCTTCAAGACCTGTTGGGGATATGGATTCCAAATTTCCTGGGGAAACTTTCGGACTGTACTGGAAAATGATTCCACTGGAGTGTCTGTGCTCCGCCGGGGAACAATCTTAGATCAAGACTGCCAGGGATGCTTGCTGTTGAATGCCTATACTCCGCTGGGGAATGTTGATATCTTCTGGGGCTAACCAACTTCCTTTAGGCTGACCGTAGACTAACTCTTCTGGAGGAGAGTATTGCTGACTTGCTAGGGGAACAGGGTGCCCATTGTAGGGCTGATGATAGACCAAATCTTCCCTGGGAGGGTATTGCTGATTCTTGTCTTACTCTGTGGGGAGTTGAGGTAACTTGGTCACATTCTTCAGTTGAATCTACCTTGGTACCCTGGCGGACAAAGCAACCAGACTGCCTGGACAATTCTACATTGCCCCTACTTCTGATGTCATATGTAATTAGTCTTTTGTTTCATATGCAAGTATTTATGAATTAGCAATTTAATGTCAAATGCATATATCAAAAATGAACATTGGACGTTCTTTGCAAGACAAAACAGAAAAAGGAAAAACGATTGGCAATTTGTTTGGAAAAGTGGATTTGTATTGATTTTGAATTTTGCCTGTAAATAGGCGTTTTTGTACAAGAGGCTGACGTCCTAGTAAGAGAGCGCCGCCGAAAATCATAAAGTGTATACAATTTTGAAAAGGAAACAAAACAGCTATGTGAAAAATATTCCCACTGGGTTCCAACTCTGCTATTGCCTTTATGTTTTCAAGCGTCTCATCACTTTGCTGCTTAGTTGAAGATGAAGCTGATTAATCGATGCCGAAGTCTGAGCCAGATAGTTGATGCCGAATGCTGGGCCAAATAGTTGATGCCGAATTCTGGGCCAGATAGTTGATGCCGAATTCTGGATGCAAGGTGATCCAATGAGACATAGTGTTACACTTTATCCCTAACTTTTGCCTGGACCGCCCTTTCGGGTTTTCAGTCCACCGGGATACCCATTTTTGCCCAAGCCGCCTTTTCAGGTTTTCGACTTGCCGGGTGTACAGATTTTTTTTCATTTCATCCCTTATTTTTGCCCGAACCCTTTTGGTTCGCCGGGAAGCCCTTATTTTTGCCTAGGTATGTCAACCTAGCAGGTCTTTTATTCATGCGTAGTATCTTTTTACTATGTCTGCATTGGCGGGGTGAGGAAGGTCGTCACCATCCATGGTGGTTAGAATCATGGCTCCTCCTGAGAACACATGTTTAACCACAAATGGCCCTTTGTACGTAGGGGTCCATTTGCCCCTGGGATCACTTTGAGGAAGGATGATGCGTTTGATTATCAGGTCCCCAACTTGATACTCTTATGGTCTGACTTTCTTGTTAAATGCCCTAATCATCCGTTTTTGATACGTCTGACCGTGACAGATAGCAGTGAGTCTCTTTTCGTCAATTAGGTTTAATTGATTAAGTCGAGTCTGGATCCAGTCATCTTCACTCAAGTCTGCCTCCTTCATTATCCGGAGAGAGGGTATCTGGACTTCAATCGGCAAGACTGCCTCCATGCCATAGTCCAAGGAAAAGGGAGTTGCCCCGGTTGACGTCCTTGCTGAGGTACGGTTCCCGTGAAGAGAAAATGGTAACATCTCGTGCCAATCTTTGTAGGTCACTGTCATCTTCTACACAATCTTTTTGATATTCTTATTTGCTGCTTCTACAGCCCCATTCATCTTCGGCTGGTAAGGAGAAGAGTTGTGGTGTTGTATCTTAAATTGTTCGCAGAGCTCAGTGATCATCTTGTTGTTAAGATTGGTACCATTATCCGTAATGATTCTTTCTGGGACGCCGTACCGACAGATCAGGTTATGTCGAATGAAACGTGTCACTACGCTCTTGGTTACGGTGGCGTAGGAAGCTGCCTCAACCCACTTCGTGAAGTAATCAATTGCTACCAAGATGAAGCGATGCCCGTTGGATGCCGTCGGTCGGATCTCGCCGATCATGTCAATCCCCCACATTGCAAAAGGCCAAGGTGCCGTCAGGACGTTCAGAGGAACCAGAGGGATATGCACCTTATCAGCATAGATCTGGCATTTATGACAAGTTCGAGAATGTTGGTAACAGTCGGCTTCCATTGTGGACCAGAAATATCCTGCCCGAAGGATTTTCTTTGCCATGGTGTGTCCACTGGAATGTGTTCCGAATGTACCTTCATGTAGCTCTACCATGATCTTCTCTGCTTCAGTCTTATCCACACAATGCAGTAAAGTTGAATCATGGTTTCGTTTGTAGAGAATGCCGTTGCTGAGGAAGAATTTTTCCGCAAACCTTCTCAGGAACTTCTTGTCATTGACAGACGCACCTTCAGGGTATTCCTGGGCTTCCAAGTATCTCTTCACCTCATGATACCAGGGTTTTTCGGTTACCTCTTTGGCCTCAAGATCGCAACAGTATGCAGGTTCGTCCAACTTCCAGATAATGATCCGGGGAGCCTCGTTGTCCCATTTGACTTTGAACATTGAAGACATCGTACCTAGTGCGTCCGCTAACTGATTCTCCTCCCTTGGGAAATGCTCAAAAGTTATCTCTTCAAAGTGGGGAAGTAAAGTCAACACATACTCCTTGTAAGGAATAAGATTTGGGTGTTTCGTATCCCACTCCCCTTTGATCTGATTGATCACGAGAGCGGAATCTCCGAAGACACTCAGAAACTTGATCCTTAAGTCAATCACAACTTGAAGACCCATGATGCATGCCTCATATTCTGCCATGTTGTTGGTGCAGTTGAAACACAGCCGGGCGGTGAGTGGAGTATGAGTGCCTTTGGGGGATATGATCACAGCGCCGACACCATTACCCAAAGCGTTGGAGGCTCCGTCAAAGTGCATAGACCATCGGGATCCTTCCTCAGGTCCTTCATCTGGTCCAGGTACTTCACAATCAGTTACTACCATGATATCTTCGTCTGGAAATTCAAAGTTCAAAGATTGGTAATTGTCCACTGGTTGGTGTGCCAAATGGTCTGCCAATACACTTCCCTTGATGGCTTTTTGAGTTGTGTACTGGATATCATATTCTGTCAAGATCATTTGCCATCTTGTTATTCTTCCAGACAGAGCAGGCTTTTCGAATATGTACTTGATGGGATCCATTTTTGAAATCAACAAAGTAGTGTGAGTCAGCATATACTGTCTCAGCCGGCGAGCAGCCCATACCAGAGCGCAACAAGTTTTCTCGAGCAGTGAGTACCGAGACTCACAGTCGGTAAACTTTTTGCTCAGGTAATAAATATCGTGCTCTTTTCGGCCAGACTCGTCATGCTGCCCCATCACACACCCTATTGAGTTGTCAAGCACTGTCAAGTATAGTATCCGAGGTCTCCCTTCCACCGGTGGCATAAGAATGGGTGGCTCTTGGAGATATTCCTTTATCTTTTCGAAAGCAGCATGACATTCATCGTTCCAACGTACTACTTGATCTTTCTTCAGCAATTTGAAGATTGGCTCACAGGTAGCAGTTAGATGTGAGATGAATCGGGCAATGTAGTTCAGTCGTCCTAGGAAGCCTCTGACTTCTTTCTCTGTCTTGGGAGTCGGTATCTCTTGTATGGCTTTCACCTTGGCAGGGTCCACTTGAATACTTTGTCGCTTACAATGAAACCTAGCAATTTTCCAGACCTCACCCCAAAGGTGCACTTGTTTGGGTTCAACCTCAGCTTGTACAACTTCAGTCGGTCAAATAGCTTCCGCAGATGGTCAAGGTGTTCCTCCTCAGTTTGGGACCTTGCAATCATATCATCGATGTATACTTCTATCTCATGATGGATCATATCATGAAATAAAGCAACCATGGCCCTTTGGTAGGTTGCCCTAGCATTTTTCAACCCGAATGGCATGACCTTGTAGCAGAAGGTGCCCCACTGAGTTACAAAGGTAGTCTTTTCCATATCTTCAGGAGCCATCTTGATCTGATTATACCCTGAAAAACCATCCATGAAGGAGAACACCTTGTGTTGAGCAGTATTGTCGACAAGAACGTCGATGTGAGGCAGAGGGAAGTCATCCTTGGGGCTTGCCCTGTTCAAATCCCTGTAGTCGACACACATTCTGACTTTACCATCTTTCTTCGGTACTGGCACCATGTTGGCAACCCACTGAGGGTAAGAAGTTACTGCTAGAAACCCGACATCGAATTGCTTCATAACCTCAGCTTTGATCTTTTCGGACATCTCTGGACGCATACGGCGGACCTTTTGCTTTACCGGAGGGCAGTCTTCCTTGGTAGGCAGGTGATGAACTACAATGTCGGCATCCAAACCAGGCATGTCTTCGTAAGACCAAGCAAAGATTTCCATGTAATCATGCAGCATCCGGATCAATCGTTGCTTCACGCTGAGCTCTAGATTGGCACCAATCTTGACTTCTTTTCTATCTGTCTCAGTACCCAGGTTTATTGTTTCCACCGGCTCTTCATGCGGCTGAATGGCCCTCTCTTCCTGGAGTAGCAGTCTTGCGAGTTCACCAGGAACTTCGCAATCATCTTCACCTTCGTCTTCGGCCAAGTTGATCGGATTTTCGAATTCATAGCTGGCAGTAGCAGAGCTGTTACCAGTGAGATCCAGAGTGGATTGAAACCTGTATAAGTGAGTGTGTGTAAATATAGCTGTTTTGCAATATATATAACACAGAAAGAAAAAAGAGCACAATATTTGAAATGCAACAAATGTCCAATGTTTTGATTAATGATATATGGAAATGTCATACAAAAAGCCCTCACAAATGGAGCCACGATGCCCCGGGTAGGACACCGAGCCAATAAAAGTTTCAACATATTGTTTGTTACAAATTGAACACAAAAGAGTTAATTACTGCGTGACAAATGTAATAGGTGTAAAATCCTTTGCCGTCCAGTTGCTTGGTCCGTTGCTGGTTGTTGGATAGATCCAACTGTCAAATTCTGCTTCCTCTACGTCCTCCTCGATAGCATTCACCCTTGGGTTGGTTATGAACACTGGAGCCTTTCTGATCCTTTCTTTGCGAACAGCCCTCTGAGCCTCTACAGTAAAGCCCAGCCCAAACTTGTCGTTCTTTTGAGTGAAGTCAGGTAGCTGACCCCAGTTTGCACATTTGCCTTTCTCGATTACAGCCCGAGCATCCTTCAAGGAAGCCATCTTCAAGGGAAAGTCTTCTTCAACCACTGTCTCAGCCGACGCCAATGTTGGAGGTACCTCTTCAAAATGTTGAAAGGGGGTTTCAATAAACTCCCCGTCCATCTCGATATACCGGAATGAATTCAAGTGACTAACCATGTATTCCTCCTCACCTTGCATAGTAACAATCTTCCCTTTAACAGGGTATTTGAGCTTCTGGTGTAGAGTGGATGTTACCGCCCCAGCCTTGTGAATCCAGGGTCGTCCCAGCAAACAGGAATAAGATGGACGAATATCCATCACGTAGAACGTTGAGTCGAAGACTTGGGAACCCACACGGATAGGAATGTCTACCTCACCATGCACCATTCTCTTAGAACCGTCGAAGGCTCTAACAATGATGTTACTAGGTTTCAATTCCAGGCCCTCACAATCCAACCGATCTAAGGCCTTCTTGGGCAATACATTCAGGGAAGAACCGGTGTCCACCAACACATGCGCGAGAGTAGTGCCCCTGCATTCTATGGAAACATGCAGGGCATCATTGTGGTTTTTTCCTTTGGCGGTCAGGTCTGCATCCGAGAAGCCCAAACCATTGTCAGCGGTCAAATTAGCTACACAGTCAGTGAATTGATCTGCAGATGTCTCTTGCGGCACATGGGCCATTTTCAGAAATGAAATCAGGGCCTTGGCGTGGGCCTCTGAGCACAGCAGCAAGGAAAGCATAGAGATTTTGGAGGGGGTATGCCCCAGCTGTTCAACGACATTGAAGTCACTCTTTTTAATGATTTTAAGGATTTCCTCCATCTCTTGCTGGGAGGCTTCGACAACGGTCTTTTTTGGTGCCTCCGTCCGGGCAGGCAAATCGGTAGCAACTCCTTTGCCCCGAGCATCAGAGGACTCGACGGCAGTAGTAGACACATGAACTTGATTTGGAACATGCACACTTGCGGGTGTGATGATAAGAGGTTTTCGGATAACTGGTGGTGCAATGTCAGGCGAGAAAAGCCTGCCACTGCGAGTAATATTGGCGGGACCAGTGATGTTACTGATACTGGTACTGGCGTTGAACTCCTGCTTCACTCCAAGCACATACACGTCTGCCCCATAGTGCCATGGGATAGCCTTGTCGGATTCATAGGGGAGGGGCCCCGGAACAGTAATGGTAATGGGCGCAACAGACATAATTTTGACTGGCTTCCTTGGGAGAGCCTTGGTAGGGTTGTTGAAAATTGTGACGACATATACTTCTTCAGCGGAAACAAACGGAACAGCAGTTTTCTTGAACAGAATCTCTTTGCCGTCCATCAGGCTTTGGATGCCTGATTTCAGCAGCGGACAACCGATAGGGATAACAGAACACAGGAGGCAACCCTTGCTACAACCCGGAAATAAACCGGCTAGCAGTAGGTTCCTCTTAACAGTCAATAGAGGGGTAGCAACATCATTCACCGAAACAGCATACAAATCTTCCTCGACGGCATTTACTCTATGCTGGGGCATAGGAGCAGTTACAACATTTGGCCTCTCAGGCGCCTCAAACTGAATTTCCTCCGCATCGATAAGGTCTTGAACCTTATTTCTCAAGGCCCAGCAATCATCAGTAGTATGCCCGGGGCTATCGGAATGATAAGCATAGCGGGCATTTGGGTTATACGTAGGAGATGCAGTATTCACGACCTTCGGAGCCTCTTTGATGGTTACCAAGTTGGTTGATAACAGTTGCGGTAAGATTTGTGACAAGGTCATACTCAGCCGAGTGTATTGCCTCTTGGGCCTCTCACCCCTTTGTTGATTGTACTGCTGAGGAGCAGCAACAAGTTTTGAAATTACCAAGGCATTGACGGCTTGGCGGCTTTCTGGCTTGACTTGTCTTCTAGGACTATAGACTGCACTAGCTTCCTTCTTGAAAGGTCTCTTCTCAGTACTTGCGGAGGCAGCTTTCTGTATCTTTCTTGACCTGATGCCATCTTCTATCCTTTCACCCGTCAGGATCAAATCCGTAAACCCAGCGGAGGAATTACCAACCAAATGATTGAAGAATGGACCAGACAAGGTCCCTAGAAACATGTCAACCAGCTCACGATCAGTCAAAGGAGGCTGCACCCTGCCAGCCAAATCTCTCCATTTTTGTGCATATTCTTTGAATCCTTCGCCCGTTCCTAGCGACATACCCTGAAGTTAGGTACGTGTAGGAGCGAGGTCAGAATTGTATTGATATTGTCTATAAAAGGCGGTAGCCAAATCTTCCCAATGTCGGATACTGGTTCCCTCTAACTGATAGAACCACTCAAGCTGTGACCCCGAAAGGCTGTCTTGGAAGAAGTGGATCCAAAGATTTTTGTCTGCCGTGTAAGGTTGGATCTTCCTTACGTATGATCTGAGATGCAGCTTTGGACAGGAAGCCCCGTCGTATTTTGCAAAGGCAGGCGCCTTGAACTTGTGTGGGATTACCACCCCAGAAGATAACCCTAAATCTCCGAAATCCAGCCCCAGCACATTTTGAATCTCCATGGCACTCAAGCGGTCCTCTAATTGCTTGTATCGGTCAGCAGCGGGAGGGTATTGTTCGTCGTTGTAATCCGTCTCGTTGTCAGAGACTGCAGGACTAGGGGCTCCTCCCCCTTGGGGACTGTCTTTCTCTGCAGAGGAAGTAGTTGGATCAGCCTCATTATGGAGTGTGTTCCCAAACCCGCGTCCAGTGTTGAATAACACAGTCCTCTTCTTCTTTTTCTTCTTTAAGAGCAAAGCCTTCAACTCTTGTTGACCTTGAGCCAAGCTCATGACCATCTCTTGAAACTGGGTACTCTGGGCCTGGAGGACCTTGATTGCTTGCTCACTGGATGTTTCTGGATTCATGATGACTGTTCAAAATAAACAGCGAAGAGGATTAAGCAACCTGTAGAAAAAGGGGTACCTGTTATGCACATGATGCATGAGATGCTATCTATGCAATGCATTCAAGGATTTTAGAAATTCACAATTGTTGCAGACAAAAAGAACGCACGTCATATTAATAAGAAAAGATTTGTTAGTACATAAATGCCCCATGGGCCAAATATTACAAAAACAACTTCTCAAGGTAAAAAGACGTTGCGCATCCTCTTTGGCGCAATGTAGGTGTTGAGGGCCTCTTGCTCATGGAGTCGGCGGGTGAGCTCTAGAACCTTCTTCTCGCTGGCGTAGAAGCTGGCTTAAAAAGTGTTACGTTCCTCCTTGAGCTGGATCCAACTCTTCTGCATCTCCTCCCACGATGTAGGCATGTCAGGATGTAGGATGGTGTAGGGAACCTCTCCTTCCTTGACGGGCTCTTTAATCACCGGGAGAACATGAGGATAAGGCATCATTAGACTCTGGGCTCGGGCTCGTACCCACTTGAGATAAGGCTCAAGAGGGATGAAGTTCTTGTGCCCCAGTGTCTTGCTATCAACCTTGTTGGGCCTCCCCCAAGCTCTGATGAATCTTTGGCGAAGTCCTTGCGCATCGTTGTCGAAGTCAAAAACTAGGTCAGGAATCAACATGTCGTGAGGGCCATCTCTTCGTGCATATCCAAATTGCCTCAAAGCTAGGCAAGGGTTGTAGGTGATACCTCCTCTGATTCCAAGTAAAGGAACGTTAGGAAACTCTCCACAACGATCGACGATGATGACATTTTCTCTGGACCGAGAACACCAATGTACATCAGAGTGAGTAAGAGTCATCAACCGTTGGGACCACCTTGATCCTTGGTCATTCTTCAAGATAGATTGTGGAAGGTGCGAAATAAACCACCTTGCAAGAAGAGGAGTACATCACATGAGAACACCCCTCTTTCTCATTGTTCGTGTGTAAAATGAGTGAAGGATGTCCCCAAGCAATGTTGGTATTGGATTTCTGGACAAGAAGATTTTGACGGCGTCGATCTCTACAAGCTGGTCAGGATTTGGGAACAAGACCAACCCATAGATAAGGAGTGCCACAATTTCTTCAAAGGCTTGTAGGTCCAATGAATTCCAACATTCTTGTGCCTTCTCGAACAAGAATTTTGCTAAGAAGCCTTTGACACCGCTTCTAGTTTCCCAATGCCCCTTGATGTCAGAAGGCTGTAGATGTAATGCTAGAGCAACATCTTCCGGCTTTGGTTCCTTTTCCGTACCGTTGAAAGGTAGTTGATTAAGGACAGGAATTCTCAGGAGTTGAGAAAACTCCTCCAAAGTGGGCACCAACTGGTAGTCGGGGAAAGTGAAACAGTGATGAAGAGGGTCAAAGAACTGGAATAGCACTTTCATCATGTCTTCTTTAATGTTGGTGTTGACTAGGCTGAGCAGTCTACCATGTCTTTCACTGAAGGATGAGCTTTCCGGAATTCTTGATGTGAGCTCCTTGAGTTGAGGAGGGATTCTCACAAGGTTGACTTGGATGGTTTTTCTGCGAGGAATTTCCATGACCTACAAAACAAGAACAAAGATGAAGATCTAAACCCTTGAAGTGGTTAGTAAATGCATATGATGCTTTATGATGTTCATGATGTATGCACAAACATATGTACAAGCAAATCACACCAAACCCTAGTTTCAGGCTTGCATGAGGTTTCATAGGTAAGTACCCTCTTGAGTGTAGTTGGCTTAAAAACCTGTCCTATAAATAGTAACCGGGTTCTAAGGAGCTCAATATCATTGGATTGTTTTCATTGTTCATTGTTTTGGTTTAGCCACTTAACTAGCGACCAAAATATTCCAAGAAAACAACCCTCAATGAGTGTAGTATCGAGTATCTACCAACTTCGGACTGCACCAAAGCCGGTCATCTCACTACCCTTAATGAAAGGACAAGATAGTCAAGTAAGGTTCTAGGTCATTAGTGCTTAGTGACATCACTCAGCGGCCCCGTACTCTCCTTGATTGAACTCAAGGGTTACCGGTACTCACAAATATGTGGCACTAATATAGCTATTGCTTCGACCATGTCGGTATACCCCGCACAGTTTCCACAACGTATTGCTATCTATGAATGTTTCCCAAAATCCGGGTGTAGGATTGCAAACCCAAACAAAAGAGCTAAGATATAAAGCAATCAAGACAAACAATTAATCATGCAAGAGGGTGATCTAAGCCCTAAGGTTACTCCACTTAAAAGTCTCCCCAACAGAGTCGCCAGTTCTGTGATACGGTGGGAGAACTGACTTGAGGTTTGCGTTTGTATTCGCAAATGTTTCGGTTGAGCAAGAGTCGCCACCGACTTTTTATTTTATCCTAAGGAAAGGTTTAAAAAGCACAGCAAAAACCTTTGAGATGTTTTCTTGGGTTCGGGGAGTAGATTATAGAAAGGGAAGGTATTAGCACCCTTTCTATCCATGGTTATCCATGGGCTCTTAGTTACTTGCTTAGATCAACTTGCCCTAATTTTTAATTGTTTGAAATGGTGCTTTGTGTGTGTGGGTTTGAAAATGTTTTGAAAAGAAGCCAATGTGGTGGCAACCTTTGTAATGATCCATGTTGGGATGTATAAAAAGGTGTATGTCTTTTGAAAAGGTTTTCATTGTTTTTGAAAGTTGTTTTGAAAGTGTAGTGATGTGTGGTTTTGAAAAAATAGGCAAGTGTTTTGTTTTGCAAGTTTGATTCAAGTAACTAAGAGTTTGTCTACTCCTAAATTTCTCAAAGATTTCTCCTATGTTTTTTAACCTTTTTAACAATTTTGTTCCACCATTGCATTTGGTGGACAATCTTGTGTTAGGATGTGAAAGGGACGGGCGCGGGTCATCGTTTAGACCATAATTGCAATGGTGCCAAGTATCTTTGGGCAATTTTTCCTTGGAGGGACTTTGATCATTTTTAGGCAACTTCGAAAGTGTCATCGATGGACTATGATCATTTGAATTGTATTTGTTTTGCCCAAAGAGACCTAACATGCAATATGGCCCATTATTGAAGGCAACAAGTGGAATACCCTAGGGGTGCAAGTGTGATTAGTGTTGTCCATTTTCATGCTTGTTTATCTTGAAATTAGGTCAAACTATTTTGGTTAATTGATTTGCATACAAACCCTAATTCTAACATGGCATAATTAGAAAGCATTAAAGTGCGAAAAATAAAGTTCCTAAGTTATTACAACACAATATGGGAAGGGGGGTACAAATGTTCAAATGGGGGTATTTTGACAAGGAATTTAAACCTAAATTATTACAATCCAAATGGAATTATACAAATTAATTAATATGCAATAATTAAATAAAATAAGATAAATATGCAAAGATGCAAAAAATGATTTTTTATGTGTATGTAAAAAGTGTTTTTTATGTGTCAAATAAACAAAATAAAAAGTATTATTTTTTGGAGTTTTTATGTATTTAGGGCAAAACCCTAATTTATTAAATAAAAGGTATTAATTGTTTAATATGTATAATATTTATTAGTTATGTACAAAAATAAAATAAAAATGAAGTATATTTGTCAAAAAGGTATTTTTAATGTTAATTATTAATAAAAATAAAAATGTATATATTTTGTATTTTTTAAACCTGAATATACTAATATACATATATGTATTTGTATTATTTACTAAATATATATTATATACAAAATAATAATATTTAATATTTATAAAAAAAAGTATATTTTATATAAAATATTTTCAGAAGATAAAATAAAATAAAAATTAGAAAACAAATGTGTTTACATTATTTTTAGTATTTTGAATAAAAGTATATCTATATATTTATTTATGTACAAATACTCATTCAAACAAATAAATGCCTAATAAATACAAAAATGGTTTAAAAAATAATTTTTATATTTTTAATATTATGAAAAAAAATAAATAAGTCAGAACAAAAAAGAAAAGATCAAAAAATCATAAAAATAAGCATAATGGGCCAAGGGGGTTTAAAAGTAAAACCATGGTGCAAATAAGAAAAGTGAAACAGGCCCAGCCCAAAGGACCTTCTTCAACCTCTGGCCAGAAACTTTGTCAAAAAACGCGCGCCTCCTACACTGATTCAAACATCTGGATTCCTGGACTTTTAGCACAAACTTACAACATGAAAAGTGTTAAGCATCAAGCCACGATTCTGGACATGTAAAGAACTCATCCTAACTCTCAGAAATGAGAGAGAATCTCTCCATTCCCAAATCTTAACCTAACTTTTTATCAATGTTCAGACTTAAAATTCTCTAAGCACACATAACATAAATGAAAACTAATGATATGGGCATATTCAGGGCTATGAATGTGACATAATTTCTTCACAAACCTAAAGCTAACAATGCCTGGATAGAGAGATACGAGTTCATGAACTTACCTGTTCAGTTGGAATCGTATCTGGTGATGGAGGTGTTTTCAATGCAAGGTGATGATTGATATAGCTTCCTTGATGTCCAGGGATGCTATTCCAAGCTTTAGTTTGCTTTGAAACCAAGTGAATCGTGTTATGGAACTTCAACTGCAAAACAAGAAAATGAAAATGGTGATGTTGCTTGGGAGTGTTACAGGTCGTGTTTGAGGCTTGGAATAGTTTCAAGGGATGATGTGGGATATGTTTGAAGTGGTTTTAGCAAGAATGCATGAATGGATTGAGTTATGGAACTCAATCTGCAGCAGGTACCCTGTTTGGGCAGTTTTGTGGTGATTCTGTGTTAGAGAGGGCAATGGAGATGGTTAGCTCGTGCTTTAGGTCAGGGTGGATGTTTAGAATGTGTTCACAATCTTTGCTTAAGCTGGTTTTTGCTGAGATGAGAGTTGGTAGTTGTTATGCTAGCTTTCTTCTTACTTAAGCAACAAAATGCCAAGTTGAGTTTTAGACTGATAGAGGCCCCCCTAATGTGCTGCTAACCTTCCCCTTGATCAGTGTGTTTTGTTCATAAACTTGTGCCAAAGAGATTTGCTGTGTACTTGCTTGGATTGCTAATTGACATAAAGTTCTACTTTTCAAAAATGGCTATTTTGCTTTTTCTACTTATGGCTTAGTTTTCCATGTAATGCTTAAACACATAAAACAAGGCCTTGGCACAATGAGTTAGCATTAAATTATTGAGTGCAAATGGGATATGGGACCTGTAATCAAGGAAAGCAAGCTGAATTCAAAATGGCACAAATGTATGAACATGTAACTTGACCATAGACAAAGTGACTTTTTCCCAACTTGCCAAATTCGATTCTCCCTAACCATGAGGTTGTTTGATGAGTTCTTGGACATTTTGGAAAGCTTGGAATGTGTACTACAATCCATATTTGAAATGCAAATTGAAATTCCAAGTGGAAGTATGTGAAAAATGGTCTTGAAGTTAGGCAAAAATCCTGCCTAAAATAGGTCAAATTTTCTCTAAGTTAAGAATGGTTTGGTACCCTTGTTCCAAAAATTGTAACTTGAGCTACAAGCTTCTTTTGAGGAAACTTTGTGAATCAAAGTTGTAGATTTTGCAATAGGCTACAACTTTCATGTTTTGACTTTTGCTTTAATCCAAATGAATCTTGGTGAGAAAGTGGGGCAAAGTTAGGAAAAAATTAGGGTTTTTCATAACTTAGAAAAATTCTAGGTTATGAAAAATCTTCATTTCAAACCCTAATTTGCAATTCTTGATTTCTTGATGAACAAGTTTCATGATTTGGCATTTTTTGATGAAAAATGAATCTTGACACTTGATTTTGACCAAAAAGTCAAAGTTTGACTTTTCAGTATACAGTCAAAATTGATCAATTGACTGGGAAATTCAACTGTCAATCTTGTGCATTTGGGATCTTTTGAACTTGTTGAGTATGTCAAGACAATTCCATGGGGTCCTTGAGTCCATATGTGAGCTTGGTTTGCCATTGGCTAGGTCAAACAGTCAAAAATTGCCTTTGTGCAGTCAAAACCCTAAAAATGACCATTTTGCCCTTTTGGTGATCTGATCAAATTTCTTGTGGAATTGTGATCCAAACTTGATCAAATGGTCCATGTGAGTTAATAATGTTGATGTGGGTCAATTTTCATGAGATTTGACTGTCAATTGGCCACAGTTGACTTTTTCCCCAATACAGTTGATTTTTAGGTCAACTGTCCAATTGACTGGGCAAAATTTGGAATCAAGACTTGAAACTTGGTATGGATAAACTTGGGAGTCCAACATGAAGCATGAAAGTCATCTTAGGCATTTTAGGTCAAAATATCTTTGTGCAAACACAAACCCTAATTTGGGTCAACAGTGCAAGGAGAAGTCTTGAGCAGAGGAAACCCTAACTGGATCTTGAGCTCCAAGGGTCTTGTGATGAGAAAATGTTGAGGAAATGGGAGGGAAAATTTTGGGGTACAACAATGTGTTATATGTTATATGTTGTATATATGTTTGTATGGATTTTCCTGGTTCTCAGGGTGCTTGGTGATTACCCATGAGTCCTATACCCGGACTTGGGCAAAATTAAGATAGGACGGGCAATATAGTCATGTTAACTTTGAGGGAGTAATCCTAAAAAAGGAGGCATGAGATCCCCCACTCAGTGGAGGCCCATTTGACTGTAGTGTTGTTTATCGAGTAATTGGGAAGACGTACTGTTTTAAACCTGAGAGCCTGCTGAAACTGAGGACCGCATAATACCTAAACCATCTTGTCCTTTTAGGTGTAGTGCGGAAGCTATGACGGAGTAATCCGGAAATAGTTGTCACACGATACTACGCTCGAACGAGTTTTTCTTGAGAATATTTCTAATTACTGAGTTAATCGGGAAGTTGGTAATATCCGAAGGAAAGATGTAGACTCTAGGAAAATCTAGAACCTTATTCGGCAGGTGATAACTTTTATACCACGCCTTATGGGTAGTACCTTAGACCTCATGCTCGTGACGTTGAACCTATGAACCCTATGTTTGTGATCTTGTGTGTGATTGTTGCATCATGCATCCATGCACTCATAAGCATATTTTGAAGAGATTCTATTTCAAGGGACTTAAAAGTTGACCATTTGTGAATATATCAGGTAATTTTTAACTATGGATTCTGGAAAAAGAAAGACCAAAAAATACAGTTTCAAAGATCCCAAGATAGATGAGTTGATGAGTCTGATTCCTGAGATTGAGTGTTCTGCAGATTTTTGGAGAAAGTATGGGTCCATCATTTCTCTCATGAAGCTTAGGATGAAGGAGGGTATTCTCTCGACCTTGGTCCAGTTCTACGATCCAATGTATCGATGCTTTACTTTCCCTGACTATCAGTTGATGCCTACACTAGAGAGTATTCTTATCTGCTGGATTTACCTATTATTGATCATATTCCTTTTACTGGTTTGAAGGGTGAGCCAAAACCACATGAGATTGCTGCTTTGATCCATCCGGGGAAGTCTGAGGTTGAAGCCCATATGACTACTAAAGGAGGGATTAAAGGATTACCAGCTCAGTTCTTATTAAAGAAAGCTCGTTATTTTTCTAGGATTAAGAGTACAATCGCTTTTGAGGCCATCTTTGCTTTACTTGCTTACGAGTTGTTCTTATTTCCTAATGTGGAAAAATTTGTTGACATTAATACCATCAGGATCTTCATGATTGGAAACCCAGTTCATGGATTGTTGGGTGATACTTATTACTCTATTCATCTTCGGGATTCTTATCATGGGGGGATGATTATCTGCTGCACGCCTTTGTTGTACCAGTGGTTTATTTCTCATTTGCCTCAGTCTAATGCTTTCTGGGATGTCAGGAAGGAACCCCATTGGGCTCCTAAGAACATGGAACTTACTCACTCAGTTGTTGTTTGGTATCATCAGGATTACCATGATGTAGAGATTGCCGACAGTTGTGGTAGTTTCCGCAATGTACCTATTCTTAGTACAAAGGGAGGAATTAACTACAACATTGTTCTTGCACGATGACTGCTTGTTTATCTGATGAGGGATAAACCAAATAGTATTCATTTGAGTAGTTTATTCCTGAAAGATGGAGAAGACCATAAGGAAGCTAGGGAGCAGATTGCGAAGGCCTGACGTCACATTCACAGGAAGAGTAGGAAAGACTTGGGACCTAGGGGGCTATTTATTTGTAGTCTTATCTTTAGTGGGTACAAGCGAGAGCTATTCGGTTGAAGATGCCATATTCTCGGGAAGCACCTATGCCTGATTTGTTTGTGAAGACCACTCCTCCCTTATTGGATGATGTGGAAGAGCTACAACTTGCTTTAGTAAGGATGCAACAGGAAAAAGAAGCTTGGAAGAATAAGTTCCAAACTCTAGAGATTTCCTACAGAGCATATTTGAAGGAAAAAGACGACTTGATTGAGATTCTTAAGAGTCGGGTTGTAGATACAATGGAGAGGCAAGGGGATTTATTTTCCCCTAAGCCTTAGTTAGATGCTGGTTGCTCACTCCCTGATTCAGGTGATTGGAAGGAGGTTGCCACCAGATATGCGGAAGAAAACCAGAGGTTGAAGGGTCATATTGCTAGACTTACAGGGAAGCGTCAGCATATAGAGTGATCTCCATCAACTTTACTTCTTAGGGTTTTAGACTTTACTTTCATCTTGTTTTTAGGATTATTGAAACTTGTAATCTATTTTGAAGTTATAATAAATTTTTTCAGTATTTTAAATGTGTTATTACTTTGATATTTGCAATGTTGTCTATAAATCTTTAAGTCCCTTGAAATAATAATAATAAAATAAATCATGTGCATTGTACATCATGCATCATATTGTACTTACTTCTTTCATTTATTGTGCATATCTAGGTGCCTTAGTGAGCTTCTTTACTTTGTTCAGCAAGTTGTCTCACCAGTACAATACCCGAGCCAATTTCAAGAAGATGGATAATCTAGAACAAAAGAACCGCGAGCTGCGCGAGGAAGTTTGTGCTCTGAAGGTTGACATGGCCAATCTCACTGCTCTAATGGAATCTCTGGTGGCTTCTCAGAATCAGCCACCAAGTGTTCAGCCTCAACAGATAATGGTTACTACTGAAGTTCCAACTATTCCCACATCTGCTACTCCATCTATTGTTCAGAATCGTATGCCTCCGGGATATCCTTGGGGGATGCCAGAAAAATTTGTGCCGAAAGGTTTTAACCAGGATCCTCAGATTGCTCCACTTACTCAGACTTCTATTGCTCCCACACCTCCTGTGGAGCATGTTACCCCTACTGCTAGAAATGAGATTCGCTATGCTGCACCACCCTCGGTGAATGTGATCCCATTTGCTAATGATGATGTGTATCGTCCTATTCCTCCACCAAGTGAAAGCTTGGGCTTATGTGATAGAATGGATGATTTTCAAGACCAATTTGACAAAATGCAGAAAGAATTGAAGGCCCTCATAGGAAAAGATATGTTTGGACAGAATGTGAATGACATGTGTTTGGTTCCCAATGTCAAGAGACCTGCAAAGTTTAAAGTACCGGAGTTCGAAAAGTATAAGGGAAACACTTTCCCTCGCGCTCACTTGGTGATATATGTAAGAAGAATGTCTACTCATACTGATGATCAGCGTCTGCTGATTCACTTTTTTCAGGATAACTTGACTGGTGCTGTGTTGAAGTGGTACATGAGTTTGGACAGTGCCAATATTCATTCTTTTAATGACTTAGGAGAAGCATTTATTGGACAATACAAGTACAATGTGGACATGGAGCCTGACCGTGATCAACTCAGGGCCATGGTTCAAAAGGACAGGAATCATTCAAGGAATATGTACATAGATGGCGCGAGGTATCCGCCCAAGTGATTCCTCCAATGGAAGAAAAAGAAATGACCAAGATTTTATTGAAGACACTAGGTGAATTCTATTATGAGAGAATGGTGGAGAGTGCGCCCAGTGATTTTATTGGAATGGTGGGAATAGGTGTTCGTTTGGAAGAGGCTGTGAGAGAAGGGCGTCTCACAAAGAATGAAAGTTCCAATAATATGAATAAGCCATCTTTTGGATTTGTTAAGAAGAAATAAGGGGAAACAAATGTTGTTAGTCAAGAGAGAAGGGTTAATACTTCTAGAAGAAATAATCAGCGCTATCAATAGGTTGCCTCGGTAACTCCAGCTGTGAACACAACTCCCACTACAATTGCTTATCAAAGACCAACCCCTCAGGGAAGTCAAGGGTAGAATGAGAGAAGAGAACCTTTTGAATCTATCTCTACGAGTTATGCAGAACTACTTCCAGCATTGATCTAGAAAAAGTTGGTTCAGACTAGGCCACCTTCTGTTGTAGAATCCCCTTTACCTTGGTACTATAAAGAAGATCAGACGTGCGCTTTCTATCAGGGTGCACCGGGACATAATGTGGAAAACTGTTATCCTCTGAAATCCGAGGTACAGAAAATGGTTAGATCTGGCCTTTTGTCCTTCAAAGATGTCAGTCTGAATGTAAAAGATAATCCTCTCCCAAAACACGGAGGCACGAATGCTATTAACATGGTTGCTGGTTGTCCAGGGGACTACCGCATTTATGATATTAACCTAGTAAGAGGGGACTTGGTAGAGATGCATGACCTTTACGAGTTTAGTTACTACAATCATGACCGTACTGGTTGTGGTACCTGTAGTACTAATATACAAGGTGCGATAAGATAGAGGCTGATTTGCAAGAGATGATGGATGAGGGCCTCATCCATATAATCGAGCCTAGGGAAGAGTATGAGGATGAAGTAAATATGGTTTCTGGATGTCTTGGATAATTCAAAATATTTGATGTGGAACATATGAATGATGATATCGTACAAATGCATGCTATCTTCTGCCACATGACTGGTCAGGTAGAACATCAATATGGATGTTTCCGAATTTTCTATAGGGACTCCCGAGGATGTTCAATTATAAGAAAAGGTATTCAATTATTGTTAGATAATGGGACCATCAAGGTTTCATGGCAAATAGATAATTACTATGAGGTTAACGAGATTGAGGTTGAGGAAGAATCAAATGATGATGAGTATGCTTCTGCAGATGAATTCTTTTCCTAAGATGAGGATTTGTTCTCTGGTGATGATTTTTTGATGACTGAAAAAGGTGTGAATATGATTGTGTCGTGTTTCAAAGATTCTGCCCATGTGGAAATTGAATACTGTAGTAAGCCAGTTGTTGCCCCTATGGTGATTTGCTTACCAGGGCCCGTTCCTTACAAGTCCAACAAAGTTGTGTCGTACAAGTATACTGCTACAATTTTAGAGGATGGTGTGGAATCTCCCATCCAACCAATGTCAAATGTTGAGAATATTTCCGAGACTGGCAGAATGACCCGTAGTGGTCGTATTTTTGCACCGGTTGTTCGTGGGGATGTTAATACTGGAAAGAAGGTTGTGGAAAATGTTAAAGGAAAGAAAGCTATAGGTGAATCCAGTGGTGCTACCCTAGAGAAAGAGGTGGATGATATTTTAAAGACAGTCAAGATGAGTGACTACCGAATTATGGATCAGTTACTGCAGACTCCTTCAAAAATATCTATCTTGGCTTTATTGTTGAACTGTGCTGCTCATAGAGAATCCTTAATAAGGGTGTTGGACCAAGCCTTCGTGGAGCATGATATGCCGTTAGATCAATTCAGCAGTGTGGTAGGTAATATTGTGTCATGTAATAACCTAAGCTTTTGCGATGATGAACAACCTCACGAAGGGAGGAACCATAATTTAGCTCTCTACATATCCATGAACTGCAAAAATGATTCATTATCAAATGTACTGATTGATAATGGATTTGCTTTAAATGTGATACCGAGAAGTAGGCTAATAAATTTAAAATATCAATAGGCTCCTATGCTCCCAAGTGGTATTATTGTTAAAGCTTTCGATGGGTCAAAGAAGTCGATTATTGGGGAGGTCGTTCTGCCTATTTACATAGGCCCGCATCTGTTCCAGATCACTTTTCAAGTTATGGATATTGTACCCGCATATAGTTGTCTACTAGGAAGACCATGGATACATGAAGCAGGGGCTGTCACTTCTATTATGCACCAAAAGCCGAAGTTCGTGCGTGAAGGAAAAGTGGTTATTATAAACGGGGAGCAAGCATTGCTGATATCTCACCTATCATATTTCAGTGTTGTTGAAGCAGATGAGGCTGTTACGGGGACACACTTTCAGGCTCTATCTGTTGATAATGTAAGAGAGAATGAGAACTCTATGGTTTCATTAAAAGATGCTCAACAGGTTGTACACAGTGGTCCGAGTAAAGTATGGGGACAGGTCGTTGATCCTCTATTAAACAAAAACATGGCTGGTTTAGGATTCTCTGCAAAGAATGGCAAGAATGAAATTTTGAAGCCGAAGTCTACTATGAGCAGTTATCATGATGTTTTTCATAGTGGAGGCTACCTCCATCCAACTGTCTCTAGAGTTAGTGCTATTGAGAAGGGTGAAGAAGATCAGGAAATGCTGAGTTATGTGATGCCTGGAGTCAGAATCCAGAACTGGATCACTTATGATGTTCCTTCTTGCATCTATATATTGTTTTTTTCTTTGCAAAAAGCTTTCATTCTTCCCAAGATGAAAGTTAATATTATATGGGCTTATCTGTTTGCTTTGATCATTAAAATAATAAATAAAAGTTGTCTTTGATTCTCAAAATTGTGTCTTTTATGTTTCTATTTTTTTTCATGGAAAATGGTAATAGAAAAAACTCTTTTGTATAGAATAATAATTGAAAATAAATCTGCATAATCATTTGATATATGTGTCAGTTTCTAAAAGCAATCATAAATCATATGTGCAGATTAATTAATAAACCCGTTGCATACAATGACCCTGCACCCTCTCCCAACTTTGAATATCCTGTGTTAGGGGCAGAAAAAGAAGAGTATGATGAGATTCCATAAGAGGTCTCACGGTTGCTCGAGCACGAGGAAAATTCCATTCAGCCACATAAAGAATCACTGGACACAATCAATCTAGGTTCAGAAGAAGATCCAAAAGAGGTCAAGATTGGAGCATCGTTGCATCCTGACATGAATAACAGGTTGACTGGACTGTTGAGGGAGTATGTAGACATCTTTTCTTGGTCTTACCAAGATATGCCAGGTCTAGATATAGATATTGTGGAGCATCATTTGCCTTTGAAGCCAGAGTGCCCGTGTAATACGGTGGGAGAACTGACTTGAGGTTTTGCGTTTGTGTTTGCAAATGTTTTGGTTTAGCAAGAGTTGCCACCGACTTTTTATTTTATCCAAAGGAAAGGTCAAAAAGCACAGGAAAGACCTTTGAGATGTTTTCTTAGGTTCGGGGGGTAGATTATGAAAAGGGAAGGTGCAAGCACCCTTTTCATCCATGGTTATCCATGTGCTCTTAGTTACTTGTTTAGATCACTTGCTTTGCTTTTCCAATTGTTTGAAATGGTGCTTTGTGTGTGGTTTTGAAAATGTTTTGAAAAGAGGCCATCATTGTGGCAACCTTTGTAATGATTCTTGTTTGAATGTATACAAAGGTGTATTGTCTTTTGAAAAGATGTTTCAATGTTTAAAAGTTTGAAAGTTTGTTTTGGGAAATGTTTTGAAATTGTGTTGTGAGGTGTGTTTGAAAATAGCAAGGATGGTTTGCAAGTTTTGATCAAGTAACTAATAGTTGTCTACCCTATCTACTCAAGAGTCTTTCCTACACATTTTTAACCCTTTTGACAGTGTTGTTTTACCATTGCATTTGGTAAACAACCTTATACTTGGATGTTAAACAGGACAGGCGTGGGTCATCGTATTGACCATGATAGCAATATTGCCAAGTATCTTTAGCAATTTTTTGAGGGACTAGATCATTTTGTATAGGCAACCAAGATAGCGTCATTGAAGGACTATGATCTTTTTGTTTTGCCAAGATACTCAACATGCATAACATGGCCATTTTAAAGGCAACAAGTGGATGAAACCCTAGGGGTGCATGTGTGCATTGTGTTACCATTTTCATGCATTTATGTCTTGTGTTAGGTCTAACTATTTGTTTTGATTTTGGATATTGCATACAAACCCTAATCTCTATCATGGCATATTTGAAAGCTATAAATGCGTAAAATAAATCTACGACTATTACAACATTGATATGGGGAGGGGGATACAATTTTGAATGGGGAGTATTTGCAAGAAAATAAAACCCTAATATTTACTATTACATCCAAATTGAACTCTTTGCATCAAATAATAAATAAGCAATAATTAAATAAGCAATTTAAATATAAATATGCAAAATATTATAAATATGTAAAAAATGTTTTTGTTTATTTTTATGTGTATAAAGATATGATATTTAATTTATTAAAAAGAAAATAAAATGGAAGATTATTTTTGCTAAGGGTAAAAACCCTAATTTTCTTTAAGAAAGCATATACATATTAATTATATTATTTATATACAATAAAATAATAAAATATATACAAAGGTAAAAAAATAAAAATATATTGGAAAAAAATATTATCTAAGTATGTAAACAATAAAAATAAAGGTATAATATTTTTAAGTATTATTTTCAAGTTTTTATTAAATAAAATAAAAGTATGTTATCTTAATAATTATTTTTAGGTTAAAAAAAATAAAAATAAAAAATAAAAAGTGAAAATTTATGAAAATAATTTTAGTAATTTTTTATATTTAGAAAAAATATTTTAAAGTCAGAACTAAAAATAAAAATAGAAAAATATCAAATAATAATGAAATGGGCCAGGGGGGGTATGAACAACAAAGAAGGGGTTTCAAAAACAAGTCAAACCAAGCCCAGCCCAGATCAGCTTCATCTTCAACCTTTGAAACTCAAAAACGCGCGCCTGTAACTCCAGTTCTGTTCTCTCTATTCTTTGCATAAAATCAAAAACTCAAAACATGAAACTTGTAGAGCATTAAACCACGATTCCAACCATATAAAAACTTAATCTAACTCTCAAAGACCAGAGAGAATTTCTCTGGCCCTAATTTCTAACCTAACTTTTTCAGGAAGTTCATCAATCAAATTCTCTCAGCACACTTAACTTAAATGAAAACTGAGCATATGTACAACTTAAGGGCTATGAGTACTACATTTTTTATTCACAAACCTAAGCCTAATGATTCCTAAATAGAGAGATAGAAAGTTGACAAATAACTGTTTCAAATGAACTCGTGTATGGCAATGTGGAGCTTTTCAATGAGGCCTGAGATGCTTGGGAGCTTGCTTGAACTTCCTCTGACCTTCCCCAATGCTTAGTTTGCTTTGGATTTGCTTGAACAAGCTTGTAGAAGTCAAACTGCATAAGCTGAAAACATAAATGGTGAAGCTTGCAAATGGAGTTACAGTCAATGGCCACTGGTTGGGATGGCTTGGGTAGGTTATTTGGAATCTATTTGAACAGGTTTGGGGTAAAATGCACGAGTAGTTTTTGCTATGGAACTCAAAGTGCAAAAACTGCCCTGGTTTGCAAGAGGAAGGTGATTTTGTGTTTTGGGAGGCTTGAGGGTTGAACAACTCGTGTTTTTGACTCAAGGAAATGTGCAAAACCTGTTTGGAATGTTGCCAAGTGTTGGTTATAACAAATACTCAAGTTGTGTCTCTTTGGCAAGTTTACTTGTATTTTAAGCAAAAGTAAGAAATGATACAAGACAGGCCTGTACAGGCTATCTTCCAGCTTGCACTTGGTGATCTTGGCCCCCTCAGTTTGTGGATATTGTTTGCTGTCCAAGATTTGGTTGAAGGCTCAAGAGATGCAATTTGACATAAAGCAAGTTTTGACAAAAATGGCAATGTTGCCTTTTTGCTATTTTTGGATTAATCTCTTGTGTAATCCTCTAATGATCATAACAAAGCTTCAATCCATTGATTTTTCATTTAATTCTTGAGTGTGAAAGGGTTTAGGTACCTGTAATTAAGTATAAACAATGCTGGATGGAAATTGCAACTTGTGGCAACATGAAACATGCCATGGATCAAAGTGAGTTTTTGCCAAATTCAAACCTTCGATTCTCCCTAACCATAAATGATTTTGAAGAGTTCTTAGAAATTTTGGAAATCTTGTAACATGCTCTACAATCCATATTTGAAATGAATTTTGATATTCCAAGTGGAACTATGTGAAAAATTGCCATGAAGATAGGCCAAAATCCTGCCTAAACTAGGGCAAAATTTCACTAAGTTAAAAGTTTCATGGACCCTTGTTCCAAAAATTATAACTTGAGATCCAAGCTTATTTTGGGAAAACTTTGTGAAACAAAGTTGTAGACTTTGTGGATGAATACAACTTTCATGTTGGAAGTTTTGTTTGAATCCAATTGCATCATGGTGAAAATGTTGGGCAAAGTTGGGAAAAAATAAGAAAATTTCATAACTTAGAAAAATTCTAAGTTATGAAATCTTTCAATTTTAAACCCTAATTTGCAAAATTAGGTTTCTTGATGAAAAAGTTTCATGTTTTGACTTATCTTGATGAAAAATGACCCTTGGCACTTGATTTTGACTAAAAAGTCAAAGTTTGACTTTTTAGTGTACAGTCAAATTTTGATCAGTTGACTGAAAAATTCATCTGTCAATCCAATGCAATTGAGATCTTTTGAACCTTGTGAATACTTCAAGATGATGCCATTGAGTCCTTGAATCCATGCTTGAACCCAATTTACCATTGGCTAGGTTAAAAATCAGAAATTTCCCCTGTGCAGTCAAAACCCTAAAAATGACCATTTTGCCCTTTTGATGATCTGATCAAACTTCTTGAGGAGTTTTGGTCCAAACTTGATCAAATGGTTCATATAAGCCTATGATGTTGATGTGGATCAAAAATTGTGAGGTTTGACTGTAAATTGGCCACAATTGACTTTTTCCCCAATACAACTGATTTCTAGGTCAACTGTCCAATTGACTGGGCAAAAATTTGATTCAAAGCTTGAAACTTGGTAGAGGCAATCTTATAAGTACAACATGAAGTATGAAAGTCACTTTGAGCATTGAAAGTCCAAAAATCCATGTGCAAACTCAAACCCTAATTTAGGTCATCAGTGCAAGAAGATGCCTTGAGCAGAGCAAACCTTAATCCTGTCTGCAGTTCAAAGAGTCTTGTGAGGGGAAATCTTGACAAAATGATTGGGAAAATTTTGGGGTACAACAACTTCCCCTGTTAAATCTTCTTGAACCTGAAGAGTTAGATTGGCGAGTTTTCCTTTCGTGACTCGAAGGTAAAAGATGATTGGACACTAGAGTGCCCGTAAATTTGCACTCGTCAAAATGTAGCTGAGGGAATGGGCTTAAAGATGCCATTTGGAGATGGTAGAATCTTGCTGGAAATGGGCTTAAAGATGCCATCCAAGACTGTTTGTTGAAAATCAAGAGAATGAACACCAGATTGGTATCCGTATCTGGAACGTATCTGAGTTGTATCTGGAGATTGGATTCATATGAGCAAGGGAATGGCGTCCGTGTTTGGAGCGTATCCGAGCTATAACTGTATTTGATTCTTGAATGAATATCAGAATGAATGCCGTGTCTGGAGTGTATCTGTATTGTATCTGAATTCTGAATGGGCGACAGAAAAACATCCGTGTATGGAGCATCTCTGGGTTGGGGATAAATTCCGAATGAGTGACAGAATGGAAACCGCGTCTGGTGCGTATCTGGATTGTATCTGAAGTTGAGATATGTATGAGTAGCAGAATGACTTCCGTGTCTGGAGTGTATCCGTACTGTAACTAGGATCTGAATAAGTGACAGAATGACTTCCGTGTCTGGAGTGTATCAGGACTTGAATTTGATAGTTGAATCTGAATGAGAAATAGAATGGCTTCCGTGTCTGGAGCGCATCTAGTCTGTATCTAATTGCTGAAGTCTGAATGAGTAGTAGAATGGTCGCCGTGTCTGGGGTGTATCTATACTGTATCTGAATAATAGATCCAAATGAGTAGCAGAATGACTTCCATGTCTTAGAGTGTATCCGTACTGTATCTGAAATCTTTGAATAGTTGTTAACGATAGCTTTTAATCTTATCCTGAAATGGGTAAAATGTTAGCTGAAACACAAAGTTATGTTGCATGGTATGTATGATGCAATAAAGTGTGGTCTATCAATGTTTATGATATATGAATGTAATGGATGCGCATGTAAGCTGATTAGCTGTCTTGATGAGGAAAATAAATCCTTGATAGCTGGAGATAATGAAATCTTTGACTGCTGCCGGGGAAAACAAATCCTTGGACCACTGTTGGAGATAGAAAATCCTTGATTGCTGAGAATGAGAAATCCTTGGACCACTGTTGGGGATAGAGAATCCTTGACAACTTGTGGGGGTCAACAAGAACTTTGAAAAACTCTGCGGGGATGTGGGAATCCATTAAGTCTGCTTGAGAAACCTGCTTGGGGGACCCAAAGAATTTTGATGACCATAGCTGGGGAGTACACCAATGGGAATCCTTACTCGGTTGGGGAATAGGGAAACTCTGAAGACCTCTACTGGGGATCAGACAAAAGAAAACCTTGATCCGCTGGGGAATAAGGAAAACTTTGACGATCTCTACTGGGGAATTGAAACCTTGGAGGCTTCAACTGGAGAACTGAGAATGAGAATCTTTGATCTGCTAGGAAATAACTTTGTGGGGAGAATGTTTATTTTGTTGAAGAGTTCTCAAGGGTTTGGGTTGCATGCCAATCTACTTAGGATTTATCTGAACCTGTCGTTTGGTTAGTTGTCAGGCTCTAAGATAACTTGTAGGAGAATCTTCTGGTTTTAAGACGACTCTCTGGGGAATTGGAGGAAACTAGATGGTCTTCCATCGAGGTTTAAGGGTTGAAGTTTTGGACTTCGTTGGGGAAGAAAATTTCATCTTCACTGAGGGTCTGCAGTTCAAAGTTTCGCTCCGATGGGGATTAGGGGTTTGGAAACTTAGTTCTGATGGGGATTCTGAAACTTAACTCCGCTGGGGATATGTATTTCAAAGCTTTTGGCTCTGCTGAGGATTTCTCCTGGAATGACCTAAAGTCGTTTTCCCATACTTTTAATCTGTCAGTAATTATTTTTTACTTATTTCGTTTTATTTGTAAGCAGTGATTATATTCAAATGCATATGCTCATTTAATAAATCATTGGACGTTTTCAAATAAAACACAAGTGTAAAGAGAAATAAATGGCAAATAGTTTTCTGCACTTTGAAGTATTTTTGTATTGACTTTGTGTAAGTATTTTGTACAAAGGAGACAGACATCCTAGTAAGAGAATGTTGTCATAAAACTGAGAAAAATTTATACAAAGAAAGATGGCTATGTGCAACAATTCCAATGGGGTTCCCATTCTACTATAGCCTTCGTAACTCTGAGTATCTTGTCCATTCGTTGCTTCGTCCGCAGATGATTGGATTGATCAGAAGCTTGGAGCTTGTCCGTGAAGATATTGTCCTTAAAGTGATCCTACGAGACATAGTCATACGCTTTAATTCCCTAACTTTTGCCCGGACCGCCCTTTCGGGTTTTCGATCCACCGGGAAACCCTTTTTTTCCCAAGTCGCCCTTTTGGGTTTTCAACTTGCCGGGTGTACATATTTTTTATTATTTATCCCTAACTTTTTCTTGAACCGTCCTTTCGGGTTTTCGATTCATCGGGATGCCCGTTTTTGCCAAAGTTTCCCTTTCGGGTTTTCAACTTGTCGGGTCGTTTATGCGTAGTATCTTTTGACTATGTCTGTGTTCACAGGGTGCGACAGGTCATCACCGTCCATGGTGGTCAGGATCATTGCCCCAACAGAAAAGATGTTTTTGATCACAAATGGTCCTTCGTAAGTAGGAGTCCATTTTCCCCTGGGATCACTTTGCGGCAAGATGATTCGCTTGATTACAAGGTCCCCGACTTGATATACTTGTCTCTTGACTTTCTTGTTGAAGGCCTTGATCATACGTTTTTGATACGCCTGACCATGGCAAACAGCAGTAAGTCGCTTTTCGTCAATCAAGTTAAGTTGATCAAGTCGGGTTTGAAATTAATCGTCTTCACTCAAACCAGCATCTTTCATGATTCTCAAGGAGGGAATCTGAACCTCGATAGGTAAAACAACCTCCATGCCGTATACCAAAGAAAAGGGTGTTGCCCCAGTTGAAGTGCGTGCCATGGTATGGTACCCATGCAAAGCAAACGGTAACATCTCGTGCCACTCCTTGTAGGTGACTGTCATCTTTTGAATGATCTTCTTGATATTTTTATTCGCGGCTTCGACAACACCGTTCATCTTAGGCCGATAGGGAGATGAATTGTGATGTTGAATGTTGAACTGCACGCATAGAGCGATGATCATAGTATTGTTCAAATTTGTACCATTGTCAGTGATGATCCTGTCGGGGATACCATACCGGCATATGAGGTTCTGCTTGATGAAGCGGGCAACCACATTCTTTGTAACAGAGGTGAAGGAAGCTGCCTCGACCAACTTGGTAAAGTAATCAATGGCCACCAGGATGAAACGGTGTCCATTGGATGTTGTAGGCTTGATCTCTCCAATCATGTCGATTCCCCACATCGCGAATGGCCAAGGAGCTGTTAAGACATTGAGAGGAACTGGTGGTTTATGTACCTTGTCCGCATAGATTTGGAATTTGTTACAAGTACAGGAATGTTGATGACAGTCAGCTTCCATGGTAGACCAGTAATAGCCTGCCCATAGAATCTTCTTAGCCATCGTATGACCGCTTGAGTGGGTGCCAAAGGTGCCATTATGTAGTTCAGCCATGATATGCTCAGCTTCAACCTTGTCCACACAACGGAGCAGAATGCAATCATGATTGCGCTTGTATAAGATACCATTGCTTAAGAAGAACTTAGCTGAGAACCTCCTTAGGAACTTTTTGTCGTTGACCGAAGCTCCTTCAGGATATTCTTGTGCTTCGAGATACCTTTTGACGTCATGAAACCAAGGTCGGTCCACTACTTCTTCGGTATTGATCTCATGACAATGTGCAGGTTCGTCCATCCGTTCAATGGTAATTTGAGGTACCTCATTATCCCAGTTAAGTTTAAACATGGAGGACATTGTTGCTAGAGCATCCTCTAGCTGATTCTCTTCTCGCGGGAAGTGCTCGAAGGTGATCTGCTCGAAGTTTGATAACAATGTCAGGACATGTTCTTTGTAAGGGATGAGGTTAAGATGTTTAGTATCCCACTCTCCTTTGATTTGACTGATAACCAAAGCTGAGTCCCCAAATACAATCAAAGATTTGATTCCCAGGCCAATAGCAGCCTTGAGACCAAAGATACAAGCTTCATACTCGGCCATGTTGTTGGTGCAGCTGAAGCAGAATCTAGCAGTGGAAGGTGTATGGAAACCTTGTGGAGAGATAAGTACTGCGCCGATACTGTTCCTAAGTGCGTTAGAGGCACCATCAAAGTACAGGGTCGATCGGGATCCTTGTTCAGGTCCGTCATACGGTCTGTTTTCTTCAACGTTGCTCAAAGTCAAGATATCCTCGTCGGGAAAGTCGAATCTCATGGATTGGTAATCTTCGACAGCTTGATGGGCCAGATGGTCGGCTAGCACACTCCCCTTTATAGCTTTTTGGGTCGTGTACTGTATATCATAATCGGTGAGGATCATCTGCCATCTAGCAATTCTTCCGGATAGAGCAGGCTTCTCGAAGATGTACTTGATCGGATCCATCTTAGAGATCAGCAGAGTGGTATGTGTCAACATATACTGCCTTAGCCGACGAGCAGCCCATACCAAAGCGCAGCAAGTTTTCTCGAGCAGTAAGTAGCGATTCTCACAGTCGGTAAACTTTTTGCTAAGGTAATAAATGGCATGCTCTTTTCGGCCAGACTCGTCATGTTCGCCCAGTACGTATCCCATTGAATTCTCCAGGACAGTCAGATACATGATTAACGGCCTTCCTTCGACGGGTGGCATCAAGATAAGAGGTTCCAACAAATACTCCTTGATTCTATCGAAAGAAACTTGACAATCATAATTCCATTTAACCACCTGATCTTTCTTCAACAGCTTGAAGATTGGTTCACAGGTAGACGTTAGGTGAGAAATGAACCTCGCAATGTAGTTTAGGCGTCCCAAGAAACCTCTGACCTCCTTCTCAGTGCGAGGGGCAGACATTTCTTGTATAGCTTTGACTTTGGCAGGATCAACCTCGATGACTTTGTTACTGACGATGAATCCCAAAAGTTTACTGGACCTGACTCCGAAAGTGCACTTGTTAGGATTCAGTCTGAGCTTGTACTCTTTCAACCTGACAAACAGCTTTTGCAGATGGTCGAGGTGTTCTTCTTCGGTTTGTGAACGGGCTATCATGTCGTCTACGTAGACCTCTATCTCATGATGTATCATGTCATGAAACAAGGACACCATGGCACGTTGATAGGTTTCCCCGACATTCTTCAGTCCGAATGGCATCACTTTATAACAGAACGTACCCCACTGTGTAACAAAAGTAGTCTTCTCCATGTCTTCAGGGGCCATTTTGATCTGGTTGTACCCCGAAAATCCATCCATGAAAGAGAATACCTTATGTTGAGTTGTATTGTCAACCAAGATGTCAATGTGCGGTAGTGGAAAGTCATCTTTAGGGCTAGCCCTGTTTAAGTCTCTATAATCCACACACATTCTGACTTTGCCGTCCTTCTTAGGCATGGGCACAATGTTAGCAACCCATTGTGGATAGGAAGTAACAGCAAGAAAGCCAACATTGAACTGCTTCATCACTTCAGCTTTGACCTTTTCGGACATGTCGGGCCTCATTCGACGGACTTTCTGTTTGATTGGTGGACAGTCTTCTCTTGTAGGGAGACAGTGAACCACAATATCTGTATCTAGTCCCGGCATCTCTTCGTAGGACCAGGCGAAGATCTCAACATATTCATTCAACAACTGAACTAAATGCTCTTTGACACTTGGCTCCAGGTTGGCACCCACTTTAACCTCTTTTCTGTCTTCCTCTGTTCCCAAGTTGATAGTCTCTAACAATTCCTCGTGAGGTAGAATAACCCTTTCTTCCTGTTGCAAAAGTCTAGCCAATTCTCCAGGCACTTCACAGTCTTCATCACCTTCGTATTTGGCATGATTGACCAGATCTTCAGAGTCACTGAAGGCCATAGCAGAATTGTTACCCATGGAATCTGGAGTGGATGGGTACCTGCATTTTGTGAGCGTGGGTGTGTGTAAGGGATAGCCACCTTTAAACAAATAACATGTAAAAAGAAAGAAAATGAACACAAAAGCTTATAGATGAAAACATCCATGATTCATTAAAAATGGCATATGAAGATGAAAAATCAAGCCCTTACAAATGGACCTATATGCCCCGGGTAAGGCATAAGGCAAAAAGTGTACGAATTGTTTAAAAATTATTACAGACCAACAGAAAATGTTCAAAATATAAATTACTGATTGATGAAAGTAATGGGAACGAAGTCTTTCACCTCCCAGTTGTCCAGTCCTCCTTCAATAGTTGGAAAGATCCAGTCTTCAAAATTGATTTCTTCTTCATCATCCTCTAAAGCATGAAATCAATGATGAGTGATTTTCAATGGTGGTCCTCCAGCCCGGAAGCGATGCACAGCCTTTGACTAGCAGCAGTGAAACCCAAGCCGAACTTATCTGTCTTGTAAGGAAAATCTGGCAGTTGACCACATACTATGCTTCCTCCTTCCTTGATCACAGCCTTGGAATCTTTAAGGGATGGCATCTGGGACACAGGTTTGGTAATGATGGGCACATAAGTCATTGTCTTGGCTACCGCAACTTCAGGAGAAACCTCTTCAAAGTGCTAAAAGGGGGTCTCGATGAATTCACCATCTAATTCAACATAGCGAAATGAATTCAGATGGTTTATCATATACTCCTCCTCGCCACGAACTGTCATAATTTTCCCCTGGACAGGGTACTTAAGCTTCTGATGCAGAGTAGAAGTGACGGCTCCAGCATGATGAATCCATGGCCTTCCTAACAAGCAAGAGTAGGAGGGACGGATATCCATGACATAAAATGTGGAGTGGAAAGTTTCAGTGCCCACTTTAATTGGGATGTCCACCTCCCTGTGGACCATCTGCTTAGAACCATCAAAGGCTCTTACAATGATATTGCTGGGCTTTAAGGTCAAACCTTCATAACCCAATCTGTCCAATTCTTTCTTAGGAAAGACATTTAAATACGATCCAGTGTCCACCAGAACATGAGCACGAGTAGTCCCTCTGCATTCCACCGAGACATGCAGCGCGTCGTTATGCTCTCTCCCCTTAAATGTTAGATTAGCGTCGGAGAAGCCAAGACAGTTGTCGGCTGTCAGGCTGGCTACACACTCCTAGAACTAGTCCGCGGAGGTTTCCTGAGGCACATGGTCCGTCTTCAAGAATTTGATCAAGGCTTTGGCATGAGCTTCGGAATAGAGCAATAGGGCCAGCATAAAGATTTTTGAAGGGGTTTGCCCTAGTTGTTCTACGACATCATAGTCGCTTTTCTTAATTATTTTTAAAATCTCCTCCATTTCCTTTTGAGTGGTCTCAGGGATTACCAAAGGCTGAGCCCTCATCTTGACGGACGCTTCTTGGATCCCCTTACCTTTATCAGCAGTAACAATAGAGGGTACAACTTCGGGAGTTATGATTTCTTCAATCACTGGAGTTCGTACAGATGTGTTGACTGGCATATGAGTAACCTTAGGAAAATTTGAGGGTCCGAAGATTGCCCTTGGAGGAGCAATCTCCGTAGAGAAGATTCTTTCGCTGCAGGTGATCTTACTTGTCCCCGCAATATTTCCTACATCAGGAGTCTCTTCATCGGAACTTTCTTCAACTGATTTGATCTGCTTAACACCGTGGTAGAAGATTTCTCCTCCATAATTCCACGGTATTGTCTTGTTGGACTTGTATGGGATAGGCCCCGACATTGTTATCTTCAGAGGTACAAACTTTGGATCGGGTGTAATCTTAACAGGTCTTTTGGAGACCTTGGAAAGATTGTCAGAAATGGTGATTATAGCAACATCGTTGATTGGAGTGACAGGAGTAACAGGAGTTTTCTTGAGGAGGATTTCTTGACTATCCATCAGGCGTTGGATTCCTGACTTCAATAGCGGACAGTCGGATTGCAAGGTCGAATAAAGGTAACAATCTTTTTTACAGCCCGAGAAAATCCCGACTTTCAACAGATTCATCTTGATCATTAGCAATGGAGTCATTAAGTCTTCAACAGTAGCAACATAAAGATCTTCTTCAATAGCATGGACATTATGACCATGTTTCGGCATTGGAGCAGATATCACATTAGGTTTCTCAGGGGCGTCAAACTCCACCTCTTTGGCATCTATTAAATCCTGGATCTTGTTTTTGAGGGCCCAACAATTATTGGTATCGTGCCCCACGCTGTCCGAATGATAGGCACACTTTGCATTTGAATGGTAGTATTGAGAAGAGGTATTCAGGTTCTTTGGCGCCTCTTTCAAACTTGTAAGGTTTAACTTCAAGAAATGAGGGAGAACCTGAGCAGGTGTCATATTGATCCGGGTGAATTTCCGTGCATGCCTTTCCACCCTTGCCTAATTGGTTCTGGGTTGACTGTTTCGAGGTTGATCAACTATAGAATTCTGAATCATCACAGCCCCACCTCTGGTCGGCGCTCCAATCTTCCTTAATTTCTCTGGGAGTAAACAGTTGAGACTTATTTCTTGGCTGGGAAAGTTTTCTTGATAGCAGCGGAAGCAGATGTATCCTTTTGAATTTTACCGCTCTTGATGCCAGCTTCAACTCTTTCACCAGTCATAATTAACTTGGTGAATCCCGCAGATGAACTTCCTATTAGGTGATTAAAGAATGGACCTGACAGGGTCCCCAAAAACATATCCACAAGCTCTCTTTCAGACAATGGTGGCTGCACCCTTCCAGCCAAGTCCCTCCATTTCTGGGCATACTCCTTAAAGCCTTCATTAGAGACCATACCCATACTATGTAATTGAGTACGAGTAGGTGCTAAATCTGCATTATATTGGTATTGTCTGTAGAAGGCAGCAGCCAAATCCTCCCAGTTGTGTACATCAGATCTTTCAAGCTGGTAGAACCAATCCAATTGAGTACCCGACAAACTATCTTGAAAAAAGTAGACCCACATATCCTTATCAGAAGAATGGGGTTGGATCTTTCTGACGTAAGACCGTAAGTGCATCTTCGGACAAGACAAACCATCATATTTAGCAAATGTAGGCACCTTGAATTTAGGGGGAATCACAATCCCAACAACCAACCCTAGCTCCTCGAAGTCCAACCCATGCACTCTTTGTACCTCTATAGCTGCCAGACGCTCCTCCAGATTCTTATACTTGTCATCTGCAGTGGATACTGCTGCTCAGAGTAATCCTCATCCTCTTCTTCTTCTTCTTCCTCAGACTCAGGTTGTACTGCAGCTCCCTTTCCCTCCCCTTCCTCAGATGATGAGGGGAAATCCAGGACCCTTCTTGCTTGGTTCTCAAATCTTCTTCCCAAAGTAGCCACACCAACTCTTTTCTTTTTCTTTTTCTCCTTTTCTTTTTCCTTTTCTTTTTCCAATAGTGCTTTAAGATCCTCCTGACCCTTTGCCAAGGTCATGAGTAGTTGTTGGAACTGTGAATTCTGCGCTTGTAGGTCTTTGACCGTCTGCTCTATATCCATCTTGCTGAAATAAACAGCAGAGAGATAAGGAAACCTGGTATGAAGACCTGTTTATGCATATGATGAATGATATGTATTCAAGTAATGCATTCAAGGATTCAGAAATTCTAATTTGTTGCAAACAAAAAGGAACGCACGTCATATTAATAAGAAGAATTTGTTAGTACATAAATGCCCCATGGGCAAAATAATACAAAATTCTAATGTAAAAATACATTGCGCATCCTCTTTGGTGCTATGTAAGTGTTGAGATTCTGCTCTTCGTGAAGTCGGCGAGTAAGTTCCAAAACCTTCTTCTCACTGGAGTAGAAGCTGGCTTCAAAAGTGTTCAGTTCTTCCTTGAGCTGTATCCAACTCTTTTGCAAATCTTCCAATGATGTTGGCATGTAAGGATGTAGGAGGGTGTATGGAACCTCTCCTTCTATAACAGGCTCTTTGATCATAGGAAGAATGTAGGGGTACGTCATCATAAGACTCTGGGCGCGGGTTCGTACCCACTTGAGGTAAGGCTCAAGGGGGATGGAATTCTTGTGCCCCAGTGACTTACTGTCCACTTTGTTGGGCATCCTCCAAGCTCGGATAAACCTTTGTCGAAGTCCTTGAGCATCATTGTCGAAGTTAAAAACCAAGCCTGAAATCAACATGTCATGAGGGCCATCCCTTCAAGCATACCCAAATTGTCTCAGAGCCAAGAAGGGGTTGTAGGTAATGCCACCTCTAATGCCAAGTAGTGGGACATTAGGGAATTCCCTACAACGATCAATAATGATGACATTTTCTCTGGACCGAGAACACCAATGAACATCAAAATGTGTAAGAGTTAATAATCGTTGTGACCACCTCAAGCCTTGCTCATTCTTCAAGACTGATTGGGGAAGGTGAGAAATAAACCACCTTGCTAGAAGAGGAGTACAACACATGAGAACACCTTTTTTCCTCATTGTTCGTGTGTGAAATGAGTGGAAGATGTCCCTAAGCAATGTAAGCACAGGATTCCGAGATATGAAAATTTTGACAGCATTCACATCTATAAGCCGATCAGGGTTTGGGAACAAGACCAACCCATAGATGAGAAGTGCTACAATCTCCTCAAAAGCTTGCAGATCTAGAGCATTCCATCAGTCTTGTGCCTTCTCAAACAGAAACTTTGCCAAGAAACCCTTGACACCACTTCTGGTTTCCCAATGACCTTTGATATCAGATGGTTGCAAGTGTAAGGCTTGAGCAACATCTTCAGGCTTTGGATCTCTTTCCGTACAGTTGTAGGGTAGTTGATGGAGAATAGGAATCCTCAAGAGTTGAGAAAATTCCTCCAAAGTAGGCACTAGTTGGTAATCAGGAAATGTGAAGCAATGGTGTAGGGGGTCAAAGAACTGGAAGAGAACTTTCACCATATCTTCTTCAATGTTGGAGTTGACCAAGTTGAGAAGTCTACCATGTCTTTCACTGAAGGTAGAATTCTCTGGAATCTTGGAAGTAAGCTCCTTGAGTTGAGGAGGAATTCTCACAAGGTTGACCTGGATTATTTTTCTGCGGAGTGATTCCATAACCTACAAAACAGGAACAAAGATGAAGATCCAAATCCTTGAAATGGTTAGTGGATGCATATGATGCTTTTATGATGTTCATGATGTATGCACACGTATATGTACAAACAAATCACACAAGGTCCTAGTTTCAGGCTTGCATGGGGTTTCATAGGTAAGTACCCTCTTGAAGTTTAGTTGGCTCAACCTGTCCTATAAATAGTAACCGGGTTCTAAGGAGCTCAATATCACTGGATTATTTTCTGTGTTCATTGTTTCAGTTTAGCCACTTAACTGGCGACCGAAATATTCCAAGAAAACAACCCTCAATGAGTGTAGTATTGAGTATCTACCAACTTCGGACTGCACCAAAGTCGGTCATCTCACTACCCCTAATAAGGCCAAGATGGTCAAGTAAAGGTTCTAAAACTCCATTAGTGCTTCATGACATCACTCAGCGGCCCCATATTCTCTTTGATTAACTCAAAGGCTACCGGTACCCACAAATATGTCGCACTAATATAGCTATTGCTTCAACCGTGTCGGTATACCCCGCCATTTTAGGGACTATGATCTTTTTGTTTTGGTTTTTGTTTTGCCAAGATACTCAACATGCATAACATGGCCATTTTAAAGGCAACAAGTGGATGAAACCCTAGGGGTGCATGTGTGCATTGTGTTACCATTTTCATGCATTTATGTCTTGTGTTAGGTCTAACTATTTGTTTTGATTTTGGATATTGCATACAAACCCTAATCTCTATCATGGCATATTTGAAAGCTATAAATGCGTAAAATAAATCTACGACTATTACAACATTGATATGGGGAGGGGGATACAATTTTTAATGGGGAGTATTTGCAAGAAAATAAAACCCTAATATTTACTATTACATCCAAATTGAACTCTTTGCATCAAATAATAAATAATCAATAATTAAATAAGCAATTTAAATATAAATATGCAAAATATTATAAATATGTAAAAAATGTTTTTGTTTATTTTTATGTGTATAAAGATATGATATTTAATGTATTAAAAAGAAAATAAAATGGAAGATTATTTTTGCTAAGGGTAAAAACCCTAATTTTCTTTAAGAAAGCATATACATATTAATTATATTATTTATATACAATAAAATAATAAAATATATACAAAGGTAAAAAAAAATAAAAATATATTGGAAAAAAATATTATTTAAGTATGTAAACAATAAAAATAAAGGTATAATATTTTTAAGTATTATTTTCAAGTTTTTATTAAATAAAATAAAAGTATGTTATCTTAATAATTATTTTTATGTTAAAAAAAAAATACAAAATAAAATGTGAAAATTTATGAAAATAATTTTAGCAATTTTTTATATTTAGAAAATATATTTTAAAGTCAGAACTAAAAATAAAAATAGAAAAATATCAAATAATAATGAAATGGGACAGGGGGTATGAACAACAAAGAAGGGGTGTCAAAAACAAGCCAAACCAAGCCCAGCCCAGATCAACTTCATCTTCAACCTTTGAAACTCAAAAACGCGCGCCTGTAACTCCAGTTCTGTTCTCTCTATTCTTTGCATGAAATCAAAAACTCAAAACATGAAACTTTTAGAGCATTAAACCACGATTCCAACCATATAAAAAACTTAATCTAACTCTCAAAGTCCAGAGAGAATTTCTCTGGCCCTAATTTCTAACCTAACTTTTTCAGGAAGTTCATCAATCAAATTCTCTCAACACACTTAACTTAAATGAAAACTGAGCATATGTACAACTTAAGGGCTATGAGTACTACATTTTTTATTCATAAACCTAGCCTAATGATTCCTAAATAGAGAGATAGAAAGTTGACAAATACCTGTTTTAGATGAACTCGTGTATGGCAATGTGGAGCTTTTCAATGAGGCCTGAGATGCTTGGGAGCTTTCTTGAACTTCCTCTGACCTTCCCCAATGCTTTGTTTGCTTTGGATTTGCTTGAACAAGCTTGTAGAAGTCAACCTGCACAAGCTGAAAACAGAAATGGTGAAGCTTGCAAATGGAGTTACAGTCAATGGCCACTGGTTGGGATGGCTTGGGTAGGTTATTTGGAATGTATTTGAACAGGTTTGGGGTAAAACGCACGAGTAGTTTTTGCTATGAAACTCAAAGTGCAGAAACTGCCCTGTTTTGCAAGAGGAAGGTGATTTTGTGTTTTGGGAGGCTTGAGGGTTGAACAACTCGTGTTTCTGACTCAAGGCAATGTGCAAAACCTGTTTGGAATGTTGCCAAGAGTTGGTTATAACAGATACTCAAGTTGTGTCTCTTTTGCAAGTTTACTTGTATTTTAAGCAAAAGTAAGAAATGATACAAAACAGGCATGTACAGGTTATCTTCCAGCTTGCACTTGGTGATCTTGGCCCCCTCAGTTTGTGGATATTGTTTGCTGTCCGAGATTTGGTTGAAGGCTCAAGAGATGCAATTTGACATAAAGCAAGTTTTGACAAAAATGGCAATGTTGCCTTTTTGCTATTTTTGGATTAATCTCTTGTGTAATCCTCTAATGATCAGAACAAAGCTTCAATCCATTGGTTTTTCATTTAATTCTTGAGTGTGAAAGGGTTTAGGGACCTGTAATTAAGTATAAACAATGCTGGATGGAAATTGCAACTTGTGGTAACATGAAACATGCCATGGATCAAAGTGAGTTTTTGCCAAATTCAAACCTTCGATTCTCCCTAACCATAAATGATTTTGGAGAGTTCTTGTACATTTTGGAAAGCTTGTAACATGCTTTAAAATCCATATTGAAATTAATTTTGATATTCCAAGTGTAACTATGTGAAAAATTTCCATGAAGATAGGCCAAAATCCTGCCTAAACAAGGGCAAAATTTCACTAAGTTAAAAGTTTCATGGACCCTTGTTCCAAAAATCATAACTCGAGATCCAAGGTTATTTTGGGAAAACTTTGTGAATAAAAGTTGTAGAATTTGTGGAGGACTACAACTTTCATGTTGGAAGTATTTTTTGAATCCAATTGCATCATGGTGAAAATGTTGGGCAAAGTTGGGAAAAAATAAGAAAATTTCATAACTTAGAAAAATTCTAAGTTATGAAATCTTTCAATTTTAAACCCTAATTTGAAAAATTAGGTTTCTTGATGAAAAAGTTTCATGTTTTGACTTATCTTTATGAAAAATGACCCTTGGCACTTGATTTTGACCAAAAAGTCAAAGTTTGACTTTTCAGTGTACAGTCAAACTTTGATCAGTTGACTGAAAAATTCATCTGTCAATCCAATGCAATTGAGATCTTTTGAACCTTGTGAATAGTTCAAGATGATTCCATTGAGTCCTTGAATCCATGCTTGAACCCAATTTACCATTGGCTAGGTTAAAAATCAGAAATTGCCCTTGTGTAGTCAAAACCCTAAAAATGACCATTTTGCCCTTTTGATGATCTGATCAAATTTCTTGAGGAGTTTTGGTCCAAACTTGATCAAATGGTTCATGTGAGCCTATGATGTTGATGTGGATCAAAAACTTTGACGTTTGACTGTAAATTGGCCACAGTTGACTTTTTCCCTAATACAGTTGATTTCTAGGTCAACTGTACAATTGACTGGGCAAAAATTTGATTCAAAGCTTGAAAATTGGTAGAGGCAACCTTATAAGTCCAACATGAAGTATGAAAGTCACTTTGAGCATTGAAAGTCCAAAAATCCCTGTGCAAACTCAAACCCTAATTTAGGTCATTAGTGCAAGGAGATGCCTTGAGCAGAGCAAACCCTAATCCTTTCTGGAGTTCAAAGAGTCTTGTGAGGGGAAATCTTGATAAAATGAGAGGGCAAATTTTGGGGTACAACAGCCTGCCTATCAAGCAGAAGTTGAGAAGAACTCACCCCGACATGGCAGCAAAGACCAAAGAAGAAGTTTTAAAACAAATAAATGCTGGTTTTCTTGTAACATCAGCGTATCCTCAATGGATAGCCAACATCGTTCCTGTACCAAAAAAAGATGGAAAAGTCCGCATGTGCGTAGATTACAAAGATCTAAATAAAGCTAGTCCAAAAGATGATTTCGCATTGCCGCATATTAAATGCTGGTTGATAGCACAACAAAATTCAAAGTATTCTCGTTCATGGGTGGATTTTCCGGATATAATCAAATAAGGATGAATCCTATGGACATGGAAAAAAAACATTTATCACACCCTGGGGAAAATTCTGTTACAGAGTGATGCCCTTCGGGTTGAAGAACGCTGGTGCAACGTACCATAGGGCTATGAAAACCCTATTCCATGATCTGATGCACAAGGAAATTGAGGTATATGTTGATGACATGATTTCCAAATTACAAACCGAAGAAGGGCATGTGGAAGATCTGTTGAAGTTGTTTCAGCATTTGAGGAAGTACCGCCTCTGCTTGAATCCAAATAAATGCACCTTTGATGTCTGATCAGGGAAGTTGTTTGGTTTTATTGTCAGCCATAAAGGGGTTGAAGTTGACCCTGATAAAGTCAAAGAAATTCAATAAATTCCCGCGCCGAGGACTGAGAAGCAAGTCAGAGGTTTCCTCAGGCGTTTGAATTACATCTCCAGATTCATTTCCCACATGACTGCAAAATGTGAACCGATCTTTAAGTTGTTAAAGAAAGATCAAGGTTGTGTGTGGACAAAAGACTGGAAAAGGGCATTTGAAAGTATAAAAGAATATCTACTTGAACCTCCTATCTTGCTCCCTCCTGTTGAAGGAAGACCATTGATTATGTATTTGACAGTGTTAGATAATTCCATGGGCTGTATTCTGGGACAACAAGATGAAACAGGGAAGAAAGAGTATGCCATTTATTATATCAGTAAAAAGTTTACTGACTGTGAGTCGTGGTATTCCATGCTGGAGAAGACATGTTGCGCTTTGTCCTGGGAGGTAAAGCGGTTGCGACAACATATGTTGAATTATACTACTTGGTTGATTTCCAAAATGGATCCAATCAAGTACATTTTTGAAAAGCCTGCTCTCACTGGGAGAATTGCCCGTTGGCAGATGTTGTTATCTGAATATGACATTGAATACCACACTCAAAAGGCTATTAAAAGCATCGTGCTGGCAGATTATCTTGCTCACCAACCAGTTGATGATTATCAGTCTATGAAGTATGATTTCCCCGATGAGGATGTGATGTTTCTGAAAGTAAAAGATTGTGATAAACTATTACCCGGGGAAGGTCCTCATCCTGAGTCTCGTTGGAGTATGATATTCGACGGAGTTGTGAATGCTTATGGTAAAGGAATTGGTGGTGTGATTGTCACTCCTCATGGATCACATATACCTTTTACTGCAAGGTTGACATTCGATTGTACTAATAATATGGCGAAGTATGAGGCTTGCATCATGGGTCTCGAAGAAGCTATTGATCTTAGAATTAAAATTCTAGATGTGTATGGAGATTCAGCTTTGGTAGTGAATCAGATTAAAGGAGAGTGGGATACTCGTCACCCCAACTTGATCCCTTACAAAGATTATGCTAGGAGATTATTACCCTTCTTTAATAAGGTTGAATTCCATCACATCGCCAGAGATGAAAATCAAATGGCAGATGCTTTGGAAACTATGGCTTCTATGTATCAAGTGAATACTTGGAATGATATACCTCAGATTACAGTTCTATGACTGGATAGGCCCGCTCATGTGTTTATAACAGAGGAAGTAGTAGATGAGAAACCTTGGTATCATGATATCAAGAATTTTCTCCAGACGCAGGAATATCCGATTGGTGCATTGAATAAAGATAGAAAGATATTGAGAAGATTGGCTGGCAGCTTTCTCCTCAGTGAAAATGTGTTGTACAAGAGAAATCATGACATGGTATTGCTTAGATGCATGGATAGACACGAAGCATACATGTTAATGCATGAAGTTCATGAAGGTTCATTTGGTACCCATGCCAATGGACAGTCAATAGCGAAAAATATGCTAAGGGCAAGTTACTATTGGCTGACAATGGAATCTGACTGTTACAAATTTTCTAAGAAGTGCCATAAGTTCATAATTTATGCTGATAAAATTCATGTGCCTCCTACACTTATCAATGTTATTTCTTCCCCATGGCGTTTTTCTATGTGGGGTATTGATATGATCGGAATGATTGAACCAAAGACGTCAAATGGGCATAATTTTATCTTAGTGTCAATTGACTACTTTACCAAATAGGTGGAGGCAGCTTCATATGCTAATGTCACTAAACAAGTGGTGGTGTATTTTATCAAGAACAACCTCATATGTCGGTATAGTGTGCAAGCAGGATTATCACCGACAATGGCTCATATCTGAATAACAAAATGATGTCTGAAATTTGCGAAGAATTTAAAATTGTCCATCATAATTCATCTCCCTACAGGCCAAAGATGAATGGAGTTGTTGAAGCGGCCAATAAGAACATCAAGAAAATCATCCAGAAAATGGTGGTTACTTATAAAGACTGGCATGAGATGCTTCCTTTTGCTCTACATGGGCACCAAACATCTGTATGCACTTCAACAGGGGAAACTCGGTTCTCTCTTGTATATGGAATGGAAGCAGTTCTCCCCATTGAAGTTGAAATTCCCTCTTTGCATGTAATTATGGAAGCCAAGCTGTTAGAGGATGAATGGGTTCAAAACAGGTTTGACCAGTTGAATTTAATAGAAGAAAAAATAATGACAGCCTTATGTAATGGGAAATTGTACCAAAAGAGAATGAAGAAAGCTTTTCATGAGAAGGTCGAACCTCGTGAATTCAGAGAAGGTGACCTCGTGCTCAGGAAGATCATGTCTTTCAACACTGATTCTAGGGGAAAGTGGATTCACAATTTTGAAGGCCCATATGTTGTCAAGAAAGCCTTCTCTGGCGGTGCATTGATTCTTGAAACAATGGATGGTGAGGAGTTCCCACGTCCCGTGAATGCTGATGTAGTCAAGAAATACTTCGCCTAGAAAAATAAAAGAACAACTCGCTAAGATGAAAACCCGAAAGGGCAGTGTTGTACCCCAAAATTTTCCCTCCCATTTTCTCAACATTTTCTCATCACAAGACCCTTGGAGCTCAAGATCCAGTTAGGGCTTCCTCTGCTCAAGACTTCTCCTTGCACTGTTGACCCAAATTAGGGTTTGTGTTTGCACAAAGATATTTTGACCTAAAATTCCTAAGATGACTTTCATGCTTCATGTTGGACTCCCAAGTTTATCCATACCAAGTTTCAAGTCTTGATTCCAAATTTTGCCCAGTCAATTGGACAATTGACCTAAAAATCAACTGTATTGGGGAAAAAGTCAACTGTGGCCAATTGACAGTCAAATCTCATGAAAATTGACCCACATCAACATTATGAACTCACATGGACCATTTGATCAAGTTTGGATCACAATTCCACAAGAAATTTGATCAGATCACCAAAAGGGCAAAATGGTCATTTTTAGGGTTTTGACTGCACAAAGGCAATTTTTGACTGTTTGACCTAGCCAATGGCAAACCAAGCTCACATATGGACTCAAGGACCCCATAGAGTTGTCTTGACATACTCAACAAGTTCAAAAGATCCCAAATGCACAAGATTGACAGTTGAATTTCCCAGTCAATTGATCAATTTTGACTGTATACTGAAAAGTCAAACTTTGACTTTTTGGTCAAAATCAAATGTCAAGATTCATTTTTCATCAAAACATGCCAAATCATGAAACTTGTTCATCAAGAAATCAAGAATTGCAAATTAGGGTTTGAAATGAAGATTTTTCATAACTTAGAATTTTTCTAACTTATGAAAAAACCCTAATTTTTCCCTAACTTTGTCCAACTTTCTCACCAAGATTCATTTGGATTCAAGGAAAAGTCAAAACATTAAAGTTGTAGTCCATTGCAAAATCTACAACTTTGATTCACAAAGTTTCCTCAAAAGAAGCTTGTAGCTCAAGTTACAATTTTTGGAACAAGGGTACCAAACCATTCTTAACTTAGAAATTTGACCTATTTTAGGCAAGGTTTTTACCTAACTTCAAGACCAATTTTCACATACTTCCACTTGGAATTTCAATTTGAATTTCAAAGATGGATTGTAGTACACATTCCAAGCTTTCCAAAATGTCAGAGAACTTATCAAACAACCTCATGGTTAGGGAGAATCGAATTTGGCAAGTTGGGAAAAATTCACTTTTGTTATGACCAATTTACATGTTCATACACTTGTGCCATTTTGAACTCAGCTTGCATTCCTTGATTACAGGTCCTATATTCCATTTGCACTCAATAATTTAATGCTAACTCATTGTGCCAAGACCTTATTTTGTGTGTTCAAGCATTGTATGCAAAACTAAGCCATAAATAGAAAAAGCAAATTAGCCATTCTTGAAAAGTTGGACTTTATGTCAAATGCAAATCCAAGCAAGTACAGGGAAAATCCTTTTGGCACAAGTTTATGAACAAAACACACTGATCAAGGGAAAAGGTTGCAGCATAGATTGGGGGCCTGCATCAGTCTAGAACACCACTTGGACATTTGTTGCTTAAAGTTGAAGAAAACTAGCATAACACATGACAACTCTCATTTTCTGCCAAGACCAACTGAAGCAAACTTGTAAAACACATTCTAAACCTCCATCCTGACCTGAGACACAAGCCTATCACCTCCAATACCTCTCCATTCACAGAATCACCATTGAACTGCACAAAAACAGGGCATCCCTGCAGTTTGAGTGGCATAGTTCATTTCCATCGTGCATCTTGGCCAAAACCAGTTCAAACACTTTCCCTACCATCCATACAAACTGTCCAAAGCATTAGAAGTAGACTGTAACACCTCTAATCAGTTTGGCCATTTTCATTTCTTCCTCTTGCAGGTTGACTTCTGCAGCTTGATATAGAAGATTTCAAAGCATACAAAGTATTGGAATAGCATCCTCATACATCAAGCAAGCTATCAGAATCATTATCTTGTCCTGAAAGCTCCTCCATTGCCAGACACGATTCCAACTGAACAGGTATGTTCATGAACTTCTATCTCTCAATGTAGGAAGAATTAGCTCTAAGTTTGTGAATGAAAAATGTCATGCTCATGTCCCTGAAACTATACATATCTTTACTTTCCATTTATTTTGCCTGTGCTATGAGAATTTGAGGTCTGAACATTGATAAAAAGTTAGGTTAAGATTTGGGAATGGAGAAATTCTCTCTCATTTCTGAGAGTTAGGATGAGTTCTTTACATGTCCAGAATCGTGTCTTGATGCTTAACATTTCTTATGTTGTAAGTTTGTGCTAAAAGCCCAGGCATCAGGATGTTTGAATCAATGTACAAAGCGAGCGTTTTTGACAAAGTTTCTGGCCAGAGGTTGAAGAAGGTCCTTTGGGCTAGGCTTGTTCTATTTTTTCTTATTTGCACCTCATTTTTACTTTTACACCCCCTAGGCCCATTATGCTTATTTTGATCATTTTTTGATTTTTTCTTTTTATTTCTGATTTGTTTATTTTTTCTCATAATATCAAAAATATAAAAATTATTTTTTAAACCATTTTTGTATTTATTAAGCATTTATTGGCTTAAATAGATATTTGTACATAAATAAATACCTAGATATACTTTTATTTAAAAAATACTAAAAAATAATGTAAACACATTTATTTTCTAATTTTTATTTTATTTTATCTTCTGAAAATATTTTATATAAAATATACTTTTTTTATAAATATTAAATATTATTATTTTGTATATATAATATATATTTAGTAAATAATACAAATACATATATATAATAGTATATTTAGGTTAAAAAAATACAAAATATATACATTTTTATTTTTATTAATATTTAACACTAAAAATACCTTTTTGACAAATATACTTCATTTTTTATTTTATTTTTGTACATAATTAATAAACATTGTATATATTAAATAATAAATACATTTTATTTATAAAATTAGGGTTTTGCCCTAAATACATAAAAACTCCAAAAATTAATACTTTTTATTTTGTTTATTTGACATATAAAAAACACTTTTTTTTCATACATATAAATAAACATTTAATTCTTTTCATTTAAGATTAAAACAATGCTTAATAATACATTAAATTCACATTTCCGCACTTGTAAATAAACAATACACTTACACTTACACAATACATTACACATTTGAAATATATTTGACAATTGCTATTTCTATACATTGATTTACATTATTTACATTTTATCGCAATTCGATTTGGTTGTAAATTATTGGACACTACATTCTTAAAGTCTTATCCCCATTTGTGAATTTGTACCCCCACTCCCGGATACTATTTGTAATAGCGTAGACTTTAAATTCTTGCAATTTACCGCTTTCAAATTATACCATGGTTAGGCCTAGGGTTTGCATGTACATAAAATCAAACGCTAAGATAACCTAATGCAAAGACAAATACATGAAATCAATACACAATCACACTTACACCCCCTAGGGTAATCCCACATGTTGCCTTCCAAAATGGGCCATGCTTGCACGTCGAGTTTCTTTGGCAAAACAAATTCAAATGATCATAAGTCCCTCGATGACGCTTTCGAAAGTTTCGTAAATGGAATGATCATAGTTCCTCCAAGGAAAAATTGCCCAAAGATACTTGGCACCATTGCATTCATGGTCCATACGATGACCCGCGCCCGTCCCGTTAAACATCCTAAACGCAAGATTGTCCACCAAATTCAATGGTGGAACAAAATTGTTAAAAAGGGTTAAAAACATAGGAGAAATCTTTGAGAAATATAGGGGTAGACAAAGCTCTTAATTACTTGAGATCAACTTGCAAAAACACTTGTCTTCTTTTCAAAAAAATCACACTCCACAACACTTTCAAAACAAACTCTTCAAAAACATTTGAAACATCTTTTCGAAAAGATACACACCTTCGTATATACTCAAACACGAGTCATTACATTGGTTGCCTAAAACAAGGCATCTCTTTCAAAAACATTTTCAAAAACACACACACACACACACACACACACACCAATTTCAAGCAATCGAAAATCAAGGCAAGTGATCTAAAAAACCAAGTAACTAAGAGCCCATGGATAACCATGGATGAAAAGGGTGCTAATACCTTCCCTTTCCATAATCTACCCCCCGAACCCACGAAATATCTCAAAAGGTTTTTGCTGTGCTTTTTAACCTTTCCTTTAGGATAAAATAAAAAGTCGGTGGCGACTCTTGCTCAACCGAACAAGTGCGAATACAAACGCAAACCTCAAGTCAGTTCTCCCACCGTATCACAGAACTGGCGACTCTGCTGGGGAGAAACTTAAAAGTGGGGTTACCTTAGGGTTTAGATCACCTTTACTTTCTTGCTTTGATTGACTTGATCGCTTTATCTTTTGGGTTCTTGTTTGGGTTTGTTGTAAATCCTACACCCGGATTTGGGGCACCTTCTTAGGTAAATAGTAAAAAACTGCGAGGGAACTGTGCGGGGTATACCGACATGGTTGAAGCAATAAGCTATGTTAGTGTGACATATTTGTGAGTACCGGTAACCCTTGAGTTCAATCAAGGAGAGTACGGGGCCGCTGAGTGATGTCGTGAAGCACTAACGAACTCTTAGAACCTTAATTGACCATCTTAGCCTTTTTTAGGGGTAGTGAGATGACCGACTTTGGTGCAGTCCGAAGTTGGTAGATACTCGATACTACACTCACTTGAGGGTTGTTTTCTTGGAATATTTTGGTCGCCAGTAAGTGGCTAAACCGAAACAATGAACACAGAAAACAATCCAATGATATTGAGCTCCTTAGAACCCAGTTTCTATTTTAGGACAGGATGAGCCAACTAACTTCAAGAGGGTACTTACCTAAACCCCATGCAAGCCTGAACCTAAGGACTTGTTTGCTTTGTGTGAATATGTTTGCCTGTATATACACTCACTTGCTTTTTTGCATACATGTACATAACATCATAACATCATACCATAGCATTTTCAATAACCATTTCAAGGATCTCGAGGGTTCTTTTGATGCAGGGTTACGTTGAACCAAACGTCTACCAAGGGGCAAGATGTTTTCTCCTATAACCAATGCCAACCAAAGATCAAGTGCAACAACTTGAATCAGTGGCTATGACCCACTTGACATGGTGAGCTTGATTCTAGTGGAAAGACATCCACCGATACAAAGTTCTCCAATCAAAGATCGAAGTTCAACCGCTAACATTCTCTTGTGTTTACCCCAAGAGATCCTTGAAAACATTGCATATATATCACACATATCATTGCATAACAGGTTTCTCCCGTACAGGTCTCCTTATTTCTCCTACTGTTTATTTCAGTAAGATGGATATAGAACAAACAGTGAAAGATCTTCAAGCTCAAAATGCTCAATTCCAACAAATGCTGCTGGCTATGGGTAAAGGGCAAGAGGATCTGACAGCTCTTCTTCTCGAAGACAAGAAGAAGAAGTCCAAGAAGGCAGTCCGCATCCTGAACTTGAGGAGAAGACCTAAGACCCAAGACCTTGCAACTCCATCCAACACATGAGGTAGTCTTGAAGAAGACCACAATGTGGAGATTGTTGAAGAAGAAGCTGACTACTCCGAGGGGCAATATCCTCTCGTCGATGAAAAATACAAAGAGTTGGAGGATCGCCTCAGTGCTATGGAGATCCAACAAATACCTGGCTTTGATCTAGGAGACATGGGCCTAGTTCCTGGATTGGTCATCCCTTCAAAGTTCAAAGTTCCTACCTTTGCTCTGTACGACGGAGTTTCTTGCCCTAAGATGCATCTAAGGTCTTATGTCCGCAAGATTCAACCATACACAGCTGATAAGAGGCTTTGGATCCATTTCTTCCAAGAAAGTCTAGTAGGGGCTCAACTCGAGTGGTTCTATCAATTGGAGAGTTCTCGCATCCACACCTGGGAAGATCTAGCCAGGGCTTTTTACGAACAGTATCAGTATAATGCTGATCTCGCACCAACTCGAGTACAATTGCAAAACATGACCATGGGTTCCAACGAGAGCTTCAAAGGATACGCTAAAAAATGGAGAGATCTAGCTGGTAGGGTGCAACCCCCTTTAACTGACAGGGAGCTGATTGACATCTTCATGGGAACTTTGACAGGGCCTTTCTTCAATCACTTAATTGGAAGCTCCTCAGTTGGGTTCACCGAGCTAATACTGACCGGCGAAAGGGTCGAAGCTGGCATCAAAAGTGGAAAGATCCAGGGAGCTACAACCTCCGATACTCAGATAACTCCCTACAACGGAAAGAAAGAGTCCAATGCTGCGAACAGTCAAAGGAGTCGTCATGATCAACATGTAGGGGCAGTCGTGATCTCTAACCCTACACTTGCTCAGCAAAGACAGGGGCATCAACATAAGGAGGTCGCACCTAAGAGGCAATTCACCAAGATCAACATGTCACTGTCTCAAGCACTGCAACACTTGTTGAAGAGGGATCTGATTACATTGAGGGCTCCTCTCCGGAACCCAAACACTTCTGCTCCTACTTATCACCCCAATGAAAGATGTGAATACCACTCTGATAGCCCGGGGCATGATACCAAGAACTGTTGGCCTCTGAAGAACAAGATCCAAGACATGATCGACGCCAAGGAGATTGAGTTTGGTTCCCCAGAGACCCCAGCATGATCACTCCTCCTATGCCAAATCATTGAGTTTGTTTTTGTTTCGTTCAAATTTTCAAGTTGTAACTTCTTGTATTGTTCAAACAATTATCTTTTAATGTCAAACTCTGCTTCATTAATGCATTGCATATGTTTGTCTTGAATTCATTCATTCGCTTTCATTACTCTTATGCTTTCTTTTGACATTTAACTCTTGATAAAAAGCTGCAAGCCTTTAGAGGGAGGATGACGAAACAATACCATGATCTTATAAAATATGCTTTTAAACGGACCTTGCTGATGATGTACAAGCATTTCTTTCAAATCCCAAACACTGGAGTTATAAGGAAGATAATCCCTAGTCAACCCCTTCGAGCCAAAGAAGTAGGAGTTTTCTGTTCTAAACGATCAAAACCTTTGATATAAACCCGGGGCAGGGTAGTATCTCAGTTAATTCAAGAGAAACGCGCATTGAAGTCGCAAACTCTCAGTTCGTAATACAACGAACGACGTCAAAAAAGAAAGCATTACTTTGGAATCAAAAGACAAGGGTGGTTCCCTATCACATAGACAGTCAATCTCTCAAAAGAGAAAAAGCCCGCTGAGCCAAAACCTATAAAGGAGGCTTAAGAAAGCTGGGGCATCCCGCTGACTGTAATCCCGAAGATGGGTACAGTCAGGCAAAAGTTAGGGATAACAAATCAAAATCAAAATAGTGAGGTCATTACAAAATCCTCAACAACATGAAAATTGTTGAAAAAGAAAAAAGGAGATGATGACTGTCTCCCCAAATTCAACCGGTGAACCATCGCCCAAAAGTCGTTCCAAACTCAAAACAGAGTGCGACGCGCAATTAACTGAGCTTAGGGTTGAAGAACATCACGAAGAGCGGGTGGGTACAAATATACTTTGAGCCTTTATCCTTTGTTTCTTAAACCGTGAACCAAGCCACGTTACAACCCTGCAAAAGTCCTAATTGAAGCATGGGTTAGTTCGAAAGCATACTGTTACAAAAGGTATCCTGACTCCTGTAAGGCTTTGCTCTAAATCTTGTGTTGACTTGTCTTATAAAAAATTTTCTGCTAAAAAACGCATTTTTCAAAAAAACTTCGAGAGAAACATAAACTTTGCATTGCTTGAATATCACTGTTTGCATTTGGCTATTTGTTTGACAGCGAAGAAATTCATACAGCGAATGTTCGGAGGAACGAAAACTCTCTCAGTGAGCAAAATCACTTCAAAAAGGATGACACTTCCATTGCGAATCTCCTATCAACAAGGGGCATGACATGTCACCATCCAATTAACCTGGGGCAGTCCAGTCAAGGTCCAACAGATCTTTCAAAGTTCAGTTAACTTGGGGCAGTCCAGTCAAGATTTCAAGAAATCTCTCAATCTGCAGTGTAATCTGATTCAAGACTCCTTCATCACCACTTGGGGCATTCGAATGTCAAAAGTGTTCAACAAATCCCTCATCACCTCAGAAGATTGATATAGTTCAAGATGTGACCCAAGATTTGGCGACATTCTATAACTCATTCAGACTTTTCTTCCAGATATAGTTCAAGATGTGACCCAGAGATGGCGACATTCTATAACTCATTCAGACTTTCCTTCAAGATGTAGTTCAGATGTGACCCTGATTCGGCGACATTCCGTAACTTATTCAAGATTTTCATTCCAGATATAGTTCCAGATGTGACCCTGATTCAGCGACATTCCGTAACTTATTCAAGATTTTCATTCCAGATATAGTTCCAGATGTGACCCTGATTCGGCGACATTCCGTAACTTATTCAAGACTTTTCTTCCAGATATAGTTCAAGATGTGACCCAGAGATGGCGACATTCTATAACTCATTCCAGATTCCTTCCAGATATAGTTCAAGATGTGACCCAGAGATGGCGAAATTTTATAACTCATTCAAATTTGCATCCAGATATAGTTCAAGATGTGACCCAGAGATGGCGACATTCTATAACTCATTCAGACTTTCCTTCCCGATATAGTTCAAGATGTGACCCAGAGATGGCGACATTCTATAACTCATTCAGAGATTTCCTTCCAGATATAGTTCAAGATGTGACCCAGATTTGGCGACATTCTATAACTCATTCATATTTTCATTCCAGAAATAGTTCAGATGTGACCCTGATTCGGTGACATTCCGTAACTTATTCAAGATTTCCTTCTTGATATAGTTCAGATGTGACCCTGATTCGGCGACATTCCGCAACTTATTCAGATTTTCATTTATGATATAGTTCAAGATGTGACCCCTGATTTGGCGACATTCTATAACTTATCCAAGCTTGCTTCCAGAAATAGTTCAGATGTGACCCAGAGACGGCGACATTCAGTAACTTATTCCAGACCAACACATGCAGCAATCAGAGGACTCTCGCAATCCCCAAGCAGAGTCGAAGACTATCATTCTCAGTTCCCCACAGAATATTCGGATATTCTCCGGTGAAGATCTCCTCAAGACAGGATTCCCCAGTAGATTGGCATACAACCCAAGCTTCTGATTTCCCCAGCAGCAGCCAAGGATTTATTTTCCCCGGCGGCAGTCAAGATTCTTTTATCTTCAGTCGTCCAGGATTCATCTATCCTCAGCAAGATAGCTCATCAGCCTACATACACATTCATCACATTCATATCAACATACATTGCATCATGCATCATGACATTGCATACAACTAACTCTTTACCTTTTCAGGAAAGATCAGTCAACGAACTAAGACCATCATCTTCCGAGATTCATCCAGAAATAGTTCAGATGTGACCCAGACACGGCGACATTCTGATGCTTATTCCAAATTCACTCAAAGACAGTTCAGATGTGACCCAGACACGGTGACATTCTGATGCTTATTCCAAATTCACTTAGAGACAGTTCGGATGTGACCCATACACGGCGACATTCTGATGCTTATTCCAAATTCACTCAGAGACAGTTCAGATGTGACCCAGACATGGCGAAATTCTGATACTTATTCCAGGTTCACTCAAAGACCGTTCAGATGTGATCCAGACACGGCGACATTCTGATACTTGTGCCAGGTTCTTCCAGATGGTATCTATAAGCCCATCCCCCTATCCACCATCTCTCAGAAAGGCATCTATAAGCCCATTCCTGACATCACATTTGCTGATACTCCAGCATGTGAGTGCAAATTTCCGGGCACTCTAGTGTCCAATCTCATTTTACCCTCGAGTCACGAAAGGCAAACTTGCCAATCTAACTCTTCAGGTTCAAGAAGATTGAACAGGGGAAACTGTTGTACCCCAAAGTTTGCCCTCCCATTTTCTCAACATTTTCTCATCACAAGACCCTTGGAGCTCAAGATCCAGTTAAGGCTTCCTCTGCTCAAGACTTCTCCTTGCACTGTTGACCCAAACTAGGGTTTGTGTTTGCACAAAGATATTTTGACCTAAAATTCCTAAGATGACTTTCATGCTTCATGTTGGACTCCCAAGTTTATCCATACCAAGTTTCAAGTCTTGATTCCAAATTTTGCCCAGTCAATTGGACAGTTGACCTAGAAATCAACTGTATTGGGGAAAAAGTCAACTGTGGCCAATTGACAGTCAAATCTGATGAAAATTGACCCACATCAACATTATGAACTCACATGGACCATTTGATCAAGTTTGGATCACAATTCCACAAGAAATTTGATCAGATCACCAAAAGGGCAAAATGGTCATTTTTAGGGTTTTGACTGCACAAAGGCAATTTTTGACTGTTTGACCTAGCCAATGGCAAACCAAGCTCACATATGGACTCAAGGACCCCATAGAATTGTCTTGACATACTCAACAAGTTCAAAAGATCCCAAATGCACAAGATTGACAGTTGAATTTCCCAGTCAATTGATCAATTTTGACTGTATACTGAAAAGTCAAACTTTGACTTTTTGGTCAAAATCAAATGTCAAGATTCATTTTTCATCAAAACATGCCAAATCATGAAACTTGTTCATCAAGAAATCAAGAATTGCAAATTAGGGTTTGAAATGAAGATTTTTCATAACTTAGAATTTTTCTAAGTTATGAAAAAACCCTAATTTTTCCCTAACTTTGTCCCACTTTCTCACCAAGATTCATTTGGATTCAAGGAAAAGTCAAAACATGAAAGTTGTAGTCCATTGCAAAATCTACAACTTTGATTCACAAAGATTCCTCAAAAGAAGCTTGTAGCTCAAGTTACAATTTTTGGAACAAGGGTACCAAACCATTCTTAACTTAGAGAAATTTGACCTATTTTAGGCAAGGTTTTTACCTAACTTCAAGACCATTTTTCACATACTTAGACTTGGAATTTCAATTTGCATTTCAAAGATGGATTGTAGTACACATTCCAAGCTTTCCAAAATGTCCAAGAACTCATCAAACAACCTCATGGTTAGGGAGAATCGAATTTGGCAAGTTGGGAAAAATTCACTTTTGTTATGACCAATTTACATGTTCATACACTTGTGCCATTTTGAACTCAGCTTGCATTCCTTGATTACAGGTCCTATATCCCATTTGAACTCAATAATTTAATGCTAACTCATTGTGCCAAGACCTTATTTTGTGTGTTCAAGCATTGTATGCAAAACTAAGCCATAAATAGAAAAAGCAAATTATCCATTCTTGAAAAGTTGGACTTTATGTCAAATGAAAATCCAAGCAAGTACAGGGCAAATCCTTTTGGCATAAGTTTATGAACAAAACACACTGATCAAGGGAAAAGGTTGCAGCATAGATTGGGGGCCTGCATCAGTCTAGAACACCACTTGGACATTTGTTGCTTAAAGTTGAAGAAAACTAGCATAACACATGACAACTCTCATTTTCTGCCAAGACCAACTGAAGCAAACTTGTAAAACACATTCTAAACCTCCATCCTGACCTGAGACACAAGCCTATCACCTCCAATACCTCTCCATTCACAGAATCACCATTGAACTGCACAAAAACAGGGCATCCCTGCAGTTTGAGTGGCATAGTTCATTTCCATCGTGCATCTTGGCCAAAACCAGTTCAAACACTTTCCCTACCATCCATACAAACTGTCCAAAGCATTAGAAGTAGACTGTAACACCTCTAATCAGTTTGGCCATTTTCATTTCTTCCTCTTGCAGGTTGACTTCTGCAGCTTGATATAGAAGATTTCAAAGCATACTAAGTATTGGAATAGCATCCTCATACATCAAGCAAGCTATCCGAATCCTTATCTTGTCCTGAAAGCTCCTCCATTGCCAGACACGATTCCAACTGAACAGGTATGTTCATGAACTTCTATCTCTCAATGTAGGAAGAATTAGCTCTAAGTTTGTGAATGAAAAATGTCACGCTCATGTCCCTGAAACTATACATATCTTTACTTTCCATTTATTTTGCTTGTGCTATGAGAATTTGAGGTCTGAACATTGATAAAAAGTTAGGTTAAGATTTGGGAATGGAGAAATTCTCTCTCATTTCTGAGAGTTAGGATGAGTTCTTTACATGTCCAGAATCGTGGCTTGATGCTTAACATTTCTTATGTTGTAAGTTTGTGCTAAAAGCCCAGGAATCAGGATGTTTGAATCAATGTACAAAGCGCGCGTTTTTGACAAAGTTTCTGGCCAGAGGTTGAAGAAGGTCCTTTGGGCTGGGCTTGTTCTATTTTTTCTTATTTGCACCTCATTTTTACTTTTACACCCCCTAGGCCCATTATGCTTATTTTGATCATTTTTTGATTTTTTCTTTTTATTTCTGATTTGTTTATTTTTTCTCATAATATCAAAAATATAAAAATTATTTTTTAAACCATTTTTGTATTTATTAAGCATTTATTGGCTTAAATAGATATTTGTACATAAATAAATACCTAGATATACTTTTATTTAAAAAATACTAAAAAATAATGTAAACACATTTATTTTCTAATTTTTATTTTATTTTATCTTCTGAAAATATTTTATATAAAATATACTTTTTTTATAAATATTAAATATTATTATTTTGTATATATAATATATATTTAGTAAATAATACAAATACATATATATATTAGTATATTTAGGTTAAAAAAATACAAAATATATACATTTTTATTTTTATTAATATTTAACACTAAAAATACCTTTTTGACAAATATACTTCATTTTTTATTTTATTTTTGTACATAATTAATAAACATTGTATATATTAAATAATAAATACATTTTATTTATAAAATTAGGGTTTTGCCCTAAATACATAAAAACTCCAAAAATTAATACTTTTTATTTTGTTTATTTGACATATAAAAAACACTTTTTTTTCATACATATAAATAAACATTTAATTCTTTTCATTTAAGATTAAAACAATGCTTAATAATACATTAAATTCACATTTCCGCACTTGTAAATAAACAATACACTTACACTTACACAATACATTACACATTTGAAATATATTTGACAATTGCTATTTCTATACATTGATTTACATTATTTACATTTTATCGCAATTAGATTTGGTTGTAAATTATTGGACACTACATTCTTAAAGTCTTATCCCCATTTGTGAATTTGTACCCCCACTCCCGGATACTATTTGTAATAGCGTAGACTTTAAATTCTTGCAATTTACCGCTTTCAAATTATACCATGGTTAGACCTAGGGTTTGCATGTACATAAAATCAAACGCTAAGATAACCTAATGCAAAGACAAATACATGAAATCAATACACAATCACACTTGCACCCCCTAGGGTAATCCCACATGTTGCCTTACAAAATGGGCCATGCTTGCACGTCGAGTTTCTTTGGCAAAACAAATTCAAATGATCATAAGTCCCTCAATGACGCTTTCGAAAGTTGCCTAAATGGAATGATCATAGTCCCTCCAAGGAAAAATTTCCCAAAGATACTTGGCACCATTGCATTCATGGTCCATACGATGACCCGCGCCCGTCCCGTTAAACATCCTAAACGCAAGATTGTCCACCAAATTCAATGGTGGAACAAAATTGTTAAAAAGGGTTAAAAACATAGGAGAAATCTTTGAGAAATATAGGGGTAGACAAAGCTCTTAATTACTTGAGATCAACTTTCAAAAACACTTGCCTTCTTTTCAAAAAAATCACACTCCACAACACTTTCAAAACAAACTCTTCAAAAACATTTGAAACATCTTTTCGAAAAGATACACACCTTCGTATATACTCAAACACGAGTCATTACATTGGTTGCCTAAAACAAGGCATCTCTTTCAAAAACATTTTCAAAAACACACACACACACACCAATTTCAAGCAATCGAAAATCAAGGCAAGTGATCTAAAAAACCAAGTAACTAAGAGCCCCTGGATAAGCATGGATGAAAAGGGTGCTAATACCTTCCCTTTCCATAATCTACCCCCCGAACCCACGAAATATCTCAAAAGGTTTTTGCTGTGCTTTTTAACCTTTCCTTTAGGATAAAATAAAAAGTCGGTGGCGACTCTTGCTCAACCGAACAAGTGCAAATACAAACGCAAACCTCAAGTCAGTTCTCCCACCGTATCACAGGCGGCTTAGGCAAAAAAGAGTGTCTCGGTAGGCTGAAAACCCGAAAGGGCGGTGTGATACGGTGGGAGAACTGACTGTGGTTTTTGCGTTTGTATTCGCAAATGTTTCGGTTGAGCAAGAGTCACCACCGACTTTTTATTTTATCCTAAGGAAAGGTTTAAAAAAGCACAGCAAAAACCTTTGAGATTTTTCTTGGGTTCGGGGAGTAGATTATAGAAAGGGAAGGTATTAGCACCCTTTATATCCATGGTTATCCATGGGCTCTTAGGTACTTGCTTAGATCAACTTGCCTTGGTTTTCAATTGTTTGAAATGGTGCTTGGTGTGTGGTTTTGAAAATGTTTTGAAAAGATGCCTTGTATAGGCTACCTTTGTAACAATTCTTTACTCGAATGTTTTACAAAAGGTGTTTTGTCTTTTGAAAAGATGTTTCAAGGTTTTTTGAAAGTTTGTTTTGAAAGTGTTTGTGAAGTGTGGTTTGAAATTAGGCAAGTGTTTTCTTTGCAAATTGACAAGTACTTAAGAGTTATCTACCCTAAAGTTTTCTCAAAGATTTTTGTCATGTTTTAAACCTTTTGGCAATTTTGTTCCACCATTGCATTTGGTGGACAATCTTGTCTTAGGAGGTGAAAGGGACGGGCGCGGGTCATCGTTTAGACCATAATTGCAATAGTGTTAAATGTCTTTGGGCAATTTCTCTTTGAAAGGGACTTGATCATTTTAAGCAACTTTTCGAAAGCGTCATCGAGGGACTTATGATCATTTGATTGTTTGTTTTACCCAAAGAAACCTAACATGCAATATGGCCCAATTATTTGAAGGCAACAAAGTGGAATACCCTAGGGGTGCAAGTGTGAAATGTGTTGTCCATTTTCATGCTCATTTATCTTGAAATTAGGTCAAACTATTTTTCATTTGTTTTATTTGCATACAAACCCTAACTCTAGCATAGTATATTTAGAAAGCGATAAAGTGCGAAATTTAAATTCCTACACTATTACAACACAATAATATGGGGAGGGGGGGTACAAATGTTTCAAATGGGGATTATTTAGACAAGAAATTAAACCTAGCTATTACACCATTTTTCTTAAAATATTTACAAGATAAATAATTGCATAATTAAATGGAAATGAAATAAATATGCAAAAATGTAAAAAGAATTTTTATGTGTATGAAAAAGAATATTATTTATGTGGAAAAAAGAGAAATAAAAAGGTATTATTTTTTTGAATATTTCCATATTTAGGGCAAAACCCTAATTTTAATTAAAAGGTATTAATTATTTAATATATATAATATTTTCTATTTATATACAAAGAATAAAAGAAAAATGAGGTATATTTGTAAAAATGTATTTTTTAGCATTTAATATCAATAAAATAAAAATATGTATATTTTGGTATTTTATCCTAAGTGTATTAATATATACATATTCATTTATATCATTCATAAAATATGTATTATATATACCAATCAATGATATTTAATATTTAATAAAAAAAAGTATTTTTATTTATAAAATATTTTCAGGAAGTAAAAATAAGATAAAAATGTATAAAAATATATTTGTACTATTTTAATATTCTAAACAAAAAGTATATATTTATTTATTTATGTACAAACTAAAAGAAAAAATCAAATAAATATCTAGTAAATTCAAAAATGATGAGAAAAAATATTTTTATATTTTTAATATGCTGATAAAAAATAAATGAGTCAATTAAAAAAATAAAAAGTCAAAAACATTAAAAATAAAGCAAATGGGCTCAGGGGGGTGTGAACCAAAAAGCATGGTGTGAATAAGAAAATAACTCAGGCCCAGCCCAAGAAGACATTGTCTTCAACCTTCAGACAAAAACAGTTCAAAACGCGCGCCCTTCTTCTCAAACTTCTAACTCCTGATTCCTGGCTTATTAATGAAAACTCATAACATAAAAAATGTTCAGCATCAAGAGACGAATCCAACCATATGCAGAACTTGATCGAACTCTCTAAGATGAGGGAGAATTTCTTCTCCCCCAAATCCTAACCTAGATTTTCTGCCATTTTCAAACCTTAAATTCTCACAGCTCAAGCAAAAGAAATGAAAAGTAAAAACATGTACATGTTCAGTGGCATGAGTAGAACATTGTTTATTCACAAATTTAGAGCTAATGATGCCTAATAAGAGAGATAGAAGTTCACCAAAATACCTGTTCAGTTGAAGTTCTATCTGGCAATGGGGAAGCTTTCAGTGCAAGGTGATGATTGGTATAGCTTCCTTGAGGTCCAGGGATGCTATTCCAATGTTTACTTTGTCTTGAAAGCTTTTGAATCGTGCTAGAGCACTTCACCTGTAAAACAAGAAACTGAAAATGGTGGAACTGGTTAGAGGGATTACAGGTCATGTTTCAAGTCATGGTTAGCTTGCATAGATGCTAGGGAATGTGTGTGAACTGGTTTGGGCAAGAGAGCTTGAGGGAAATGGAAGATGGCACTCAAACTGCAGGTCTGGCCCTATTTTTGCAGTTTGAAGGTGATTCTGAGATTGGGAGTGTATGAGAGATGTTAGGGTCGTGTACTAGCTTGGTTATGATGTCCTGGATGTGTTTTACAAGTTTGCTTCAGTGTTTGTAAGCTGATATGAGAATTCTGTTACAATATGCCAAGTTACTTACACTTTAAGCAACAAATGCCCAAGTTGTGTTCTAGGTCAGTAGAGGCCCCCTAATGAGCTGCATAATCCCTCCTTGATCAGAGTGTTTTGCTCATAATCTTGTGCCAATTGGATCTCATTTGTACTGCTTGGATGTTCAATTGGACATAAAGTTACCTTTTGCAAAAATGGAAGAAATGCTTTATCTATAAATGGATTAATCCTTTAGGCAATGCTTGAACTCATGAAACAAGGCCTTGGCACAAAGGTTTTGCATTGAATTATTGAGTGTCAAAGGGTTTTAGGACCTGTAATTTAGCACAAACTATGCTGACTTGAAAATGGCTTAAGTTATGAACATGCTTATGATCAATTCAAAAGTGAGTTTTGGCCATATTGTGAAACTCGATTCTCTCAAGTTATGAGGTTGTTTGAGAAGTTCTTGGACATTTTAGAAAGCTTAGGATGTTACTACAATCCATATTTGAAATGCAAATTGAAATTCCAATTGGAAGTGTATGGAAAATGGCCTTGAAGTTGGGTAGAAAACCTTGTCAAAATAGGTTAAAATTTCACTAAGTTAAGAATGGTTTAGTGCCCGTATTCAAAAATTTGTAACTTGAGATACAAGCCTCAAATGGGAAAACTTTGTGAATCAAAGTTGTATATTATGCAACAAGCTACAACTTTCATGTTTTGACTTTTGTTTGAATCCAAATGTATCTTGGTGAGAAAGTGGGGCAAAGTTGGGAAAAAATTAGGGTTTTTCATAACTTAGAAAAATTCTAAGTTATGAAAAATTCTAATTTCTAACCCTAATTTGCATTTTGTGATTTCTTGGTGAACAAGTTTCATGATTTGACATGTTTTGATGAAAAATGAATCTTGACTCTTGATTTTGACCAAAAAGTCAAAGTTTGACTTTTCAGTATACAGTCAAAATTGATCAATTGACTGGGAAATTCAACTGTCAATCTTGTGTACTTGGGATCTTTTGAGTTTGTTGAGCATGTCAAGATAATTCCATGGGGTCCTTGAGTCCATATGTGAGCTTTGTTTGCCATTGGTTGGGTCAAACAGTCAAAAATTGCCTTTGTGCAGTCAAAACCCTAAAAATGACCATTTTGCCCTTTTGGTGATCTGATCAAATTTCTTGTGGAATTGTGATCCCAACTTGATCAAATGGTTCATAGGAGTTCATAATGTTGATGTGGGTCAATTTTCATGAGATTTGACTGTCAATTGGCCACAGTTGACTTTTTCCCCAATACAGTTGATTTCTAGGTCAACTGTCCAATTGACTGGGCAAAACTTGGAATCAAGACTTGAAACTTGGTATGGATAAACTTGGGAGTCCCATATGAAGCATGAAAGTCATCTTAGGCATTTTAGGTCAAAACATCTTTGTGCAAACACAAACCCTAATTTGGGTCAACAGTGCAAGGAGAAGTCTTGAACAGATGAAACCCTAACTGGACCCTGATCTTCAAGGGCTTTGTGATGAGAAATCAATGAGAAATGGGAGGGCAAATTTTGGGGTACAACAGGCGGTCTAGGCAAAAATTAGAGACATAAATAGAATAAATTTTCCCAGTAGGTTGAAAACCCCCAAGGGCAACCTAGGCAAAATTTAGGTATTTTCTGGCAAGTAACTGCATTAGACAAGACTTGATCAATGGGGCAACAATCTGCTCGGATCTTACTACTCTTCAACCAAAGTTTAGGCTCAGGAATTCAAAGTTGCTAGAGAGAATGGTAGTCATTGTAATTCAATGTATATTTTCCAATATATATTACCATGTTCCAAACTTTGTAATCATCCATGGAGTCATGCCATTTTCAGGCTACCATTCTATTAATAAAATTTGAGCCTTTTATCCAATTCTTTATAATTCTTATTTTATTCAGCCTATAAAGATTTCATTTATTATTGATAGTAATGATCAAAGAAAACAGATTAAAAATAACAAAATTATTTTTGAAAAGAATTTACAAATTGCTTTAAATTTTGTGATACAAGGAGGACAAGATTAGTGATTTCAGAGACGGATAAACTCAAAGGTTTACGTAAAATTAAGACTCTATCCAAGTTTCCCCAATGAAGGATTCACTCATTTGGTAAAATTTTTGTCTCTCAGTACATGCTGAGATTGGACTCATTTGTGAAACATCTCCTTTCGGTAGTACTAACATTTGTTTGTTTGCTCGGTAGTCAGGCAAGGGCAATGTCTTATTAAAGAAGTGTTAAATTTGTTATCAACTTTTTGGGTTTTCTCCCGCCGAGTCCTGGATCCTATTTAAAATCCCCATAATTTTTTCTTCCTTTACTTATTGAAATTCCCCAGGTGATGCTGAGACGAGATATTTTTCTAAATTTGTTGCCCTGTGAGGTTTTCGTACTTCCTCCCCAGAGAAGTTGGTGCAATTATCACTATCATTATTGAGAATGTATCTTGAAGTATTCTTCACCAATATAGTGTTATCCTTCCCAATAAAGTCATTACGTCATCCCCAATTGATGTCTCAATAAGGTGATATTGTTTTTTCCAGTGAAGTTAACCCTGGAAGAAGTATGAACTTCAAACATTTTGTTCCCCCCGAAGTTTGTATTGTTTCCCAGTAAAAGCTCAGAGGAAGATGTTAGATCACCGTTTTGTTTGATCTTATGCCTCCTCAACGAAGTTAAGCTATGGAATAAGGATTTGTTTCCTTGGTTGGTGCTTACTATCTTATGTAATTTCCATCATGTTTATGATTTAGCCGAGTATTAATTGTACCCATTTTGGTCTTGTGTGTATCCCTTGTGTTATATGACTGTTTTGTCAGCATACACATGATAACATTCATACCTTCATATCAGCATCATGCATGATCATTGCTCAATTGCGTTTTTTAATATCTTATTGTATATTATCTAGTTTTACAAAGTTATGTTAATTTCTCTCCAATAGGGTGTTAACCTTAAGCAAAAATGTATATTCCTTCAACTTCCCCACTGAGTTATCCCTCGTGGGAGAATTTTTGTTTCAGCCTTCTTTTCAGCTCGTTGTCTGGATGGAATGGGATTCCTTCTTGAGTTTATTTCTCAGGAGATATATTTTGGTTGACTTCTTCATTCTGGTTTATTTCTATTTGGAGTGGATACCCTCAGCAACATTATTATTCGGATCTTGGCAAGCTTTGAGCTTTATTTTGATAATGTGTATTTATTTTGCACAATAAGATTTTATCCCCTCAGCAGGAATTTATTGGCATTTCTCTAGGAAATTTCATCTCTTTCCCCAGGAATCCATATTTCCCTCCTCTAGGAAAGTCTTTATTGCATTTCATCTGTTGTACCCCAAAATTTGCTCTCTCACTTTATCAAGATTCTCCTCACAAGACTTCTTGGACTCAAGACCAGATTAGGGTTTGCTCAGCTCAAGACATCTCCTTGCACTGATGACCTGGAATTAGGGTTTGAGTTTGCACAGTGATTTTTGGACTTTCAATGCCTCATGTGACTTTCATACTTCATGTTGGACCTATAAGATTGCTCATACCAAGTTTCAAGTCTTGAATCACATTTTTGACCAGTCAATTGGACAGTTGACCTAAAAATCAGTTGTATTGGGGAAAAGTCAAACCTCATAATTTTTGATCCACATATGAACCATTTGATCAAGTTTGGACCATAACTCCTCAAGAAATTTGATCAGATCATCAAAAGGGCAAAATGGTCATTTTTAGGGTTTTGACTAGAGAAAGGCAATTTCTGATTTTTCACCTAGCCAATGGCAAATTGGGTTCAAGCATGGTTTCAAGGACTCAATGGCACCATCTTGACCTAATCACAAGGTTCAAAAGATCTGAAATGCATTGAATTGACAGATGAATTTTCCAGTCAACTAATCAAAAATCAACTATACACTGAAAAGTCAAACTTTGACTTTTTGGTCAAAATCAAGTGCCAAGGGTCATTTTTCATCAAGATGTGTCAAAACATGAAACTTGTTCACCAAGAAACCTAATTTTTAAAATTAGGGTTTAAGTTTGAAATTTTTCATAACTTAGAAATTTTCTAAGTTATGAAAATATCTTATTTTTTCCCAACTTTTTCACCATGATGCAATTGGATTCACACAAAACTTCCAACATGAAAGTTGTATTCCTTCATGAAATCTAAAACTTTGATTCACAAAGTTTTCCCAAAAGATGCTTGGATCTCAAGTTATGATTTTGTGAATAGGGGTCCATGAAACTTTTAACTTTGTGAAATTTTGCCCTAGTTTAGGCAGATTTTTGACCTAACTTCATGGCAACTTTTCACCTAGTTCCAAGTGGAATCTCAAAATTCATTTCAAAGATGGATTGTAGAGAATGTTACAATATTTCCAAAATGTCCAAGAACTCTCCAAGATCATTTATGGTTAGGGAGAATCGAAGGAATGAAAATGACAAATTCTCACTTTTGTCCAAGGCATTTTGCACCATGTTACAACTTGCAAATCAGTTTGAATCATGCTTGTACTTGCATTATAGGTTCTAATCCTTTTTACACTCCAAAATTGAATGCAAATACAATGGTTAATGGCATTGTTTTGATCTTTGAAGCTTTGTACAAGGGTTTAATCCAAAAATGGCAAAAAGGTTACATTGCTACTTTGATAAAGCACACTTTATGCAATTTTGTTTATCTTGAGCATTGAACCTGATCTATTTGTGCAAACAAGATCCATAAACATCAGAAAAGGTTTACCAACTCTCAGCACGCCTTGAGCTAGCCTGTACAGGCTTTGAGCTTTGTCAACTCACCTTTTCTTCAAAAGCAAGTAAGCTTTCAAAAAGTCCATAACTTGAGTATCTGTTAAAACCAAGTCTTGGTAACATTTCAAACGACCTCAACATATTGTAACAAGCAAGAAACACAATTTGCCAAGCTCTCAAACACCCCAAAACACAAAATCACAAGTTCTTGCCCAAACAGGGCATCTTCTGCAGAACCACTTCCAAAACATATTCCACTCGTGCGTTTTGCTTGAAACCACTTCAAACACACTCCATATATCACACCTAAGCTGTCCAGGCTATTGTCCAACAACTGTAACCCCTATTTCGTGCTTCACCATTTTCAATTTCTGAGTTTGCAGGTTGACTTCTACAAGGAGATTCAAGCCATTTCAAAGCAAGCTAAGCATTGGGAAAGGTTGAGGGAATTTCAAGCAAGCTCACAAGTACTTCAAGCCTCACTCAAAGTTGCTACATTTCCATAACCAAACTCAACTGAACAAGGTAATTTTCAAAGTTCTATCTCCCTATTTAGACATCATTAGGTTTAGATTTGTGAAGCAAAAATGTAGTCCTTAATGTCCTTGAGCTGTACATATGCATAGTTCTTATTTATAGTAACTGAGTTAGGAGAATTTGGATGATGAACATGCTGAAAATTTTAGGTTAAAATTTAGGGCCACTGAAATTCTCTCTTTCCTTTGAGAGTTAGGTCACAAATGGATATGGTTGGAATCGTGATTGAAAATGATATAACTTTCATGTTGTAAATTTTTGATTTCATGCAAGCAATAGAGAGAACAGGATTCAAGCACAGAACCAGGGCGCGCGCGTGTTTGTTCAGAGGACATGGATGAAGTGAAGTGGGTCTGGCACGTTTGGGCTTGTTTCTTTCTGCACCCACCTTTTGCTTTCTACACCCCCTTGACCCATTTGTTTTATTTTGGTATATTTTTCATTTCTTTTATATTTTCTGACTTTATTTTTTTTTAAACATTGAAAAATCTCAAAAATATTTTCTTATTTTTTGTATTTTATTTTATTATTTTTATTTTTTTGGGCATAAAAATAGTTTATTAACAATAATATAACTTATTTTTCTAGATAAAACTTGTAAAAAATACAAAAATATTATATTTTTTTATTTATATTATTTATACACTTAAAATAATATTTTCTCACAGTATTTTTTTTAAACATTTTTGTATATATTTTTATTTATTTTCTTGTACATAAATGAAATAAATAATAATAGAATATATATTTTCTTTAAAACAAAAATTATGGTTTCTTCACCCTTTCAAAAATAATTAATATTTTTTTTTATATTTTAAGACATAAATAATTTTATTTTACATACATAAAATAAATACAAAAACATTTTGCATATTTATAATTTATTGCATATTTAAATATTTGCTTATTTATTTATTGTATATAAATTCAATTGGGTTGTAATAGTAAATTAGGGTTTTATTTTGTGCAATATCCCCCTATTCAAACCTGTACCACCCTTCCCATAATATTGTTGTAATAGTTAGATTTACTTTACGCAATTTACCGTATTATATGCATGATAGTAAATTAGGGTTTTGTATGCAAAAGACCAAAAATCAAACAAATAGCATGACTTAATACAAGACAAAAATGCATGAAAAATGACAACACCTTGCACACAAGCACCCCTAGGGTTTCATCCACTTTGTTGCCTTAAAATGGACATGATATGCATGCTAGGTATCTTGGCAAGACAAAATCAACCAAAACAAAAAGATCATAGTCCCTCGATGACGTTATCAAAATGTTTCCTAAAAACAAATGATCTTAGTACCTAAAACTTGCTAAGATACTTGGCACCATTGTTATCATGGTCATACGATGACCCACGTCCGTCCCGTTTAACATCCAAAGATAGGGTTGTTTACCAAATACAATGGTAAAACAACAATGTCAAAGGAATAAAAATGTGTAGGAAATACTTTTGATTAGGGTAGACAACTCCTAGTTACTTGATCAAACTTGCAAACCATCCTTGCTATTTTAAAAAACACAACACATTTCAAAACATTTTCCAAACAAACTTTCAAACATTGAAACATTTTTCAAAAGACAAACACCTTTGTATACATTCAAACAAGAATCATTACAAAGGTTGCCTAAACAAAGACCTCTTTTCAAAATACTTTCAAAACCACACAAAGCACCATTTCAAACAATTGAAAAGCAAAAGCAAGTGATCTAAAAGAAGTAACTAAGAGCCCATGGAAAACCATGGATGAAAAGGGTGCTAACACCCTCCCTTTTCATAATCTACCCCCCGAACCCAAAAATAATATCAAAGGTATTTCCTGTGCTTTTTTACCTTTCCTTTTGGATAAAATAAAAGTCGGTGGCGACTCTTGCTAAATCGAAACATTTGCGAACAAAATATGCAAAACCTCAAGTCAGTTTTCCCACCGCATCACAGAACTGGTGACTCTGCCGAGGACAATTATAAAAGTGGGGTTTCCTTAGGGTTTTAGATCACCTTTACATTCTTATCTTGCTTGACTTTTTTGCTTTACACTTTGGTTCTATTGTTTGTGTTTGAATCCTCTACTCGGATTTTGGAAACATTCATAGGTAAATAGCAATACGTTGTGGAAACTGTGCGGGGTATACCGATATTGTTGAAGCAATAACTATATTAGTGTGACATATTTGTGGGTACCGATAGCCTTTGAGTTAATCAAAGAGAATACGGGGCCGCTAAGTGATGTCATGAAGCACTAATAGACTTTTAGAACCTTTACTTGACCAACTTGGCCTTTTAGGATGTAGTGAGATGACCGGCTTTGGTGCAGTCCGAAGTTGGTAGATACTCGATACTACACTCATTGAGGGTTGTTTTCTTGGAATATTTCGGTCGCCAGTAAAGTGGCTAAATTGAAACAATGAACGCAGAAAATAATCCAGTGATATTGAGCTCCTTAGAACCCGGTTACTATTTATAGGACAGGTTGAGCCAACTAAACTTCAAGAGGGTACTTACCTATGAAACCCCATGCAAGCCTGGAACTAGGAACTTGTGTGATTTGTTTGTACATACATACTTGTGCATAACATCATTGACATCATGAAGCATCATATGCATCCACTAACCATTTCAAGGATTTGGATTTTCATCTTTGTTCCTGTTTTGTAGGTAATGGATTCACTTCGCAGGAAAACAATTCAAGTCAACCTTGTAAGAATTCCTCCTCAACTCAAGGAGTTGGCTTCAAGGATTACTGAGAATTATCCATTCACCGAGAGGCATGGTCGTCTTCTCAACTTAGTCAACACCAACACTGAGGAAGACATGGTGAAAGTTCTCTTCCAGTTCTTTGACCCCCTACACCACTGCTTCACATTTCCTGATTACCAGCTGGTGCCTACTTTGGAGGAATTTTCTTAACTCTTGAGGATTCCTATTCTCCATCAAATACCTTTCAACGGTACGGAAAGAGATCCAAAGCCTGAAGATGTTGCTCAAGCCCTACACTTGCAACCATCAGATGTCACAAATCATTGGGAAACTAGAAGTGGTGTCAAGGGTTTCTTGGCAAAGTTTCTGTTTGAGAAGGCCCAAAGCTGCTGGAATTCATTAGACTTACAAGCTTTTGAGTAGATAGTAGCTCTTCTCATCTATGGGATGGTCTTGTTCCCCAATACTGACCAACTTATAGATGTAAGTGCTATCAAAATCTTCATGGCTCGCAACCCGGTGCCTACATTGCTTGGGGATATCCTCCACTCTTTTCACACTCGAACAATGAGGAAAAGAGGTGTTCTCATGTGTTGTACTACTCTACTGGCAAGATGGTTTATTTCTCATCTTCCCCAATCAGTTTTGAAGAATGAGCAAGGTTTGAGGTGGTCACAACGGTTGATGACCCTTACACATTCAGATATCCATTGGTGTTCTCGATCAAAAGAGAATGTCATCATCATTGACCATTATGGAGAATTTCCTAATGTCCCTCTACTTGGTATTAGGGGAGGCATTACCTACAACCCTTGCTTGGCTCTGAGACAATTTGGGTATGCCCGAAGGGATGGCCCACATGACATGCTGATTCCAGACTTGGTTTTTGACTTCGACAACGACGATCAAGGACTTCGACAAAGGTTTATCCGAGCTTGGAGAATTCCAAACAAGGTGGACAGTAAGACCTTGGGACACAAGAATTCCACCCCCCTTGAGCCTTATCTCAAGTGGGTACGAACCCGCACCCAGAGTCTTATGATGCCTTACCCCTACATTCTACCTGTAATTATAGAGCCTGTTATGGAAGGAGAGGTTCCATACACCCTCCTACATCCTGACATGCCAACATCACTTGAAGATTTACAAAGGAGTTGGATACAGCTCAAGGGAGAGCGCGATACTTTCGAAGCCCAATTCTACGCAAGCGAGAAGAAGGTTTTGGAACTTACTCATCAACTTCACGAAGAGTAGACTCTCAACACCTACATTGCACCAAAGAGGATGCGCAACGTCTTTTTACCTTAGAATTTTGTATTATTTTGCCCATGGGGCATTAATGTACTAACAAATTCTATCTTATTAATATGACGTGTGTTTCTTTTTTGTTTAAAACAAATTTGAATTTCTGAATCCTTGAATGCATTACATGAATACATATCATTCATCATATGCATAAACAGGTCTTCACACCAAGTTTCCTTATCTCTCTGCTGTTTATTTTAGCAAGATCGATATTGAGCAGACAATCAAAGACTTGCAAGCGCAAAATTCACAATTCCAACAGCTACTTCTGACCTTGGCCAAGGGGCAGGAGGAGCTCAAGACTCTACTAGAGAAGGAAAAAGAGAAAAAGAAAAAGAAGAGGGTTGGTGTGGCTACCTTGGGCAGAAGATTTGAAGGTCAAGCCAGAAGGGTCTTGGATTTCCCCTCAACATCTGATGAAGGGGTAGGAAAAGGAAAGGGAGCTGCAGTGCCATATGAGTCTGAGGAAGAAGAAGAAGAAGAGGATGAAGACTATTCTGAACAACAGTACCCTCCTGCAGATGACAAATATAAGAACTTGGAAGAATGTCTGGCAGCTATGGAGGTATAGAGAGTGCCTGGGCTGGACTTTGAAGATTTAGGGCTGCTCTCTAGAATTGTAGTCCCTCCTAAGTTCAAAGTACCCCTGTTTTCTAAGTACGATGGGGTGTCTTGCCCAAAGGTGCACCTACAATCTTATGTCAGGAAAATTCAACCACATTCTTCTGACAAAGACCTGTGGGTCCATTTCTTCCAGGACAGTTTATCGGGAACACAGCTGGATTGGTTTTACCAGTTGGAGAGGTCTGATGTGCATAATTGGGAAGATTTGGCGGCCACCTTCTACAAACAGTATCAATATAATGTGGACTTAGCACCAACCCGTACTCAATTATAGAGTATGGGCATAGTCTCGAATGAAGGTTTCAAAGAGTATGCCCAGAAATGGAGAGACTTGGCGGGACGAGTACAACCACTATTATCTGAAAGAGAGCTTGTAGACATGTTCTTGGGTACACTGTCAGGTCCCTTTTTCAATCACCTGATTAGAAGTTCGTCTGCGGGGTTCACCGAGTTGATTGTAACTGGTGAGAGAGTTGAAGCCGACATAAAAAGCGGGAAAATTCAAAAAGATACATCTGCTTCCGCTGCCATCAAAAAGACTTTTTTAGTAAAGAAAGAAGTCTCAGCTGTCTACTCCCAAAGAGGTCAAGGAAGAGTTGAGCGCCGGCCAGCGGTGGGGGCCGTGATGATTCAGAAGTCTGCAGCTGATCATCCTAGAAACAATCAACCCAGAACCAACCAAGCAAGGGTGGAAAGGCCTGCACGACAATTCACCCAGATAAACATGACTCCTACTCAGGTGCTACCCCATCTCTTGAAGTTAAACCTTGCCAGTATGAAAGAGGCCCTGAAGAATTCGAATACAACTTCTCCTTTCTACCATTCGAAGGCCAAGTGTGCTTATCATTCAGGGAGTATAGGGCACGACACCAACAATTGTTGGGCCCTCAAGAATAAGATTCAGGATTTGATAGATGCTAAAGAAGTTAAATTCGACGCCCCTGAAAAGCCGAATGTAATCTCTGCTCCAATGCCAAAGCATGGCCACAATGCCTATGCTGTTGAAGAAGATCTTTTTGTTGTTACCGTTGATGATTTGATGACTCCGCTACCAATAATCAAGTTGAATTTGCTAAAGGCTTGGATCTTCCCAGGTTGTGAAGAAGATTGCTGCGTTTGTTCATCCTTACCAACCGACTGTCCACAATTGAAGTTAGGCATCCAATGCCTAATGGATAACCAAGAAATCCTTTTTGAAAAGACTCCTGTTACACCGACTCCTGTCAATGATGTTTCAATAATAACCATATCCTCCAATCTTTCTAAGGTCTCCAAAATACCTGTTAAGATTATATCCGCTCCAAAGCCCGCACCTTTGAAGATAACCATGCCCGGGCCCGTCCCGTACAAGTCCGACAAATCAATACCGTGGAACTATGGTGGAGAGATCTTTTACCACTGTATTAAACAAATTGAATCAACTGAACAGAGTTATGATGAAGAGGCTTCTGACATTGGAAACATTGATGGGACGAGCAAAATCACCCGCAGTGGAAGAATTTTATCTCCGGAGATTGCCCCTCCAAAGGCAATCTTTGGACCCTCAGTTGCTCCTAAGGTTACCCCTGCACCGGTCGACATATCTGCGAGAACTCCAATCATTGAAGAGGTTGTAACTCCTGTGGTTGTCCCCTCTGCTTCTGCTGATGATAGAGGGAAAGGGATCCAAGAGAAGCCCGCCAGGACGAGGGCTCAGCCATTGGTCATCCCTGAAACCTCTCAAAAAGAAATGGAAGAGATTTTGAAAATAATCAAGAAAAGCGATTATGATGTTGTGGAACAATTGGGGAAAACCCCCTCAAAGATCTCTATGTTGGCCCTGCTGCTTTGTTCAGAGGCTCATGCTAAAGCTTTGATCAGATTTTTGAAGACGGCCCATGTGCCACAGGAAACCTCCGCAAATCAATTCCAGGAATGTGTAGCTAGCTTAACAGCTGACAATGGTCTAGGATTCTCCGATGTCGATTTAACATCTAAAGGGAGAAAACATAATGACGCTTTGCATGTCTCGGTGGAATGTAGATGGACTACTCTAGCACACGTACTGGTAGACATTGGTTCTTCGCTGAATGTCTTGCCGAAGAAGGCCTTGGATAGGTTGGATTGTGAAGGCCTAACACTGAAACCCAGCAACATCGTTGTCAGAGCCTTTGATGGTTCTAAAATGATGGTCCACGGGGAGGTGGACATCCCAATTAAAGTAGGAACTGAAACCTTCAACTCCATATTCTACGTGATGGACATCCGTCCTTCCTATTCTTGCTTGTTGGGAAGACCCTGGATTCATAATGCTGGAGCCGTCACTTCTACTCTGAATCAAATGCTCAAGTACCATGTCCAGGGGAAAATTATAACTGTTCATGGCGAAGAGGAATACATGATAAGCCATCTAAATTCTTTCCGCTATGTTGAATTGGATGGCGAATTCATCGAAACCCCCTTTTAGAATTTTGAAGAGATACCTCAGGAAGTTGCGGCAACCAAGACAGTGGCTTCTATACCCATGATTACAAGACCTCCGCCTATGATGTCGTTTCTCAAAGATGCAAAGGCTGTGATTGAAGAAGGAGGAAGCACAATCTGGGGGCAGCTTCTCGACTTTCCATTCAAGGCAGACAAATTCGGCTTGGGATTCACTTCTTCTGCTCAAAAGGCTGTGCGTCGCTCCCGTGCCGGAGGGCCACCTGTGAAGATCACCCATCATGGAGTCAATGTTTTGGAGGAGATTGAAGAGGAGAGCAACTTGGAAGACTGGATTTTCCCTACTGTTGACGGAGGACTGTGCAATTGGGAAGCAAAAGACTTTATTTCGATTACTTTCATACCGCAATAATTTATCTTTCAAACATTTCTGTTGGTTTGTAATAATTCTCAAACAATTCGTACACTTTTAACCTTGTGCCTTACCCGAGGCATATAGGTCCATTTGTAAGGGTTTGATTTTTCATCTTCATATGCCATTTTAATGAATCATGGACGTTTTCACATATAAACTTTTGTGTTCATTGTCTTTCTTTTTACATTTTATTTGTTTAAAGGTGGCTATCCCTTACACACACCCACACTTACAAATGCAGGTACCCTTCCATTCCAGATTCCATGGGTTACAATTCTGCTATGGCCTTCAGTGACTATGAAGATCTGGTCTACCACGCCAAATACGAAGGTGAGGAAGATTGTGAGGTGCCAGGAGAATTGGCTAGACTGCTACAACAGGAAGAAAGGGCTATTCTACCTCATGAGGAGCTGTTAGAGACAACCAACTTGGGTACTAGGGAAGACAGAAAAGAAGTTAGAGTGGGTGCCAACCTAGAGCCAAGTGTCAAGGAAAGCTTGATTCAGCTGTTGAATGAATATGTTGAGATCTTCGCCTGGTCATACGAAGACATGCCGGGACTCGATACAGACATTGTGGTTCACCGTCTACCCATAAGAGAAGACTGTCCACTAGTTAAACAGAAAGTCCGCCGCATGAGGCCCAACATGTCAGAAAAGATCAAAGCCGAAGTTATGAAGCAGTTCAATGTTGGATTTCTTGCTGTTACTTCCTATCCATAATGGGTTGCTAACATAGTGCCCGTGCCTAAGAAGGAAGGCAAAGTCAGAATGTGCGTGGATTACAGAGACTTAAATAGGGCCAGCCCTAAAGATGACTTTCCACTACCGCACATTGACATCTTGGTTGACAATACAGCTCAACACAAGGTATTTTCTTTCATGGACGGATTTTCAGGTTACAACCAGATCAAAATGGCACCTGAAGACATGGAGAAAACTACTTTTGTTACACAGTGGGGTACGTTCTGCTACAAAGTGATGCCATTCGGACTGAAGAATGTCGGGGCAACCTATCAACGCGCCATGGTAGCTTTGTTTCATGATATGATACATCATGAGATAGAGGTCTACGTAGATGACACGATAGCCCGATCATAGACGGAAGAAGAACACCTCGACCATCTGCAAAAGCTGTTTGTCAGGTTGAAGGAGTACAAGCTCAGACTGAACCCTAACAAGTGCACTTTCGGAGTCCGGTCTGGTAAACTCTTGGGTTTCATCATCAGCAACAAGGGCATCGAGGTTGATCCTGCCAAAGTCAAAGCTATACAAGAAATGCCTTCTCCTCGCACTGAGAAGGAGGTTAGAGGTTTCTTGGGAAGCCTAAACTACATTGCTAGGTTCATCTCTCACCTAACATCTACCTGTGAACCAATCTTCAAGCTGTTGAAGAAAGATCAGGTGGTTAAATGGAATGATGACTTTCAAGTTGCTTTTGATAGAATCAAGGAGTATTTGCTAGAATCTCATATCTTGATGCCACCCGTCGAAGGAAGACCACTAATCATGTATCTGACTGTCCTAGAGAATTCAATGGGGTGCGTATTGGGCCAACATGACGAGTCTGGCCGAAAAGAGCATGCCATTTATTACTTTAGCAAAAATTTTACCGACTGTGAGACCCGATACTCACTGCTCAAGAAAACTTGTTGCGCTTTGGTATGGGCTGCTCGCCGGCTAAGGCAGTATATGTTGACTCATACCACTTTGCTGATATATAAGATGGATCCTGTTGTACCCCAAAATTTGCCCTCTCTTTTCATCAACATTTTTCTCATCACAAGACTTTTGGAACTCAAGATCAAGTTAGGGTTTGCTCTGCTCAAGACCCCTCCTTGCACTGTTGACCCAAATTAGGGTTTGAGTTTGCACAGGGATGTTTTGACCTAAAATGCCCAAAGTGACTTTCATGCTTCATGTTGGACTCACAAGTTTATCCATACCAAGTTTCAAGCCTTGATCCCAATCTTTACCCAGTCAATTGGACAGTTGACCTAGAAATCAGCTGTATTGGGGAAAAAGTCAACTGTGGCCAATTGACAGTCAAACTTCATGTTTTTTGACCCACATCAACATAATGAACTCACATGAACCATTTGGTCAAGTTTGGATCACAATTCCACAAGAAATTTGATCAGATCACTAAAAGGGCAAAATGGTCATTTTTAGGGTTTTGACTACACAAAGGCCATTTTTGACTGTTTGACCTAACCAATGGCAAACCAAGCTAACATAGGGACTCAAGGACTCAATGGCATTGTCTTTACCCATTCAACAAGTTCAAAAAGATCTCAAATGCATAGGATTGACAGATGAATTTTTCAGTCAACTGATCAAAATTTGACTGTATACTGAAAAGTCAAACTTTGACTTTTTGGTCAAAGTCAAGTGCCAAGATTAATTTTTCATCAAGACATGTCAAATTATGAAACTTGTTCATCAAGAAACCTAAAATTGCAAATTAGGGTTTAAAATGAGAAAATTTCATAACTTAGAATTTTTCTAAGTTATGAAACTTCCTTATTTTTTTCCTAACTTTGTCCCATTTTTTCACCAAGATGCAAATGGATTCAAACAAAACTTGAAACATGAAAGTTGTAGTCCATTGCAAATTCTACAACTTTGATTCACAAAGTTTTCTCAAAGGAAGCTTGTATCTCAAGTTATGATTTTTGGAACAAGGGTGCAAAACATTTTTAACTTAGAAAATTTTTGACCTATTCTAGGCAGGATTTTTGTCCAACTTCTTGGCCACTTTTCACATGGTTCCACTTGGAGTTTCAATTTGCATTACAAAGATGGATTGTAGTACACATTCCAAGATTTCCAAATTGTCCAAGAACTTCTCAAACACCCTAATGGTTAGAGAGAATCGAATTTGCAAAGATGGGCAAAATTCACTTTTGTTCTTGGCCAAAGCATGTTCATAACATTGGCATTTTTCAAATCAGCATGGTTTATGCTATCTTGCAGGCCTCTAAACATCTTTAAACTCAATAATTAAATTCCTAACCATTGTGTTCAAGCATTGTTTTGTGCATTTGGTCATTACACATAGAATTATCCCTTAAGTAGAAAAAGCAAACTTGCCATTTTTGAAAAGTAGTGCTTTATGTCAAATACCAAATCTTGGAGGCATGGGCCAGATCTTTGAGGCAAGAGTTTTTACACATATCCCACTGATCAAGAGAAAGTGCTGCAGCATGCTTGAGAGCTTGGTACAGGCCTATATCACAACTTGACATTTCTTTGCTTACATTGGAAGAAACATTGCAAAACAACTCCAACTCTCATTTTCCTGCAAGCATAAGCTAAAACAAACTTTGTGAACTTCTTCCACACATCCTAACTGACCTAAAACACGATTCCTTCATCCTCAATACCTCCTCATTCACCAAATCATAGTTTTGCTGCAAAACAGGGTACCTGCTGCAGATTGAGGTCCATAACTCAATCCACTCGTGCGTTTTGGCCAAAGCTTGTTCAAACACATTCCCTACCATCCACTGAAACTATTCCAAGCCCTAAACACCAACTGTAACACCCCTAACCTCATCTGCCATTTTCATTTTTCAGTTTTGCAGGTGAACTTCCATAGCACGATTCATAGTGATTCAAAGCAAGCTAGGTGTTGGAGAAGCTTCCTTGGACTTCAGGCAAGCTATACAGAAGCTCAAACTCCATTGAAGTTGGCCACATTGCTGTACACGATTCAAGCTGAAACAGGTAAAACCATGGACTTCTATCTCTCAATCTAGGAAGAGTTAGGCTTAGGTTTGTGAATGAAACATGCTCTACTCATAGCCCTGAAGCCATACATATGATCACTTTTCATTTATATTAAGTATGCTGTGAGAATTTTGGCCATGAACATTGAAGAAAAATTAGGTCAGAAATTGGAGATGAAGAAATTCTCCCTGGATTCTTAGAGTTAGGTCAAGTATTTTATATGTCTGAATTCGTCTCTTGATGCTCTATAATATTGGTGTTATGAGTTTTGCATGAAAGTCCAGAAATCAGGAGTTAACTTTGGTACAAGAAACGCGCGTTTTTGTTTGTTCAAACAATGCTGAAGGTTGAAGATGACTGGCTTGGGCTGGGCCTGAGTCAGTCCTGCTCTTTGCACCCCCTTTTCCAATTTACACCCCCTGGCCCATTGTGTGAAATATTTATCATTTTTGACTTTTTCTTTTTGATTCTGACTTAATATTTTTTGCTCAAATATAAAAAATATCAAAAATATTTTTCCATACATTTTTGCATTTATTTGACATTTATTTGTTTTATTTAGCATATACATGTAAATAAATATATTTCCTTTTTATTCAAAACACTAGAAAATAATACAAAAATATATATATTTTTTAGTTATTATTTTTTATTTACATTTTGAAAACATTCTCTTAAAAATGCAATTTTGTAAATAATTAATTTTTTTTTGTATATACTTAGCATATTTAATATATATATATATATATATATATATATATATATATATATATATATATATATATATATATATATATATATATATATATATATATATATATATATATATATATATATATATATATATATATATATATATATATATATATATATATATATATATATATATATATATATATATATATATATATATATATATATATATATATATATATATATATATATATATATATATATATATATATATATATGCTTATACATATTTTATTAAATATTTAGGACAAAAATATGAAAATAATACATTTTTATTTTTATTAATATATGACATCAAAAATACCTTTTTAACCATATACTTTTTATTTTGTGCATAAATTAACAAATATTGTATATAATTAATAAATAAATACTATTTGTTCAAAAACTAGGGTTTTGCCCTAAACCATAAAAATATTCAAAATTTGACCTTTTTTATTTTTGTTTATATTTTACATTGAAAAATACTTTCACATACATAAAAAATCATTTTGTGCATAATACATTTTGCATATTTATTGTATTTATTTTTATATTGTACAATTAAATATTTGTATATTCGATATGGATGTAATAGCTTAGAATTTAATTTCTTGTCAAATATCCCCAAATTCAAACTTGTACCCCCATCCCCATAATCATTGTTGTAATAGCTTAGCATTTAAATTTCCGCATTTAAAAGCTTTCGAATTATGCCATGATAGACTTAGGGTTTGTATGCAAATGAAACCAACAAATAGCTTGACCTAATTCAAGATAAACATGCATGAAAAACAAATACAATGCACACTTGCACCCTTAGGGTTACTCCACTTGTTGCCTTCAAAAATGGGCCATGTTTGCATGTCAAGTACTTTGGCAAAACAAAAACAAATCAAATGATCACAGTCCCTCGATGACGCTTTCGAAGTTGCCTAAACAAAATGATCATAGTCCCTCAAGAAAATTGCCAAAAACACTTGACACTATTGCATTCATGGTATAAACGATGACCCGCGCCCGTCCCGTTAACATCCTAACACAAGGTTGTTCACCAAATACAATGGTGAAACAACACTGTTAAAAGGGTTAAAACGTGAGAAAGATCTTTGAGAAATTTAGGGTAGATAGCTCTTGGTTACTTGACCAACTTGCAAAACAAATCCTTGCCATTTTTCAAAACACACTCCACAATACAACTTTCAAAACAACTTTCAAAAACATTGGAACATCTTTTCAAAAAGACACACACCTTTGTAAAACATTCAAACAAGAATTGTTACAATGGTTGCCTAGACAAGGCATCTTTTTTAAAACATTTTCAAAACCACACACACAAAGCACCATTTCAAACAATTGAAAAGCAAAGGAAAGTGATCTAAGCAAGTAACTAAGAGCCCATGGATAACCATGGATAGAAAGGGTGCTAATACCTTCCCTTTCGATAATCTACTCCCCGAACCCATGAAAACATCTCAAAGGTTTTTCCTGTGCTTTTTAACCTTTCATTAGGATAAGATAAAAAGTCGGTGGCGACTCTTGCTCAACCGAAATATTTGCGAAAACAAACGCAAAACCCAAGTCAGTTCTCCCACTGTATCACAGAACTGGCGACTCTGCTGGGGACCGTTTTAAAAGTGGAGTAACCTTAGGGCTTAGATCACCCTTTTGCATGACTAATTGTTTGCTTTGATTGCTTTACATTTTGGTTCTCTTGTTTGGGCTTGAAATCCTACACCCGGATTTGGGGAAACATTCATAGATAGCAATACGTTGTGGAAACTGTGTGGGGTATACCGACACGGTTGAAACAATAGCTATATTAGTGCGACATATTTGTGAGTACCGGTAACCCTTGAGTTCAATCAAGGAGAGTACGGGGCCGCTGAGTGATGTCACTAAGCACTAATGACCTAGAACCTTACTTGACCATCTTGTCCTTTTATTAGGGGTAGTGAGATGACCGGCTTTGGTGCAGTCCGAAGTTGGTAGATACTCGATACTACACTCATTGAGGGTTGTTTTCTTGAAATATTTTGGTTGCTAGTTAAGTGGATAAACCAAAACGATGAACATGGAAAACAATCCAATGATATTGAGCTCCTTAGAACCCGGTTACTATTTATAGGACAGGTTTTTAAGCCAACTACACTCAAGAGGGTACTTACCTATGAAACCTCATGCAAGCCTGAAACTAGGGTTTTTGTGTGGCTTGCTTGTACATATGTTTGTGCATACATCATGAACATCATAAAGCATCATATGCATCCACTAACCATTTCAAGGGTTTGGATCTTCATCTTTGTTCCTGTTTTGTAGGTCATGGAAATTCTTCGCAGGAAAACCATCCAAGTCAACCTTGTGAGAATCCCTCCTCAACACAAGGAGCTTGCATCCAGAATTCCAGAAAGCTCTCTCTTCAGTTAAAGACATGGTAGACTGCTCAGCCTAGTCAACACCAACATTGAAGAAGACATGGTGAAAGTGTTGTTCCAATTCTTTGACCCCCTTCACCACTGTTTCACATTCCCTGACTATCAATTGGTGCCTACTTTGGAGGAATTTTCTCAACTCCTGAGAATTCCTATTCTTAATCAACTACCCTACAACGGAACGGAAAAAGAACCAAAACCTGAAGATGTTGCTCAAGCACTACACTTGCAACCATCTGACATCAAGGGGCATTGGGAGACTAGAAGTGGTGTCAAAGGCTTCTTGGCAAAATTCTTGTTTGAGAAGGCACAAGAGTGTTGGAATTCCCTGGATCCGTAAGCCTTTGAAGAGATTGTGGCACTCCTTATTTATGGGTTGGTCTTGTTCCCAAATCCTGACCAACTTATAGATATCAATGCTGTCAAGATTTTCCTATCCAGGAATCCCATACCTACATTGCTTGGGGACATCCTCCACTCATTTTACACACGAACAATGAGGAAGAGAGGTGTTCTCATGTGCTGTACTCCTCTCCTTGCAAGGTGGTTTATTTCTCACCTTCCACAATCTGTTTTGAAGAATGAACAAGGATTAAGGTGGTCACAACGATTGATGACCCTCACACATTCTGATGTACATTGGTGTTCTCGGTCCAGAGAAAATGTCATCATCGTCGATCATTGTGGTGAGTTCCCTAATGTTCCATTACTTGGCATTAGGGGAGGCATTACCTATAACCCCTGACTAGCTTTGAGACAATTTGGATATGCACGGAGGGATGGCCCTCATGACATGCTGATCCCAGACCTAGTTTTTGACTTCGACAATGATGCGCAAGGACTTCGCCAAAGATTCATCAGAGCTTGGAGGATGCCTAACAAGGTAGATAGCAAGACACTAGGGCACAAGAATTCCATCCATCTTGAGCCTTACCTTAAGTGGGTACGAACCCGGGCCCAGAGTCTTATGATGCCTTACCCTCACATTCTCCCTTTGATTAAAGAGCCTGTTAAGGAAGGAGAGGTTCCATACACCATCCTATATCCTGACATGCCAACATCATGGGAGGAAATGCAAAAAAGTTGGATCCAACTCAAGGAAGAACGAAATACTTTTGAAGCCAGCTTCTACGCCAGTGAGAAGAAGGTTTTGGAGCTTACCCATCGACTTCACGAGGAGGAGACCCTCAACACTTACATCGCACAAAGAGGATGCACAACATCTTTTTACCTTAAGAAGTTTTTTGTAATATTTGGCCCATGGGGCATTTATGTACTGACAAAATTTCTTCTTATTAATATGACGTATGTTCTTTTTGCAACAATTTTGAATTTCTAAATCCTTGAATGCATTGCATGAATAAACATATCATTCATCATATGCATAAACAGGTCTTCACACCAGGTTTCCTTATCTTTCTGCTATTTATTTCAGTAAGATGGATCTTGAACAGACGGTCAGAGATCTACAGTCACAAAACTCGCAGTTTCAACAGCTCCTTATGACTTTGGCAAAGGGTCAGGAGGATCTTAAAGCACTGTTAGGGAATAAAGAGCAAGAAAAAGGAAAAAAGAAGAAGAAAAGAGTAGGGGTAGCTACATTGGGAAGAAGATTTGAGAATGAAGCTAGGAGAGTTCTTGAATTCCCCTCCACATCTGATGAGGGGACCAGTAAAGGAAAAGGGGCCGCATTACCTTCTGAGTCCGAGGCTGAAGAGGAAGAGGTTGAGGAAGATGAAGATTATTCAAAGCAGCAATACCCGCCAGCGGACGACAAATACAAAAACCTGGAGGATAGACTGACAACCATGGAGCTGCAAAGGGTTCCCGGGCTAGATTTTGAAGAATTGGGATTGATTGCTGGGATTGTGATCCCTCCAAAGTTTAAGGTGCCAATTTTTGCAAAATATGATGGGCTGTCTTACCCGAAGATGCACCTGAGGTCATATGTCAGAAGAATTCAACCTCATACATCCGATAGAAATCTCTGGGTACACTTTTTCCAGGACAGCTTGTCCGGTACACAGCTAGATTGGTTTTACCAGCTTGAGAGGTCAGAAGTGCATAACTGGGAAGACTTGGCAGCTGCCTTCTATCGCTAGTATCAATACAAGGCCGACTTGGCGCCAACCTGTACTCAGCTACAGAGTATGGGGATGGCCACAAATGAGGGATTTAAAGAATACACCCAGAAATGGCGCGACTTGGCCGGAAAGGTGCAACCACCGCTTTCAGATAGGGAGCTAGTTGATATGTTCTTGGGGACCCTATCTGGCCCTTTCTTCAACCATTTGATCGGGAGCTCTTCCGCAGGGTTTACCGAATTGATTATGACTGGCGAACGGGTGGAAGCTGGTATTAAGAGTGGGAAGATTCAAAGGGATGCCTCTGCCTCCACAACTATTAAGAAGCCATTCCCAGCCAAGAAGGAGGCAGCTGTTATATACTCTCAGAAAAGATCGGGAAGAACTGAGCACCGACCGACTGTGGGGGCCGTGATGATTCGAAATTCATCAAGTGATCAGCCTCATAACAATCAGTCCAGACCTAATCAGCAACGGGTAGAACGGCCACAACGGCAGTTCACCCGCATCAACATGACGCCTGCACAAGTTCTTCCCCATTTGTTGAAGCTAAATCTCACCACTATTAGAGAGGCGCCAAAGATTGTGAATACCATTTCCCCACATTATCATCCCAATGCTAAATGTGCCTATCATTCTGACAGCGCCGGACATGACACCAACGATTGCTGGGCGCTTAAGAATAAAATTAAAGATTTGATAGACGCAAAGGAGGTTGAGTTCGACGCCCCTGAGAAGCCAAACGTAATTTCCGCTCCAATGCCAAAGCATGGTCGCAATGTCCATGCTATTGAAGAAGATCTGTTTGTTTCTACTGTTGATGATCTGATGACCCCACTGTTGACAATCAAGTTGAATCTGTTGAAGGCTGGGATTTTCCCAGGTTGTAAAGAAGATTGCTACTTTTGTTCCTCCCTACCAATCGACTGTCCATTATTGAAGATAGGCATCCAACGCCTAATGGACAACCAACAAATTCTTTTCGAAAAGACTCCCGTTACTCCAACCCTTATCAATGATGTTTCAATAATTACCATTTCCACCAATCTTTCCAAGGTCCCCAAAAGGCCTGTTAAGATTACATCCGCTACGAAGATTGTTCCCTTGAAGATAACCATGCCTGGGCCCGTCCCATACAAATCTAAAAAATCGATACCGTGGAATTATGGTGGAGAAATCTACTACCATGGTGTTAAACAAATTGAGATAACTGAAGAGAGCTCTGACGAAGAAACTGCCGACATTGGAAACATTGCCGGTACGAGCAAGATTACCCTAAGTGGGAGAATTTTCTCTCCAGAGATTGCCCCTCCAAAGGTAATCTTTGGACCCTCAGCTGCTGCCAAGGTTACCCCTGCACCGATAAAACTATCTGCAAGAATGCCAATGATTGAAGAAGCTGTTACTCCTGTGGTTGTCCCTCCTGCTGCTGCTGATAAGGGGAAAGGGATCCAAGATGAGCTCGTCAGGACGAGGGCTCATCCATTGGTCATCCCCGAAACCTCTAAAAAAGAAATGGAGGAGATTCTGAAAATAATTAAGAAGAGTGATTATGATGTGGTAGAGCAACTGGGGCAGACCCCCTCGAAGATCTCCATGTTAGCTTTGTTGCTTTGTTCGGAGGCTCATGCCAAGGCCTTGATAAGGTTTTTGAAGACATCCCATGTACCCCAGGAAACCTCAGCCGATCAATTCCAGGATTGTGTAGCCAACCTTACCGCCGACAACGGCCTGGGTTTCTCTGATGTTGACCTGACTCCGAAGGGAAGAAAGCACAATGAAGCATTGCATGTGTCAGTTGAATGCCGAGGAACTACTCTCGCCCATGTCTTGGTCGACACTGGTTATTCTCTAAACGTGCTGCCTAAGAAAGCTCTGGACCGGTTGGATTGTGAAGGCTTGGAGCTGAAACCAAGTAATATCATTGTCAGGGCCTTTGACGGGTCTAAAATAATGGTGCATGGGGAGGTCGACATTCCCATCAAGGTAGGAACTGAAGTGTTCCACTCAACATTCTATGTGATGGACATCCGCCCATCATACTCTTGCTTGCTAGGAAGACCTTGGATTCATAATGCTGGGGCAGTCACTTCCTCCCTGCATCAGATGCTGAAATACCCTGTCAAAGGAAAAATCATAACTATACACGGTGAGGAGGAGTACATGATCAGTCATTTGAATTATTTTCGGTATGTGGAAGTGGACGAAGAATTCATTGAAACACCGTTCCAGCACTTTGAGGAAGTTTCTCCCGAGGTGGCAGTAGCAAAGGCAGTAGTTGAGGTACCCAAACAGGTGGCCAGGATGGCATCTCTGAAAGACGCAAAGTCTGCAATGAAGAAGGGAAAAAGCACGGCGTGGGGTCAGTTGGATGACTTTCCTCACAAAACAAACAAGTTTGGGTTGGGATTTACCGCTGCGGGGCAAAAGGCTATGCGTCGCTCAAAAATTGAAAAGACACCCATCAAGATTTCCCCTCATGGAATCAATGCTTTATAAGACGAAGACGAAGAGGGTAACATTGAAGATTGGATCTTCCCAACCATTGAAGGGGGACTGCACAACTGGGAGGCGAAAGACTTCGTTCCCATTACTTTCATTAATCAGTAATTTATCTTTCGAACATTTCCTGTTGGTCTGTAATAATTACTTTTAAACAATCTGCACACTACTTTTCACCTCATGCCTTGCCCGGGGCATGTAGGTACATTTGTAAGGGCTTGATTTTCCTTCATAATCATATGCCATGTTTAATGAATCATTGGACGTTTTTCACTTATAAACTGCTGTGTTCATTTTATTTCCTTTTGCATTTTTGTTTGTTTAAGGATGGCTATCCCTTACACACACCCACACTCACAAATTCAGGTACCCATCCACTCCGGATTCCATGGGTGACTATTCTGTTGTATCCTTCAATAACTCTGAAGATTTGGTCAATCAGGCTGAGTGCGAAGACGACGAAGATTGTGAAGTACCGGGAGAGCTAGCCATACTTCTACAACAAGAAGAAAGGGCCATCTTGCCTCATGAAGAGTTGTTGGAAACTGTCAACTTAGGAATAGAGGAAGACCGGAAGGAGGTACAAGTGGGTGCCAATCTGGAACCAAGTGTCAAGGAGCGCTTAATACAGCTGCTGAATGAATACGTTGAAATCTTCGCCTGTTCTTATGAAGACATGCCGGGTTTAGACACAGATATCGTGGTTCACCGTCTCCCTACAAGAGAAGAATGTCCACCGATCAAGCAAAAAGTCCACCGAATGAGGCCCGACATGTCTGAGAAGATCAAAGCTGAAGTAATGAAGCAATTCAACGCTGGTTTTCTGGCTGTTACATCCTATCCACAATGGGTTGCTAACATTGTGCCAGTTCCTAAAAAAGACGGCAAGGTCAGAATGTGTGTGGACTACCGGGATTTGAACAGGGCCAGCCCTAAAGATGATTTTCCGCTACCACATATCGACATCTTGATTGACAACACGACTCAGCACAAGGTTTTTTCCTTCATGGATGGATTCTCGGGCTACAACCAGATCAAAATGGCCCCCGAGGACATGGAGAAAACAACCTTTGTTACACAATGGGGTACCTTCTGCTACAAGGTGATGTCGTTCGGACTGAAGAACGCAGGGGCAACTTATCAACGCGCCATGGTAGCTTTGTTTCATGATATGATACATCATGAGATCGAAGTTTACGTAGACGACATGATAGCTCGATCACAAACAGAGGAGGAACACCTTGAACATTTGCAGAAGCTGTTTGCCAGGTTGAAGGAATACAAACTCAGGCTAAATCCAAGTAAGGGCACTTTTGGAGTTAGGTCTGGTAAACTTCTGGGATTTATAGTCAGCAACAAAGGCATTGAGGTCGATCCAGCAAAAGTGAAAGCTATACAAGAAATTCCTGCTCCCCGTACTGAAAAGGAGGTTAGAGGATTCTTGGGATGCTTGAACTATATCGCCAGGTTCTTCTCTCACCTGACGTCTACCTGTGAGCCAATCTTTAAGCTATTAAAGAAAGATCAGGTAGTCGAATGGAACGATGATTGTCAAACTGCTTTCGATAAGATCAAGGAGTATTTGCTAGAACCTCCTATTCTGATGCCACCCGTCGAAGGAAGGCCGCTGATCATGTATCTGACTGTTTTGGACAACTCAATGGGGTGCGTATTAGGCCAACATGACGAGTCTGGTCGAAAAGAGCATGCCATTTACTACCTTAGCAAAAAGTTTACCGACTGTGAGACTCGCTACTCACTGCTCGAGAAAACTTGCTGCGCTTTGGTATGGGCTGCTCACCGACTAAGGCAGTATATGTTGACTCACACCACTTTGCTGATTTCCAAAATGGACCCGATCAAATATATTTTCGAGAAGCCTGCTTTATCTGGAAGAATCGCTAGATGGCAAATGATCCTGACTGAGTATGACATCCAGTATACTACCCAAAAAACTATAAAAGGGAGTGTACTAGCTGACCATCTAGCTCATCAAGCTATCGAAGATTATCAATCCATGAGATTCGACTTCCCGGACTAGGACATCATGACTTTGGACAACATTGAAGGTAACGGACCGTATGACGGACCTGAAAATGGATCCCGATGGACCCTGTACTTTGATGGTGCTTCAAATGCACTTGGAAATGGTATCGGTGCGGTACTCATTTCCCCGGAAGGTTGCCATACACCTTTCACGGCCCGACTTTGTTTCAGCTGTACCAATAACATGGCCGAATATGAAGCTTGCATCTTTGGTCTCAAGGCTGCTATAGACTTGGGGATCAAATCTTTGGTCGTATTTGGGGACTCGGCTTTGGTTATCAGTCAAATCAAAGGAGAGTGGGACACCAAACATCCTAATCTTATCCCATACAAAGAACATGTTTTGACATTGCTGCCTCATTTCGAGCAGATCACCTTCGAGCACTTCCCGCGAGAAGAAAATCAGCTTGCAGATGCTCTGGCAACAATGTCCTACATGTTTAAACTCAACTGGGATAACGAGGCTCCCCAAATCACCATCGAGCAAATGGATGAACCTGTGCATTGTCATGAGATTAATACCGAGGAAGTAGTGGAACAACCCTGGTTTCACGAAATCAAAAGGTATCTCCAGACTAGAGAATATCCCGAAGGAGCTTCCGTAAATGACAAGAAGTTCCTAAAGAGATTTGCTTCCAAGTTCTTCCTGAGCAACGACATCCTCTATAAACGCAACCATGATTGTGTTTTACTCCGATGTGTAGACAAAGCTGAAGCAGAGTTGATCATGACTGAGATACACAACGTCACATTTGGCACCCACTTGAGTGGACATACGATGGCTAAGAAGATTCTAAGGGCAGGCTATTACTGGTCTACCATGGAAGCTGATTGCCATCAACATTCCCGTACTTGCCACAAATGTCAAGTCTACGCTGACAAGATTCATATTCCTCCTGTTCCTCTCAACGTTCTGACAGCTCCTTGGCCATTCGCAATGTGGGGCATTGACATGATTGGAGAGATCAAGCCCACGGCATCCAATGGACATCGCTTCATCCTGGTCGCTATTGACTATTTCACCAAGTGGGTCGAAGCAGCTTCTTTTTCCTCCGTTACAAAAAATGTGGTTTCCCGCTTCATCAAGCAAAACCTCATATGCCGGTATGGTGTCCCCGACAGGATCATCACAGACAACATAACCAATCTGAACAATACTATGATCACCGCTCTATGCGAACAGTTCAAGATTTATCATCACAATTCGTCTCCCTATCGGCCGAAGATGAACGGTGCTGTTGAAGCCGCGAACAAAAACATCAAGAAGATCATTCAGAAAATGACAGTTACCTACAAGGACTGGCATGAGATGTTACCGTTTGCTCTGCATGGATACCGTACCACGACACGTACTTCAACAGGGGAAACCCCATTTTCTTTGGTATATGGCATGGAATATGTTCTACCCATGGAAGTTCAGATCCCTTCTTTAAGGATTATGAAGGACTCTGGTTTGAGTGAAGACGATTGGATTCAGACCCGACTTGATTAACTCAATTTGATCGACGAGAAGCGACTCACTGCTGTTTGCCATGGTCAGACGTACCAAAAACGGATGATCAAGGCTTTCAACAAGAAAGTCAGACGTCAAGTATATCAAGTCGGAGATCTCGTAATCAAGCTGATTATCTTGCCGCAAAGTGATCCCAGGGGCAAATGGACTCCTACTTACGAAGGACCATTTGTAATCAAGAGCATATTTTCTGGTGGTGCAATGATTCTGACCACCATGGACGGCGACGATTTGCCGCACCATGCGAACGTAGACATAGTCAAAAGATACTACGCATAAAACAACCCGACAAGTCGAAAACCCAAAAGGGTGACTTGGGAAAAAATGGGCATCCCGGTGAACCGAAAACCCGAAAGGGCGGTTCAGGAAAAAGTTAGGGATAAAACAAAAAAATCTGTACACCCGGCAAGTTGAAAACCCGAAAGGGCGGCTTGGGCAAAAAGGGGTTTCCCGGTGGATCGAAAACCTGAAAGGGAGATTCAGGCAAAAGTTAGGGAATTAAAGCGTATGACTATGTCTCGTAGGATCACTTTAAGAACAATCTCTTCATCAACAAACTCCGAGGTTCTGATCAATCCAATCATCGGCGGACGAAGCATTGAATGGACAAGATATTCAGAGTTGTGAAGGCTATAACAGAATGGAATCCTATGGAATTGTTACACATAGCCATCTTTATTTTGTATAAAATTTTCACTTTTTTACAACAACATCCTCTTACTAGGATGCCTGTCTCCTTTGTACAAAGATACTCATAAAAAGCTAATACAAATACTTTTCCAAATACAGAAATTTGTTTTGTCTTCCTTTTGCTTTTTACACTTATGTTTTATTTGAGGAACGTCCAATGTTTTGTTAAATAGGCATATGCATTTGAACATAATCATCTTCTTACAAATCAAGAAAGATGATCGCTGATAGGTTGAAGGTACAAATAGATATCTTGATGCCCTTTTAGAAAGAATCCCCAGCGGAATTAAACTCCAAATTCCTCAACAAAGTTAAAATCCAGAACTTAACAGAGTTAGACATCAGGATCCTCAGCAGAACAAAAGCTTTCTCAAAGCTGTTTTCCCCCAGCCTAGAGAGCTTTCCAGAACTTAATTCCCCTCAGAGTTAAGTTTCAGCATCCCCAGTGGAGCCCTAAAATATGAAAATCCTATCCTTAGCGGAGCTAAAACTTCCAACTATCAATCCCCAGCGGAACCAGATTAGTGAACATTCTCCCACAGAGATACTTCCCATCAGATTGAAGATTCTCAGTCTCACTCCTCCAGCATGAGTCTCCCAGGTTCTGAACTCCCCAATAGAGATCATCAGAATTCTCATTCCCCACAGGTCATCAAGGATTTTCAATCCCCAGCAGTGGTCATAAAATCCCTCAACAATTGAAGATCTTGCTCCCCAAGCAATCAGCATTCAGCAAGGATTTCTCACCCTCAGTAATCAAAGGGTTTTCAATCCCCAGCTCCGATTATGGGTTTATTTCCCCAACATTTGTCAAGGGTTTATTCTCCAAAACAAATCACATTTCAATTTGATTGGTCGTTCAAAAGTTCCTTCATCACCTGTTGGAAGTCACGGTCGTTAAAGATCAAATTCTCACAAGAGTCAAGTTATGAAGCCCGAATTCGACCGGATAGTATTTTGATCTCTACAGCATATTGTGAAGCCCAGATTACGACCGGATAACAATATCAGACCGCCGCGAAGCCTGGATTACGACCAGATAGTCGTATCTCCTAAAAGCAAGCTATGAGACCCGGATTCGACCGGATAATAGTTTAATCCCCAACAAGCTATTGTGAAGCCTGGATTACGACCAGATAACAGCAAAGAATACCATGAAGCCTGGAATCGACCAGATAGTGGTACATCTTAAATTCAAGCAATAAAGCCCAGATTCGACTCGATAGTATCTTGATTCCTCCAAAGAATACTACGAAGCCTGGAGTCGACCAGATCGTGGTATATCTTTAACACAAGCTGTGAAGCCCGGATTTAACCGGATAACAGCTCAACAAGTTATTGTGAAGCCTGGATTACGACTAGATGGAAATACAAGTTTCTGTGGAGCCTGGATTACGACCAGACAGCAGCCAAGAATACTACGAAACCTGGAGTTGACCAGATAGTGGTATATCTTTAACACAAGGCGTGAAGCCCAGATTTGACCGGATAGCAGCTCAACAAGTTATTGCGAAGCCTGGATTACGACCAGATGGCAATACAAGTTTATGTGAAAGCCTGGAGATCGACCAGATAATAGTTAATCGTTAACAGAATGAAGATTCTGATCCTTGAAGTCTCAGAAGATTGGTATACTCCCAGTTTCTGACCCTAAACAGAATGAAAACTCTCATCCTTAAAACCCCAAGAGATTGGCATACATCCTTGAAGGAAGATTCTCATTTTTGGCTTCCCCAGTAGATTGGCATACAACACGAGCTCCTGATTCCCCAACAGCGGTTCCAGGACTTCTCATTTCCAACAATCCCCTGCAGCAGTCAAGGATTCACTTTCCCCGGCAATCAAGATTCTATTACCTCCGGCTATCCAGGATTCATCCATCCTCAGCAAGACGGCTACTCAGCTTACATGCGCATTCATGACATTCATATATCATAAACATTGATATAACATATATTGCATCATACATTTCATGCAGCATAACTTCGTGTTTCAGCTAATATTTTACCCTTTTCAGGATAATATTAATAAGCTTCAACTCAAATATCTGAAAACAGTTTACGGATTCTCCAAACACGGATGTTAATTTATCGCTTGTTCAGACTCAGCTTTTGAAAACAGTTTACGGACGCTCCCCAACATGGATGTTGATCTATTGCTTATTCAATTTCAAGACTTCTGAAAATAGTTTCTGGATTCTCCAAACATGGATGTCAATCTATTTGCTTGTTCATACCCCCAGTTCAGAGATGTTCCAAAACATGGACACCTTTCTAATACTCATTTCTTTCACCTACAACATACATTCCAGATGGCATCTTTAAGCCCATCCCCCAACAAGATTTTGTCACATCTCCAGATGGAATCTTTAAGCCCATCTCCAAATGGCATCTTTAAGCCCATTCCCGCATCCATGTTTTGACGAGTGCAAATTTACGGGCACTCTAGTGTCCAATCTCCTTTTACCTTCGAGACGCGAAAGGCAAACTTGCCAATCTAACTCTTCAGGTGCAAGAAGATTGAACAGGGGCAACCGTTGTACCCCAAAATTTTCCCTCTCTTTTCATCAACATTTTTCTCATCACAAGACTTTTGGAACTCAAGATCAAGTTAGGGTTTGCTCTGCTCAAGACCCCTCCTTGCACTGTTGACCCAAATTAGGGTTTGAGGTTGCATAGGGATGTTTTGACCTAAAATGCCCAAAGTGACTTTCATGCTTCATGTTGGACTCACAAGTTTATCCATACCAAGTTTCAAGCCTTGATCCCAATCTTTACCCAGTCAATTGGACAGTTGACCTAGAAATCAGCTGTATTGGGGAAAAAGTCAACTGTGGCCAATTGACAGTCAAACTTCATGTTTTTTGACCCACATCAACATAATGAACTCACACGAATCATTTGGTCAGGTTTGGATCACAATTCCACAAGAAATTTGATCAGATCACCAAAAGGGCAAAATGGTCATTTTTAGGGTTTTGACTGCACAAAGGCCATTTTTGACTGTTTGACCTAACCAATGGCAAACCAAGCCCACATATGGACTCAAGGACTCAATGGCATTGTCTTTACCCATTCAACAAGTTCAAAAAGATCTCAAATGCATAGGATTGACAGATGAATTTTTCAGTCAACTAATCAAAATTTGACTGTATACTGAAAAGTCAAACTTTGACTTTTTGGTCAAAATCAAGTGCCAAGATTCATTTTTCATCAAGACATGTAAAATTATGAAACTTGTTCATCAAGAAACCTAAAATTGCAAATTAGGGTTTAAAATGAGAAAATTTCATAACTTAGAATTTTTCTAAGTTATGAAACTTCCTTATTTTTTTCCTAACTTTGTCCCATTTTTTCACCAAGATGAAAATGGATTCAAACAAAACTTGAAACATGAAAGTTGTAGTCCATTGCAAAATCTACAACTTTGATTCACAAAGTTTTCTTCAAGGAAGCTTGTATCTCAAGTTATGATTTTTGGAACAAGGGTGCAAAACATTTTTAACTTAGAAATTTTTTGACCTATTCTAGGCAGGATTTTTGTCCAACTTCTTGGACACTTTTCACATGGTTCCACTTGGAGTTTAAATTTGCATTACAAGGATGGATTGTAGTACACATTCCAAGCTTTCCAAATTGTCCAAGAACTTCTCAAACACCCTTATGGTTAGAGAGAATCGTATTTGCAAAGATGGGCAAAATTCACTTTTATTCTTGGCCAAAGCATGTTCATAACATTGGCATTTTTCAAATCAGCATGGTTTATGCTATCTTGCAGGCCTCTAAACCTCTTTAAACTCAATAATTAAATGCCTAACCATTGTGTTAAAGCATTATTTTGTGCATTTGGTCATTACACATAGAATTATCCCTTAAGTAGAAAAAACAAACTTGCCATTTTTGAAAAGTAGTGCTTTATGTCAAATACCAAATCTTGGAGGCATGGGCCAGATCTTTGAGGCAAGAGTTTGTACACATATCCCACTGATCAAGAGAAAGTGCTGCAACATGCTTGAGAGCTTGGTACAGGCCTATATCACAACTTGACATTTCTTTGCTTACATTGGAAGAAACATTGCAAAACAACTCCAACTCTCATTTTCCTGCGAGCATAAGCTAAAACAAACTTTGTGAACTTCTTCCACACATCCTAACTGACCTAAAACACGATTCCTTCATCCTCAATACCCCCTCATTCACCAAATCATAGTTTTGCTGCAAATCAGGGTACCTGCTGCAGATTGAGGTCCATAACTCAATCCACTCGTGCGTTTTGGCTAAAGCTTGTTAAACACATTCCCTACCATCCACTGAAACTATTCCAAGCCCTAAACACCAGCTGTAACACCCCTAACCTCATCTGCCATTTTCATTTTTCAGTTTTGCAGGTGAACTTCCATAGCACGATTCATAGTGATTCAAAGCAAGCTAGGTGTTGGAGAAGCTTCCTTGGACTTCAGGCAAGCTATACAGAAGCTCAAACTCCATTGAAGTTGGCCACATTGCTGTACACGATTCAAGCTGAAACAGGTAAAACCATGGACTTCTATCTCTCAATCTAGGAAGAGTTAGGCTTAGGTTTGTGAATGAAACATGCTCTACTCATAGCCCTGAAGCCATACATATGATCACTTTTTCATTTATATTAAGTATGCTGTGAGAATTTTGGCCATGAACATTGAAGAAAAATTAGGTCAGAAATTGGGGATGAAGAAATTCTCCCTGAATTCTTAGAGTTAGGTCAAGTATTTTATATGTCTGAATTCGTCTCTTGATGCTCTATAATATTGGTGTTATGAGTTTTGCATGAAAGTCCAGGAATCAGGAGTTAGTTTTGGTACAAGAAACGCGCGTTTTTGTTTGTTCAAACAATGCTGAAGGTTGAAGATGACTGGCTTGGGCTGGGCCTGAGTCAGTCCTGCTCTTTGCACCCCCTTTTCCAATTTACACCCCCTGGCCCATTGTGTGAAATATTTATCATTTTTGACTTTTTCTTTTTGATTCTGACTTAATATTTTTTGCTCAAATATAAAAAATATAAAAAATATTTTTCCATACATTTTTGCATTTATTTGGCATTTATTTGTTTTATTTAGCATATACATGTAAATAAATATATTTCCTTTTTATTCAAAACACTAGAAAATAATACAAAAATATATATATATTTTTAGTTATTATTTTTTATTTACATTTTGAAAACATTCTCTTAAAAATGCATTTTTGTAAATAATTAATATTTTATTTTTTGTATATACTTAGCATATTTAATATATATATATATATAATATATACTTATACATATTTTATTAAATATTTAGGACAAAAATATGAAAATAATACATTTTTATTTTTATTAATATATGACATCAAAAATACCTTTTTAACCATATACTTTTTATTTTGTGCATAAATTAACAAATATTGTATATAATTAATAAATAAATACTATTTGTTCAAAAACTAGGGTTTTGCCCTAAACCATAAAAATATTCAAAATTTGACCTTTTTTATTTTTGTTTATATTTTACATTGAAAAATATTTTCACATACATAAAAAATCATTTTGTGCATAATACATTTTGCATATTTATTGTATTTATTTTTATATTGTACAATTAAATATTTGTATACTCGATATGGATGTAATAGCTTAGAATTTAATTTCTTGTCAAATATCCCCAAATTCAAACTTGTACCCCCATCCCCATAATCATTGTTGTAATAGCTTAGCATTTAAATTTCCGCATTTAAAAGCTTTCGAATTATGCCATGATAGACTTAGGGTTTGTATGCAAATGAAACCAACAAATAGCTTGACCTAATTCAAGATAAACATGCATGAAAAACAAATACAATGCACACTTGCACCCTTAGGGTTACTCCACTTGTTGCCTTCAAAAATGGGCCATGTTTGCATGTCAAGTACTTTGGCAAAACAAAAACAAATCAAATGATCACAGTCCCTCGATGACTCTTTCGAAGTTGCCTAAACAAAATGATCATAGTCCCTCAAGAAAATTGCCAAAAACACTTGACACTATTGCATTCATGGTATAAACGATGACCCGCGCCCGTCCCGTTAACATCCTAACACAAGGTTGTTCACCAAATACAATGGTGAAACAACACTGTTAAAAGGGTTAAAACGTGAGAAAGATCTTTGAGAAATTTAGGGTAGATAGCTCTTGGTTACTTGACCAACTTGCAAAACAAATCCTTGCCATTTTTCAAAACACACTCCACAATACAACTTTCAAAACAACTTTCAAAAACATTGGAACATCTTTTCAAAAAGACACACACCTTTGTAAAACATTCAAACAAGAATTGTTACAATGGTTGCCTAGACAAGGCATCTTTTTTAAAACATTTTCAAAACCACACACACAAAGCACCATTTCAAACAATTGAAAAGCAAAGGCAAGTGATCTAAGCAAGTAACTAAGAGCCCATGGATAACCATGGATAGAAAGGGTGCTAATACCTTCCCTTTCGATAATCTACTCCCCGAACCCACGAAAACATCTCAAAGGTTTTTCCTGTGCTTTTTAACCTTTCCTTAGGATAAAATAAAAAGTCGGTGGCGACTCTTGCTCAACCGAAACATTTGCGAAAACAAACGCAAAACCCAAGTCAGTTCTCCCACCGTATCACAGATCCGATCAAATACATCTTTGAGAAGCCTGCTCTATGTGGAAGAATAGCTAGATGGCAGATGATCCTAATGGAATATGACATACAGTACACGACCCAAAAAGCTATAAAAGGAAGTGTGCTAGCCGATCATCTGGATCATCAAGCTGTCGAAGATTACCAATCCATGAGGTTCGACTTCCCCGACGAAGACATCATAAAATTGGACAACGTTGAAGACTTCAGACCATATGAAAGACCTGAACAAGGATCCCGATGGACCCTGTTCTTTGATGGTGCCTCCAATGCACTTGGCAATGGTATCGACACGGTACTCATCTCTCCAAAAGGTTGTCATACACCTTTCATAGCCAGACTTTGCTTCAACTGCACCAACAACATGGCAGAGTATGAAGCTTGTATCTTTGGTCTCAAGGCTGCCATAGACTTGGGAATCAAATCTTTGATTGTATTTGGGGACTCAGCTTTGGTCATCAGTCAGATCAAAGGAGAGTGGGATACTAAGCACCCAAACCTCATCCCTTATAAAGAACATGTCTTGACATTGTTACCACATTTCGAGCAGATTACCTTCGAGCACTTCCCGCGAGAAGAAAATCAGCTAGCAGATGCTCTAGCTACAATGTCATCCATGTTTAAACTTAACTGGGATAATGAGGCTCCCCAAATCACCATTGAATGGATGGACGAACCTGCACATTGTCACGAGATGAATACCGAAGAAGTAGTGGACCGACCTTGGTTTCATGAAGTCAAAAGGTATCTCGAGGCTCAAGAATACCCTGAAGGAGCTTCAGTCAACGACAAAAAGTTCTTAAGGAGATTCTCAGCTAAGTTCTTCTTGAGCAATGGTATCCTATACAAGCGTAATCATGATTGCATTCTGCTCCGCTGTGTGGACAAGGTTGAAGCTGAACAGATCATGGCTGAACTGCATAATGGTACCTCTGGCACTCACTCTAGTGGGCATACGATGGCTAAGAAGATTCTACGGGCAGGCTACTACTAGTCTACCATGGAAGCTGACTGCTATCAACATTCCAGGACTTGTCACAAATGTCAAATTTATGCGGACAAGGTACATATACCTCCGGTTCCTCTCAATGTCTTAATAGCTCCTTGGCCATTCGTTATGTGGGGAATCGACATGATTGGAGAGATCAAGGCTACAACATCCAATGGACACCGCTTCATCCTGGTGGCCATTGATTACTTCACCAAGTGGGTCGAAGCAGCTTCCTTCGCATCCGTTACAAAGAATGTTGTTGCCCGATTCATCAAACAGAATCTCATTTTCCAGTACGGCATCCCCGAAAGGATCGTCACTGACAACAACACAAACCTTAACAATACTATAATCACCGCCTTGTGCGAGCAGTTCCAGATTCAACATCACAATTCATCTCCCTATCGGCCAAAGATGAACGGTGCTGTCGAAGCTGCAAATAAAAATATCAAGAAGATCATACAAAAGATGACAGTCACCTACAAGGACTGGCATGAGATGCTACCGTTTTCTCTTCACGGGTACCGTACCACTGAGCGTACGTCAACTGGAGCAACACCCTATTCTTTGGTATATAGCATGGAAGCTGTTTTACCTATCGAGGTTCAGATTCCCTCCTTGAGAATCATGAAGGATACTGGTTTGAGTGAAGACGATTGGATTCAGACCCGGCTTGATCAACTTAATTTGATTGATGAAAAGCGACTTACTGTTGTTTGTCATGGTTAGACGTATCAAAAACAGATGATTAAGGCTTTTAACAAGAAAGTTAGACGCCAGACATATCAAGTCGGGGATCTTGTAATCAAGCGTATTATCTTGCCACAAAGTGATCCCAGGGGAAAATGGACTCTTACTTATGAGGGACCATTTATGATCAAAAACATCTTTTCTGGTGGGGCAATGATATTAACCACCATGGACGGCGACGACCTGCCGCACCCTACGGACATAGACATAGTCAAAAGATACTACGCATAAATGACCCGGCAAGTTGAACACCCGAAAGGGCGACTTGGGCAAAAAAGGGCATCCCGGTGAATCAAAAACCCGAAAGGGCGATTCAGGCAAAAATTAGGGATAAATAAAAAAAATTTGTACACCCGGCAAGTTGAAAACCCGAAAGGGCGACTTGGGCAAAAAAGGGTTTCCCGGTGGACTGAAAACCCGAAAGGGCGGTCCAGGAAAAAGTTAGGGAATTAAAGCGTATGACTATGTCTCGTCGAATCACTTTAAGGAAAATCTCTTCACAGACAAACTCCGGGCTTCTAATCAATCCAATCATTCTCGGACGAAGCAACGAATGGACAAGATATTCAGAGTTACGAAGGCTATAGCACAATGGGACCCCCATGGAATTTTCACACATAGCCATCTTTCTTTGTATAAATTTTTCTCATTTTTATGACAATGTTCTCTTACTAGGATGTCTGTCTCCTTTGTACAAAATACTTATACAAAGTTAATACAAAGATACTTCAAAGTGCAGAAAACTATTTGCCTTTTCTTCTTTTTTACACTGGTGTTTTATTTGAAAACGTCCAATGATTTATTAATAAGCATATGCATTTGAATATAATCACTGTTTACAAATAAACGAAATGGGAAAGAATAATTAAAGACAGGTTGGAAGGATAGGAAAACGTCTTCAGGCTATTCCAGGAGAAATCCCCTACAGTACATCATCTAGGTCCCCAGCGGAGCTAAAACCTTGAAATACATATCCCCAGCGGAGTTATAATTTCAAACCCTTAATTCCCATCAGAGTTAAAACTTCAAACTCCAAATCCCCAGCGGAGCAAAAACTTTGAACTACAGACCCTCAGCGGAGATGAAACCTTCTTCCCCAGTCAAGTCAAATTTCCAACTATTAATCCCCAGCGGGAACCATTCAGTTTTCCCCAATTTCCCCAGCAAGTTATCTTGAAGCCTGGAAATCAACTAGATAACAGTTAACTTTTATCCCCAACCTAGGATAACTCCCCAGTAGATTGGCATACAACCCAAACTCCTGATCTTCCCTAGCAAGATAGCTACTCCCCATTAGTATAGCTTTTCCCCCCAGAATCCTGAACTTACTCTCCAGCAGGAAGCCTTCCTCCCTACAAAGTTTTTTACTCCCCAACAGAATGAAGATTCTCGTTCTTGAATTCCCCAGTGAAGTTGCCAGAGTCTTCATTACTCCCCAGCATGAATTTGTCAGAATTTTTAATCCCTTGCATATCGAAGATTCTCATTCTTGACTCCCTAGCATGAAGTCCCCAAGGATTCAAATTCCCCAGAAGATTGAAGATTCTCATTCTTAGTTCCTCGCACAAATCATCATAATTTTCCCTATTCCCAACCGAGTAAGGATTCCCTTTATGTTACCCCCAGTAGAAGTCGTCAAAGTTCTCTGGATTTCCCAAGCAGATTTCTCAAGCAATTTGACATTACTCTCACAACATAATTTTGTCAACACTCCAAGACATGAAGGATTCTCACATCCCCACAGAAGTTGTCAAGGATTTTTAATATCCAGCAGCGGTCAAAGATTTATTTTCCCCGGCAGCAGTCAAAGATTTTATCATCCCCAACAATCACCAAGGATTTCTCGTCCTCAACAATCAAAGATTTTATTATCTCCAGCTATAAAGGATTTATTTTCCTCAGCAGTACAACGAATCAGCTTAGATGCGCATACATTACATTCATATATCATAAACATTGATAAAACACATTTTATTGCATCATACATTTCATGCAACATAACCTTGTGTTTCAGCTAACATTTTACCCTTTTCAGGATACGATTAATCAACAGCTATCTTTAACAAATATTTAAAGATTTCAGATACAATACGGATACACTCCAGACACGGAAGTCATTCTGTTACTCATTCAGATCTCTTATTCAGATACAGTACGGATACACTCCAGACACGGAAGTCATTATGTTACTCATTCAGATCTCTTATTCAGATACAGTATGGATACACTCCAGACACGGAAGTCATTTTGTTACTCATTCAGATCTCTTATTCAGATACAATACGGATACACTCCAGACACGAAAGTCATTCTGTTACTCATTCAGATCTCATATTCAGATACAGTACGGATACACTCCAAACACAGAAGTCATTTTGTTACTCATTCATAATTCAAAGTCAAGATACATTACGGATACACTCCAGACACGGAAGTCATTCTGCTACTCATATAGATCTCAACTTCAGATACAGTCCAGATACGCTCCAGACACGGTTGCCATTCTGTTACTCATTCAGATCTATTATTACGATACAATACGGATACGCTCCAGACACGGATGCCATTCTGTCACTCATTCAGACTTCAACAATCAGATACAGATTAGATACGCTCCAGACACGGAAGCCATTCTATTTCTCATTCAGATTCAACTATCAATTTCAAGTTCAGATACACTTCAGACACAGAAGTCATTTTGTCACTTATTCAGATCCCAGTTACAGTTCGGGTACACTCCAGACACGAAAGTCATTCTGCTACTCATACAGATCTCAACTTCAGATAAAGTCTAGATACGCTCCAGACACGGTTTCCATTCTGTCACTCATTCTAATTTTCCCCAGCCCAGAGACGCTCCAGATATGGATGCCATTCTGTCGCTTATTCAAATTTCAGATTCAGATACAATACAGATACACTACAGACACGGAAGTCATTCTGTTATTAGTTCAGATTCAAATACAGTTACAGCTCGGATACGCTCCAGACACGGACGCCATTCCATTGCTCATACAGATTCAGTCTCCAGATACAAATCAAATACATTCCAGATACGGAAACCATTCTGATGTTCATTCTCCTGATTTACAACAAACAGTCTTGGATGACATCTATAAGCCCATCTCCAACAAGATTCTATCACATCTCCAAATGGCATCTTTAAGCCCATTTCCTCAACTACATTTTGACGAGTGCAAATTTACGGACACCCTAGTGTCCAATCATCTTTTACCTTCGAGTCACGAACGACAAAACTCGCCAATCTAACTCTTCAGGTTCAAGAAGATTGAACAGAGGAAGTTGTTGTACCCAAAAATTTTCTCTCTCATTTTATCAAGATTCTCCTCACAAGACTTCTTGGACTCAAGACCAGATTAGGGTTTGCTCAGCTCAAGACATCTCCTTGCACTGATGACCTGGAATTAGGGTTTGAGTTTGCACAGGGATTTTTGGACTCTCAATTCCTCATGTGACTTTAATAATTCATGTTGGACCTATAAGATTGCTCATACCAAGTTTCAATTCTTGAATCACATTTTTGACCAGTCAATTGGACAATTGACCTAAAAATCAACTATATTGGGGAAAAAGTCAACCATAGCCAATTTACAGTCAAACCTCATAATTTTGATCCACATCAACATTATAGACTCATATGAACAGTTTGATCAAGTTTGGACCATAACTCCTCAAGAAATTTGATCAGATCATCAAAAGGGCAAAATGGTCATTTTTAGGGTTTTGACTGAAGAAAGGCAATTTCTGATTTTTTACCTATCCAATGGAAAATTGGGTTCAAGCATGGTTTCAAGGACTCAATAGCACCATCTTGACATAATCACAAGGTTCAAAAGATCTCAAATGCATTGAATTGACAGATGAATTTTCCAGTCAACTGATCAAAAATCAACTGTACACTAAAAAGTCAAACTTTGACTTTTTGGTCAAAATCAAGTGCCAAGGGTCATTTTTCATCAAGATGTGTCAAAACATGAAACTTGTTCACCAAGAAACCTAATTTTGAAAATTAGGGTTTAAGTTTGAAATTTTTCATAACTTAGAAATTTTCTAAGTTATGAAAATTTCTTATTTTTCCCCAACTTTTCCCAACTTTTTCACCATGATGCAATTGGATTCAAACAAAACTTACAACATCAAAGTTGTTGTCCTCCATGAAATGTACAACTTTTATTCACAAAGTTTCCCCAAAAGATGCTTGGATCTCAAGTTATGATTTTGTGAATAGGGGTCCATGAAACTTTTAACTTAGTGAAATTTTGCCCTAGTTTAGGCAGATTTTTGACCTAACTTCATGGCAACTTTTCACCTAGTTCCAAGTGGAATCTAAAAATTCATTTTAAAGATGGATTGTATATCATGTTACAAGCTTTCCAAAATGTCAAAGAACTCTCCAAGATCATTTATGGTTAGGGAGAATCGAAGGAATGAAAATGGCAAATTCTCACTTTTGTCCAAGGCATTTTGCACCATGTTACAAGTTGCAAATCAATTTGAATCATGCTTGTACTTGCATTATAGATTCTAATCCTTTTTACACTCCAAAATTGAATGTAAATACAATGGTTAATGGCATTGTTTTGATCTATAAAGCTTTGTACAAGGGTTTATTCCAAAAATGGCAAAAAGGTTACATTGCTACTTTGATAAAGCACACTTTATGCAATTTTGTTTATCTTGAGCATTGAACCTGATATCTTTGTGCAAACAAGATCCATAAACATCAGAAAAGTTTTACCAACTCTCATCACGCCTTGATCTAGCCTGTACAGGCTTTGAGCTTTGTCAACTCACCTTTTCTTCAAAAGCAAGTAAGCTTGCAAAAAGTCCATAACTTGAGTATATGTTAAAACCAAGTCTTGGTAACATTTCAAACGACCTCAGCATATTGTAACAAGCAAGAAACACGATTTGCCAAGCTCTCAAACACCCCAAAACACAAAATCACAAGTTCTTGCCCAAACATGGCATCTTCTGCAGAACCACTTCCAAAACATATTCCACTCGTGTGTTTTCCTTGAAACCACTTCAAACACACTCCATACATCACACCTAAGCTGTCCAGGCCTTTGTCCAACAACTGTAACCCCTGTTTCGTGATTCACCATTTTCAATTTCTGAGTTTGCAGGTTGACTTCTACAAGGAGATTCAAGCCATTTCAAAGCAAGCTGAGCATTGGGAAAGGTTGAGGGAAGTTCAAGCAAACTCACAAGTACTACAGGCCTCACTCAAAGTTGCTACATTGCCATAACCAAACTCAACTGAACAAGGTAATTTTCAAAGTTCTATCTCCCTATTTAGACATCATTAGGCTTATGTTTGTGAAGCAAAATGTAGTCCTTAATGTCCTTGAGCTGTACATATGCATAGTTCTTATTTATATTAACTGAGTTAGGAGAATTTAGATGATGAACATGCTGAAAATTTTAGGTTAAAATTTAGGGCCACTGAAATTCTCTCTGTCCTTTGAGAGTTAGGTCACAAAATGGATATGGTTGGAATCGTGATTGAAAATGCTATAACTTTCATGTTATAAATTTTTGATTTCATGCAAGCAATAGAGAGAACAGGATTCAAGCACAGAACCAGGGCGCGCGCATGTTTGTTCAGAGGACAGGGATGAAGTGAAGTAGGCCTGGCGCGTTTGGGCTTGTTTCTTTCTGCACCCCCCTTTTGCTTTCTACACCCCTTGGCCCATTTGTTTTATTTTTGTATATTTTTCATTTCTTTTATATTTTCTGACTTTATTTATTTATTTTTAAACATTGAAAAATCTCAAAAATATTTTCTTATTTTTTTATATTTTATTTTATTATTTTTATTATTTTTTGGGCATAAAAATAGTTTATTAATAATAATATAACTTATTTTTCTAGATAAAACTTGTAAATAATACAAAAATATTATATATTTTTATTTTTATTATTTATACACTTAAAATAATATTTTCATACAGTACTTTATTTTTTAACATTTTTGTATATATTTTTATTTATTTTCTTGTACATAAATGAAATAAATAATAATTTAATATATTTTTTCTTTAAAACAAAAATTAGGGTTTCTTCACCCTTTCAAAAATAATTAATTTTTTTTTTATATTTTAAGACATAAAAATATTTATTTTACATACATAAAATAAAAACAAAAACATTTTGCATATTTATAATTTATTGCATATTTAAATATTTGCTTATTTATTTATTGTATATAAATTCAATTGGGTTGTAATAGTAAATTAGGGTTTTATTTTGTGCAATATCCCCCTATTCAAACCTGTACCACCCTTCCCATAATATTGTTGTAATAGTTAGATTTACTTTACGCAATTTACCGTATTATATGCATGATAGTAAATTAGGGTTTTGTATGCAAAAGACCAAAAATCAAACAAATAGCATGACTTAATACAAGACAAAAATGCATGAAAAATGACAACACCTTGCACACAAGAACCCCTAGGGTTTCATCCACTTTGTTGCCTTAAAATGGCCATGGTATGCATGCTAGGTATCTTGGCAAGACAAAATAAATCAAAACAAAAAGATCATAGTCCCTCGATGACGCTATCAAAATGTTGCCTAAAATTAAATGATCTTAGTCCCTAAAACTTGCTAAGATACTTGGCACCATTGTTATCATGGTCATACGATGACCCACGCCCGTCCCGTTTAACATCCAAAGATAGGGTTGTTTACCAAATACAATGGTAAAACAACAATGTCAAAGGAATAAAAATGTGTAGGAAAGACTTTTGATTAGGGTAGACAACTCCTAGTTAATTGATCAAACTTGCAAACCATCCTTGCTATTTTCAAAAACACAACACATTTCAAACCATTTTCCAAACAATCTTTCAAACATTGAAACATTTTTCAAAAGACAAACACCTTTGTATACATTCAAACAAGAATCATTACAAAGGTTGCCTAACCAAAGGCCTCTTTTCAAAATACTTTCAAAACCACATAAAGCACCATTTCAAACAATTGAAAAGCAAAAGCAAGTGATCTAAAACAAGTAACTAAGAGCCCATGGAAAACCATGGATGAAAAGGGTGCTAACACCTTCCCTTTTCATAATCTACCCCCCGAATCCAAAAACAATCTCAAAGGTCTTTCCTGTGCTTTTTTACCTTTCCTTTTGGATAAAATAAAAGTTGGTGGCGACTCTTGCTAAACTGAAACATTTGCGAACAAAAAACACAAAACATCAAGTCAGTTCTCCCACTGCATCACATCATCCTCATAGCAGCAAGTGACATGTCTCTTTATTTGAGCAACATGTACTTCCCCCAATGGATCTGATAACTCCCAGAGAAGATTGAGATTTTGATTCCAATGGATGGTAGCCTTGTCATTATGGAAGGTAGTTTGTTGCTGAGATTTCTGTTATTCCAATGGATAGTAGCCTTGTCATTATGGAAGGTAGTCTGTTGTTGAGAGTTTTCTTACTCCAATGGATGGTAGCCTTGTCATTATGGAAGTTAGTCTGTTGTTGAGATTTTTGTTACTCCAATGGATGGTAGCCTTGTCATTATAGAAGGTAGTCCGTTATTGAGATTTTTTTTACTCCAATGGATGGTAGCCTTGTCATTATGGAAGGTAGTCTGTTGTCGAGATTTCTGTTACTCCAATGGATGGTAGCCTTGTCATTATGGAAGGTAGTCTGTTGTTGAGATTTACTGGTGTTATCTTACCATATCTTTCCCCAGTGGGCCGAAGTTACTTTTTTGCTATCCCCTCAAAGATTGGATAGTTTGAAGTCATATGTTGGTCACTGTTATCCTTTACTCTCTTAAGTTGACGATGCTTTGGATCCTATCTTGGACTTTACCCTAACAGAAGCTTGTCTTTCCTTCACCAGTGATTTATTTTCCTGGTCGGGTTTCTCTTTTGATCTTTGTTTCCTTTGCTACATCCCCAGTGGTGTCTTGCGTCCCTTTATATTTATTCATCTGCATTCATACTCATAAGCATTGCACGATATCTTAGGGACAAAAATAGGGCTTGTTTTATATTTAAGTATCTTCAATCGCGTCAACACGAAGATTTTAACCTTCGTATATCCGGATATAAGACACTTAAATAAGGGCAGCTGTTGTACCCCAATTTCCCCCCTAAGATTCCTTCATCATATCATATCAATTCAATGTAACAAAATCACATTAGGGTTGGTTTTTCCTTTTTTCTATCTCCTATCTTTAAGTTTCCTCTTGAGGGATCTCCAAGCACCTTGGTGGTATATTTTGTATATGTGTTGTTAACTAACTTCTAATCAAAATACAAAAAATATTTGTCTTTGTCTTTGTATATTTGTGTTTTGTAGGTACCGAGTCAAAGCATCTGGCAAATAAGGTTTTCCTGTATTATTTTCCTAAAATCTCTATTTGCAAGAAAAAAAATTCATTTTTTTAATGATGCAATTGATTTCTCTTAGAGTGCAATCAATTACACAAAGTGTATTTTGTGCTATTTTTGAAAAAATACACTGATGCGATCGATTGAGCCCAGAGTGCAATCGATTGCAGAGTGAAAATTTGAAAAAAAATCAGTAATTTCAAGCTTGTCAATTTTGGCTCCAAATTTTCTTAATTTTTTGAAAGATATATTATTAATTCAAATTTAGGCTCCAGTTTTTTTTTTTTTTTTTGAAAAATATTCATTAATTCAAATTTTGGCTCCAATTTTTGAAAGATATATCATTAATTCAAATTTTGGCTCCAAGAATTAATTACCAAGCCTAATTTCATTTCCAAAACAAAACTCCAAACCACCACTAATCCCAAGCCTAAACTCTATAAATAGAGCCCTCGTTTCATTCAAATCATAAGCTTTTGATAGCCAAACCCACTTTGCTAAAAAATCTCTCAATTCTCTCCATCTACCAAATTCACTCAAAGCTCTATTTTCAAAAAAAAGTTAGTAAGCTTTGCATTGAAGCTTACTAATCTTTGAGCTAAACCTTCATCCAAACACTTTTTCTTCATCAATTCTCTATATCCAAGCTTGGGCAATTGATTCTTGGGGTTGAATTGAAGCAAATTCTTGAAGTTGTTTTGATAATTCTCTAGATCTACCTTTGTTAAGTTGGATTTTTCATCTTTCACAATGTGATCTCTTATTGATCTCTGGGTTCGATTCATGGAGCATTATTTTGTGATTCTATTGGTGCTATTTTCTCATAATTTGATGTAACTTTCGTGCTCAATTGAATCCATGATCATAAGGTGTTTGATGGAAAGTTTGAACAAGAATTCGGCCTTTTAAAATGTTGTTTTTCTGATTTTAACAAGGTGTAATCGATTGTTGTATTAGTGCAATCGATTGTCACAACAAAATTTTGAGTTTTTTTTTTTGAAAAATCACACTAATGCAATCGATTGCTGTCTGAGGGCAATCGATTGTAATAGTGCCAAAATTCTTTTTCTGCTTTGTTTTAGGGCTGTTTTGGTCCATCTATCTTTTTCTACTCACTCCTTTTGATTGTTGATTTAGATTGCAATTTTAAATGTCCAATTTCTCTTTAAATTTAATAGACTTTGGGTGTAGATGAAGTTGGATAAATGTTCATTAATTCAAATCTGTAAAAGAGTGAATTATTCAATTCATTTTTGGTGATTTGGATTAATGATATGTTTTGTACTTTAATCTATCTAGATGAGTGATTGAATTTAAAGATGGAAAGAAATTTGAGGTAGTGATCCAAATTAGCTTATCATTCCCCTCCCTCTTCATCTTATCCATTTTTTTTATTTGTGCTACATGTTATGGGATGATGATCTCTATATCATTTATCCAAACACGAAGTGCATATATTGCTATTGTCTGGCCTTAAAATATGTGTGACTTCTACATAAGTCCACTTACGATTGCTTAACATAGCGCTAAATTTTGTCCCGATTCGAGAAAATGATCATTCGTGACCCAAACATATGTTTGCAATCCCAAGTATTTTAATTTGAACCCTTTGATCCAATAACCTTGGGATTCATTGTTATGAGGCTTTGGTTCTACCAATCCTCCAATGGATCTTCATCAATTTTGGTCAACGCAGATCACTTAAACATCGTGATCATTAAATGTTGCCTTGAGGTTTCTTAAAATGGATGATATACTTGACAAAAAGAAAATTCAACTTGTTGTTGAGAGGCTTTGGTTCTACCAATCCTCTAATGAGTTCCAAATACAAGTTTCAATATGGTCATCCAACTAACCATTAACTTCTAACAATTGACTTTATTTTATGCTTTTATGTTATGCTTTTTACTTTATGTACCATTTATTTTAGCATTTACATTTCATGCAATTTTTCATATTTTCTCACTTAAGCATTTACTTTTATGTCATTTTTATTTTGCTTACTTGAGCTTTTTCTTTTCTTTTTGAAGATACTTCATAATCAATATGAACCATAAAAAACATTAATGATACTTGGACTATTTGGTTACTATCCATGGCATTATGGAGTATTGTACTTCTTGGACTTAGAATTAGAGACCTTGGCCTATGTTGTACCCCAAAATTTTCCCTCTCATTTAACAAGTATTTTCCCCACAAGATCTCCTTTGGTTCAAGGTTGCACAAGGTTTGATCAGCTCAAGACACCTTCTTAAGCACTAATGACTAAAATTAGGGTTTGAGATTGCACAAGGATAATTGAACTTTCAATGCCTCATATGACTTTCATGGATCATTATTGACCGCTATAACACAAATGGTGCAGATTAGAGAAAACATGGTATTTTATGATTCTGACTGCATGGGATCACAATATTGATCCAAATCTGTTCAGAGACATCTCAGGAGCATGTTAGTGGAATTAGTATGGTTTAAAATAAAACACAAATAAAGATATGAATTTTGAAAAGATCATGAAATAAGTGATGAATGCATGCGTATTTCATGATCTCTGAACCATCAAACATGATCCATTCTTACTATGTATGCTTGTTAAGAGTGAATAGAGTGGCTGTTTGTAGTGATAGGGTTTGTAACAAGGGTTTCAAGGTTTTAGGGTTTCTTGAGAAATTTGATATTTTTTGACAAGTTTGTGGCAAGGGTTTTTCTTGGTCTCTTGTATGAAGATAATGAGATAATATATAGTGGAAATTAGGGCAAATAAAATATGGACTTAGACCTTATAGAAGAAGATATGCTTTTATCTTATTTATTTTGTATTATTAATAAATAAATAAAAAATAATTAAAATAAAAATAGGTAAAGGGGTGTATGAACAATATTTGAGGTGCATGAGGAGTGTAATACACGTTTATCCTCTGAAGCAATAGCCCAATAGCCCAAAATATCAAGCTTGCTCAATTTAAACTTCATGCATTTGCTCAAAATTTCCCAAACTTTATCTCTATGTTTATCATTTTTTCTTTCGAAAACTTTATCTTGATGTAAGTTTCCTTGACAAAAAGTGTCTTTTTGCTGACTTTTAAAATGACCTGTAATGTATTGACTCATATCTCTCAAATGAAGCATTTTTTTTTAGATTTAAGCTTAGAGAGACAAAGTTGTAAAGAATTGAATTTCCTTTAAAATGAGCTTTGGTTGGATAAAAGCTGATTAAGCATGTGAAAGTTATGCTTGGTCAAAGTTCAATTGACTTCTCCTAAGGAAACCCTAATTTGGGAACTTTTGACTTTTGATGATCTAAGGGATTTTCTTAAGGAATCATGATAATTATGATCAAACCTTGATAAAATGATGAACATGGCTTCAAAATCTTGATGATGTCCAAAAATATTGAAGATTGACTGTATGTTGACCATGGTTGACTTTTTCCCCAATACAATTGATTTTCAGTTATCTGAGCAATTGACTTAGAAAATTTGTGATGCAAGTCTCGAAACTTGACATGAGAATTCTTAGGGACATATGAAGAACCATGAAAACCACTTGAGACCTCAGAAAACAAATCTTACTTGAGAAATACAAAACCCTAGTTGTGAGTCCATTGTTTATGGGGAGAATTTATCTGATCAATTCTTGAGCCACCTTGAGCATTTGAGAACCATAAGAGAATGTCTTGAAGAAAATGGGAGAGAAAATTTTGGGGTACAACTTCTTCCGCTGTTCAATCTGCTTAAACCTGAAAAGTTAGACTGGCATGTCCGCCATTCGTGACTTGAAGGTAGAAGATGATTGAACACTTAAGTGCCCAGAAATTTGCACTCGCATGTACACGGAGTGATGCTGTTGGTTGATAATATTGCTTGAATGGGATTAAAGATGCCATTCAGAGAGATGACAGAATGTCGTCGGTGATGGGATTGCAGATGCCACCCAAAGTAACTGTTAATAGGAGTGTTAAAATGAGTCTACGTTCAACAGTATCTGAGAAGTATACTAGAACTTGTGTTGGAATGGGTCTATGCCTGATTGTCTAAAAATAATTATCAGAATTAATCGTTGCTTGATTGTATCTGAAGAATGTTTTCAAGAATGACTCTCTAGGGCTGGTGCTTTAAGTAACTGCTTGTCAGATTTAGCCTCTGAGGGAAATCTTTGTCCTGTAGATAGTCGCCCTATCCAGTTTCGGGAATTGATCTACAATCTGTTTTTGTTGGTAGACCCGTCCTCTTTCAGGAATTCATACCACCTGGTGATAAAGATAGTCGCCCCGTTCTGTTTCGGAAATTGATATTCACCTGGTCATAAAGATAGAAAGATAGTTTCCTTCTCCTATTTCGGGAGTTAATCTTTAATATGTTCATGTAGATAGTCACCCTGACCTGTTTCGAGAATTGATCTACAATTTTCTTTCACAGATAGTTGCCCTGTCTTGTTTCAGGAATTAATCTGTGTATGGTCATCCAGATAGTTGCCCCATCTTATTTCGAGAATTAACCTGGGACCTTCTTTTTGTTGGCCGTAGAGATAGTTGCCCCGTCTTGTTTCGGGAATTAATCTCTGACCTGGTCACATAGATAGTTGCCCCATCTTGTTTAGGGAATTGATCTTGGACCTGTTTGAGAATTATTGATGATATTCGTCTGTTTGTAGACTTTACCTGAAAAGATAAAGAAGTTAGCTGTATGCAATGTCATGATGTATAAAATGCATTGCGTAATGATGTTCTCAAAGTAAATGAGAATATGCTATATGCGTTTCGTATGCATATGTTATGACATGTATGAATTTGAAATGCCGTTCAAGCGTATTGGTAGCTCCGTATAACGTTTCTGACTGGGGAAAATAAATCCCTGACTGTTGTTAGGGATGATGAATATGTGTAATCTTTAATCTTGTCTAGAATGTCTCCGCTAGGAATTCCTGCTTTCTATTTGAGAAAACTTTGCTGGGGAATTTGATTTTTTCTTGGGGGAGAAGAGTTCAAGAACATTGCTCACTCATTCCTCTACTGGGGAATTTAATTCTTATATACCCTGACTGGGGATAAAAGTTATGGATTACCTTCCGAGGTGCTGTCCGACCAAGTTTTTTATATGAATGCCGACACATCTGGGGAGGATAAGATTAACCGATATCTGGTCTGATTTTAGATTCTGTAGCAACTCTCTGGGATGGAAATCTAGACTACCCTTTGCTGGAGAGAGAAATTTTGCTGGTGATTTGTAGTAGTCAAAGTGATAGACTCAAGCTGGGGAGACTGTATCCTGTTGGGGAAATAAACCCTGGTGGGGAAATAAACCCTACTGGAGAAACACTCTGTTGAGGAAATAATTCTACTAGATGAATATATTCTGCTGAGGAAATGAACCCTACTGGAGAATTTAACAGTATTGGAGAAATAAACTCAGCTGGGGAAGAGAATTTTTGTGCACTGTGCTGGTGACATACTCTCTGATGAGGATTAGGACTCTGTAGGTTGGAGATATTATTGAGGAAAAGATCATACTCCTCTATCCTCTAGGGGATCTTCTAGGGAGTGTGATTGGGTTAATTTTTGGAAAATGTCCCAATTCCCGTCTTAAGGAATTTCAGACTTGTGGGGCAGGTATCTTTGTCGAAGACGAGCTTGCGAAGCTGACTCTGCAGGGGTAAGCCCATGGAGGTTTCTCTGTGGGGACTTGTGGACGAATTGAATGTTATCTCGTCTCCTAGAGTATTGAATAAATACTTTATTCTTGTTTTTATGCATATATTTGTTTACAGTAATCATATTCATATGCATATGTTCATTCAATTTAGTCATTGGACATTTTCGCAAACAAAACAAAAAAAGTAAAACAATTTGAATTTTGAAATTGTGTTTATATTGATAATTTGCCTATAGACAGGCGATTGTTGTACAAAGAGACAAAAACCCCAGTAAGAGGAAATTGTTGTAAAGTTAAAGGAGTACAAAGTAAAACAAAACATATAACTATGTGTAAATGATCTCGTCAGGTTTCAACTCTGCTATAGCCCCTATGTCTTAGAGCATCTCATCCCTTGTTGTCGAAGGAAGTTGATTAAATTGTTTGGCACCATTCGAACTGGAAATCGGTAATAAAGATGGCTGTAAGTGATCCAATAAGACATAGTCGTACGCTTTAATCCCAAATTTTTGCCTGGACTGCCCTTTCGGGTTTTCAGTCCACCGAGACACCGTTTTTTGCCCAAGCCGCCTTTTCAGGTTTTCGACTTGCCAGGTGTTCAATCTTATATATATATATATATATATATATATATATATATATATATATATATATATATATATATATATATATATATCCATGATTTTTTCCCAAACCCTTTTGGTTCGCTGGGATGCCCTTATTTTTGCCTAGGCCAGTCAACCTAGCGAGTCTTTTTTCATGCGTAGTATCTTTTAACTATGTACGCGTTCACAGGTTGTGGAAGATCTTCACCGTCCATGGTGGTAAGTATCATTGCACGGCCCGAAAATATCTTCTTGATTACAAATGGCCCTTTGTAGGTGGGAGTCCATTTTCCCCTGGGACCACCTTGTGGTAGGATGATGCATTTTATTACCAAGTCACCAGCCTGATATACCCGATGCTTGATTTTCTTATTAAATGCTCTGATCATACGCTTCTAATACATCTGACCATGATAGACAACCATAAGCCTTTTATTGTCAATCAGATTCAACTGGTCCAACCTAGTCTGAATCCATTCATCTTCGTCTAGATCTGCCTCCTTCATAATTCTCAGAGAAGGAATCTGAACTTCGACAGGTAGGACAACCCTTATACCAAAGACCAGAGAGAATGGGGTTGCCCCGATTGATGTTTGTGCCGAAGTGCGGTAGCCATGAAGAGCAAATGGAAACATCTCATGCCAATCTTTATACGTCACTGTCATCTTCTGTATAGTCTTCTTGATTTTCTTGTTGGCGGTTTCCACTGCGCCATTCATCTTCGGTCGATATGGAGAAGAATTATGGTGCTTGATCTTGAACCGCATGCAGAGTTCTGTGATCATATTGTTATTGAGATTGGTACCATTGTCTGTGATAATCCTTTCGAGGATGCCATGTAGACAAATAAGGTTATGCTTAATGAACCGGTCGACAACATTCTTAGTAACAAAGGCAAACGAGACTGCTTCAACCCACCTTGTGAAGTAATCAATGGTGACAAGGATGAAAAAATGTCCGTTAGAAGCAGTGGGCTTGATTTCTCCAATCATATAAATGCCCCACATTGAGAATGGCCAAGGAGCAGTCAAGACATTCAGAGGTACTGGAGGCACATGTACTTTGTTAGTGTAGATCTAGAATTTGTGAAAAGTTCTTGAGTGGTGATGGAAATCGGTTTCAATAGTCAACCAATAGTAACCTGCTCCCAAAACCTTCTTAGCCATAATATGTCCACTGGAATGAGTACCAAAGATACCTTCGTGCTTATCTTCCATAATCTTCTCCGCCTCTTTCTTGTCCATACAACGAGGCAAAGTCAAATCATGGTTGCGCCTGTACATAGTTTTGTAACTCAAGAAGAACTTAGTAGAGAACCTCTGTAGGAATTTCTTGTCATTGATAGATGCTCCCTCAGGGTACTCTTGAGTCTCAAGGTATCTTTTCACTTCATGAAACCAAGGTTTCTCCTCTACTCCGTCAGTGTCAACTTCATAGCAATGTGCAGGTTTATCTAGCCTCTCAATTGTAATTCGAGGAGCCTCGTTGTCCCATCTGACTTTGAACATAGATGACATGGTTGCTAATGCGTCTTCCAACTGATTCTCTTCTCGTGGGATGTGCTCAAAAGTGATTTCCTCGAAGTATGAGATTAAGGTAAGCACATGCTCTCTATAAGGAATGAGATTCAGATGTTTAGTATCCCATTCTCCCTTGATTTGTATGATTACCAGGTCTGAGTCTCCGTATACGCTCAAGAACTTGATTCTTAGGTCAATAGCAACTTTAATACCCATGATGCGCGCTTCATATTCAACCATGTTGTTGGTACAATAAAAGCATAATCTGGTGCTGAAAGGTGTATGAAAGTCCCGAGGATAGATAATTAAAGCACCGATTCAGTTGCCAAGTGCATTAGAAGCTCGGTCGAAAACCATAGTCCATCAGGATCCTGGCTTAGGTCCTTCATATGGTCCAGATTCTTCATAATCTATAATTAGCATAATGTACTTGTCCGAGAATTCATAGATTGGTAGTCGTCTACGGCTTGATGGGCCAAATGATCTCCGAATACACTTCCTTTGATTTCTTTTTGAGTGGTTGTAGCGGTAGAAATTTTTAAGACTAAGCCATTGGATTGACTAGGCTTACACAAATCAAAATAAAAATTGCCACCGCACTTTATTGTTTCCAAAGGAATGGGAAAAGAGAGAATAACCCAAAAAGAGGGGGAAAGATTCTAGGTAAGGGGGTTGGTTATGCAAAGGGAAGGTATTAGCACCCTAAACATCTACGGTACTCCGCAGGAACCTCTTTGTAAAAATCTGTATATTTTGGCTATAAAATGTTGTATGAAAAATAGATGGTGGAGGTGAGAGAAGAAATATATTTTTATGATTTTTACACCCACCGTGGTTGTGAACCTTTAGTGCCTATGTATCACCTTTTGTGCAATAGGGGATCAGGGTACACATAGTTCCTCTTTTGAAAATTAACCAACACAAGTGTGTTGGTTAATTTTATGAGATAAGACATCATTGTTATTGTCCGTGTGGAAAACATACTTACTACCTACAATCATGAGAAATAAGAATTTGCATAATCTCAAAGGGGAGGATATGGCTTGGATTTTAAAATCAACAATACCTCACTCAACACCCAAGTGGAAAATATCTCTCTTCACTACATATTGTAGAAGTATAGTTGTTTGCATCACTACAAGGATTGACAAGAGTCTATTATTTTGAGAAAAGTTTTAAAGATAAGAGCCAAAATTGCAAAATGGTTTGGATGAGATTGATTGACTTTTAGTTTTCTCAAAAAAATGTCAAGGTATTATTAAGTTGATTGGAGTTTATTTATAAAAATGTTTTTTGAAAATGCATGGACCTAAGTCCAAGTTTATTATGAAAGTGGATTACAAAACAAGAAGAGTTTTCAAAAGGAGGAAGAAGATTTTTGAAACTAAAGAAGATGGGAGGAGAAGAAGAGACTATCCTAAAGCATAAGGTAAAAGCTAGGGATAAGAAACATCTAATCAACAAGAAGCCAATACTTGACATTATGAGTCAAGATAGAATTCCCATTCTTTGGATTGAAACCAAACAAGCAAAGATATTAGACCTCTTGAGAGAACCAAACTTCAAGTGTATTAAGTCTTCACAAAAAAATTGGACAGAGTAACGGCTGTATACGGGTGAATTCCAGACTACAAATAAAAAATGTAATCACAATGACCTGTACACAAAACAAACAAACAACCCAATGTCTTGAGGTAAACCTCAAAAACTCCAGACAAAATATCAATTAAGGTCATAAGGTCTCCAACATAGGCCAAGGTCTCTAATACTAAGTCCAAGAAGTCCAATACTCCATAATGCCAAGGATAGTAACCAAATAGTCCAAGTATCATTAAAGCTTTTTATGGTTCATGTTTTTTATTAGGTGTCTTAGAAGAGAAAAGAAAAGCTCAAGTGAGCAAAATAAAAATGACATGAAATGTAATGCTAAAAGTAAATGGTGCATAAAGCATAAAAAATAAAAGGGCATAAAGTAAAAACAAATTAATAATTAGTGGTTAGTTGGATGAACATCTTGAAACTTGCATTTGGAACTCATTAGAGGATTGGTAGAACCAAAGCCTCCACACAATAAGTTGCATTTGCTTTTTGTCAAGTATATCATCCATTTGGAATCCTCAAAAGCACCATTTAATGATCAATGATCTTTAAGTGATCCGCGTTGACCAAAAGTGTTGTAGATCCATTAGATGATTGGTAGAACCAAAACCTCCACACAATGAATCTCAAGGTTATTGGATCAAAGAGATCAAATTAACATACTTGGGCTTGCAAACATAGGTTTGGACCACGAATGATCATTTATTCGAATCAGGACAAAATTTAGCGTTATGTTAAGCAATCGTACGTGGACTTATATAGAAGTCGCACATATTTTGAGGTTGGTCAATAGAAATCTATGCACCATTTGTTTTGAGACATGATATAGAGATCATGCTCCAATAACACTTAGTACAATGAGAAAGGGATGAGATGAAGAGGGGTGGGAGAGAATATACAAACCACATTTGAATTTAATTAAATCAAACTATTATTAAAATCATTCATCCATTTTTGTGGAGTTAGACTCAATACCATGGATCCAATGATGTTAACAAAGTTCATGACCAAAAATTTAATCCAAGATCAGCCAGAAAATAATCACAAAATAATATTGCATTTAATATATACATAAAAAAGGGTTTTAAAAAGTGTTTTAAAATAGAAATAAAAGAGAAAAATATCAACTATATTCAAATTAATCAAGAAAATAAAAGTAAGACCATAGAAAAATCAGAAATGAATTAAAATGATTTTATAAAATTTTTGGTAATTTTTTAAAGTCAGAAACTATTTTTAAAATTAAAAGAAATGAGTAAAATAAACCAAAAATGATAAAAAATAACAAAGTCAGAAATGAAAAATAAATGAGGTCACCAATATTTGTCACAATATCATTGGATCATTCCATAATTTTTTCAGAATTTAAAAATGCATAAAAGTATTTTTAAACATTTAAAACAAGTCAAATAAAATGGAAATTTGTAAAAAATATCAAAACACAAAATAAAATTGTGAAAAAATAAGAATCAGAAAGAGAAAAATCAAAATTATTTTTCATAATTTTTTCAGTTTTTTTTTACTAAAAATGAATTTTCTATGATTTTTTGATATTTAAAACAATTAAATATAAAAATCAGAAAAGAAAAATAAAGTCAAAAATATGTGGGCCATTGGATGAGAGTAAAAATGCATTAGTAATCAAATCCAAGAGATCTGGTGCGCTGTGCATATCATGGTCATTAGTGAATAAAGCATAAAATCATTAATTAAATCAGATTTAAAAAAAACAGATGACGCGCCTTCATTGGTTGGAAGACGACACGTTGGTCATCTTCAACCTCCAGCCAGCGTGAATTACAGGTCTCTCAAACTGTAAAATCAGAAGCTCATACCTATGTCATTCGCTTCGTCTCTTCAAGACGAAGATAACCACACCTTCGCGACAAATTTATATAAATTGTAGCTCAAGCAATTTGAAAGGAAAGTTTTGAAAAGGGATTTGAAAATTCATGGTCAAAACATGTTTCCAGATAAAAGTAAGTGTTGCGACTAGAACCAGGGAAATGAGAGCATCACAATGATATTGAAGTTTTAAAGAATTGATGAAGGAATCTGCCTATTGAAATTGAGTTGCAGAGCTCTGAAACTAGACTTCTATGGGGCAATAAAGGGCACGATTCTTGAATGTAATTATATGGTTAGCTTCAGGGAAGATCAAGGAAGGTGAATTGATGGAAAAAATGGATTAAAAAAGGCTTGAGAATAGATTTCGAAGTAGCAGAATTTTGAGTTATGGAACAAGTTTGGCAGGGCGATTCTGCCTATCCAAGCTTGAGGAAATGAATGGGGGATGACCCTCTATTTATAGGGAATCAAATGGAATGTCCAAGCGTGTGAAATGATGAAGTTTGGAGGGAAATTGTGTGAAGTTGCAAACAATAAAAGTGTGACTTATTATTTGATCAAAACTCATCCAAAATGCGTGTTTTGTTGTGCTAATCAATTTTGAAACTTGACTAAACATGTTTAGAGGAAAAAACGCGTGGAAAACTTGTGATTAGAATCCAAAACAAAGATTTCAAATTCTGACTTATGGAGAAACTTCAGTTCCAAGTTACCAAGTTCAGTCTAATGGCATTCTCAGCTCAAGGGGTCTTAAGGTATGATTCTTGATGCTTTAGAAAGATGAGGTTACAAGCTTTTCAATGGAAAAAGAATGGAATCAAATGGATGTTTGAGCTGAAAGTTGCATTGAGTCAAAGTTGGGAAAAAGAAGTCGACTTTCCATACTTAGAAATATTTCAACTTTTCCTTTAAAAGTGACCTATAATGTTTTGCATCCAAACATGGGCTTCCACTTGGAATTTTCCCTTGACCAAAAAAGATGGCATGAAATAGACGTCTTGAATGACATTTTGAAACTTGAACCATTCAAAATCTCCAAAAATTGAGAGAGTTATGAGTTGTTGAAGTTGGCAAAAAAATCATGAAATGACCTATAATCTTTTGCATCCTTATGGCATCTTCCATCCATTTTATCACTTTTCATATCAAAGAAGGCATAAAGTTCACATCCTCAAGATCATTGTGGAAAAATAATGGGCTCAAGGTGTTAAAAATTGACCAAGTTATGATCATTTGAAGTCACACATGAGAAATTGGGGATTCATCTGGAGGACTTGTAATCTTTCTTCATCATCAAGTTTCTTCCACACGAAAAATCCTTGAAACTTTTGAAGTGATTTGTTAATAACCCTTTGAAGAGAAGGATGTCTTTGGAATCACTCAGAAATACCAAAAGATGAGCAAAATATACTTCTTTGAAGTTCAAAACCCTAGCTCCTAGATCAAGAAAATGCCTTGAGGAACTTTGATAATTTTGAACAAACGTTTTGTACCAACACAAATGCTTTGTAAATAGAAGTTGTTTAGGATGAAAATGAGAATTCATAGCCACCGAAACCACTTTCATATCTTTAGAATTGAGATAAAAATGCACTTGTGACCAATGGGAACAAAACCTTGTCCAAGCATGACAACTTCTCCAATCAACCCCTTGTACTTTTGAATCAAATTTGATAACCTTGAAATATGGTGAACCAAAATAACCTTGCCATGCCATTTCTTCCAAAACAACTTCAATGGTGAGGTTTGAACTTCTCAAGCTTTATTGACTAGGGCATGGAAATAAACTCATGAACCCATGGAGCAACTTGCTAAATCTCATTACCTTCACCTACATTGGTAATAAGAAAGACAACCCAATATTGCATTTTATTAATTAAAAGGAAAAAAAACAAGACAAAATATTCATGATCACAAAAGAAAACAAGTCAAGGTGCTTGGTGATTCCTCAAAGAGCAAAGCTAAAGGTAGGGAGGAGAACTAGAAGCCATAATTTGATCTTGTTATGATTGAATCAATATGGTATAATGAAGGGATCTTAGGGGAAAAAATTGGGGTACAACAGTGGTGTACTGAATGTCGTATTCTGTCAAGACCATTTGCCATCTGGCTATTCTTCCGGAGAGGGAGGGCTTCTCAAATATGTATTTGATGGGATCCATTTTAGAGATCAACAAAGCAGTATGAGCAACATATATTATCTTAGTCGGTGAGCAGCCCATGCCAAAGTGCAGCAAGTTTTCTCGAGCAGTGAGTATCTTGTTTCGTAGTCGATAAATTTTTTGCTAAGGTAGTATATTGCATGCTCTTTTCGACCAGACTCGTCATGTTGGCCCAGTACACACCCCATTGAATTCTCTAGTACTGTTAGATACATGATTAGAGGTCTTCTTTCAACTGGTGGCATTAGAATCAGAGGTTCTTGTAGGTACTCCTTGATTTTGTCAAAGGCTATTTGACAATCATCATTGAAATTTACTACCTGATCTTTCTTCATCAGCTTGAAGATCGCCTCACAAGTAGCAGTCAAATGAGAAATGAATCAGGAAATATAATTCAGTCGTCCTAAGAAACCTTTGACTTCCTTCTCGGTACGAGGAGTAGGCATTTCTTGAATGGCTTTGACTTTTGCGGGGTCAATGTTAATACCTTTACCGCTGACAACAAAACCCAAGAGCTTACCGAATATAACCTCAAAGTTGCATTTGTTTGGATTCAACCTCAGCTTGTACTTCTTTAGTCTCTTAAACAACTTGTGTAAATGGTCAAGATGTTCTTCTTCAGTCTGAGATCTAGATATCATATCATCGACATAGACCTCTATCTCGTGATGAATCATGTCATGGAATAAAGCTACCATGGCACGCTGATATGTTGCGCCGACGTTCTTCAACCCAAAAGGCCTAACTTTGTAGTAGAAAGTTCCCCACTGTGTAACAAAAGTAGTCTTTTCCATGTCTTCAGGTGCCATCTTGATCTGATTATAAACTGAGACACCATCCATGAAGGAGAATACCTTATGTTGAGCGTTGTTGTCAACCAGAACATCAATATGTGGGAGCGGGAAGTCATCCTTGGGGCTCGACCTGTTCAGATCTCTGTAATCTACACACATACGCACTTTGCCATCTTTCTTTTGTACCAGAACTACATTTTCAACCCATTGAGGGTAGGATATCACTGCTAAGAAACCTGCATTGAATTGCTTCATAACTTTGGCTTTTATCTTCCCTAACATCCCGGGATGCATGCGACGAACCTTCTGTTTTATCCGAGCACAACCCTCTTTCATCAGCAGTCGATGAACCACAATATCAGTATCGAGCCCTGGCATGTCTTCATACAACCAAGAAAAGATCTCAACATATTCATGCAGCATCCGAATCAACCTAATCTTGACACTACCCTCTAAGCTGGCGCCTGTCTTGACTTCTTTCTTGTCGGTTTCCGAACCCAAGTTTATAATTTCAACTGGATCTTCATGTGGTTGAATAGCCTTTTCCTCTTGCATTAACAGTCTGGAAAGTTCTCTAGGTATTTCACAATCTTCCTCACCTTCGTCATCGGCTTGGTAGATTGGATTTTCAAAGTCATAAGTGGCAATAGCAGACTTGTTATCAACGGGATCCAGAGTGGATGTGGATCTGCAATTTATTGTGTGGGTGTGTGTAAGAACACATAGATATTTGAAAGTGATAAAAGGAAAGACAGAGAGCACAAAATTTGAATGAAAAACATCCAATGCTTTATTAAATGAAAATATGTTTATGAAATGACAACCCTTAACAAATGAACCATTGTGCCTCGGGTAAGGCACAAGGCTTAAAGTCATTGTTCAAATATTATAAAGCCAAAACTTGTAAGCAATAAAAGCATAAATGCAACTATTACTCCTGACTAAAGGAGATAGATATAACTTCTTCCTCCTTCCAGTTGTTGAGCCCTTTTCCAATGGTAGGAAAGATCCAGATGTCAAGATCATAATCACTGTCAGCATCTTCTATAGCATTGACTCCGTTGTTGCTGACGCGGAATGATAGTCTTCCAGCACGAGCGCAACGAACAACCCTTTGAACCTCTGCAGTAAAACCTAAACCAAATTTGTCATATTTACACGGAATGTCAGCAAGCAGACCCCAAGTAGTACAACCACCTTCTTCTACAACAGCTCTAGCATCTTTCAACGAAGCCATTATGGGCGGAACCCTGGTAACCTTGGGAATGGTAGAAACATATTTAGTAGTGGCTGGAGGGATGACTTCAAAAGTCTGACAGGGAGTCTCGATGAATTCGTCGTCCATCTCTACATACAAGAAATAGTTCAAGTGGCTAACCATATACTCTTCTTTTTCGTAGACAGTAACAATCTTCCCTTTCACATGATATTTTAACTTCTGGTGCAAGGTAGAGGTAACAACGCTTGCCCCATTGATCTAGGGGCACCCCAGTAAGCAAGAATAAGCTGGTCTAATATCCGTTACATAGAAGGTAGATTAAAATATCTACGAACCTACTTTGATTGGAAGATCCATTTCTCCGTGTACCATCCTCTTTGACCCGTCAAAGGCTCAAACTATAATATCACTGGGTTTCAGTTCAAACCCTTCGCAATCAAGTCTATCAAGAGCGCCCTTCAGTAGCACATTTAACGAGGAACCAGTATCAACCAGAACATGAGCTAAAGTAGTTCCCCTGCATTCAATGGAGATATACAGGGCCTTATTGTGATTTCTTCCTTCCGGAGTCAGATCAACATCAAAGAAACCTAATCCATTATCATTTGTTAAGCTAGCAACATAACTTCTAAATTGATCGGCAGAAATCTCTTGTGGTATATGATCAGTCTTCAAGAATTTTACTAAAGCCTGTGCATGAGCTTCAGAACACAATAACAGGGATAACATGGAGATCTTAGACAGGGTCTGCTCCAGCTGTTCAACAATTTTGTAGTCACTCTTGCAGATGATCTTCAATACCTCTTCCAACTCTTACCTAGAGGTGTCTTCAACTGTAATTTCTTTAGGCGCCTCCATCTGGACATGCTCTATTATTTTCTCTTTTCCCCGAGCCTCAACAACTGACTCGGTAGCGGTAAATCTAATAGGTGTAGCGACAGCCTTCAGAGAGATTTCCAGAGAGAAAACCCTTATGCTTCTAGTAACCTTACTGGTCCTAACAATATTGTCAATGTTGGGATCACCAACTTCAGTAACTTCATCTTCAATGGTCGGTAGTTCTTGCTTGATGCCATGGTAGTAGACGTCAAATCCATAGTTCCATGGAATAGCTTTATCCGAAGAATATGGGATAGGTCTAGGTGTAGTGATGATCAAAGGAGCAACTTTTAGGTTGGCAGTAATCCTTATAGGATCTTTGGAGGTGGACAGGAGGGTCAGATATTACAGATAAGTCTTGAAACAGGTTCTCAGTAGACAGAATCTTATCGACCAGAATTATATGATTGTCCATTAGGCGTTGAACGCATTCCTTTAGTAACTTTCAGCCATTGGGTTGGGCTGCATAGCAATAACATTTTTCAATACAACCCGGTAATAAACTGTCCTACAACAGATTCTTCTTGATAATCAGAAGAGGAGTAACTAATTCACTTACAGTAGAAATATAAACAACATCGTCTATAACACTTATGCCTTTGTCATGCTTAGACATAGGTGCATTAATCACGTTGGGAGTTTTCGGAGGATCAAACCCAATCTCTTTGTTATCAATCATATCCTGTATCTTGTTTTTCAAAGTCCAACAGTTATTGGTATTGCGCCCAGGACTGTTGGAATGATAGGCACACGTCGCATTAGGATTGTAGTAAGGAGGGGAGGTGTTAGGATTTTCAGGAGGCTCCCTCACTGTTATCAACTCTCCTTTCAGTAAATATTGTAACGCCTGAGATAACGGCATGCCGATCTTTATAAAGTGTCTTCTTAGAGCATTTGACCTATGCTGATTGCCCTATTGTTGTTGTTGAATAGGCGTAGCATTAGAAATTAGCACCGCTCATACAGACTGATTGCGGTCACTTTTAACACGACCCTTCTATCCATAAACAACATTGGACTCCTTATTACCACTTAATGTCTTCTTCATGGCACTTGAAGACGTAGCCACTAAAATCTTTCCACTCTTGATACCACTTTCAACTTGTTCCCCAATTAGAATCAGCTCAGTAAAACCAGATGAAGAACTCCCAATCAGATGATTGAAGAATGGACCTGTTAGAGTGCCCATGAACATATCAACTAGCTCTCAGTTGGACAAGGGAGATTACACCCTTCCAACCAGATCTCTCCACTTTTGGGCATACTATTTGAACCCCTCATTCGGGCCTATAGTCATTTTTTTGTAATTGTACGCGAGTTGGTGCAAGGTCAGCATTATATTAATACTGCTTGTAAAAAGCAGCAACCAAGTCTTCCCAAGTACGGATGTTGGTTCCCTCCAGCTGATATAACCACTCGAGTTATGTACCAGACAAACTTTCCTGAAAGAAGTGAACCCATAACTTTTTGTCAGCAGTATCGAGTTTGAAGTTTGAGCATCTTTCAATGAGTTCCAATGATTGGGTTAGCTTCCTCAAGTTCTCAGGAACCTAATGGGATGCTTAGCTTGAGCTGAAAGTACCTGAGGAGTTATGGAGAAGTCCAAGTGCAAAGCTCTATTTTTGAAAATAGAGGATGGTGTTAATGGTGTTACAGTTCTATAACAAGGTGTGGGATCAGTTCTAAATGATGTTTAAAAGCTTTAGGAACCAAAAGGCTTGAAAATGCACGAGGGAGTTATGAGTTTCAAGTTTTTGGTCAATTTATGTGGAAATGGAGGTATGAGATGTGATTCTGAGCTCTAGGTGTTTTCAAGGCTTAAGCATTCGTGTATTTTGTGGCAAATGGTTTTTATATCTATAAGCAAAAAGATTGGAGTGGTTTGGACAATCAGAAGTACAAGTTTTCAGCTAATTGCTAGGTTACTTGATTTTGAAGAAAAGTGGGAAACCAAGTTTCAATGTGAGGTACAAGGATGGACTGGGTGATTTTAAGTGTCTAACAAGTTTCTTATGGGTTATGGGACTTGTATTATTATAAGAGAATAAGTCCAAGGCTCAAGAACATGTTTTGTGTAGAAAAGCACTTTATCAAAATGGCAATGTACACTTTCTTCCAAAAATGGATATAAAGCATGGCCTTGCATTGAATGCTTGAAATGAGACTTCTAACAGCTGTGCAAGCCATTAATTATAGAGTGCCTAACAAGTTTGAGGCCTTCAAATTAGAATTTATGCAACATAACTTTGAATTTGAATTTTGTTCATCATAAAATGCCTTGTAATTCAAGTGATAAAACCCTAATTTCATCTTTTTTATTCTCCCTACTCAAAAATGATCTCAAGGAGTTCTTTGACATTTTGGAAATCTTGAAATTTGCTCCACAACCCATCTTTGAATTTATTTTGAATATTCCCCTTGGAACTATATGAAAAAGTGCCATGAAGTTGGGTCAAAATCCTGACCAAATTAGGGCAAAAATTCACTAAGTGTTTTGTTTCATGACCACATGATGTTAAAATTATAACTTGAGATCCAACCACTTTTGGAAGGAGTTGTGTAAAGAAAAGTTGTATAGTTGATGGATATCTATAACTTTCAAGTTGGAAGTTTCTCTTGAATCATCTTGCATCATGGTGAAAAATTTGTTCAAAGTTGTAAAAAAACATGAAATTTCCAACACTTAGAAAATTTTCTAAGTTTAGAAATTTTGACTTTTCAAAATGAAATCTTGACGTTTTGATTTCTTGATGAATAAGGTTCATATTTTGACATGTTTTGATGAATTGTGATATTTGACATTTGATTTTGACCAAAAAGTCAAAGTTTAACTTTTCAGCATACATTTGACTTTTGATCAGTTGAGTGAAAATTCATCTGTCAATCCTTTGAACTTGAGTAATGTTTTGAGCCATGTTATTAGTTAAAAATGATTCAATTGGAATCTTGAGATCATGCCTTAAACCAATTGATCATTTTCTAGGTCAAAAATCAGAAATTGCCCTTTCCCAGTCAAAACCCTAATTTTGACCATTTTGCCCTTTTGGAGATTTGATCAAATTGCTTGAGGAATTATGGTCCAAACTTAATAAAATGATATATATGAGTTTAAAATGTTGATGTGGATAAAGAATTATGAAGTTTGACTGTAAATTGGCCATAGTTGACTTTTCCCCCAATACAAATGATTTTTAGGTCAACTGCTGAATTGACTGAGCAAAAGTGTGATTCAAAGCTTGAAACTTGACATGAGTGATCTTGGGGGTCCATAATGATCCATTAAAACCATATGGGGAACTTGAAGTTCAAAAATACTTGCGCAAACTCAAACCCTAATTTTGGTCATCAGTGCTTAAGGAGGTGTCCTGAGCTGATCAACCCTAATGCAGTCTTTGAGTCAAAGGAGATTTTGTGAGAAAATTATTGATATGTGAGAGGGGAAATTTTGGGGTACTACAGCTTCCCCTGTTCAATCTTCTTAAACCTGAAGAGTTAGATTGGCGAGTTTTGCCTTTCAGGACTCGAAGGTGGAAGATGATTGGACACTAGAGTGCCCAAAAATTTGAACTCGGTGATGTGATGTGATGTGATGGTTGAGGGAATGGGATTAAAGATTCCATTTGGAAAGATGATAGAAAGTTGTTGGAGTTGGGCTTGTAGATGCCATCTAGAAATGATTGCTGAATTGTATCTGTAAGCTGAAACTGAGTGAGTATCAGGATGGCGTCTGCGTCTGGAGTGTATTTGAACTATATCTGAAAACTGGATTTGAATGAATATCAGAATGACGTCCGTGTCTGGAGCGTATCTGAACTGTATCTGAAGGTTGAATCTGAATGAGTATCAGAATGGCATCCGTGTCTGGAGCGCATCTGGACTGTATCTGAAAACTGAATTTGAATGAGTATCAGAATGGCGTCCGTGTCTGGAGTGTATCTAAATTGTATCTGAAGGTTGAATCTGAATGAGTATCAGAATGGCATCCGTGTCTGGAGCGCATCTGGATTGTATTTGAAAGAGACTCTGAATGAGTATCAGAATGGCATCCGTGTCTGGAGCGTATCTGAACTGTATCTGAAGATTTGATTCTGAATGAGTATCAGAATGGAATCCGTGTCTGGAGCATATCTGAACATTTTGAACATTGTTAATGGTAGTTGTTAATCTTATCTTGAAAAGGGTAAAATGTTAGCTAATATTCAATGTTATATTGTATGAAATGCAGGGTATAATGCATTCGTGTTATCAATGTTTATGATATATGGAAGTGATGTATGCGTATGTGAGCTAATATGTTGCACTGCTGTTGGATTGGGGAAAATAAATCCCTGATTGCTGCTGAGGATATGGAGTGTAAGTCTTCATGTTGTGAAGTCGAAGTGTTGGAATTTCCGCTTAGAGAAATAAACTCTGTTGTAAGGGAAATGTCGTGTATTGCTTGTAAAATCTTGTTGGGGAATCCTGAGAAATTGAACGACTTCTACCGGGGATTGATAATTGGAAGCTTTGTTCCACTGGGGATTAAACTGCACACTGCGGGGGATTTATGGAAATATCTTAGAGATATTTCCCTACCTTAAAGACATCAGTGATTGTCTTTTATTTTGTTCATTTATAAACAATAATTTTATTCAAATGCATATGTTCAAGAATAAATCATTGGACGTTTTTGTAAACAAAACACAAGAGTAAAGAAAAACAGATAGTTTTGCACTTCCAAAGGAATATCTTTGTATTGACTTTGAGTAAGTATTTTTGTACAATGAGACAAACATTCTAGTACGAGAATTCCGTCGTAAAAAATGAAAATTTTGATACAAAGAAAAGATAGCTATGTGCAATAATCCCATGGGGTTCTCATTCTGCTTTAGCCTTCGTGTCTCTGAGCATCTTGTATATTTGTTGCCTTGTCCGAAGTTGATTGGATTGATCATAACCTATGAGTTTGTCAGGTTGTCCGTAAGGTGATCCAACAAGACATAGTCACACGCTTTAATTCCCTAACTTTTTCCTGGATCTCCCTTTCGGGTTTTCAGTCCACCGGGATACCCTTTTTTGCCCAAGCCGCCCTTTCGAGTTTTCAACTTGTCGGGTGTACAATTTTTTTTGTTTTATCTCTAATTTTTTCTCGAACCTTTTTGGTTCTCCGGGATGTCTTTGTTTTGCCTAGGTGTGTCAACCTAGCGGGTCTCTTATGCATAGTATCTTTTGACTATGCCTGCGTTCGCAGGGTGTGGCAGGTCGTCACCATCCATGGTGGTTAAGATCATTGCTCCACTAGAGAATATGCTTTTGATCACAAATGGTCCTTCGTATGTAGCAGTCTATTTTCCCCTGGGATCACTTTGCGGCAGTATGATGCGCTTGATCACAAAATCTCCAACTTGATATACTTGGCATCTGACCTTTTTATTGAAAGCCTTGATCATCCATTTTTGATACATTTGACCATGACAGGCAGTAGTAAGCCTTTTCTCATCAATCAAGTTTAGTTGATCAAGTCGAGTCTGGATCCAATCTTCTTCATTCAGCCCTGCATCCTTCATAATTTTCAGAGAGGGGATCTGGACCTCAATAGGCAAGACAATTTCCATGCCATATACCAGAGAGTAGGGTGTTTCCCCAGTTGATGTGCACGTTGTGATACGATACTCGTGGAGAGCGAATCGTAGCATTTTATGCCAGTCCTTGTACGTGACTGCCATTTTCTGTATGACCTTTTTGATGTTCTTATTTGCGGCTTCGACAACACCATTCATCTTTAGCCGATAAGGGGAAGAATTGTGATGCTGGATCTTGAACTGCTCGCACATGGCAGTGATCATAATATTATTTAGATTTGTACCATTGTCTATAATGATCCTCTCCGGGATACCATAATGACATATGAGATTCAGCTTGATGAACCGGGCGACAACATTCTTGATGATGAAAGCGAATGAGGCTACCTCAACCCACTTTGTAAAATAGTCAATGGCCACTAAGATGAAGCGGTGTCCATTAGAGGTTGTTGGCTTGATTTCCTCAATAATATCGATGCCTCACATAGCAAAGGGCCAAGGAGCCGTCAAGAAATTCAGAGGAACCGGAGGTACGTGCACGTTGTCAGCATAGATCTGACACTTATGGCAGGTTTGAGAGTGTTGATAGCAATCTGCTTCCATGGTAGACCAGTAATACCCTGCCTGTAGGATTTTCTTTGCATCGTATGCCCACTGGATTGGGTTCCAAAAGTACCTTCATGTAACTCAGCCATGATCTTTTTCGCTTCAACCTTGTCTACGCACCGAAGTAACACAGATTCATGGTTGCGTTTGTAGAGAATGCCATTACTAAGGAAGAATTTAGCAGAGAATATCCTTAAGAACTTCTTATCATTGACTGAAGCTCCTTCTGGATATTCTTGGGCCTCGAGATACCTCTTGACTTCATGAAACCAAGGATGGTCCACTACTTCTTCAGTATTAATCTCGTGATAGTGAGCTGGTTCCTCCATTCGTTCAATGGTGATCTGGGGAGCCTCGTTATCCCATTTAAGTTTAAACATGGATGACATTGTGGCTAGTGCGTCTGCTAGCTGATTTTCTTCTCGCGGGAAATGCTCGAAGGTAATCTTCTCAAAATATGGGAGAAATGTCAACACATGTTCTTTGTAGGGGATAAGGTTAGGGTGTTTGGTGTCCCATTCCCCTTTGATCTGGATTATAACCAAAGCTGAATCTCCGAATACATTTAAGGATTTGATCCCCAAGTCTATGGCAGCTTTGAGACCAAAGATGCACACTTCGTATTCTGCCATGTTGTTTGTACAACTGAAGTAGAGTCTTTCCGTAAAAGGAGTATGATATCCTTCAGGAGATATGAGTACAACACCAATACCATTGCTGAGTGCGTTAGATGCCCCATCAAAAACCAGGGTCCATCGGGATCCTTGTTCAGGTCCGTTATATGGTCTGAATTCTTCACAGTTGTTTACCATCATGATGTCTTCATCTGGGAATTCAAAATTCATGGACTGGTAGTCTTCTACAGCTTGGTGAACACCTTTATTGCTTTTTGGGTAGTATACTGAATGTCATATTCCGTCAGGATCATTTTCCATCTCGCTATTCTCCCAGAGAGAGAAGGCTTATCGAAGATGTATTTTATTGGATCCATTTTAGATATCAACAAGGTAGTATGGGTCAGCATATACTGTCTTAGCCAACGAGCAGCCCATGCCAGAGCGAAGCAAGTTTTCTCGAGCAGTGAATATCTTGTTTCACAGTCGGTAAACTTTTTGCTCAGGTAATAAATAGCGTGTTCTTTTCGGCCAGACTCGTCATGCTGCCCCAGCACACACCCCATTGAATTTTCCAAAATAGTCAGATACATGATCAACGGTCTTCCCTCGACTGGTGGCATCAAAACAGGAGGCTCTTGTAGGTACTCTTTGATCTTGTCGAAAGCAGTTTGACACTCATCATTCCATTTGACTACTTGATCTTTCTTAAGTAATTTGAAGATTGGTTCACAAGTAGCTGTCAGGTGAGAAATGAATCTGGCAATGTAGTTCAAACGTCCCAAGAATCCTCTGACTTCCTTCTCAGTACGAGGAGCAGGCATCTCTTGTATCGCTTTCACTTTGGTAGGATCCACCTTGATAACTTTATTATTGACGATAAAGCCTAGGAGTTTACCAGACCTCACCCCAAATGTGCACTTATTTGAGTTCAACCTCAGCTTGTATTTCTTTAACCTCTCGAACAGTTTCTGTAGATGATCAATATGCTCTTCTTTTGTTTGAGATCTGGCTATCATGTCATCCACATAAACCTCTATTTCGTGATGTATCATGTCGTGAAATAAGGCTACCATGGCACGCTGATAGGTTGCCCCTGCATTCTTCAGTCTGAATGGCATAACCTTGTAGCAGAATATGCCCCACTGCGTGACAAAGGTTGTTTTCTCCATGTCCTCAGACACCATTTTGATTTGGTTGTAGCCTGAGAAACCGTCCATGAAGGAAAACACTTTGTGTTGTGCCGTATGGTCAACTAGAATGTCAATATGGGGAAGTGGGAAATCATCCTTAGGGCTTGTCCTATTAAAATCTCTGTAGTCCACGCACATTCGTACCTTGCCGTCCTTTTTGGGCACGAGAACAACGTTGGCAACCCATTGCGGATAGGAGGTGACGGCCAAGAATCCTGCATTAAATTGTTTCATGACTTTCGCTTTGATCTTCTCTGACATGTCTGGTCGCATTCGACGGACCTTTTGTTTTACTGGAGGACAATCCTCTTTTGTAGGTAGACGATGTACTATAATATCTTCATCAAGTCCTTGCATGTCTTCATACGACCAGGCAAAGACCTCAACATAATCATGCAGCAACTAAATCAGACGCTCTTTGACACTGGGTTCCAGATTGGCACCCACCTTAACTTCTCTTTTGTCTTCTGCGGTACCTAGATTAATTGTATCCACTGGCTCTTCGTGAGGCTGAATGGTCCTCTCTTCTTATTGTAGTAACCTGGCAAGTTCCCCTGGTACTTCACAATCTTCCTCACCTTTGCCTTCGGCTTGGTAGATTAAATTTTCAGAGGGACAAAAGGCCATAACAGAACCGTTACCCATGGGATCCCGAATGGATGTAGACCTGCATTGTGAGTGTGAGTGTGTGTAAGAGTATATCTATCTTTAAAAGAAATGAAAACGTAAAAAGAAAAACAATGAGCACAAAGTTTGTATGCAAAACGTCCATGATTCATTGATGTCATATGGAAATGAGATAATAACCCTTACAAATGGACCTTTGTGCCTTGGGTAAGACACAAGGTTTTAAGAGTCTGAATTGTTTTAATATTACATATCCGACAAAATGTAAAGACAAATTACTGTGGATAAAAGTGATCGGGAAGAAATCTCTAGCCTCCCAATTGCTGAGCCCTCCACTGACAGTTGGGAAAATCAAATCCTCCAAGTCATAGTTGTCTTCATCCTCCTCCACGACACTGACTTGGTGGTTTCTGATCTTCAAGGGTGGTCCTCCGGCACGAGCACGACGTACAACCTTCTGGGCACCTGAAGTGAAACCCAGACCAAATTTATCAGATTTGTATGGGATATCTGGGAGTTGACCCCAAATAGTGCACCCACCTTCTTCTATCACTACCTTGGCATTCTTCAAAGACGACATCTTGAGTGGAGTCCTTGTGATCTTGGGAACTTGAGACACAACCTTGGTTACTGCCACAGTCTGTGGGACTTCTTCAAAGTACTGCAATGGAGTTTCAATAAATTCACCATCTAATTCCACATATCTGAAGGAAATTAGATGGCTTACCATATACTCTTCTTCTCCATGAACAGTGATAATCTTCCCTTGAATTGGATATTTCAGCATTTGATGCAACATTGAGGTAACAACACTAGCATTGTGGATCCACGGTCGGCCTAATAAGCAGGAGTGTGAAGGGAGAATATCCATTACATAAAAAGTTGAATCAAATGTTTGGGTTCTAACTTTTATGGGGATGTCCACTTCCCCATGCACCATCCTTTTTGATCCGTCAAAGGCCCTCACTACTATGTTGCTCGGTTTCAATGTCAATCCCTCACAGTCAAGCCTATCAAGAGCCTTTTTAGGCAAAACATTCAGAAATGAACCAGTGTCAACCAAGACATGAGCCAGAGTCGTGTCCCTGCATTCGACTGAGACATGCAAAGCCTCATTATGCTTCCTCCCCATTGGCGTTAAATCAACATCTGAAAAACCTAAACCATTGTCTGCAGTAAAGCTGGCTACGCAATCTTGGAACTGATCGGCATATGTTTCTTGGGGTACATGGGCAGTTTTCAGGAATTTTACCAAGGCCTTTGCATGAGTCTCAGAACATAGTAATAAAGCCAGCATGGAAATTTTTGATGGAGTTTTCCCCAGTTGCTCGACTATGTTGTAGTCGCTTCTTTTTATGATCTTTAGAATTTCCTCCATCTCTTTCCGGGAGGTCTCAGGGATAGCTATTGATTTTGCCTTCATCCGGACAGACTCAACCAGAATACCTTTACCTCGAGTCTCGGTTGACTAAGCAGCAGAAATGTCAGTAGGGGTGATAACAGGGATTGTAATAGTTTTGTCATCGGGAGTATTAACAGAGATGATTGTAGGACTGAGAATAACCTTTGGAGGATCAAAAACAACAGGAATGATTACGAGTCCAGAAACTGCTTTTGGGGGAGCAATTTCTGAAGAGAATATCCTTCCTCTTCGGGTTATCTTACTAGTCCCTGCGATATTACTGATATTGGAATCAACTTTCTCAGAACTTGAATCTTCGGCAGCTGGCCAATCTTGCTTGATACCGTGGTAGTAGACATCCCCTCCATAATTCCATGGTACGATTTTGTCTGACGAATACGAGATTGGTCCAGGCATTGTAATTATCAACAAAGCTACTTTTGGAACTGATGTAATTCTAACGGCTCTTTTGGTGGAGACCCTGGAAGAATTGTCGGAAATGGTCACGATGGAAACATCATTATAAGAAACAGTTGGAATTGAAACCTTCTCGAACAAAATTTCCTTGTTATCTATTAGGCACTAAACACCTGTTTTTAACAAAGGATAACTGGTTGGTGAGGACAAACATAAATGACAGCTTTCATCACATCCTGAGAATACACCGGCATCCAATAAGTTCTTTTTTATAGTAAGGAGTGGAGTCATAAGTTCATCAACTGAAGTAACAAACATATCTTCCTCAATGGCATTGGCATTATGGTCGTGCTTGGGCATAGGGGTAGTAATGACATTGGGAATTTCTGGCGCATCAGATTCAATCTCTTTGGCTTCAAGAAGGTCTTGTACTTTGTTTTTCAGAGCCCAACAGTTGTTAGTGTCATGGCCGAGACTCTCAGAATAGTATGCACAACGGGTATTAGGATGATAATGAGGAGAGGTTGTGTTAGGGTTCTTTGGAGCTTCTTTCAAAGCCACTAGATTAGATCTTAACAGATGTGGAAATACTTGAGATGATGTCATATTAATTCGGGTGAATTGTCTGACTGGCCTTTCCATCCTTGGCTGGTTACTTCTTTGCTGAGAAGGCGCTGGTTTAGGAATCATAACAGCCCCCACCATTGGATGACGTTCAGCCCTATCTTGATTTCTCTAAGGATATACAACAATAACTTCTTTCTTTTCGATGAATGGTTTCCTTACAGCAGCAGAGGATGCATCTTTTTGAATCTTTCCATTCTTTATCCCGGCTTCCACCCTTTCTCTGGTCAATATCAATTCAGTAAAACCTGTTGATGAACTCCCAATTAAGTGATTGAAGAAAGGACCGGACAAGGTGCCCAAAAACATATCTACCAACTCTCTTTCAGATAGGGGAGGTTGGACTCTCCCTTCTAAGTCCCTCCAATTTTGCACATAGTCCTTGAAGCCTTCACTTGAAACCATGGCCATACTCTGGAGTTGAGTACGGGTGGGTGCAAGATCAGTGTTGTATTGGTATTGTTTGTAAAAGGCGGCGGCAAGATCTTCCTAATTATGAACATTGGCTCTTTCTAACTGATAAAACCAATCAAGTAGAGTTCCAGACAAACTGTCTTGGAAGAAGTGTACCCATAAATCCTTATCAGCGGTATGAGGCTGGATTTTCCTCACATAGGACCGGAGATGCATTTTGGGACATGAAACTTCGTCATATTTGGCGAACACAGGTGCTTTGAATTTTGGAGGAATGACAATCTCTGATACTAAACCCAACTCCTCAAAGTCCAATGCAGGCACTTTTTGGATTTCCATTGCGCTTAACCGTTCTTCCAGATGCTTATACTTATCATCGGCTGGAGGGTATTATTCTTCAGAATAGTCTTCTTCTTCCTCTTCCTCATATGACTCTGATTGGACAACTGTTTCTTTTCCCTTCCCATCTTGATCGTCTTTCTCACCGGATATCGTTGCAAAGTCTAGGGCCTTCTTTCTTGTCCTTGGAATCTTCTTCCCATGTTTAGAACTCCGGTTATCTTCTTCGTCTTCTTTTTCTTCTCCTCAACCAGCAAGGTCTTTAACTCTTCTTGTCCTTTGGCTAGAGTTAAGAACATTTGTTGAAACTGTACATTCTGTGCTTGGAGGTCCTTCACCGTTTGCTCGAGATCCATCTTACTGAAATAAACAATAGAAAGACGAGGAGACTTGTTGCAAGGAACCTTCTTATGTTATGATGAATAGTAAATGCATATGCAATGATTTCAAGGATTTTAAAGATTCAAATTTGTTTTAGACAAAAAGGAAACACACGTTATATTAATAAATTAAAGCTTGAGTACATCAATGCCTCTTTGGGCAACAAAAATATAAAACTCTAAGATAAAAGGTAGTACGCATCCTCTTTGGTGCGATGAAGGCATTCAAGTTCCTCTCCTCATGAAGTTGCTTAGTGAGTTCCAAAACCTTCTTCTCGCTAGCATAAAATTAGGCTTCGAAAGTATCTCGCTCCTCCTTGAGTTGTATCCAATCTCTTTGTATGTCTTTAAGAGAGGTGGGCATGTCAGGATGTAGGATAGTGTATGGAACATCTCCTTCCATAACAGGCTCAATGATTACCGGGAGAATGGAAGGATAAAGCATCATAAGACTCTGAGCATGAGTTCGTACCCATTTGAGGTAAGGCTTAAGAGGGTGGAATTCTTGTGCCCTAATGTCTTGCTATCTACCTTGTTTAACATCCTCCAAGATCGGATAAATCTCTGGCGAAGACCTTGATCGTTGTTCTCGAAGTCAAATACCAAACCCTGAATGAGCATCTCATGCGGGACATCCCTTCGGGTGTAACCAAACTATCTTAACGCTAAGCAGGGGTTGTAGGTGATACCTCCCCTAATGCCAAGTAAAGGGACATTGGGGAATTCTCCACAACGGTCAACAATAGTAACATTCTCTATAGACCGGGAACACCAATGGATGTCTGAATGTTTGAGCGTCATCAACCTTTGTGACAACCTTGAACCTTGCTCGCTCTTAAATACAGATTGGGGAAGATGCGAAATAAACCATCTTTCCAAGAGAGGATTGCAACACATAAGGACACCTCTTTTACTCATAGTGCGAGTGTGAAAGGAATGTATGATGACCCCTAGCGAAGTAGGCACCGGGTTGGGGGATATAAAGATTTTGAAGGCGTTCACATCTATGAGTTGGTCAGGATTTGGAAACAAAACCATCACATAGATGAGGAGAGCCACAATTTCCTCAAAGGCTTGCAAATCCAAAGAGTTCCAATAGTTTTGGGCTTTCTCGAACAAGAACTTTTCTAGGAAACCTTTGACACCACTCCTTGTTTCCCAATTAGTTGTGACATCAGATGATTGCAAGTGTAGAGCTTGAGCAATATCCTCTGGCTTTGGGTCTCTTTATGTACCGTTGAAAGGTAGTTGATTGAGAATGGGAATCCTCAAGAGTTGGGAGAATTCTTCCTAAGTTGGCACAAGTTGATAATCGGGAAATGTGAAGAAATGGTGTAAAGGATCAAAGAACTGAAAGAGAACCTTCACCATGTCTTCATCAGTGTTGGAAGTGACCAAGTTGAGTAAGCGACCATGTTTCTCGGTGAATGGAGAGTTTTCAGGAATCCTTGAAGCTGGCTCCTTAAGTTATGGAGGGATCCTTACAAGATTGACTTGAATGGTTTTCCTGCGAAGAGAATCCATATCCTACAAAACAGAACAAAGATAAATCCCAAGATCCTTGAAACGGTTAGTGAATGAGTATGATGTTATGATGTTCATGATGTTATGTACTAGTATGTATATACAAACAAAGAAAATAAGTCCTTAGGTTTAGGCTTGCATGGAGTCTTGTAGGTAAGTACCTTCTTGAAGTTTAGTTGTCTCAAACCTGTCCTAGTAATATAACCGGGTTCTAAGGAGCTTAATATCACTGGTCTGTTTCTTTGGTCATTGTTTCAGCACAAGCCTCTTTAATGACAACCAAAATATCCCAAAAAACCAAACCTCAATGAGTGTAGTATCGAGTATCTACCAACTTTGGACTGCACCAAAGCTGGTCATCTCACTACATCCTAAAGGCCAAGTTGGTCAAGTAAAGTTTCTAAAAGTTCATTAGTGCTTCATGACATCACTCAGCGGCCCAGTATTCTCCTTGATTAACTCAAGGTCTACCGGTACCCACAAATATGTTGCACTAACGTAGCTATTTCTTAGACCATGTCGGTATACCCCGCACAGTTTCCAAAACGTATTTCTACTTACCTATAAGGTATCTTAAATCCGGGTAGAGGATTCAAACCCAAACAAAGAACCATAATGTAAAGCATACAAGTAAAACAATGTAAGTAAGTAAATGTGATCTAACCCTAAGGTAACCCCACTTTTCGAATTGTCCCCAGCAGAGTCTCCAGTTCTGTGATACGGTGGGAGAACTGACTTAAAGGTTTTGCGTTTGATCGCAAATATTGCGGTTAGCAAGAGTCACCATCTACTTTTCTTTTATCCAAAAGGAAAGGTGAAAAAGCACAGGAAAGACCTTTGAGATTATTTCTTGAGTTCGGGGGGTAGATTATGAAAAAGGAAGGTATTAGCACCCTTTTCATCCATGGTTTTCCATGGGCTCTTAGTTACTTGCTAGATCACTCTCTTTTGTTTGAAATTGTGCTTTGTGTGGTTTTTGAAAGTATTTTGTAAAAAGGCCATTGTTTAGGCAAACTTTGTAATGATTATCGTTCGTAAGAATGTATACAAAGTGTTTGATCTTTTGAAAATGTTTTCAAGTTTGTAAGATGTTTGAAAGTGTAGGTGTTTGTTTTGAAAATAGCAAGGATGTTTTGTTTGAAATTGAGCAAGTAATTAGGAGCATTCTACCTACTCAAAAGTCTTTCTTGTTCATTTTCCTTTCCTTTGACATTGTTGTCTTACCATTGATTTGGTAAGCAACCCTATCTTTGGATGTAAAGGGATGGCCGTGGGTCATCGTATAACCATGATTAGCAATGTTGCAAGGTACCTTAGCATTCTCTTTTAGGGACCAAGATCATTTGAAAGGCAACTTAGATAGCGTCATCGAGAGACTATGATCTTGTATTTGATTGTTTTTGCTAAGATACCTCACATGCGTAATATGACCATTTTATAAATGCAACCAAATGGATTTACCCTAGGGGTGCTTGTGTGCAAGTGTATTGTTTTCATGCTTGTTTTTGTCTTGAATTAGGGTTTTCTAAGTATTGGTTTTAGTCTTTCCATACAAACCCTAATTACTAGCATTTGTATATAAAGCGATAAATTGCGGAATTTAAAGTTACTACGCTATTACAATATTTGTGGGAGGGGGTGTACAAATTGTAAATGGGGATTGCAAGAATATAAACCTAATTAATCTATTACAACCAAATTGAATTTGTACAAGAATTGAAATAAATAATGTACAAGATGAATAAATATGCAAGAATGCAAATATAAAGAAAATGGATATTTTTGTTTGGATTTTTTTAGGAAAAGTGAATTTGTTTTAACCTAATTAATTAAAATAAAATAATTAATAAAAATAAATAAAGTAAACCTAATTTAATAAGAAAAGATTTTAAATAAAACCCTAAGTCTATTAATTGATTAAAAGGAAATTAAGTTTAAGAAAAGTGTTTTTGTATTTTTGTCTTGAAAATAATTTATAGTATTATAAAATATTTTTGGCCCTTTTTTATATTAAAATAATATATTTTAATTGGTGTAAAAGAAAATAAATAATATCCTAGTTTTAATTAAATTTACAAGAATAATTAGTAAAATAAATAAAGTGTGGTTAAATAAAATATATTTTTGTGAGAAAAAATAAATAAACTAAGTTAAAATATAAATCTACTATTTTTGTATTTTTTTATGATTTTTTAGTATTAGAAAAATAATTAAGAAAACAAATAAAAATAAAATAAGAAAATAAAATGCAAATGGGCCAAGGGTGCTGATAGCCTGCAAGGGATTAGAAAGCAAAAACAAAAAAACAACAAAGCCCAAATGAATCCCAACGCCTATCCAAGAAACAAAGTCAGAAAGCAAAAAATGTGAAAAATCAAAAGGGTACCACTGGTGCTCGAACCCAGGCCCCAAAGATTACAGGCGCGCGCTTCTACCACTGGGGTGGCTATACATCCGTTAACATAAGCAAAACAATAAATATATGATACAAAACGTGCCCTGATTTACACTTCATCTTCAACCTCCAGCCAGACCAACTGTAACTTGTTCATTTCTCAACAAAAATGAAAACTGTAAACATGAAACTTGTAGCAAATTTCCTCACGGTTTTAGAAATGTAAAGCATTAAAATTATAGATCAAAGATAAGCATGAATTTCAATGGCCCTAATCTGAACCCTAAAAATCTCAGAAACTTCAATCTTAAAATTCTCTAAGCTCAAGCAAAATTAATGGAAACTATGGACATAGTTAGCTTTAGGGCAATGATATCTACATGTTTTATTCACAAATAAATCATTGATGATGCCTGTATGAAAAGTTCCAAAGTTAGAAAACTTACCTTGAAAGAGGGTATTGGGTTTGAAGTTTGAGCATCTTTCAATGAGTTCCAATGATTGGGTTAGCTTCCTCAAGTTCTCAGGAAGCTAATGGGATGCTTAGCTTGAGCTGAAAGTACCTGAGGAGTTCTGGAGAAGTCCAAGTGCAAAGCTCTGTTTTTGAAAATGGAGGATGGTGTTAATGGTGTTACAGTTCTATAACAGGGTGTGGGGTCAGTTCTAAATGATGTTTAGAAGCTTTAGGAATCAAAAGGCTTGAAAACGCACGAGGGAGTTATGTGTTTCAAGTTTTTGGCCAGTTTATGTGAAAATGGAGGTATGAGATATGATTATGAGTTCTAGGTGTTTTCATGGCTTAAGCATTAGTGTATTTTGTGGCAAATGGTTTGTATATCTATAAGCAAAAATATTGGAGTGGTTTGGACAATCATAAGTACAAGTTTTCAGCTAATTGCTAGGTTACTTGATTTTGAAGAAAAGTGGGAAACCAAGTTTCAATGTGAGGTACAAGCATGGGCTGGGTGATTGTAAGTGTCTAACAAGTTTTCTTATGGGTTATGGGACTTGTATGATTAGAAGAGAACAAGTGCAAGGCTCAAGAACAAGTGCAAGGCTCAAGAACAAGTTTTGTGTAGAAAATCACTTTATCAAAATGGCAATGTACACTTTCTTCCAAAAATGGATATAAAGCATGGCTTTGCATTGAATTCTTGATATGAAACCTCTAACAGCTGTGCAAGCCATTAATTATGGAGTGCCTAACAAATTTGAGGCCTTCAAAGTAGAGTTTATGCAGCATAACTTTGAATTTGAATTTTGTTCATCATAAAATGCCTTGTAATTCAAGTGATAAAACCCTAATTTCATCTCTTCGATTCTCCCTACTCAAAAATGATCTCAAGGAGTTCTTGGACATCTTAGAAATCTTACAATGTGCTCTACAACCCATATTTGAATTGATTTTGAATATTCACCTTGGAACTATATGAAAAAGTGCCATGAAGTTGGGTCAAAATCCTGACCAAATTAGGGCAAAAATTCACTAAGTGTTTTGTTTCATGACCACATGTTCTTAAAATTATAACTTGAGATCCAACCAATTTGGGAAGGAGTTGTGTAAATAAAAGTTGTAGATTTGATGGAGATCTACAACTTTCATGTTGGAAGTTTCTCTTGAATCATCTTGCATCATGGTGAAAAATTTGTTCAAAGTTGTAAAAAAACATGAAATTTCAGAAAAATTTCTAAGTTTAGAAATTTTTACTTTTCAAAATGAAATATTGACTTTTTTATTTCTTGATGAATAATTTTCATATTTTGATATGTTTTGATGAATTGTGATCTTTGACATTTGATTTTGACCAAAAAGTCAAAGTTTGACTTTTCAGCATACAGTTGACTGAAAATTCATCTGTCAATCCTTTGAACTTGAGTAATGTTTTGAGCCATGTTATTAGGTAAAAATGATGCAATTGGACTCTTGATATCATGCCTTAAATAAATTTATTATTTGCTAGGTCAAAAATCAGAAATAGCCCTTTCCCAGTCAAAACCCTAATTTTGACCATTTTGCCCTTTTAGAGATTTGATCAAATTTCTTGAGGAATTATGGTCCAAAATTGATCAAATGATACATATGAGTTTAAAATGTTGACGTGGATAAAAAAGTATGAAGTTTGACTGTAAATTGGCCATAGTTGACTTTTTCCCCAATACAATTGATTTTTAGGTCAACTGCTCAATTGACTGAGCAAAAGTGTGATTCAAAGGTTGAAACTTGACATGAGTGATCTTGGGGGTCCATAATGATCCATGAAAACAATATTGGGCATTGGAAGTTTAAAAATCCTTGTGCAAACTCAAACCCTAATTTTGGTCATCAGTGCTTAAGGAGCTGTCTTGAGCTGATCAACTCTAATGCAGTCTTTGAGTCAAAGGAGATCTTGTGAGCAAATTCTTGATATGTGAGAGGGAAAATTTTGGGGTACAACACACACCTTATAAAGTATAATAAGGGTTTCCACTTACAAAATGAAACAGGTCAAAAACATAACCCAGACCCACTAAAAAGACCCAAAAACAAATTATTCTAATGCTGAAATTTCAACGAATCACTCAAGTCTGCTACAGTCTGAATTAGCTTCTGTGTCCAACATGAAAGTTGCAGCTCTTTATCTTAGCTTTCCAACGCAAATTAGAACGCCTCGATCCGATTCCTGTAGCTCCAATTATGAATTTTTCAATGAAAGCTTCCAATACTGAAAATTAAATACGAAAATCAAATTAAACCAAAAATAAACTAAATTAGAAAAACATTATAAAACATAAAAATAAACAAAGTAAAACATAGAAATGCTTAAGTACAAACATGGAAGAATGTGCATCAAAATGAACTGATCAAATTCCCCCATACTTGAACTTTTGCACTCCGAGCAAAATAAAATAAAAAACTCAAGGAACAAAACAGCATCATCATTTACTCATTCCAGGCTACAAGCTCTTCTTCGGTTAAGACTGCATCGATAGGTACTAATCTTGTACACTAAGGATATCTTAGAAACACTACTCCATAATTATGCAGTCATAAGCCTCCCGAATATACAACCCAATTCGAATCATGTTATTATGCCAGACCCTAACTTACTCATTCTCCTTTTTGCTCTCTTTCATTCTGGCGCAATCACATTAAGATCGTTATCTCCGCACAGTCATAGTAAGGCGATCGGTTAGTGACTCTGATCCTTTTTGCACGGGGTTCTGTTACATGAGTGGTATAACCCTTTGCTAACCCAATTGTATTTGTGGGGGATCTGGCTGTAAACCGTCCTCAGAAACCTCTGAACTAATTAACAACGGGTTTGATAATGAAATTTTATAGGTTCCACAACTATTGGGTTAAGTGACCGGGTGAGGGTTACGAAACTTAGAAGGTGTATTCCCTATAATTTTTTTTTCAAATAAAAACCTGGATCACTCACTTATATTCATCGGCTTTGTAATACGGTGGGAGAACTGACTTTTGGGTTTTATGTTTTATCACAAATGTTGCGGGTAGCAAGAGTCGTCACTGACTTTTCTTTTATCCAATAAAGGAAAGGGTGAAAAGAACAGGAAAGACCTTTTGAGAAATTTTCTGAGTAAGGGGGGTAGTTTATGAAAAGGGAAGGTGTTAGCACCCTTTTCATCCATAGTTATCTACAGGCTCTTAGTTGCTAGCTCATTTTTGAAAATGCTTTGTGTTTGTGTGTTTGAAAATATTTTTGAAAAGATGCCTAAGTGCGGCAAACTTTGTAATGATTCTCGTATCGTTGAGAACGCATACAAAGTGTTTTGTCTTTGAAAATATTTTTAGAAAAGAGAGTGTATGTGTGAGAAATTTGTTTTGTGTTGTGAGCAAGCAACTACGAGTTATCTACCTAGTCAAAATGTCTTGTTCTTTTCCTCTTTCCTTTAGATAGTGCTACTCTACCATAAGTTAGTAGGTAGCTCTATCGTTGGATGTTTGAGGGACAGGCGTGGATCATCGCACAATCACGAAGGCAAGTCATAGGATATTTTAGAAATTACCCTAAGGTACTAAGATCATTTACCGAGGAAGCATCGAAGGGTCATCGAGGGACTATGATCTTTTAACAAAAGGGTCTTTGCTAAAATGTCCCACGTGCGAGAGATGTGACTGCTTTAAATCCGAAGGCAACAAGTGAGGGTCACCCTAGAGGTGCGTGTGTGTGAGGTGTTTTATGTTTCAGTTATTGATCTTGAAGTTAGGTTATCTAACGCTTGTTTTTTTTATGTCTTTCCATGCACGCCTATTTAATCTAACAGTTAGATATATATACAAGTGCGGAAAGTAAAAATGAGAAAAGTAATCTACGCTATTACATTGCTTCTGGGGTGGGGGAGTACAAACCAAAAAATTTGGGGAAAGGAAGTATAAAGGGGCCTAATTAGCTATTACAAACTTTTGACAGTTACAAAATTATGGAAAATAATAATGCGAAAATAAATAAATACGCGGAGATTGAAGAGGGCAAGATATCTAAAGAACCTAAAAAATTCTAAGTATAAAAATATTTTTTGGTATTTTTATTTAGAAAAATAATTGAATGATAATTAAAGTCTAATTCTAATTATATTTTAATTAAGAAAATAAATTTAAAGTGATTAAATTAATTAATTTTTATTGTGAAAATAATAGTGTTATCCCTCAAAACTAAGATTCAACACAAAAATGCCAAAGAAAATTCAAAATCAACACACAATGACTAAATATTTAAATGGGGAGTTACAGAAACAAGAGTTGTCCTTGTACTTCTTAAATTCTCTCACCTTAAACTTTGCTAGCACTTTCATATTAGGAACTAAGCATAGGTCATTGACATTCTTTATGAATAACTCTTTCCCTCAGAGAGCCTTTACTTTTTTGTGCATTTCATTGAATTGATCCTAAAGTCATCTGTTGTACCCCAAAATTTCCCCTCCCATTTTACTCAAGACATGCTCATTGAGGTCCCCAATTGCTTAAGGTTGACCAAGAATTGGCCAGACAAATTCTCCTCCTAACAATGGACTTCCAACCAGGGTTTCACTTTGCACAAATAATTTTGGGTCACAAAGACTTCAAGTGATTTCTATGGTCCCTAAAATGTCCTCAAGAATGTCCATGCCAAGTTTCATGCCTTGCACTACAAGCTTGCTCAATTAATTGCTCAAATGCTTAGAAATCAACTATATTAGGTCAAAAGTCAATCGTGACCAATATATAGTCAAACTTAAATATTATTGGTCAACATCAACATTTTGAAGTGATATCCATCATTTAATCAATGGTTGATCATGATTCTCCAAGGAATGCTCTCAAATAATCAAGAATCCAAAAATGCAAAATTAGGGTTTCCTAGAGAAAGTCAACTGAACTTTGACCAGGCATAACTTTCACATGCTTCATACATTTTGCCCCAACCAAAGCTCATTTTGAATAAAATTCAATTCCCTATAACTTTTCTTTTTCCCTCAAGTCCAAGAAATGCATCATTTGGAGGATATAAGCTCATACATTACAGGTCACTTACAGAAAGTAAACAAAAGACACTTTTTGTCAAGACCATTTACATCAAGATGAATCCTCCAAATGAAAAAATGGTCAACATAGATATTGTAAGTAACATCTTGGGAATTCCAAAAGGTCCAAGAGCATCTCCAAAAGATCAAAATTGAGAAAGTTATGGATTGCGCAAGTTGAGAAATTTTGGTGAAATTCATGAAATGCAAATCATGCAAATTTGAAATTTTAAGTCAGTGGCCAAAATTTTTAAGTTTCAAACATATTCATAACCTTATGAAAGACATATAAACTCATTTTTACCTTGCCTTGCAATTTATATCTATTTTATTCATATTTATTTTGTTTTTATTCAAATAAATACAAAATAAATTGCATAAAATAGTGAGTGATGGGTTATGACACATGGGCTGATGCTTTTGATTGATTTTAGGCCCAATATTTTGTGCAAACATGTCTAGGTTCATGCAAATACCAAAGTGGCAAGAATAATGCAATTTTGGGAAATTTTCAAATATTGATTCTCATGATTAAAGCCATGCATTATGGTTTGATTTCTTCCCATCTTTGCTGGCTCTCCCCTTCCTCTATAAATACAAGACCAAATCAGAAGCAAAGCACATGCACAAGTAGCCTAAAGGAGCCATACCAGAATTTCTCAAAAATCTCCAAAGTTGTAAAAATTCGAAACACCCCTTGCAGGCACCCTTGGTCTAAACCAGTGGCCGTACATTACTCTCGAGGTTCCCTGGAACACCTCCAGCACCTTGGCTAAGCAGTTCCACGTCCAAAACCGCAGATCCAATCATACCGGTCGTAAGTATGCTCTTGAATTTCAATTTTTTGATCTAAACATAGATAATGGATTTCATGTGTTTTTTCGTGCTAGTGATGAAGTTTTAGATAGGTTGGAACCCTCACGCGCGAGCCCCAAGGTCAGAATATAGACATGCCATCGTTAGGGCATCCATAACCTCTTCCTTTGAATCTTATGATTTAGGATGTTTCAGGCTAAAATAACCTCAAATTTAGAATTAGACGAAGATTTTAAGGGGGTAGGGTAGGTTTTAATCTTTGAAGTTTGTTATTTTTGCAGATTCATGTTTGAGCCCACTAGAGAAGTCAACTGGAGAGTTGACTCCGGTGGGCTGACTCCATTTTCCCAAACGTCACACTCCCATTGGTCCATTCAGTCACCGAGCACATTTTTTAATTCAAACATATTTTTGACTTGCTTTCACATATAATGTTATTGGTTCAATTATAATAACGAATGAACAGGTTGGATGGTTGGTGAAGTGTGTGTTTGCAATAAAGAAGGACTTGGGTTCGATACCTAGGTCTTGAATTTTGTTTTTTTCTAATACATTTCTTGCAGATCCAGTATGACCAGGCCAGGCGTGTGCACCATACGTTACCATGACATCACCACGTGATCCAAATCCAGTGCCTCAACATACAGCCTCATCATGGACCCTCAAGGGGTTCCCCACACTGAAACCAGCACCAGCGTGGGCCTTCACTTGGTTTGGGCCTTACAAAATTCTGGCTCACCCCCCCCCATTTGCTTTAACACCAAGCCCATTTGTTATAATTCTTATTATTTATTTTGTTTTATATCATTTTCAAAATAAACAATTTTTATTTAGTCATAAAATCAGAAGAAAAAATCTAAAAATTAGATTTTAGGTTTAGATTAATTAAATTAATTTTTGACAATTTAATTTAATCGTGCTTATTGTTTATTTTATAATTAATTAATCAAGATTTAGATTTTTAAAATCAAATCACAAAAATGCAAAAAGATTAGTTTTGTTTAGAATTAATTAATAATTTTCTTTTCCTTTTTTTATTTTTTTAATTAATTGAACTTAGGTTTTAATTTAATTTAATACTTTTTCCAAATAAACAAAAATAACAAAAAGAGTTTTTTTACTTAGACTTTTCTAGGGTTTTAGACGTCCTTTCCAATTCACGCGTGTTTAAAGAATTTCGCATTATTATTACCTTTACTTATTATTGTACCTGCTTCCCGGTTTGTAATAATTAAGAACTAGGACATTTACTATTTTTTATCCCCTTTTGGACTTGTAAATTCCCCCTCCCCGAAGCCATGTAATCGCTAGATTTAAAATTTCGCACTTTAAACTCCTGTAAATATATTAACTGTTTAGATTTAAGGTAATAGGATTGCATGGCAAGAAAATTAAAAACAAAATGTTAGCAAACTTAACGCAAAGATAAATAACTGAAACACAACGCACTTGCACATGGGCACCCCTAGGGTACCCCCACTTCAGTTGCCTTCAGATTAAAACAGTCACAATTCTCAAAACATGAGAGATTTTAGTGGCTACCATCCAGTTTAAAGATCACAAAAATGACCCTTTCGATATTGCCTCGGCATGATCTTAAGACCCTAGGGTGGTTACTAAAGTATCTTGCCCATTTTCCTTTGTGACTGTAACGATGACCTTTCGATTGTCCCTTAAACATCCAACAATAGGGCTACCTACTCACTAATAGTAGGATAGCACTGAATAAAGGAAAAAGAACAAATCTTTCAAGTAAAATAGATAGTTCTTAGATGCTTGCTCAAAAACAATTTTTCATATACAAAAAACTCTTTGCAAAAACATTTTCAAAACACTTTGTATACGTTATCAACAATACGAGAAATATTACAAAGTTCACCGTAGTAAGGCATCTTTTCAAAATAATTTTTCAAACACACAAAACACAAGGTATTTTTCAAAATGAGCTAGCATCTAAGAGCCCGTAGATAACTATGGATGGAAAGGGTGCTAACACCTTCCCTTTCCATAATCTACCCCTTACTCAGAAATAATCTCGAAAGGTCTTTTTCTGTTCTTTTCACCCTTTCCTTTGTTGGATAAAAGAAAAGTCAGTGGAGACTCTTGCTTACCGCAACATTTGTGAATACAAATGCAAAACCAGTATAACAGTCAGTTCTGCCACCGTATTACAGAACTGGCGACTCTGTTAGGGAGTTTAAAAAGTGGGGTTACCTTAGAGTTAGATCATTTTAAAATTGCTTTCCTTGTGTGTTTTGTATGCTTTATTTTTAAAGGGTTTGCTGGGGTTACTGCTAAATATCCTATACCCGGATCTGGGGCACTTTTAGGTAAGCAACAATAGATCGTGGAGACTGTACAACATAAACCGATATGGTTGAAGCGGTGACTGTGTTAGTGTGACACATTTGTTGGTACCGGTATCCCTTGTGTTAAATTGAGGAGAATACGGGACCGCTGTGTGGTGTCATAAAGCACCAACTGACCTTAGAACCTTAGTCGAACAAACTTGGCCATTATAAAAGTAGTGAGATAGCCAGCCTCAGTATAAAGCTGAGGATTGGTTGATACTCGATACTACACTCATTGAGATCGGGCTTTCGGGATATTTCGGCTGCGAGAAAATATCGCATGAGTTAAAACAATGCCTGACAAAGAAAGATTAGTGATATTAAGACTCTTTAGAAACCTGTTACTTTTCTAGGACAGGTTGAACCAACTGAACTCAAGAGGGTATTTACCTATAAACCCCATGCAAGCCTAAACCTAAGATCTTGTGTGATTTGCTTGTGTGTGATTAAATTGTTCAAACATAACATCATACATCATAACATCCATTTTCATTTCACTAACCATTTCAAGGACCAAGGAAATTTATCTTTGTTCTGTTTTGCAGATCATGGCTTCTGTTCATAGAAACACCATCTGAATCAGCTTTATGAGAATACCTCTCCAACTTAAAGAGCTAGTATCAAGGGTTCTTGAGACTTCCTCGTTCACCAAGAAATATGGTCGACTTCTCAACATGGTTACCTCAAGCTTTAATGAGAAGATGATGAGTGTACTCTTTCAATTCTTTAACCCCAAACACCATTGCTTCACGTTTCCTGATTATCAGCTGGTACCCACTATGGAAGAGTTCTCTCAATTATTGGGCATACCTATTCTTGATCAGATGCCTTTCACCGGTTTAGAGGAAGCTCCAAAGCCAGAGGTCATTGCAGCAACCTTGCATCTGAAACGGTCCGACGTTATATCCAACTAGGAAACAAGAACCAGAGTCAAGGGTTTCCTAGTCAAGTTCTTATTAGAAAAGGCTCAATTTTTTTGGGATGATTTGGATTTCCAATCTTTTGAAGAAGTCCTGGCTCTTCTAATCTATGGGTTAGTACTCTTTCCTAATCCGGAATTAATCATAGATGTGAATGCTATCAATATTTTCCTCTCTCGTAAACCTGTGCCTACTTTTCTCGGAGATATCTTGCATTCCCTTCATACCCGTACCATGAAAAGAAGAGGGGTTCTGATGTGTTGCGTACCATTGCTATCTAGGTGGTTTATTTCGCACCTTCCTCAATCAGCATTGAAGAACGAAGAAGGTTTGGGTTGGTCGCAAAGGATAATGTCACTGTCTCACTCGGATATTCTTTGATACTCCTGGTTTATGGGAGTTGTTTCTACCATGGAGTGCAGTGGGGAATTACCTAGTGTCCCACTCCTTGGCATTAGGGGAGGTATCACTTATAATCCTTCTCTGGCTCTACGACAGTTCTGTTATGCTCGAAGGGATGGTCCCCATGATATGCTTATCCAAGGAATTATGTTCAACTACAAGGATGATGCTCAAGGGTATCGCCAAAGGTTCACACAAGCTTGGGGCATGGTAAACAAGGTTGATAGAAAGACTTTGGGGCATAAGAATTCCATTCCTATGGAGCCTTATATCAAATGGGTACGAGCTTGTGCCCAAAACCTTATGATGCTGTATACAACCATCTTGCCAGTGATTGTGAAGCCTATTAACGAAGGAGATGTTCCTTATACAGTTCTCTATCCTGACATGCCCACTGATCTTGAAGAGTTATAGAGGTTCTGGATTCATATGAAATAAGAACGGGATGCCTTTAGAGCTCAATTCTACACCAGTGAGAAGAAAGTGTTGGAGCTCACGAAACAACTTCACGAAGAAAAAATTCTTAATGTCTATCTCGGCACGAAGAGGAAGCGCCCATGGGAGACTTGATTCCTAGATTTTAAGAGTTTTTAATTTTCAATTGTAAGCCTAAAAGGCAGTTGTAATTTGAACTCTACTAATAAAATATTTGTTTCATTTTGGTTCGCAAATTTAAATTTCCCGAAGTCCTTGAAAACATCGCATAAACATGTCATGCACAAGCAGGTATTTCAAGACATGTTTCTTATCTTTTCGCTGTTTATTTCAGTAAAAAGAAATGGCTCTTGAATAAATAGTTAAGGATCTTCAAGAACATAACGCTCAATTCCAACATATGTTCCTGGCTCTGGCTAAGGGACAAGAAGATCTGAAAGCTCTCATCGTAAAAGAGAAGACAAAGAAGGTAAAGAAATCGGCTGGCGTCTTGAATATGGGAAGAAGATTTAGAGGACCAGCCAAGCGAGCTCTAGAATTTGCAACTCCATCAAATGAGGGGGATAATCAGGAAGAGGACAACAAGAAGACAAAAGAAGAGGATAACATCTCAGGGATTGATGAAGAGGAAATAGACTATGCTGAAGAACAATATCCTCCTGCTGATGACAGGTATAAACAGCTGGAGGATCGTCTCAATGCTATAGAGATTCATAGGTCACCTGGTCTAGATTTTGAAGAGTTAGGACTAGTCTCAGGGGTGGTTATTCCCCAGAAATTCAAAGTTCTGCATTTGCAAATTATGACGGTGTTTCCTGTCCTAAGCTGCATTTAAGGTCTTATGTCAGGAAGATCCAACCCCACACAGCTGACAAGAATTTATGGGTTCATTTCTTCCAGGAGAGTTTGTCAGGGACGCAGTTGGAATGGTTCTATCAACTGGAAGGAACTAACATTCACAATTAGGAAGATTTGGTTGATACTTTTTACAAGCAGTACCAATACAATGCTAACCTCACCCCAACTCGTACGCAACTTCAAAGCATGTCTATGGGTTCTAGTGAGGGTTTCAAATATTATGCCCAAAAGTGGATAGATCTTGCAGGAAGATTCTAACCTCCTCTGTCAGATAGAGAGCTGGTAGATATGTTCTTGGGTACTTTATCAATCCCATTTTTCAAGCATCTAATTGGGAGCTCTTCAGTCGAATTTACCAAGCTGATATTGACAAGAGAGCGAGTAGAAGCTGGCATCAAAAGTGGAAAAATTTAAGGGGTTGCATCTTCGAGTGCTGTGAAGAAGCCTTTTAGTGGGAGGAAGGAATTTAGTTCTGCCTATGGCCAGAGAAATCAGGGTAAAGTTGAACACTGTCCGACAGTAGGAGATGTAATGATCTCAAACCCTGCATTAACTCAACAACAAAACAATAAGTGCATGGATGATGCGCATAGAGGACAATTCACCAGACTCAACATGCCTTTATATCAGGTATTTCAACATCTAATTAAGGTGTTTTACCCAAAAAAATTCCCTCTAATTTTATTCAAGGCATGCCCATTGAGGTTCCCAAATTGCTCAAGGATGACTAAGAATTGACCAGATAAATTCTCGTCCTAAGGCAATGAACCTCTAATCAGGGTTTAAATTTTCATCAAGATGTTTGAGCTTCAAAGGTCTCAAATGTTTTCCATGGTCCTAATATGCCTTCAAGTTTGTCCATGCCAATTTTCATGCCTTGCACAACAAGTTTGCTTAGACAATTTCTCAAATGCTTGAGAATCAACTGTACTAGGTCAAAAGTCAAATGTGGCCTATATACAGTCAAACTTCAAGGTTTTTTGTTCAAACTCAACATTTTGAAGTAATATCCATCATTTTATCAAGGGTTGATCATGATTCCTCAAGAAATGCTCCTAATTCATCAAAAGTCAAGAATTGCTAATTAGGATTTCTATAGGAAAAGTCAACCAAACTTTGACTAGGCATAACTTTCACACACTTCATCCATTTCCCCCCAATAAAAGATCATTTTGAAGAGAATCCAATTCCCTAAAAATTTTCTTCATCCCTCAAGTCCAAGAAATGCACCATTTCAAAGATACAAGTTTAGACATTACAAGTCATTTTCATAAAATCAACAAAAGCCACTTTTTTCCAAGACCTTTTACATCAAGATAAATTCTTCAAATGAAAAGTTAATCAAAAGATGGATTGAAGTAGACATCTTGGGATTTCCAAAAAGTCCAAGATCATCATCATGAGATAAAAATTGAGAAATTTATGGCTTACCCAAGTTGGGAAAATTTGGGAATTTTCAAGAATTATGCATTGAGCAAATTTGAAGTTTTAAGGCAAGGGCTCAATTTCTTGGATTTCAAACATGGTCCTAAGATTATAGAGGACCTCCAAAAACACTCTTACCATGCCTTACATTTTTTACTTATTTTGTGCACATTTATTTTAATTTATTTCAAGTAAATATAAAATAAAGTGTATAAAATAATTGGAAATGGGTTTTGGCATTTGGGCTGGTGTTTGGGCTTTCCTTGAAGCTCATGATTTCGTGCAGCATTGTCTAGATACATTCAAATTTCAAACAAGGATAAGATTCCATGTTTTTGGCCAAAGTTACAAATTTTCATTCATGGCTTTCAAACACATAATCAAGGCTGTTTAATCCTATGATATCTTGTCTCCTCACTCCTCTCTATATAAACAAGACATTAGAAAGCATTTTAGCACGCACATACAGCCTGAAAAGAGCACACCAAATTGCATGATTTTGTCAAAATTGTGAAATTCAAAAGCACAATTCCAACCTTCATCAATCCAAACAAAGGATCCCAATACACTCCTTGAGGTCCCCTGAAGCGTTTACCATTATTACCAAGCCCTGAAGCATCATAAAACGTCGCAACCAACCTTCACGGTTTGCATTTTTTTCAATTTTCATTTTGCTCGATTTATGTAATATAAATATGTTTTGACCATGCATTACTGATTATATGAGTGTTTTTAAGCTTCCTGTATAATTGGATTGGAGTTTTGATGTAGGTATCGTGTTTTTCCGTGGTTAGGGTTTGACCCTTCGAATTGGGGTTTTTTGTATTGGCTAAAATTAGCCCAAACCAAGGGCACCATCATGCTCAGGAGGATGAGGCCAGTCGATCCATGGCCTCACATTTGATTTATGTTGAGTATTCTAGGATTTTGAGTTGTAGGTGCTATAGTGACAGACCAAAACTGTCACTATAGGTCTTAAACATCTAAAACGACGGAGGGAGGAAGAGGAAGAAGTGTGGCAGTGTCCCATTGGCCTATTCAAACTGCGCACGTTTTTTTTTTTAAATTCTCAGATATTCACATTTTTTTGTATTATATAATATTTTATATTATGCACGAATGAACAGGTGGCTCAGTTGGTAAAGACGCGTGTATGTGAGGGAGATGACCTGGGTTCGAATCCCAGGTCCAACATTTTATATTTTATAATTTGTTTCATGCAGATTCCATGTGTTATACTGCATGGGGTCCACCATACTCCATCAAACCCTTGCCATCAGATGTACATCTGATCAAGATGGACACATCTAGTATGCAAGCTCACCATGCACCCTCAAGGCCTCATCTCATCAGATCATAAAGCAACATGGGCTTCACAATCTGGGCCCAGCGTGTTGTACCCAAAAATTTTCCCTCCCATATTTCTCAACACATGGCAAGTGAGGTCCCCAAATTGCTCAAGGAAGTTCAAGAATTGACCAGACAAACTCTCTCCTAAGGCAGTATACCTCAAATTAGGGTTTCCATCTTCATCAAGATGTGTGAACCACAAAGGACTCAAATGCTCACCATTGTTCTAATATATTCTCAAGATCATCCATGTCAAGTTTCAAGCCTTGCAAAAGAAGTTTGCTCAGTCAATTGCTCAAATGCCTGAAAATCAACTGTACTAGGTCAAAAGTCAACTGTGGCCCACATACAGTCAAACTTTAAGATTTTTGTTCAACATCCTCATTTTGAAGTATTATCCATCATTTGATCAAGTTTTGATCATGATTCCTCAAGGATTGCTCACAATTCATCAAAACCCAAAAGTTGCTAAATTAGGGTTTTATAGGAAAAGTCAACTGAACTTTGACCAAGCATAACTTTCTCATACTGTATCATAAGTGACCCATCCAAATATAATAGTGAAGGGGATACAATTCCCTACAATTCATCTTCATCTCCCAAGTCCAGAATATGCACTCACAAAAAGATATGAATTTTGACATTATAGGTCCTTTTGAAAAGTCAACAAAAACACCTTTTGGGTCAAAGCTTCATACATGAACATGGAAGACTAAATTAAGATTATACCAAAAGGGTTGTTTATAGGACATCCTAATATTTCTAAAAAGTCCAATAACACCTCTCTAGGGTCAAAATTGAGAGAGTTGTGCATTGGCCAAGTTGACCATTTTTGCAAAATTGCCAAAAGTCAAATGTGCTCAAATTTGCATTTTTTGCTAAATGGGCCCAACTTTTTATGCTTGCACCTCAATTATAATGTGGTCCACGACTCAAATGTTCACTCACCCATTATGTGCTTCATTTTTCAGTTTATTTTGATTTTTCATTAATTAAAAAGTGAATTAAATCAAATAAATGATGAAAATTAACAACGATATGATTTGGTTTGTTTTTTGACAGATTGGAAATCAAGATATGCTGAGTAAACAAGATCAAATTGCATCAAGGAAAATTGGTGCAAGAAAGGCATGTTTTGGCTCAAAATAGAAACATATCATATAGCTCGCAAATCAAATCAAATCTTGGATAAATGCAAAGATTTAGTTCAAGTTTGTTAACCTAATTCACTCTAGGTTATATAATGAGCAATTGCAGATAAAAAAACAGGGGTTAGAGGTCGTGAAAAGCATAGAACAAAACTCAAAAAAGTTGGCAAAAGTGTGAATTGGTTTTCACTCCACAGGCCATCTCAAGCCATCCTAGCTATCCCAATCCATTGCTGGATGTCCCAGAAAGCTGTCCCAATCGTTTGCAAGGTCTGAAACACCCAGAAACGCGCGCCACACTTCTTACGGTTTGACATAACTTTTCAATTCAATTATCACAATTCTTGCATCATTAGCACTTTTGATTGTTGTATTCGTGTTTTCATCATGTTTGCAAGCTAACCATGTCATTTAATTGCGTTTTTGATGCATGTACACGATGATGCCATTGCTAGGGTTTTTGAGTTATTTTTAGGGTCTTTTTGTACAGGAAAAATTAGGCCTTGAATCAGGTACCGTGATGCTCGTGAGGATGATACGAGTTGATTAGTACCACTACCTTTCATTTATATTGCTTGTACATGATTTTTTAATGTTACATGTCTATAAGTACAGCAAAACTTTTGTAGGTAAAAGTCCCTTTGTCTAAAATGACGGAGAAGGGAAGAAGATGATGTGTGTCAAAGTGTGATTAGTCCATTCAAATTTCGCGCGTTTCGGGCTGGCAGAATATTTGACTTGGCTTTTGGTTTTGTTTGTTTATTATGCTTACAAGTTAACACTCTAGCGCAGATGGTTGGAGGGAATGCCTTTGATGCACACTTCCTGGGTTCGATCCCAGGTGTGTGCATTTTATTATTTTCTTAATTGTTTCAGGTGAATCCAATGTAATACATCATCATACGCCTTCCATACACCCTCAACGCCTGGCCATTGGATGCCTAGCTAGTCAAATCCAATGTGCCAGCAATGAAGGCCCATGGTATTCCTCAAAGTCAACGATTCAACAGATCCAGCGCTGATCAGGCCTGAAGCTTAATGGGACTTTGGGATTTTCAGTTCCACACCCCCCAAGCGTTGCTATTCACAATCAGGCCCAACTTTATTTCTTTCTTATTTTTATTTCCTTATTTAATTATTTTTTCTTTATTATTTCTTCACAAAAATTAATCACTTTTTTTTTTAAATCATAAAATCAAGAATTCACAAATTTAGGATTAGTTTTTATTATCAAATTTAATTTTTAGTTAATTAGCTTAATTTAATCTAGGGTAACTTTAATTTGTTTTTCACAATTAAAATTAAATTAGAAAATTAGGTTAACTCTTGATTTAATTTTTTCTCTTTTTTTCAAATAAACAAAAATATACAAAAAATAGGTTGTTTAGAATTAATTAACTTATTTTCAAAAATTAACATTAATTAGAATTTAGGATTTTCTTTTAATTTAATTATTCATTATTTTCTCAAATAACAAAACATGACAAAAAATATTTGTTTTCTTTAATCAATCGCAAGTAGGGTTTGTCAAGGGGTGAAAACCCTAATCGCCTCGCATTTAATTTACCGCGCGCATTTAATTCTTTTATTATTTTTGTAACTGTTTTGAGGATGTAATAGTTTTAACTAGGGTTTTTACTTATCGCTTTTCCCCGATTTTTGGTTATGTAATTAATCCCCCTCCCCGAAGCCTTGTAATAGTTAGGTTTATATTTTTGCACTTTTAAATTCCCGCAATTATTAACTATTAGATAAATGCTAATAGGATTGTATGGTAAGAATGCATGACAAAATTAAAATGGTTAGAAAACCCTAATGTGCAAAGATAATAAACTGAAAATAAATCACTCGCACATATTCACTCTTAGGGTATACTCTCACTTCGGTTGCCTTCGGTAAACGATCATTAAGCATAGGGTGACTTAGTGGTTGCCCTCTTGTCTAAAAGATCAAATGTCCCATTCGAATGTTGCCTCGAAAAGATCTTAAGACTCTAGGGTTACTACTAAGGTGTCCTAATATTGCTTTAGTGACCGTACGTCCCTCTCGAATTGACCCTTACAAACTCCAATGACGGTGCTACCTATTTCTCAATAGTAGGATAGCTCTGTCTAAAGGAAACATGAATAGAAACGATCTTTTTTCGAGTAGGTAGATGCTAGTAGGTACTTGCTCAAATCAAAACTTTTCACACTTACACTTTCCAAACAAATGTTCAAAACAATTTCATCACACCCTTGAGGACTGATACAAGGGTTATCATGAAGTAAAACATTTTCAAAAAAACAAGCACACAAACACAAGCAATTTAAAAATGAGCAAGTACCTAAGAGCCCATGGAAAACCATGGATAGAAAGGGTGATAACACCTTCCCTTTCTATAATCTACCCCCTGAACTCAAAATCTGAAAAAGGATTTTTTCTGTACTTTTTTCCTTTTCGGTTGGATAAAATAAAAGTCGGTGGCGACTCTTGCTTACCGCGACATTTTGCGAATAAAAAACGCAAAACACAAACCAGTATTAAACATTCGGTTCTTCCACCGTATAACATAACTGGTGACTCTGTTGGGGAATTATAAGTGGGGTATACCTTAGGATCTAGGTCATTAAAATGGTTCTCTTGATTTGCTTTGTTTGCTTTATTTTTGAGGGTTTTGTTTAGGGTTACTATAGATCCTATACCCGAATTTGGGGGCACTCATTAGGTAAGTAGCAATAGAATGTGAGGGAACTGTACAATGTAGACCGATACGGTTGAAGCAGTAGCTACGTTGGTGTGGCACTTTGGTTGGTACCGGTATCCCTTGTGGTGAAACGAGGAGAATACGGGGCCGCTGCGTGGTGTCGTGAAGCACTAATGAACCTTAGAACCTTTGTTGAACAACTTGGCCATTAGAAAGTAGTGAGATAGCCAGACTCGGTGTAGAGCTTAGAACTGGTTGATACTCGATGCTACACTCATTGAGATCATACTTTCGGAATATTTTGGCTGCAAGAAAAGATTGCGTAAGCTGAAACCATGACCGATAAAGGATGGTCAGTGATATTGAGATCCTCTAGAACCCGGTTACTTTTCTAGGACAGGTTTGAAACCAACTTAACTTCAAGAGGGTATTACCTTTGACCTCATGCAAGCCTTAAACTTAAGGGCTTTGTATGATTTGATTGTGTTTGCAATACCTGTGTTTGCTATACCTGTGGTTTATCATGACATCATGCATCATAACATGGCATTCATGCTTCATTACACTAACCATTTCAAAGACCAAGGGAATTTATCGTTGTTATGTTTTTCAGATCATGGCTTCCGTGCGTAGAAATACTATCTGAATCAGCTTTGGGAAGATACCTTCCCAACTCGAAGAGCTAGTATCAAGAGTTTCTGAAACTTCTACTTTCATTAAGAGACACGGTCAACTTCTCAGCCTGGTTACTTCAAACTTTGATGAACAGATGATGAGCGTACTTTTTCAGTTCTTCGATCCCAAGCATCACTGCTTCACCTTTCCAGATTATCAGTTGGTACCCACCTTGGAAGAATTCTCTCAGCTATTGGGCATTCCCATTCTTGAACAGGTACCCTTCACAGGTATAGAAGAAGTTCCTAAGCCAGAAGTAATTGCCTCAACTTTGCATTTGAAACAGGCCTACGTGGTATCCAATTGGGAAACTCGAAGCGGAGTCAAGGGTTTTCTAGCCAAATTTCTGATAGACAAGGCTCAACTATTTTGGGATGATATGGATTTTCAGGCTTTTGAGGAGGTCTTGGCTCTTCTTATCCATGGTTTGGTTCTCTTCCCTAATCCGCACTCCTTCGTAGATATGAATGCTATCAAGATTTTCCTTTCTCGCAACCATGTGCCTACCTTGCTTGGAGATATTTTGCACACTCTCCATACTCGTACCATGAAGAGAAGAGGGACTCTTATATGCTGCATGTCGTTGCTGTCGAGGTGGTTTATTTCTTACCTCCTTAAGTTTGTACTGAAGAACGAAGAAGGTTAAGGTTGGTCACAAAGAATAATGTCACTCGCTCATACGGATATTCTTTGGTGTTCCCGAGCTATGTAAGACATTGCTATTATTGACCACTGTGGGGAGTACCCTAATGTCCTATTACTTGGTATCAGAGGGGGTATAACTTACAATCTTTGTCTAGCTTTGCGACAATTTAGTCACACTCGAAGGGATGGTCCCCATGAGTTACTTATTGAGGTCATTGTATTCAACTATGAGGACGATGTTAACGGGTATCGCCGGAGGTTCATACGAGCTTGGGTCATGCTAAACAGATCTGACGCCAAAGATTTAGGACCAAAGACTTCCATTCCTATGGAGCCTTACCTCCAATGTGTACGAGCTCGTGCCCAGAAGCTTATGATGCCTTATGTGGCTGTATTACCAGTGATTATGGAGCCCACTACTGAAGAAGGCATTCCTTACACGGTTATCTATCCTTACATGCCCACTGATCTTGGGGAGTTACAGAGGTCTTGGATTCAGCTGAAGAATGAGCGGGATACTTACAGGGACCAATTCCATGATCAAGAGAGGAATGTTTTAAAGCTCACCAGGAAGCTCCCGGAAGAAAGAGTGCTTAATGATTATATCAGCACAAAGAGAAAGTGTCCATGAGACTTTTGATTTTTTGATTTTCTAGTTTTAGATTTGTTTTATTTACTTATTTGTAACGCCTTAAAGGCATTTTTGAACCTTCAAATTTAAGCTAATAAAGTTTTTGTTTATTTTTGTTTGCAAATTTAAATTTCCCGAAGTCTTTGAAATCATTACATGCGCATCCCATTATCATACACATCATTACAGGTACCACTACAGGTTTCTCATCTTCTTCGCTGTTTATTTCAGCAGAATTGTCTTTCGATCAAGACATCAAAGATCTTCAGACACAGAACACCCAGTTCCAACAAATGTTCATTAGTCTGGCAAAAGGGCAAGAGGATCTGAAAGCCCTCATTCTGAAAGAGAAGAAGAAAAAGAAGAAGGTTGTCGGTATTCTGAATATGGGCAGAAGGTTTGGAGAAAGGTTGATGCAACAAACTGATCTGACCTCTTCATCCAAGGAAGGGGATAACCAAGAAGGGGAAAAGGACCCTAGTCCTGCAGTCTCTGAAAATGATACTGATTATAAAGATGAGCAATATCCTCCTGCTGAGGATAAATACAAACAATTGGAAGATCGTCTGAGTGCCATGGAAGTTCAGAGGATACTTGGATTGGATTTTGAAGAATTATGTTTGGTGTCGGGAGTGGTCATCCCTCAGAAGTTCAAAGCTCCATTTTTTGCCAAGTATGATGGAGTGTCCTGCCCGAAGCTCCATCTCCGCTCTTATGTCATAAAAATCCAACCCCACACCGCTGATAGAAATTTGTGAGTGCACTTCTTTCAATATAGTCTATCAGGGACTGAGCTTAAATGGTTCTACTAGTTGGAGGGAGCCAGTGTCCAAAACTGGGAAGATCTTGTTGTTGCTTTCTACGAGCAATATCAGTACAATGCCGACCTTGCTCTCACTTGTACTCAACTCCAGAGCATGTCCATGGGTGCAGGTGAAGGTTTTAAAGATTATGCTCAAAAATGGAGAGACTTGGCTGGGAGAGTTCAACCCCCGTTGTCTGATAGGGAGTTGGTTGATATGTTTCTAGGGACGTTGTCTGGTCCATTTTTCAATCACTTAATCAGCAGCTCGTCATCTGGTTTCACCGAGCTGGTTTTAACTGGAGAAAGAGTAGAAGCTAGAATTCGGAGTGGTAAAATATAGAAGGATGCCTCCTCGAGTTCAGCAAAGAAGCCTTTCGCTGGTAAGAAGGAAGCCAGTGCGGTCTATAGCCTGAGGGGACAAAGCATATCTGAACACCGTCAAACAGTAAATGTTGTAGTGATACCAAGACCCGTAGTTGTTCCACAATGCAACAATCAACAAAGGGTGGAAAGACCACAACGGCAGTTTACCCACATCAACATGACTTTGGCTGAAGTTCTACCTCATTTATTAAAATCCAACTTGGCAACCTTGAGAGAGGCTCCCAAGAATCCAAACACTACATCTCCCAGATACAATCCCAACGCACGGTGCGCCTACCATTCTGAGAGTCCTGGCAACAATACAAATGATTGGTGGGCTCCGAGAAACAAAGTACAAGACTTGCTTGAAGCCAAGGAGATAAAGTTTGATGCTCCAGAAAAGCTGAATGTTATAACTGCTCCCATGCCCAAACATGGTCGTGGAGTTAATGTTGTTGACACTGATTTGTTTGTAACCTCTGTTGAAGAAATTTCTACTCCTCTTATGACTGTTAAGAAGAATTTGCTGTTGGCCGGTTTATTTCCGGGTTGTGGTGAAGGTTGCCACATGTGTTTGATTCTACCTTCTGGTTGCCGTTTATTGAAGTCAGGTGTTCAGCGCCTGATGGATAATAAAGAGATTTTGTTCGAGAACACTATGATCCCTGTTGTTTCCATTAAAGACGTCACTATTATAACCATTTCCTCCAATCCTTCCAAGGTTTCCTCGAGAAGACCTGTTAGGATTACACCTGTTCAAATAATTGCTCCGCTGATAATCACTGTTCCTGGTCCCACCCCGTACACCTCAGACAAGGTTGTCCCATGGCATTATGGTGCTTATGTGTACTATCATGGCATTAAGCAAGATCTGAAGAATGAAGAAGCTGATATTGATGTCAGTAATATTGTCGGGACTAGTAAGGTTACCCGAAGTGGAAGGGTTTTCTCTCGTGAGATTGCTCCGAAGATCATCAAGCCTACTGTTATTCCAACTACTTCTCCAACCAGCACTCCTGACTTTTCTCCTGTTCCTACTCCAGTTATTACCCCTGCTACTGAGCCATCTAGGACTCGGAGAAAGGAAATTATAGGTGAGCCTGCTCGGAAGGAGGCACCTATGAAAATCGTTGTGGAAGCCTCTAAACAAGAAATAGAGGAAATACTAAAAATCATTAAGAAGAGTGACTACAATGTGGTCGAGGAGCTGGGGCAAACCCCGTCAAAGATATCCATGTTGTCTCTGCTGTTGTTTTCTGAAGCCCATGCGAAGGCTTTGATTGCATTTCTCAAGACTGCGCATGTGCCGCAGGAAACTTCAGCAGATCAGTTCAAAGATTGTGTGGCCAGCCTGACTGCTGACAATGGGTTGGGTTTCTCAAATGCGGGTGTGACACCGAAAGGAAGGAGGCATAATGATGCTCTGCATGTCTCGATTGAGTGCAGGGGCACCACTATGGCTCATGTGCTGGAAGATACCGGGTCTTCGCTGAACGTTCTGCCGAAGAAAGCGTTGGACCGTTTGGATTATGAAGGTTTGACTCTAAAGCCTAGTAACATTGTGGTAAGGGCTTTTGACGGATCAAAGAGAACGGTGCACGGGGAGGTGGACATCCCTGTCAAAGTGGGTTCTCAGACTTTTGGGTCCACTTTCTATATGATGGATATCAGGCCGTCGTATTATTGCTTGCTGGGTCGTCCTTGGACCCATGAGGCTGAGGCAATTACTTCCACACTCCATCAAATGCTGAAGTATCCGGTGAAGGGAAAGATTATCACAGTGCGAGGTGAAGAAGAATATATGGTGAGTCACCTTAATTCCTCCCGATACGTAGAGATGGACGAGGAATTCATAGAAAATCCTTGTCAGAATTTTGAAGAGGTCCCTCAGATCTTGGCATCAATTGAAGTTACTACCAACAAAACTCCGTTGAAAATGGCTTCTCTCAAGGACGCCAGGGTTGTGGTTGAAGAAGGTGGGTGTACCAATTGGGGTCAGCTCCCTGATTTCACTCACAAAACTGAAAAATTTGGTTTGGGCTTTACTACAGGGGCTCAAAGGGATGTTAGGCGCGCTCAGGCTGGAAGACCTCCTCTACACATCAGCAATCTGGGAATTAATGCAATTGAAGACAGTGAAGAGGATTCAGACATCGACAGTTAGATGTACCCAACAACCAACGATGGACCGAATAACTGGACGGCTAGGGACTTCATACCTGTTTCTTTTATTCCGCAGTAATTGACTCATTTGTTTTAAGATTTGTAATAAACAATTTGAAACTTTACGGCCCGGTGCCTTGCCCGAGGCACCTTGGCTTTGCTTGTGAGGGCCATTACTTATCATTTCATATATCATTAATAAAGCATTGGACCTTTCTTGCATACAAATTTTGCGCTCCTTGTTTTTCTTTTTTGCCTCTCACTTTATCAAAACAGCTATTCTCTTACACACACTCACGTATCATACTGCAGATCCATATCCACTATGGATCCCATTGATAACAGCTCTGCTACTGCCAGTTATGACTTTAAAAATCCGAATAACCAAGCCGAGGACGAAGGTGAGGATGATTGTGAGGTGTATGGAGAACTTGCTAGACTATTACAACAGGAAGAAAGGGTGTTGTACCCCAAAATTTGCCCTCGTATTTTTCCACAAGAAATTACAGCTTCGGGCTTTTCCTGATTTTTTCAGACTGGCGTAAGAATTAGTCAAACAGACTTTTCTTATCAGTCAGACAAAATTAGGGTTTTCATTAATTTTAAAGCAGTTCAGGCAGATTGCTAAGGTTTGGTTGAGTTGGCTCAGGTTTTGATCAGGCGGATGCTTCTTTGACATTTAACCAAGAACCAGGTTTTTGTGCGTGCATTCTCAGAAAGAATTAATTTTACAGTTCTTTTCAGTTTACTCTGAGATTTGGATTGAAGCATTTGAATTGAGAACTTGCAGTTGTTTTGTTCAATCAGTAAAAGCATATGGACGTTTGTTTGATTTGACTGTGCATTGCTGTGGCTATTTGAAACGCCTGGTTTATTATTGATTGATGCTAAGACCACAGTGTTTATCAATTGTTTATTTATTCTAAGATTAGAATAATTGGGATTTATTCCATTTTATTATAATTTAAGAATTATAAACAATTAAATAAACATTTGAAGGAGAATTAAAGTTAACTGATAAAAAAAAGGATGTTTATTCATTTTGAATTGTTTGTTACAAATATTATTTAAATACTGTAAATTTATTTACAGTTATTTACATTAATATTATTACGAATGATTTAAATTGAAACAAAACTATATCCTAAATTTCCTAAGTCTTCATCTTCTATCCAATGCTCCTTTGCTCAATTATCTTTACCTGCAAAAACAAAGAAAAGAAAAAGTCAAATGCAGATAAAATAATTAAAGAGAAGACAAATAAAAATTGGATTCATTATTAAAAGCAACTGACCAGAATCAGTTTGCCCTCTCTGCAAATCACAAGATTTCTCTTGGTTCACAAAGAGGGATGAAAATAGTACTTGCAATAAAATATGAAATGCACAAATTACAATATTGCACAAATTCAAAGTTTGTTAAAAGCTGCATAATTCCAAAAGTTTCCAACAGCATGTACAACTATGAAGTCCAAACTGAATTGCCTAACCAAACCAAAAAGGCAAACTGAAATTCACAAGTTCAAACTATCCAAGATGTCAAAAGCTGTCCAAAAGGGTATGGAAAGATATCAAACACCAAAAAGCTGTCAAGAAGTACAAATATGCAGAGGAAAACTAGTGTGCAAGCAAACATTTCAAATGCATCATTTTCCTAGGCCAATTGCTTTTTCAGAAAATAGTACATCTAAGCAATATTTTAATGCTTAAATCTAGAGAGAGAGAAAAAGAGAGAGGAAAAGAAGGTTTACAACAGGCTTAGGCTTGAAGACAGAAAAGATATAAAACAAACTGTGATAGAACAGTAATAAAGGAGAGGCAGAAAGAACACAAGAAAAAGAACATAAACTGTATCAAAAGATACAGAGCTGCAAAAACCTCACAAAAGCCTCTCAACCTGTTCAAACTCCAGGCCTGCAACAGAAACAAAAGCCATGAACCTACATTAACCTTCAAACACCCAAACATTCAAAACATCAAACCTGCCTAAACTGCTCAAGCCAAACCTCTAATCTCAAAACAACATAAGCTTGAAACCTGCATTAAAAGCTTCAAAAGTCATAACCTGTTGCATCAGTCTGAAACACATCAAGCCTAAACCCTCATTCAAACCAGAGAAAGCCTAAACATCCAGTCTGAAGCCTAAAGCTTCAAGCCTTCCAACCTGAAGCCTGTAATTTCGCCTACTAAACATAAGCCTCAAACTTACTTGATGCCTTAAAGCCTAACCTGCCTTAAACCAAACCGGCATAAGCCTTAAAGCCTATAACCTGTGTTAAGCCTCAAGCCTTAATCATCAACAGACAATCAAAACCAAGCTCAACCTTCAAAGCCTTTTCCAAAACCAGCTTTCAAACCAACACAAGCTCTCAGAACATCAAAGGGTTCATCACTGAGCAAATCAACCACAAAAATTCGTCCAAAGCCAAAATCATCAAAGCATTTCAAGGCAACCAAACATATCAAGCATTCAAGGCAACTCAGAGTCAGGCAACACAAACCCTCAGAATTGCTTCATCACTGGGCCAACAACAACATCAATACTTCTCAGATTCAGAGGTATATAGAAACGAGGAAAAGAAGCAATCAAAGGCATAAAGCAAGCATACAGAAGCAGGCAAAAGGGAAGAGGAAAAGAAAGTTATAAGGTTCTCAAACATCATCATCGAACCAACAACCTAAAAGGCAAATACGAGTACCATAATTTCCAAGCTAGCTCAGCCTCGCCATTCCCTCGCCTCCGGTCACCCTAAGCGCCTCCTTCTCCATCTCTCCTCCTCTCCAAGCAACGAGCCAGCATAGGTATAAAACTTCTTTTTCCCTTCCTTTAAATACCTCGTACAAACACATAACAAAATCCAAGAATCAGAACAGATAAGAGCATGCAAGGTTAAAAATCCAAGAACCCTAACGCGTTGAGATAAAAGTCGTACCTTTTTTTTTATCGTCGCTTGAGTGAACGTGAGGAGGAGGATAGATGGTGGCGCTGGTTGGCCTTAGGCGAGAAGGATGTTATTCAAAATCTTTGGCTTGAGAGGAAGAAGAGAGGAACGAAAACGAAGTGAACGGCGCCGTTGTTATGTCACAAACCCTAGAATCCAAATGAAACAACAAAGTTCAAACCCTTGCAAAATAATTTGTAAAAACCCTGGGCCTTGCCCCATCCTAATCAGCCTTAAGCCCAATTAAAATCAAGCGCACCCCCCCTGGATTGAGTACACTTCCAACTCTGCTTTGGGCCAAGACATCTCTAAGGCCCATTCATCTTTTTTTCATTTTTTTAACTAATACCTTTTTATCATATCATATCTTTTTAATAAATTAACCCACTAATTTTTTACACTAAATTTTATTAACTCTTTTATTTTCTTTTTTTATAACACAATTAAATTTTGTAAAATAAAATGATACACTAAACTCTTCTTTTATATATATATATATATATATATATATATATATATATATATATATATATATATATATATATATATATATATATATATATATATATATATATATATATATATATATATATATATATATATATATATATATATATAAACTTTTCTTAAATTATTCTTTTGTTAGTATAATTAAAAATACATATTAATAAATACATAAGAAAATAGATTTTCTTTTATTTCTTTTTTGACTAAACATTTTTACATAAACACAATAAAATACATAAACATTTTCTTTTCTTTTATTAAAATTTTGTACATATTTAACAAAATACAAAAAATGATAACAATACATCTCACTTGTAAATAAATCACTTACACTTACACAAGTACATTGACACATTTACATTGCTTTATTCTTATACATTGCTATATATTATATTTTACATTTGAGATCGCAATTCGATTTGGTTGTAAATATTTGGACACTACTCTCCTAATAAGTCTCATCCCCATTTGTAAACATTTGTACCCCCACTCCCGGATACTTATTTGTAATAGCGTAGACTTTAAATTCCCGCAATTTACCGCTTTCAAATATACCATGGTTAGACCTAGGGTTTGTATGTACATAAAATCAAATGCTAGATAACCTAATACAAGACAAATACATGAAATCAATACACAATCACACTTACACCCCTAGGGTAATCCCGCTTGTTGCCTTCCAAAATGGGCCATGCTTGCACGTCGAGTTTCTTTGGCAAAACAATTCAAATGATCATAGTCCCTCGATGACGCTTTCGAAAGTTGCCTAATCAAAAATGATCATAGTCCCTTCAAGCAAAATTGCCAAAGACACTTGGCACCATTGCATTCATGGTCCATACGATGACCCGCGCCTGTCCCGTTAAACATCCTAATGCAAGATTGTCCACCAAATACAATGGTGGAACAAAATTGTTAAAAGGGTTAAAACATGAGAAAAACCTTTGAGTACAATAGGGGTAGACAACTCTTAGTTACTTGATCAAACTTGCAAAACACACTTGCCTACTTTTCAAAACCCACTTCACAAACACTTTCAAAACAAACTTTCAAAAAAAACATTTGAAACATCTTTTCAAAAAGATACACACCTTTGTAAAACAATCAAACACGAGTCATTACAACGGTTGCCTAGACAAGGCGTCTTTTTCAAAACATTTTCAAAACACACACACACACCACAATTTCAAGCAATTGAAAATCAAGGCAAGTGATCTAAACAAGTAACTAAGAGCCCATGGATAACCATGGATGAAAAGGGTGCTAATACCTTCCCTTTTCATAATCTACCCCCCGAACCCACGAAACATCTCAAAAGGTTTTTTCTGTGCTTTTTTAACCTTTCCTTTAGGATAAAATAAAAGTCGGTGGCGACTCTTGCTAAACCGAACAAGTGCGAATACAAACGTAAAACCCAAGTCAGTTTTCCCACCGTATCACAGAACTGGCAACTCTGCTGGGGAGAAATTTAAAAGTGGGGTTACCTTAGGGTTTTAGATCACCCATACATACTTGCTTTGATTGCTTTGATTTCTTTACTTTTTGGGTCCTTGTTTGGGTTTGTTGTAAATCCTACACCCGGATTTTGGGGCACCTTTTTAGGTAAATAGCAATAAAACTGCGAGGGAACTGTGCGGGGTATACCGACATGGTTGAAGCAGTAAGCTATGTTAGTGTGACATATTTGTGAGTACCGGTAACCCTTGAGTTCAATCAAGGAGAGTACGGGGCCGCTGAGTGATGTCATGAAACACTAACGAACTCTTAGAACCTTACTTGACCATCTTGGCCTTTTTAGGGGTAGTGAGATGACCGACTTTGGTGCAGTCCGAAGTTGGTAGATACTCGATACTACACTCATTGAGGATTGTTTTCTTGGAATATTTTGGTCGCCAGTTAAGTGGCTAAACCAAAACAATGAACACAGAAAATAATCCAGTGATATTGAGCTCCTTAAAACCCGGTTTCTATTTTAGGGTAGGATGAGCCAACTAACTTCAAGAGGGTACTTACCTACGAACCCTATGCAAGCCTAAACCTAAGGACTTGTTTGCTTTGTGTGAATATGATTACCTGTATATACACTTGTTTACTTTTGCATACATGTACATAACATCATGACATCATACCATAGCATTTTCAATAACCATTTCAAGGATCTCGAGGGTCTGTTGATGCAGGGTCACGTTGAACCAGACGTCTACCAAAGGGCAAGAGGTTTCTCCTCTAAACAAATGCCATCAAAGATCAAGTACAACAACTTGAATCAGGGGCTATGACCCACTTGACATGGTGAGCTTGATTCTAGTGGAAAGACATCCGCCGGTGCAAAGTTCTCCAATCAAAGATGCTGACCAAAGATCAACCTCTAACTTTTTTTTTATGTTTACCACGAGAGATCCTTGAAAACATGCATCCACATATCATGCATTGCATCATAACAATTCTTTCCTTTTCAGGTTTCCTTATTCTCCTACTGTTTATTTCAGTAGAGATGGCTCTAGAGAGGACTGTCAAAGATATCCAGGATCAAAATGCTCAACTTCAGGAAATGTTCTTGAACCTGTCCTTGGGGAAAGAAGAAGTGAAAGTTATCCTCACAAGGGGCATGGTCCAGGGGAATTCAAGCAATGCCAGGAGTGATCAGTTGGAAGAGCTGCAGTTTGAGCTGACAACAATGAGGATCCAAATGATGGGACAACTGGTGGGCCAGATGGCTCTCATCCAGGACTTGGCTCAAAGACAAGAGGAGCTCAGAGTTCTCGTCAACAAACTGCTTCGGGACAACCAAGTGGGGCAAACATATGAGGTTGAAGAGCAAGTCATCATTCAACCCCCTTTGAGACAAGAAGACAAAGGAAAGGCTCCTCAACTTGCTTCAGGGTCACAAGCTCATCAACAACCTCGTCAGCGTCAATGGGGTAATCGGCGTAAGCAAACTACGTCTGGAAGACAGTTCACTGAGACTGACATACCTTCATCTCTAATATTGGAGCGCTTGTTGGAGGTCAATTTGACTGCTTTGAGGGATCCTATTCGAAAGCCCAATACCTCCGCTCCTAACTATCATCCTGACGCATTTTGTGTATACCACTCCTATAGTCCGGGACATGACACCGATGACTGTTGGGCCTTGAAGAACAAGATTCAAGATCTGATTGACATTGGAGTGCTGAGATTCATGCCAGATGGCGAGATGAAAATCTTCATGGATGGTTTTTCTGGCTACAACTAGATCAAGATGGCTCCTGAGGACATGGAGAAGACAACCTTCGTTACACAGTAGGACACCTTCTGTTACAAGGTAATGCCTTTTGGGTTGAAGAATGCTAGGGCAACTTATCAGCGCACCATGGTCGCTTTGTTCCACGATATGATTCACCATGAGATCGAGGTTTATGTTGATGACATGATAGCCAGGTCCCAGACTGAGGAAGAGCACCTTGATCATCTCCAGAAACTATTTGACAGGTTGAAGACGTACAAGATGAGGTTGAATCCGAACAAGTGTACCTTTGGGGTAAGGTCTGGTAAGCTTCTGGGTTTTGTTGTCAGTGACAAAGGTATTCAGGTAGACCCGGCAAAGGTAAAAGCCATACAAGAGATGTTGGCTCCCCGCACAGAAAAAGAAGTTAGAGGTTTCTTGGGACGCCTGAATTACATCGCCAAGTTCATTTCACATTTGACTGCTACTTATGAGCCAATCTTCAAGCTGCTGAAGAAAGATCAAGTGGTAAAGTGGAATTATGAATGCCAGACCGCTTTCGAAAGAATCAAGGAATACCTTCAAGAACTGCTAATTTTGATGCCTCCAGTTGAAGGAAGACCTTTGATATTATACTTGACAGTGCTAGACAATTCAATGGGGGTGTGTGCTGAGGCAACATGACGAGTCTGGTCGAAAAGAGCATGCAATTTACTACCTTAGCAAAAAGTTTACCGACTGTGAGACCCGATACTCATTGCTCGAGAAAACTTACTACGCTTTGGCATGGGCTACTTGCCGACTGAGACAGTATATTATGACTCACACTACCTTGTTGATATCAAAGATGGATCCGATCAAATATATTTTCGAGAAACCCGCCCTATCTGGAAGAATAGCAAGATGGCAGATGATCTTAACCGAGTACGACATCCAATACATAACCCAAAAAGCAATCAAGGGGAGTGTATTGGCGGATCATTTGGCGCATCAGGCCGTGGATGACTACCCGTCCATGAATTTCGAGTTCCCGGATGAGAATATCATGTTGGTAACCGACTGCGAAGAACCTGGACCGGATGAAGGACCCGAGGAGGGATCCCGATGGTCTATGTATTTTGATGGAGCGTCGAACTCATTGGGTAATGGAATTGGCGCTGTGATTATATCTCCTGAGGGCTGTCATACTCCGTTCACCGCCCGATTATGTTTTAACTGCACCAACAATATGGTGGAGTATGAAGCGTGTATCATGGGTCTTCGAGCTGCTATTGACCTAAGGATAAAGTTCTTGAGTGTATTCGGAGATTCCGCTCTAGTGATAAGTTAGATCAAAGGTGAGCGAGATACGAAGCACCTGAATCTTATTCCTTACAAAAGAGTATGTATTGATATTGCTCCCAGACTTTGAGGAGGTAACCTTTGAACATTTACCAAGAGAGGAGAATCAGTTAGTGGACGCACTAGCTACTATGTCTTCTATGTTCAAAGTCAGGTGGGATAATGAAGCTCCCCGAATTACAATTGAGAGGTTGGATGAACCAGCACATTGATATGACATCGACACCGAAGAAGTGGCAGACAAACCCTGGTTTCACGAAGTCAAAAGGTATCTCGAGGTTCAGGAGTATCCCGAAGGGGCATCTGTCAATGATAAAAAGTTTCTGAGAAGGTTCGCTGCAAAATTCTTTCTTAGCAATGAGATCCTCTATAAGCGTAACCATGACTCAACCTTACTGCGGTGTGTAGACAAGAGCGAAGAAAATCCAGTTGACATACCATGGCGAAGAAAATCCTGCGGGTAGGATATTACTGGTCCACTATGGAAGTCGATTGTTATCAACACTCTCGAACCTGTCATAAGTGTCAAGTCTATGCTGATAAGATGCATGTACCTCCAGTTCCCCTGAATGTTTTGATATCTCCTTGGCCCTTTTCAATGTGAGGCATTGACATGATCGGTGAGATCAGACCTACCGCGTCCAACGGACATCGTTTCATCCTAGTAGCCATTGATTACTTTACAAAGTGGGTTGAGGCAGCTTCATTTGCTACAGTAACCAAGAATGTCGTGGCGCGGTTTATCCGACACAATCTGGTATGTTGATATGGTGTCCCAAAGAGGATTATTACTGACAATGGTACAAATCTCAATAACACAATGATCACCGAGCTCTGTAAATAGTTCAAGATACATCATCATAACTCTTCTCCCTACCGGCCGAAGATGAATGAGGCTATTGAAGCAGCTAACAAGAACATCAAGAAAATTGTGCAGAAGATAACGGTGACATACAAAGACTGGCACGAGATGTTACCATTCGCTCTTCATGGGTACCATACCTCAGCACAGACGCCGACAAGGGAAACACCCTACTCTTTGGTGTATGGAATGGAGGTAGTCCTACCCATCGAAGTCAAGGTACCCTCTCTCAGGATTATGAAGGATGCAGGTTTGAACAAAGACGACTGGATCCAAACCCGACTTGATCAGTTGAATCTAATCGATGAAAAGAGACTTACTGCTATCTGTCATGGTCAGACGTATCAAAAGCGAATGATCAAGGCTTTTAACAAGAAAGTCAGACGTCAATAATATCAAGTCGGGGATCTAGTGATCAAACGCATCATACTACCGCAAGGTGATCCCAGGGGAAAATAGACCCCCACATACGAAGGGCCATTTGTGGTTAAGAACATTTTCTCGGGAGGAGCTATGATTCTAACCACCATGGATGGTGACGATCTTCCTCACCCCGTCAATGCAGACATAGTGAAAAGACACTACGCATAATCAAAGACCCGCTAGGTTGACTGTCCTAGGCAAAAATAAGGGCTTCCCCGCGAACCAAAAGGGTTCGGGCAAAAGTAAGGGATGAAAATGAAAAAAACTGTACACCCGGCAAGTCGAAAACCTAAAAAGGCGACTTGGGCAAAAAAGGGTATCCCGGTGGACTGAAAACCCGAAAGGGCGGTCCAGGAAAAAATTAGGGATCGAAGCGTAACACTATGTCTCATTGGATCATCTCGCAAACAGACTTCGGTATCAACTATCAAGCTTGGATGGCGCCAATCAATCTGATCAACCTTCAGCCAAGTAGCAAAGTGATGAGACACTTAAAGATATAAAGGCAATAACAGATTTGAAACCCGATGGGGTCGTTCCACATAGCTATTTTTATTTCTTTAACATAAATTGTAGTTTCTATCTTTCGGCGCCGTTCTCTTACTAGGACGTCAACCTCTTTGTACAAAAATGCCTATTATAGGCCAACTTCAAAAATCAATACAAGTCATTTTCACAAGAAATTTCAATTTGTTTTTCTTTTTCTGTTTTATTTTGCAAGAACTTCCAATGATTCATTTTTGATATATGCATTTGAAAATGATTGCTGCTCATAAATGTTTACATGAGAAACAAAGACAATTACTCGTAATTCCAGGAATAGGATAAAATAAGAAGTGCCCAAACTTTACAGTTACTCTGCCCATCAGGTACCGAGATAGAGCCAGCTTGAGAACATGAGAAGTGATACATACGCTCCCTACAGAGTAAAAAGTATCCAAAGACAGTGATGTTAGCTTTCCCGAACAGGACATAACTCTCCCCAACTGAGGTTCACAATCGCGAGTGAGTCGGTAAAATTTTCCCCAAGCAGAGTTTATTTCTCTCACAAGCAGAAATTCAATCTCCAACATAATTCATTATCACCAGCAAAGAAAATTCATCCCCATATGAGTTTATTTCTCCAAATCAACATATTTATCAACAGAGTATCTCCTCTCCAACAGAGTTATTCCCCGCAGAGTTATCCCCAGACAGGGTCTCTTCCGGCAGAATATTCACCAACTGAATGTATGTGAGTCCCCAGCTAGTCATCTTTGATTCCCCAACAAAGACAGAGGAACTATGATTTTTTACAACAGTCAAGAATACCATTTCTCATACTCTCCAAGCAGCAGTTGTAGCGATAAAAAATGTAGCGGGGTAAATCGGAGATCGAATTATTAATTAATTCGTCTCACAAAAGCAAGAGTCGCCACCGCGCTTTATTATTTCCAAGGAAAAAGGGAAAAGAGCGAAATAAAACCCTAAAGTATGCAATGTAAAATAATACTTTTAAAAGTAATGAAAATACAAGGCGTTTTTTGAAAAGAGGTCTATGGTTCGGGGGTTGGTTATACAATGGGAAGGTATTAGCACCCAATGCATCTATAGTATCCTATAGGAACCTTTTGAAATATCTGTTTATTAAAATTCGTTTGTTTGATCGAAATAAATTGTTTTGGTCAAAAAGGGGTACGGACGGGTTTTTGAAGGTACGACGACCTAATGTCGAAGTTTTGACTTAAAAGGTGTGAGTTTTTTTTTAAGAAATTGGATATTTGGGAAAATTATCCTAAGTTTTTAATGAATGAGGGTATTCGCACGATGTTTTTTGATGACATGAAGTCGACAAAAATTAAACAATTCCCTTGGATTTAAACGTAAACAGAATAAACAAGTAGATATGAAATAATTAAACAGACAAAATTAAGCGGATAGTGATTAAATAACAACAGTTAAATGAATGACTAAATGGTATAAATATGTATTTTTGTATTTTTGTGTAATATTAATTAAAGCGAGAGGATTAATTAAAGAAAAGATAAAATGTTTTTTAAAGTTTTAATTTCTATTTTTTTTTATGGGTTTTTAGAGTTTTGATATTTTTATGTCTTTTTTAATATAAATAAAAGTATTACTTTAAGAATTTTTTAATGATTAAATTAAATTAAAACTTAATGCTACTAACTTAAGTCTAATTTTAAAAAGATACTAAGATTACCAAATTAAATCCTAAGGGTTTAAATTAATAAAATTGGTCAATTATTAAAATGTGTTTGACTTAATTAACAACTATTTGATTAACTTATTAATAAAGCTCTAAAGAAAAACTAAAAGAGAATAAAGAAAAAGCAGAAGTGTTTTAGAAATAAAGGGGTGGACAAGTAACCAAATGTATGGGCTAAGGGTTTTAGAGGGCCCAAAATCATGAATACACAGAAGAATGTTGGGGGGTATGTTTTAGAAGTTCGTTGGGCTCAGGCAGGGAAAATGAGGAAGGTCCATTATTCCATAATTTTGTTTTAGGTTAAACACGCTTTGATAATTGAATTAGGGATTTAGGTTTTGGGGAAAATGGCGCTCATCGCTTGCGTTGTCTTCTTCGCTGATCATCCTCGTCGCTTCTTTGCTTCTGAGTCCCTGAGTTTCGCCCCCGAACTCTTTGCCACGGCCATCAGCTGTCTTCAACCTCTTCTTCCCTCCGGTCAAGGCGTTAGAGCGATAGTTACGGATTCACGGTACGAACGTAATCTTCAACTCATTAGGTTTTGATTATGAATGCATGTTTGTGTTTTATGTTCATTTCTGATTCTTATCTTATTGCAATGATTATTGAGGTATTATGAAAGAAAACAAAGAGGGTGAAAATATTACCCGGAGAAGGAGGAGGGAGGTTGGAGCGCGTAGGAGGCCGGAACGGCGAGGAGGGTGCGTGCTGCTTCGGACCACCGGTATTCTGTATTCGTATCTTTCTTCTTCTTGCCTTGGTACTGTATACTTCAATGTTGCCTTGAACGTTTGAATGCTACTGTTGAAAAAAATGTTTTTTTTTGGCTAGTTTCTCTTCTTCTCTTTCTGACCTTGCTATCGTTACTTTTGGTTGCTTTCGTGTTGGCCAGTGATGAAGATTTCTGAGGCCCGGTGTTTGACACTGAGTTGCTTATTCCATACTTCTGTTGGCTATTTTGCTGGACGCTTTGATTTGCTAATGTTGAAATGGCTTGACAATTCCTTTTCTTCTTCTCGCCTATACTACTGTACGATTTGTTTATGGCCAATGATGAACATGTTGAGGCCTTCGTGTTTGGACATGGTTTCAATGGTTTATGCTTTGTTGGTTTTGAAATGGCGATGCAGTAAGTTTTGGGGCTTGATGGTTTAGGCCATGATGGTTTTGATATTGGTTTTGAAATGGTGATGGTGTTTTTTTGACAGTAGGCGGAAGGTTTCTTATTTAGGCCATATTGTTCATGGTGATATGCAGGTTAAACGGTTTAGGCCATATGTTTGGCTTTGAATGATTTTTGTGGTATTGGTTTGATGGCTCAATCAGGTTAATGAGGTTTGGGTCAAGGTTATGGTTTTGGTTTATGCAGATTGCAGGTTTGGTATCTGGTTTATGTTGGTATTATGCAGTAGGCAGGTTTGTGTGGTTTTGACAACTTTGTGTTTTTGGTGGTGGTGAGTCTTTTTAGCAGGGGTCAACTGGCTTTTGAAATGGTTTTTATGTTATGTTATAACAATTTTTTTCTCCTCTTTTCTGTTACAGGTTTATGGTATATTTTAATACACTTCTTTGGCCTTCTGCCCAATGCTGCTTCATACAGTTTGTTTGTATTCTACTCTTGTGCTTCTTTATTTTTACTGAGTTACTGCTGTAGCTTTGTCTTGTAATTCCTTCTGCCTAAACCAAAACCTGTAAAAACCAACTATATTCTCTCTTCTCTCTCTCAGTACAGTTTTGACAATAAAATGTGATGCATTGTACCTGTTCTGAAAAAGGGAAATGCTGGAAAATGATGAGAATGGAAAATAAACTTTGCTTGCAAATTGGTTTTAAAACTGCATATTTCCTTTTGTCTTTGCATGGGAGCCTATTTGTTTTGACTTCTTCCCACCTTTTGGGCAGTTAACGTTGCAGTTTGGCTTGTGTACATTGCATATGCTGTTGATTTTTTTGTATGCTGTTTGACAAACAATTGAATTTATGCATATTGTTTTGAACTATGCAGTTGGCTTTTGAAAATGCAATTGATTTGAAAAATGAAGTTTTTTGACAAAATGAATTTGTGCATATTTAAATTTGTGCATTCATTTTGAAAAATAAAAATTCCTCCCTTTTTGTGAACCGGGAGAAATCCCGTGATTTGCAAAAAAGGTAAACTGATTCCAGCCGTTGCTTTTAATGATGAACACTAAATAATTTTCTGCTTTTAATTATTTGTTCAATTCTAATTTTTCTTTTAATTGTTTTTGCAGGTAAAATCAAATGAACAGACAAAAAGGCATTGGATAGAAGATTTAGAATTAGAAAACATCAGAATAGTTTTTATTTCATTTTAACTTTGTAAAAAATTATTATTGTAAATTCGTTGTAAATAAATACAGTATTTACACAATAATTGTACAATTAGAATAAAATGAATAAAATTCCAATATTTGCCAATTAATTCCTTCCTTCCCTCTAATTATTTATTTTATCGTTTATAATTCTTTAAATTGTATAATAATTGAAAATAAATTTCAATTACTTAAATTCAGAATAATAAACAAATAAATAAATATCATTGATCAATTAATAGTTTCAATTATTTAATTCATTATTCATAATTTTCTAAATTGTAATAATTAAAAATAGAATTTCAATTATTTAACTTAGAATGATAAATAATTAAATAACCATTATTGACCAATTAATGAACTTTTTTCAAATATTTATTATATTATTCATAAATCTTTAAATTATGTAATAACTGAAAATAAATTCCAATTATTTAAATTTAAGATAGTGAATAATAAATAAACACTGTTTGAACGATTAATATGCCTCTTTTCTAATATTTATTTTATTATCTATAAATCTTTAAATTATATAACAATTGAAAACAAATTCCAATTATTTAAATTTAAGATAATAAATAATTAATAAACATTGTTTTAGCATGAATCAGTTAATAAATTTAGTGTTCAGAAATAAATAGCTCTCGACTCGAAAAGTTATGAATTTTTAAAATCAATAGATCAAAACACTTGCAATGTAATGATGCAGATGGGAGATGATATCTTAGGTCAAAATTTGGGGTACAACAGCTGCCCCTATTTAAGTTTCTTCTATCCGGAGATATGAAGATTGAAATCTTCGTTTCGACGAGATTGAAGGTACTTAAATACATAATTACGCAAATTTTTACCCTAAGATACCGCCATTATGTTTGATATGAATGTAGTGATTGAATTCACAGAGAAAGATTTGTATGAGACAAGACAATGCTGGAGGAATCAAACACCAACAAAACACAGAGACATGGATTATACACTACTGGGGAAACGAGCCATCGATTTCAAGTAATGGACTCTCGACAGCGAATAAAATTGAGGGAATACGACCTATGACCCTAACAAAGAAAGCATCTTGCATAGGCCATAAAACAGATTATTGACCCAAAACAGTGAGTTCCCAACTCAAGGTCGAAGATAGACGAAAAGCAAACAATCTTGCTGATGACGGATTACCAACTTCTGACGGTAATGATTCATGACAAGCTTCTCGGCGAGATTTCCGGAGATACTTATTAATGCTGATATAATAATATTGTAGAGACGCAAGTTGTTCAAATAAAGAAACCGCCACTTGCCGTCTTCCAAAGAAAATACCGATTACATACAAGCTGCTCAAATAAAGAGGCTGCTACTTGCTGTCGTCCAAAGAAAATACCAATTACATACAAGCTGCTCAAATAAAGAGGCTGCTTCTTGCTGTCGTCCAAAGAAAATACCAATTACATACAAGCTGCTCAAATAAAGAGGCTGCTACTTGCTGTCGTCCAAAGAAAATAATGCACAAGTTGCTCGTGAAGAGCTGCCGCTTATCGTTTTCCAAAAATAAAAATAACGCACAAGTTGCTCGTGAAGAGCTGCTGCCTGTCGTTTTCCAAAAATAAAAATAACGCACAAGTTGCTCGTGAAGAGCTGCCGCCTGTCGTTTTCCAAAAATAAAAATAACGCACAAGTTGCTCGTGAAGAGCTGCCGCCTGTCATTTTCCGACGATGTCTATGACGTACAAGTTGCTCATGAAGAGCTACCGCTTGTCGTTTTCTGACGATGTCTATGACGTACAAGTTGCTCATGAAGAGCTACCGCTTGTCGTTTTCCGACGATGTCTATGACGTACAAGTTGCTCATGAAGAGCTACCGCTTGTCGTCTTCCGACGATGTCTATGACGTACAAGTTGCTCATGAAGAGCTACCGCTTGTCGTCTTCCGACGATGTCTATGACGTACAAGTTGCTCATGAAGAGCTACCGCTTGTCGTCTTCCAATAATAACAACGCACAAGTTTCTCATGAAGAGCTGCCGCTTGTCGTTTTCCAAAAATAAAAATAACGCACAAGTTGCTCGTGAAGAGCTGCCGCTTGTCGTTTTCCAAAAAGTAACTCAGAAAGAAGTCGCGATGACACTGGCAGAGAATAAAATCTTCGTCAAAGAAAAGCATAAATCAATCCTTCCCGAGGAGATCACATATTTAAATGTGCAAAATAAATGCACCATACGTCTAGGTCGCGACTTCACTGGGGAAAATCAATGAGATAGCCTATGCAAGAGGCAACAACTTCATCCAGAAATAACCAGAGAGAAAACAGTCAAACAAGACTCCACCCAATGAGCAAGCAACTCGATTGGGGAATTCATCCTATCCAGAAATGGACAAGGTGAGCTAAATCAAAAATCATCCATGAGGATTAGCTCAGTTGGCGAATTTAGAAAGGAAGCACATTTTCTGCCTAAGCTAACCTTCTACTTGGAAAGAAACATATACGTTATTCGAATAAACAAAGTACAACCAAAATCAACGACAAATGTGAGTATGCGTGCATGATATAAGTGTGAATGAATAAATGAATGTTATGCTGACAAAACGAACAGATAGAATATCATGAAGACGATAAGATGTCACAAAAAGATAGATACTCGGCCAATCTTGAAAAAGATGGAAAATAACTGGAACTGGAACCCCAAAGCAACGTCGGAGTGTAACACGCCACAAGGCTCAAGTCTTCTGAGTAGAAAAGTATTCAAATCCAATCTTCTAAAACCAATAGACTACTGGCATGAGACAAAACGTACCACACTTCGGAAATCGCCCAAATGAGATAGCCAAAACGACGCTTAACTGGAACAGCTGGGGAGTCACCAAACTTAGTACCACCAGAAGCATGAGCTTACACAAATAATACCTCATGATGATTTCAAAAGAAAACAAGCTCATCATGCAAGGATAAAATATTGTACTGTTTTTGCATTTCATGGCTTGACCATCCTCGGAACAACTGTTAATGTTCCTTCCATTATTCACGACACATTTTTTTTAAAATGAGAATACTTTAAATAACTTTGTTTCAAGTATTTCCGAAAAAAATTAAAAATTTGCCCACAAAAAGGTAAATGCTCAAATTTCATTAATAAGATGGTAGTTCGCTAACAACGCGACTCCAACAGTTTACAAAAGTTTGGGAAATAGTACATGAAATAAAAGGTTACACAAAAACAATGATCATTATTCTCCCTAGCAACTTTGAATTCCAAAATGTGCTCAAATGCCACAGCCTGGATGACCAAAAGCTTGCCTAAGCGAAATACTTCCTGACTGCATCGGCGTTCAAGGGACGCGGGAGTTCTTCACCGTCCATATTGGTGAGAATCAAGGCACCTCCAGAGAAAACTTTCTTAACGACATACGGTCCTTCATAATTCGGAGCCCACTTGCCCCTAGAATCAGGTTGGAAAGATAATATCTTCTTGAGCACAAGGTCACCTTCTCTGAACTCGCGTGGTCGAACCTTCTTATCAAAAGCCTTCTTCATTCTCTGCTGATACAATTGACCGTGACACAATGATGTCAATCTCTTTTCCTCAATTAAATTCAACTGATCATATCTACTTTGACACCATTCAGCCTCAGAAAGTTTAGCTTCCATCAACACTCTCATAGACGAAATCTCAACCTCCACGGGGAGTACTGCTTCCATACCATAAACAAGGGAAAATGGGGTTGCACCTGTTGAAGTTCGAACTTAAGTACGGTATCCATGCAGAGCAAACGGAAGCATTTCATGCCAATATTTATAAGTTACCACCATCTTATGGACAATCTTCTTGATATTCTTGTTAGCAGCTTCAACAGCCCCATTCATCTTTGGTCTGTAAGGAGAAGAATTATGATGTTCGATCTTGAACTCCTCACAAAGCTCTTTCATCATCTTGTTATTCAAATTCGAACCATTATCAGTGATGATCTTGCTCGGGATACCGTATCGACAAATGATCTGATTCTTGATAAATCTGACTACCACCTGTCTAGTTACATTAGCATAAGATGCTGCTTCCACCAATTTAGTAAAATAATCGATCGCCACCAAGATGAAACGATGACCATTTGAAGCTTTGGGTTCAATCATTCCAATCATATCAATTCCCCACATAGAGAAAGGCCAAGGTGAAGAGATAACGTTGAGGAGGGTCGGCGGCACATGCATCTTGTCCGCATAAATCTGGCATTTATGACATTTCTTCACATATTTGCAACAATCCGATTCCATCGTCATCCAATAGTAACTGGCTCTCAACATCTTTCTAGCCATTGCATGTCCGTTGGCATGAGTGCCAAAGGATCCTTCATGTACTTCTTGCATCAGCATGTCTGTTTCACGTCTGTCTACACATCTGAGCAAGACCATGTCGTAATTCCTCTTATACAAAGCTTCTTCATTGAGAAAGAAACTGCTTGATAATCTTCTCAACGTCTTCCTATCTTTACTGGATGCCCCAGGCGGATACTCTTGAGTTTGAAGAACACGTTTAATGTCATAGAACCAAGGTTTGTCGTCGGTAACCTCTTCTACTGAGAACACATGAGCAGGTCTGTCGAGGCGCATAACCCGGATTGTAGGCACATCATTCCAATCATTCACTTGAAACATTGAAGACAAAGTAGCCAAAGCATCAGCCATTTGGTTTTCATCTCTAGGGATATGATGTAATTCCACTTTGTTGAAGAAGGTTAACAATCTTCTAGCATAGTCTCTGTAAGGGATCAAACCAGGATGACGAGTCTCCCATTCTCCTTTGATTTGATTAATCACCAATGCTGAATCTCCGTAAATATCAAGAATCTTAATCCTTAGATCCACCGCTTCTTCGAGACCCAAAATGCATGCCTCATATTCTGCCATGTTGTTCGTGCAGTCAAACTTCAATCTCGCAGTGAACGGGATATGAGTACCCCGGGGAGTGACGATGATTGCCCCAATTCCATTTCCATAAGAGTTCACAGCTCCGTCAAATATCAAACCCCAATGGGATTCAGGATCAGGTCCTTCTTCAGGTAACGGCTCTTCACAATCTTTAGCTTTCAAGTACATAACATCTTCATCTGGGAAATCAAACTTGATGGGTTGATAATCGTCAATTGGTTGGTGAGCCAAATGATCAGCTAAAATACTTCCTTTGATCGCTTTCTGAGTGTGATACTCAATGTCATATTCAGATAACAACATCTGCCAACGGGCTATTCTTCCAGATAAGGCGGGCTTCTCAAAGATATACTTGATCGGATCCATTTTGGAGATCAACCAAGTGGTGTGATTAATCATATACTGGCGCAGACGGAGAGCAGCCCAAGCTAAAGCACAATAGGTTTTCTCAAGCAATGAGTATCGAGACTCACAGTCTGTGAATTTCTTACTCAGATAATATACGGCATGTTCCTTTCTTCCAGTCTCATCTTGTTGACCAAGCACACATCCCATGGAGTCTTCCAATATAGTCAGGTACATAATCAAGGGTCTTCCTTCTACCGGAGGAATCAAAATGGGAGGTTCAAGCAAATATTCTTTGATGCTATCAAAAGCTCTCTGACAATCTTCCGTCCACACACATTCTTGGTTCTTTCGGAGAAGCTTGAAAATTGGCCCACAGGTAGCAGTCATATGAGATATGAATCTAGAGATGTAGTTCAGTCTCCCAAGGAATCCTCTTACTTGTTTTTCCGTCTTGGGGGCGGGCATTTCTCGAATAGCTTTGACTTTATCAGGATCTACCTCAATACCTTTCTGACTGACAATGAAACCCAAAAGTCTTCCAGAATGAACGCCAAAAGTGCATTTGTTGGGATTCAGACGGAGTTTGTACTTTCTCAAACGCTGGAATAACTTCAATAAATGTTCCAAATGATCTTCTTCAGTTTGTGATTTGGCAATCATGTCATCCACATACACTTCGATCTCTTTACGCATCATGTCATGGAACAAAGCAGTCATGGCCCTTTGGTATGTTGCGCCAGCATTCCTCAAACCAAACGGCATAACCCGATAACAGAAAGTTCCCCAAGGTGTAATGAAAGCGGTCTTCTCCATATCTTCCGGTGCCATCTTGATTTGGTTGTAACCAGAGAAACCATCCATGAAAGAAAAGACTTTGAACTTGGCGGTACTGTCAACCAATACGTCAATATGAGGTAATGGGAAGTCGTCCTTCGGACTAGCTCTATTCAGATCTTTGTAGTCTACACACATCCGAACTTTGCCATCTTTTTTAGCAACAGGCACTATGTTGGCTAACCACTGAGGATAGACCGATGTAACAAGGAAACCTGCATTAATTTGCTTCTGAACCTCCTCTTTGATCTTGTCAGCCATATCGGGACGAGTCCTTCTCAATTTCTGCTTGATCGGCGGACATTCAGGTCTCAACGGTAAACGATGCTCCACAATGTCGTTGTCCAAACCTGGCATATCTTGGTAGGACCAAGCAAACACATCAACATACTCTTTGAGAAGCTCCAACATTTTCTCCTTAATTTCCGGGATAAGCAATGCTCCGACTTTGACTTCCTTTCTAACTTCTTCATCACCCAAGTTGACCAACTCTACAGGTTCTTCAAATGGTTGAATAATCCTCTCATCATGCTCAAGCAAACGGGAAATCTCAACAGGAACCTCTTCATCATCCTCTTCTTCGGCTCTGAACACATGGAATTCAAAGTTGGGAGAGGGCATAGGATCATTGTTTTCGATGGTTAAGTCATGGATTAATCTGCACATATGATTATGCTTTATTTTAGAAATCGATTTGTGCAAATAAAACAAAAGGTTATTAATTAATTTTCATTACTATTTCCCAGAAAAAGTGAAAAATAAAATAGTAGTGGACAAAATAACATTTTTATTCATTAAAGGGAAATACTTGAAACAAGGAGCCCAGACATATCTCTTTTGCCTTGGGCAGAGCAAAAGGAATTCTCTTTCATAGCCCGACACAAAATATTTTTCGCCTTGGGCAGAGCGAATTTTTCAAAGAAAAAACAAAACAAAACATTACTCAGAAATGTGCATAACAACAGGAACATCAACAGCTATCCAATTTTGGCAAGCCAATCCATGCGTCACAAAATCGGGTAGATCCTCCTCGGAATCGTCATCTATGATAGCATGAACCTCAGGATGTATAAAACCTGCACTTCAGAAAACCTCTTGAATCGGACGAACAACCACCTCTTGCTTGACTCTTGCAGACACTGGATGAAAACCAAGACCTTCCCCAGACTTGTTCTCGGGCAAAGTCAACACCTGGCCCCATCCTTCGGCCGAACCACTTTCCATCACTCACCGCGCATCCTCAAAAGAAGAAATGGATGCCCCTTTCTTCTTCACTGCATTCTTGGCAACAGAAAGACCTTGGAACTGGGTTCCAACATCCTCGTCAGCATCAATAAAAGAGAATGATGATAAATGGCTTACCACCATAGCTTGCTCTCCCCCAATCATCACTAGCTTCCCATGCCTTACAAACTTTAGTCTCTGATGGAGCGTGGAAGTGACTGCCCCTGCATCATGGATCCAGGGACGACCCAATAAGCAACTGTAGGCAGCACGGATATCCATCACTTGGAAAGTGATTTGAAAAGTATGGGGACCAATTACTATAGGAAGATCCACTTCACCAATGACTGTCTTCCTAGAACCATCAAACGCTTTAACAATTACTCCACTAGGTCTCATGGGAGCACCTGGATATGAGAGCCGAGATAATGTAGTTTTGGGCATCACATTCAACGACGAACCTGTATCCACCAACACACTTGATAAGGTATCATTTCCGCAACTTACTGAGATGTGCAAAGCCATATTATGGTTCCTCCCTTCCTCTGGGAGCTCTTCATCACTGAAACCAAGATTGTTACACGAAGTAATATTCCCCACAATTCCATCAAATTGGTCAACCGTCACATCATGATCCACGAACGCCTGGTCCAAGACCTTCATCAAAGCTTCTCTATGGGCACCAGAATCTCTCAGTAAAGCAAGCAAAGAAATCTTGGAAGGAGTTTGCAAAAGCTGGTCTACAATCTTATATTCACTTCTCTTAATAAGCTTCAGAATCTCATCATCCTCAGGGTGAGGGATAGGTTCACTGGATCGGCCTATCTCAGCCCCGGGTTCAACATTTCTCACTGGAATCTCCGCCGGTATGGGTCTCCTGACTTGAACTTCTGGTCTCTTCAAAGGTACTGCTGCAAAAACACGTCCACTTCTCGTAACTCTACTCACATCAGCAATGTTAACAAAAGACGGTCTTGTTGGTATAGGGACTTCTACTCCCTTCTCAATCATTGTGGCATTATACTTATACGATACAACTTGGTCTGAGTTGTAAGGCACAGGACCAGGTGGGTAAATAATCAAAGGATCAACAGGTGCAGTCTGACTGTCGTAAGCGATCTCTATTGATTCAGGAAAATTGAATTGTGGTATGATAACATTCACTTCATCCTCCGGATTTTTGTCATACGTAATGGTGATAACTCTCTGGTCGAGCAACTTCTGAATATCCTCCTTCACAATAGGACAATCAACCTCTCTTGAACAAAATTCACAAACATCATAATCATGCTGGTGCCTAACAAAGGCAAGTCTTCTCAAACTCTGATGTAACCTGATCAATGATTCTCTTATGTGTTCAACTTGAAAAACTCGAAACTTCCCCGGACAACCTTCCACCATATTTACTGAAGCTGCCCCATGTCGAGGCAAAGGATTATCTCTAACATTTGGATTAACATCCTTGAAATACAAGATACCATTCTTAATCAATCTCTGCACGTCCGCCTTCAGAGCAAAACCGTTCTCAAGGTTGTGCCCTGGCGACCCTTGATGATACTCACAAAACTGATCCGCCTTGTACCACGGTGAAGTACTGTTTGGTGCAACAGGAGGAGGCTTCGTCGTTATGAGGTTATTTCTGATAAGAGCAGGGAACAATTCAGTATAAGTCATAGGAATGGCATCGAACTGCGGTTTTCTAGGTGAACGGTTCTGATTGTTGAATGGATAAGCCTGTTGTCGAGGCTGCTGCTGAAATGGCCGTTGTTGAGTTGGTGGGGTTTGATGAACTGGGGCCATCAAAGCTGGGCGGACAGCCGGAGTGACTGCCGCAACATGAGAGTAACCTCTCCTTGGTCTACCTGGGAACAAAGCGCTGACATCCTGCTCTTTTCTTTTCGGGAAAACACTTCTAAACTTCTTAGTACTGCTAGACGGACTCCCTTCTTTAACCAAACGCCCTTCACGAATCCCTTCCTCTAAACGCATGCCCATGCTTACCATTTCGGTGAAGTCACTGGGTGCGCTGGCTATCATTCTTTCATAGTAAAAGGACCCTAAAGTCTTCAAAAATATCTTCGTCATCTCTTTCTCCTCAAGAGGTGGATAGATTTGAGCAGCAATTTCACGCCACCTTTGGGCGTACTCCTTAAAAGATTCTCGGTCTCTCTGCGACATCGCCCGGAGTTGATCCCTGTCCGGTGCCATGTCAACGTTATACTTGTACTGGTGGACAAAAGCTTCGCTAAGATCGTTGAAGTTGCGGATCCGAATACTGTCTAAACCCATATACCACTTCAGAGCAGCCCCCGTCAAACTATCTTGAAAATAATGAATCAACAAGTCATGATCATCGGAATATGTAGACATCTTTCTCACGTACATTGTCAAATGGCTTCTAGGACACGAATCACCCTTATATCTCTCAAAGTATGGCACTTTGAATTTTGCTGGAATCTTGACATTCGGAACTAAACAAAGGTCATGCGTGTTCTTCCCAAACAGATCCTTCCCCTTCAATGCTCTAAGCTCCTTCTGCATTTCCTGGAACTGATCCTGAAATTCTTCCATTCTATCAAAGAGACCCAAACTTTCAGCAGGCTCGGCAGGATAAGTAGGTTCATTCAAGTATGGCACGGAGTGGACCACAGGAGCGACGATGGTCATAATCGGTTGCGGAAAAGGTGTCACAGACGGAATTACTGGCGGCATAGCAGTTGTCTCTGGCTGAGGAAGAGACAAAGCAGGTTGAAATAAGGGTTGTACGGCAGGCTGATACCCCTCTGGCACAAAGTTGTAAGGCATTCCCCACGGAAAACCTTTCAGCATCTGATGTTGAAGCGGGGAGTTGATTTGAGTCACGGACGTCGGAACGGTGACAATCTCGGAAACCACTGGAGTTGAAGTCTGAATCTCGGCAACTGTAGTTGATGGCTGATTCTGAACAGCCACCAAACTTTCCACTAACGCAGTTAACTTTTCCATCTCGACATGAAGTGTAGCAACTTCCCCACGAAGCTCATGATTTTCCTGTTCCAGATCTTCCATTTTCCTCTGACGATTGGCTCGAGTGTCGTATCGGTGAGACAGCTTGACAACCTTTTGAGTGGAAAAAGAACAAGGATAAGACTCTAGAAAACATGCGACGTGAAATGTTGAATGATGCATGATGTGCGATGCAAATGATGATTCATTTTAAAAGTTTTCAAGGAACTTTAATAATTTTGCATACATCAATGGTAAAGGAATTTGGAACAACAAAAACTCAATCCATTAACCGAAAGCGATAACTTACAACTTACAATTTTGGCATATCAAAACAGTAAATTACAACTTTGGGATAACAACCCAATAATAAAAGCAGTAAATTACAACCTCGAAACATGGAATCCAAAATAAAGCGATAAATTACAATTTTAAAACACGAAGTCCAAAATAAAGCAATAAATTACAACTTTGGAGCATGAAGCCCAAAATAAAGCAATAAATTACAAATTTGGGACATGAAGTCCATAAGAAAGCAGTAAATTACAACTTCGGAGCATGAAGCCCTTTTACATAGTTTTACAAAATGACATCAATAAAATAAAACTAAAAGCTAAAGATCACTCAGAATCCTCAGATGAAGGACCAAACACCAACTGTAACCGGAGCTTCTTGATCTTCTCTTCATAAAAGTCTTCCATCTCTTTCTTCTCAGCTACCAGTCGATCAATGATTTCCTTCTCCGGATTAGGAACCAGAGCAACGCTTACCGAACCTTCCTTCTTTCTCTTCTTTTCACTAGCATACTTCTTCAGCAAAGCATCCTTTTGACGAAGCTTCTCATCGTTATAAATGAACCACCCGTCTTGAATAAAGAGTAAATCCTCCTTTTCCTTTAACTGTCGAGTCAGGACTCGATTCTCATATTCAGACATATGATACTTTTCTTTCCAAGCATCCCTCTCGGACTTCATCCTAGCCAGACTTCCTTGTTATTCTCCTATATTCGTGATAGGGATAACAACAGATGATGGTGCAATGGCAGGGAATAAAGGTTTCTCAAGTTTATAGGGCATCTTGAGAACACAAGCCCTAGCATGAACCCACTGTAGGTAAGGCTCCAAAGAAACGGCACCTCTATGTCCTAACATATCTCTCCCTTTCCGATGGATGTGGCGCCAAGCTCCTTCGATCTCCCTCTTAGCTGCCTGATGATCTTGTCCTTCCTGAAGAAAGAAACCACTCACATGGATGTTGTTTGGCTTATCTCTCATCGGGTACCCAAACTGACGGCACGCGAGAACAGGGTTATAGTTGATTCCACCTCTCGTACCGAGAAGAGGCACGTTAGGAAAAGCACCACAACTATCGATGATCTTCACGTCGTGGTAAACTCGATTATACCAGTCAATGTCGAAATGAGTGAGAGCCATGATCTTTGGCGCCCAACACGGTTCTTTCTCGAGATCCCAAAAAACATCAGACCCAGGTAGATGCGAAACATACCACTGATACAACAACGGTGCACAACAAATAATCATCCCTCCTTGATAAGAGTTTCGAAGATGGATGGAGTAGTAGGTATCTCCTAGCAACATAGGGACCGGATTTCCAATCAAGAAAATTCTGATGGCGTTGATATCCACAAACTTACCAACGTTAGGGAACAAGAATATACCATAGGCGAGTAAAGCAAACACGTCTTCAAAGGCAACAGTATCTTTTATCTCAGCAAAATGACAAGCTTTCCTCAACAAAAACTGCGCAGACAAACCTCGGATTCTCCCTTTTGTAGTCATGTTCTCCTCTATTTCTGACTTCTTTAAGTGGGTGATGGTCGCTATCTCGTGAGATTTGGGCTCCTCTTCTAATCCAGAAAAAGGAACACAGTCGGTGATCGGCAAACCAAGTATGTAGGAATACTCTTCTAAGGTGGGTATCAACTGGTAATCCGGATAGGTGAAACATCGGTACAAAGGATTGTAGAATTGAACCAACGTATTGAGGATTCCTTCCTTCATTTTGCGCTTCATGAGAGGTACAATGGACCCATACTTTCTCTGAAAATCCGTCGGGTTCTCGATCTTCGGAATCAAACTCTTCAGCTCTTCAATCTCGGGCTCCTTAAAACTAAAGCTTCGAGTGTTTCTCCTTCCAAATTCCATAATAACCTGAGATGTCTGCAAAAATCATTCCGAAGTTCCTTGAAAAACAAGTTTTTTACAAAGATGCTAATGAATGCATGAATGAATGATAATGCAACAGTCACACACAAGCTTGCAAACATGGGGTTCAAAGGTTCAACGTTCAGCATGGAGCTAGGGGTAAAGCCCACCCAAAGGTATGTACTAACGGTTCAATCGCACCTGTAAGACAAGGTTCTAAGAGTTCTCAGAGTCCACATTCCTCCTTCGGATATTACCAACGTCTTGATTACTCAATAATTAGCAATATTCTCAAGAGAAACTCGTCCGAGCGTAGCATCGCGTAACAACTACTTCCGAATTACTCCGTTATAGTCTCCACGCTACACCTAAAAAGGCCAAGATGGGTTAGGGTTCTACGGTCCTCAACTTCTCGGGCTCCTAGGTCGAAAATAATAATGTCTTCCCGATTACTCGGTAAACAAATATTAAGTTCAAGAGGGACTTCCATTGAATGGGGGATCTCATGCCTCCTTCTTCGGGATTACTCCCTCAAAGTTAACATGACTATACCGCCCGTCCTATTCCTTAAGTGTTACTTAATCCGGATATAGGATTCGTCCTTTGCAAAAACCCAAACACCCCAATTTAAACACATAATCAAACATATCAAATAATAATAAAACAGATAAAACAAATTAGGCTTAACCCACTTAGGGATGGACCAGCAAGAGGTCAATCTTTTCCCAGCAGAGTCGCCAATTCTGTAGCGATAAAAAATGTAGCGGGGTAAATCGGAGATCGAATTATTAATTAATTCGTCTCACAAAAGCAAGAGTCGCCACCGCGCTTTATTATTTCCAAGGGAAAAGGGAAAAGAGCGAAATAAAACCCTAAAGTATGCAATGTAAAATAATACTTTTAAAAGTAATGAAAATACAAGGCGTTTTTTGAAAAGAGGTCTATGGTTCGGGGGTTGGTTATACAATGGGAAGGTATTAGCACCCAATGCATCTATAGTATCCTATAGGAACCTTTTGAAATATCTGTTTATTAAAATTCGTTTGTTTGATCGAAATAAATTGTTTTGGTCAAAAAGGGGTACGGACGGGTTTTTGAAGGTACGACGACCTAATGTCAAAGTTTTGACTTAAAAGGTGTGAGTTTTTTTGAAGAAATTGGATATTTGGGAAAATTATCCTAAGTTTTTAATGAATGAGGGTATTCGCACGATGTTTTTTGATGACATGAAGTCGACAAAAATTAAACAATTCCCTTGGATTTAAACGTAAACAGAATAAACAAGTAGATATGAAATAATTAAACATACAAAATTAAGCGGATAGTGATTAAATAACAACAGTTAAATGAATGACTAAATGGTATAAATATGTATTTTTGTATTTTTGTGTAATATTAATTAAAGCGAGAGGATTAATTAAAGAAAAGATAAAATGTTTTTTAAAGTTTTAATTTCTATTTTTTTATGGGTTTTTAGAGTTTTGATATTTTTATGTCTTTTTTAATATAAATAAAAGTATTACTTTAAGAATTTTTTAATGATTAAATTAAATTAAAACTTAATGCTACTAACTTAAGTCTAATTTTAAAAAGATACTAAGATTACCAAATTAAATCCTAAGGGTTTAAATTAATAAAATTGGTCAATTATTAAAATGTGTTTGACTTAATTAACAACTATTTGATTAACTTATTAATAAAGCTCTAAAGAAAAACAAAAAGAGAATAAAGAAAAAGCATAGGTGTTTTAGAAATAAAGGGGTGAACAAGTAACCAAATGTATGGGCTAAGGGTTTTAGAGGGCCCAAAATCATGAATACACAGAAGAATGCTGGGGGGTATGTTTTAGAAGTTCGTTGGGCTCAGGCAGGGAAAATGAGGAAGGTCCATTATTCCATAATTTTGTTTTAGGTTAAACACGCTTTGATAATTGAATTAGGGATTTAGGTTTTGGGGAAAACGGCGCTCATCGTTTGCGTTGTCTTCTTCGCCGATCATCCTCGTCGCTTCTTTGCTTCTGAGTCCCTGAGTTTCGCCTCCGAACTCTTTGCCACGGCCATCAGCTGTCTTCAACCTCTTCTTCCCTCCGGTCAAGGCGTTAGAGCGATAGTTACGGATTCACAGTACGAACGTAATCTTCAACTCATTAGGTTTTGATTATGAATGCATGTTTGTGTTTTATGTTCATTTCTGATTCTTATCTTATTGCAATGATTATTGAGGTATTATGAAAGAAAACAAAGAGGGTGAAAATATTACCCGGAGAAGGAGGAGGGAGGTTGGAGCGCGTAGGAGGCCGGAACGGCGAGGAGGGTGCGTGCTGCTTCAGACCACCGGTATTCTGTATTCGTATCTTTCTTCTTCTTGCCTTGGTACTATATACTTCAATGTTGCCTTGAACGTTTGAATGCTACTGTTGAAAAAAATGTTTTTTTGGCTAGTTTCTCTTCTTCTCTTTCTGACCTTGCTATCGTTACTTTTGGTTGCTTTCGTGTTGGCCAGTGATGAAGATTTCTGAGGCCCGGTGTTTGACACTGAGTTGCTTATTCCATACTTCTGTTGGCTATTTTGCTGGACGCTTTGATTTGCTAATGTTGAAATGGCTTGACAATTCCTTTTCTTCTTCTCGCCTATACTACTGTATGATTTGTTTATGGACAATGATGAACATGTTGAGGCCTTCGTGTTTGGACATGGTTTCAATGGTTTATGCTTTGTTGGTTTTGAAATGGCGATGCAGTAAGTTTTGGGGCTTGATGGTTTAGGCCATGATGGTTTTGATATTGGTTTTGAAATGGTGATGGTGTTTTTTTGACAGTAGGCGGAAGGTTTCTTGTTTAGGCCATATTGTTCATGGTGATATGCAGGTTAAACGGTTTAGGCCATATGTTTGGCTTTGAATGATTTTTGTGGTATTGGTTTGATGGCTCAATCAGGTTAATGAGGTTTGGGTTAAGGTTATGGTTTTGGTTTATGCAGATTGCAGGTTTGGTATCTGGTTTATGTTGGTATTATGCAGTAGGCAGGTTTGTGTGGTTTTGACAACTTTGTGTTTTTGGTGGTGGTGAGTCTTTTTAGCAGGGGTCAACTGGCTTTTGAAATGGTTTTTATGTTATGTTATAACAATTTTTTTCTCCTCTTTTCTGTTACAGGTTTATGGTATATTTTAATACACTTCTTTGGCCTTCTGCCCAATGTTGCTTCATACAGTTTGTTTGTATTCTACTCTTGTGCTTCTTTATTTTTACTGAGTTACTGCTGTAGCTTTGTCTTGTAATTCCTTCTGCCTAAACCAAAACCTGTAAAAACCAACTCTCTTCTCTCTTCTCTCTCTCAGTACAGTTTTGACAATAAAATGTGATGCACTGTACCTGTTCTGAAAAAGGGAAATGCTGGAAAATGATGAGAATGGAAAATAAACTTTGCTTGCAAATTGGTTTTAAAACTGCATATTTCCTTTTGTCTTTGCATGGGAGCCTATTTGTTTTGACTTCTTCCCACCTTTTGGGCAGTTAACGTTGCAGTTTGGCTTGTGTACATTGCATATGCTGTTGATTTTTTTGTATGCTGTTTGACAAACAATTGAATTTATACATATTGTTTTGAACTATGCAGTTGGCTTTTGAAAATGCAATTGATTTGAAAAATGCAGTTTTTTGACAAAATGAATTTGTGCATATTTAAATTTGTGCATTCATTTTGAAAAATAAAAATTCCTCCCTTTTTGTGAACCGGGAGAAATCCCGTGATTTGCAAAAAAGGTAAACTGATTCCAGCCGTTGCTTTTAATGATGAACACTAAATAATTTTCTGCTTTTAATTATTTGTTCAATTCTAATTTTTCTTTTAATTGTTTTTGCAGGTAAAATCAAATGAGCAGACAAAAAGGCATTGGATAGAAGATTTAGAATTAGAAAACATTAGAATAGTTTTTATTTCATTTTAACTTTGTAAAAAATTATTATTGTAAATTCGTTGTAAATAAATACAGTATTTACACAATAATTGTACAATTAGAATAAAATGAATAAAATTCCAATATTTGCCAATTAATTCCTTCCTTCCCTCTAATTATTTATTTTATCGTTTATAATTCTTTAAATTGTATAATAATTGAAAATAAATTTCAATTACTTAAATTCAGAATAATAAACAAATAAATAAATATCATTGATCAATTAATAGTTTCAATTATTTAATTCATTATTCATAATTTTCTAAATTGTAATAATTAAAAATAGAATTTCAATTATTTAACTTAGAATGATAAATAATTAAATAACCATTATTGACCAATTAATGAACTTTTTTCAAATATTTATTATATTATTCATAAATCTTTAAAATATGTAATAACTGAAAATAAATTCCAATTATTTAAATTTAAGATAGTGAATAATAAATAAACACTGTCTGAACGATTAATATGCCTCTTTTCTAATATTTATTTTATTATCTATAAATCTTTAAATTATATAACAATTGAAAACAAATTCCAATTATTTAAATTTAAGATAATAAATTATTAATAAACATTGTTTTAGCATGAATCAGTTAATAAATTTAGTGTTCAGAAATAAATAGCTCTCGACTCGAAAAGTTATGAATTTTTAAAATCAATAGATCAAAACACTTGCAATATAATGATGCAGATGGGAGATGATATCTTAGGTCAAAATTTGGGGTACAACAGCAGTCAGGGATTTATTTTCACGGACTCAGATTATTATGTCAGCATTTCATGAACATACATCATGACAGACGCATACGTATCATATACAGCATAATCTCATTTATTTTGAGAACATCATCTCACCCTGCATTTCATGCATCACATACAACTAACCCTGATATCTTTTCAGGAAGAGACGATTAGCTTCAACAAATCCATCAGTTATACAGATCACATCTACAAAAAGCTAATGGAAACTTAGTTCCCAAAATCAAACGGGTCAGCTAATCTACATTATCATACCGAAGTAACCTTACCCCGGTTCATCCTGAAGTTTTACACAAACTTATAACCTTACCCCGGTTCATCCTGAATTTTTACACAAACTTATAATTTTACCCCGATTCATCCTGAAGTTTTACACAAACTTATAACCTTACCCCAGTTCCTCTTGAAGTTTTTCACGAACTTATCACAAAGTAACCTTACCCAGGTTCCTCCTGAAGTTATACACGAACTTATCTCAAAGTAACCTTACCCAGGTTCCCGCTACAGTTTCACCCAAACTCTTTACAAAACAACCTTACTCAGGTTGTCATATCAAAATAACCTTACCCCGGTTCCTTTTGAAGTTTTACACGGACTTATCCCGAAGTAACCCTACTACCCAGGTTCATTCTCACAACCCTACTATCCAGGCTTTCATCCTGAAGTAACCCTACTACCCAGGTTCCTTCTCAAGCCCTACTATCCAGGCTTTCATATCGAAGTAACCCTACTATCCAGGTTCCTTCTCACAGCCCTACTATCCAGGCTTTCATATCAAAATAACCCTACGACCCAGGTTTCTTCTCACAACCCTACTATCCAGGCTTTCATATCGAAGTAACCCTATGACACAGGTTCCTTATCACAACCCTACTATCCAGGCTTTCATATCAAAGTAACCCTACTACCCAGGTTCCTTCTCAAGCCCTACTATCCAGGCTTTCATATCAAAGTAACCCTACTACCCAGGTTCCTTCTCAAGCCCTACTATCCAGGCTTTCATATCGAAGTAACCCTACTATCCAGGTTCTTTCTCACAGCCCTACTATCCCGGCTTTCACATCTAAGTAACCCTACTATCCAGGTTCCTTCTCACAGCCTTACTATCTGGGTTCTTCCTCTCTTATCCCCAGACAGCAGTCACAACACTGTAAGACCGGGACCCGATCAAACACGATTGGTTTCGTATCTCTCCAGTAAGTCACAGTGCATCATATACCCCAAAAAGATACGCAGTTCACTTCCGCTTCCTCAAACTTGAGTTATTCCCCAGTAGAGTAACGGACAACTAAAGCTCCTAAAACTCTATTTCTCCCAAGATAGAGACCAGCATTCCCCAGCGAAGTCCTCCTCAACAATAGGTATACGGGTTCTCACAAAGGAATCTCTTATGCGATCGACACCTCTTCGGATGTCATCTTTAAGCCCATCCCCGACAATCTTCAATCCTAAACTTCCAAATGGCATCTATAAGACCATTCCCGATATCACAAATTAAGTATCACTTCATGCGAGTGCAAATTTCTGGGCACTCTAGTGTTCAATCATCTTCCACCTTCAGATCACGAAAGACAGATGAGCCAATATACATCCTCAGGTTTAAGAAGATTGAACAGGGGCAGCTGTTGTACCCCAAAATTTTCCCTCCCATATTTCTCAACACATAGCAAGTGAGGTCCCCAAATTGCTCAAGGAAGTTCAAGAATTGACCAGACAAACTCTCTCTTAAGGAAGTATACCTCAAATTAGGGTTTCCATCTTCATAAAGATGTGTGAACCACAGAGGACTCAAATTATCACCATTGTACTTATATATTCTCAAGATCATCCATGTCAAGTTTCAAGCCTTGCAGAAGAAGTTTGCTCAGTCAATTGCTAAAATGCCTGAAAATCAACTGTACTAGGCAAAAGTCAACTGTGGCCCATGTACAGTCAAACTTCAAGATTTTTGGTCCACATCCTCATTTTGAAGTATTATCCATCATTTGATCAAGGGTTGATCATGATTCCTCAAGGATTGCTCACAATTCATCAAAACCCAAAAGTTGCTAAAGTAGGGTTTTATAGGAAAAGTCAACTGAACTTTGACCAAGCATAACTTTCTCATACTTTATCAGAAATGACCCATCTAAAGCTCATTTTGAAGGGGATACAATTCAATACAATTAATCTTCATCTAACAAGTCCAGAATATGCACCCACAAAAAGATATGAATTTTGACATTATAGGTCCTTTTGAAAAGTCAACAAAAACACCTTTTGGGTCAAAGCTTCATACATGAACATGGAAGACTCAATTGAGATGAGACTAAAAGGATTATTTAGAGGGAATACTAAGATTTCTAAAAAGTCCAAGAACACCTCTCTAGGGTCAAAATTGAGAGAGTTATGCATTGGCCAAGTTGACCATTTTTGCAAAATTGCCAAAAGTCAAATGTGCTCAAATTTGCATTTTTTGCTAAATGGCCCCAACTTTTTATGCTTGTACCTCAATTATAATGTGGTCCACGACTCAAATGTTCACTCACCCATTATGTGCTTCATTTTTCAATTTATTTTGATTTTTCATTAATTAAAAAGTGAATTAAATCAAATAAATGATGAAAATTAACAAAGATATGATTTGGTTTGTTTTTTGACAGATTGGCAATCAAGATATACTGAGTAAACAAGATCAAATCGCATCAAGGAAAATTGGTGCAAGAAAGGCATGTTTTGGATCAAAATAGCAACATATCATATAACTTGCAAATCAAATCAAATCTTGGATAAATGCAAATATTTAGTCCAAGTTTGTTAACCTAATTCACTCTAGGTTATATAATGAGCAATTCCAGATAAAAAAAGGGGTTAAAGGTCGTGAGAAGCATAGAACAAAACTCAAAAAAGTTGGCAAAAGTGTGAATTGGTTTTCACTCCACAGGTCATCTCAAGCCATCCTAGATATCCCAATCCATTGCTGGACGTCCCAGGAAGCTATCCCAATCGTTTGCAAGGTCTGAAACACCTAGAAACACGCGCCATACTTCATACGATTTGACATAATTTTTCAATTCGATTATCACAATTCTTGCATCATTAGCACTTTTGATTGTTGTATTCATGTTTTTCATCATGTTTCCAAGCTAACCATGCCATTTAATTGCGTTTTTGATGCATATACACGATGTTGCCATTGCTAGGGTTTTTGAGTTATTTTTAGGGTCTTTTTATACAGGAAAAATTAGGCCTTGAATCAGGTACCATGATGCTCGTGAGGATGAGACGAGTTGATTGGTACCATTACCTTTCATTTATATTGCTTGTACATGATTTTTGAATGTTACAGGTTTATAGTTATAGAAAAATTGTTGTAGGTAAAAGTCCCTTGGTCTAAAACGACGAAGAAGGGAAGAAGAGGATGCGTGTCAAAGCGTGATTAATCCATTAAATTTTCTCGCGTTTGGGGCTGGCAGAATATTTGACTTGGCTTTTGGTTTTGTTTGTTTATTATGCTTACAAGTTAACACTCTAGTGCAAATGGTTGGAGGGAATGCCTTTGATGCGCACATCTTGGGTTCGATCCCAGGCGTGTGCGTTTTATTATTTTCTTGATTGTTTCAGGTGAATCCAATGCAATACATCATCATACGCCTTCCATACACCCTCAGCGCCTGGCCACTGGATGCCTAGCTAGTCAAATCCAATGTGCCAGCAATGAAGGCCCATGGTATTCCTCAAAGTCAACGATGCACCAGATCCAGCGTTAACCAGGCCTGAAGCTTAATGGGCCTTTGGGATTTTCAGTTCCACACCCCCCAACATTGCTATTCACAATCAGGCCCAACTTTATTTCTTTCTTATTTTTATTTCCTTATTTAATTATTTTTGCTTAGTTATTTCTTCACAAAAATTAATCACTTTTTTTTAAATCATAAAATCAAGAATTCACAAATTTAGGATTAGCTTTTATTATCAAATTTAATTTTTTAGTTAATTAGCTTAATTTAATTTAGGGTAACTTTAATTTGTTTTTCACAATTAAAATTAAATTAGAAAATTAGGTTAACTTTTGATTTAGTTTTTCTCTTTTTTTCAAATAAACAAAAAATACAAAAAATAGGTTGTTTAGAATTAATTAACTTATTTTCAAAAATTAACATTAATTAGAATTTAGGATTTTCTTTTAATTTAATTATTCATTATTTTCTCAAATAAAAAAACATGACAAAAAATATTTGTTTTCTTTAATCAATCGCAAGTAGGGTTAGTCAAGGGGTCAAAACCCTAATCACCTCGCATTTAATTTACCGCGCGCATTTAATTCTTTTATTATTTTGTAACTGTTTTGAGGATGTAATAGTTTTAACTAGGGTTTTACTTATCGCTTTTCCCTAATTTTTGGTTATGTAATTAATCCCCCTCCCCGAAGCCTTGTAATAGTTAGGTTTTATATTTTCGCACTTTTAAATTCCCGCAATTATTAACTGTTAGATGAATGCTAATAGGATTTTATGGCAAGAATGCATGACAAAATTAAAATGGTTAGAAAACCCTAATGTGCAAAGAAAATAAACTGAAAATAAATCACTCGCACATATTCACTCTTAGGGTATACTCTCACTTCGGTTGCCTTTAGTAAATGATCATTAAGCATATGGTGTCTTAGTGGTTGCCCTCCTGTCTAAAAGATCAAATGTCCCATTCGAATGTTGCCCTCAGAAATGTTTCCTCAAAAAGATCTTAAGACTCTAGGGTTACTGCTAAAGTTTCTTAATATTGCTTTAGTGACCGTACGTCCCTTTCAAATTAACCCTTACAAAGTCCAATGATGGTGCTACCTATTTCTCAATAGTAGGATAGCACTGTCTAAAGGAAACATGAATAGAAACAATCTTTTTTCGAGTAGGTAGATGCTAGTAGGTACTTGCTCAAATCAAAATTTTTCACACTTACACTTTCCAAACAAATGTTCAAAACAATTTCATCACACCCTTGAGGACTGATACAAGGGTTATCATGAAGTAAAACATTTTCAAAAAAACAAGCACACAAACACAAGCAATTTAAAAATGAGCAAGTACCTAAGAGCCCATGGAAAACCATGGATAGAAAGGGTGCTAACACCTTCCCTTTCTATAATTTACCCCCCGTACTCAAAATCTCGAAAAAAGGATTTTTTCTGTACTTTTTTCCTTTCCGGTTGGATAAAATAAAAGTCGGTGGCGACTCTTGCTTACCGCGAAATTTTGCGAATAAAAAACGCAAAACGCAAACCAGTATTAAACAGTCGGTTATGTCACCGTATCACATAGCGCAAATTCAAATCAACACCCCCTTGTCTCTTTTACATAATTAGGCCCATTTATCATTTTTTTGTATTGTTTTAATTTCTCTTTTTTATTATTTTGTTTTTCTTTATTTATTTAATTACTCAAATAATCAAAATTACAAAAATATTAGTTTTAGGGTTTTTTTAGTATTAAACTAATTTTGCAAGTAAATTAATAAATAATTTTAACTATTTTCTTAATTTAAAATAAACTAGAATTTAGGATTTAATTTAATTTTAATTATTTTCTTTTCATAATAAAAAACTAAAAAAAAGCCTAGACTATTTTTCTTAACTTAATCTTATTCTCTAAATAAACTTTAGAATAATTAAATTAGTTATTTTAAACCAAAAAGACAACAAAAAGATCTTTCTTATTTCACTTAGATTTTCTTTTAGGTTTTAGGCGAACTTTCAACCTTTCGCGCGTGATTTTTCGCATTTTTATATTATTGTATCTGCATCCTGGAATGTAATAATTAATAAGATTTTACCCGCTTTCTTTATTTTTCTGCACTCCCAAGTTTTATATAGTGTAAATACCCCTCCCCGAAGCCATGTATTAATCTAGGTTTTTACTTTCCTCAGATTACTTTTCTGTACATATTTACTGCTACTAACTAGGATTTCATGACAAGATTGAAAAAACAAAAATGCTAGCAAACCCTAAATGCGCAAGATAATGACCTAATTGAATACAATTGCACATGCACACCTCTAGGGTATCCCACTTCAGTTTCCTTCGGAAAAACGGCCACAATTCTCGAAACGTGAGAAGTTTTAATGGCTATCCTCTAGTTTGAAAGATCACAAGTCCCTCGATGACCCTCTCGATGTTACCTCGGTTAAAAGTGACCTTAGAACTTTAGGACAGTTACTAAAATTTCTTTCCAAGTTACCTTCGTGACTGTAACGTCCTTTCGATTGTCCCTCATACATCCAACGATAGGGCTACCTACTCACTAATAGTAGGATAACACCGTCTAAAGGATAGGAGGAAAAGAACGACCTTTTCAAGTATTAATAGATAAGTTCTTAGATACTTGCTCAAAAATTTTTTTGGCACCTACACAAAAACATTTCAAAACACTTTCAAAAACATTCGCTTTGTCAACACTCTTGAGGACCGATACAAGAGTTAACGCAAAGCAAATTGTCGCACTAATGAATTTCAAAACATCTTTTCAAAACACACAAAGCACAAGAAATTTTCAAAACACGAGCTAGCATATAAGAGCCCATAGAAAACTACAGATGGAAAGGGTGCTAACACATTCCCTTTCCATAATCTACCCCCCTTACTCAGAAAATTCTAGAAAAGGTCTTTTTTTGTTCTTTTCACCCTTTCCTTAATTTGGATAAAAGAAAATTCGGTGGCGACTCTTGCTTACCGCAACAATTACGAACACAAACTCAAAACCAGTATTAAACAATCGGTTCTGCCACCATATCACAGAAGGCTAGCTTGGTCGCTATGAGGGAGCCTCCTCAAAATCCAAACATTACATATCCCAGTTATAACCCAAATGCTCGGTGTGCCTACCACTCTAACAGTCCAGGGCATGATACAAATGATTGTTGGGCTCTGAAGAATAAATTTCAGGATCTTATTGAGGCAAAGGAGATTAAATTTTACCCTGCTGAAACCCCCAATGTGATAACTGCACCAATGCCCAAGCACGACCAAGGTATCAATGTTGTTGATGATGACCTGTTTGTTTCTTCTGTTGATGAACTAGCTACTCCTCTTCTAGTGGTTAAAGAGAATCTCTTATAAGTCGGTTTATTTCCAGGCTGTGGTAAAGATTGCTATCATTATGCGTCTCTGACAAATGGTTTTTTGTTATTGAAAATAGGTGTTTAGCGTCTGATTAATGACCGGGAGATCCTCTTTGAGAAGATTCCCTCTACAAGAAGTTTGTGTAAAGATATGTCAATTATTACCATTTCTGACAATCCTCCCAGGGTCTCCTCTAAATGACCTTTCAGGATTACATCCACTCCTAAGGTTTCTCCTTTAATTATCACCTCTCTTGGGCCAATACCATATTCCTCCGACAAAGTCGTTCCTTGGAACTATGGAGCTGATGTTTATTACCATGGCGTCAAGCAAGACCTATTGGCTGTCAAAAATGAAGTCGCTGGAGATACTGATCCTAATATTGACAACATTGTTAGGACCAGTAAAATTACCAGAAGCGGAAGGATTTTCTCTCCTGAAATCTCTCCAAATACTGTTCCCACTACTTTTGTTATTCTTGCTAATACTCCCGTTAATACTCATGTTGATATTCCCGTTGCTACTCCCATTGTTACTCCTGTTGTTATTCCTGCTATCGAGTCAGCTAAGACTCGGGGTAAAGAAGTATCAGTTGAGCCTTCCCAGATGGAGGCGCCCAAAAAAGCCATTCCTGAGGCCTCCAAGCAAGAAATGGAGGAAATATTGAAAATTATACGGAAAAGTGACTACAATGTTGTGGAACAATTGGGACAGACCCCCTCAAAAATTTCAATGTTGGCCTTGTTGTTATGCTCTGAAGCCCATGCTAAGGCTTTGGTGAAATTCTTGAAGTCTGCTCATGTGCCACAAGAGACTTCTGCCGACCAATTTGAGAACTGTGTTGCCAGTCTGACTGCTGTCAATGGACTCGGTTTCTCCGATGCTTATTTGGCATCCAAGGAAAGAAAGCATAATGATGCCCTGCATGTCTCTATTGAGTGCAGGGGCACTACTCTGGCTCATGTGTTGGTAGACACTGGCTCATCTCTGAATGTTCTACCTAAGAATGCCTTAGACATATTAGATTGCAAAGGACTTACATTGAAGCCCAGCAATATCGTGGTGAGGGCTTTTGATGGCTCCAAGAGAATGGTACACGGGGAGGTAGACATTCATATTAAAGTTGGTTCCCATACTTTCGATTCTACTTTCTATGTGATGGACATTCTCCCGTCTTACTCTTGCTTATTCGGACACCCTTGGATTCATGGGGCCGACGTTGTCACTTCCACCTTGCATCAGATGATAAAGTATCTGGTTAATGGGAAGATTGTTACAGTCTGTGGCGAAGAAGAGTATATGGTAAGTCATTTGAACTCTTTCAGATATGTAGAGATGGAAGGCGAATTCATTGAAACCCCCTGTCAGAATTTCGAAGAGGTTCCTTAGATGATTGTTTTTGCCAAAGCTACTACTGCTGTTCCAAAAATTACCAGACCTCCACTGAAAATGGCTTCTCTAAAAGATGCTAAGGCTATAGTTGAAGAAGGTGGGTGCACTATTTGGGGCCAACTACCTGACATCCCCTATAAGTCTGACAAATTTGGTTTGGGTTTCACTTCAGGAGCTCAAAAAGCTGTTCGTCGTGCTCGCGCTGAAGGACCACCACTACGCATCAGCAACCATGAAGTCAAAGCCGTGGAAGACGCTGTCAGTGACACTGACCTGGACAGTTGGATCTTCCCTACTATCAATGGTGGACTCAATAATTGGACGACTAGAGACTTTGTGCCTATTTCTTTTATCCAGGAGTAATTATTTTTCTGTTCTTTTTGAGGATATGTAATTTTTGAATAATTTAAACTCTAAAAGCCTTGTGTCCTACCCGAGACACAGTGGTCTATTTATGAGGGTTATCACACTTCATATTCATATGTCATTAATAAATCATTGGATGTTTTGCATACAAATTTTAAACTATCTATTTTTCTATTAACTCTACTTTGTCAAAATAGCTATGCTCTCTTACACACACTCACATATCAAATTGCAGATCCACATCCTCCCTGGATCCCATTGATAACGATTCTGCTATTGCCAGTTATGACTTTGGAAATCTAATCTACCAAGCCGAGGACGAAGGTGAGGAAGATTGTGAAGTACCAGGAGAACTTGCTAAACTATTACAACAAGAGGAAAGAGTAATACAACCTCATGAAGAACCGGTCGAGACAGTAAACTTGGGTACTGAAGATAATAAGAAGGAAGTCAAGATAGGTGCCAACCTGGAAAATGGTGTTAAAGAATGGTTAATTCAGATGTTGCATGATTACATTGAGATCTTTTCCTAGTCATACAAAGACATGCCAGGGATGGACACTGATATTGTGGTTCATCGTCTGCCAACGAAAGAAGAGTGCCCTCCAGTGAAGCAATAGGTTTGTCGTATGCGTCCTGAGATGTCAGAAAAGATCAAGACTGGAGTCATGAAACAATTTAATTCCGGATTCTTAGCTATCACTTCTTATCCATAATGGGTTCCGAACGTGGTACCAATACCTAAAAAGGACGGTAAGGTACGTATGTGTGTGGATTACAAAGATTTGAATAGGGAAATCCCCAAGGATGACTTTCCACTTCCCCACATTGATGTTCTAGTTGACAACACCGTGAAACATAAGATATTCTCCTTCATGGACGGTTTCTCTGGGTATAATCAGATCAAAATGGCACCTGAAGACATGGAGAAAGCAACTTTCGTCACACACTGGGGCACTTTCTGTTACAAAGTTATGCCATTTGGGTTGAAAAACGCCAGGGCAACCTATCAGCATGCTATGGTAGATTTGTTTCACGATATGATCCATCACGAGATAGAGGTCTACTTTGACGATATGATAGCCAGGTCTCAAACTGAAGAAGAGAACCTTGATCACCTACAAAAGCTGTTTGAAAGACTGAAGAAGTACACGTTAAGACTGAACCCGAACAAGTGCACCTTTGGGGTAAGATCTGGTAAGCTTTTAGGTTTCATTGTTAGTGGTAAAGGTATTGTAGTAGACCCTGCAAAGGTTAAAGCCATACAAGAAATGCCAACTCCCCGCACTAAGAAGGAGGTTAGGGGATTCTTGGGACGTCTAAACTACATTACCAGATTTATTTCCCACCTAACCACTACTTGTGAGGCAATCTTCAAGTTACTAAAGAAAGATCAAGTAGTGAAGTGGAATGACGACTGTCAGAATACCTTGAAAAGAATCAAGGAATATCTTCAAGAACCTCCAATTTTGATGCTGTCGATTGAAGGAAGACCTCTGATCATGTACTTAACGATATTAGGAAATTCAATGGGGGTGTATGCTGGGGCAGCATGACGAGTTTGGTCGAAAAGAGCATGTAATATACTACCTTAACAAAAAGTTTACTGACTGTGAAACAAGATACTCACTGCTCGAGAAAAATTGCTTCGCTTTGGCATGGGCTGCTCGCCGACTAAGATAATATATGTTGACTCACACTACCTTATTGATATCTAAAATGGATCCTATCAAATACATATTTGAGAAACTCGCTCTCTCTGGAAGAATAGCAAGATGGAAAATGGTCCTGACCGAATACGACATTCAGTACACTACTCAAAAGGCAATAAAATGAAGTGTACTAGCTGACCACTTGGCTCATCAGGCTGTAGACGACTACCAGTCAATGAATTTTGAGTTCCTGGACGAGAATATCATGCTAGTAACTGACTGCGGAGAACCTGGACCAGATAAAGGACCTGAAAAAGGATCCCGATGGACTATGGTCTTTGACGGAGCTTCCAACGCACTCGAAAATGGCATTGGTGCTGTGATTATCTCCCCAGGAGGCCGCCATACACCCTTCACCGCCAGACTATGTTTTAATTGCACCAACAATATAACTGAATATAAGGCATGCGTTATGGGTATCAAAGCCGCTATTGACTTGAGAATCAAATTCTTGAGCATATATGGAGACTCGTCCCTGGTAGTCAGTTAGATCAAAGGAGAATGGGACACGAAGCATCCTAATCTCATCCCATACCGAGAGCATGTATTGATGTTAATCCCATACTCTGAAGAGGTTACCTTTGAACATATTCCACAAGAAGAAAATCAGTTAGTGGACGCACTAGCCACCATGTCATCCTTGTTTAAGGTCAGATGGGATAATGAAGCCCCTCAGATCACTATTGAAAGACTAGACGAACCGACCCACTGTTATGAGATTGATGCTGATAGAGTAGAGGAAAAGCCTTGGTTCCACGAGGTGAAAAGGTATCTCGAAGATCAAGAGTACCCTAAGGGAGCATCCATCAATGACAAAAAGTTCTTAAGAAGGTTCTCTGCCAAGTTCTTCTTGAGTAACAGAATTCTCTACAAGCGCAACCATGATTTTACCTTACTGCGGTGTATGGATAAGAGAGAAGCATGGAAAATTATGGAGGATATGCACGAAGGTACCTTTGGCACCCATTCTAGTGGTCACACAATGGATAAAAAGATCCTACAGGTAAGATACTATTGGTCCACTATGGAAGCAGATTGTCATCATCACTCCCGAACTTGTCACATATGCCAAATCTATGCTGACAAAGTACATATGCCTCCGATTACACTAAATGTCTCGGCTGCTCCTTGGCCATTTGCAATGTGGGGCATTAATATGATCAGATAGATTAGACCCACTGCTTCCAATGGACACTGTTTCATCCTTGTCGCCATTGATTACTTCATGAAGTGGGTGGAGGAAGTCTCCTTTACTTCCGTTACTAAGAACGTCGTGGCCCGATTCATCAGACACAACCTTATCTGTCGCAGGTATATCAGGTATATCGTGTTGGTGACCTAGTAATCAAGCGCATCATCCTGCCACAAGGTGATCCCAGGGGCAAGTGGACTCCTACATATGAAGGACCATTTGTGATCAAGAATTAATTTTATGGTGCAGCAATGATATTAACCACCATGGACGATGAAGACCTTCCACACCCTATAAAAGTGGACATAGTTAAAAGATACTATACATGAAAAGAGACCCGCTAGGTTGACTGACCTAAGAAAAAATAAGGGCATCCCGCCGAACCAAAAAGGTTCGGGCAAAAATTATATATATATATATATATATATATATATATATATATATATATATATATATATATATATATATATATATATATATATATATATATATATATATATATATGTGTGTGTGTGTGTGTGTGTGTGTGTGTGTGTGTGTGTGTGTGTGTGTGTGTGTGTGTGTGTGTGTGTGTGTGTGTGTGTGTGTGTGTGTGTGTGAAAAGTCTGTACACCCGGGAAGTCAAAAACCTGAAAAGGCGTCTTGGGCAAAAAAGGGTATCCCGGTGGACTGAAAACCAGAAAGGGTGGTCCAGGCAAAAGTTAGGGATTTAAAAGCATACAACTATGTATCGTTGGATCACCTTACAGCCAGACTTCAGTATCAAGTGTCAAATTCAAATGAACGGATCAATCCTGTCATCTTCGGCCAAGCAGCAAAGAGATGAGACGCTCAAAGATATAAAGGCAATAGCAGAATGGGAACCCAATGGTATTATTTCACATATCTGTTTTCTCTTTGTATACCACTTTGTATAGTTTTCATTTTTGACGACATTATCTTATTAGGATGTTCGTCTCCTTGTACAAAGATGCCTATTATAGGCAGATTTCTTCAAATTAATACAAAAATATCTCTTTGAAAGTGAAAAACTACTTGATTTTTATTTTTCTGTTTTGTTTGCAAAAAAGTCCAGTGATTATTTTTGAACATATGCATTTGAATTTGATTATTGTTTACAAATACACACATAAAAACAGAAAGACAGTTTCTAAGGGTTTTAAGAATAAGGACAATGTCGAAAAGCCATCGGGAAATCCCCACGGAGCACCCCTAGGGGATCATTTTCACAAGATTCATCATCAACAAGGGTACATTCCTCAATAGGTACAGAAGTAGGGGCATCTTCCTGTAGGTCGCCACCGTATCTTCAGTATATAGCCATAATGATTTCAGATATTCTGGCATTCCTTAAACAGATCAAGAGTTCCAATCATCTCTCCAGTACCTTGGAACTTTCCTCGGCATGGTCTATAAGTTTGGGCTCCCCAGCAGGGTTTTATCAAGCAGTTTACGAAGTTTTTCTTTCCCCAAGTAGAGTTTATTTCTCTAGTTACGAAAATCCATCTCCCAGTGAATTTAACGTCAACTACATTCTTCATCCCTAACGAGATTCATGGATTTATTTTCCCTAATTCAACGACACTGCAAAGAACAACTGATACATTCACATATTGCATTCATACATCATTTTACAAGCGTCATAGCATATACGTACAAAATACATATAGCGCAGTCTCATTTATTTTGAGAACATCATTACCCAATGCATTTCACGCATCATGACATTGCATACATCTAACTCTTTAACTTTTCAGGAAAAGATCAACAGATGAATATCATCAACAATTTTCAACAGTTCCAGATTAATTCCTGAAACCAGACAGGGCAACTATCTGTGAATAACTGATAGTAGATCAATTCTTGAAACAAGACGGGGCGACTATCTACAATACTAGGTTAGAGATTAATTCCTGAAACCAGACAGGGCAACTATCTTAACAACCAACAAAATCAGGTTCCAGATTAATTCTCGAAACAAGATGGAGCAACTATATGAGATAACAAGCTCAAGTTACTGTGAAGCCTGGATTTCGACCAAATAACAATTTAAGTTGTTGCGAAGCCTGGAATATGACCAGATAATAGTTTAACTTCATTTTAATGTGAAGCATATACCCGACCAAATAGATGTTTAATTTCATCTAAAACACTGTGAAGCCTGAAATCTGACCAGATAACAGTTCAAGCTACTATGAAGCCTGGAATATGACCAGCTAACAGTTTAAGTTGATGCGAAGCCTGGAATATGACCAGATAACAGTTTAACTTTTTCAATCTCTACGAAGCTTGGAATCTGACCAGATAGTAGTTGACTTCATCTAAGTTGTTGCAAAGCCTGGAATTCGACCAGATAACAATTAACTTCTACCCCTTCAAGAAAATTACAGGGAAGCTTGGAATACGACCAAATAACAGTTTAACTTCATCTTTTTATGAAGCCTGGATCCGACCAGATAACATATTAGTTTCAGTAAGTTGTTGCAAAGCCTGGAATCTGACCAGATAACAATTATCTTCATCCTTTCATCTAAGTCACTGCGGAGTCTGGAATCCGACCAGAACAATTTAACATTAAGCAAGTTACTTGAAACTTGGAAATCAACCAGATAATAGTTAATTTCATATTCCCCAGTAAGTCGTTGTGAAGCCTGAAATACGACCAGATAAAAATCAACTTTATTATCCTTAACAAGTTACTGTGAAACCTGGATTTCGACCAGATAACAATTAATTGTCATCTCCTCAGTCAAGAGATACCTCCCCAGTAGAGTAATGGACAACTAAAGCTCCTAGACTCTATTCCCCAAACAGAAAATCAACATTCCCCAGCGGAGACCTTCTCAAACAATAAGAATAGGATTCCCCATAAAGAGACCTCTTTTGTCTCAGTGGAGACCTTCTCAAACAACTAAAGCTCACCATGTCGAGTGGGTCCTATCCTTTGACTCAAGATAATGTACTTCGGTCTTTGACGACATTGGTTAGAGGAAAATAAATCCCCTTGCCCCTTGCTAGATGTCGGTTCATGATACTTTGACGACATTTGGTTAGAGGAAAATAAATCCTCTTGCCCCTTGCTAGACGTCTGGTTCATGATAACCTGCATCACAGGCCCTTGAGGTATGATCCGATGTCGCACACAAATAAAAAACGAGTAAATTTTAAATGTAGTTACGGTAACAACAATCGAGTATCATATCGCGATAATTCTTGTATTATTATTAACTAATAGGAATCAAATTGGGGGGGGGGGGGGGGTTTAGGGTCGAATTATAAAAACAAATTAAAATAAGTGATTATTCAATAAGCTAAAATGACTAATCCTACTGATTCGGGTTCTGACTTATCACCGGTTATGATAACACCAATCCCTAAACGGTTTTGATCCTATTCTATTATGAGATCAATCAGACAATCGCTTATCAAAATCATATGGATTATGTTCCTGTTACCGTATTAAGCAAGCAGTTAAGAATATGACGAGTTAGCAAATTAAGCAAACGATAACACACAATTAAATATAGGAACATGCATACAATCGAATTTAATCAATTCTATCCTATGAATAACAATTGAATTAAGCAAACAATTGCAATTGAATTAAGCAAAAAAATGCAATCAAATTAAGCAAATGATTTCATATAGAAGGATTTAATAGAAATCGAACTTAAATTGGTATTAGAATAACCTCAAAGTAATGGAACCCGTAAGCAACAGGATTTGCCTTCGGGAATTAGTTCTCCATAGCAAGAGTACAAAGCAAAATATTTTTCTTGAATAATGTGTTCCAACCTCTCTAGCAGCTGCAAGCCTTATAAAGTAAAATAAGGGTTTCCACTTACAAAACGAAATGGGTCAAAAAAATAACCCAGACCCACTAAAAAGACCCAAAACCAAATTATTCTAATGTTGCAATTTCAACGAATTATTCAAGTCAGCTACAGTCCAAATTATCTTCTGGCTCCAACATGAAAGTTGCTGCTCTCTCTCTTAGCTTTCCAACGCAAATTAGAACACCTCGATCCAATTAATGTAGCTTTAATTATGAATTTTTTAATGAAATCTTCCAATACTGAAAATTAAATATGAAAATCAAATTAAACCAAAAATAAACTAAATTAGAAAAACATTATAAAACATAAAAATAAACAAAGTAAAACATATAAATGCTTAAGTACAAACATGGAAGAATGTGCATCAAAATGCACTGATCAAATTCCCCCATATTTGAACTTTTGCACTCCGAGCAAAATAAAATAAAAAAAAATCAAGAAACACAATAACATCATCAGTTACTCATTCCAGGCTACAAACTCTTCTTTGGTTAAGACTGCATCGATAAGTACTAATCTTGCACACTAAGGATATCATAGAAACATTACTCCGCAATTGTGCAGTCATAAGCCTCCTGAATACACAACCCAATTCGAATCATGTTATTATGCCAGAGCCTAACTTACTCATTCTCCTTTTTGCTCTCTTTCATTTTGGTGCAATCACATTAAGCCCGTTATCTCCACACACTCATAGTAAGGCGATCAGTTAGTGACTCTGATCCTTTTTGCATGGGGTTCTGGTACATGAGTGGTATAACCCTTTGCTTACCCAATTGTAGTTATGGGGGATCAGATCGTAATCTTCCCAACCAAGTTCAGCACCAGAAACCTCTGAACAAACTATCAATGGGTCTAATAATCAAATTTTGTAGGTTCCACAACCATTGGGTTAAGTGACCGGGTGAGGGTTACCAAACTTAGAAGGTGCATTCCCTATATTTTTTTTCAAATAAAAACCTGGATCACTCACTTATATTCAGCGACTTCGTAATACGGTGGGAGAACTGACTTTTGGGTTTTATGTTTTATCGCAAATGTTGCGGATAACAAGATTCGCCACCGACTTTTCTTTTATCCAATAAAGGAAAGGGTGAAAAGAATAGGAAAGACCTTTTGAGAAATTTTCTGAGTAAGGGAGGTAGGTTATGAAAAGGGAAGGTGTTAGCACCCTTTTCATCCATAGTTATCTACGGGCTCTTAGTTGCTAGCTCATTTGTGAAAATGCTTTGTGTTTGTTTGTTTGAAAATATTTTTGAAAAGATGCCTAAGTGCGGAAAACTTTGTAATGATTCTCGTATCGTTGAGAATGCACACAAAGTGTTTTGTCTTAGAAAATATTTTTAGAAAAGAGAGTATATGTGTGAGAAATTTGTTTTGTTTTGTGAGAAAGCAACTACGAGTTATCTACCTAGTCAAAAAGTCTTTTTCTTTTCCTCTTTCCTTTAGATAGTGCTACTCTACCATTAGTTAGTAGGTAGCTCTATCGTTATATGTTTGAGGGACAAGCGTGGATGATCGTATAGTCGCAAAGGCAACTCGTAGGATATTTTAGCAATTACCCTAAGGTACTAAGATCATTTACTAAGGCAGCATTGAAGGGTCATCGAGTGACTATGATATTTTAACCAAAGGGTCTTTGCTAAAACGTCCCATGTTCGAGAGACGTGAATGCTTTAAATCCGAAGGCAACAAGTGAGGGTCATCCTAGAGGTGCGTGTGTGTGGAGTGTTTTATGTTTCAGTTATTGATCTTGAAGTTATGTTATCTAACGCTTGTTTTTTTATGTCTTGCCATGCACACCTAATTAATCTAACAGTTAGATATATATACAAGTGCAGAAAGTAAAAATGCAGAAAGTAATCTACGCTATTACATCGCTTCGGGGGTGGGGGAATACAAACCAAAACAATTAGGGAAAGGAAGTATAAAGGGGCCTAATTAGCTATTACAAACTTTTGAGAGTTACAATATTATGGAAAATAATAATGAGAAAATAAATAAATACGCGGAGATTGAGGAGGGAAAGATATCTAAAAACCCTAAAAAATTCTAAGTATAAAAATATTTTTTGGTGTTTTTATTTAGAAAAATAATTGAATGATAATTAAAGCCTAATTCTAATTATATTTTAATTAATAAAATAAATTCAAAGTGATTAAATTAATTAATTTTTGTGTGTGATAATAATAGTATTATCCCTCAAAACTAAGATTCACCACAAAATTCCAAAGCAAATTCAAAATCAACAAACAATGACTAAGTATTTAAATGGAGCGTTACAGAGACAAGATTTTCCCTTGTACTTCTTAAATTATGTCACCTTAAACTTTGCTATCACTTTCATGTTAGGAACTAAGCATAGGTCATTGACATTCTTTCCGAATAACTCTTTCCCTCAGAGAGCCTTTACTTTTTTGTGAATTTCATTGAATTGATCCTAAAAGTCATCTGTTGTACCCCAAAATTTTCCCTCCCATTTTACTCAAGACATGCTCATTGAGGTCCTCAATTGCTTAAGGTTGACCAAGAATTGGCCAAACAAGTTCTCCTTCTAAGCAATGGACTTCCAACTAGGGTTTCACTTCTCCCAAATAATTTTAGGTTTCAAAGACTTCAAGTGATTTCCATGGTCCCTAAAATTTCCTCAAGAATGTCGATGCCAAGTTTCATGCCTTGCACTACAAGCTTGCTCAATCACTTGCTCAAATTCTTGGAAATCAACTGTACTAGGTCAAAAGTCAACTATGACCAATATACAGTCAAACTTCAATATTTTTGGTCAACATAAACATTTTGAAGTGATATCCATCATTTGATCAAGGGTTGATCATGATTCCCCAATGAATGCTCTCAAATCATCAAGAATCCAAAAATGCAAAATTAGGGTTTCCTAGAGAAAGTCAACGAAAATTTGACCAGGCATAACTTTCACATGCTTCATCCATTTTTCCCCAACCAAGTCTCACTGAGAAGAAAATTTAATTCGCTACTACTTTTCTTTTTCCCCCAAGTCCAAGAAATGCATCATTTGGAAGATATAAGCTCATACATTACAGGTCACTTTCAGAAAGTCAACAAAAGACACTTTTTGTCAAGACCAATTACATCAAGACGAATCCTCCAAATGCAAAAATGGTCAACATAGAGACTGTAGGGGACATCTTGGGATTTCCAAAAGGTCCAAGATCATCTCCAAAATATGAAATTTGAGCAAGTTGTAGTTTGCACAAGTTGGGAAATTTTGGTGAAATTCATGAAATGCAAAGCATGCAAATTTGAAATTTTAAGTTAGTGGCCTAACATTTTAAGCTTCAAAGATATTCATAACCTTATGAAAGACCTATAAACCCATTTTTACCTTGCCTTGAAATTGCTATCTATTTTATTCATATTTGTTTTGTTTTTATTCAAATAAATACAAAATAAATTGCATAAAATAGTGAGTGATGGGTTATGACACATGGGCTGATGGTTTGGATTGGTTTTAGGCCCAAGATTTCGTGCAAACATGTCTAGGTTCATGCAAAGACCAAAGTGGCAAGAATAGTGCAATTTTGGAAAATGTTCAAATATTGATTTTCATGATTAAAGCGGTGCATTATGGTTTGATTTCTTAACATCTTTGCTGGCTCTCTCCTTCCTCTATAAATACAAGACCAAATCAAAAGTAAAGCACACACACAAGTAGCCTAAAGGAGCCATACCATAATTTCTCAAAAATCTCTAAAGTTGTAAAAATTCCAAACACCCCTTGCAGGCACCCTTGGTCTAAACCAGTGGCCATACATTACTCTTGAGGTTACCAGGAACACCTCCAGCACCTTGGCTAAGCAGTTCCACGTCAAAAACCGTTGATCCAAGCATACCGATCATAAGTATGCTCTTGAATTTCAATTTTTTGATCTAAGCATAGCTAATGGGTTTCATGTGTTTTTTCGTGCTAGCGAAGAAGTTTTAGATAGGTTAGAACCCTCACATGCGAGCCCCAACGTCAGGATATAGACATGTCATCACTAGGGCATCTGGAACCTCTTCCTTCGAATCTAATGATTTAGGATGTTTCAGGCTAAAATAACCTCAGATTTGAAATCAGGAGAAGATTTTAAGGGGGGTAGGGTAGATTTTAATCTTTGAAGTTTGTTATTTTTGCAGGTGCATTTTTGAGCCCACTGGAGAAGACAACCAGAGAGTTGACTCCAGTAGGCTGACTCTGTTTTCCCAAACGTCACACTCCTATTGGTCAATTCAGTCACCACGCCCGATTTTTAATTTAAACATATTTTTGACTTGGTTTCACATATAATGTAATTGGTTCAGTTATAATAACGAATGAACAGGTTGGCTGGTTGGTGAAGTGTGTGCTTGCAATAGCGAATGACTTGGGTTCGATACCTAGGTCTTGCGTTTTGTTTTTTTTCTAATACATTTCTTGCATATCCAGTATGACCATGCTAGGCGTGTGCACCATACGCTACCATGACATCACCACGTGATCCAGATCCAGCGCCCTAACATGCAGCCTCATCAGGGACCCTCAAGGGGCTTCTCACACTGAAACCAGTGCCAGCCTGGGCCTTCTCTTGGTTTGGGCCTTACAAAATTCTGGCTCACCCCCCCCCATTTGCTTTAACACCAGGACCATTTGTTTTAATTCTTATTTTATTTTATTTTATATCATTTTCAAAATAAACCATTTTTATTTAGTCATAAAATCAGAAGAAGAAAAAAATAGATTTTAGGTTTAGATTAATTAAATTGATTTTTGACAATGTAATTTAATCATTCTTATTATTTATTTTATAATTAATTAATCTAGATTTAGGTTTTTTAAATCAAATCACAAAAATGCCAAAGTATTAGTTTTATTTAGAATTAATTAATAATTTTCTTTTCCTTTTTTTATTTTTTTAAATTAATTGAACTTAGGTTTTAATTTAATTTAATACCTTTTCCAAATAAACAAAAATAACAAAAAGAGTTTCTTTTACTTAGACTTTTCTAGGGTTTTAGACGTCCTTTCCAATTCGCGCGCGTTTAAATACTTTTGCATTATTATTATCTTTTCTTATTATTGTACCTGCTTCCCGATTTGTAATAATCAAGAACTAGGATATTTACTGTTTTTTATCCCCTTTTGGACTTGTAAATTCTCCCTCCCCGAATCCATGTAATCGCTAGATTTAAAATTCTGCACCTTAAACTCCTGTACATATATTAACTGTTTAGATGTACGGTAATAGGATTCCATGGCAAGAAAATTAAAAACAAAATGTTAGCAAACTTAACACAAAGATAAATAACTGAAACACGACGCACTTGCACATGCGCACCTCTAGGGTACCCCCACTTCGGTTACCTTCGGACTAAAACATTTAAAATTCTCGAAACCTGAGAGATTTTAGTGGCTATTATCCGATTTAAAGATCACAAAAATGACCCTTTCGATGTTGCTTTGGTATGATCTTAAAACACTAGGTTGGTTACTAAAGTATCTTGCTCATTTGCCTTTGTGACTGTAACGATGACCTTTCGATTGTCCCTCAAACATCAAACGATTGGGCTACCTACTCACTAATAGTAGGATAGAATTGTCTAAAGAAAAAGAGGAAAAGAACAAACCTTTTGAGTAAAGTAGATAGTTCTTATATGCTTGCTCAAAAACATTTTTCACATACACAAAACACGTTCCAAAAACATTTTCAAAACACTTTGTATACATTCTCAATAATACGAGAAACATTACAAAGTTCGCCGCACTAAGGTGTCTTTTCAAAATACTTTTTCAAACAAACAAAACACAAGGTATTTTTCAAAATGAGCTAGCATCTAAGACTTTGTACGCATTCTCAACTGATAAGAGAATCATTACAAAGTTGCCGCACTTAGGCATTTTTAAAAATATTTTAAAACACATACATAAAAGCATTTTGATAACGAGAAATCGTATCGTATAATTGCTACGTTTTTAGTCTGTTTTCATACTGTATTAATCCATTTAACTCCCGATTGTTTCGAGTTTTTAAGTCTTTTCACAGGTACAACATGTCTCAAGTCAATCTAGTGGAAAAAGATCATATGAAGAAAGTTAACATGAAAACTAGAAGAAAAGGAACAATTATGCAAACTTCTGCAGTTTTTGATGTTGTGGCGGTCGTCACACATCACTTATGAACGTAACGCGCTGCTAAGCATCTTACGCCATTCACCTTGGTGTTACGATCGTAACACGCTTATTACATGAAGAATGCCCGTAACATACTTGTTACGAACGTAATGCGCTTAATTCAACTTGATGAAGAACGTGAGGAGACGTGGGCAACAAAAAGAAAGGAGTCTTCAGATACTCCTACAATCTCTCAACCTCACCAACGCCCATTCTTCCTGGTTTTTCTCCACAACTGAAGTGAAAAGTCCACGTTCTTGTTTTCTTTAACTGTCAAATTTCTCCTCTATAATTACGAGAGATTTGGATGAAGAACATATAGAATTTTTTATTTATTCTGAGACAGAGAGTTTTATTTTTTCACAAATTCCTTGCGGAAGCTCTGCCGAATTTACGAACCATTTCCCAGTTTGCATTTTTTTCCTGTTGTTCTTGTTTTTATTTCCCTTTTACCATTTAATAGCCATTTCCAACATTAGGAAATTGCTATTTTAGTTAGAATTTGTTTTTAGCCTCAGACTTCGTTTCGAGTTTCGATTCCGAAGGTTCCAATCTTGCTGACTTGTGGAAGAGGGAGCTTGAGGAATAGTATTATTATTCAGGTTTTAATCGCATTTAATTTAATTTTAAGTACAATTTGTTTATGTTCAATTACTGTTATTTATTTATCATGAATGTTTCACTGCTTTCCAATTATATTTCCTGTCTGTCTGTTTCAAGTACCATGGCTAGCTAAATTTCTTGAGTCGGGATGTGATAATAGTAACTGAATGGATTAAATTGTTCCTAAGCTAAAATCCAAATTAACTTAATTTATGGCTGTGACTTTTTATAATTAAAATCAATCTTTTTGTTACGAGAGTAAGAAAAGTAGAATAGGTTAGGATCAAGACCACGAGAGTGTGAGGTTTTAACCGGATAGCTAAAGTTAGGCATTTGATTTAAATACAGCGAGAGCGCTTTAAAACGAATTAGACTTTATTAAGTTTTCAAAGAGTATTTTCTAAACACTTATGGGCTAGCGAGAGTAGGCATAGGGCTTTAGGGGTATAATTCGAGATAAGACCACGAGAATGTGAGTTAAGGGTTTTTAAACTGATAATTTCTACAGAACCATTTAAGTTAAACATATTTATATGCTTAGGTTCGATTAAATCTGCTTAGGTTCACTATATTACATACCGACCGCTTTATTATTATTATTTCCTTAGTTCGATTTAGTTTTCCTCTACTTTAACTTCTAAAAACCAAACGTGACAACATCCGCCTTAGCTAAACTAGCAAACCTTTATAGCACTAGAGTGATTACAAAGTCCCTGTGGGTTCGACATCTTTTTATTACTATCGAGATAGGCTGTGCACTTGCAGTTAAGATACCGTTAGACACATTAGGTCGATCGCACATCAAGTTTTTGGCACCGTTGCCGGGGACTTTGATTTAGTCACTAGTGCACTCATAAAGTAGCACTGTATAGACTAAGGCAACTATTTATTTTTCCCTCTGTTGTATGCCAAATACTCGCTCCCGAAGCGAGCCTTTGCATCTACAAATCAACGATATTGAGTGCTATCTCAGAGTAAGACGCCGAGTTCAAGAATACCGTGATCTCAACAATCTTCCTACGACTAAGCTTCCTGATATCTAAATCCCTGAGTTAATTGAAGAATCGAAGATGGCTGACGTATCAACTCCACCTCGCCCTCTTAAGGATTACGCAGTTCCTTCTCAAGCGAAACCTCACAACAACATTGCCGCCCCTGCTATCGCTTGAAACGATTTTGAGCTGAAACCTTCCCTTCTATCCTCCATTCAGCAGAACCAATTTTCTGGATCTCCTACTGACGACCCAAACCTGTATCTGTCAGTGTTTGTGCAGTACGCAGACACTGTAAAAGCGAATGGTGTAAACCCCGAGGCAATACGATTGCGCCTATTTCCTTTTTCTTTAAGAGACAGAGCTCGAGCATGGCTCCAATCTCTTCCTTAAAACTCAATCACCACATGGGATGAGTTGAAGAAGGTCTTTTTGGCTAGATATTTCCCACCAAGCAAAACTGCTATGCTCAGAGCCAACATCAATGATTTCAGACAAAAAGATAACGAATTACTTTTCGAAGCGTGGGAACGCTATAAGGACATGATTAGACTCTATCCTCATCATGGTTTAGAAGAATGGCTGTTCATTCATACGTTCTATAACGGTCTCTTGTACAACACAAGATTGGCTATAGACGCTGCTGCTGGTGGTGCATTGATGGATAAATCGTATACCGAAGCAAATCAACTTATCGAAAGCATGGCTCAGAACCATTATCAATGGGGAAGCGAAAGAGCTAATATGGAAAAAACTAAAACAAAAGGTGGCATGGTTGAAGTAAATAGTCTGGATCAAGTCAACGCTAAAGTGGAAGCCCTTACCCAAAAGCTAGAAAATCTTACCACCGCTCCCGCAGCTACCGTAGCTCAAACTTGCGATCTATGTGGTCTTCAATCACATCCTACTCCAGAATGCCCACTTCTAACAGGGGTTCTAGCTGAATAAGCGAATTACGTACAGGGAAACCCTTATAGTAATACCTATAACCCTGGTTGGAAGAATCATCCGAATTTTTCGTATAAAAGCAACAATGCGTTGTACGCACCTGGACAAGCTCCTGCCACGCCACCTGGCTATCCAAAAGCTATCCCAAATCACCCTAATAATGGACCTAATACATCCAATGTCCCTAGGAAATCTAATCTTGAAATCATGATAGAACACTTCATTGCTTCTCAATCTCAGACTAATAAAGATGTTCTAAATCAGAATTTACCTACTAATGAGCAGATTAAACAATTATCTAGTAAAGTTGACGCTTTAGCTACCCATAATAAGATGCTTGAAACTCAAATTTCACAGGTAACTCAACAACAAACACCTACTGCTGCCCCAAATGGAATTTTCCTTGGTCAACCACAACCTAACCCAAAAGGACATGCTAACACTGTGATACTGAGAAGTGGAAAAGAACTTGACGGACCTGTTGATCCAAGACTCAAAAATCCAGCCATGTACCAAAAGAAGAACAAGCCAACTGAAAACGAGAATGAACCAAAGGAAAAGGAAAACAAAAACCAAGAGGCAGTGGAGAAAGAGAAGCCTTATGTGACTCCACCACCCTATAAACTGCCGATTTTGTACCCTCAGAGACTTACCAATTCCAAAACGATGGGCCAATTCAAGAAATTCATTGAACTTTTGAAACAACTGAATATCACAATACCGTTTATAGAAGATATCACTCAGATGCCCTCGTATGCTAAATTTCTCAAGGAAATCCTATCTGACAAGAAAAATATAGAAGACAACAGAACAATTACACTTATTGCTGAGGGTAGCGCTATTAATCAAAACGATATGCCCCCTAAGTTAAAAGATCCAGGTAGTTTCTCTATACCTTGTAACATTGGAAAGTTTGTCATAGACAAAGCTCTATGCGACTTGGGAGAAAGTATCAGTGTCATGCCCCTATCTATTTTCAAAAAGTTGGAGATGGGAGAACTTAGACCCACAAAAATGTCCGTTCAATTAGCTGACCGATCAGTTAAATACCCTGTAGGTATACTGGAAAACGTTCCAGTTAGAATAGGTCAATTCTATATCCCGACCGATTTCATAATCATGGACATTACCGAGGACTCAGTCACTCCTATCATATTAGGAATACCCTTCCTAGCCACAACTGGAGCTTTAATTGACCTAAAGAAGGGCAGACTAACATTCGAAGTTGGAGAGGAAAAAGTGGAATTCATCCTCACTCAATTCTTACAAGCACCAGCCATGAATGACACATGTTATCTAATCGACGTTATAGACGAGTGCGTAAGAGAGATGGAAGCAGAACAAACCACATACTCTGAAATAATGAAAATGCAAACCCCTCTGATATTCAAAGACGACAATTGGCGTGAACCATATCAAGATGATAGTCTAAGCGAAAGTCTAGCACTTACACCTGATCATATGCCATGTCCAAAGAAACCGGGTTTAGAATTAAAAACCTTACCCAGGAACCTAAGATACGAATTCCCAGATACCTAATGTACGCGACCAGTAATAGTCAATTCCAGTTTAGGAACGCTCGAAACTAAGAAACTTTTAGAATTCCTAAGGAAATACCTGACTGCATTAGGTTATAACATATCCTATTTGAAAGGAATATGTCCTTCAATTTGTATGCATCGTATTATGCTAGAAGAAGATTGCAAAACCTCTAGAGAACCTCAAAGAAGGATTAACCTAATCCTTAGCACTATAGTCAGAGATGAAATTAAGAAGATATTGGAAGCAGGAATCATATATCCAATCTCCGACAGTATATGGGTTAGCCCAGTACACGTCGTACCGAAGAAAGGACGTATCACTGTTGTGAAGAACGCAAAAGGAGAACTGATAACACAAAGAGTGGTTAATAGGCATAGAGTGTGCATTGATTATAGAAAACTAAACAAAGCTACTCGAAAAGACCATTTTCCTCTACCCTTCATAGATCAAATGTTAGAGCGATTAGCCAAACATTCTTACTTCTGCTATCTAGATGGTTATTCCGGATTTTTCTAAATTCCTATTCACCCCGATGATCAAGAGAAGACTACATTCACGTGTCCCTATGGAACGTTTGCTTACAGACGAATTCCCTTCGGATTGTGCAATGCCCCAACAACCTTTCAACGATGTATGATGTCAATCTTTGCAGATTTCATCGATAACATCATGGAAGTGTTCATGGACGACTTCTCTGTGTGCGGGAAAAGTTTTGAAGGATGCCTATCAAACCTAGAAAAGGTTTTAGGAAGATGTGTGAAAGTAAACCTCGTGCTTAACTGGGAAAAATTCCATTTCATGGTCAGAGAAGGAATCGTACTAGGACATGTTATATCTAATAAGGGAATTGAAGTTGATAAAGCTAAGATAGAAGTCATAAAAGAACTTCAACCACCTAAGACCGTTCGAGAAATACAAAGTTTTTTAGGACACGCCGGTTTCTACCGACGATTTATCAAAGATTTCTCGAAGATCACTAAACCACTTACCGATCTATTAATGAAAGACGCTGAGTTCATATTCAACGAAGATTGTCTTAAAGCGTTTGAAACTCTAAAATCAGCCCTTATCACCGCACCAATCATGCAACCACCCGATTGGAGATTACCTTTTGAAATCATGTGCAATGCGAGTGACTACGCCCTAGGGGCAGTTCTTGGATAAAGGATGGACAAGAAACTTCACGCAATCTACTATGCTAGTAGAACGCTAGACTCAGCTCAAATAAACTACGCCACAATTGAGAAAGAACTGTTAGAAGTTGTCTTTGCGCTTGACAAATTTCGTTCTTACCTAGTAGGAGCAAAGATAATCATTTACACAGACCACACTGCTATCAGATATCTACTAACCAAGAAGGATGCAAAACCAAGACTCCTCAAATGGATCCTACTTTTGCAAGAGTTTGATCTAGAGATTAAGGATAAGAAAGGAACTGAAAACGTCGTAGCAGACCACTTGTCAAGATTAGAGGGTATAAAACCCGAACAAGTACCGATTAATGACGATTTTCCATATGAACAGCTGATAGAACAAATAAGAAGCGATCTAGCTCAACTGGATCTAAACAAACCAAAAGCCGAGGAAGCCGAGGAAGCGATCCATACAACCATGGGACTTCCATGGTATGCTGACATAGTCAACTACTTAGTTGTAAGCGCGCTCCCACCAGACTTAACTTATCAACAGAAAAAGAAATTCTTCCATGATCTCAAGTATTATTATTGGGATGAACCTTTATTATTTAAAAGAGGTCCGGACGGAATTTTTCACCGATGCATACCTGAAGAAGAAATAGAAGATGTTATTTCTCACTGTCATTCATCTCCCTATGGCGGACATGCAAGCACTTCTAAAACCTGTGCAAAGATCCTACAAGCCGGCCTATTCTGGCCTAATCTATGGAAGGATGTTCACATCGCTGTTAAAAACTGTGATCGGTGTCAACGCACCGATAATATTTCAAGACGCGATGAAATTCCTCAAAGAGGAATATTAGAAGTAGAAGTCTTTGATGTTTGGGGAATCGATTTCATGGGACCTTTCCCATCTTCTTTCAGAAACAAGTATATACTCGTAGCTGTCGATTATGTTTCAAAATGGATTGAGGCTATAGCCTCTCCTACAAATGACACACGAGTATTAATTAAGCTCTTTAAAAACACAATCTTTCCAAGATTTGGTGTGCCTAGACTTGTCATTAGTGACGATGGCTCTCATTTCATTTCGAAGATATTCTACAAATTATTATCTAAGTATGGAGTCAAACACCGCGTAGCAACACCGTATCATCCACAAACCAGTGGACAGGTCGAAGTCTCGAACAGAGAAATTAAACAAATCCTAGAGAAAATTGTCGCCATATCTAGGAAAGATTGGTCATTTAAGCTTAACGAGGCTTTATGGGCTTATAGGACAGCCTACAAGACTCCTATAGGAACTACACCCTTCAAGCTTGTGTACGTAAAGTCCTGTCATCTCCCGGTAGAATTAGAGCACAAGGCATATTAGGCAATCAAAATGCTTAATATAAACTACACTGTTGCTGGAGAGAAGCGAATCCTCGACTTAAATGAACTGGAAGAATTAAGATTAGACGCTTATGAGAACGCTAAGTTATACAAGGAAAGAACCAAAATATGGCACAATAAGCGCTTATCCCAGAAAGAATTCAGTGTGGGAGACGTTGTGCTACTATTCAACTCTAGACTTAGGCTCTTTCCTGGAAAACTGAAATCCAGATGGTCTGGTCCTTTTGAAGTTACAAAAGTATTCCCTAGCGGAGCAATAGAAATTAAGGATAGGAATAGTGACCCGTTCACAGTGAACAGACAGCGATTAAAACAATATCATTACATTGAGAATAAAGACTATGTGAATAGTCTAAAACTTTTAGAATTACCCGCTATTTCCCCTGATTGACCTACTTCTAAGCACTATGTCAGGCTTATGACGTTAAAAACAGCGCTTAGTGGGAGGAAACCCACCTATTTGTTTTTGTTATTGTTTCCGTTTGTTTCTATTTATTACTTTTGATTTTCTTTTCCGTTTCTGCATTTATTTCTTTTAAAGCCTTATTTTCATTATTTTCTTTTCCATTTTTCTAAAAAAATCTTTATAAAACTGCTGCTGATTTTAAAACAACTTTACTTGCTACAGGATTTCTGAAAAGTCTTTTTCTATCTTACCTTCTCCCCTGATTTGTTTCCCCATTTAACATTTACTATGGAAACCACTTTTAGAGGAAGGAACCAAATGAGGAGATTTGAGGAATTATCACAAAGGAACATCAATATGACTCTGTATTATGACGAACCAACCATGGACACTTTAGGTATTACGGATAGTTTCTTTTATCTGTTTAACCAACTGGGATGGGAAAAAGCCCACATTAAGTCTAAGTTTGTCACATACCGCGAGCTTACCTTTGAATTTTTGAGCTCCCTAGTTCATATACCTGAGCGCGGTTTTGGAGCCAGAAAAGGATTTATAGCTTTCAGACTATTCGGTATTGAATTCGTTTATAACCATAAGGAATTAGCTGACCTACTAGGATTCCTTAGTGGACCTTTTGCTTTTACTACCACCCAGGTGGAATTAATGGATTTCTAGCTAGATTACTTTTGGGGAACCTTAACCGGAAACTATCACCCTGAGCCGGATAGCATGGAAAACAATGAAATACACAACCCCGCTATCCGCTATTTTCATAAGATTCTAGCCCATACTCTATTCGGAAAGGAACAAAACCGTACTGCAGTGTCTAAGGATGAGATGTTTTTACTGCACTGTATGACCCAAGGTCGACCTGTTAATGTTGTGCCATTCATGATGCAAACCTTTTCTCACATTGTTCAGGACCCTAATGAACCGATCATCATAGGCGGCCTAGTCACCATGATTGCCAATGCCCTCAGACTTAGATACCAACTGCATAAGTGTACAAACATCGGTTCGATTTGCCCTATGAATATTGATTTCTGTTTCGACCTACGCATAATAGGAAATCTAGGTCCTGCACCTTTTGAATACCTGATAAGGAATGAAGTTGTCACTTTATTTACCCTTCTAAACCATGCTAAAGTGAGTGTCCACAATTGCGATAACTGGCTTTATGAGCTAAACCCTCCTGACCATCCTTCAACACCTGAAACACCATAATCGTACCAAGTTACTGATGATAAGATGTCTGATGAGAGTGATCCTGAGACCCCTCCTAGTTAATATGACATTAACAACATTGTAGAGGATACTGAAGCCCCTGAAATAACCAAAGGAGAATACACTGAGAATTTGAACAAAATCTTACCCACACTGGATGTTTATCAAACTGACATTAATGGAATCAAGGACGAATTGAAGATCATGCGTCTGGACATAATAGGCTTGACTGACATAACTGTGGAGCAATTTTATCACATGAATTCAGCTTTAAAATATTTTAAAACGAGACTTGGATGAAGTAGAAGTGATCAACATTTGTTTTTACTTTTATTTATGTTTTTTTTTGTTTCTAGGTAGTTTCCCTTTCAGCAAATTTAAGATTTCATTTTAATTCTGCACAAGTTTACTTTCTGTAACTTTTAAATTTATGTTAAAAAACAAATATTCATTTCAATGCAAAATTTGAGTTTTTTATTTATTTACAAGTTTCATTAAATTTAGTGCATGCTATAGCAAAATTCAATTCACTGCATATTTATTATCAGTAATACTGATACTGGCATTTTGCAAATTTTGTTCTGATTGATTGGTCCTATGATAATTGGGATGTGTACTCAAATTGACTGATATTGTATTTAATATATATTTCTGAATTACTGTTTTGGAATATAAGGTGTGTTGGAATTAATCTACTTCATTTATGGAATAAGTGTTGTCCGGTTTGGAATTGTAAATATTGTAGCTGTAACGGTCGTAATACACCTATGACGATCGTAACACGCGTTTCGCTGTGTTACGCCCGTCAGCCTCTTATGACGATTGTCACGCGCGTCTGAAACACGTCTTCTGCTATTCCAGAAGCGTTTTCTCCTTCCCACTTCTCCCTCCTTTTCCCAAAACCGTCCACCACCCATTAAAATTCTTTCTTTAATCACCCACTCCCACATTTAAATTCCATTACTCCACTCCACAACCCCTTTCACGTTTCAATCCCCTTGCATACAATGGCCAACAACCAGCAGCAAATCCCTAACATCATTCTCAGAGAAGGAGACCAAGGAGAAACCCAGATATCAAAGTTCCAAAAATTCTAACGCTGCGGTCTCCAACCAACTCGGTATGTCGATCTCGACTGTCTGAGAGATTTAGGACTGTCTGAGCCTGTCCAACAACTTCTGCAAAATGTCAATTTGTGGAATCTGTGCTGCCAACCACAACCTATCTATGAAACTCTCACTTTGGAGTTTCTGACTTCATTTTCTTACATCACCTCTACTGGAGCCACCAACCAACTCTCTGGCGTGACCAAATTCCGCATGTTCGGCACTGAGTATCAGCTAACACAAACTGATATTGCACGTCTGCTCGGTTTCAGTTCTGATGAAGGTGTCCACCTTCGTGTGCCGGATAATTTCAGCGAGGAAGTTTTCAACCTATGGCACAACATGACAAACAATCGTGCAAGCGCTTATGACCACCTCAACGCCACCCATATCCATAATCCAGCTATCAGATATTTTCACCGCATCCTTTGCAACACCATCTTCGCCAGAGATAGCAACCACAATCTCAACTCCAAGGAGATTTTCTTCATGCACTGTGCATTTACGGGCCAGAAGATCAACGCCGCTTCATTTCTATTGGCCCATATTCACTCCATTTGCACTAGAGGCGACAAACCCTTATATTTCGGAGGGATTGTCACTTCTCTTGCTTTAGCTTTGAATCATGGTTCCGCTCTCACTGATATGCCTTCTATGGCACCTACATTGCTTACTCTAGACCACTGCAAGGCTGCCCACCTCATCTATGAGCGGGAAGATGGCAAATTCCACCCTGTGATCCGAAACATCATTTATAATAACATTTTTTTGCCTTGCAGGGACCGAATTGATCCTCAAAACAGAGCCAATTGTCTATTTAATCCTGCAGCTCCCGAGGGCCATGTTCCTATTCATGAAGAACAACCTGGTGCACCCGCGTATGAGATACAAGAAGAGTTGGACCGAGCTGCCCCCGTTCATGAAATTCCGGAAACTTCATCCGCACCACCTCCTATCACTCTTGAATAAATTCTCCGAGCCATCCACCAGCAGAATCAAATGGGTGCAGCACTTGAAAGAAAACAACAGGAGCAGTATGGCACTTTATATGCACAAAACGCTCAGATTTTGAGTAGCCAGCGGAGCATGAACGATAAGTTAGACGAGGACTTGTCTGAACTAAACGCTTTAAGGATGGACGTCAGCACGCTTTAAGGAGGTACCTTTCCCTTTCCGCATTTTCCATTAAACAAGTAATTTTTACGATATTTCTCAGTTTAAATTCTTCCCCGCTTTATTTAGCCATACCGAAATTTTTTGCTTTATCTTCGCATAGCCCGACATACCTACCTTAACGAAATCCTAGTTAGGAAGCCGAGAACGATTCAACAAGATCGATACGGTTATGACACCTTAGACTTCCTACTTACGCGATCCGTTTCAATAACCGTTATACCTATATCTTGAGTTTTAGTTCTAAAAGTAACCCCTAGTAGTTTATACTAGCAGTCAGCACCGTCTAGACACAAACCACGTGGGGAGCCAATGAATATAAGTGTTTGATGCCTAATCAATGAAATATCCTTCTTATCTCGCTGCTAAAAAGGAAAATTTGCACCAAAATACAAAGTCGCATATAAGAGATGAGCAAATAATGAAGGAGTCCATTGTTGGTTGGTTCAGAGGTATCTGGTTCTGAACTTGGTAGGGCGTGCTACGGCTCGATCCCCCACAACCTCCAATTTGGATAATAGTGTAGGGTTTCCACATTCGTGTACCAGACCCCGTGCCAAAAAGGATCAAAGTCACTAACCGGTTACTCCAATACGTGTGTGCTAAGACAAAGGGTTTAATGTGATTGCGCTAGAACAAACCGGGTGAAATAGGTACAAGAGACTCTATGTAGAATTATAAAATAATTATTGGACAATTTGTTTAAAATGGAATTCCACGACTTAGCTTGTTGCTTGTGTCATTAGTGTATCGTTAGTGTTTTACTTAAGTATCGGTCGAACTAACGATTGATTTCCCGTAATTGTTTTGAAAACCAAAGGTATGTTATGCATGTGCGTCTGATAAAACTTGTCGGATCTTTCTAAATGATTATTTTCTTGAGGACAAGAAAATGTTTAAGTATGGGGGAATTTGATAACGAGAAATCATATCGTATAATTGCTACGTTTTTAGTCCGTTTTCATACTACATTAATCCATTTAACTCCCGATTGTTCTGAGTTTTTATGTCTTTTCACAAGTATAACATGTCTCAAGTCAATCTAGTGGAAAAAGATCATATGAAGAAAGTTAACAAGAAAACTAGAAGAAAAGGAACAATTCTGCAAAGTTCTGCAGTTTTTGATGTTGTGACGGTCGTCACACATCGCTTACGAACGTAATGCGGTGCTAAGCGTCTTACAATCGTCACCTTGGTGTTACGACCGTAACACGCTTATTACATGAAGAATGATTGTAACACACTTGTTACGAATGTAACGCGCTTAATTCAACTTGATGAAGCACGTGAGGAAACATGGGCAACGAAAAGAAAGGAGTCTTTAGATACTCCTACAATCTCTCAACCTCACCAACGCCCATTCTTCCTGGTTTTTCTCCACAACTGAAGTGCAAAGTCCACGTTCTTGTTTTCTTTAACTGTCAAATTTCTCCTCTATAATTACGAGAGATTTGGATGAAGAACATATAGAATTTTTTTTTATTCTGAGACAGAGAGTTTTATTTTTCACAAATTCCTTGTGGAAGCTCTTCCGAATTTACGAACCATTTCCCAGTTTGCATTTTTTTTCCTGTTGTTCTTGTTTTTATTTCCCTTTTGCCATTTAATAGCCATTTCCAACATTAGGAAATTTCTATTTTAGTTAGAATTTGTTTTTAGCCTCAGACTTCGTTTCGAGTTTCGATTCCGAAGGTTCCAATCTTGCCGACTTGTGGAAGAGGGAGCTTGAGGAATAGTATTATTATTCAGGTTTTAATCGCATTTAATTTAATTTTAAGTACAATTTGTTTACGTTCAATTATTGTTATTTATTTATCATGAATGTTTCACTGGTTTCCAATTATATTTCCTGTCTGTCTGTTTCAAGTACCATGGCTAGCTAAATATCTAGAGTCGGGATGTGATAATAGTAACTGAATGGATTAAATTGTTCCTAAGCTAAAATCCAAATTAACTTAATTTCTGGCTGTGACTTTTTATAATTAAAATCAATCTTTTTGTTATGAGAGTAAGAAAAGTAGAATAGGTTAGGATCAAGAGCACGAGAGTGTGAGGTATTAACCGGATAGCTAAAGTTAGGCATTTGATTTAAATACAGCGAGAGCGCTTTAAAATGAATTAGACTTTATTAAGTTTTCAAAGAGTATTTTCTAAACACTTATGGGCTAGCGAGAGTAGGCATAGGGCTTTAGGGGTATAATCCGAGATAAGACCACGAGAGTGTGAGTTGAGTGTTTTTAAACTGATAATTTCTACATAACCATTTAAGTTAAACATCTTTATATGCTTAGGTTCGATTAAATCTGCTTAGGTTCACTATATTACATACCGACCGCTTTATTATTATTTCCTTAGTTCGATTTAGTTTTCCTATACTTTAACTTCTAAAAACGAAACGTGACAACATCCGCCTTAGCTAAACTAGCAAACCTTTATAGCACTAGAGTGATTACAAAGTCCCTGTGGGTTCGACATCTTTTTATTACTACCACGATAGGTTGTGCACTTGCAGTTAAGATACCGTTAGACAGATTAGGTCAATTGCACATCACATTTCAAACAAAGTGAGCTAGCGATTAAGAGCCCATAGATAACTACGGATGAAAAGGGTGCTAACACCTTCCCTTTTCATAATCTACCCCCCGAACTCAGAAAATTCTTAAATGTTTTTCCTTTTCTTTTCACCCTTTCCTTATTGAATAAAAGGAAATTTGGTGGAGACTATTGCTATCCTCACATTTGCGATAAAATGAAAAACCAAATCAGTATGCTCCGCAACAACAGTATGTGCCGCAACCGCAAACCTATCGGCAGAACCATCACCAACAAGGTAGGTAGAATCTGAGAAGGCCAAGAAGAGTACATGACCCAATCCCTATGCCTCATAGTCAGTTTATCTCTCACTTAGTCCAACATTCTTCGGTGGAGTTTAAAGGTGTGAAAAACTCAAGAAAGGGGGGTTTGAATTGGGTTTTTGAAACAAAACTATTCTTTTAAAAAAATATTCCCCTTTAAGTTAGAATGCTTTTTCCTTAACTCTTGATAATAACAATAAGTAAGAACAAGAAGTAAAGAACAATGTATGTTTATACTAGTTTACTTGAAAATTGTCAAGCTAGTCTAGTCCACTGGCCAAGGTGATTTCGCCTCACTCAATCGAGGACTTAATCCATTATAACCAAACTGATTACAATTTGCACAAGCTACCCGCAAGTGACTAACAACCTCTAGACTCGTAAGCTCTAGACTTCTTAAGAATTCAGACCTACCCGGTCCCTTAAGGAATATCAACTAATAATCAACCTGCTTATTATAACGCACAAGCTACCCGAAAGTGACTAACAACTTCTAAAACTTGCAAGCTCTAGACTTTTAAGGACTCGGACCTACCCGGTCCCTTAAGGAATATCAAACAACAGTTTGAATACAAGTTTTGTTTACAAGAGTATTGCTTCTAAAAAGCTGAGTATGTAAACTATTTTATGAATAGTGACTTAGAATGTGAAAGAAATAAGCAGCATTTTCGTGTGAATATTCAATAGTTATCCTTTATCTCTTTCTTAGTCTTCAAGCCTTTATATATCCATTAACATAATGTATTCATTGAAGGATACTCTTGGAATTTCCAGAAACATTAGCAGCTTGAACAGTAACATGGGGGACAAGATCGTGCGACGCATCCGTCCTTTCATGGTAGTGGAATGAAACATTGATTGTACCATGTAATATTTGTACCATGTTGACATTATCTTCTTTCATTCTTCACTTCAGAGGCTTATGCGAGCATGATTTTAGAAGCGAGAACATAACATCAGGTCATCACAACTTCAAGTCTTCAGAATTGCGTCTTTAGAGTCTTCATCACTTGGTTATGAGAGCCTTTTCTTCGAACCATGGGTCTTTAAAACTTCGAGTCTTTAGAATATTTAGACCTTCTATCTTTTAAAGTCTTCAAAACTTCGTCTTCAGAACCCTTATCTTTAGAACTTCATAAATAGAAACACAAGCTTTCAGCATCTGGACTTAAGAAGAAACTTTATCTTTAGATCTTCTAACTTTGTTTCTTTGGAACATGTTGTCTTTTGAAACGTGAGTCTTCAACATATGGACGTAAGTAACAACTTCTGTCTTCAGATCTTCTGACTGGTTTCCTTAGAACATGTTGTCTTTAGAAGTTTGAGTCTTTAGCATCTAGAAAACTTATGTCTTCAGATCTTTTGACTGCTTTCTTCAGTCAAATATCAGAGTTTGCACTTCAGAGCCTTATGGAGTGTTTTGCTACTATTCAACAGAACTTGTGTCGCATAGAAGTGGAATCATTTCTCTTCTAATTTCTTGGCCATGCCATCCATCAGAAGCAAAACCTGTTTGTTAAGTACTCAACAATAACAAACATTAATATAACAAAATTATTCATACAATCATACTCATTTGTTATCATCAAAACTCAGATAATATTGTAGAACCAAATCTTATTCTTACAATCTCCCCCTTTTTGATGTTGACAAAACTATGTATTTTGATGACACAATTTTGTACATATAATCATAATCAGTGAAGTTAGAAGGGTAAGAAATACTTATCCTTTTTCTGATACTCCCCCTGAGTCAATCACTTGATGAAGATCGAATATCCTAACTCTGAACCATTTTTGAGTAAAAAACTCCCTGGTTCCAATAGATTAGATATAAAGATCTTGAAAGTCTTGACTTTGGATTCCATTAGACAAATTGAGATCTTGATTTCACATAACTTCTTTATTGAATCTTTTAATTTTAATAGATCTTAAACATTTTCCAGATTCTCAATAGATTCTCAATTTTGGAGTTCGATTCCAGGTTTCACTTCTTGAATTATGAATGAAGAACATCTTCAGAGTCTGAAGCCAACAGATTAGGCATAAGCTTCGAATAGTGCTTTCATATCTTTGTCTTTTAATCAGAGTTCTAATTTCCTGAAACAGAAAAACAATTCTAACAGAAACAGAAGTTTAACTTGGTTAGAATGTAAGCAGCTCTTTTCAAAGAATATTTTCCAGAACTTGATTATTGAAATCAAAATTAAGTTCATTTAAATTACTCCCCCTTTTTTTCATAATCAAAAAGGTAATTATGTGTGAAAACATAAAAAAGCAGAAGAAACAATCAAGAAAAGGTAAGAAGTTTCATTGATATGTCAAAAGAGATTACAACAGAGTGAATAAGGATAGGGAAAGATATCTAAACTTCAAACACATCACAGCTCTCATCAAATAGAGAATTTCCACTGATGAACAGATTTCGTTGAACATTTTCAATTATACCTGCTAACTCAAACAGTTCAGACAACACACGTCCATATGGAATTAATGATTTTTGAGAGTTCCTAGATGTTTGGATTGATAGCTTCAGATGATTGAATAATATTGTCAAAAGATGAATTGGAATATTCTTATGAAGGCAATAAAGAAGACATATATCCCTAGGAAAAACTATATCAACATCTTTTCCTCTGGGATGAAGATTTGTCAACAGAAATTGAAACCAGACTTTTGCGAGTGGTTTCAAGTGATTTGAACTAAGGGTCTCAAATCTAAATGAAGAGTTAGGAACATTTGGAAACATGTCAACAGTCATGCAGGAGTTGTGTAAAGGTGGACTCTGGATGCCTCCATCAATGGAGGAGCGAGTGATGGTAATCGGAACACCAAAGATGTGAGAATAAATGGTGTTTCCATCAGGACTAACAAAAGCATGGAGCCAAAAAATATCTAAGAGGTTAGGATAAACATGAACTCTCATCATTGTTGCATACCCAAACCATCCTTGATTTTCAATAACCTATTAGTGAAACCATCATCAGACACATAATTGGGTCTTTTCTCTTTGATTACTTCAAGAAGATTTTCATCTCCTCAAAAATTTCTAACAACCACGATATGTAGACAAGTTTGAAGAGAAGATACGATTGAATATGATGCAAGGATAATGACTTGATGAATGACTATAGATAAAAAAATATAAATATCCAGTCAAGCAGTTCTCAAATTAAGATAATTGAAACACTCAAGTGACGTCTCAGACCAAGTTTTGTATGCGGAAGTGCTTCATAGTTTTAGGCAGAAAATCACTTTGTAAAAGTTGTAGTTTCTCACATTGGGGAACTACCACACCATTAGTATTAGGCCTACAATTTGTGTAATGCTTGGATCAAATCTTGCCGCTTTAACAGAAGTTACTTTAGTTTCATCTTTATTTCAAGTCTCACAATTTATTCCCAACATTTACAGGTTTCCTTTTATTACTTTATTATTATTATTATTATTATTATTATTATTATTATTATTATTATTATTATTATTATTATTATTATTATTATTATTATTATTATTATTATTGTTATTATTATTATTATTATTATTGTCGTTCATCATTGTTAATTTAATTACCATGTCGTTCTTAATTGCAATTGTTATGTTTAATTCACTTTCATCTAACAATATGTCTAGCTAAATAATTGAGTCTGGTATGTGAGGACCGTCGTTTCTGAAGGGACTCGGTAATAAGTTGACTTAATATCTGTTTGAAAATATAGTTTCAGTCTTTGTTTTTAAACTTAATTTAAATAACTTTGTCAAAAGAGTGAGAGGTTACTTAACACGATTTTGCCACGAGAGTGGGAAATCAACTAAGGTTTGAGTCGGCACTGCCAGAGCGTGGGGGTAGTACCGGATAGTAGAAACTAGGCATTAATCCTAAACATAGCCAGAGCTCTTTAGGATTAATTAGATCTTGTTTAGTTTTCAAAACACATTCCTTAATTAAAATGGGCGAGCGAGGGAAAAATCTCATGGTTAAGGAATGCACTTTATTCAAAATCACGAGAGTGTGAGGTTCAGTCTTTAAATTGATATTTTCTACTAAACACATTTTTAACATCAGTATAAGCCAACGAGTTAAAGAGTCTCGGAGGTACGCGGAATACACATTCCGGTCTCTCTTTTATTATATATTTCTTTATATTATTTTAGTCTTTGTTTTAGTTCTTAGCTTCTCCTAAATCAATTATTCATTAGCCTTAGCTTTACAAAGCGACAATAGATTACAGTAGGTTGACATTGGTCTCTGTGGGTTCGACAATCTTTTATATTACTTTGATATTTCTGTGCACTTGCGGACGCATCAAGTTTTTGGCGCCGTTGCCGGGGACCAACAATCAATATTGTTATTTCCGTTTTTGCACCGTATAGACTAAGGCACTCTTACCTTAATTACTATGTATCACCCAATTTTTTTCTACAACTCTCATTCTCATTATTTCGAGGAATCATAAGAATTCCATAAATCCGACCTCGAAATACTAATGGAGAACTTCAATGCGTCACTAACTCACTTTTACCCAAATTACCTATACAACTACCAATCCCAACATTTTGAGGAGTTGCAAGAATCCCATAAATTTGATCTCGAAATATTACTGGAGGATTACAATGCGATGCTAACTTATCCTCAACCAAATTTCCTCTACAATCACCACACCCAATATTTTGAGGAGTCACAAGAATCCCAAAATTCCATTCTCGAAACATTAATGGAGGATATGACTACGACACTAAATCGCTCTAGGCTAGAAACTATGATGATGGAGAGCTTTATGGAAACACAAAATGTGATGCTAACTCACTTTGAGGAACTGCAGGAATCCTATAATTTCAACCTCACAACATCAATGGAAGATTTCGATGCGACGCTAACTCGCTCTAGGCTAGAATCTATGATAGAGCATTTTGTAGAGACACAAACTGTCCAAAATGAAGAGATAAGAAATCAAAGTCTTCAAAATAATGAAACCCTTAGGTAGTTGAAGAATGCGGTTGAGTCCCTCACGACTCACAACATGGCATTGGAGACCCAAATCTCCATGCTTGCACAAAATCCTCTATGACCCTTCCCTGAGGAGCATGTAGATTTTGAAAAAACCAGTAGTGAAAAACAAATCGAAAATCCTAAGGAGAGTGATAATGAGGTTGAAGAGAGTACTAATGTGGTTGAGAAGAGTTATGGTGAGAAAAGAGTAGAGATTGAGAAAAATAAACTGACACCACCCCAACAGGAGGTTGTTGAAGAGGTAGAAAAGGGAACATCTATTGTTGTTCCTCCTCCCTATAACCCACCTATTTCTTTTCTGGAAATATTTATGGAATCTAATGTAGATGCCGAATCCAATAAGTTTATGGAGAATATCCACACCAATGCACCTTTGTTTGAGGTCCCGCATAAAAAGAGAAAATTTGAGGACCATGAAATTAGAGAAATCATTAGCATTAAGAAGGGAAGGTTATTTCGAGATGGTGGGTGAAATAACAAAACCCAAACTTGAAAAGCTGATACTCAGGATAGATCCTGAACCACCACCACAAGTCCAATAGAATGAATCACCCCACAGAAGAAAGAAAAGAAAAGGTGAGGGATGTGTGAGATGGCTTGATAAGTGGCCATGGAAACCAAAGATGATTAAAAAATTCAATCGAGGAGTCATTCTCGAGAGAATCACCATGAGTGCTGACACTACTGAGTCATCGAGCTATCGACGTTAAAAGAAGCGATGCATGGGAGGCAACCCACGGGTTTTTAATTTAATATTTTTGCTTTTGTTTGAGTTTGCAAAAAATAAAGATATCGATCACTTGGCACTTATCAGTTGCATGCAGGAAACTATCGAGAAGAGCATTGATCATGTTCTTTATTACTTTTCCCACTTTTTACTGAAACATTGAGGACAATGTTTGGTTTAAGTGTGGGGGAGGAACTTTACCTTTTCCCATTTATTTCTTTTTAGTTTGATTTATTTGTTTTCTAGTTTATTTCATGTTTTCGGGATTTTATTTGATTTTAGTATTTGGTCGAGTCATTGCATGTGATGTCGAGCCTATATGCATGTTTTCAATTATTAATGAATTTCCCCGAATTTTTAAATTTTTGACCTCCAACAACAATTTTATTGTTGATGCATGGCACACACACTATGAAAGTATATAGGTTGTCACACTTTAGGTTATGTTAGAGAGACTTGGGAAAGTTTCGATAAAATCAATACTGTTATGACACCCTAAACCCCCTCATTATGTGATATCAATTTAGATACCCATTATGCCAACACCTTAAGCTCAAGTTTTCAAAGTAGCTCTTAAGTAGTTTATATTAGTAGTCAGCACCATTATAAGCATAAACTACGTAGGGAGTCGATGAATATAAGTGAATGATCCAAAAATTTCTAAAAATTAGTTTCCGTAATAAATTTAAAATAGGGAACACACCTATTAAGTTATGTGACCCTCACCCGGTCACTTAATCCAACGGTTGTGGAACCTACAAAAATATAATAAAATAACCTGTCGTCAGTTGGTTCAGAGGTGTCTGATGTTGAACTTGGTAGGGAGGACTAAGGTCCGATCCCCCACAACTGCGATTGGTTAAATAAAAGGAGTTACCAAACTTATGTACCAGAACCTCGATACAAAGGATCATAGTCGCTAACCGATTTCCCTACTATATGCATGTATAGATAATGGGCTTAATGTGATTGCACTTGAATGAATAGAGTGAAACAAAAATGAGAGATATAGGTTGAATTATATTGGCATGATTCGAATTGGTTTGCATAAAGAGGGAGTCTTTGAACATTGTGTCGTTACGGTGTCCTTGGTATTGAACAATTAGTACATATCGATCTAACATTAGCCTAGCAACCACGTATGATTAGGAGTTGTTATGTGCCTGTTGTACCCCAAAATTTTCCCTCTCATTCCTCAAGACAATTCTAACAAAGGATTCCCAAAATCCAAGCTTACACAAATATATTTGGATTTTTTTTCAGCATTAAGATTAAGGAAGAAATTGCTAAAAAAGGACAAAACAAATGAAAATGCTCTTTTGACAAAATTAAAGGAAAAACAAGTTCCTTTCGATTTTGCATCCTTCGATTGGACACTTTGGCCTTGGTTGCATCCTTCGTTTGGGCGCTGGATTCCTTTGGGGCAAGTTCATTTCATGCTTAGATTAAGGCATTGGGCTCATTTGGCTAAGATCATTTCCTATTTCGTCTTAGTGTTAGACTTCGCTTGAATGTTTGTGCAAGACTTTCATTTGGCCACACAGCATATTCCCTGCGTGTTAGCCAAGACATACAAGGTAGATTTTCCTACCATAATAACATGCACAAGGCCAAAGTCCCCTTTGAAGCATTTCGTTAGAAGCTTCGACAGGACAACACTTCCCTTCAATATAGCTTCAATTCACAAGGCAAAAAGCTTCCTGAGGATGTCCTTTGATTCAGGAGGCCAAAACCTCCCTTTTGCCTTCTTTCGATCCTACATTTTACCCTTTCAAGCATCCTTCATTTGGGGCAATGACTTTCCTAATGTTGCAAGCTTTGATTGAGCCTTCCATCCCTTGCACGCATCCTTCGCTTGGGGGTGTGAATCCTTGAGCACCATTCTTTTGTCATGCCTTTCGTTTGGGCATCTGGCTCCTCTTTTACAAGCTTTCGTTTGAACATATTTTGCATAAGGTCACAAGATAGGAACCTCCTGCACACATTCTTTCACTTAGCCATATGGCCCCTTTGCAGACAAATTTGAGTGGGAAGGATCTCCTGAAGAAATGGCCTGTTCCAAACATATAAACTCTTCACTATGTCATTGCCTCAGGCAAAGAAAGCACCATGGTGGTACATTGGAAGAGTTTGTCAGGCACGTATGGATTCCCTCAATCGAAGGACATATATTACTGACCCATTAATTTGGCCCCTTCGAAAGATATCCATGCGAGTCATTCAAATGACACTTCGATTTGAAAAGGGATGGTTATTGAAAATTCTGGTCAAAAGGAAAGGCTAGGGAATCAAGACAAAAAGGTTGAGATGCCAAAGGTACTTGTTGAACAAGTCCCATGCACTGCCAGGATCAAGCCTGATACACTGGCCATAAAACTCCAAAACTGGTGCACAGCATTCCTGCATTGCTGCCCTATTCCTTGCACCAAAATAACAATAAAACACTGTCCCTCGAAAGCTACAAATTTAGCATACCATTTTTGTTTGAACTTTTTGTTTTCCCTCACAAAACATCAGCCCAATACATCTATAAAAAGGAGGCATCACCATACATATTGGGGGCGCCTGAAGGATTGCAAGAAAACAGTTGTGAAAAATTCTCAAAAAATTCTCAAACACTTCTCAACATTATTTTTTCAAACATTTCAATACAGTAAGAAAAAAATCTTCGATTCACCCTCCAAGTGACCATCAAACCACCCTTCGACCCACTCACTCATCTATCATACAGTAGGCTTTTGAGTTACCCCATCACTTGTGATAAAAAATCTTTCGATCCACTCACACAACCTCTTTCGACCCAATCACTGCTTTCACAAAGTAGCAACTGGACTAGCCTCAAGAGGGTCCCAACGAACTCTCATTTTCCATCAAAGAAAGCACTTACATCTCCCTTCGATTTAAGGACTTCAAGAGGTAAGTGTTCTTTCAAACTTGAGTCTATTCTATTTTAATAACATGTGCATATGCCAATAAAGAAAAATGTAGACATTTCTAGACTATGTTTTAGCTTTCGATTCTGACTGCTTGTATGTTGAAAACTCAACCTTAGTTTAGTTATGCTTTGGACTTTGAGACCCATTAGTTTTCATGCTAACCCCTGGATTGTAGTTATGCTTGGATATTGAATTTTTAGACTTTAAGACAAGTTTGTTGTACTCTTCGATTGGCTAGCTGCACAAGCCTTTCGAATCAGACTCTGAGGACCCAATATGCTTACAAAGAGTCAACAAGGAACTTGTGGCAAAGCATGAGTGTTGCTGCTTCTGGACCTCAACAAAGGCCAGAACCTTGTTGTCTCCAGGCCTCAAACGAAGGCCAGAACCTTGTTATCTCCAAGCCTCAAGCGAAAGGCAGAACTATGCTGACTTCCAGGCCTATGCGAAAGGCTTGACCATCTTGATTCCAACCGTCAGTCGAAGGACACAGAAAGGCAAATCGAAGGGAATGACTCCATTGACTTCAGAATCCAAATCGAAGGAAGCCAGGAAATACAGAATTAAAGGGTGTTTCAACCCAAATCAAAGGATCCATTTTTCTTGCATTTATTTTATTTTTGCCTTTATATTTCCATGCAACTCAATATGGTTGTAATAGTGTAGGTTTTATTTCTTGCATTTTTATTTCTTTTGTATAAATGCTAGTAACTAGGATGTATAGCAAGATAAAAAGAACAAGTAGACAACCCAAAAAATCAAAGACAAAATGAATGCAAATCAAACACACTATTCACACATGCACCCCTAGGGTTAACTCCACTTGTTGCCTAAAAATGGTCATGTTATGCATGTGAGATGTCTTGGAAAAAATAATCAAAATACAAGATCATAGTCCTTCGATGACGCTTAGAATGTTGCCTTATAAATGACCTTAGTCCCTTTAGAGAAATGCTAAGACATCTCAAAACATTGTTATTATGACTATACAAACGTCCCATGCCCGTCCCTTCACATCCAATGATGGGGCTTCTTACCAAATCAATGGTAAGATAGCAACATCTAAAGGAGGAGGAAAAGAACGTTTAAGACCTTTTGAGTAGGTAGGTTACTCCTAGTTGCTCGCTTGCTCACAACAAAAAACATTTTTTACACCAACACTCTCATCTTGAAACATTTTCAAAAGACAAACACTTTGTACGCGTTCTTATAGAAACGAGAACCATTATAAATACATTTTCAAAATACATTCAAAACCCACACCACAAGCACATTTTTCAAACAAAAGCAAGTGATGTAGCAAGCAGCTAAGAGCCCATAGATAAACTACGGATGGAAAGGGTGCTAATACCTTCCCTTTTCATAATCTACCCGCCGAACTCAAGAAATAATCTCAAAAGGTCTTTTCTATTATTTTCAGCCTTCCCTTATTGGATAAAAGAAATGTCGATGGAGACTCTTGCTATCCGCAACAATTACGATCAAGCGTAAAACATCAAAAGTCAATTCTCCCACCGTGTTACAGAACTGGAGACTCTGTTGGGGACTTCTTTAAAAGTGGGGTTACCTTAGGCTTATATCACATTTACTTGCTTTCCTTGTTTGACTTGCATGATTTACATTATGGTTCCTTGTTTAGGCTTGTTTTGATCCTCTACCCGGATCTGGGGTACCTTTTAGGTAAGTAGCAATAGATTGTGGAAACTGTGCGGGGTATACCGACATCGTATAAACAATAGCTACATTAGTGTGACACATTTATTGGTACTGGTAGCCCTTGAGTAGTCAAGGAGAATACAGGGCCGTTGTGTGGTGTCATGAAGCACCAATTGACTTTAGAACCTTTATTTGACCAACTTGGCCATTAGGAAGTAGTGAGGTAGCCGGCTTTGGTGCAGTCTGAAGTTGGTTGATCCTCGGTACTACACTCGTTGAGATCGGACTTTCGATATATTTCAGTCGCCATTAAAGAGGCTTGCGCTGAAACAATGCCCGATGAAGAAAGATCAATGATATTGAGATCTCCTAGAACCCAGTTACTTTCTAGGACAGGTTGAGCTAACTAAACTTCAATAGGGCACTTACCTACAAACCCCTTGCAAGCCTAAACCTAAGGACTTGTTTTCTTTGTGTGTATATGATTATTTGTACATAAGAAGTTGCTTACTTTGCATACTTTTATATAAACATCATAACATCATACCATAGCATTTTCAATAACCATTTCAAGGATCTCAAGGGCCTATGATGCAGGGTCTTGTTGAACCAGACGCCTATCAAGGGGAAAAGGGATTCATTCTCTAATCAAACAGCATCAATACCAAATCACGGTAACTTGAGTCAAGGGCTATGACCCACTTGACATGGTGAACATGATTCTCGTGGAAGGACATCCATCGATACGAAGTTCCCTAATCAAAGTTGTTGATCAATGTTCAAATTCTAACATCTTCTTGTGTTTACCCCACGAGATCCTTGAAAACATTGCATCCACATATCATGCATATCATGACAGGTTTCTCCCATGCAGGTCTCCTTATCTTCTTACTATTTATTTCAGTAGAGATGGCCCTAGAACAGACTATCAAAGACACTTAGACTCAGAACGCTCAACTTCAGGAAATGTTTTTGAACCTGTCCAAGGGACAAGAAGAGGTGAAAGCACTCCTCACTAGGGGCATGATCATGGGGAATCTTGAAGACAATAAGGATGACCAGTTAGAAAGGATATAAACTGAAATGGAAACAATAAAGATCCAAATGATGGGACAACTGGTGGGCCAGATGGCTCTTATCCAAAACTTAGCTCGGGAACAAGAGGAGCTAAGGACCCTCGTCAACAAACTTCATCAAGAGAATTGCAACCATATGAAGCAAACGGCCGAGATTGGGGATCAAGTCATTATTCAGACTCCCATGGGACAAGAAACCGGTTTGAGGGAGAGCAGACCTTCCCAAATTGCTGCTACATCACGAGCCCAACAACAACCTTGACAACAACAACAGGGTAATCGTCATAAATGGGTCCCATCCGATAGGAAGTTTACCAAACTCGACATGCCAATATCGCAAGTCTTGCGACACATGCTGAAGATGAATTTGGTTACATTAACGGATTCTCCTCGGAATCCTAATACTGCTTCTCCCCGTTACAATCATGGAGAAAGGTCTGCATATCATTCCAACAGTCCGGGGCACAATACTGATAACTGTTGGACGTTGAAAAACAAGATCCAAGATCTGATCAACGAAGGGGCGTTGGAGTTCACACAATATGGTCAACTGGAGCTTTTTTATCACCCCTCAAGGGAATCCATATGAATTTGCGTTCTGGACGAGGAAATTTTCTGTTTATTCGAATTTTCAGTTGTAATTTCTTTGTTTGCTTAAACACATATCTTTATGTCAGACTTTGGTTACTCTCATTAATGCACTAAATATGTTTGTCTTGAATTAATCCATTAATTTTCATTCTATTTAAACTATGCTTTTTTCTCCCTTTATAATATTCAATTCTTGTTTCAGAAGTTGCAAGCCTTTAGAGGGGGGATGACGAAAACAATGCCATAATCTCATACAATATGCTTTTGGACAGACCTTGCTAACGATGTACATGCGTTTCTTTCAATTCCTAAACACTGGAGTTATAAGGAGGATAATCCATAGTCAACCCCTTTGAGCCAAAGAAGTAGGAGTTTCCTTTTTACATAAACTGAAACCTTTAATCAAAACCTGTGGCAGGGTAGTCTCTCAGTTGATTCAAACATGCATTCAGTCACAAACTTTCACTTCGTATACAACGAACGACATCAAAAAACATTCCCCTGGAATCAAAAGACGGCGATGGTTCCCTACCAAATAGGTAGTCATTATCTCTCAAAAGAAAAGCCCACTGAGTCAAAACCTACGAAGGAGGCTTAAGAAAATTTGGGGCCTCCCGCTGACAATAATCTCAAAAACAAGAACAATCAAGAAAAATCAGGGATAATAAAAGAGGTCACTATAAATCCTCGAAAACATGGAAAATGTTGCATAAATGACTGTCTTCCAACAAACTTAACTTGTATGAACCATCACCAAAACGTCATTCCAGACTCAATTGGAGTTTAAACGCACAATTAACTGAGTTTATGACTGAAGGACATCACGAAGAATGGGAGGGTACAAATACATTTTGAGCCTTATCCTTTGTTTCTTAAATCGTGAACCAAGCCAAGTTACAACCCTTCAAAAGTCCTAATTAAAGCATGGGTTAGTTCAAAATGCATATTGTTACAAAAGGTATCCAGACTCCTATAAGGCTTATTCCAAATCCTGGGTTGAATTTTCTTACAAAAATTCTTTTATCTGCTAAAACGCATTTTCAAAACTTCAAGACATGCATAAACTCTGCATTATTTGAATATCGTTGTTTGCATGTGACTAATGGTTTGATAGAAAAGAAATTCACACGACAAATGTGCAGCAAACGAAAGCTCTCTCAGTGAACAAAATCCCTTCAAATGGGATGCCACTTCCAATGACAGATCTCCTGTAAGCAAGGGGACATGACATGTCATTGTCCAACTCGTCTGGGGAAGTCAAGTCAAGATTCCGAGAAATCTCTCAAGAAGTGATAAATGACCAGGGGCATATTTACATCTGAGTCACTTGGGAAATTGAATATGAACTCCGACAAAGGTTTGTATGCAGTCAAGTAAACATTTCCTAACAATACTACAAATACTTGTTACTAGGGGCAGTGACAAATATCCCACAAAGTCCTTTTCATAGGGTGATCCCTAGCCAGAGTTTCAACCTCTGAAAACTTCTCCCTAACTGGGTTTAATCTCAAGAATCTTCAAGGAGTTCTACCGAAAGGAAACGCCTTTTCGGCAGGCTGGTGACAAGGTTTATTTCCCCAACAAACGGCAAAATCCCCCAGTTTGAATTTGCCTCTAAGACTATCACACCTCAAGGGACCACAACTCCTCTTCCCCAATAGACTTTACTACAATCCCTAATAGCTCCCCAATAGAGCAACGAACAATGAAGACTCCTGATCTCCTCTCCCCAAGCAGGAATCAACACTCTCCATATATTTTTCTTCTCAAGAAAAATCAACACCCCCCAACGGAGTTCTCCTCAAACAACAAAATAGGATTCCACAGCGGAAACATTCTAAGCAAAGTTTGAAGATTTGCATGCACTTCATCCCTAACGGCCGTCCGGGATTCAGCTCTTCAAAACTCCCCAGCACTTGTCAAGGATTTATTTTTCAAGACAAAATTACATTCCGACAATATTTCATGCATCATATTTACATACATGATAAATGCATACAACATAATCTCATTCATTTTAAGAACATCATTACGCCATGCACTTCATACATCATGACATTGCATACAACTAACTCTTTACCTTTTCAAGAAAGATCAATCAGCAGATAGCTATCATCAACAATTTTCAAAGAGGTCGGAGATTAATACCTGAAACCAGCCAGGATAACTATCTCAACGACCGACAAAAACAAGTTCAAGATTAATACCTGAAACCAGACAGGAAAACTATCTGCGAGCAACTACACGACCAACTGAAGTAATCTTACACAGACTCCTTCTCATACACTCTTCTAGAAACAGTTCAAATGCAATTTAGAGACGGATATTATTTTGATACTTACTCTAGATTATCTTCTAGAAACAGTTCAGATGCGATCCAGATATGGATATTATTATGATACTTACTCCAGATTCTCTTCTAGAAACAGTTCAGATGCGATCCAAATCCGAATATTATTCTGATACTTACTCCAGATTCTCTTTTAAAAAACATTTCAGATGTGATCCCAATACGGATATTATTCTGATACTTACTCCAGATTCTCTTTTAGAAATAGTTAAGATGCGATCTAGATACGGCTGGAATTCTGATACTTACTCCAGATTCCTTCTAGAAATAGTTCAGATGTGATCCAAATAAGGATGACATTCTGATACTTACTCCAGATTCCTTCTAGAAACAGTTCAGATGCGATCCAGATATGGCTGACATTCTGATACTTACTCCATATTTCCTTCTAGAAACAGTTCAGATGCGATCCAGATATGGCTGACATTATGATACTTACTCCAGCACATTTCAAATACAGTCCAGATACGATCCATATACGGATGTCATTCTGCCACTCATTCAACACACCTTTCAAATACAGTCCAAATACGATCTAGATACGGATGTCATTCTGACGCTCATTCAGTACTTCTTTCAGATATGAGTCAGATACAATCCATTTATGGATATTATTCTGATACTCATCCCACTATCTCTGTTGGTTCAGTTTAAATCTCTCAATATTTTATCCTGATTCTTTCCCGTAGACATTTTCTCTGGTTCAGATAAATTGCTCCGAGAATTATTCTGATTCTTTCCAGTTAAAGAAAATTCAAGACCTCTACCGGTTCAGTTTAAATCTCTCAATGAGTTATCCTAATTCTTTCCCGTAGACATTTTCTCTGGTTCATATAAATCACTCCAAGATTTATTCTGATTCTTTCCAGTTAAAGAAAATTAAAGACCTCTACCGGTTCAGTTTAAATCTCTCAATGGTTTATCCTGATTCTTTCCCATGGACATTTTCTCTGGTTTAGATAAATCTCCCCAAGATTTGTTCTAATTCTTTCCAGACCTCTGATGGTTCAGTTTAAATCTCTCAATGGTTTATCCCGATTCTTTCCCGTAGAGACTTTCTCTGGTTCAGATAAATCGCTCCAAGATTTATTCTGATTCTTTCTAGACCTCTGCCAGTTTAGTTTAAATCTCTCAAGGGTTTATCCTGATTCTTTCCCGTAGACATTTTCTCTGGTTCGGATAAATCGCTCCAAGATTTATTTTGATTCTTTCCAGTTAAAGAAAATTCAAGACCTCTACCGGTTCAGTTTAAATCTCTCAATGGTTTATCCTGATTCTTTCCCGTGGACATTTTCTCTGGTTCAGATAAATCGCCCCAAGATTTGTTCTGATTCTTTCCAGACCTTTGCTGGTTAAGTTTAAATCTCTCAATGGTTTATCCTGATTATTTCCCATAGATATTTTTTCTAGTTCAGATAAATCGCTCCAAGATTTATTCTGATTCTTTTCTAGTTGAAGTCAAGATTAGACTTAGTCTGATTTTTGTCAACAATCACCTTTAGATGGCATCTATAAGCCCATCTCCGACAATTCTCTATCATCTCTCCAAATGGCATCTTTAAGCCCATTCCCTACACAATCAACCACCACATTGTCAAGTTCAAAATTCTGGGCACTCTAGTGTTCAATCATCTTCCACCTTCAAGTCACGAAAGGTAAATTCGCCAATCTAACTCTTCAGGTTTAAGAAGATTGAACAGGGGAAGTTGTTGTACCCCAAAATTTGCCCTCTCATTCCTCAAGACAATTCTCACAAAGGATTCCCAAAATCCAAGCTTACACAAATATATTTGGATTTTTTCCCAGCATTAAGATTACGGAAGAAATTGCTAAAAAGGACAAAACAAATGAAAATGCTCTTTTTGACAAAATTAAAGGAAAAATAAGTTCCTTTCGATTTTGCATCCTTGGATTGGACACTTTGGCCTTGGTTGCATCCTTCATTTGGGCGCTAGATTCCTTTTGGGCAAGTTCATTTCATGCTTCGATTAAGGCATTAGGCTCATTTGGCTAAGATCATTTCCTGTTTCATCTTAGCGTTAGACTTCGTTTGAATGTTTGTGCAAGACTTTAATTTGGCCACACAGCATATTCCCTACATGTTATCCAAGACATGCAAGGTAGATTTTCCTACCATAATAACATGCACAAGGCCAAAGTCCCCTTTGAAGCATTTCGGTAGAAGCTTTGACAGGGCAACACTTCCCTTTAATATAGCTTCAATTCACAAGGCAAAAAGCTTCATGAGGATGTCCTTCGATTCAGGAGGCCAAAACCTCCCTTTTGCCTTCTTTCTATCATACATTTCTCCCTTGCAGGCCTCCTTCGTTTGGGGCAATGACTTTCCCAATGTTGCAAGCTTCGATTGAGCCTTCCATCCCTTGCACACATCCTTCGCTTGAGGGTGTGAATCCTTGAGCACCAGTCTTTTGTTATGCCTTTCGTTTGGGCATCTGGCTCCTCTTTTACAAGCTTTCGTATGAACATACTTTGCATAATGTAACAAGACAAGAACCTCCGACACACATTCTTTCGTTTGGCCATATGGCCCCTTTGCAGACAAATTTGAGTGGGCACGATCTCCTATAGAAATGGCCAGTTCCAAACATACAAAATATTCACTAGCCATTGCCTCAGGCGGAGAAAGCACCATGCTGGTACATTCGAAGAGTTTGTCAGGCATGTCTGGATGCCCCCAACCGAAGGACATATATTACTGACCCATTAATTTGGCCACTTCGAAGGATATCCATGGGAGTCATTCGAATGACACTTCGATTTGAAAAGGGATGGTTATTGAAAAGTCTGGTCGAAAGGCAAGGCTAGGGAATCAAGACAAAAGGTTGAGATGCCAAAGGTACTTGTTGACCAAGTCCCATGCGCTTCCAGGATCAAGCCTGATACACTGGTCATAAAACTCCAAAACTATTGCACAACAGTCCTGCATTGCTGACCTATTCCTTGCACCAAAATAGAAATAAAACACTGTCCTTCGAAAGCTACAAATATAGCATACCCTTTTTGTTTGAACTTTTTGTTTTCCCTCCCAAAACACCAGCCCAAGCCATCTATAAAAAGGAGGCATCACTACACATATTAGGGGCGCCTGAAGGATTGCAAGAAAATACTAGTGAAAAATTCTCAAAAAATTCTCAAACACTTCTCAACATTCTTTTTTCAAACATTTCTATACACTAATAAAAAATCTTCGATTCACCCTCTAAGTGACCATCAAACCACCTTTCGAACCACTCACCTAGATATCATACAGTAGGCTTTTGAGTTACCCCATCACTTATGATAAAAAATCTTTCGATCCATTCACACAACCTCTTTCGACCAAGTCACTGCTTTCACAAAGTAGCAACTGGACTAGCCTCAGGAGGGTCCCAACGAACTCTCATTTTCCATCAAAGAAAGCACTTACATCTCCCTTTAATTTAGAGACTTCAAGAGGTAAGTTTTCTTTCAAACTTGAGTCTATTCTATTTTAATATCATGTGCATATGCCAATGAAGAAAAATGTAGACATTTCTAGACTATGTTTTAGCTTTCGATTATGACTGCCTGTATGTTGAAAACTCAACCTTAGTTTAGTTATGCTTTGGAATTTGAGACCCATTAGTTTTCATGCTAACCCCTGGATTGTAGTTATGCTTGGATATTGCATTTTTAGATTCAAGACAGGTTTGTTGTACTCTTCGATTGGCTAGCTGCACAAGCCTTTCAAATCATACTCTAAGGATCGAATATGCTTACAAAGAGTCAGCAAGGAACATGTGGCAAAGCATGAGTGTTGCTGCTTCTGGGCCTCAACGAAGGACAAAACCTTGTTGTCTCCAGGCCTCAAACGAAGGCCAAGACCTTGCTATCTACAAGCCTCAAGTGAAAGGCAGAACTATGCTGACTTCCAGGCCCAGGAAAAAGGTGTGACCATCTTGATTCCAATCCTCAGTCGAAGGAGACATAAAGGAAAATCGAATGACATGAATCCACTGACTTCAGAATCTAAATCAAAGGAAGCCAGGAAATGCAGAATCGAAGGGTGTTTCAACCCAAATCGAAGGATCCATTTTTCTTGCATTTATTTTATTTTTGCCTTTATATTTCCATGCAATTCAATATGGTTGTAATAGTGTAGGTTTTATTTCTTGCATTTTTATTTCTTTTGTATAAATGCTAGTAACTAGGATGTATGGCAAGATAAAAAATAACAGTAGACAACCCAAAAAATCAAAGACAAAATGCATGCAAATCAAACACACTATTCACACATACACCCCTAGGGTTAACTCCACGTGTTGCCTAAAAATGGTCATGTTATGCATGTGAGATGTCTTGGCAAAAATAATCAAAATAAAAGATCATAGTCCCTCGATGACGCTTCAAATATTTCCTTACAAATGATCTTAGTCCCTCAAGAGAAATGCTAAGACATCTCACAACATTGCTATTATGACTATACAAACGTCCCATGCCCGTCCCTTCACATCCAACGATGGGGCTTCTTACCAAATTAATGGTAAGATAGCAACATCTAAAGGAGGAAAAGAACATTTAAGACATTTTGAGTAGGCAGGTTACTCCTAGTTACTCGCTTGCTCACAACAACAAAAAAATTTATACACCAACACTCTCATCTTGAAACATTTTCAAAAGACAAACACTTTGTACGCGTTCTTATAGAAACGAGAACCATTACAAAGACATTTTCAAAATACTTTAAAAACCCACACCACACCACATTTTCAAACAAAAGCAAGTGATCTAGCAAGCAAATAAGAGCCCGTAGATAAACTATGGATGGAAAGGGTGCTAATACCTTCCCTTTTCATAATCTACCCCACGAACTCAAAAAATAATCTCGAAAGGTCTTTCCTGTTCTTTTCAACCTTTCCTTATTGGATAAAAGAAAAGTCGGTGGTGACTCTTGCTATCTGCAACAATTACGATCAAACGCAAAACATCAAAAGTCAATTCTCCCACCGTGTTATAGTGCCATTGTCTCAAAGCACGCTTAATCATTTCTTTTACCATGTTGGTCGATTGCTTGTGGACAAACAATGGTTTAAGTGTATGGGTATTTGATAACACGAAATTATATCGTATTCTCGACATGATTCACATGCACTTTTATATTTTTTTCATTCATTTTATCTTGTTATACCGATATTTCTACTTCATTTCAGGTATTTACATTTCATGAGGCTTACATTATGAAAGAGGAAGAAATGAAGAAGAAAAGAGTCAAATTTGCAGAAAATGCAGAAAATATCATGACAGAAAGCCGTGCCGCTCGTCACAGCCATATGTCTCCCTCTACAAGTTACATTAGTGTGCCTCTCGGAACACAACATGTCCCGCTCGGCACAAGTCAAATATGTGTGCCCCTCGGTATACATTGTATGGCGATCAACACAAGCTAATTTTAGTATTAAACATGAAGTTCTCTTCACATATGTAACAAAGCTCCCATGAGTTTCTCAACTTCCTATTATCACTCCATGATCTTTTCAACTTCCCATTTTTCCACTTCTTTCTCCACTTTCTCCATTATCGCCACTACTTCTCACATAAAGCTGTAACTTCCATTTTATTTCTCTATATATAGGATCTTAGATATTAGTTTGAGACATCCAAGTTTTGTACGCGGAAGCGCTTCATAGTTTTAGGTAGAAAATCACTTTGTAAAAGTGGTAGTTTCTCACATTGGGGAACTACCACACCATTAGTATTAGGCCTACAATTTGTGTAATGCTTGGATCAAATCTTGTCGCTTTAACATAATTTACTTCAGTTTCATCTTTATTTCAAGTCTCGCAATTTATTCCCAACTTTTACAGGTTTCCTTTTATCGCTTTATTATTATTATTATTATTATTATTATTATTATTATTATTATTATTATTATTATTATTATTGTCGTTCATCATTGTTAATTTAATTACCATGTCGTTCTTAATTGCAACTGTTATGTTTAATTCACTTTCATATAACAATATGTCTAGCTAAATAATTTTGAGTCTGGTATGTGAGGATTGTCGTTCCCGACGGAACTCGTTAATAAGTTGGCTTAATATCTGTTTGAAAATTCAGTTTCAGTATTTGTTTTTAAACTTAATTTAAATAGCTTTGTCATGATAGTGAGAGGTTACTTAACACGATTTTGCCACGAGAGTGGGAAATTAACTGAGGTTTGAGTCGGCACTGCGAGAGCCTGGGGGTCGTACCGGATAGTAGAAACTAGGCATTAATCCTAAACACAACGAGAGCGCTTTAGGATTAATTAAAACTTGTTCAATTTTCAAAACACATTCTTTAATTAAAATGAGCGAGCGAGAGCAAAATCTCATGGTTAAGGAATGCGGCTTTATTCAAAATCACGAGAATGTGAGGTTCAGTCTTTAAATTGATATTTTCTACTAAACACATTTTTAACATCAGTATAAGCCAACGAGTTACAGAGTTCCAGAGGTACGCGAAATACACATTCCGGTCTCTCTTTTATTATATATTTCTTTAATATTATTTTAGTCTTTGCTTTAGTTCTTAGCTTCCTCTAAATCAATTATTCACTAGCCTTATCTTTACAAAGCGATGATAGATTATAGTAGGTTGACATTGGTCTTTGTGGGTTCGACAATCTTTTATATTACTTCGATATTTCCATGCACTTGCGGACGCATCACATACCAGGATAGAGATTTTGACAAACCTTTTCACTTTTCTCTTCTTTTTCCAAGATACATGTAGGATGCATTGAAGTCTTTGCCACAATGTAGTCTGTCATGTTGAATTTCTTCAGAAGTTCTTTGGTGTACTTACTTTGATGTTTGTAAGTAGCCTCTGGTTTTAGATCAATCTAGATTCCCAAAAAGAACTCCAGGTCCCCCATCATGCTCATTTTGAACTCAGCCTGCATTAGCTTAGAAAATTCTTCGCAGAGAGATGGATTAGCATAACCAAAAATAATATCCTCGACATAAATTTGAACAATTAGAATATCATTTTTGAATGTTTTGCAGAAGAGTGTAGTGTCAACCTTTCCTCTGGTAAACTTATTTTCTAGCAGAAAATTGCTCAAACTGTCATACCAAGCTCTAGGAGCTTGTTTCAAGCCATAAAGAGATTTCTTTAGTTTAAAAACATAGTCTATTTTTTCATATTTTTCAAATCCAGGAGGTTTTTTAACATACACTTCTTCTAAAATGTAACCATTCAGAAATGCACTCTTAACATCCATCTGATAAAGAATGATGTAATGATTTATGAAAAAGGAAACTAATAACTGAATAGCTTCTAACCTGGAGACTGGTGTAGCGGTAGAAATGTTTAAGACTAAGTCATTGGATTGACTAGACTTATACAAATCAAAATCAAAATCACCACCGCTCTTTATTGTTTCTAAATAAATGAGAAAAGAGCGATTAACCCAAAAAGAGGGGGAAAGATTCAAGGTAAGGGGGTTGGTTATGCAAAGGGAAGGTATTAGCACCCTAAACATCTGCGGTACTCCACAGGAACCTCTTTAAAAAATCTGTATATTTTGGCTATAAAAAATGTTGTATAAAAATGGATGGTGGAGATGAGAAAAGAAATATATTTTTTATGATTTTTGCACCCGCCGCGGTTGCGAACCTTTAGTGCCTATGTACCACCTTTTCGTGCAATAGGGGATCAGGGTACACGTAGTTCCTCTTTTAAATTTTTTTAAAAAAATACAAATGTGTTGGTCCATTTTATGAGATGAAACATAATCGTCATTGTCCGTGTAGAAAACATACCTACTACCCACAATCATGAGAAAGGAGAATTTGCATCATCTCAAAGTGGAGAATATGGCTTGAATTTTAAAATCAACAATGCCTCACTCAACACCCAAGTGGAAAATATCTCTCTTCACTACATATTGTAGAAGTATAGTTGTTTACATCACTACAAGGATTGACAAGAGTTCAATCTTTTGAGAAAAGTTTAAAGATAAAAGCCAAAGTGGCAAAATGGTTTGAAATGAGATTGATTGACTTTTTAGTCTTCTCACAAAAAAAAGTCAAAGTATTATTAAGTTTATTGAAGTTTATTTATGAAAATATTTGAAAATGCATGGACCTAAGACCAAGTTTATTATGAAAGTGGTTCAAGTTTAAAACAAGAAAATTTTTCAAAAGGAGGGAGAAGATTTTTGAAATTAAAGAAGATGAGAGGAGAAGAAGAGGATATCCTAAAGCATAAGGTAAAATCTAGGGATAAGAACCATCTAACCAACAAGAAGTTAATACTTGACACCATGAGATAAAAAAGAATTCTCATTCTTTGGATTGAAAACAAACAAGAAATGATACTAGACCTCTTGAGAAAACCAAACTTCAAGTGTATTAAGTCTTCATAAAAATTGGGCAGAGTAACGGCTGTATACGGGTGAATTCCAGATTACAAACAAAGGGTGTAATCACAATAACCTGCACACAAAACAAACAAACAAACCAATGTCTTGAGGTAAACCTCAAGAGCTCCAGACAAAATAATCAGATAACATCACATGGTCTCCAATCATAGGCCAAGGTTTCTAATCCTAAGTCCAAAAAGTCCAATGCTCCATAATGCCAAGGATAGTAACCAAATAGTCCAAGTATCATTAAAGATTTTTAGGGTTTATGTTGATTATTAGGTGTTTTGAAAAAGAAAAGTAAAGCTCAAGTGAGCAAAAATAAAAATGACAAGAAAGTAAATACTCAAATGAGCAAAGATGAAAATGGCATGAAATGTAAATGCTAAAAGTAAATAGTGCATAAAAATAAAAGGGGTATATAAAAGAATAAAGGATAAAGTCAATTATTAGTGATTAGTGGTTAGTTGGATGATCATCTTGAAACTTGCATTTGGAACTCATTGGAGGATTGGTAGAACCAAAGCCTCCACACAATAAGTTGCATTTGCTTTTTGTCAAGTATATCATTCAATCGGAATCCTTATGAGTACCATTTAATGATCAACGATGTTTAAGTGATCCGCGTTGACCAAAGGTGTTGTAGATCTATTATAGGATTGGTAGATCCAAAGCCTCCACACAATGAATCTCAAGGCTATTGGATCAAAGAGATCCTATTAACATACTTGGGCTTGCAAACATAAGTTTGGGCCAAGAATGATCATTTATTCGAATCGGGACAAAATTTAGCGTTATGTTAAGCAATCGTAAGTGGACATATATAGAAGTCACACCTATTTTGAGGCCGGTCAATAGCAATCTATGCACCATTTATTTTGAGACATGATATAGAGATCATGCTCCAACAACATTTAGTGCAATAAGAAGGGGATGAGATGAAGAGGGATGGGAGAGAATATACAAACCACTTTTGGATTAAATTTAATCAAACTATTATAAAAATCATTCATCCATTTTTGTGGAGTTAGACTCAACACCATGGATCCAATGATGCTAATAAAGTTCATGATCAAAAATTTAACCCAAGATCAGCCAGAAAAATTTAACCCAATATCAACCATGTTCAAATTAATCAAGAAATAAAAAGTAAGACCATAGAAAGATCATAAAAGGGCTCAAATGATTTTATAAATTTTTTGGTAATTTTTTAAAGTCAGAAACTATTTTTAAAATTAAAAGAAAGGGGTAAAATAAACCAAAAATGATAAAAAAAAATAACAAAGTCAGAAACAAAAACAAAATAAGGTCACCAATATTTGTCACAATATCATTGGATCATTCCATAATTTTTTCAGAATTTAAAAATACATAAAAGTATTTTTAAACATTTAAAACAATTAAAATAAAATGTAAATTTATAAAAAATAACAAAACAAAAAATTAAATTGTGAAAAAATAAAAATCAGAAAGAGAATAATCAAAAATATTTTTCATAATTTTTTCAGATTTTTTGGACTTAAAATGAATTTTCTTTGATTTTTTGAAGTTTAAAACAATTAAATATAAAAAATCAGAAAAGAAAATAAAAGTCAAAAATATGTGGACCATTGGTTGAGAGTCAAAACGCGTTAGTAATCAAATCTAAGGGTGTGCCATCATTGGTTGGAAGATGACACGTTGGTCATCTTAAACCTCCAGCCAACGTGAATTGCAAGTCTCTTTAACTGTAAAATCAGAAGCTCGGACCTATGCCATTCGCTTCGTCTCTTCAAGACGAAGACAACCACACCCTCGCGCCAAATTTAATTAATTTGTAGCTCAAGCAATTTGGAAGGAAAGTTTTGAAAAGGGATTTGAAATTTCATGGTCAAAACATGTTTCCAGTAAAAAGCAAGTGTTGCAACTAGAACCATGGCAATGAGAGAATCACAATGATATCAAAGTTTTGAAGAATTGCTGAAGGAATCTACCTATTGAAGTTGAGTTGCAGAGCTCTGAAACTGGACTTCTATGGAGCAATATAGGGCACGATTCTTGAATGTAATTATATGGTTCGCTTCAGGTAATATAAAGGAAGGTGAATTGATGAAAAAATTGGATTGAAAAGAGCTTGTATATGGATTTCGAAGTTGTTGAATTCTGATTTATGGAACAAGTTTGGCAGGGTGATTCTGGCTATCCAAGCTTGAGAAAATGAATGGGATAGTTCATGTATTTATAGGAGAAGCAAATGGGATCAAAAGGAAGAGTGAATGATGCATTTTGGAGGGAATTCGTCCAAACCTGATGCACGAGTGAAGTATGATATTCATTTCACCAAAACTCATTCAATCCTTGCGTTTTGAGGTGATAAACACTTCTTGCAAGTTTGTTAATCAAGTTTAAATCAAAAATGCGTGTAAATCTTGTGATTAGAGGCCACATTATGGATTTCCAAATTCTGACTTGGTGAGAAATTCAGTTCCAAGTTACCAATTTCAAAACAATGGCATTTTCAACTCAAGGGGTCTTAGGGCATAATTCTTGATGCTTCAGAAAAATGAGGTTACAAGCTTTGCAATGGAAAAATAATGGAATCAAATAGATGCTTGAGCTGAAAGTTGTGTTGAGTCAAAGTTGGAGAAAAATGTTGACTTTCCATACTTAGAAATATTTCAAATTTTTCTTCAAAAGGGACCTATAATGTCTTGCATCCAAACATAACCTTCCACTTGGAATTTGCTCTTGACCAAAAAAGATGGCATGAATTAGATCTCTTGAATGACATTTTGGGACTTGAACCATTCAAAACATCCAAAAATTGAGAGAGTTATAAATTGTTGAAGTTGGCAAAAAATCATGAAATGACCTATAATCTTTTGTATCCTTAAGGCAATTTCCATCCATTTTCTCACTTTGCACATAAAAGAAGGCATAAAGTTAACATCTTCAAGATCATTATGGAAAATAATGGGCTCAAGGTGATAAAAATTGACCAAGTTATGATCATTTGAAGTCACACATGGAAAATTAGGGATTCATCTAGAGGACTTGTAATCTTTCTTCCTCATCAAGTTTCTTCCACATGAAAACTCCTTGGAACTTTTGAAGTGATTTTTTAATAACCCTTTGAAGAGAATGATGTGTTTGGAATCACTCAAAAATACCAAAAGATGAGCAAGATATACTCCTTTGAAGTTCAAAACCCTAACTCCTAGATCAAGAAAATGCTTGGAGCAACCTTGACAATTTTGAACCACCTTCTTGTACCAACACCCTTGATTTGTAAATGGAAGTTGTTGAGGATGAAAAATTAGAATTCATAGCCACCAAAACCACTTCCATATCTTGAGAATTTAGAGAAATATGCACTTGTGATCAATGGGAACAAGGCCTTGTACAAGCATGACAACTCCTTTAATCAACCCCTTGTACTTTTTGAATCAATCTTGATAACTTGTAAATGTAATGAACCAAAATAACCTTGTCATGCCATCCCTTCCAAAAATCTTCAATGGTGAGGTTTGAACTTCTCAAGCTTCATTGACTAAGTCGTGGAAATAAACTCATGAACCCATGGATCAACTTGATAAGCCTTATTGCCTTTACCTACATTGTTGACAAGTAAGACAAACCAACATTGCATTTTATTAATTAAAATGAAAGTCAAAACAAAACATGAATGATTACACAAGAAAAACAAGTCAAGGTGCTTGGTGATTCCTCAAAGAGAAAAGCTAAAGATAGAGAGGAGAACCAAAAGGCCTAATGTGATCTTGTTGTGATTGAATCAACATGGTATGATGAAGGGATCTTAGGGGGAAAAATTGGGGTACAACAGCTGCCCTTATTTAAGTTTCTTCTATCCGGAGATACGAAGGTTAAAAATCTTCGTGTCGACGCGATCGAAGATACTTAAGCATAAAACAAACCCTATTTTTGGCCCTAAGATGCCATGCAATGCTTATGAATATGAGTGCACATGGACAAATCCAATGGGACGCAAAACACCAATGGGGATGTAACAAAAGATAAAGAAACAAGAGAGCGACCCAACCTGGAAAATAAATCACTGGTGGATCAAAAGACCCGACTCAGAGAGGATGGTAAAATGGTCAAAGGATACACCAACTCCTATTGGAGGTAAAGCTACCAAAATTCACTGAAGGTAGAAGGAAAAGAAATAACAACACCGATGTTCACTGACGGTGAGCTACCAACATTCACTGAAGGTAGAAGGAAAAGAAATATCATAACATCGTCGTTTACTGATGATGAACTACCAACATTCACTGAGGGTAGCAAAAAGAAACCAATCATCGACGTTCACTGCCAATGACCTACCAACTTTCACTGAAGGTAGAAAGAGAATATATCATAGCATCGCTGTTCACTAACGATGAACTACCAACATTCACTGAAGGTAGCAAAAAGATAACAAACACCAAATTCTTCTTTAACCAAGTCACTCTGCTTGGAAAGGGTAATATGTAAGCTGTCTCAAATAAAGAGACTTCCACTTGCAAAGATTTCACAACGAGTTGTTTCTGCAAATTTAAAAGTCTTGCCATCCACTAGGGTAAACTGACGACGGACTGCAATGTCCACTCATAGAGGAGATAACAAAAAAAAGTTATGTCAACTTTTACAAGGAAGCACAAGTTGCTCAAATAAAGAGACCTGCTACTTGTTGTCATGGAGGATTGTAAAAAGAGATGTCTTTCTGGGGATAGAAATATGGCTTCTTGGGGAAAGAAATATGACTTCCTGGGGAAAGAAATATGAATTCCTGGGGAGATTCCACAATATTCCTGTTGGGGAGATAAAGTCTTCTCGTGCAAAATAAATGCACAAACCGAAACTCGAAGCTTTCAGAAATCCAAAGTAAATAATATTGTTGTGGAACCACATATTCAACCAGAAATAAACTGGAATGAAACAGTCGATCAAAATACGTCCTTTGAGAAATAAACTCAAAAGGAAAAACCAAATTCATCCAAACAAGGAGCTGTACAAGAAGGCTAAAGAAAAAATCGTCCACGAGGGATAACTCAGTGGGGAAATGGAAAGAATATATGCTTTCTGCTTAAGGCCAACACTCTATTGAAGAGAGGACAACGTAACTCTGCAAAACAGGGTGATATGTCAACAAAAATATTAAAAAATGTCAATGAACAAAGATTTGCCAATTTTAGCTATGCATGATGTATGTATGAATGTATGAGTGTTATCGTGCATATGTTGACAAAACAGATATATAACACTGGGAATAACCATGCAAAACCAACTCTGGCCCCAAACAACACTTGGCTAAACCACATCCAAGATGATCATTCCAAGAAAAAGTAAATGCCAACTGAGGAGACAAAACCTACTGCCTGTTTTAGCTTTATTGGGGAGAAACACAATCCATAAATAAACAAAACAAAGTGACAGAATAGTACAGATACAAGGATAGAACATCCTTCTTCAGGCTTCACCGGGGAAACAAACATTTTCAAAAGTAACACTTCTACTGGGGATTGCAAAACCAACCTCAAGTAAAGCAGATGGACACCAAATCATCAAAACATTCACTGGGGAATTCAGGCCTACTTCATTAGGGAGGTTAACACCACATCCTCAAAGGGAAAACCACAATACGTTTATCACTAGAGAAACTAGGGACCTTTATTCTTCAAGAGTGATTATGGTACCAACTTCTCGGGAAAAAGAACTTCAATTAGACCGAACAAAAACTTCACTGGAGAAATCTTGGATTGAAACTTCACATCATAAAAATTCAGAAAAGAGGAGAAATGAATCCAAACTTGACCGAGGATGCCGGAGTCACGAACCCAATACAGTGAATCATCCTGAGTAAACCTTCCCGAGGGGAACAAAAACCTCTTAAAAGAAACTAGAGTTTGTCCATTCCTAGGATCACCATTTTGTTGTTGTTACTGTTTTTTCTTTTTCTTTTTCGCATCACAAATTCTAAAGTAAAAGAAAATTGTAAATTCTTTTTGAAAAATTGATTTTGTTATCTAATCTTTTTGCTTTGAAAGTTACTATCAATAATAAATGGAGTCTATGAAAGCTAAATAAAATAAGGAATATGAAGAATTGGGTAACAACTCAAACTTTATTAATAGAATGGTAGTCTGCGAATGGCGAGACTGCATAGATTATTACAAAGTTTGGAAAATGGTAATATATAATGGAAAAGATACATTGAGATACAATGACCACTATCCCCTCTAAATCCTTTTGAAATCCTGAGCAGTAACTTCTGTTGAAGTGTGATGAGAATCCGAGAAGATTGTTGCTCCAATGATCAAGTCGTGTATGATGTAGTTACTTGCCAAGAAAGTCCCTAACTTTTTCTTAAGCTGCCCTTGCGGGTTTTCAGCTTAGCGTGAAATTTATTCTGTTTATGTCTCTAATTTTTGCCTAGACCTCCCTTTCGGGTTTTCGGCCTACCGAGACGATCTTTTTTGCCTAAGCCTCCCTTTCAGGTTTTCAACTTAGCGAGTTGTTCTTTTATTTCTTTAGGAGAAGTATTTCTTGACTGCATCAGCATTCATGGGACGTGGGAACTCCTCGCCATCCATAGTTTCAAGAATTAATGCACTGCCAGAGAAGGCTTTCTTGAAAACATATGGGCCTTCAAAGTTGGGAGTCCACTTTCCCCTAGAATCAGTGTTGAAAGACATGATCTTCCTGAGAACGAGGTCGCCTTCTCTGAATTCACGAGGTTTGACCTTCTTATCAAAAGCCTTCTTCATCCTTTTCTGATATAACTGGCCATGACACAAAGTCGTCATCCTCTTCTCCTCAATCAAATTCAGTTGGTCAAACCGGTTTTGGACCCATTCAGCCTCTGACAACATGGTTTCCATTATCACACGCAAAGAGGGAATCTCAACCTTAATTGGGAGCACAACTTCCATTCCATACACCAGGGAGAATGGGGTTGCTCCTGTTGAAGTGCGGACAAATGTTTGATATCCATGCAGAGCAAAAGGGAGCATTTCATGCCAATCCTTATAAGTAACAACCATTTTCTGGATACTTTTCTTGATATTCTTATTAGAAGCTTCAACAGTCCCATTCATCTTTGGCCTATATGGAGATGAATTTTGATGGACAATATTGAATTCTTCGCACAGTTCTGTCATAATTTTATTGTTCAAATTCGAGCCATTGTCGGTGATAATCCTGCTCGGCACACCATACCGACATATAACATTTTTCTTGATGAAACGCACAACCACCTGCTTTGTAACATTGGCATATGAAGCAGCCTCCACCCATTTGGTGAAGTAATCAATTGCTACCAAGATGAAACGGTGTCCATTCGAAGCTTTGGATTCTATTATCCCTATCATGTCAATACCCCAAGTAAGAGCAGGCTTTTCAAAAATGTACTTGATTGGATCCATTTTGGAGATCAACCAAGTAGTGTGATTCAACATGTACTACCGTAAACTCTTTGCCGCCCATGCCAAAGCACAACATGTCTTTTCCAGCATGGAATACTGCGACTCACAATCAGTGAATTTTTTACTGAGATGATAAATGGCGTAGTCTCTCTTTTCCGTTTCATCCTGTCTTCCCAGAATACAACCCATGGATTTATCTAACACTGTCAGATACATAACCAACGGTCTTCCTTCGACAGGAGGGAGCAAGATAGAAGGTTCAAGTAGATATTCTTTAATACTTTCTAATGCCCTTTGGAAGTCATCCGTCCACACACAACCTTGATCTTTCTTTAATAACTTAAAGATTGGTTCACATGTTGCAGTCATGTAGGAAATGAATCTGGAAATATAATTCAAACGCCCGAGGAAACGTATGACTTGCTTTTCAGTTCTTGGCGCTGTCATCTCTTGAATTGCTTTAACTTTATCAGGGTCAACTTCAATTCCTTTCTGGCTAACAATGAAACCCAATAATTTCCCTGATCGAACACCGAAGGTGCATTTATTTAGATTCAAGCGGAGACGATACTTCCTCAAATGCTGAAACAACTTCAACAAATCTTCTACATGCCCTTCTTCGGTATAGGATTTGGAAATCATATCATCAACATATACTTCGATTTCCTTGTGCATCAGATCATGGAATAAGGTTGTCATAGCCCTCTAGTACGTTGCACCAGCGTTCTTCAACCCGAAGGGCATCACTCTATAACAGAATGTTCCCCAGGGTGTGATAAATGTTGTTTTTTCCATGTCCTCAGGCGCCATTCTTATTTGATTATACCCAGAAAATCCGTCCATGAACGAGAATATTTTGAATTTTGCTGTGCTATCCACTAACATATCAATGTGTGGCAATGGAAAATCATCTTTTGGACTAGCTTTATTTAGATCTCTGTAATCTACGCACATGCGGACTTTTCCGTCTTTTTTCGGTAGTGGGACAATATTGGCAATCCATTGAGGATACACTGACGTCACAAGAAAACCAACATTAACCTTCTTTAGAACCTCCTCTTTGATTTTCACTGCCATATCTGGGTGAGTTCTTCTCAACTTTTGTTTAATTGGCGGACACTCTGGCTTCAACGGAAAATGGTGCTCTACAATATCTGTATCTAGACCAGGCATATCTTGGTAAGACCAAGCAAAAATATCCACATACTCTTTCAACAGCTCAATCAACCTGCTCTTCACACTAGGATGCAACAATGCTCTAATCTTGACTTCCTTCGGATCTTCTTCTGAACCCAAATTGATCACTTCCAATGGCTCTTTATATGGCTGAATGGTATTTTCCTCGTGCTCAAGCAACCGTGAGACCTCTTCTGGAATCTCATCATAATCTTCTTCTTCATCCCCATACACAGGACATTCAAAGTTGGGAGAGGGTGCAGGGTCATTGTATTCAACGGGTTTTTTAATTAATATGCACATATGATTTATGATTGCTTTTAGAAACTGACACATATAACAAGTGATCATGCATATTGAATTTCAGTTATTATTTATTTTGAAAGGTTTTTTTTATTACCATTTTCCAAGAAAAAGAAGAAAATAAAGACACAATTTGGGAAACAAAGACAACTTTTATTATTAATTTTAAAAGTCACAACAAACAGATAAGCCCTACAACATTAATACTTCCACCTTGGGAAGGGGGAAAGCTTTTTCAAAAATATTTACAAAACAAATTACTTTGAAACATGTATGCCAGAGGGAACATCAATGGTGATCCAGTTCTGAACCCTAACTCTGTGCGTCATATAATTTGGTCTTTCCTGCTCTGCTTCATCTTCTACAATGGCATTAATATTGGAAACAGTTGGATGAAGATAACCCCCGCTACGGAAGATGTCTTGATACTTGCTCGCAGCAGACCTCCGCTTCATGACCTTACCTTTGCCATTCTTCAAAGAGAACCACAAGCCAGCTCTGTTCTTGTTCACAGGTGGATCCACAATTTGTCCCCACACTTCACTATGACCCTTACACACAACCTGCTGCGCATCCTTAAGTGAAACCATGGAATTCTCATTTCCTCTTATATTGTCAATGGATAAGGCTTGGAACTAGGTTCCAACAGCAGCTTCATCCGCCTCCACAGTGCTGAAAGAGGACAAATGAGATATCAATAATGCATGTTCCCCATTTATGATCACTACTTTCCCTTCACGTACAAACTTCAGTTTCTGGTGTAAAGTTGAAGTGACAGCCCCTGCTTCATGTATCCACGGCCTTCCTAGCAAACAGCTATAAGCGGGCACAATATCCATGACATGGAAAGTTATCTGAAACAAATGTGGTCCTATATGAATAAGCAAGTCCACTTCACCAATAACAGATTTCCTTGATCAATCAAACGCTTTCACAATGATGCCACTCTAGCACATAGGTGTTCCTTCATATTTCAACTTCATAAGCGTACTCCTCAGTATAACATTCAACGCGGATCCATTATCAATCAACACATTAGATAGTGAATCATTCTTGCAGTTCATAAAGATGTGGAGGGCCAGGTTGTGATTCCTTCCTTCATCTGGTAATTCATCATCGCAGAAACTCAAGTTGTTACATGATGTAATGTTCCCTATTACACTGCTGAATTGGTCTATTGTCATATCACTCTCCACAAAAGCTTGGTCCAGTACCCTCATCAAGGATTCTCTGTGAGCAGAGGAGTTCATCAATAACGCCAAGATAAATATTTTTGAAGGAGTCTGCAGTAGCTGATCTAAAATTCTGTAGTCGGTCATCTTGATTATCTTCAAAATATCATCCACTTCTTTCTCTAACGCAGCCGCACTAGTCTCACTCGTAGCCTTCTTGGGTTCAACATTATCAACAATCTTCTTTCCATCATTAACATCTCTTCGAACAACTGGTGCAAACACACGACCGTTGCGGGTCACCCTTCTACTTTCAGCGATATTCCCAACATCAGGCATTGGTTGGATGGGAACTTCCACTCCATCCTCGAAGATTGTAGCGTTGTATTTGTAAGGCACAACCTTATCTAACTTGTAGGGGATATGACCCGGAAAAATAATCACCAATGGGGTAACAACTGGCTTGCTATAATACTCAACTTCAAGATGGGCAGGTTCCCCAAAACAAGGTACAATGACGTTTACCCCTTCTTCAACAAAATCAGTCATTATTGAACCATTTCTGGAAAACAAATCCTCATCTGAGGAGAAATACTCATCTACAGAGGCATACTCTTCATCCGACTCTTCTTCCATCAAACAAACCTCAACCATATCAACTTCATTGTAATCATCCCTTAGACTTGTAACCTTGATAATTCTGTTATCTAACAACAGCTGAGCACCCTTCTTCACGATTGAACATCCTCAGGAATCTCGACAGCAAACTCGGCAAGATCCATATTGGTGTTCCACCTGACCAGCCATATGGCAGAAGGTAGCATGTAATTGCACAAGGTCCTCATTCATATACTCTACATCAAAAATTTTGAATTCTCCAGGACATCTAGAAACCATATTCACCTCCTCTTCATACTCTACCCTAGGCCTGATTATGTGGATTAGGCCCTCATCCATCATCTCTTGTAAATAAGCCCTTATCTTATCGCAACCTTGTATGTCTGTACTGCAAATAGCACAGCCAGAATGGTCATGCGTATAGTAGCTAAATTCACAAAGGTTTGCATGCATCTTCACCAAATCTCCTCTAACCAGATTAATATCAAAAATCCGGAAGTCTCCTGGACATCCGGCCACCATATTCACAGCCTTTACTCCCCCATGCTTGGATAGAGGATTGTCTTTCACATTAGGTCCCACATCCTTGAAAGATAGAATACCAGACTTCACCAATTTCTGCACCTCAGTCTTCAAAGGATAACAATTCTTAACATTATGCCCTGGTGCTCCCTGATGAAAAGCACATGTTTGGTCTGCTTTGTAATAGCAAGGCAATGGTGATGGTATGGCGGGAGGTGGTCGGGTCTGAACCAGCTTCTTCTGAATCAATGCCGGTAGTAACTCTATATAACTCATAGGAATAAGGTCATAACTCTCCCTTCTCTGACTATACCCTTTATTCCCCTATTGGGACGGTCTCTGATAAGCAACGGTAGTTGGAGCTGCACCCATAACTGGAGTAACTGAGGCGACTTGCTGATGATGCTGATAATTCCTTCTAGGAGTATTAACCCTTCTCTCTTGCATAAGAACATTTGCATCCCCTTCCTTCTTCTTGGTAAAACCATAAGATGGTTTCTTCACACCTCCAGAACTTTCATTCCTTGTTAAATGGCCCTCTCTTACAGCCCCTTCTAAGCGGATACCCATTCCTACCATTTCAGTAAAGTCACTTGGCACACTTGCTACCATCCTCTCGTAGTAGAAAGCACCCAGCGTTTTCAAAAAAATCTTAGTCATCTCCTTCTCTTCCATGGGAGGAATCACTTGGGCGGCTACCTCACGCCATCTCTGTGCATATTCTTTGAACGATTCCCTGTCTTTCTGAACCATGTCCCTGAGTTGATCATGGTCAGGCGACATGTCCATGTTGTACTTGTATTGTTTGATGAATGCTTCTCCCAAATCATTGAAAGTATGAATATTGGTGCTGTCCAAACTCATATACCACTTCAGCGCAGCACCGATCAAACTATCCTGAAAAAAGTAAATCAGCAGACGCTGATCATCAGTATGGGTAGACATTCTCCTTACGTACATCACCAGATGAGCACGAGGGCAAGTGTTTCCCTTGTACTTCTCAAACTCCGGGACCTTAAACTTAGTAGGTATCTTAACATTCGGGACCAAGCATAACTCATTCACATTCTGCCCAAATAGTTCTTTTCCCCTGAGGGCCTTCATCTCTCTTTGCATCTTGTCAAACTGCTCTTGAAAATGATTCATTTTGTCACAAAGACCCAAGTCTTCACTCGGTGAAGGGAAAGGACGACACACATCATCATTAACAAACGGAACCATATTCACCAAAGGAGGCGCAACAGGAGCAGCATGCACCACAGGAGGTGCCGAAGTAAGAATAGTCTGAACAATCGGAGTATCTTGAGGACCAAGGCTGAAACCTTCAGGTGCAAAATTCTCTGGCATTCTACATGGATAACCTTGAGGCATGCGATTTTGAACAACAGCTAGAGTAGCAGATACGGGAACAGTCGGAGCTTTAGTAGTTGCCCTTTTTGGTTGAGGTTGGACACTCGGTGGCTGATTCTGAGCAGCCACCAGAGCTTCCATCAGAGTAGTCAGATTGGCCATTTCGGCCTTCAAAGCAGAAACCTCCTCGCACAGCTCGCGATTCTCTTGTTCTAAGTTGTCCATCTTCTTTCTGAAATTAGCCCGAGTGTTGTAGTGGTGAGTCAGCTTGCTGAACGATGTAAAGAAGCTTGGTAAGACACCTGAATATGCATAACAAATGCAAGAAATATGTGCAATATGATGCATGATATGTAATTCACATGATTTTATTTTATTTAATATTTCAAGGGATTTAAATTTTATGGACATATTGCAAATATCAAAGTAATAACGCATTTGAAATACTAAACTTTATTATAACAACTCCAAAATGGATTACAAGTTTCAATGATCCCAAGTACAAGATAAAAATAAAATCTAAAACCCTGAGAAGTAAAACTGTTGGAGATCACTCTATACGCTGGCGCTTCCCCATGAGCCTGGCAATCTGAGCTTTCAACCTCTGGTTTTCTTCTGCATGTCTGATGGCAACCTCCTTCCAATCACCTGAATCAGGAAGTGAGGGATCAGCATCTGATTGAGTCTTAGGAGAAAATAAATCCCCTTTCCTCTCCATAGTCTCTATCGCTCGACTCTTAAAGATCTCAATTAAGTCGTCTTTCTCCTTCAAGTCTGCTCTATAGGAAATCTCTAAAGTTTGGCACTTATTCTTCCAAGTGTCCTTTTCCTGTTGCATCCTAACCAAATCAAGTTGCAGCTCTTCTAGATCATCTAATAAGAGAGGAGTGGTCTTCCCAAATAGATCAGGAATAGGTGTTTCCCGGGAATCCGGCGTCTTCAACTGAATAGCTCTCGTTTGGACCCACTGAAGATATGGCTCCAAAGGAACAACACCCCTAGGTCCTAAATCCTTCCTACTCTTCTTATGAATGTGACGCCAGGCCTTCGCAGTCTGCTCCCTAGCTTCCCTATGGTCTTCTCCTTCCTTCAGAAAGAAACTACTCAAATAAATACTATTTGTTTTATCCCTCATCGGATAACCAAGCTGTCGTCGTGCAAGAACAAGGTTTCATTTAATTCCTCCCTTTGTACCAAGAAGAGGTACATTGGGGAAACTACCACAACTGTCAATAATCTCTATATCCTGGTAAGCTCGATGATACCAATCAATATTCGAGTGAGTAAGTGCCATGATCTTAGGAGCCCAACGGGGTTCCTTCTTGACATCCCAAAAAGCATCAGACTGAGGCATATGAGAGATAAACCACCGGTACAACAGGGGCGTGCAACAGAAAATCATCCCCCCATGATAAGAATTTCGAAGATGAGTAGAGTAATAAGCATCACCCAACAAGGTAGGAACTGGGTTTCCAATCATGAAGATCCTGATAGCATTAATGTCAATAAACTTGCCCACATTAGGAAATAAGAACAACCCGTAAGCAAGTAGAGCAAAGATGGCCTCAAAAGCGACTGTACTCCTTATCCTGGAAAAGTAACAAATTTTCTCCAATAAGAACTGAGCTGGTAATCCTATAATCCCTCCTTTAGTAGTCATATGGGCTTCCACCTCAGACTTCCCCAGATGAATCAAATCATCAATCTCATGTGGTTTTGGCTCACCATCCAAACCAGTAAAAGGAACACGATCGGTAATAGGTAATTCCAACAGATAAGAATATTCCTCCAGTGTAGGCATCAACTGATAGTCGGGAAAAGTAAAGCAATGATACATCATATCATAGAATTGGACCAAGGTCGAGAGAATACCCTCCTTGATCTTCAGCTTCATGAGAGGAATAATGGATCCATACTTCTTCCAAAAGTATGCAGAACACTTGATCTCGGGAATTAGACTGATCAACTCATCTATCTTGGGATCCTTGAAACTGTACTTCCCGGTCTTTCTCTTTCCAGAATCCATGGTTAAAAAGTACCTGAGATATTCACAAATGGTCAACTTTTAAATCCCTTGAAATAAGATTTCTTCAAAAGATGCTTATGAGTGCATGGATACATGATGCAGCAATCACACACAAGATCACCCATATAGGGTCCATAGGTTCAACATCACGAGCATGAGGTCGAAGGTACTACCCATAAGGTATGGGTCTAAAAGTTATCACCTGCCAAACAAGGTTCTAAAGGTTCCCAGAGTCTACATCCTTCCTTCAGATATTACCAACTTCCCGATTAACTCGGTAATTAGTAATATTCTCAAGAAAAACTCGTCTGAGCATAGTATCGCATGACAACTATTTCCGGATTACTCCGTCATAGATTTCACACTACACCTAAAAGGCTAAGATGGGTTTGGTATTCTACGGTCCTCAGCTTCAGCAGGCTCCCAAGTCAAAAGCAGTACGTCTTCCCGATTACTCGATAAACGACACTACAGTCAAAGGGGCCTCCACTGAATGGGGGATCTCATGCCTCCTTTTTTTGGGATTACTCCCTCAAAGTTAACATGACTATACCGCCCGTCCTATCTTAAAGTTTGCCCAAGTCCGGGTATATGACTTATGAGTAATCACCAAGCACCCTGAAAACTAGGAAAATCCAGACAAACATATATACAACATATAACACAAAAACAATAATAACACATATACAGATATAAACAAAGATAGGCTCAACCCATTTAAGGATGGACCAGCAAGAGGTCAATCTTTCCCCAGTGAAATCGCCATTTTTATATAGTGGTAGAAATGTTTAAGACTAAGCCATTGGATTGACTAGACTTATACAAATCAAAATAAAAATCTCCACCACGCTTTATTGTTTCCAAAGGAATGAGAAAAGAGCGAGTAACCAAAAAATAGGGGGAAAGATTCAAGGTAAGGGGGTTGGTTATGCAAAGGGAAGGTATTGGCACCCTAAAAATCTACGGTACTCCGCAGGAACCTCTTTGAAAAATCTGTATATTTTGGCTATAAAAAATGTTGTATAAAAATGGATGGTGGAGATGAGAAAAGAAATATATTTTTTATGATTTTTGCACCCGATGTGGTTGCGAACCTTTAGTGCCTACGTGCCACCTTTTCGTGCAATAGGGGATCAGGGTACACGTAGTTCCTCTTTTAAATTTAAAAAAAAAAACATAAATGTGTTGGTTAATTTTATGAGATGAAACATCATCGTCATTATCCGTGTGGAAAACATACCTACTACCCACAATCATGAGAAAGGAGAATTTGCATCATCTCAAAGTGGAGGATATGGCTTGAATTTTAAAATCAACAATGCCCCACTCAACACCCAAGTGGAAAATATATCTCTTCACTACATATTGTATAAGTATAGTTGTTTGCATCACTACAAGGATTGACAAGAGTTCAATCTTTTGAGAATAGTTTAAAGATAAACGCCAAAGTGGCAAAATGGTTTGAAATGAGAGTGATTGAATTTTTAGTCTTCTCACAAAAAAATGTCAAAGTATTATTAAGTTTATTGAAGTTTATTTATGAAAGTGTTTGAAAATGCATGGACCTAAGTCCAAGTTTATTATGAAAGTGGCTCAAGTTTAAAACAAGAAGAGTTTTCAAAAGGAGGGAGAGGATTTTTGAAATTAAAGAAGATGGGAGGAGAAGAAGAGGCTATCCTAAAGCATAAGGTAAAAGTTAGGGATAACAACCATCTAACCAACAAGAAGCCAATACTTGACACTATGAGCCAAAATAGAATTCTCATTCTTTGGATTGAAACCAAACAAGCAATGATACTGGACCTCTTGAGAAAACTAAACTTCAAGTGTATTAAGTCTTCATAAAAATTGGGCAGAGTAACAGCTGTATACGGGTGAATTCCAGATTACAAACAAAGGGTGTAATCACAATAACCTGCACACAAAACAAACAAACAACCCAATGTCTTGAGGTAAACCTCAAGAGCTCCAGACAAAATAATCAGATAACATCACATGGTCTCCAATCATAGGCCAAGGTTTCTAATCCTAAGTCCAAAAAGTCCAATGCTCCATAATGCCAAGGATAGTAACCAAATAGTCCAACTATCATTAAATATTTTTAGGGTTTATTTTGATTATTAGGTGTTTTGAAAAATAAAAGTAAAGCTCAAGTGAGCAAAGATAAAAATGACAAGAAAGTAAATACTCAAATGAGCAAAGATGAAAATGACATGAAATGTAAATGCTAAAAGTAAATAGTGCATAAAAATAAAAGGGGCATATAAAAGAATAAAGGATAAAGTCAATTATTAGTGATTAGTGGTTAGTTGGATGATCATCTTGAAACTTGCATTTGGAACTCATTAGAGGATTGGTAGAACCAAAACCTCCACACAACAAGTTGCATTTTCTTTTTGTCAAGTATATCATCTATTTGGAATCCTTATGAGTACCATTTAATGATCAACGATGTTTAAGTAATCCACGTTGACCAAAGGTGTTGTAGATCCATTAGAGGATTGGTAGAACCAAAGCCTCCACACAATAAATCTCAAGGTTATTGGATCAAAGAGATCAAATTAACATACTTGGGCTTGCAAATATAAGTTTGGCCCATGAATGATCATTTATTCGAATTGGAATAAAATTTAGCGCTATGTTAAGCAATCGTAAGTGGACTTATATAGTAGTCAGACCTATTTTGAGGCCGGTCAATAACAATCTATGCACCATTTGTTTTGAGACATGATATAGAGATCATGCTCCAACAACATTTAGTGCAATAAGAAGGGGATGAGATGAAGAGGGATGGGAGAGAATATACAAACCACTTTTGGATTAAATTTAATCAAACTATTATTAAAATCATTCATCCATTTTTGTGGAGTTAGACTCAACACCATGGATTCAATGATGTTAATAAAGATCATGATAAAAAATTTAACCCAAGATCAGCCAGAAAATAGTCACAAAATAATATTACATTTTAATATATACAAAAGGTTTAAAAATAACGTTTAAAAATATAAATAAAAGAGAAAAATATCAACTATGTTCAAATTAATCAAGAAATAAAAAGTAAGACCATAGAAAGATCAGAAAAGGGCTCAAATGATTTTATAAATTTTTTGGTAATTTTTTTAAGTCAGAAACTATTTTTAAAATTAAAAGAAAAGGGTAAAATAAATCAAAATTGATAAAAAGTAACAAAGTCAGAAACAAAAATAAAATAAGGTCACCAATATTTTTCACAATATCATTGGATCATTCCATAATTTTTTCAGAATTTAAAAATGCATAAAAGTATTTTTAAACATTTAAAACAATTTAAATAAAGTGTAAATTTATAAAAAATACCAAAACAAAAAATTAAATTGTGAAAAAATAAAAATCAGAAAGAGAATAATCAAAAATATTTTTCATAATTTTTTTAGATTTTTTGGACTTAAAATGAATTTTTCATGATTTTTTGAAGTTTAAAACAATTAAATATAAAAAATCAGAAAAGAAAATAAAAGTCAAAAATATGTGGACCATTGGATGAGAGTCAAAACGTGTTAGTAATCAAATCCAAGGGATCTGGCGCGCTGTGCATATCACGGTCATTAGTGAATAAAGCACTGAATCAATTATTAAATCAGAATTCAAAAATAACAAGTGGCGTGCCATCATTGGTTGGAAGATGAAACGTTGGTCATCTTCAACCTCTAGCCAACGTGAATTACAGGTCTCTCAAACTGTAAAATCAGAAGCTCAAACCTATGCCATTCGCTTCGTTTCTTCAAGACGAAGACAACCACACCCTCGCGCCAAATTTATATAAATTGTAGCTCAAGCAATTTGGAAAGAAAGTTTTGAAAAGGGATTTGAAATTTCATGGTCAAAACGTGTTTCCAGTAAAAATCAAGTGTTGCGACTAGAACCAGGGCAATGAGAGCATCACAATGATATCAAAGTTCTGAAGAATTGGTGAAGGAATCTACTTATTGAAGTTGAGTTGCAGAGCTCTGAAACTGGACTTCTATGGAGCAATATATGGCACGATTCTTGAATGTAATTATATGGTTAGCTTCAGGAAAGATCAAGGAAGGTGAATTGATGAAAAAATTGGATTGAAAAAAGCTTGTATATGGATTTCGAAGTTGCTGAATTCTGAGTTATGGAACAAGTTTGGCAGGGTGATTCTGGCTATCCAAGCTTGAGAAAATGAATGGGATAGTTCATGTATTTATAGGAGAAGCAAATGGGATCAAAAGGAAGAGTGAATGATGCATTTTAGAGGGAATTCGTGCAAACTTGATGCACGAGTGAAGTGTGATCTTCTTTTCACCAAAACTCATCCAATCCTTTCATTTTGAGGTGCTAAACACTTCTGGCAAGTTTTTTAATCAAGTTAAAATCAAAAACGCGTGTAAATCTTGTGATTAGAGGCCACATTATGGATTTCAAAATTCTGACTTGGTGAGAAATTCAGTTCCAAGTTACCAATTTCAAAACAATGGCATTTTCAACTCAAGGGGTCTTAGGGCATGATTCTTGATGCTTCAGAAAGATGAGGTTACAAGCTTTGCAATGGAAAAATAATGGAATCAAATGGATGCTTGAGCTGAAAGTTGTGTTGAGTCAAAGTTGGAGAAAAAATGTTGACTTTCCATACTTAGAAATATTTCCAATTTTTCTTCAAAAGTGACCTATAATGTCTTGCATCCAAATATAGCCTTCCACTTGGAATTTGCTCTTGACCAAAAAACATGGCATGAAGTAGATATCTTGAATGACCTTTTGGGACTTGAACCATTCACAATCTCCAAAAATTAAGAGAGTTATGAATTGTTGAAGTTGGCAAAAAATCATGAAATGACCTATAATCTTTTGTATTCTTAAGGCAATTTCCATCCATTTTATCACCTTGCACATAAAAGAAGGCATAAAGTTCACATCTTCAAGATCATTATGAAAAAGAATAGGCTCAAGGTGATAAAAATTGACCAAGTTATGATCATTTGAAGTCACACATGGAAAATTAGGGATTCATCTGGAGGACTTGTAATCTTTCTTCCTCATCAAGTTTCTTCCACATGAAAACTCCTTGGAACTTTTAAAGTGATTTGTTAATAACCCTTTTAAGAGAATTATGTCTTTGGAATCACTCAAAAATACCAAAATATGAGCAAGATATACTCCTTCAAAGTTCAAAACCCTAACTCCTAGATCAAGAAAATGCTTGGAGGAACCTTGACAATTTTGAACCACCTTCTTATACAAACACCCTTGCTTTGTAAATGGAAGTTGTTGAGGATGAAAAATGAGAATTCATAGCCACCAAAAACACTTCCATATCTTGATAATTTAGAGAAATATGCACTTGTGATCAATGGGAACAAGGCCTTGTCCAAGCATGACAAATCCTTTAATCAACCCCTTGTACTTTTTGAATCAATCTTGATAACTTAGAAATGTAATGAACCAAAATAACCTTGCCATGCCATCCCTTCGAAAACAACTTCAATGGTGAGGTTTGAACTTCTCAAGCTTCATTGACTAAGTCATGGAAATAAACTCATGAACCCATGGATCAACTTACTAAGACTTATTGCCTTTACCTTCATTGTTGACAAGTAAGACAAACCAACATTGAGTTTTATTAATTAAAAGGAAAGCCAAAACAAAACATGAATGATTACACAAGAAAAACAAGTCAAGGTGCTTGGTGATTCCTCAAAGAGAAAATCTAAAGATAGGGAGGAGAACCAAAAGCCCTAATGTGATCTTGTTGTGATTGAATCAACATGGTATGATGAAGGGTCCTTAGGGGCAAAAATTAGGGTACAACAACTGGTGCAAAGGTTTTTGTATAGTCTATACCTTTTTGTTGACTATAAAGTTGTGCAACCAATCGTGTTTTGTTTATGACCACTTCTCCTTTCTCATTGATCTTGTTTTTGAACACCCATTTGGTTCCAATAACATGGACACATTTAGGTTTCTGAACAAGATCCCATACGTCATTCTTTGAGAATTGGTTCATTTCTTCCTCTATATCCAGAATCTAATCCTTATCTAGAAGGGCTTCCTCAATTTATGTAGGTTCTATTAAGGAGACTAAACCCATAAGCACTTCATCAGAAGGTTTGAGAGCTGATCTTGTTCTGACTGGAGCATCTTTACTTCCAAGAATAAGATCTTCAGGATGAGAGGATGTGATCATGTTCTTCTTTGGTTGAGTTAGATTAGAAGGACTATCAACATTATCAGAAGGAGGAGCTTCTGATTCTTTATCTTCTTGAAACTCCTCCTTTAGTTCAGTGAATGTTATTGTCACATCTGCAAGCTTTTCATACAGCTTTGACTTTTCATGGTCAAGCTTATCATCAAATATGACATGAATTGATTCCTCCATAATTTTTTATTTTGTGTTATAGATTTTGAAGCCTTTAGAGTGTTCAGAGTATCCTAATAGCAGACACTTATGTGCTTTGGAATCAAACTTACCAAGATTCTCTTTAGTGTTTAACATATAACAAATACATCTGAATGGATAGAAGTAGGAAATGTTGGGCTTTCTATTCTTCCATAATTCATAAGGAGTCTTACACAAAATAGGTCTTATGGAGATTCTATTTTAAATATAGTATGATGTATTTACTACTTCTTCCCAGAAATGCTTAGCAATTTGAGTTTCTTGGATCATGGTGCGAGCCATTTCCTGCAAAGTTCTATTTTTCCTTTCTACATCCCCATTTTGTTTTGGTGTTCTAGGGAAAGAGAAATCATGTACTATGCCATTTGAATCAAAAACTTTTTCAAAATCTTTATTTTCAAAATTCTCCACCATGATCACTTCGAACTCTAACTATTCTGCAGCCTTTTTCATTTTGCACTTGGGAACAGAAGGAAGCAAATACAGAGTATGACTCATCCTTGTGTTTCAAAAATTTTACCCATGTCCACTTGCTGTAATCATAAACGATGACAAGTCCATATTTCTTACCATTGACAGAAACATTTTTCACTGGTCCAAATAAGTCAATGTGAAGAAATTCTAATGGCCTAGAAGTAGAAACAATCTTTTTAGCATTGAAAGAGGTTTTTGAAAATTTTCCTTTCTGACAAGCTTCACAAAGAGCATCTGAAGTATACTTCAGATTGGGCAAGCCTCTGACTAATCCAAGTTTATTTAGTTGAGACATTTTTCTCAAGCTAACATGAGCCAGATGTCGATGCCAGACCCAATTCTCTTCTTGAACAGTCATAAGACATTTTATATTTTGTTTTTTTTTCAAATATGATAATCGTATTTTGTAAGTATTGTTCTTCTTCTTGACATTGAACAGAACTAGCCATCCTTCCGACTAACAACTTTACAGGATTTTTGATTAAAGATGACGTCATAACCATTGTCACTAAGTTGACTGATTGACAATAAGTCATGCATCATACCCTCGACTAAAAGAGCATTATTAATAGAAGGAAATTTACCATTACGAATTGTTCTAGAGCCGATGATTTTTCCCTTCTAATTGCCTCTAAAACCAACAACACCTCCAGACTTAAGTTCTAAATCTTGGAACATATGCCTTTCTCCCGTCACGTGTCACGAGCATCCATTGTCCAGGTACCATGACTAGTGTTTCAATGGTGCCATTAAGGAGATTTATAATGTAGATTATCTGATCCTTAGGTACCCATTTTATGGGTCCTCTTTGTTATAAGTTCCATAGGTTCTGACCCCTTTGGATTTTCGTTCAACAAAATAATCATATGAAATTTGTGTATGATACTTTGGTTTAAAATTTTTCTTTTATGTCTTTCTTCATGCTATAGAAGTATCAGAACTTCCTTGTTCTGGACATTTCAAATATGTGCCAGCAGGCACGAAATGTTCAAAAAGAGGTTTATGTTTGACATTCAGAGTCTCATCAATTTTCTTTGACGGTCTTGAATACCCCAAGCCTCTGCTTGCATTTCAGCTAACACCATAGATCATTGAAGCCATTTTGCTTCTATATATGCTTTTAGCAAGGAAGTGTTGAAAATATCATCATATCTGATTACTTCTTCTATAACAGATATGTTAGAGAGAATATCTTCTTCTAATCTAGACACTGTACTTTTTAGAGCAGTGTTTGATTTTTGTAAAACAAATAGTTTTTCATTTAAAACAGAAATACTTTTCTCATCTATAGTTGTGTTCTCTGAAGTAGCCACAACACTCATTTTCAAGATTTTGTGTTTACTTAGAAGAGATTGATACCTTTTCATTAATTCAGTTAAGCCAATTTCAAGTTCAGAACGAGATAAATAAGAAAGTACCTCTTTGTCGTCATTAGAGTCTGAATCTTAATTAATTGCCAGTTCGTCTTATAATGTTGCTTCTCCCCTACTGGTCCTGGTCATGAATGCCATGTTTGCTTGTTCTTCATCAGAATCTTCATCTTCTGATTTTGAATCATTCCATGTTGCCATGAGACCCTTCTTAGCTTTGTAAGCCTTTTTAGCCTTTTTGTCTTTCTTAAGCTTTGGACAATCATTTTTGTAATGTCCAGGCTCGCTGCATTCAAAACAAGTTACTTCTTTTCCAGAAGCATTTTTCTGACCAGAAGTGGATTCACCTCTTCCATACGTCCTTCTTTGACCTCTGAACTTGCTTTGTCTGTTCTTCCAGATTTGACTTATTCTTCTGGATATTAAAGAGAGTTCATCCGCATCTGAATCTTCTTCTAATTCTTCTGATTCTTCCTTAGCTTGGTAAACCTTGTTTTTCCTAGAAGTAGACTTTAGAGCAACTGATTTTACCCTCTTCTGAGGTTCATCTTGTTCCAGCTCTATTTCATGGTTTCTTAAAGAGCTAATCAGCTCCTTAAGAGAGGTGTTGTTCAGATCCTTTGCCAATTTTAAGGCAGTTACCATTGGTCTCCATTTAACAAGCATACTTTTTATAATCTTTTTAGTATGATATGCGGTGGAGTATCCTTTGTTCAGAACCTTAAGTCCAGCCACAAGAGTCTGAAATCTTGAAAACATTATTTCCACAAATTCGTCGTCTTCCATCTTGAAGGCTTCATACTTTTGAATTAAGGCCAGAGCCTTTGTTTATTTTACATGTGTGTTGCCTTCATGTGTCATCTGAAGAGAATAAAAAATAGACTTTGCAGTCTCTCTATATGTGATTTTCTTATATTCATTATATGAGATAGCACTTAGAACAATGGTTCTTTCTTTGTAGTGATTTATGCATACTTTCTTTTGTGCTTTAGTCATTGCACTTATTGCAATCTTATGACCTTTATCATTTATTGGGTGAATGTAGACACCAACTACCAAGTCCCATAGATCCAAGTCATATGCTAGAAAGTAACTTTCTATTCTATCCTTCCAATAGTCAAATTTATCCCCATCAAACATAGGAGGTTTTGAACTATAGTGATCTTTATCATTATCCCTATTATCAACAGTGGAAGTAGATGTAGCCATTGGTTTTTCACATACACTAGATAGGTACTGGACATTGTTAAGTGTTGATAAAAATTTAAACTTTTTATCTTCTCAGAACCGGAGCTCTGATACCAATTGAAGGTGTGAAAAACTCAAGAAAGGGGAGGTTTGAATTGGGTTTTTAAAACAAAACTATTCTTTTAAAAATATTCCACTTTAAGGTAAAATGATTTTTCCTTCACTCTTGATAATAACAATAAGTAAGAATAGGAAGTAAAGAACAATATATGTTTATACTAGTTCACTTGAAAATTATCAAGCTAATCTAGTCCACCCGCGAAGGTGATTTCGCCTCACTCAATCGAGGACTTAATCCACTATAACCAAACTGATTACAATTTGCACAAGCTACCCGCAAGTGACTAACAACCTATAGACTCACAAGCCTTAGACTTCTTAAGGATTCAGACCTACCCGGTCCCTTAAGAAATATCAACTAATAATCAACCTGATTATTACTATGCAAAAGCAACCCGCAAGTGACTAACAACTTCTAAAACTCGCAAGCTCTAGACTTCTTAAGGATTTCGACCTACCTGGTCCCTTAAGGAATATAAAACAACAGTTTGAATACAAGTTTTGTTTACAAGATTATTGCTTCTAAAAAGTTGAGTATGTAAACTATTTTATGAACAGTGACTTAAAATGTGAAAGCAATAAGCAACGTTTGTGCGTGAATATTCAGTAGTTAGCCTTGCTTTCTTTCTTAGTATTAAAGAATTTATATAGCCTTTAACATAATGTATCCATTGAGGGATACTCTTGGAATTTCCAGAAACATTGGCAGCTCGAACAGTAAGTTGGGAGACAAGATCGTGCGACACGTCCGTCCTTTCATGGTAGTGGAATGAAACGTTGATTGTACCATGTACTATTTGTACCATGTTAATGTTATCTTCTTTCCTTCTGCACTTCAGAGGCTTCTGTGAGCATGAGTTTAGAAGCGAGAACATAACACCGGGTCATCAGAACTTCAAGTCTTCAGAGTCTTCAGAACTGTGTCTTTAGAGTCTTTAGCACTTGGTTATGAGAGCCTTTTCTTCGAACCTTGGGTCTTTAGAACTTCATGTCTTTAGAATCTTTAGACCTTCTATATTTTAGAGTCTTCAACACTTGGTCTTCAGAACCCCATATCTTTAGAACTTCATAAATAGAAACACAAGATTTCAGCATCTAGACTTCAGTAAAAACTTTGTCTTCAGATCTTCTAACTTTGTTTCTTTGGAACATGTTGTCTTTAGAAACGTGAGACTTTAGCATCTGGACATAAGTAATAACTTCTATCTTTGGATATTTTTATTGGTTTCCTTAGAACATGTTGTCTTTAGAAGCTTGAGTCTTCAGCATCTGGAAAACTTATGTCTTCAGATCTTTTGATTGGTTTCTTCAGACAAATATCAAAGTTTACACTTCAGAGCCTTCTAGAGTGTCTTGCTACTATTCAACAGAAATTGTGTAGCATAAAAGAAAAATCATTTCTCTTCAAATGTCTTGGCCACACCATCCATCAGAAGTAAAACCTGTTTGTTAAGTACTCAATAATAACAAATATTAGTATAACAAAATTGTGCATATAATCATACTCATTTGTTATCATCAAAACTCATATATAATATTACATAACCAAATCTTATTCTTACAAAGTTAAAACAGCTCAGTCCTCCTCCTTTTCCTTATCTTGTAGGATATGATCCCAACACCTATTGTGAGTACTATTCAGGGGCACCTGGTCATATAGTTGGAGGTTGTAATGCATTCAAAGGCAAAGTTCATGACCTCATCGATTCCAAGGAAATCACATTCACTCCAGAGTGCATGCGCATAAATTGAAGTCTCCTTGCCCGAGTAAATGTCTAGATTGCAAAGAATATCTTCTGAAGAAATAAGTCCAGACAAAGTCAAGTCTTCTCAACTATGGAAACTTTTAGTTTCATCTTGCATTCTCATTTTTAATCTTTCTTTTTTTGTTCACTACTTTCTTGTATACAAAACTTGTTTGTTTTTTTATTAATAACAATGCATTGAATATGTTTGTCTTGAAATCATCTATTCGTTATCACTCTTAATTGTTTTTATTTTCTTTTTGATACTCAACTCTTGTTAAATAACGCAAATAACTCTGGAGGAGGGATGATGAACATATATACACAGAATCTCAAACTGTATGCTTTCGAATAAAACCCTGTTGATGATGTACATGCATTGTTTCAAATTCCTAAACACCAGAGATATAAGGGAGATAAACCATTTACAACCCCTTTGAGTCTTGAAGTAGGAGTTTATTTTCTATTCAGAAAAACCCTTACATTTAACCAGGGGTCAATAGTCTTCAGTTAATTTGATCGAACATTCAAATTTCAAAAGGAGTGAACATCTAAGGATCACCACACCTTATCCCTCACACATCAGGAGGTCGAGAAAAATAGAAACCACAATGGTTATTCCTCATTCACCAAAGAACGAGGCAATTACATTTCCAACAATTCAAAAGACTCAGGGTCAAATGATTTGTTCAAAAAGAATGAATGAATGAAAAACTCAAAGAAAAGAAAGCCCACTAAGTTGAAAACATGAAAACAAGTGGCTTAGGAAAAAACTAGGGCATCTCGCTGGACTTCAAAATAAAAAAAGAAGTCAGTCCAAGGCAAAATTAGGGAAATGAAAAAAGAATGAAAAAGCTAAAAGCTAAAAGGATTACAAAGAAAAATCTTCAACAAAGGACAAAGTCGTATGATCAAACACCAAAAAAAAAAGGTGAGTGATTGTCGTTTCCAAGAAACGTCATTGGTTCCTCAACCATCATAAACTCCTCTTGAGAGATGAGTGCTTTTATCAAGTTAACTTAATGTAGGACTAGAGAACATCATGGAGAATGGGTGGGTGCAAATAAATTTTGAGCCTTAAATCCTTTTTTCTGAAACCGTGAACCAGGCCACGTTATAACCCTTAAAATTCCTATCTAAAGCATGGGTTAATTTGAAATAAATACTGTAACGAGAGTAAAGTAATATGACTCCTAGGAGACTTGCTAAAACTTTTGAGTTGGTATCACACCATCTTTTACTTCCTTTCATACAAAAAATATATGTTACAACATTATTTCAAAAAAAGTTTTTCAACTTCAAGAAAAGCATGAGCTTTGCATTAGAATTATCATTCTCAGAATAAACATTCTTTGCATGTAAACAAGTGCTTAACATCAAGGGAGCTTGCATGATGAGAATCACATGAAGAGTTTAATTATCCCAAGGGACAAATTGCTTCAGGATTTTTTTGAAGAGAAAATCATTTTTGAAGAAGGATCTTAATCTGTGGCAGACCATATAATGACTCAGTTGAGTAAAAGAAGACCGGTTTGAGAAATGATCAGAAGAACATTGTTCGGAAATCTTAATGATTGAAAATTTTTGCTCGCCTAGAGGTCTCTATTGAGTAATGGTGAATTACTTTTAGTTGGTCATAAGGGATAGATTGCTTCAAGTATCTCTTTGAGCATGAAGTATATCAGGTTGAGAAGCATGATTGTATAATAGCCTGCATTCAAATTTGATCCTGTTGAGAAGAATGATTGTGAAGTAGCCTACTATCAAGACATAAGTCAATCACTCTAAGGGGGTGTTGTCTCCAAAACTCTGTGAGCCTCTCATTCCTCTGTGAGCATGAGGTGAAGAAATAGATTGTCAAGACTATGTTGAGTAGGGGAAAGACATTTCAATGTTAGTACTCCATTAAGAAGAGGAAGAGTATTTCAAATTTTGATTACCCTAAGGGGTAGAGAAGCAGTGAAATACTCTGTTGAGTAAGAGTTCAGCCAATCTGGGGTAGTCAGGTCAATATTCAAAGAATCTCTCAAAGTGATGAGTAATCAGGGGCCATCACCCAAGCATAGTGGAAACTGTCTCCAACGTTGGTTAGTCAGTGGAAGTGTTATGAAGTTCATAATAGTGGGGCATGTTACCTTGATGGAAGAGATCTCATGAAGCCCTCTTGAGGCAAGTTCCTTCAAAGGCCATACAGACTAGGGCAAGGAATTATGCATGGGGCATTCCTCATTTTCAAAGTTGATCAAGTTAGGTCCGGGAGCAGGCTAAACAACTTGTGAGATTGAAGAGCATATCAGAAAGTCAGGATTATTATCCTCAATAGAAGTTAGGATCGTTATCCTTAATATAAGTTAGGATCATTATCCTCAATAGAATTCATGATCATTATCCTTAGCTCATCAAAGACCTAAGTCCAGATATTGGCATTTCTCCATCAGAGATCATAGATTTAAGTCTGGGTTGTTGGCATTCTTCAGTAGAAATCAAAAGGAGTTCATTCTTTGAGTTCTCAGCAGATATCTTTTCCTCGACACATTACATATATTAATCATCTCTGCATTACATTGCATCCACAAAAGCATGTAGCATTTCCATTGATATGGAGCATTACGCTAAAAACATCTCAAACATGAATCTGAAGAATAAGCCAAATTTCAAGTTTTTTTCAAGCACCCTTTTCTTCCTCGGTTAGGCTTGTGGAACTTCTCCGAAGAGAATTTTATCCCTCAGATATCCCAGGTGGTATTCCCTGCAGGTTTTCCTCAAACAATATCTTGTTGTTGTTGCTTTTTGCAAACATTCGTGACCTTGTGTCAGTTTCCCAAATCCACAATCTTATTCATTTACCAAGCTTCTTGCTTTTAGAAAATTCTTGTTGCAGTATTTTTACTCGTATTTTCCTTTGAAGTTAGAGTGTGAGTCAGAGTTGGTGTATAACCTATCTTTCTTCTCAATTGTTTGAGTATCCATACCTTGTGTGTGGCAATTCATATAATTCCCACTCTTGAATAATTACACCCCGCTTCGGCTTATGGGATAATGTAGCTATTTTGGTTTGCGCAGATTACTAATCTTCATTGTTGCTTACCTTTTGTAAGCCAGTCCCCTCTGCCTTTCGCGCGAGGGATGTCTCTCTAGTACAATCTATTAGTGATTCTTATTCCCCCAAAGAGCCTTATCTTTTTCACTTACCTGTTGTAAGTCTCCTTTCTTCCTTATGCATGAGGGATTAGTCTCTTTTCCAACCCCTGAGTCATATTTTTCAATCACCTGATTGTTGTTACCTTGTAACCTTGCCGATGTTATTAAACATATAATTTGTTGTCTTCCGATAACCCTACTGATGCCAATAACCCTACTGATTGTTTATCTACTACCCAGGTTATTATCTTTTCGATAACTCTACCGTTGTCAGTAACCTTACTGTTTGTTTTCTTCCAATCACCTGATTGTTATTTTCCGATAACCCTACCAATGTTCATAACCTGAAGATGTTTACCTTTTCCAATCACCTGATTGTCTCTTCCCGGTAACCCTATCGTTGCTAGAAACCTTTCTATCCTTTTTTCCCAATCACTTGATTGATGTCTTCCAGTAACTCTAGCATTGTCAATAACCTTACTGATTTCTAGATTATTCTTGTCATCTCCCGGTGACCCCACCGATGTCAGCAACCTTACGATTTGTTTTCTGAATCACCTTATTGATGTCTTCTGATAACCCTACCGATGCTAACGAACTTATTATGATTTTCTTTTCCAACCCTGAGTTGTGAATTATTTTTCTTCTTTCCGACCCACGAGTCGTGAGTTTCTAACACCTAAGTTATGTTTTGTTTTTGACACTCGAGTCATGAGTTTCTAACCATTAAGTCGTGGTTTCTTTTATGACCCTTGTGTCGTGAGTTTTCAACCTTTTAGAGTTTCCAACCCTCGTGTTGTGAGTTTTCAACCTTTTGGAGTTTCTGACCCTCGTGTCGTGAGTTTTCAACCTTTTGGACTTTCCAAACCTCGTGTCGTGAGTTTTCAACCTTTTGGAGTTTACAACCCTTGTGTTGTGAGTTTTCAACCTTTTTGAGTTTTCGACCCTCATGTCGTGAGTTTTTAACCTTTTGGATTTTCTGAATCTCATGTCGTGAGTTTTCAACTTTTTGGAGTTTCTGACCCTCGTGTCGTGAGTTTTTAACCTTTTGGAGTTTTCGACCCTCATATCGTGAGTTTTCAACCTTTTGGAGTTTCCGACCCTCGTGTCGTGAGTTTTCAATCTTTTTGTTTCTTTTCGACCCTCATGTCGTGAGTTTTCAATCTTTTTTCTTCTTTCCGACCCCCGAGTCATGAGTTGTCAATCCTTTGTTTCCTTTATGACCTTCAAGTCACGAGTTTCCAAACCTCGAGTCATGAGTTTCCAATCCTTTGTTTCCTTTATGACCTTCGAGTCATGAGTTTCCGACCCTCAATTTGTGAGTGTTTACTCCTTTGTATGTTTCTGACCCTCGAGTCGTGAGTATCCAACCTTTTGTTTCCTTTCTGAATCTCAAGTCGTGAGTTTCCAACCTTTTGTTTCCTTTACGACCCTCGAGTCGTGAGTATCCAACCTTTTGTTTCCTTTCTAGCTCTCGAGTCTTGAGTTTCCAACCTTTCGTTTCCTTTACGACCCTCGAGTCGTGAGTATCCAACCTTTTGTTTCCTTTCTAGCTCTCGAGTCTTAAGTTTCCAACCTTTTGTTTCCTTTACGACCCTCGAGTCGTGAGTCTTTAACCCTCGAGTTATGATTTGTTTTCTGACCCTCAAGTTGTGAGTTCTCAACTCCTGAGTTATAGATGTTCATCATATACTCCATCAACAGTTTTTTTAAACTTTTGTTTATCATTTCTGGTGTCTTTCATTTGTGAATCCCCACCATATATATTCTCTACCTTTTACACAAAAAGTCTCATTCCCCAGTAGAGTTTGTATTTACCCTTTGCAAAGTTCACTTGGTTAAGAATGCTTTCCATCTTTAAGTCGCCTATTGTATATAGGCGACATAATTTCTATTTCCTTCGAGGAAATCTTTCGGGAATATCATATTGTCACTTGCCAAAGCTTATTAGTGGAGGCATGCAAAAAAATCACAAATATTTCTACCCTTCTCTTAGGAGTGCAAATTTTATGGTTCTTTTGGTATTTAAGCTTCTTCCACCTTGAATATTCGAAAGAATAGCGCCAATCTCACCTTCTGGTTTAAGACGATTAAATTGGGGAATTTGTTGCACCCTAAAATTTACCCTCTTATCTTCTTTTATATGGTTTAGACTTTGCATTCATTTTGCATCTTTTCATTAAGTCATCCATTTCATTCAATAAAGCACTTTGGTTCAAAGTTTAGTGGTTATGCAATATTAGGATTTCACAGTGGTTGAAGTGTATATCTCAAGTAAAGGTTGACTTCTTCTGAGTTTTCTAGTTCTTTTTCAAGCATTAAACAGAGGAATTATGGTTGTGAGGTAAGTTATCATGGATTTCTTTCTTCATCAAGCTACAAGGCGATCAAAGTTAGGGTTTTTCAGCAATTATGCTCCAATTGAGGTTTCTTCCTCAAGAATCACTGAATTAAGGTTTCTTATCAACCATGTTTTAGCCTTGTTAATTCATCATCTGAGGTTCACCTGCTTAGGGTTTTCATGGCAAGAGTAATCTCGGGCTTTATCCAAGAGACAAAAGGTGATTTGATTTGATTATAAGGGAGCATTTATTCAAGGGTCGATCTTATGGCACAAATGCAATTTGGTTCAAGACATCTCAAAGGGATTAGATTTGTTTGAAGTCTACAAAGTGGGAAATTGTTTAGGTTTCTTGAAAATCAGGCCACAAAATTACAAGACTTAAGTGATACACCCATCATGGAATTATTTCGATGCATAATCCTGACGCAAACCCTGAAGCAAAATTGTAGATGACAAAATTTGTGACGTTGTGCCAAAAGAATCGTCCTGATACAATAAAAATCAAGAGAGTTGCAATTTTTACAATAACGAGAAAATTGAGACAGAAAACCCATTGTTTTGGGTTGCACCGCTTTTTCAGCTTACTTTCATGTATGCTTTGGGAAGCGAGCCACAGACCATAACTTTCGGAGCATAATTCGAACTCGGTTCTTGAAGCAAAGTTGTAGCTAACACAATTTGTGATATCTTGTCGTGAGAATTGTCCCGAACCGATAAAAATAGAGAAAGTTATGAATTTTTTAATTTTGTGCAACAATTGACTTGAAATCCGCTTGAGCATGTGATTTTCACTGTATTTCACAATTTCGGAGATCTTCTTCACATAATTGGATTCCGAGCCGAACATATAAATGAATAGGATGTCAAGAAGAATCCAACACCCAAAGACGCACTAAAAAATAATTTTCCGATCTGAAGTTATGAATTTTTAAACACAAACTGTGAAATGTTGATTTTCAGTCAAAATCGTCTCAAATCAACTGAGATGCTCGGTCTCTATGCAATCGAAAGCATGATAAAAAACCTGAGAGTTTGACATGATGATGACTTGATGACACACTGATTGAGTAGCTCAGAGAAATATGTGGAATGCACTTGAATCTCGAAAACTCTGAGTTTCTACTTTGCTGTACTTCTTGACGGAACAATTGTTTTTGTAGCTTGACGCATATAAATCCCTTGATCCCATAAACATGGAATCGATGATATGTATACATGAATATGTTAGAGAAAAATAATCCAATTATGGTTAGAATGAAGAGGGGAAGTTTTAGGGTGAAACACACTCGCGTGGGCAGCAAAGCGTCTCAGGAACTATATGTTGACTCACACTACTCTCTTGATATCCAAGATGGATCTGATCTGGTATATATTTGAAAATCCAGCTCTCACGGGAAGAGTATCCCGTTGGAATATGATTCTAAATGAATATGACATCCAGTATACTACATCAAGGGTAGTGTACTGGAAAATTATCTTGCTCACCAGCCTATGGAAGATGATTATCAACCGATGAAGTTTGAGTTTCCAGATGAAGACATCATGTATGTGATACAGTGGGAGAACTGACTTGGGTGTTTTGCATTTTATCGCAATTGTTGCGGATAGAAAGAGTCGCCACCGACTTTTATTTTATCCAACAAAAGAAAGGGTGAAAAGAATAGGAAAGACGTTTTGAGATATTTTTTTGAGCTCGGGGGGTAGGTTATGAAAAATGAAGGTGTTAGCACCCTTTTCATTCGTAGTTATCTAAGGGCTCTTAGTTGCTAGCTCATTTTGAAATGTTTTGTTTGAAATGTGTTGGTGATGGTTTTTTGAAAGTATTTTTGAAAGTGCCTTTGTTTAGGTGGATTTTGTAATGATTCTCGTTTCTATAAGAATGTATATAAAGTGTTGACTTTTGAAAATATTTCATGGAAAGTGTTGGTGTGTTTGAAAGATGTTTTGAAATGTTTGTGAGCAAGCAACTGCGAACGTTCTACCTACTCAAAAAGTCTTAATTATTTTCCTCCTCCTTTAGATAATGTTATCTTACCATTAGTTAGTAAGTAACCATATCATTGGATGTGAAGGGGCAAGCGTGGGTCATCGTATAGTCATAGAAGGAAACATTGTAGGATACCTTAGCAATTTCTCATAAGGGCCTAAGATCATTTACCGAAGGCAACATTGAAAGGTCACCGAGGGACTACAATCTTGTATTTGAGGGTCATTTCTAAAGTATCCCACGTTCGAGGGACATGACTGTTTTATTTGAAGGCAACAAGTGTGGGTTACCCTAGAGGTGAATGTGTGAATTTTGTTTTGTTTTCAAATATTTGTCTTTGAAATTAGGGGTTTTTAAGGAATGATTTTTTTATTTTTCCATATAAACCCTAATTACTAACAATAATAAAGAAAATGGTAAATTGCAGAAATTAAATGTCCTACGCTATTACAACGCTTTTGGGGATCGGGGGTACAAATTTATGAATGGGGGAGAAAGCAATAAACCCTAATTATTATTACAAATTTTTACAATAATTTCATAATCACAAAATAATGTAAAAGGATACATAAATGTCCAAAGATAGAAAGGGTCAAGATATGGTGAACCCTAAAAATTCTAAGAATTTAAGAAAATATTTGTTTGTTTTTGCTTAGAAAAGTTTGAAAAAGAAATGAAAAGAAATTAGAAATTTAAACCTAATTCTAATTTTATTTACAAATTGATAAAAATAAAGTGTGATTAAATTAACTAATTTTATTTGTGAAAATAAAATTTAATTAATGAAACCTAAGGTATTCAAAATATTTAGAAAATATCTTTTTGGAGTTTTATTTAGAAAAATAAATTAATGTAATATAAAAATAATAAGAAACCCTAGATTTAATTAAATACAATTTAATTATAAAATAAACAAAGCATGATTAAATTAAATTAATTTTTATTTGTGAAAATTTAAATTATTAATTAAACACATAAATCTAATTTTTTATATTTTATTTTAATGAAATAAATGATTAAACAACAAAAAAACAATAAATTAAAATAGGAAAAGAAATTGTTTGGGCCAGTGTGTAAAAAGAAAATGGAGGGTGAGAAAATAGCAAAATCTCAGGCCCAAAACAGTGAGCCCAACGCCTGTGATGATTCAGTGTGAAAGGCTTGTTGGAGGTGCATCATGGGGATGGCATGTGGTGCATTGGATCTTGCTTGATGATGATCAGATGGTTGGGAGTTGAGGGGTGTATCATGCGCAGTAGGTGCTGCTTGCATTGGATCTGTAAAAATAAAACAAGAAAAACAAAAGGGTACCACTGGGGCTCGAACCATGTCCTAAGGGTTAACAGGCGCACACTTTACCACTGGGATGGCTATACATCCGTTTATTAAACTGAATCTATAAATATATAAAATAAAACAAGTCCTAAGAGGAATTCATCTTCTTCCTCACGCCCCTGGCTGAAACACCATTTTTGAATTTCGTATCTCACTCATTTCTCAATGAAATTAAAAAATGTAAACATGAAACTTGTGTATTTTTTCACCACGAATCCAACCATATAACTTATGTAAGCTAAAATTCAAAGATGAAGAATAATTTTGATGGCCCTAAATTGAAACCTAATTTTTTCAGAAAGTTCAAATCTAAAATTTTCTACACACAGTCAATGTAAATGAAAACTATGGATATGGTTAGCTTTAGGGAAATGATATCTACATTTTTACTTCAAAATGTATGCACAAATGATGCTTGTATCAAGATATTGAAGTTAGAAAACTTACCTCTTGCAGATGGATTTGTGTATGGAGTTTGAGCAAGCTTTGAGGTGCCCTAAGAATCTGTTTAGCTTGCCTAGACCTCCTTAAGTGTATTCCAACTCCTACTTTGCTTTGAGGATGGCTGAAACTCCCTACTCAAGTCAAGTTGTAAGCTTCAGTTTTGGAAATGGTGGATGAAGATGGAGTGATTACAGTCAGGAAACAATGACTTGGATCACTTGTATATGAGGTATGTAAAGTGTTTGGATGATTAAAAGTCAATGCGCACAAGTGGATTTTGGGTTTCAAGTTTGAAGCTCAAAAATGGAGTTTTTGGCCAGTTCTGTGTTGCAGAATGCTTGAAGGTGTTTGAGGGCTTGTAAACTCGTTCCCTTGCTTGCAAATAGTATTTATAAATATAAGCAAAGTGTTAGAGGACTTGAAGTTAACATATGTGTGAGATCTCAAGTTGTGTCTAGGTTGCTTGACTTCGAAGAAAAGTGGGAAACATGGTTTCAAAGCATAATACAAGCATGGTCTGAGTTTGTTGGAGGCTTTAGACATGTTTCTTCTAGCTTTGACGTTGCTTGTACTCAGATGAAACAAGTTGGGGGCTCAAGAAGTTGACTTTGCATAAAGGCTTGCTTTACTAGAATGGAAGCGGTGCCTTTCTCCCTAAAATGGCAAATTTCTTTGGACAATGTTTGAATCAATTGGACAATTGATCAATCAGTTGTGTAAACATTAAATTAAGGAGTCATTTTCAAGTTATAAGGCCTGCAAAGTGAATTTAAGCAGCATAGCTATGGTTTAGGTTAAGTGTTCTTCATGAAAAATGCCTTGTAATTCAAGTTTGAAAGCCCAACTTCTCCTCTTTGATTCTCCTAGCTAAAAAATGATATCATTGAGTTCTTGAACATTATGAAAAGCTTGGAACATCCTCTACAACTTTTATGTTTTCCATTTTTGAAAAATAAAATTGGAACTATGTGAAAATTGGCCAAGAAGTTAGGTCAAAATCCTGACCAAACTAGGTCAAAATTTCACTAAGTATTTAAGAAAAAGTGCATGACTTCATGGATTCATAACTCAAAATACAAGCATTTATACGACTTGATCAGTAAAGAAAAGTTGTATATATCATCAAGATCTACAACTTTCATGTTGAAATTTTTCTTTGAATCATCTTGCATCTTGGTGAAAAAATGTCACGAAGTAATGAAATTATCATGTCTAAAACACAGAAAAATTTCGATGTCTTGAAAAGTTTGACTTTTCAAATTGACTTTTGAATTTATTAATTTCTTGATGATCAAGCTTCATATTTCTGAATGTTTGACTTTTTGTGCATCAGTTGACTTTTCATCGGTTGATCAAATTTCAACTATCAATCCATTGATCTTGAGGAATGTTTTGAACCATGAAATTAGGTCAACATGTTGTATTTTAATCCTTGAGATTATTCTTTTAGTCATTAGATTATGCATTGCGTCAAAAACCCCTGATCAGTCAAATACAGTCAAGACCCTAATTTTGACCATTATGCCCTTTTATTGAATTGAGTGCTTTTCTTGAGAGATTGTGATCAATACTTGACGAAATGATGAATAGTACTTTTAAGATGTTGATGTTGGCCAAAAATCATGAAGTTTGACTGTAAGTTGACCACAATTGACTTTTTACCCAATACAGTTGATTTTCAGTCATCTGAGCAATTGACTGAGCAAATTTGTGATACAAGAGTTGAAACTAGATATAAGTATTCTTGGAGTTCTATGATGATCCATGAAAGTCATTTGAGGCATTATAAGTCCAATTATCCCTGTGGAAATAAAAAACCTAATTTGAAGCATCAGTGTTGAGGAGATGGTTTGACCTAGTCAATACTTGTGCAAGCTTGAACCATTGAAGATCTTTGTGAGAAATGTCTTGAGAAAAGGGAGGGAAAATTTTATGGTACAACAGCTGCCCCTATTCAATCTTCTTAAACCTGAAGAGGTAGATTGGCGAGTCCTCCATTCGTGACTTGAAGGTGGAAAATGATTGAACACTTAGAGTGCCCAGAAGTTTGCACCCGTTGATACACGAAGTAATGTGTTAATTGATTGCGTCGGAAATGGGATTAAAGATTCCATTTGGAGGGGTGATGAAGAGTCATCGGAGAAGGGCTTATAGATGCCACCCAAGGTGAATGTTGATAGGGATTAGAAGAAATATCAGAATAAATCTTTGGTCGATTTATACTGAACCGAGCAGAGTTCTTGAATAATCTTTAACTGGATAACGAATTAGTATAAATCTTCGGAGTAATTTAACTGAACCAGAGAAAGTGTCTACCGGAACAGAATCAATTTAAATTATTGATTGATTTAAACTAAAACAGCAGATGTCTTGAAGGATCTTTAACTAGATAACGAATCAGTATAAATCTTAGGAGCAATTTAACTGAACCAGAGAAAGTGTCTACCAAAACAGAATCAGGATAAATTATTGATTGATTTAAACTGAAACAGCAGAGGTCTTGAAGGAACTTTTAACTGGATAACGAATCAGTGTAAATCTTCAGAGTGATTTAATTGAACCATAGAAAGTGTCTACCGGAATGGAATCAGGATAAATCACTGGTCGATTTAAACTGAACCAGTAGAGGTCTTGAATAATCTTTAACTAGATAATGAATCATTACAAATCTTCGGAGCGATTTAACGGAACCATAGAAAGTGTCTACCGGAACGGAATCAGGATAAATCATTGATCGATTTAAACTGAACCAGTAGAGGTCTTGAATAATCTTTAACTGGATAACGAATCAATACAAATCTTCTGAGCGATTTAACTAAACCAGAGAAAGTGTCTACCAGAACGGAATCAAGATAAATCATTGATCGATTTAAACTGAACCAGCAGAGGTCTTGAATAATCTTTAACTGGATAATGAATAAGTATAAATCTTCGGAGTGATTTAACTGAACCAAAGAAAGTGTCTACCAAAATGGAATCAGGATAAACCATTGGTCGATTTAAAGTGAACCAGTAGAGGTCTTGAATAATCTTTAACTGGATAAAAAATCAGTATAAATATTTGGAGCAATTTAACTGAACTAGAGAAAGTGTCTATTGGAGCGAAATCAGGATAAACCATTGGTCGATTAAACTGAACCAGCAGATGAAATGTTTGTTGCTGATGGTATTTATCTGCTGACTGATCTTTCCTGAAAATGTAAAGAATTAGTTGTAATTCAATGTCATGATGCATGCATTGCATAATGATGTTCTCAAAATAAATGAGATTGTGCTATATGCGTTTTGTATGTGTATGTCATGATGTATGAATGTGAAATGTTTATTGAAGTGTATATTCGCCTGGGAAAATAATTCCCTAACTAATGCTAGGGAGTTTTTTAGGAAGCTAAATCCCGTAGTACTACTGGAGATGAATAGTATGTATATCTTCAACCTTGTTTAGAATGCTTCTGCTGGGAATTCCTATTTGCTGTTTGAGGAAAATCTGCGGGGAATATTGATTTCTGCTTGGGGAATAGAGTTTAGGAACCTTTGTTGACCATCGCTTTACTGGGGAATTTAACTCATATAACCTAATTGGGGATAAAAGAGATGGTTAGACTTCTGATTGTCTGGGGAAATTTAGGTTAACTGGTATCTAGTCAAGTTCCAGGCTTTGCAGCAACTTTTTGGTGATAGTATCAACTTTGTTGGGGACAAGGGGTGTTGTCCATTGGGGAAATAAACCATGTCGAGGAAGGTATTCTGAAGACCTTACTGGGGAAATGTATTCATCAGAGGAAGAATTTTTGCAAGGTTTCTCTTTTCAGATTTGGGAGACTAAACTCGGTTGGGGAAGAGAATTTCTAGGAGATGTATTGATTGGAACTCTTGATGGAGAATGTATGACTTTAATTTGTGGGGATAATCTTATTGAAGTAATTCTATGGGGATATCCCGAATCCTTGAGTAAATGCTTATTACTGTTCTTGTGCGTACATTTATTAATAGTTAATCATGTTCATATGCATATGTTCATTCAATTATAGTCATTGGACGTTTTTGCACTCAAAACAGAAGAAAAAAAAGATTTTGCACTTCAAAGTATATTTGTATTGATAATCTGCTTATAAACATGAATTTTTGTATAGGGAGACAGAAATCCTAGTAAGAGGAAATCATCAAAAAAATGAAAAGAATACAAAGCGAAAACAAAAATTGTATAGCCATGTGGAAGTGATCTCATTGGGTTCCAACTCCGCTATTGCCCCTATGTCTTCGAACATCATCCCTTGTCGTCGAAAGTAGTTGATTGGATTGATCTTGTACCATTTGAAATTTTGACATTGGTAATAAAGTTGGCTGTAGTGATTCAACGCGACATAGTCATACACTTTAATCCTTAATTTTTGCTTGGACCGTCCTTTCGGGTTTTCAATCCACCGGGATACCCTTTTTTGCCCAAGCCACCCTTTCAGATTTTTGACTTGTCAGGTGTATAATCTTTTGTATATATCCCTAATTTTTGCCCAAACCTTTTTGGTTCGCTGGGATGCCCTTATTTTTGTCTAGGTATGTCAACCTAGCGGGTCATTCTTTATGCATAGTATTTTTTGACTATGTCCACGTTCACATGGTGTAGGAAATCTTCACTGTCCATAGTGGTTAGCATCATAGCTCCGCCAGAGAATACTTTCTTGACAACAAACGACCCTTCGTAAGTGGGAGTCCATTTTCCCCTGGGATCTCCTTGTGGTAAAATGATGCGCTTTATTACCAAGTCGCCAACCTGGTATACTTGAGGTTTGATTTTTTTATTGAACATCTTGATCACATGCTTTTGATACATTTGACCATGACAGACAGCAGCCAGTCTCTTCCCATCAATCAATTTCAACTGATCCAATCTTGTCTGAACCATTCATCTTCGCCTAAACCCACTTCTTTCATAATCCTCAGAGAAGGAATCTTCACATCAACAGGAAAGACAACTTCCATGCCATAGACTAAAGAGAAATGGGTTACCCTAGTTGATATTCGAGACGAAGTAATGTAGCTATGAATAGAAATTGGTAGCATCTCATGCCAATCTTTGTAGGTCACTGTTTTACCCCAAAATTTTCCCTCCTATATTTCTCAACACATGGCAACTGAGGTCACCAAATTGCTCAAGGAAGTTTAAGAGTTGACCAGACAAACTCTCTCCTAAGGCAGTCTACCTCAAATTAGGGTTTCTATTTTCATCAAGATGTGTGAACCAAAAAGAACTCAAATGATCACCATTATCCTAATATGTCCTCAAGATCATCCATGTCAAATTTCAAGCCTTGCAGAAGAAGTTTGCTCAGTCAATTGCTCAAATGCCTCAAAATCAAATGTACTAGGGCAAAAGTCAACTGTGGCCCACATACAAACAAACTTCAAGATTTTTGGTCAAGATCCTCATTTTTAAGTATTATTCATCATTTTATCAAGGGTTGATCATGATTCCTCAAGGATTGCTCACAATTCATCAAAACCCAAAAGTTGCTAAATTAGGGTTTTGTAGGAAAAGTCAACTCAACTTTGACCAACCATAACTTTCTCATGATTTATCAGAAATGACCCATCCAAAGCTCATTTTGAAGAGGATGCAATTACCTAAAATTCATATTCATCTCCAAAGTTCATAATATGCACTCACAATAAGATATGAATTTTGACATTATAGGTCCTTTTGAAAATTCAACAAAAACACCTTTTGGGTCAAAACTTCATACATGAACATGGAAGACTAAATTAAGATGAGAACAAAAGGGTTGCTTAGAAGACATCCTAAGATTTCTAAAAAGTACAAGAACACTCCTCTAGGGTCAAAATTGAGAGAGTTGTGTATTGGCCAAGTTGACCATTTTTGCAAAATTGCCAAAAGTCAAATATGCTCAAATTTGCATTTTTTGCTAAATGGGCCTAACTTTTTATGCTTGCACCTCAATTATAATGTGGACTACGACCCATAAAAACCATCCATGCATTATTTTCTTATTTATTTGATTTATTTTGGTTTCAATCAAGAAAAAAAATCAAATTAAATCAAATGAATAATGTAGATTTGCTTTGATATGATTTTTGCATTGAATGATGGATCAAATATGTTGAAAATAGACAAGAAAATAGTGCCATGCTATGAAAGGGAAGGAAATATTTGAAAATAAAGAGATTTAAAGCAAAATTAAAAATCATATCTCTTTGGATTTGCTCCAAAAAATGTTAACCTATTGGTGGCCTCACACATAAATAAAGGATTCAAACCCTAAAGAGAGGGAGAGAACACACGCAGCCGGCCTCAAGGGAGAAAGAAAATTCCAAAAATTTCAAAGAAGTGTGCAATCTTCAAACACCTTAGCTAGCCTCTTTCCCTCGATTACAATCGCTCCATCATCTTGCTGAGGTTCCCAGGAGTGAAACCTGACCATTTGCAAAGCCTGTAGCATCCTCAAATCAGCAGATTTGTGCCTCACCATTGGTAAAACTTCTTTGACTTCAACATCGCACAATACTTGATGTAAATTCATATTGATCATACACATGTGTTTCTACTGATGTTTATGTGTGTTTGAACGTATCACATGCGAAGCTAATGCCCAGGATCACGTTATGCCATTGTTGACCGTGGTTAGGGTTCCAAGTTCGAATCCATTGATGCGTAAGGAATTAGTTAATTTAGAGGCCAAAATCGTGATCAAGAGATCTTTTTAAGGCAATTGGCATCATTTGTTTTTCGGTTTGGCTAATATTTTAGGTGACCCACCTGAGAAGACGGTGGAAACCACCGGCTCTGGTGGTTGGACTGACCGGTCTTTGGTCAGCCAACTTGCGTGGCTGTTTCTCATGATCCCATTGGCTGGATAGAACGATGGCTTTCTCTCACCCCATCTGACTGGCTCGTGTTTGCTGACGCGTGCAATTATTTGCTGACCTGGATCTAGCACCTTCTTTTCCCTTATGGTTTATTTAATTCATTATTATTATGACTAACGTTCCAGCGCAGTTGGCATGAGGGAGAATCTATAAGGTACACGTCCTGGGTTCGACCCCAGGCGTGTCACTTTTACATTTTTTTTGATATTCTCTATAGGTTCCAGTGCGTCACGCCCCATGAAGTCCATCGTGAGACCTCAGATCTAACTCTCAAAGACCTTATCACATCCAATCCAACGTCTCATATGCGCAGATGTATTGTGGACCATCAGAAGAGCAACACCAGATCAGACGTAGGACTGGGCTTGAGCTATTTGGGCCTGGATAAATTCAACAACATACCCTCAGAATTGCTATCATACAGGCCCATCTTTACCTTTTTTATTTTTATTTCTTTTTAATTATTTTTATATTTCTTTTAATCATTTTAATTAACAAATAATAATTTTTTTATAAAATCATAAAATCAAGAATTCATAAAAAAATTAGAATTAGTTTTTTTATTATCAAATTTAATTTAATTTAGTTTAACTTAGGGAAATTTTCATTTATTTTCACAAATAAAATCAAATAGAAATTAGGTTAAGTTCTTGATTTAATTCTTTTATTTTTTCTCAAATAAACAAAAATACAAAAATAGGCTTTTAGAGTGAATTAATTTATTTTTCTAAATTTAAAATTAATTAGAACTTAGGATTTTTTTTTTAATTTAATTGTTTCATTATTTTCTTAAATAACAAAACATGACAAAATCATCTTTTTTTAATCAATCGCAAATAGGTTTAGTCAAGGGTCAAAAACCCTAATCGCTTCGCATTTAATTCTCCGTGTGCTTGTTAATTATTTTTGCCAATATTTTTGTAACTGTTCATGGTTTGTAATAGTTTAATTTAGGGTTTTATTTACCATTTAAATTCCCGGGTTTTCGGCTATGTAATTAATCCCCCTCCGCGAAGCCTTGTAATAGCGTAGATTTATTTTCTCGCATTTTTAATTCCTACAAATATTTAACTGTCTAGATGTATGCTAATAAGATTGTATGAAAATAATGAATGACAAATTAATACGGTTAGAAAACCCTAATGTGAAAAGATAAATAACTGAAACAAATCATTCGCACATATCACTCTTAGGGTATACTCTAAATTCGTTTGCCTTCGGTAAACGATTATTAAGCATAAAGTGTCTTAGTGGTTACCCTCCTGTCTAAAAAAGATCAAACGTCCCATTCGAATGTTGCCTCGGAAATGTTGCCTCGGAAAGGTTGCCTTGGAAATGTTGCCTCGAATATGATCTTAAGACTCTAGGGTTATTACTAAGGTGTCCTAATATTGCTTTAGTGATCGTACGTCCCTTTCGAATTGAACTTTACAATTCCAACGATGGTGCTACCTATTTCTCAATAGTAGGATAGCGCTGTCTAAAGGAAACAAGAATAGAAACGATATTTTTTCGAGTAGGTAGATGCTAGTAGGTACTTGCTCAAATCAAAGCTTTTCACGCTTACACATTTAAAAAAAATTCAAAACAACTTCGTCACACCTTTGAGGACTGATACAAGGGTTATCACAAAGTAAAACATTTTCAAAGCAAGCACATACACAAGCAATTTTAAAAATATGAGCAAGTACCTAAGAGCCCATGGAAAACCATGGATAGAAAGGGTTCTAACACCTTCCTTTTCTATAATCTACCCCCCGTACTCATAATATTTCAAAAAAGGATTTTTTCTTTACTTTTTTCCTTTCCGATTGGATGAAATAAAAGTAGGTGGTGACTCTTTCTTACCGTGACATTTTGCGAACACAAAACGCAAAATGCAAACAAGTATTAAACAGTCGGTTCTGCCACCATATCACAGAACTGACGACTCTTCTAGGGAATTAATAAGTGGGGTATACCTTAGGATCTAGGTCATCATAATTGCTTCTCTTGATTGCTTTGTTTGATTTACTTTTAAGAGTTTTGTTTGGGGTTACTATAGATCTACACCCGGATCTGGGGAATACCTTTTAGGTAAGTAGAAATAGACTATGAGGGAATTGTATGGTGTAGATCGATACGGTTGAAGCAGTAGCTACGTTGGTGTGGAACTTTGGTTGCTACTGATATCCCTTGTGGAGAAACGAGGAGAATACGGGGCCGCTGCATGGTGTCGTTAAGCATCAACTGACCTTAGAACCTTTAATCGCCCAACATGGCCATTAGGAAGTAGTGAGATAGCCGGCCTCGGTGTAGAGCTGAGAACTGGTTGATACTCGATGCTACACTCATTGAGATCATACTCTCAGAATAATTTCGACCGCATGAAAAGACTGCGTGAGCTGAAACCATGACCGATGGAGGATGGTCAGTGATATTGAGATCCTCTAGAACCCGGTTACTTTTCTAGAGGATGGAAAGACCACAGCGACAGTTTACCTGCATCAAAATGACTTTGGCTGAAGTTCTGCCTCATCTATTAAAATATAAATTGGCGACCTTGAGAGAGGCTCCCAAGAATCCAAACACTACTTCTCCCAAATATAATCCCAACGCGCGGTGCACCTACCATTTTGAGAGTCCTGGCCACGATACACATGATTGCTGGGCTCTGAGAAACAAAGTACAAGACTTTCTTGAGGCCAACGAGATAGAGTTCGATGCTCTAGAAAAGCTGAATGTTATAACTGCATCCATGCCCAAACATGGCTCGAGAATCAATGCTATTAAGGTTGTCTCTGCCATAGAAGATGCCGGTGAAGAAGATTCAGACATCGACAGTTGGACCTACCCAACAACCAACGGTGGACCGAATAACTGGACGGCGAAGGATTTCATACCTATTTCTTTTATTTCGCAGTAATTGACTCATTTGTTTTTAGATTTGTAATAAACAATTTGAAACTTTACGGCCCAGTGCCTTTCCCGAGGCACCTTGGATTTGATTGTGAGGGCTATTATTTGTCATTTCATATATCATTAATAAAGCATTGGACGTTTCTTACATACAAATTTTGCGCTCCTTGTTTTTCTTTTATGTCTCTCACTTTATCAAACAGCTATTCTCTTATACACACTCACGTATCATACTGCAGATCCATATCCACTATGGATTCCATTGGTAACAACTCTGCTACTTCCAGTTATGACTTCAAAAATCTGATCAACCAAGCCGAGGAGGAAGGTGAGGACGATTGTGAGTTGCCTGGAGAACTTGCTAGACTATTACAGCAGGAAGAAAGGGCCATACAACCTCATGAAGAGCCAGTTGAGTCAGTTAATTTGGGTACAGAGGAAGACATGAAAGAGGTTAAAATAGGTGCGAATCAGGAGCCTAGTGTCAAACAATGGTTAATATAGATGCTACACGACTATGTTGAGCTCTTCGCCTGGTCCTATGAAGACATTCCTGGTTTGGACACTGATATTGTGGTACATCGCCTGCCGACTAAAGAAGACCGCCCTCTGGTAAAGCAGAAGGTCTGGCGTATGCGCCCTTAAATGTCAGAGAAAATCAAGGCAGAGGTCATGAAACAATTCGACGGAGGATTCTTAGCTGTCACTTCTTATCTGCAGTGGGTTGCCAACGTCGTTCTGGTACCTAAGAAGGATGGTAAGGTACGGATGTGTGTGGACTATAGAGATCTGAACAGGGCAAGCCCCAAGGATGACTTCCCACTTCCTCACATTGATGTTCTAGTCGACAACACCGTGCAACACAAGATCTTCTCCTTTATGGATGGTTTTTCTGGATACAACCAGATCAAGATGGCTCCTGAGGACATGGAGAAGACAACCTTCATTACACAATGGGGCACCTTCTGTTACAAGGTAATGCGTTTTGGGTTGAAGAATGTTGGGGCAACTTATCAGCGCGCCATGGTCGCTATGTTCCACGATATGATTCACCACGAGATCGAGGTTTATATTGATGACATGATAGCCAGGTCCCAGACTGAGGAAGAGCACCTTGATCATCTCCAGAAACTGTTTGACAGGTTGAAGACGTACAAGCTAAGGTTGAATCCGAACAAGTGCACCTTCGGGGTAAGGTCTGGAAAGCTGTTGGGTTTCGTTGTCAGTGACAAAGTTATTCAGGTGGATCCTGCAAAGGTAAAATCCATACAAGAAATGTCGGCTCCCCGCATAGAGAAAGAAGTTAGAGTTTTCTTGGGACGTCTGAATTACATCGCCAGGTTCATTTCACATCTGACCGCTACTTGTGAGCCAATCTTCAAGCTACTGAAGAAAGATCAAGTGGTGAAATGGAATGATGAATGCCAGACCGCTTTCGAAAGAATCAAGGAATACCTTCAAGAACCACCAATTCTGATGCCTCCAGTTGAAGGAAGACCTTTGATTTTATACTTGATAGTGCTAGACAATTTAATGGGGTGTGTGTTGGGGAAGCATGACGAGTCTGGTCGAAAAGAGCACGCCATTTATTACCTTAGCAAAAATTTTACCGACTGTGAGACCTGATACTTATTGCTCGAGAAAACTTGCTACGCTTTGGCATGGGCTGCTCGCCAACTGAGACAGTATATGCTGACTCACACTACCTTGTTGATATCAAAGATGGATCCAATCAAGTATATTTTCGAGAAACCCGCTCTCTCCGGAAGGATAGCAAGATGGAAGATGATCTTAACCGAGTACGACATCCAATACACAACCCAAAAAGAAATCAAGGGGAGTGTATTGGCGAATCATTTGGCAAATTCGGTCGTGGATGACTACCAGTCCATGAATTTTGAGTTCCCAGATGAGAATATCATGTTGGTAACCGACTGTGAAGAACCTGGACCAGATGAAGGACCCAAGGAGGAATCTCGGTGGTCTATGTATTTTTATGGAGCCTCGAACGCATTGGGTAATGACATTGGCGTTGTACTTATATCTCCTGAGGGCTGTCATACTCTATTCACCGCCTAATTATGTTTTAACTGCACCAATAACATGTCGGAGTATGAAGCATGTATCATGGGTCTTCGAGCTGCTATTGACCAGAGGATTAAGTTCTTGAGTGTATTCGGAGATTCCGCTCTGGTGATAAGTCAGATCAAAGGCGAGTGGGATACGAAGCACCCGAATCTTATTCCTTACAAAGATTATGTACTGACATTTCTCCCACACATTGAGTAGATAACCTTTGAACATATCCCACAAGAAGAGAACCAGTTGGCGGACGGGCTAGCTACAATGTCCTCTATGTTCAAAGTCAGGTGGGACAATGAAGCTCCCCAGATTACCATTGAGAGGTTGGATGAACCCGCCCATTGCTGTGACATTGAGACCGAAGAAGTAGCAGATAAACCCTGGTTTCACGAGGTAAAGAGGTATCTTAAGGCTCAAGAATACCCATATGTTAATGATAAGAAGTTTCTGAGAAGGTTCGCTGCAAAGTTCTTCATCAGTAATGGTATCCTCTATAAGCGTAACCATGATTCAACCTTACTGTGGTGTGTAGACAAGGGCGAGGCAGAAAGAATCATGGCAGTGTTACATAAGGGTACCTTCATAACTCATTCCAGTGGACATACCATGGCTAAGAATATCCTACGGGCAGGATATTACTGGTCCACTATGGAAGCCGATTGTTATCAGCACTCTCGAACCTGTCATAAGTGCCAAGTCTATGCTGATAAGGTGCATGTACCTCTGGTTCCCCTGAATGTTTTGACGGCTCCCTGGCCTTTTGCGATGTGGGGCATCGACATGATTGGAGAGATCAGACCTACTGCGTCTAACGAGCATCGCTTCATATTGGTAGAAATCGATTACTTTATGAAGTGGGTTGAGGCAGCTTCCTTTGCTACAGTAACCAAGAACGTCGTGGTGCGGTTCATCCGACACAATCTGATATGTCGATATGGTGTCCCAGAGAGGATTATTATTGACAATGGTACAAATCTCAACAACACGATGATCACCGAGCTCTGCAAACAGTTCAAGATATTGCATCATAACTCTTCTCCCTCTCGGCCGAAGATGAATGGGGCTGTTGAAGCAGCTAACAAGAACATCAAGAAGATTGTGCAGAAGATGACGGTGACATACAAAGACTGGCACGAGATGTTACCATTCACTCTTCATGGGTATCGTACCACAGCACGGACGTTGACAGGGGAAACACCCTACTCTCTGGTATATGGCATGGAGGAAGTCCTACCCATCGAAGTCCAGATACCCTCTCTCAGGATTATGAAGGATGCGGGTTTGAACAAAGACGACTGGATCCAAACCCGACTTGATCAGCTGAACCTAATCGATGAAAAGAGACCTACTGCTATCTGTCATGGTTAGACATATCAAAAGCAAATGATCAAGGCTTTTAACAAGAAAGTCATATGTCAAGAATATCAAGTCAGGGATGTAGTGATCAAACGCATCATACTGCCGCAAGGTGTTCCTTGGGGCAAATGGACCCCCACGTATGAAGGGCCATTTGTGGTTAAGAACATTTTCTCGGGAGGAGCTATGATTCTAACCACCATGGATGGTGACGACCTTCCTAGCCCCGTAAATGCAGACATAGTGAAAAGATACTACGCATAATCAAAGACCCGCTAGGTTGACTGGCCTAGGAAAAAATAAGGGCTTCCCGGCGAACCAAAAGGGTTCGGGAAAAAGTAAGGGATGAAAATGAAAAACCTGTACACCCGGTAAGTCGAAAGCCTGAATAGGCGAGTTGGGCAAAAAAGGCTATCCCAGTGGACTGAAAACCCGAAAGGGAGGTCCAGGCAAAAATTAGGGATCGAAGCGTAACACTATGTCTCATTGGATCATCTTGCAACCAGACTTCGGTATCGACTATCAAGCTCAGACGACGCCAATCAATCTGATCTACCTTCTACCAAGTAGCGAAGTGATGAGACGCTTGAAGATGTAAAGGAAATAGCAGAGTTGAAACCCAATGGGATTGTTTCACATAACTTTTTTTCTTTCTTTTACACAAATTGTATAATTTCTGTTTTCCGTAGACGTTTTCTTACTAGGACGTCAGCCTCTTTGTACAAAACGCCTATTACGGGCCAACTGCAAAGTCAATACAATTCGTTATCACAAGAAATTTCAATTTGTCTTTCTTTTTCTGTTTTGTTTTGCAAGAATGTCCAATGATTCATTTTTTATATATGCATTTGAAAATGATTGCTGCTCATAAATATTTACATGAAAAAAACAAAAGACGATTATTCGTAATTCCAGGAATAGGGAAAACAAGAAGTACCAAACCTTACGGTTACTCTGCCCACCAGGTACCGGGATAGAGCCAGCTTGATAACATGATTAGTGATACATACACTCCCCACAGAGTAAAAGCATCCAAAGACAATGATGTTGGCTTTCCTGAACAGGACATAACTCTCCCCAGCTGAGGTTCATAATCGCGAGCGAGTCAGTAAATTTTTCCCCAAGCAGAGTTTATTTCTCTCGCAAGCAGAAATTCAATCTCCAACAGAATTCATTATTACCAGCAATGAAAATTCATCCTTGGTGGAGTTTATTTCTCCAAGTCAGCAGATCTATCAACAGAGTATCTCCTCTCCAACAGAGTTATTCTCCCGCAAAGTTATCCTCAAATAGAGTCTCTCCTTGGCAGAATGTCCGCAAACGAGGGGAAAATCCCCAGCATAGTCATCCTTCTTCACCATCCCCAACAGTAGCAGAGGAATATTGGTTTTTTTTACAACAGTCAAGAGTACCATTTCTCATGCTCTCAAAATAGTAGTCAGGGATTTATTTTCCCGGACTCAAATTATTACGTCAACATTTCATATTTATACATCATGATATGCGCATACATTACATGTAACATAGTCTCATTTATTTTGAGAACATCATCTCACAATACATCTCATGCATCGCACATAACTAACCATGTATCTCTTTCAGGAAAGACAATTATTATCAACAATTTCCAGCAGGTCCATGATCAACACTCGAAGCTAAACAGATTAATCATCGGTGTGACAAAAGCAACCTCACTCAGGTTCCCTCTACAGTTTTACCCAAATTCATATCGAAGTAACCCTACTATCCAGGTTCCTTCCCACAACCCTACTATCCAGGCTTTCATATCGAGGTAACCCTATAATCCAGGTTCCTTCTCACAGCCATACTATCCAGGGCTTTCATCTCGAAGTAACCCTACTATCCAGGTTCCTTCTTACAGCCCTACTATCCAGGCTTTCATCTCGTAGTAACCCTACTATCCAGGTTCCTTCTCACAGCCCTACTATCCAGGTTTTCATCTCGATGTAACCTTACTATCCAGGTTCCTTCTCACAGCCCTACTATCCAGGCTTTCATCTCGAAGTAACCCTACTATCTAGGTTCCTTCTCACAGCCCTACTATCCAGACTTTCATATCGAAGTAACCCTACTATCCAGGTTCCTTCTCACAGCCCTACTATCCAAGATTTCATATCGAAGTAACCCTACTATCCAGGCTTTCGTATAGAAGTAACCCTACTATCCAGGTTCCTTCTCACAACCCTACTATCCCGGCATTCATATCGAAGTAACCCTACTATCCAGGTTCCTTCTCACAGCCCTTACTATCCAGGCTTTCATATCGAAGCAACCCTACTATCCAAGTTCCTTCTCACAGCCCTTACTATTCAGCCTTTCATATCGAAGCAACCCTACTATCCAGGTTCCTTCTCACAGCCCTACTATCCAAGCTTTCATCTCGAAGTAACCCTACTATTCAGGTTCCTTCTCACAGCCCTACTATCCAGGCTTTCATCTCGAAGTAACCCTACTATCTAGGTTCCTTCTCACAGCCCTACTATCCAGGCTTTCACCTCGAAGTAACCCTACTATCCAGGTTCCTTCTCACGGCCCTACTATCCAGGCTTTCATATCGAAGTAACCCTACTATCCAGGTTCCTTCTCACAACCCTACTATCCAGGCTTTCATCTCGAGGTAACCCTACTATCCAGGTTCCTTCTCATAACCTTACTATCCGGGTTCCGCCTCTCTTATCCCCAGACAGCAGTCCATAACACTGTAAGACCGGGACCCGATCAAACATGATTGATTTCACCTTTCCCCAAAAAGTTACGGTGCAGCATATACCCCGACCAAATACGTGGTTCACTTCCGCTCCCTAAACTGGAATTATTCCCCAGTAGGGTAACGGAGTAACGGACAACTAAAGATCCTAAAACTCTATTTCTCTCAAGACAGAGACCAGCATTCCCCAGCGAAATCCTCCTCAACAACAAGTATACGGGTTCTCGCAAAGGAATCTCTTAATGCGATCGACACTCCTTTGGATGGCATCTTTAAGCCCATCTCTGACAATTCTCTAGCAACTACTAAATGGCGTCTATAAGCCCATTCTCGATATCACAAGTCAAGTATCACTTCATGCGAGTGAAAATTTCTGGGCACTCTAGTGTTCAATCATCTTCCACCTTCAGATCACTAAAGGCAGACGAATCAATCTACATCTTAAGGTTTAAGAAGATTGAACAGGGGCAGCTGTTGTACCCTAAAATTTTCCCACCCATATTTCTCAACACATGGCAAGTGAGGTCCTCAAATTGCTCAAGGAAGTTCAAGAGTTGACCAGACAAACTCTCTCCTAATGTAGTCTACCTCAAATTAGGGTTTCTATTTTCATCAAAATGTGTGAACCACAAAGGACTCAAATGCTCACCATTATCCTAATATGTCCTCAAGATCATCCATGTCAAATTTCAAACCTTGCAGAAGAAGTTTGCTCAATCAATTGCTCAAATGCCTGAAAATCAACTATACTAGGGCAAAAGTCAACTATGGCCCACATACAGTCAAACATCAATATTTTTGGTCAACATCCTCATTTTTAAGTATTATTAATCATTTGATCAAGGGTTGATCATGATTCCTCAAGGATTGCTCAAAATTCTTCAAAACCCAAAAGTTGCTAAATTAGGGTTTTGTAGGAAAAGTCAACTCAACTTTGACCAACCATAACTTTCTCATGATTTATTAGAAATGACCCATACAAACTCATTTTAAATAGGATGCAATTCCATACAATTCATCTTCAGCTCCCAAGTTCAGAATATGCACTCACAAGAAGATATGAATTTTGACATTATAGGTCCTTTTGAAAAGTCAACAAAAACACCTTTTGGGTCAAAGCTTAATACATGAACATGGAAGACTCAATTAAGATGAGACTAAAAGAGTTGCTTAGAGGACATCCTAAGCTTTCTAAAAAGTCAAAGAACACTCCTCTAGGGTTAAAATTGAGAGAGTTATGCATTGGCCAAGTTGACCATTTTTGCAAAATTGCCAAAAGTCAAATTTGCTCAAATTTGCATTTTTTGCTAAATGGGCCCAACTTTTTATGCTTGCACCTCAATTATAATGTGGTCCACGACCCATAAAAACCATCCATGCATTATTTTCTTATTTATTTGATTTATTTTGGTTTCAATCAAGAAAAAATCAAATTAAATCAAATGAATAATGTAGATTTGCTTTGATATGATTTTTGCACTGAATGATGGATCAAATATGTTGAAAATAGACAAGAAAATCATGCCATGCTATGAAAGGGAAGGAAATATTTGAAAATAAAGAGATTTGAAGAAAAATTTAAAACTCCATATCTCTTTGGATTTGCTCCAAAAAATGTTAACCTATTGGTGGCCACACACATAAATAAAGGATTCAAACCCTAAAGAGAGGGAGAGAACACACGCAGCCGGCCTCAAGGGAGAAAGAAAATTCCAAAAATTTCAAAGAAGTATGCAATCTTCAAACACCTTAGCTAGCCTCTTTCCCTCGATTCCAATATCTCCATCATCTTGTTGAGGTTCCCAGGAGTGAAACCAGACCATTTGCAAAGCCTGTAGCATCCTCAAATCAGCAGATCCGTGCCTCACCATTGGTAAAACATCTTTGACTTCAAACTCGTGCAATACTTGATGTAAATTCATATTGATCATACACATGTGTTTCTACTAATGTTTATGTGTGTTTGAACGTATCACATGCGAAGTTAATGCCCAGGATCACGTTATGCCATTGTTGACCGTGGTTAGGGTTCCAAGTTCGAATCCATTGATTCGTAAGGAATTAGTTAATTTAGAGGCCAAAATTGTGATCAGGGGATCTTTTTAAGGCAATTGGCATCATTTGTTTTTCGGTTTGGCTAATATTTTCAGGTGACCCACCAGAGAAGATGGTGGAAACCACCGGCTCCGGTGGTTGGACTGACTGGTCTTTGGTCAGCCAGCTTGCGTGTCTATTTCTGATGATCCTATTGGCTGGATAGAACGATGGCTTTCTATCACCCCATCTGATTGGCTCATGCTTGCTGACGCGTGCAATTATTTACTGACCTAGATCTAGCACCTTATTTTCCCTTATGGTTTATTTAATTCATTATTATTATGACTAACGTTCCAATGCAATTAGCAAGAGGGAGAATCTATAAGGTACACGTCTTGGGTTCGACCCCAGGCGTGTTACTTTTACATTTTTCTGATATTCACTATAGGTTCCAGTTCGTCACGGCCCATGAAGTCCATCGTGAGACCTCTGATCTAACCCTCAAAGACCTTATCACATCCAATCCAACGTCTCATACGCGCAGATGTATTGTGGACCATCAGAAGAGCAGCACCAGATTAGACGTAGGACTGGGCTTGAGCTATTTGGGCCTGGATAAATTCAACAACATACCCCCAGAATTGCTATCATACAGGCCCATCTTTACCTTTTTTATTTTTATTTATTTTTAATTCTTTTTATATTTCTTTTAATCATTTTAATTAACAAATTAATCATTTTTTTTATAAAATCCTAAAATCAAGAATTCATAAAAAAATTAATATTAGTTTTTTTATTATCAAATTTAATTTAATTTAGTTTATCTTAGGGAAATTTTCATTTATTTTCACAAATAAAATCAAATAGAAATTAGGTTAAGTTCTTGATTTAATTATTTTATGTTTTCTCAAATAAACAAAAATACAAAAATAGGCTTTTAGAGTGAATTAATTTATTTTTCTAAATTTAAAATTAATTAGAACTTAGGATTTTCTTTTTAATTTAATTGTTTCATTATTTTCTTAAATAACAAAACATGACAAAAACAACTTTTTTTAATCAATCGCAAATAGGTTTAGTCAAGGGTCAAAAACCCTAATCGCTTCGTATTTAATTCGTCGTGCGCTTGTTAATTATTTTTGCCAATATTTTTGTAATTGTTCAAGGTTTGTAATAGTTTAATTTAGGGTTTTATTTACTGTTTAAATTCTCGGGTTTTTGGCTATGTAATTAATCCCCCTCCCCAAAGCCTTGTAATAGCGTAGATTTATTTTCTCGTATTTTTAATTCCTGCAAATATTTAACTGTCTAGATGTACGCTAATAGTATTGTATGACAAGAATGCATGAAAAATTAATACGGTTAGAAAACCCTAATGTGCAAAGATAAATAACTGAAACAAATCACTCGCACATATCACTCTTAGGGTATACTCTCACTTCGATTGCCTTCGGTAAACGATCATTAAGCATAGAGTGTCTTAGTGGTTGCCCCCCTATCTAAAAAAGATCAAACGTCTCATTCGAATGTTGCCTCAGAAAGGTTGCCTCAGAAATGTTTCCTCGAATATGATCTTAAGACTTTAGGGTTATTACTAAGGTGTCCTAATATTGCTTTAGTGATCGTACGTCCCTTTCGAATTGACCCTTACAATTCCAACGATGGTGCAACCTATTTCTCAATAGTGGGATAGCGCTGTCTAAAGGAAACAAGAATAGAAACGATCTTTTTTCGAGTAGGTAGATGCTAGTAGGTACTTGCTCAAATCAAAGCTTTTCACGCTTACACATTTCAAAACAATTTTCAAAACAACTTTGTCACACTTTTGAGGACTGATACAAGGGTTATCACGAAGTAAAACATTTTCAAAGAAAGCACATACACAAGAAATTTTAAAAAGATGAGCAAGTACCTAAGAGCCCATGGAAAACCATGGATAGAAAGGGTGCTAACACCTTCCCTTTCTATAATCTACCCCCCGTACTCAGAATATCTCGAAAAAGGATTTTTTTTTTCTGTACTTTTTTCCTTTCCGATTGGATGAAATAAAATTCGGTGGCGACTCTTGCTTACTGCAACATTTAGCAAACACAAAATGCAAAACGCAAACCAGTATTAAACAGTCGGTTCTGCCACCGTATCACAGTCACCACCATCTTCTACACAATCTTCTTTATGTTTTTATCGGCAACTTCTACTGCACCATTCATCTTAGGTCTATAAGGAGAAGAGTTGCGATGCTTGATTTTGAACTGCGTACAGAGTTCAATAATAATAGCATTGTTGAGGTTGGTTCCATTGTCGGTGATGATCCTTTCAGGGATGTCGTAACAGAAGATGAGGTTATGTTTGATAAACCGGGATATAACATTCTTAGTGAATGAGGCAAATGAAGCAGCTTCGACCCATTTGGTGAAATAGTCGATGGCGACAAGGATGAAACGATGTCCGTTAGAGGTAGTGGGCTTGATCTCTTCAATCATGTCAATGCCCCACATTGCAAACGGCCAAGGAGCAGTCATGACATTCAAAGGAATTGGAGGCACATGAACCTTGTTGGCATAGATTTGACACTTATGGCAAGTCCTCGAGTGATGGTGACAATCAATTTCCATAGTCGACCAATAGTAACCATCCCCCAGAATCTTATTGGCCATAGTATGCCCGCTAGAGTGAGTCCCAAAGACACCTTCATGCATGTCTCCCATGATCTTTTCTGCTTCCTTCTTGTACATACAACGGAGCAGAGTTGAATCGTGGTTACATTTGTACAGGATCCCATTGCTTAGGAAGAATTTGGCTAAGAACCTCTGCAAGAATTATTTGTCGTTAATAGAACCTCCCTCAGGATATTCTTGAGCTTCAAGATACCTTTTCACCTCATGGAACCAAGGCTTCTCCTCATCAATGTCAATCTCGTAATAGTGTGCAGGTTCATCAAATATTTCAATAGTAATTATGGGAGCCTCGTTGTCCCAATTGACCTTGAACATAGATGACATAGTTGCTAAAGCATCTGCCAACTGATTTTCTTCCCTTGGGATATGCTCAACGGTGACCTCTTCGAAGTAAGGGATCAATGTTAACACAAGATCTTTGTAAGGGATCAGATTCAGATGGTTGGTATCCCACTCTCCTTTAACTTGACTGATTACTAGGGTTGGATCTCCATATACACTTAAGAAATTGATTCTTAGGTCAATGACAGCTTTTAGACCCAAGATACACGCTTCATACTCGGCCATGCTGTTTGTACAATCTAAGCAAAGTCTGGCAGTGAAAGGTGTATGGAAACCTTTAGGAGAAATGATCACAACACCAATTTCGTTACCCAAAGCATTGGAAGCTCCATCAAAAACCATAGTCCATGGGGATCCTTGTTCAGGTCCTTCATACAGTCAGGCTTTTCACAACCAGTTATCAACATGATATTCTCGTTAGGGAATTCAAAGTTCATGGTTTGGTAGTCATCAACAGCTTGATGCACTAAATGATCCGCCAGTACACTTCCTTTGACTGCTTCTTGTATGGTGTATTGGATGTCATATTCAATCAAGATCATTTGCCATCTTGCTATTTTTCTGGAGAGAGCTGGTTTCTCGAAGATATACTTGATGGGATCCATCTTAGAAATTAATAAGGTGGTATGAGTCAACATATACCATCTCAGCCGGTGAGTAGCCCAACACAAACTGCAGCAAGTCTTCTCAAGCAGTGAATATCTGATTTCACAGTCGGTAAAATTTTTGCTAAGGTAGTATATTGCATGCTCTTTTCGGCCAGACTCGTCATGTTGTCCCAGGACACAGCCCATTGAATTCTCTAATATAGTCAAGTACATAATCAGAGGTCTTCCTTCAACTGGAGGCATCATGATTGGAGGTTCTTGTAAGTACTCTTTAATCTTGTCCAAAGCTGTTTGGCAGTCGTCATTCCATCTAACTACTTGATCTTTCTTCGATAGTTTGAAGATTGGCTCACAAGTAGCAGTCAAGTGAGATATAAACCGGGCAATATAGTTGAGTCGACCTAAGAAACCTCTGACCTCCTTCTCAGTACAGGGAGCTGGAATTTCTGTATGGATTTGACTTTTGCAGGGTCGACCTCAATACCTTTTCCACTGATGATAAGCCCTAAGAGTTTTCCAGACCTTACCCCGAAGGTGCATTTGTTGGGATTCAGCCTTAGCTTGTATTCTTCAACCTCTCAAATAGCTTGTGAAGATGATCATGGTTTTGTTCCTCAGTTTGCAATCTTACAATCATGTCATGAATAGACTTCTATCTCATGATGGATCATGTCATGAAATAGAGCTACCATAGCTCGTTGATAGGTTATTCCTGCATTATTTAAAACGAAAGGCATGACCTTGTAACAGAAGGTTCCCTACTGTGTGACAAAGGTGGTTTCTCCATGTATTTAGGTGCCATTTTGATCTGGTTGTAACCGGAGAAGCCATCCATGAAGGAGAAAAATTTGTGTTGAGCTGTATTGTCAACCAAGACATCAATATGAGGTAGTGGGAAATCATATTTGGGGCTTTCCCTATTCAAATCCCTATAATCTATGCACATACAGACTTTACCATCTTTCTTCGGTACTGGAACAACATTTACAAACCATTGGGGATATGACGTCACTGCCAGGAAACCTGCATCGAACTATTTCATCACCTCAACTTTTATTTTCTCATACATGTCTGGCCACATGCAACGAACCTTTTGCTTGACCGAAGGACAATCTTCCTTCATTGGTAGACGATGGACTATGATATCGGTATCAAGCCCCGGCATATCTTCATATGACCAAGCAAACACTTCAACATAGTCGTGCAACATCTGGACCAATCTTCTCTTGACACGGTCTTCCAAGTTGGCACCGATCTTGACTTCTCTCTTGTCTGCCTCAGTACCTAGGTTGATCACTTCAACTGGTTCCTCGTGCCGTTGAATGACCTTTTCCTCTTGCATCAGAAGTTTGGTGAGTTCACCAGGTATTTCACAATCTTCCTTGCCTTCATCTTCGGCTTGATAGATTGGATGTTCAAAGTCATAGATAGCAATAGCAGAGTTGTTGTCAATGAGATCTGGAGTGGGTGTGGATATGCAAATGTGTGTGTGTGTGTGCATGTAAGATCACATGGCTACTTGAAAATGCAATAAAGTAAAGAAAAGCAAAGAGCGCAAAATTTGCATGCAAAATAGTCCAATGTTTTTTCATTAAAATTAGCATATGGCATATGATAATGAGAAACCCTTAACAAATGGACCATTGTTCCCTGGGAAAGGAACATGGCTTAAAGTCATTATTTTAATAGAAATTACAGACAAAGTTCTCAAATTAATGAAACAGTAAATGGTAATTACTCATTGTTGGAGGAGATGGGAATAAAATCCTTGGCATGCCAGTTGTCGAGTCCTTCATCGACAGTCAGGTAGATCCAATCATCAAAGTCATAGTCATTGTCAGAGTCTTCAAGAGAATTCACTTCATGATTACTGATGTGAAGAGGTGGTTTTCCTGCACGAGCACGTTGAACCTTCTTTTGAGCCTTGGAAGTGAAGCCCAACCCAAATTTGTATGACTTGGAAGGGAAATCCGAAAGTTGTCCCCAAATGGTGCAACTTCCTTCTTCAACAACAGCACGACCATCTTTGAGAGAGGCCATCCTCGGTATATCTTTAGCAGCTTTGGGAGTTTCAGAAGTGGCCTTGGCAACATAAACCATGGGAGAGACCACCTCAAAGGCTTGACAAGGATTTTCAATGATCTCGCCATCCATTTCAACATATTTGAATGAATTTAGATGACTAATCATAAACTCATCTTCACCACAGACGGTAACAATTTTTCCCTTGACCGAATATTTCAGCTTTTGATGTAGTATGGAAGTCACGGTGCCTGCCTCATGTATCCATGGGCATCCAAGAAGGCATGAATAAGCAGGATGGATATCCATCACATAGAATGTTGATTTAAAGACTTGAGACCCAACTTTGATATGGAGATCAACTTCTCCATGGACCATCCTTTTAGAACCATCGAAAGCCCTTACTACAATGTCACTGGGTTTTAAAACCAGTCCATCACAGTCTAGCTTATCCAAAGCTCCTTTAGGTAAGACATTGAGAGAAGATCCAGTATCCACTAATACATGTGACAGGGTAGTACCCTTGCATTCTATGGAGATGTGGAGAGATTTGTTGTGATTCTTCCCCATTTGGGTCAAATCTGCGTCAGAGAACCCTAAACCGTTGTCAGCAGTCAAATTGGCTACACAATTTTCAAATTGGCCGACCGTTGTTTCTTGAGGGACATGTGTATTTTTCAAGACTTTTATCAACGCTTGAGCATGCGCCTCAGAATATAGCAACAAAGACAACATATAAATCTTCGAGGGTGTTTTCCCCAACTGTTCCATTATCTTATAGTCACTTTTTCTGATAATTTTTAAAATCTCCTCCATCTCTTAGGTAGATGGGTCATCAATGGTAATATCTTTTATGGGCGCCTCCTTCCTGGAAGGCTCAATCATTTTTCCTTTCCTCGATTATCAGCAACATGTTTAACAACAGTAATATGAATAGGTGTAGTATTGTTTGTCGGAGGTGAAATCCCTGGAGAGAAGATCCTCCCCGTTCTTGTAACTTTACTTGATCTAACAATGTTTGTAATGTCAGTAGTTTCATCTCCAGCAATCCAGGAATCTTGTTTGATACCATGGTAGTACATTTCCGCCCCATAATTCCAAGGCACAACCTTATCAGAAGAGTAGGGGACTGGCCCCGGTGTGGTGATAATTAGTGGAGCTATTCTTGGTTCAATGGGAATCCTAATAGAACCTTTTGAGGTGATCCTAATAGGTTTGTTTGAGATAGTAATGATGGACACATCTTCAAATTCTTAAGATACATTTTGGGTCAAACTTTTCACAGGTGGAGTTCTTTTAAACAGAATCTCATGGATATCCATCAGGTGTTGGATACCTTTCTTCAGCCATTCACAACCATTAATTTGTACAACACAGTAGCAACAATCTTCAAGGCATCCAGGGAATACTCCGGCTTTCAACAAATTCTTTTTAACAATCTTCAAAGGGGTGATCAAGTATTTTACATAGGAAATAAAAGCAGCATCCTCAATACCATTGTCATCATTTCCATGATTTGGCATGGGTGCGGTGATTACATTAGGAGTTGGCGAAGGGTCGAATTCAATTGTCTTGTTATCAATTAGGTCTTGGATTTTATTCTTTAGAGACCAAAAATCATTGTATCATGTCCGGGACTATTTGAGTCGTAAGCACACTTGCCATTGGGGTTATATTTTGGAGAAGCAGTGTTAGGGTTGGAAGGAGGATCTCGCAAAGTAACCAAATCATCTTTTAATAGATGTTGCAGAGCTTGAGATAGTTGCAAATTGATTTTAGTAAACTGTCTTCTTTGGGCATCCGGTCTTTGTTGATTGTTTTGTTGACGCGGATGTTGAGTTGGAGTTGGATTGGAGATTAGTACAACCCCTACTGAATGATGACGATCATTCTTAGCATGGCTTCTTGATCCATACACAACATTAGTCTCTTTTTTTACCAATAAATGGCTTTTTCACAGAATTTGAAGTAGAGGCCATGGGTATCTTCCCGATCTTAATCCTGATTTCAACGCTTTCACCAGTCAAGATCAATTCACTGAATCCGGATGATGAACTTCCAATTAGCAAGTTGAAAAATGGTCCAGTCAATGTTCCCATAGACATATCTACCAACTCCCTTTCAATCAAAGGCGGCTGCACCCTGCCAGCCAGGTCTCTCCATTTTTGGGTGTATTCTTTGAAGCTCTCATTGGTACCTGTTGTACCCCAAAATTTTCCCTCTCACTTATCAAGAATTTACTCACAAGATCTCCTTAGCTCAAGGCTGCACTAGGGTTTGATCAGCTCAAGACACCTCCTTAAGCACTGATAACCAAAATTAGGGTTTGAGTTTGCACAAGGATTTTTGGACTTCCAAAGCCCCATATGAATTTCATGGATCATTATGGATCCCCAAGATCACTCATGTCAAGTTTCAAGCCTTAGATCACACTTTTGCTCAGTCAATTGAGCAGTTGACCTAAAAATCAGCTGTATTGGGGAAAAGGTCAACAATGACCAATTTACAGTCAAACTTCATAACTTTTAATCCACATCAACATTATAAACTCATATGTATAATTTGATCAAGTTTGGACCACAACTCCTCAAAGAATTTGATGAAATCTCTAAAAGGGCAAAATGGTCAAAATTAGGGTTTTGACGAGGAAAGGGCAATTTCTGCTTTTTGACCTAGAAAATGATCAATTGGTTTAAGGCATGATCTCAAGAGTTCAATTGCATCATTTTGACCTAGTTCCATGGCTCAAAACATTGCAAGTACATTGGATTAACAAATGAATTTTTCAGTCAACTGATCAAAAGTCAACCGTATACTGAAAAATCAAACTTTGACTTTTTGGTCAAGTTCAAATGCCAAAGATCACAATTCATCCAAACATGTCAAAATATGAAACTTATTCATCAAGAAATCAAAAAGTCAAGATTTCATTTTGAAAAGTCAAAATTTCTAAACTTAGAAATTTTTAAGTGTTGGAAATTTCTTATTTTTTCATAACTTTGAACAAAATTTTCACCATGATGCAAGATGATTCAAGAGAAAATTCCAACATGAAAGTTGTAGATATACATGAAATATACAACTTTTATTTACACAACTCCTTCCAAAAATTCTTGGATCTCAAGTTATAATTTTATGAATATGTGGTCATGAAACTAAAACACTTAGTGAAATTTTGCCCTAATTTGGTCAGGATTTTGACCTAACTTCATGACACTTTTTCATATAGTTCCAAGGGGAATATTCAAAAGAAATTCAAAAATGGGTTGCGTAGCACATTGCAAGCTTTACAAAATGTTAAAGAACTCCTTGATATCATTCTTGAGTAGGGAGAATCGAAGAGATGAAGTTAGGGTTTTATCACTTTAATTACAAGTCATTTTAGTGATGAACAAAATTCAAATTCAAATTATGTTGCATAAAAACTACTTTTCAGGCCTCAAACTTGTTAGGCACTCCTAAATTAATGGTTTACACAGCTGTTAGAGGTCTCACTTCAAGCATTCAATGCATGGACATGCTTTATATCCATTTTTGGAAGAAATGTTACATTGCCATTTTGATAAAGTGAATTTTTGTACAAAACTTGTTCTTGAGCCTTGCACTTGATCTGTTCTGATCAAATAAGTCCTATAACTCATAAGAAATTGTTTAGAAACTTACAATCACCCATCCCACGCTTGTTCCTCTTCTTGAAACTTGTTTCCCTCTTTTCTTCAAAATCAAGTAACCTAGCCAAAAGCTAGAAACTTGTACTTCTGATTGTCCAAAGCTCTCAAACACTTTCTCTTATACATACACAAACTATTGGCACCAAATACACGAATTCTCAAGCCTTGAAAGAACCTAGAACTCATAATCACACTTCATACTTCCATTTTCACACAAACTGACCAAAAACATTAAACTCATAATCTACTCGTGCGTTTCTTGGCCTTTTGGTTTCTAAAGCTTCTAAACATTATATAGAGTTGATCCCACACCCTGTTATAGAACTGTAATACCATTAACACCATCCTCCATTTTCAAAAACTAAGTTCTGCACATTGACTTCTCCAGATCATTTCAGCCACCCATTACTCAAGATAATCATTGCATTAGCTTCCTGGGACCTCAAGGAAGCTAACCTGATCATCACCATCACTTGAAACAAGCTCAAACTCAAAACACGATTTCCAGTTTTGAGGTAAGTTTTCTCAACTTTAAACTCTTCATACAGGCATCATCAATGATTTATTTGTGAACAAAACATGCAGATATCATTGCTTTAAAGCTAATCATGTCCATAGATTCCATTAATTTTGCTTGAGCTTAGAGAATTTTGAGACTGAAATTTCTGAGATTTTTAGGGTTCAGATTAGGGCCATTAAAATTCATACTTATCTTTGATCTATAGTTTTAATGCTTTACATTTTTGAAACCGTGAGGAAGTTTGCTACAAGTTTCTTGTTTACAGTTTTCATTTTTGATGAGAAATGAGCAAGTTACAGTTGGTCTGGCTGGAGGTTGAAAATGAAGTCATCAGGGCGTGTTTTGCCTCATATATTTATTGTTTAACTTATGTTAACAAATGTATAGCCACTCCAGTGGTAGAAGCGCGCTTGTAACCTTTGGGATCTGGGTTCGAGCCCTAGTGGTACCCTTTTGCATTTTTTTACATGTTTTTCATTTTCTGACTTTTTTGCAGGGCGCTGGGCCTCTTTGGGCTTTTATTGTTTTTTTTTGTTTTTTTGCTAGCTAACCCCCTGTTTCATGTTTGCACCCCTGGCCCAGTTTATTTTATTTTCTTATTTTTTATTTCATTTATTTTCTTAAATATTTTTTCCTAATACTTAAAACCATAAAAAATACAAAAATATTATATTTTCATTTTGATATAGATTATTTATTTTTCCTCATAAATTTTTTTTTATTTAACTATATTTTATTTATTTTTTACAAATTATCTTGTAAATTTAATTAAGACTAGGTTAGTATTTATTTTTCTTTTACACCTATTAAAATATATTTATCTTAACATAAAAAAGGCCAAAAATATTTTATAATACTATATTTTATTTCCAAGACAAAAATACCAAAAAAAAAAACACTTTTCTTATAAACTTATTTTCTTTTATTTTAATTAATAGATTTAGGGTTTTGTTTAAAAAATATTTTCTTAACAAATTTAGGGTTTACTGTTCATTAATTATTTTTCTTTTAATTAATTATACTAAGATAAAATCCCTTTTCTCTAAAAGATCCAAACAAATATCCATTTACTTCACATTTTGCATTTTTTGTACATTTATTCATTTTGTACATTGTATTAATTTAATTCCTTGTACATTGATACCAATTCAATATGGTTGTAATAGACTAACTAGGCTTACATTCTTGCAATCCCCATTCAATTTGTATACCCCCTCCCCGCAAATGTTGTAATAACGTAGTAACTTTAAATTCCGCAATTTATCGCTTTTATATACAAATGCTAGTAATTAGGGTTTGTATGGAAAGACTAAAACCAATACTTAGAAAACCCTAATACAAGACAAAAATAAGCATGAAAACAATACAATTGCACACAAGTACCCCTAGGGTTATTCCACTTGGTTGCCTTAGACAAAATGGCCATATTACGCATGTGAGGTATCTTAGCAAAAACAAAGCAAACACAAGATAATAGTCCCTCGATGACGCTATCTAAGTTTCCTTTCAAATGATCTTAGTCCCTAAAAAAGAATGCTAATATACCTTGCAATATTACTAATCATGGTTATACGATGACCCATGCCCGTCCCGTTTACATCCAAAGATAGGGTTACTTACCAAATAAATAGTAAGACAACAATGTCAAAGGAAAAGAAAAATGAATAAGAAAGACTTTTTGAGTAGGTATAATGCTCTAAATTACTTTCTTAATTTCAAACAAACATCCTTGATATTTTCAAAACAAGAACCTACACTTTCAAAACATCTTACAAACTTGAAAACATTTTCAAAAGATCAACATCTTTGTATACATTCTTATGAACGAGAATCATTACAAAGATTGCCTAAACAATGGCCTCTTTACAAAATACTTTCAAAAAACCACACCAAGCACAATTTCAAACAAAAGCAAGTGATCTAGCAAGTAACTAAGAGCCCATGGAAAACCATTGATGAAAAGGGTGCTAATACCTTCCCTTTTCATAATCTACCCCCCAAACTCAAGAAATAATCTCAAAGGTCTTTCCTGTGCTTTTTCACCTTTCCTTTTGGATAAAATAAAATTCGATGGCGACTCTTGCTAACTGCAACATTTGCAATCAAACGCAAAACCTTCAAGTCATTTCTCCTACCGTATCATAGAACTGGCGAATCTACTGGGGAAAATTATAAAAGTGGGATTACCTTAGGGTTATATCACATTTACTTGCTTTCATTGTTTGAAATGTTTGCTTTACATTATGGTTCTTTGTTTGGGTTTGAATCCTTTACCCAGATTAAGGATACCTTATAGGTAAGTAGCAATACATTGTGGAAACTGTGCGAGGTATACCAACATGGTCTAAGAAATAGCTTTATTAGTGTGACATATTTGTGGGTACCGGTAGCCTTTAAGTTAATCAAAGAGAATACGGGGCCGTTGAGTGCTGTCATGAAGCACTAATGAACTTTTAGAACCTTTACTTGACCAACTTGGCCTTTAGGACGTAGTGAGATGACCGGATTTGGTGCAGTCCGAAGTTGGTAGATACTCGATACTACACTCATTGAGGTTTGGTTTCTTGGGATATTTAGGACGCCATTAAAGAGGCTTGTGCTGAAACAATGACCAAGGAAACAAACCAGCGATATTGAGCTCCTTAGAACCTAGTTACTATTACTAGGACAGGTTTGATCCAACTAAACTTCAAGAGGGTACTTACCTATGAGACTCCATGCAATCCTAAACCTAAGGACTTGTTTGCTTTGTTTGTATATACATACTTGTACATAACATCATGAACATCATAACATCATACATATTCACTAACCATTTCAAGGATTTTTGGATTCATCTCTGTTCTTGTTTTGTAGGACATGGATTCTATTCGCAAGAAAACTATTCAAGTCAATCTTGTGAGGATCCCTCCACAACTTAAGGAGCTAGCATCAAGAATTCCTGAAAACTCTCCATTCACCGAGAGACATGTTCGCCTACTCAACTTGGTCACCTCCAACACTGATGAAGACATGGTGAAAGTGCTCTTTCAGTTCTTTGATCCCTTACACCATTGCTTCACATTTCCCGATTATCAACTTGTGCCTACTTTGTAAGAATTCTCCCAACTCTTGAGGATTCCCATTCTCAATCAACAACCTTTCAACGGTACAAAAAGATACCCAAAGCCAGAAGAGATTGCTCAAGTTCTACACTTGCACTCATCCGATGTCACAACTCATTGGGAAACAAGGAGTGGTGTCAAAGGTTTCCTAGAAAAGTTCTTGTTTGAGAAGGCCCAAAGCTGTTGGAACTCCTTGGATTTGCAAATCTTTGAGGAAATTCTGGCTCTCCTCATCTATGAGGTGGTTTTGTTTCCAAATCCTGACCAACTCATAGATGTGAGTGCCGTCAAAATCTTCATACCCCGCAACCCGGTGCCTACATTGCTAGGAGACATCCTACACTCTTTTCACACTCACACAATGAGAAAAAGAGGTGTCCTTATGTGTTGTACTCCTCTCTTGGCAAGATGGTTTATTTCGCATCTTCCCCAATCTGTATTGAAGAATGAGCAAGGTTCAAGGTGGTCACAAAGGTTGATGACGCTCAAACATTCAATCATTCATTGGTGCTCCCGATCCATAGAGAATGTTACTATTGTCGACCGTTGTGGAGAGTTCTCTAATGTCCCCTTACTTGGCATTAGGGGAGGTATCACCTACAACCCCTGCTTAGCTTTAAGAAAGTTTGGTTACGCCCGAAGGGATGGCCCGTATGAGATGTTGATTCAAGGTTTGGTATTTGACAACGAGAACAACGATCAAGGTCTTCACCAGAGATTTATCCGAGCTTGGAGGATGTTGAACAAGGTAGATAGCAAGACTTTGGGGCACAAGAATTCCATCCCTCTTGAGCCTTACCTCAAATGGGCACGAACTTGTGCTCAGAGTCTTATGATGTCTTACCCCTCCATTCTCCCGGTAATCATGGAGCCTGTTATGGAAGGAGATGTTCCATACACTATCCTACATCCTGACATGCCCAACTCTCTTAAAGATTTACAAAGAGATTGGATACAACTCAAGGGGGAGCGAGATACTTTCGAAGCCCAATTCTACGCAAGCGAGAAGAAGATTTTGAAACTCACTAAGCAACTTCATGAGGAGCAGACTCTGAATGCCTACATTGCACCAAAGAGGATGCGTACTACCTTTCTATCTTAGAGTTTTGGTGTTTGTTTTGCCCAAGGAGGCACTGATGTACTCAAGATTCAATTTATTAATATAACGTGTGTTTCCTTTTTATCTAAAACAAATTTGAATCTTAAAATCCTTGAAATCATCACATATGCATTTACCATTCATCATAACATAAGCAGGTTTCTTGCAACAAGTCTCCTCATCTCTCTACTGTTTATTTCAGTGAGATGGATCTCGAGCAAACGGTGAAGGACCTCCAAGCTCATAATGCACAGTTTCAACAGTTGTTCTTAACTCTAGCCAAAGTACAAGAAGAGTTTAAGACCTTGCTGTTTGAGGAGAAGAAAAAGAAGACGAAGAAGATAACCGGAGTTCTAAACATGGGAAGAAGATTCCAAGGGCATACAAGAAGGGCCTTAGACTTTGCAACAACATCCGGTGAGAAATACAATTAAGAGGGGAAGGGTAAGGAGACAATTGTCCATTCAGAGTCAGAAGAGGAAGAGGAAGAATAAGACTATTCTGAAGAACAATACCCTCCAGCCGACGACAAGTATAAGCATCTAGAAGAATGATTGTCATTCCTCCAAAATTCAAAGCACCGGTGTTCGCCAAATATGACGGAGTTTCATGCCCCAAAATGCATCTCCGGTCCTATGTGAGGAAAATCTAGCCTCATACCGCTGATAAGGATTTATGGGTACACTTCTTCCAAGACAGCCTATCTGGAACTCAACTTGATTGGTTTTATTAGTTAGAAAGAGCCAATGTTCATAACTGGGAAGAACTTGTTGTAGCCTTTTACAAATAATACCAATTCAATGCTGATCTTGCGCCTACCCGTACTCAACTCCAGAGTATGGCCATGGTTTCAAGTGAGGGCTTCAAAGACTATACGCAAAAATGGAGGGATTTATCCGAAAGAGTTCAACCTCCTCTATCTGACAGAGAGTCGGTAGACATGTTTTTGGGCACCTTGTCTGGTCCCTTTTTCAATCACTTAATTGGGAGTTCATCGACAGGTTTTACTGAACTTATATTGACCGGAGAAAGCGTAGAAGCAGGGATAAAGAACGGGAAAATTCAGAAAGATGCATCCTCTGCTGCTGTAAGGAAACCATTCATCGAAAAGAAAGAGGTGGTTGTTGTATATCCTTAGAGAAGTCAAGATAGGGCCGAACACCGTCCAATGGTTGAGGTTGTTATGATTCCTAAACCTGCACCTGATCAGCAAAGAAATAACCAACCAAGGATGGAAAGACCAGTCAGACAATTCACCCGAATTAATATGAAATTATCTCAAGTATTTCCACATTTGTTAAGATCCAACCTAGTGACTTTGAAAGAAGCTCCAAAGAACTCTAACACAACCTCTCCTCACTATCATCCCAATGCCCGTTGTGCATACCATTCTGAGAGTCTTGGACATGACACTAATAATTGTTGGGCTCTAAAGAACAAAGTACAAGACCTCCTTGAAGCCAAAGAGATTGAATTCTATGCGCCAGAAAAGCCCAATGTCATTTCTGCCCCTATGCCCAAACACGACCATAATACCAACGCCATTGAGGAAGATATGTTTGTTACTTCAGTTGATGAACTTGTGACCACACTCCTGACTATTAAAAAGAACTTATTGAATGCCAGTGTTTTCCTAGGCTGTGATGAAAGTTGTCATTTCTGCTTGTCCTCACAAACCAGTTGTCCTTTGTTAAAGGCAGACGTTCAGTTCCTAATAGACAACAAGGAAATTTTGTTCGAAAATACTTAGGTTCCACCTGTTCCTTATAATGATGTTTCCATCGTTACCATTTCCGACAATTCTTCCAGGGTCTCTACCAAAAGACCCGTTAGAATTACATCAGTTATAAAAGTAGCTCCTTTGATAATTACAATGCCTAGACCAATCCTGTATTCGTCAGACAAAACCATACCATGGAATTATGGAGGGGATGTTTACTACCACGATATCAAGCAAGATTGGCCAGCTGCTGAAGATTCAAGTTTTGAGAAAGCTGACTGTGATGTTAGTAATATTGCAGGGACTAGCAAGATCACCCGAAGCGGAAGGATATTCTCTCCATAAATTGCTCCCCTAAAAGCAGTTTTTAGACCCGTGATCATTCTTGTTGTTGTTGCTCCTCCAAAGGCTGTTCCCAGTCCTACAATCATCTCTGCTAATACTCCTGCTGACAAAGCTGTTACAATCCCTGTTATCACTCCTACTGACATTCCTGCTTCCGAGTCAACCGAGACTCGAGTAAAGGTATTCTGATTGAGCATGTCCAGACGAAGGCACAATCATTAGCTATTCCTGAAACTTCCCGTAAAGATATGGAGGAAATCCTAAAGATCATAAAAAGAAGCGACTACAATATAGTCGAGCAACTGGGGCAAACTCCATCAAAAATTTCCATGCTGGCTCTATTACTATGTTTCGAGGCTCATGCAAAAGCCTTGGTAAAGTTCCTGAAAACTGCCCACGTACCCCAAGAAACATCTGCCGATCAGCTCCAAGACTGCGTAGCCAGCTTGATTACAGATAATGGTCTAGGTTTTTCGGATGTTGATTTAACTCCAAGAGGGAGGAAGCATAATGAGGCATTGCATGTCTCAGTGGAATGCAGGGGCACAACTCTACTCATGTCTTGGTTGACACTGGTTCGTCTCTGAATGTGTTGCCTAAAAAGGCTCTTGATAGGCTTCATTGCAAGGGATTGACATTGAAACCAAGCAACATATTAGTGAGACCCTTTGACGGCTCAAAAAGGATGGTGCATGGGGAAGTGGACATCCCCATAAAGGTTGGAACCCAAACATTTGATTCAACTTTTTATGTAATAGATATCCGCCCTTCATATTCCTGCTTGCTAGGCCGACCGTGGATTCACAATGTTGGCGCTGTTACTTCTACGTTGCACCAAATGCTGAAACATCCAATTCAAGGGAAGATAATCACCGTTCATGGAGAAGAAGTGTATATGGTCATACATCTAAATTCCTTCAGATATGTGGAACTAGATGGTGAATTTATTGAAACTCCGTTCTAACACTTTGAAGAAGTCCTGCAAGATGTGGCAGTAACCAAGGTTGTGTCTCAGGTTCCCAAGATCACAAGGCTTCCACTCAAGATGTCTCTTTAAAGGATGCCAAGGCAGTGATAAAATAAGGTGGGTGCACTATTTGGGGACAAATCCCAGATATCCCATACAAATCTGATAAGTTTGGCCTGGGTTTCACTTCAGGTGCCCAGAAGGCTGTACGTCGCCCTCGTTCTGGAGGACCACCCTTGAAGATTAACAACCGTGAAGTCAACACGGTAGAGGGTGATGAAGATGGCTACAACCTTGAGGGTTGGATCTTACCAACTGTCAATGGAGGGCTCAGAAACTGGGAGGCCAGAGATATTGTCCCGGTCACTTTTATCCCACAGTAATTTGTCTTTACATTTTGTTGGATCTGTAATATTAAAACAATTCAGACTCCTAAAACCTTGTGTCTCACCCGACGCACAATGGTCCATTTGTAAGGGTTATTATCATCTCATTTCCATATGACATCAATGAATCATGGATGTTTTTGCATACAAACTTTGTGCTCATTATTTTACTTTTTTACATTTTCACTTCTTTCAAAGATAGCTATACTCTTACACACACTCACATTCACAATGCAGGTCTACATCCATTCGGGATCCCATGGGTAACGGTTCTGCTATGGCCTTTTATGACTCTGAAAATCTAATCTACCAAGCCGAAGACGAAGGCGAGGAAGATTGTGAAGTACTAGGGGGACTTGCTAGATTACTACCACAAGAAGAGAGAACCATTCAGCCTCACGAGGAACCCGTGGATACACTCAACCTAGGTACCAAAGAAGACAAAAGAGAAATTAAGGTGGGTGCCAATCTGGAACCCAGTATCAAACAGCGTTTAATTCAGTTGCTACATGAGTATGTTGAGATCTTTTCCTGGTCGTATGAAGACATGCCGGGACTTGATGCAGATATCGTGGTGTGATACGGTGGCAGAACCGACTGTTTAATACTGGTTTGTGTTTTGCATTTTTTTGTTTGCAAAATGTCGCGGTAAGCAAGAGTCGCCACCGACTTTTATTTCATCCAATCATGGAAAAAGAAAAAGAACAGAAAAACCTTTTTTCGAGATATTCTAAGTATGGGGGGTAGATTATAGAAATGGAAGGTGTTAGCACCCTTTCTATCCGTAGTTATCTACGGGCTCTTAGGTACTTGCTCATTTTTCAAACTGCTTGTGTGTGTTTGTCTTGAAAATGATTTTACTTCGTGATAACCCTTGTATCAATCCTCAAGGATGTGACGAAGTTAGTTTTGAAAATTTGTTTTGAAAGGTGTTTGTGTGAAATTTTTTTATTGAGAAAGTACTTAAGATTATACCTACTCGAAAAAAGATTGTTCGTTCTATTTCCTTTAGACAGCGCTATCCCATTATTATGTTAGAACAAAGTTTGAATCTACTACCCTATGTTTAAGTTTTGATGATAACAAAGTGAAAAGATATATTACTTATATGATTCATGTATGAACTATATGCTGCCTAAATTATTACGTTCTGATTTGCAGATACTCTGATTGGTATAAGCAAGATCACACCTAATCAGCATCAGAATTTTGGTTTCTGACATCAGCATCAGAAGTTGCCATATCAGAATATCAGAATCAGAAGATTAATTCACGTATATGCTGAAGTCTGATGAACAGAACTGCGCTCAACACTCTGATAAAGAAACACAACAGTTCATCAGCAGCTAAGCAGAATCAGAATGAGCCAAGCCAGAACTTGCATTAAGTAAGCAACGGTACTGTGCATTGAAAGCAAATTAATACCAACAGCCTCATTCCAGACAAGATCTGCTCGATAAGGAAAGTTTGTTATTAGCATTGAATCAAGAATATTGCTCCAACGTTCAACATCTCAGTGCTATATAAACAAGACTTTGAAGATTGAATTGGCTAATGCTCTCCAATATTTACACGCCTAAAAGCTGATCATAATATTCCTTCTCTCGTTTTGCTAAACACTACACATTCTCTTATTCAATCATTGTTTAGCAATCTAGTTTCTAAGCTTTAAGTTGTGTATACATCACAGTTGTGATACAGTTTTGTAGAAAACATTCACACACTTAGATTTATCTTCTTTGTAAGAAAGTGTTTCCTTGACAAACCGGGTTGTGGTTTGCATCAAGAAGGCTTTAGCAGTTGTTAAAGCAGTTTGTAATATTCAGTTGAATATAGTGGATTAAGACCTCGTTGGAGAGAGGCGAAATCACCTTGACGGGTGGACTGGAGTAGTTTGAGATCAAACGAACCAGGATAAAAATATCTTGTTCATTGCATTGATTTTCAGTTTTACAATTCAACCCCCCCTTCTTGTGTTTTTCACTACTTCAATTGGCATCAGAGCGCCTGGTTCTGAGCTAAAACACTTAACCGTGTCAGTACAAGATCCAGCGTCAGAAAAACACAATGGCAGGAAACTATTCTCACACCAGCAATGACAACAATGAGGACAGAGACAGATTCAGCGGCAAACCTCCAGTCTTTGATGGAGAAAACTTTGATTACTGGAAAGACAGAATTGAAAGCTTCTTTCTGGCACATGATGCTGATCTGTGGGATATGGTGACAGATGGATACACGCACCCTGTGAATGCAAGCGGTCAGAAGATTGATAGAAAAACAATGTTTGACCAACAAAAGCGTGACTTCAAGAATCACCACAAGGCCAGAACCATCCTCCTCAGCGCCATCTCCTATACTGAATTTGAAAAGATCTCCAACAGAGACACAGCAAAGAACATTTTTGACTCACTCAGAATGACGCATGAGGGCAACGTTCAGGTCAAAGAAACTAAAGCTCTGGCGCTCATTCAGAAGTATGAGGCGTTCAAAATGGAAGAATCTGAATCCATTGAAACAATGTTCTCAAGATTCCAGATTCTGGTAGCTAGTCTCAAGGTTCTGGACAAAGGACACTCTACTGCTGACCATGTCAAGAAAATCATCAGAAGTTTACCCAAGCAGTGGAGACCAATGGTTACAGCTCTGAAGCTAGCTAAAGATCTCAACAAAATCACTCTGGAGGAACTTATCAGCTCCCTCAGAAGTCATGAGATAGAGCTAGAAGCTGACGAGCCTCAGAAGCAAGGTAAGCCTTTAGCATTAAAATCTAACAAAAAATTTGAGTCTAAAGTTTTGCAGGCAGTTGAAGAAACATCTGATGGATCCTCATCAGAAGAAGACGAACTCTCCCTCCTTTCCAGAAGAGTAAATCAACTGTGGAAGCAAAGACAAAGGAAGTTCAGGAATCCCAGAAGATCTGATCAGAACGAGTCTTCTTCCAGATACAGAAGGACAGATTCTTCCTCTGGATACAGAAGATCTGAAGGCTCCTCTAGCAGCAAAAAGCCAAACACTAAGGACATCGTCTGCTATGAGTGCAATGAGCAAGGACACTATAAGAGTGACTGCCCAAAGCTTCAGAGGGAAAAGCCCAAAAAGAAGTTTGGAAGAGAGAAGAAGAAAAGTCTCATGGCTACATGGGATGACTCTGACTCGTCTGAAGCTGACTCAGAATCAGATGATGAGAGGGCAAACATAGCTCTCATGGCTAACATCTCAGAAGATAGTGAAACTTCTGAATCAGACTCAGAATCAGATACTGAAGAGGTATTTCCTAACTTTGCTGTTAACTTTACCAAGGCTGAACTTGCTGAAAGCCTTAATGAGATTCTGGAACGGTATCAGCAAATTAGAGTTAAATTCAGAGACCTGAAAAGGAATCTTGAATCTGACTCTAATAAGACTGAGAGTCTCAAATTGGAGAATTCTGAGCTGAGAAATAAGATTTCAAAATTAGAAAACACTTTACAAAACTCTCAGAAGGAACCAATTTCTGAAACTCCCAGCAACGCTGATGAGATCATCAAGGAGTATGATCACAGTTTCCAGAAGTTCCTCGCTAAAAGCATAGATAGAAGCAAAATGGCTTCAATGATCTATGGAGTTAGCAGAAACGGCAGGAAAGGAATAGGATACCAAGGTAAGGTTCCTACACCAAAGAATGTCATGGACTTAACCATTAAACACACTCCTCTGAATTCACATTTTGTGTATGGTCACACACATGATATTAAATACACTAGCAGTAAGCACTCTGTGAAACCAAAATTCAACCAGAGTTTTGGCAAAACTAACAAATCAGGACCCAAGAAAATCTGGGTACCTAAGGATAAAATAATACATGTTGCAGATATCTTTAGCAGCAAGTCAGAAACACCAGTCATGGTACCTGGACTCTGGCTGCTCGCGACACATGACGGGAAGAAGGCATATGTTCCAAAGCCTGGAACTTAAGCCTGGAGGCCACGTTGTCTTTGGAGGCAATCAGAGGGGAAAGATAATTGGCTCTGGAACTGTAGGTAATGGAAATCTTCCCTCTATTAATAATGTTCTGCTAGTAGATGGATTGATGCATAATCTGTTATCCATAAGTCAATTAAGTGATAACGGTTATGATATAATCTTTAATCAAAAATCATGTAAAGCTGTTAGTCAAAAAGATGGGACTATCCTGTTTAATGGTAAGAGGAAAAACAACATTTACAAAATCAAACTTTCTGAACTAAAGAGTCATAATGTAAAATGTCTTCTGTCTGTTAACAACGAGCAGTGGATCTGGCACAGAAGATTGGGGCATGTTAGTATGAGAAGAATATCTCAGATTAACAAACTCAATCTGGTCAGAGGACTTCCTAATTTGAAGTTCAATTCAGATGCTCTGTGTGAAGCATGTCAGAAAGGCAAGTTTGCAAAACCTTCTTTTAAATCCAAAAATGTTGTTTCTACCTCTAAGCCATTAGAACTTCTGCACATTGACTTATTTGGACCAGTTAAAACTGCTTCAGTCAGTGGCAAGAAGTATGGGTTAGTAATCGTAGATGACTATAGCAGATGGACATGGGTAAAGTTCTTAAGACACAAGGACGAGTCACACTCTGTGTTTGTTACCTTCTGTAACCAAGTTCAGAATGAAAAGGATCTTAGAATCGTTAAAGTCAGAAGTGATCATGGTGGAGAATTTGAAAACAAAGATTTTGAGTCATTCTTTAATGACAGAGGCATTCTGCATGATTTCTCTTGTCCTAGAACTCCCCAACAAAATGGAGTTGTAGAACGAAAGAACAGAACATTGCAAGAAATGGCCAGAACCATGATCAATGAGACAAACGTTGCTAAGACCTTCTGGGCAGAGGCAATAAACACAGCGTGCTACATTCAGAATAGAATCTCAATAAGACCTATTCTGGAAAAGACTCCATATGAATTGTGGAAGAACAGAAAGCCCAACATTTCATATTTTCATCCATTTGGATGTACTTGCTTTATATTAAATACAAAGAATTATTTGAACAAGTTTGACTCTAAAGCACAGAAGTGTATTATGTTAGGATACTCTGAACGCTCAAGAGGGTACAAAGTATACAATACAGAAACACAGATTGTGGAAGAATCAATCAGTGTTCGTTTTGATGATAAGCTTGACTCTGAAAAGTCAAAGCAGAATGAAGTTTTTGCAGGTATGGAAATTGAATTTACAGGTTCTGAAGACAAGTCATCAGAAGCTCTCAACACAGACACTCCTTCAACGTCTGAAAGGAGCACTGCTAGCAATCCTACAACAGCTGCTGATCAACCTCAGAAGAGATTACCCAGAAGCAGCTTGGATCACCCAGAAGAGACTATCTTAGGAAGAAAGGAAGATCCAATCAGAACAAGAGCAAGCTTCAGAAACTCTGAAGAAACTCTTATGGGACTTGTGTCTCTGATTGAACCTTCTTCTATTGATGAAGCACTTCTGGATAATGACTGGATTCTGGCAATGCAAGAAGAGCTGAATCAATTCACCAGAAACGACGTATGGGATCTCGTTCCCAGACCAAAAGGATTCAACGTCATTGGAACAAGATGGGTGTTCAGAAACAAGCTAAATGAACAAGGTGAAGTCATCAGAAACAAGGCACGACTGGTTGCACAAGGTTATAGTCAGCAAGAAGGGATAGACTATACAGAAACCTTTGCCCCAGTCGCCAGGTTAGAATCTATCAGACTTTTAATTTCATTTGTTGTTAATAGAGGCATCACTCTGTATCAGATGGATGTCAAAAGTGCATTCTTAAATGGTTATATAGAAGAAGAAGTCTATGTACACCAACCCCTTGGTTTTGAAAATACAAAACATCCAGAACATGTTTTCAAACTAAAGAAGTCACTATATGGTCTGAAACAAGCTCCCAGAGCTTGGTATGAAAGGCTAAGTAACTTTCTATTAGAAAATGAATTCACCAGAGGGAAAGTGGACACTACTCTATTCTGTAAATCAGTTAAGAATGACATCTTAGTCTGTCAAATTTATGTTGATGATATTATTTTTGGTTCTATTAATCCTTCTCTTGGAAGAAAATTTGCTAAGTGTATGCAGGCAGAATTTGAGATGAGCCTCATGGGGGAACTGAAATTCTTTCTAGGAATTCAGATCAATCAAACTCCAGAGGGAACTTACATTCATCAGAGCAAATACATCAGAGATCTTCTGAAGAAATTTGACCTCTCAGAATGTAAGCCATCAAAGATTCCAATGCATCCCACGTGCATTCTGGAAAGAGAAGAGGTAAGCAAAAATGTAGAACAGAAAGTCTACAGAGGTATGATTGGGTCTCTCCTCTATCTGACTGCTTCAAGACCTGACATATTATTCAGTGTTTGTATCTGTGCTAGATTACAATCAGATCCTAGAGAATCTCACTTAACAGCTGTTAAGCGAATTTTCAAGTATCTGAAAGGTACTACTAATCTGGGTTTGTTTTATAGAAAATCTAGTGATTACAGCTTAGTAGGCTACTGCGATGCTGATTTTGCTGGAGACAGAGTGGAACGTAAAAGTACTTCTGGAAGCTGCCAGTTTCTGGGAGAAAATCTGATCTCTTGGTCCAGCAAAAGGCAATCAACAATTGCGCTATCAACATCAGAAGCTGAGTACATAGCAGCAGCAGGATGTAGCACACAAATGCTCTGGATGAAAAGTCAGCTTGAAGACTTCCAGATTTTTGAGAGTAACATTCCTATACTCTGTGATAATACTTCTGCTATTTGCTTAAGTAAGAATCCCATTTTACATTCTAGAGCTAAGCATATAGAAATAAAACATCACTTCATTAGGGACTATATTCAGAAAGGAATTTTGAACTTAAAATTTATAGATACAGACCATCAATGGGCTGATATCTTTACTAAACCCCTTTCAGAAGATAGGTTTAATTTCATTCTGAAACATCTCAGCATGAAAGTCTGCCCAGAGTGAAAATGTTTTAATTCCATATATTTACCTTCAGAATGTAATTGTTTTACTGTGAACTTCTGATCAATCTTCTTTCAGAAAGATAGAACATGCAGATTGTATCAGATGCAAGTCTAAAGATCTGAGAGTCTAAGCTCAAAGACAGACGTGCTGATCACTACATCAAACAAGTGTCATCCAATCATCAGCAAATCTCTGAAGCAGAACGCGTGCACGCTTCTGAGAAGGCAAAACGCTGATTGGGTGCATTGAGACACATGTCTGGTAACCGTTTTTAAGTATCTTTCTAAAATCCCCCAAAATCAGCAAGCATTTAATAAAAGTAATCATGCTTTTAAAACGCAATCATGATTTTTCTCTTTCTTAAAAACGTTTATTTTTTCAAAATATTCTGAAACTCTATTTAAACACATTAACCTCTCATTCTAATTCTTTACAGTTTCTCACTAATACTCAAGCATTCTCTGCATTTTTCTGTGTTCATCTCTTGCAAAACCTCTTTTTCTCAGTTTCTTCTCAAAATCTTTTAGTGTGAACATGGCAACCTCCAGCAGTGCTTCTGCAGGTCCTTAGAAGAAAGCATCATCTGAGCAGTATCAAGTGCCATTCAGAACACTCCTCACTCCGGTGAAGAATCTTGAAGTGTTATCTGAATTGATCATTGATTTTGGAAGCTTGAAGGAGAACGGTTTTGACCTAACAGAAGAAGTTAGGGAACAGAAATGGGAAAGGTATTTTGACAGATTGGTTGGACAACCATTCCCTATGTTAGTCAAGGAGTTCTGGATTCATGCGAAGGCTTCAACGCATCTAGTCACCTCCTTCGTTATGGGGAAGAAGATTGTGATCACTGAGGATCACATAACAAGGTTAATCGGTTACAATGGCGGTGGCGTCCGCTGTGTTGATATGGCTGAGAGATGTGCTGATGTGGGCGTGATAGCTCAAAGGATTTTCACCCATGGGGTGCCCAGCAGCAAGATCAAAGATCTGAAGGATCATCACAGAGTTTGGGCTAAGATAATTCTAGGGTGCTTCAACCATAGGAAGCCAACTAGTTCACCTGATTACATAAATGTGGATCAGCAGTTTCTGATCTACTTTATTGATCAGAAGGTAAAAATCAACTTGGCTCATCTTCTGTTCAACCACCTCAGAACAAGTGTGAAGGAAACCAGGGAAGAAGAAAGACCCAAGAGGGATTGGATACCCTTTGGAAGGTTGATATCAGATATTCTGACAGAGAATATGCTGATAGAGCATCTGATAGAAGCTCAAGAGTTAAGCACCATTGAACCAACAGTTGGGAAGCCTCTGAACGCGAAGAACTTGAAGAAAATGAAGTTGATAGAGAATATCAAAAAGGAACCCAGAGCTACTCCTATTGCTGATATCACCAGCAGAAGAGTTCCACTGAGTGACTTTCCTTTATTTTCTGAGATAGAATCTAAACCAGAGGTGGTTCTCAAATACTTAGCGCGTGCAAAGCAGATGGTACAGATCCAAATCTGATTATCAAAGATTTGCATCAACCTCAACAAGAAGTGACTCTGAAGAAGACTAAGAATAGGAAGGCACCTTCAGAAGGATCATCCCAGCAGACACCCAAGAAAAGAGGTAATTTATCTGCTGCTTCTGTTTTAAATTCTTCTACTATTCCAGCATCTATTCCTCCAACAACCTCTCATAGAATCTCAATCCCCATCCCAACAATAGATGAAACTGAACCAGAAGATGACCCTTCTGAGGCATTAAAACTTTGAAGACCCAGAAACAAACATCCCAAACCAATCTCAACAACATCAGCAATTGACAAAGTGCTGTCTGACATTGATCAACACACTTCTGATCACTCCGCCAATCCAAACTCTGAACCATAAATTGTCCCTCCTCCACAACCAGAACAACAGCAATCTGCTGAAGAACCAGAACAACAACAACATCTCTCATCAATTCCAGAAGAACCCCTTATCCCTGAACAACCAGAAATTCCAACAACTTCTCCTCAACCAGCAATTCCGTCTCCCTCTCCTCAACCAGAAATTCATCCACCATCACCTCAACCTGAGTTTCATCACTCTGAAACTCAAACTCCTCCACCTTCTGAACCTCATTCACCTCAATCATCTGAACCACAACCTCTGGCAATCCAGCTGCCATGTGGAACAACAGTCACCATGGCACAGTTGCCATCCTCACCAGAATCTACACCACCAAATACTCCCAAAACACCAAACAGTCCAATCATAATTTCTGATTCTCCCACTCCATCTCCAAAACAAACAGCTGCCAAGAAAACCACCGAAAACCCCAGTAGGACATTCATAGACTTAACCAGCCTTGACCGTCTTGCTGATGTGAAACACAAAATAGCCATCCCAAAACCAAAACAACCAGATGTTGGCTCTGGTATTATGAATTTTGAAACAGGTTTGCAGCAATGGATTGCTTCTCTGAAGCAAGTCTATCCTGGAATGATTGACCCAGCTGCTTCTGACCAGCTCTGGTCATAATTCAGACTTTGGGTACGTGCTGAAGCCCTCAAGTTGCAAGATATCAACTATGAGCAGGCACAACAGAACTTCAGCAAGCTGCTGAAGGAAGTTGAAAGTCAGCTGCCTCAGGAAGCTGTGCTCCCTCTGGATAGTGAACCTTGGTCTGAGAAACAGCTAGCTTCAAAGGTGCAACCAGAAGAAGACAAGACCATTCAAGCTGAAGCAAGTCAAGCAGAAGATGTTGCAGAAATCTCTCAGAAGCTTCCTGCTTCTGATGTTTCTCAAGCTGCCTTGGACATGCAGACTCTGGAAGAACTGAAGCTGAATGACATGCGTCTGCAGCAGAGGATGGATGAAAACGACCAGAAGATGAAAGAAAGAATGGATGTGCAGGATAGCAAGATTGACACCGTTGTCAGCATGGTGCACAAGCAGAATGAGACTGCTGATCAGATCAAAGCCATGCTGGAGAACCTGTTCACACGCTTTCCTCCCCAACCTTAGTTTTTTTATTCATGTCATTTTCATGTTTTCTTTAATTTTCTGATGTACTGTTTGAATATGTTTTGTTTGATTCTGAACCCTTTTAATATGACAAGTTTTTCTGATCTTAATTTGTTTTAGCACATCACCTACACTTTTTGATTGCTGACAAAAAGGGGGAGAACAAGAATGATATTTTAAACAATAACGGTTTACTAAGACAGAAATTCTCGAACATTCTAACTCTATTATACTTGAAAATGTTTTCTGTTTTGCTTAAAGTCTACAGGCACAAGGAAGCTCCTGGACACTCTGAAGACTAAAAGCTCTGATCCGCTCTGATACTCTGATCCAAAGCAAAGCTCTAACAAGAAAAGCTCTGATACGCTGATCTGAAGCTCTGCTCTGATATGCTGATCCAAAGCTTCTGATAGTCAAAGACTCTGATACTCTGATGTTCAAAGAAAGGCAAAAATATCTGATCTTGGAGAACACTTGTAATCAAAAAGGGAAGTAATAAACTCAGGGGGAGTATCTCTCAACTCTGATATCCTGTTATCCCTTATCTTTGATAACCTCTTACTCTGATGCATCTCTCTGACACCTTTTCACGTTATTTTCATTTAAAAAATATCTAGTTTTTGTCATCATCAAAAAGGGGGAGATTGTTAGAACAAAGTTTGAATCTACTACCCTATGTTTAAGTTTTGATGATAACAAAGTGAAAAGATATATTACTTATATGATTCATGTATGAACTATATGCTGCCTAAATTATTACGTTCTGATTTGCAGATACTCTGATTGGTATAAGCAAGATCACACCTAATCAGCATCAGAATTTTGGTTTCTGACATCAGCATCAGAAGTTGCCATATCAGAATATCAGAATCAGAAGATTAATTCACGTATATGCTGAAGTCTGATGAACAGAACTGCGCTCAACACTCTGATAAAGAAACACAACAGTTCATCAGCAGCTAAGCAGAATCAGAATGAGCCAAGCCAGAACTTGCATTAAGTAAGCAACGGTACTGTGCATTGAAAGCAAATTAATACCAACGGCCTCATTCCAGACAAGATCTGCTCGATAAGGAAAGTTTGTTATTAGCATTGAATCAAGAATATTGCTCCAACGTTCAACATCTCAGTGCTATATAAACAAGACTTTGAAGATTGAATTGGCTAATGCTCTCCAATATTTACACGCCTAAAAGCTGATCATAATCTTCCTTCTCTCGTTTTGCTAAACACTACACATTCTCTTATTCAATCATTGTTTAGCAATCTAGTTTCTAAGCTTTAAGTTGTGTATACATCACAGTTGTGATACAGTTTTGTAGAAAACATTCACACACTTAGATTTATCTTCTTTGTAAGAAAGTGTTTCCTTGAAAAACCGGGTTGTGGTTTGCATCAAGAAGGCTTTAGCAGTTGTTAAAGCAGTCTGTAATATTCAGTTGAATATAGTGGATTAAGACCTCGTTGGAGAGAGGCGAAATCACCTTGACGGGTGGACTAGAGTAGTTTGAGATCAAACGAACCAAGATAAAAATATCTTGTTCATTGCATTGATTTTCAGTTTTACAATTCAACCCCCCTTCTTGTGTTTTTCACTACTTCATATTAAGGAATAGGTAGCACCATCGTTGGAGTTTGAGGGACTATCGAAAGGGACGAAATGGTCATTGAAGGAAACATGTAAGGATACCTTAACAGTTCGAAGGGACTGTCATCATATATTCGTAGGTAACATCGAGGGACAAGATCATTTCTCATAGGAAACTCGAGGGACATTGAGGGACTATGATCTTTATGATGACTTTTAGATTGAGGGTCTTTTGCTAAGATATCCCTACGTTCGAGGGACACGACCATTATTTCTGAGGCAACCAAGTGAGGCAAACCCTAGGAGTGAGCATGTGCGAGTGTAATTTTCAGTTAATTTATTTTTGCACATTTAGGGTTGTCTACCGTATTAATTTTCAGTTTGTCTTTCCATACAATCCTATTAACATACATCTAAGCAGTTTATAGTTTGCGGAATTAAAAGCAAGAAAGTTTAAAGTCCTAGTTATTACAAGGCTTTTGCAGATACATAATTATTTTGGACTGAAAATAAAAATGCGGAATTTAAACCCTAATTACTATTACAACCTCGAAATAGTTACAATAATAATAAAAGGAAATTAAAAAATACACGCGGCGAATTAAATGCGAGAATAATTTAGGAAACCTAAAAAATCTAATTGAAAAAAGTTTTAGGTTAGTTTTTTTTGAGAAAAATTAATTAGGTTATGTACAAATTAAAACCCTAATTTCTAATTAATTTAAATTATACAAAAGGAATTAAATTTTCCCTAAATTAAATTAAACTAATTAATTAAGGGAATAAAATAATTTTATGGAAAAAATGATTTTTTATGTTTTTTTTTAAGACTTTTTTTTATTAAATAAAAAATAATGATTTTTTGGTGTTATTTTAATAAAGGAAAATAATTAGTAAAACAATTAAAAAAATAAAATAGAAAAGAAAAGAATAGGCCTGTGTTGTGCCAGTCTGAGAGTGCACCATAGTCCTTCATTGTTTGAGGCGTTGGATCTAAATTATTGATACATCCAATGGCCAGATGGTGGTAGCGCATGGTAGGCGTTTTGGATGATGATGCATTGAATCTGTAGAAACAAAGTAAGAAAACAAAATTTGCTGGGATGATTAGTTGTATATATAATAACATAAATAAAATATAAAGGAAATAAAGTGGTCTTTCCCAAACACGCGCGTGATTCAAATCACCCAATAGGATTCTGCCACCTAATTGTCTTCTTCCCCATAACTGTTGTTTTTGGCCACACGCTTACCTACAGTAGTTTTCGTCACTAAAGGCTATAGTGACAGATTTTGTTCGTAGCCATAAACCTGTAATATTAAAAAAACAAAGCACAAGCAGAATAAATTCAAATCAAAGACACAAATCGACTGCAAATCATCTCCTGAGCATGATAATACCCCTAATTTTGTCCAATTTTCCCTTTATATAGAATTCCCAATTTGGGACCTCAAAACCCTAACAATGGCATCGAGTCATTCCTGCACTTAAACTTCAATCAAACCAATCAAAAACATTGCAAATATCATAGAAAGCATGGATATATGATCAAAACATGTTTATGATGGATAAATCATTAAAAACGAATCTTGAAAGAAAGATGCAAACCGTGGCACTGTGAGGCATGATTTCTGAAGGTTTTAAGGCTTGAGGATGATTGGAATGGCTTCAGAACACGTACAGGAACATATTGTTGGCTTTGGAATTACTTGAAACGGCCTATGGAAGAGAATACAGTCTGCACTTTTTCTTCCAAAATTTGCAATTTCTTCCTCTTGTTTTCACGACCCCCAACCCTTTTTTATGCTTTTTAAATGTTGTGTATATATCATAGAATGATTTAGGTCAACAAAAACTGATCATATCTTTGCAAATTATGGAGATTTGATTTCATTCTTTGCCTTGTATGATCTGTTTCCAAAATAGACCAAATTAAAATCTTTTCCAATCAATTAGCTGTTGCACGAACTTTTTGATTTCCTAGTTGTTCATGGACTCAAAATATGCTAATAAAATCAAATCTTTGATTTTATTTGATTATTCTACTATTTAAATTGATTTATTTTGATTTAAATGGATAAAAAATCAAAATAAATAATAAAATTAATAAAATAATAGGTGGATAAGCTCAAGGGTCGTGGGCTATCTTAGGAACAAGTTTCAAACAAGAAATCATGGGCCCATTTGAAAAAAAAGTCATTTTGATCAATGTTGACTTCATGCACATTTCCAAAAATTGGTCAATTTTGACAATACATATCTCCCTCAACTTTAACCCTAAGAGGGTGTTCTTGGACTTTTTATAAATCTTAGTATGTCCCTTAAACAACCCTTTTAATTTCGTCTCAACTGGGTCTTCCATGTTCATGTAAGAAGCTTTGACCCAAAAAGTGTTTTTGTTGACTTTTCAAAAGGACCTATAATGTAGAAATTCATATCTTTTGATGAGTGCATATTTTGAATTTGGGGGATAAAGATGAATTGTAGGGAATTGCATCATCTTCAAAATGAGACTTGGATGGAAAATTTCTGATAATATGAAGAAGTTATGCTTGGTCAAAGTTTGGTTGACTTTTTTTGAGAAACCCTAATTTAACAACTTTTGGGTTTTGATGAATTTGGGGAATTCCTTGAGGAATCATGATCAAACCTTGATAAAATGATAGATATCACTTCCAAATGTTTACGTTGATCAAAAATCTTGAAGTTTGACAGTATGTGGGCCACAATTGACTTTTGACCTAGTTCAGTTGATTCTCAAGCATCTGAGCAGTTGACTGAGCAAACTTCTTGTGCAAGGCTTGAAATTTGACATGGAGAATCTTGGGAACAAATTAGGACCATGGAAATCATTTTGGGGCCTTTGTGATCCACACATCTTGATGAAAGTGGAAACCCTAATTTGAGACACACTGCCTTAGGAGAGAGTTTGTCTAGTCAACTCTTGGGCAAACTTGAGCAAATTGAGGACCTTTAGGAGTATGTATTGAGTAAAATGAGAGGGCAAATTTTGGGGTACAACAACTTCCCCTGTTAAATCTTCTTAAACCTGAGGATGTAGATTGGCTCGTCTGCCATTCGTGATCTGAAGGTGGAAGATGATTGAACACTAGAGTGCCTAGAAATTTGCACTCGCATGAAGTGATACTTGATTTGTGATATCGGGAATGGGCTTATAGATGCCATTTGTGTAAGTGCCCTGGCTGGAGAGTTGGCCTCATTTGTAAAACAAATAAGAAAGCAAGTTTACCCAGATCCCCTCTGTTGTTTTAATATGTGGTGTTGAAGAAGTTCAACATCTGGACCAACATGTTATGTAAGATGTCACAACATCAGCATGTGACATCGCGTCTGAAACTAAGTACTGATTAAGTAACTATGTTATATGTTGAATGTTTGTAACAGCTGTGACTTATAACCTAACTATTCTAAGTGATCTAAATTATGAAAGAGGTTATTTGTTGTGTTGAAAAAGTTCAACATCTAGGAAAACATGTTAGATGTAATGTCATGACATCTGACTTGACATCACGTCAACAGAATTGATAATTCAGTTACAGTCCTGGTACTTAAATACTCTGAGAATATATGTGGCGTTTCTTGTGGAGAATCTGAAGATCAATCAAGAATCAATCAGAATATTTGAAGAAAATACTGTTTCTAAATATGGAGATATTTTAGGAACTAGAAGATTGAAGACCTTGATTATAGGAGAAGTTTGCTGCTGAGTTGTAACAGCAAGGAGAAAAACTTGCTGAGTTAGGTAATAGGTTATAAATAGCAGATTGTAACCTAGGGTTTAAAACACACATATACAATGTAAAATTAGGGGTGTTTTGTTAGGTAAACCTGTCGGTTTGTGGCAAGGTTACCATGTATGTAACTCGAAACCTGTAGGTAAGAGTTTGAGTGTTCTTGGATGAAGCTGTGAAGCAAGTCTAAGTATTTCTGCATTACTTCATATTCATTGTAATGTAGGAAACCAAGTGGGAGGGCACTGCTTCTTGAGTAGGAGTAAGACCTCTGTTGTTGCGACAATAGGAATGGAAACTGGTAGGTTTCTATCTAGGAGTTCCTAGGTATAGGTTGCACTGGGTAGATGATTAAGTGAAGGATGGGAACTTGTGAAGTTTAGTCCTGAATTAATATTGCTAATAGTGGATCTTCTTCCTGGCTTGGTATGCCCCCAGAGTAGGTGTATTTCACCGAACTGGGTCAACAACTGATTTGTGTTTTTACCTTCAACACTTTATAATTCTGTCTGTTGTATATCAAGGTAAAACTGTAATGTTGTAACAGATGATGTCTCAGAACATGTTAAGACTTCATGCTGATATATGTGCAGAAGAAACAGAACTGCAAAGACTATTTGCTCTCTACTGATCATGTACCACAGATGAGCAGAACTAGGCACATCAGTGTTCTATCTTCTGGGCCTTCAAAGTAGATCTGGCACAGCCTGATTAAACTGTGCTTCTGTTACTCTTCAGTACTGAATCAAAAATTAGGTATCTATCTTGCAGTATATTTATTATGTCATATCAGATGTTTAGACATTAAGTATAACATCTGAAGACTGGCATACACCAGAATTTCAATTGGTATCAGAGCAGGCATCATGTTCTGTTTCTGGATGAGATCCATGGGTGATACTTTCTGGTATCTGCAAGGTCAATTTTAGTGCTGAAGATTGTAACCTGGAATGGTTTGCTATTTCCCTGAATGGTCCCTTGAAGTGGGAGGATGGACTATTCTTAACAGGAATTGTGTGTACCTATCTTTGGTGATTGGCATTTGGCCTGGTTGTGTGTAGTAGTCATGCTAGGTTTGAACCATAGTCAGACTTGGTCTATTTTTGAAGGCTAGTCTGGTGGAGTGTGTGTGCAAAGATTGGGGTGTATTATGTTCTTCCACTGTGAAATACCTGGCAAAACTCAAACTCTGATGTGTTTCCCCTCTTGTGGATTGAAGGCCATTGTATTCAAGAATTCAACATAAACTATTGAAGATGTCACAGATACTTGAGTCCTCTCAAGTCCACTCATGAAGACGTTCTTCGTTCAGGATGGTAAGAATCACATATTCACGGATTAGTGTTATATGAAGACCTTGAAGAATTTCAAGGAGGGCCTTGTTCCAAGGTGATGGAACTGATGTTCTATGTGATGGTGGAACAAGGATGCAACTACTAGTTGAAGAGCATATGGTTTGGGTGTCTTTGCTTGGAACCTACTCCTGACCTGGAAGAGGAGACATCTGTGTGTGCAAAGTTGACAATGGTAAAGTCAACTATGTCTGTGTACTCCCGAAGGTTACTTTAGGAGTCAGAACTCTAGAAGTAAAGCTGGTTGAGATATGACATTGATCAGGGCTAAGCAATTGTTCTCTGAAGTACTATGGTGTGAAGAAAGACAAACTCACTGGTTAATAAAAGTCAATGATGGTGCAGCACTATTACTCCTTCATAGAAGTAGATTGGGATCATGAGTCTTGAATATGAAGACTCAGAGTTTGGTTAAGGTATAGCTCTTGGAGTTACGTAAATCTGGTAGGGATGTCATATGTCATGTCGAGACATTTGTGCACAATTCATGGATATTTTGTGTGGAGCTTCCATGACTGACAGCTTGAGGGGGAGATTTGGTTAACCTCCTCACATTAGTTCAGTCTGGTGTTTAGCTAGCTGTTGACCTATGTCACATGGGTTCTGGTTGTTGTGTGACATATTTGCAAGGAAGGATTCATCTCTCTCATTCCTAATGATGAATCTGATCTGGTAGGAGTCTCAAGTCGGTTGAAGTAAGTAGAGTTTGTTCAGAGAAAATTCTATTTACTTGAGTCAAGGGTGGCAACCTAGATATCTCAACTATTTGGTCTCTCAAAGAAAGAGCTTGCAAGAAGAAGATATTAACACACGAAGAGTATGTCAAAGTATTCAAATGGTGAAAGTATCTTACTGGATAATGGGAAGGATTTATGATCAATTGCTATTTGTGACAAGTACAAGTATTTAATTGATTATCCTTGGAGTTCAAGATAACTGATGTGGGAACATTCATTCTTCTAGACCCTGTGAAGAATCACAGGAAGAGTGATACCTTAGAGCTATCTCCTTGGTGACAGCAAAATCATTTGATCTTTGAAAAGGTTTCCTGGAAACATGTTCAGACTCAAAGCCACAAGAAGAAGAAGACATCATAATCTTGATAAGAGTCACCTGGATCAGTCTGGAGCTGAATTCAACAACTAGATGTTATAACATACTATTTGGTTCAACCTCAGATTCGTGGTTGGTAAAGTGGCACATCAACTTAAGATAGGATGATCTACGAAGTTGAAAATTAGATCCTTCAAAAAGATCGGCTCTTTGCAGCTCTTTGGAGTTGTCACATGTTCCTGACTCGGTGTATCTAAGCCTTTTGTGATAACTTGTAGCTTGAAGTTCAAAGTTCAATTGGAAAATCAGAATATCTTTGGGAGAAGTCTGATAAAACTTTGAAAAGTCAAAAGGTGGCATTTGATTCTTTTAAGATTCATAAAGGAGATAATCAAACCGTGGCATTTGGTCTATCTCAGCAGTGGACTCTAAAAATCAAGATAATCAACATCGAGAAAGCTTGATTCACAGTATGAATGCGTTCAACCAATATTATTGAACAGAGGGTGCGCTCTTGAAGACATGAAGATGCGCCTTATGTTTTCCATTCATCAAGGGGTCCTATTTACCTTGAATTAGAAACCACCTTGAAGGTCCAACTAAGTATTGAATGTGTCCTACTTGTTTCCGTGAGGAGAAGTGATTGTCCCTAACAGGGGGAGTATTGGGTTGTACAAAAGGTCTTCATCAAACTCGTAGGATGTAAAATGTGGCACCTTACTAACTATTGGAATGATGTGTTCAAAACTGAAGAAGACTATGTCTGACCGAATGTCATCACATTGGTAATGACATTGTTCCTAATTTCCTCTAAAACTACAGACAGGAGGAAAATTGGATGAAGTATGGATTATTACTAATAAATCCATGTGTGACTCAGAGGGAGTAACCATCCTCTTTGAAAAAAAAAATGGAATGGCTTCAAGCTGCTAATCTGAAAATAGCAGAATGTATGACGACATAGGATTTGAGCATGTTTTCATCTGCTAAGAAAACAGAGCTGTTGTGTCTCATTATGAAACAGTTTAGTGAGCTGGAATGTTTAGGTGATAACTTGTCATCTAATAAAGGTATTATATAACTAATGCAGAGTGTAATATACCAACGATGTTTCTTGGAAAGGGGATCCTAAGACAAGGAAGTAGTCTGTTCTAAAAGACAAATGTCTGTTTTAAAAGGGCATCCTGACATGGTCAAAGGGTCAAACCCAAGGGTAGGTACCTGCATTAAAACCAGTCCTAGGGTACTGAAACTGTCAGAGTAAAGTACCAAGGTCGTTACTATCTATGCCAAAGTTGCATTATTTATGAAGACCCTCTCTATTCCTTCTCTTCATCAGAGGGTTTCAGCAATATGAAGTTTGTTAGCATCTGGGAAAATTGTGCATGGGTATGGATCTGTATGGGCAGTCTTTGTCAAATTCTGGCCAAAAAGGGGGAGAAAGATAGGGACCCAGTCTCAGGCGAGACTCAGGTGAAAGCAACAGACGGCAATGTCCAGCAAGACTCAGGAGAAAGCAACATGATCCCTAAGTAAGTGACTTTGGTTGTGTCTTGTGTTCTGAGTTAAGAGGATAGTTGTGACTTGTGATCTGAGTTACATGATCACAAGTAATAATCTTGAGAAAAGAAATCCTCTTGGGGCATCGGTGGTTTGGAGTTGCTCACAGTTGACGACAGAGGTTTGTTGTTTGCTCAAAGGACATCAGCCTCTACAAAAGAAGATGTTAGACAAGATGTTGTAACATCTCAACTGTGTTGTGGCCTGGTCCCAAAATACAACTTGCACTTATTTGTTTTAGCCAAAATTTGCCAAAGGGGGAGATTGTAAGTGCCCTGGCTGGAGAGTTGGCCTCATTTGTAAAACAAATAAGAAAGCAAGTTTACCCAGATCCCCTCTGTTGTTTTAATATGTGGTGTTGAAGAAGTTCAACATCTGGACCAACATGTTATGTAAGATGTCACAACATCAGCATGTGACATCGCACCTGAAACTAAGTACTGATTAAGTAACTATGTTATATGTTGAATGTTTGTAACAGCTGTGACTTATAACCTAACTATTCTAAGTGATCTAAATTATGAAAGAGGTTATTTGTTATGTTGAAAAAGTTCAACATCTAGGAAAACATGTTAGATGTAATGTCATGACATCTGACTTGACATCACGTCAACAGAATTGATAATTCAGTTACAGTCCTGGTACTTAAATACTCTGAGAATATATGTGGCGTTTCTTGTGGAGAATCTGAAGATCAATCAAGAATCAATCAGAATATTTGAAGAAAATACTGTTTCTAAATATGGAGATATTTTAGGAACTAGAAGATTGAAGACCTTGATTATAGGAGAAGTTTGCTGCTGAGTTGTAACAGCAAGGAGAAAAACTTGCTGAGTTAGGTAATAGGTTATAAATAGCAGATTGTAACCTAGGGTTTAAAACACACATATACAATGTAAAATTAGGGGTGTTTTGTTAGGTAAACCTGTCGGTTTGTGGCAAGGTTACCATGTATGTAACTCGAAACCTGTAGGTAAGAGTTTGAGTGTTCTTGGATGAAGCTGTGAAGCAAGTCTAAGTATTTCTGCATTACTTCATATTCATTGTAATGTAGGAAACCAAGTGGGAGGGCACTGCTTCTTGAGTAGGAGTAAGACCTCTGTTGTTGCGACAATAGGAATGGAAACTGGTAGGTTTCTATCTAGGAGTTCCTAGGTATAGGTTGCACTAGGTAGATGATTAAGTGAAGGATGGGAACTTGTGAAGTTTAGTCCTGAATTAATATTGCTAATAGTGGATCTTCTTCCTGGCTTGGTATGCCCCCAGAGTAGGTGTATTTCACCGAACTGGGTCAACAACTGATTTGTGTTTTTACCTTCAACACTTTATAATTCTGTCTGTTGTATATCAAGGTAAAACTGTAATGTTGTAACAGATGATGTCTCAGAACATGTTAAGACTTCATGCTGATATATGTGCAGAAGAAACAGAACTGCAAAGACTGTTTGCTCTCTACTGATCATGTACCACAGATGAGCAGAACTAGGCACATCAGTGTTCTATCTTCTGGACCTTCAAAGTAGATCTGGCACAGCCTGATTAAACTGTGCTTCTGTTACTCTTCAGTACTGAATCAAAAATTGGGTATCTATCTTGCAGTATATTTATTATGTCATATCAGATGTTTAGACATTAAGTATAACATCTGAAGACTGGCATACACCAGAATTTCAATTTGGAAGTTTCTAGAGAATTGTCGGAGATGGGCTTAAAGATTCCATCCAAGACGTGGTGGAGTAGCATTGGAGATGGGCTTAAAGATTCCATCTAGAGGATGTTGATTTCCTGAGGTATTCCTTTGAAGAGAATCCCTGCTCCTGTCATTGAGGAGGAATATGTTGAGGAATGTTGGTATCTGTCTTAGGAGAAATAGAATTTTAGGAGCTTTAGTTGTCCGTTACTCTATTGGGGAATTAACTCCAGAGGTGAACTGCATATCTGGTCAGTGTATAGGCTACATCGCGACCTACTAAGGAAAGGTGAAACTGATCGTGTTTGATCAGGTCCAGGTCTTACAGTGTCGTGGACTGCTGTCTGGAGATAAGAGAAAAGAGACCTAGATGGTAAGGTTATGAGAAGAAACCTGGATAGTAGGGCTTATGGGAAGGAACCTGGTAAGGTTGCTTCGTGAGGAGTTTGGGTAAAACTGCATCTGAACCGAGAAGGAACCTGGGTAAAGTTGCAGTGTAAGGAGTTTAGGTAAAACTGCATCTGAACCGAGAAGGAACCTGGGTAAGGTTGTTTTGTGAGGAGTTTGGGTAAAACTGCATCTGAACTGAGAAGGTACCTATGTAAGGTTACTTTGTGAGGAGTTTGGGTAAAACTGCATCTGAACTGAGAAGGAACCTAGGTAAGGTTGCTTCAGGATAAGTCTGAGTGAAACTTCAGAAGGAACCTGGGTAAGGTTGCTCGTGATGAGTCTGTGTAGGGCTTTAGGAGGAACATGGGTAAGGCTACTTCGGGATAAGTCCGTGTAAAACTTCGGCAGGAACCTGGGTAAGGTTACTTTAGGCTAAGTCTATGTAAAACTTCAAGAGGAACCTGGGTAAGGTTACTTTGTGATAAGTTCGTGTAAAAATTCAGAAGGGACCTGGGTAAGTTTACTTTGGGATAAGTTCGTGTAAAACTTCAGGAGGAACCTGGATAAGGTTACTTTGGGATAAGTTCGTGTAAAACTTCAGGAGGAACCTGGGTAAGGTTATTTCGTGATAAGTTTGTGTAAAACTTCAGGAGGAACCTGGATAAGGTTATTTCGGGATAAGTTCGTGTAAAACTTTATTTGGAAATGTATGAGAAAAGACCCGTGTAAGATTTTTCAGGATAAACCCGTGTGAAGTTGCATTTAGGAGAAACTCATGTAAGATTGCTTCGTGACGAACCCGTGTGAAGTTGCATTTGATCATGCAGATAATTACTCTATTTAGTTTCAGGAGCTAATCTTGAACTTGCTGGAAGTTGTTAATGATAACCATCTTTCCTGAAAAGGTACATGATTAATCGTATATGATGCATGACATGCAATGTATGATGATGTTCTCAAAACAAATGAGATTATGCCGTATGCAATATGTATGAGCACGTCATGATATATGAACATGAAATGCTATTGTGGAACGTCCGAGTTTGGGAAAATAAATCCCTGACTGCTGTTGGAGAGTAATGGAAATTGAGTTCCTGTCTGTCGTAGAAAAAGTGGTTCTTCTACTTCCGCTGGAGATGGTGAACTAGAGATGACTATGTTGGGGATTTGCCCCTTGTTTACGAATATTCTGTCGAGGAGAGACTCTGCTTGAGAACAACTCTGCGGGGGAATAATTCTGTTGGAGAGAAAAGTTTCCATAGCTGAAGGGATAAACTCTGTCAGAGATTTAGCTTTTGTATTCATAGAAATAAACTCTGTTCGGGAGAAAACTTTATGAACCACTTGCGATTACAAAATTCGATTGGGGAATATAGACGTCGGCTCTCCGAAAGAGCTTGGCTGGGGAAAGTAACTCATGTTTGGGGAGGCAGAGATCAAAACTTTGGTTGCCTCTACTTTGTGGGGAGTGTAGATGTTACTGAGACGCATGCTGAGGATACAATAATGACTTCATATCAAGACTTTTCTGCCCCTGTACGTGCTGGAGAAAGTGTCTGCGGAGGCCTTATAGATTGAGTGTTATCCCAACTTATGAGGTGCTTGGTAACTTTCAATCGAAATGATAAGTCTTCTACTGATAGGCAAGTGACAAGATGACGGGACATAGTCGTACGCTTTAATCCCTAACTTTTTCCTGGACTGTCTTTTCAGATTTTCAGTCCACCGGGATACCCTTTTTTGCCCAAGCCGCCTTTTCAGGTTTTCGACTTGCTGGGTGTACAGATCTTTTTTTATTTTTATCCCTAGTTTTTGCCAAAACCCTTTTGGTTCGCCGGGATGCCCTTATTTTTTCCTAGGCCAGTCAACCTAGCGGGTCTTTGTTCATGCACAGTATTTTCTGACTATGTCCACGCTCTCAGGGTGTAGGGATTTGTCACTGTCGATAGTGTTGTGTTGCCACAATACCAGAAGATGTTTGTTTGATTGTACAGGATTCATTGCTGGAATTCATGCCCAATGCCCCCAAGTGATTCAGATGGAGATCTGCCCCTGGCTATTTGGCATCTTTGAGAGATTCCTTAAATCTTGACTTGACTGCCCCAGATGATGGACAATGATCATGTCGTGCCCCTTGGTTGGAAGTGTTTTTCCACTTGAGGTGATCCTTTTTATTGAGAAGGTTTTTGTTCACTAGATATTCGTCCTGTGAATTTCTCTACTGTTGAACAAATAGTCATATGCAAACAATATTATTTTAAGAATGCAAAGCTCACGTCTGTCTTAAAGTTTTGAAAATGCAGTTTTTTTTATAGAAAAAATAGAATTTTGCAAAGATGTGATATCAACTCAAGATTTGTAACGGACCTTCAGGAGTCAGGATACCTTTTACAACAGTATGCTTTCGAACTAACACGTGCTTCAGCTAGGACTTTTAAGGGTTATAACATAGCCTGGTTCACGATTTAAGAAACAAAGGATAAAGACTCGAATTTTATTTGTACCCACATGTTCTCTGTGATGTTCTTCGATCCTAAACTCAGCTAATTGTGCATTTAGATCTCGTTTGAGTCTTTGCTCTGATATTCCAGTGATGGTTCGGATACTGAAAGTTTATTTTGAATAGGCAGTCATTTCTTTTTTGTTGAGGGTTTGTAGGACCTCTTTCTTTTTTATTTTATTATCCCTGTCTTTTGCCTGAACTGTTTCTTTTTGTGGTTACAGTCAGCGGGATGTCCCAGTGTTTTTTATTAAGTCTCCTTCATAGGTTTTGACTTAATGGGCTTTTATTTCGAGAGATAATGACTATCTGTCTTGATGATTATAGGGAACCATCACCGTCTTTTGTTTCGGAAGGACGTCTTTGATGCCACTCATTGTGTACGAAGCGGCAGATTGTGACTGAATGCGCCTCTGAATTAACTGAGAAAACTACCCTGCCCCAGGTTATGATTAAGGGTTTTAATATGTGTGAAAAGAAAAACTCCTACTTCTTTGGCTCGAAGGGGTTGACTAGGGATTATCTTCCTTATAACTCCACTGTTTAGGATTTGAAAGAATGCTTGTACATCGTCAACAAAGTCTTATTGTAGAGATTATGGTATTGTTTTCGTCATCCTCCCTCTAAAGACTTACAGTTTTTTAGTCGAGAGTTGAATATCACGAAAAGGAAATATAAAGCAATTTAAGCATAATGAAAACAAATTAATTCAAGACAGACATGTGTAATGCATTGATGAAATAATAAAGTTTGTCATGACAATAATTGTTCGAATAAGCAAAGAAAATACAACTTCAGAATTTAAATGAACAAAAATGCTTTCAATCCTAGCCATGTTTTGGCAAGGGAGCAGTGATCATATTGGGAGTCTCAGTAGGGTCGGATTCGATCTCATTGGTATCAATCATATTCGGAATCTTGTATTTCAGCACCCAACAATCGTTAGTAACGTTCCCTGGGCTGTCAGAATGATAAGCACACCTTGCCTCGGGATTGTAGTTAGGAGAGGAAGTCTTCGGGTTCGGATGAGGGTTTATCACCGTAATCAACTTCATCTTCAACATGTGTTGCAATGCTTGTGACAGTGGCATGTTGATTTGGGTGAACTGCCTTTGAAGTCTTTCCACCCTTGGCTGATTGTTTCATTGTTGTGGTCGTTGTGTGCGTGCCGAATTAGAGATCAGCACTGCCCCCACATATTGGTGGTAGTCTGCCTTGCTACGCCCCTTTTGGCTGTGCATAGCATTGGCTTCCCTCTTTCCACCAAATGACTTCTTCTTTGTACTCGAAGAGGTATCTTTCTGGATCTTGCCACTCCGAATCCCAGCTTCTACTCTTTCTCCAGTCAATATCAGCTCGGTGAAACCAGCCGAGGAGCTACCAATCAAGTGATTGAAGAAAGGACCAGACAACGTACCAAGGAACATACCCACCAACTCCCTATCAGAAAACGTGGGTTGAACTCTCCCAGCCAAGTATCTCCATTTTTGTGCATAATCTGTAAAACCTTCACCTACACTCATGGACATACTCTGGAGTTGAGTACGAGTGGGAGCATGGTCGGCATTGTACTGATACTGCTTGTAGAAAGTAGCAGCCAGATCTTCCCAGTTTCAGATATTTGTTCCCTCTAGCTGGTAGAACCATTCAAGCTGAGTCCCTAACAGACTATCTTGAAAAAAATGAACCCACAGATTTCTATCAGCGGTGTGGGGCTGGATCTTTCTGACATAAGATCGAAGATGGAGTTTTGGGCAGGACACACCATCATACTTAGCAAAAACTGGGGCTTTGAACTTTTGCGGGATGACCACTCCCGACACCAATCCCAATTCCTCGAAATCCATCCAAGGTATCCTCTAAACTTCCATGGCACTCAGACGGTCTTCTAATTGTTTGTATTTATCCTTAGAAGGAGGATATTGCTCATCATTGTAATCAGTATCATTGTCAGACACTGCAGGACTGGCGTCTTTCTCTTCTTCTTGATTCTCCCCTTCCTTAGATGAAGAGGTCAGGTCGACTTGTCGCTTCAACCTCTCTCCAAACCTTCTGCCCATATTCAGAATATCGACAGCCTTCTTCTTTTTCTTTTTCTCTTTCAGAATGAAGGCTTTCAGATCCTCCTGCCCCTTTGCCAGACTGATGAACATTTGTTGGAACTGGGCGTTATGTGCCTGAAGGTTCTTAATGCTTTGTTCGGAAGACATTTCTACTGAAATAAACAGCGAAGAAGATGAGAAACCTGTAATGGTACATGCGATGATGTGTATGATAATGGTATGCGCATGAAATGATTTCAAAGACTTCGGTAAATTTAAATTTGCAAACCAAAAATAAACAAAAATTTATTAGTGGAATTTGAAGTTCAAATGCCTTTTAGGCGTTACAATAAAAAATAAACAAATCTAAAACTATAAAAGACATCAAAATTCCCATGGATGCTTCCTCTTTGCGCCGAGATAATCATTCAGTCCTTTTTCCTCATGTAGTTACTTTGTGAGTTCTAAGACCTTCCTCTCGTGAGCATGGAACTGATCCCTGTAAGTATCCTGCTCCTTCATCATCTGAATCCAAGACCTCTGTAATTCCCCAAGATTAGTGGGCATGTAAGGATAGAGAACCGTGTAAGGAATGCCTTCTTCAGTAGTGGGTTCCACAATCACTGGTAAAACGGACACATAGGGCATCATAAGCTTCTGGGCACGAGCTCGTACCCATTGGAGGTAAGGTTCCATAGGAATGGAAGTTTTTGGCCCCAAAGTCTTGACGCCGTATCTGTTTACCATGCCCCAGGCTCGTGTGAACCTCCGGCGATACTCTTGAATATCCTCCTCATAGTTGAACACGATGCCTTCGATTAGTAACTCATGGGAACCATCCCTTCGAGCGTGACCAAATTGTCGCAGAGCTAAACAAGGACTGTAGGTTATAACCCCTCTGATACCAAGCAGTGGGACATTAGGGTACTCCCCATAGCGGTCAATGATAACAATGTTTTCCATAGATCGAGAACACCAAAGAATATCCATATGGGCGAGTGACATTATTCTTTGTGACCAAACCAAACCTTCTTCATTCTTCAGTGTGGACTTAGGGAGGTGAGAAATAAACCACCTCAACAGCAATGGCATGCAGTACATAAGAATCCCTCTTCTCCTCATGGTACGAGTATGGAGAGTGTGCAAAATATCTCCGAGAAAAGTAGGCACCGGGTTGCGAGAGAGAAAGATCTTGATAGCATTCACATCTATGAATGAGTCCGGATTAGGAAAGAGAACTAAACCATGGATAAGAAGAGCCAAGACCTCCTCAAAAGCCTGAAAATCCATATTATCCCAAAACAGATGGGCTTTGTCTAACAGAAACTTAGCTAGAAAACCCTTAACTCCGCTTCTAGTTTCCCAATTGGATACCACATCGGCCCGTTTCAGGTGCAAATCTGAGGCAATGACTTATGACTTAGGAACTTCTTCTAGACCTGTGAAGGATACTTGTTCAAGAATAGGTATATCCAATAGCTGAGAGAATTCTTCCAAGGTAGGCACCAACTGATAGTCTGGAAAGGTGAAACAGTGGTTCTTGGGATCAAAGAACTGAAAGAGTACACTCATCATCTTTTCATCAAAGTTTGAAGTAACCAGGTTGAGAAGTTGACCATGTCTCTTAGTGAACGTAGAAGTTTCAGAAACCCTTGATGCTAGCTCTTTGAGTTGGGAAGGTATCTTCACAAAGCTGATTCAAATAGTGTTTCTACGAATGGAAGCCATGATCTGCAAAACAAAACAAAGATAAATTCCCTTGGTCTTTGAAATGGTTAGTTAAATAAGCATGAATGCTAGGTTATGATGCATGATGTCATGATAAACCACAGGTATAGCAAACACAGTCAAGTCACACCAAGTCCTTAGGTTTAAGGCTTGCATGAGGTTAAAGGTAGTACCCTCTTGAAGTTTAGTTGGTTCAAACCTGTCCTAAAAAGTAACCGGGTTCTAGAGATTCTCAATATCACTTACCATCCTTTATCGGGCATTGTTTCACCTCTCAATCTTTTCTTGCGGCCAAAATATCCTGAAAGTCTGATCTCAACGAGTGTAGCATCGAGTATCAACCAGTTCTCAGTTCTTCACCGAGGCCGGCTATCTCACTACTTTCTAATGGCCAAGTTTGTTCAACTAAGGTTCTAAGGTCCGTTAGTGCTTCACGACACCATGCAGCGGCCCCGTATTCTCCTCGTTTCCCCATGAAGGATACCGGTACCAACCAAAGTGCCACACTAACACATCCATCGCTTAAACCATATCGGTCTATGCTGTACAGTCTCCACGATCTATTGTTGTTTACCTAATAAGTTCCCCCAGATCTGGGTGTAGGATCTATAGTAACCCAAGCAAAAACCTTTAAGAATAAAGCAAACAAACAATGAAGCAATTTGAAATGACCTAGATCCTAAGGTATACCCCATTTTATTTAGTCTCCCCAACAGAGTCGCCAGTTCTGTGATACGGTGGCAGAACCGACTGTTTAATAATGGTTTGCGTTTTGCATTTTTTTTGTTTGCAAAATGTCGCGGTAAGCAAGAGTCGCCACCGACTTTTATTTCATCCAATCATGGAAAAGGAAAAAGAACAGAAAAACCTTTTTTCGAGATATTCTGAGTACGGGTGATAAATTATAGAAAGGGAAGGTTTTAGCACCCTTTCTATCCGTAGTTATCTACGGGCTCTTAGGTACTTGCTCATTTTTCAAATTGCTTGTGTGTGTTTGTCTTGAAAATGATTTTACTTCGTGATAACCCTTGTATCAGTCCTCAAGGATGTGATGAAGTTAGTTTTGAATATTTGTTTTGAAAGGTGTTTGTGTGAAAAGTTTTTATTGAGCAAGTACTTAAGATTTTACCTACTCGAAAAAAGATTGTTCGTTCTATTTCCTTTAGACATCGTTATCCCATTATTAAGGAATAGGTAGCCCCGTCGTTGGAGTTTGAGGGATTATCGAAAGGGACGAAATGGTCATTGAAGGAAACATGTAAGGATACCTTAGCAGTTTGAAGGGACTGTCATCATATATTCGTAGGTAACATCGATGGACAGGATCATTTCTCATAGGAAACTCGAGGGACATTGAGGGACTATGATCTTTATGATGACTTTTAGATTGAGGGTCTTTTGCTAAGATATCCCTACGTTCGAGGGACACGACCATTATTTCTAAGGCAACCAAGTGAGGCAAACCCTAGGAGTGAGCATGTGCGAGTGTAATTTTCAGTTAATTTATTTTTGCACATTTAGTGTTGTCTACCGTATTAATTTTCAGTTTGTCTTTCCATACAATCCTATTAACATACATCTAAGCAGTTTATAGTTTGCGGAATTAAAAGCAAGAAAGTTTAAAGTCCTAGTTATTACAAGGCTTTTGCAGATACATAATCATTTTTGACTGAAAATAAAAATGCGGAATTTAAATCCTAATTACTATTACAACCTCGAAACAATTACAATAATAATAAAAGGAAATTAAAAAATATACGCGGCGAATTAAATGCGAGAATAATTTAGGAAACCTAAAAAATCTAATTGAAAAAAGATTTAGGTTAGTTTTTTTTGAGAAAAATTAATTAGGTTATGTACAAATTAAAACCCTAATTTCTAATTAATTTAAATTATAAAAAAGGAATTAAATTTGCCCTAAATTAAATTAAACTAATTAATTAAGGGAATAAAATAATTTTATGGAAAAAATGATTTTTTATGTTTTATTTAAAGATTCTTTTTATTAAATAAAAAATAATGATTTTTTGGTGTTATTTTAATAAAGGAAAATAATTAGTAAAACAATTAAAAAAATAAAATAGAAAAGAAAAGAATGGGCCTGTGTTGTGCCAGTCTGAGAGTGCACCATAGTCGTTCATTTTTTGAGGCATTCGATCTGAATTATTGGTACATCTAATGGCCAGATAGTGGTAGCGCATGGTAGGCGTTTTGGATGATGATGCATTGAATCTGTAGAAACAAAGTAAGAAAACAAAATTTGCTGGGATGATTAGTTGTATATATAATAACAAATACCATATAAAGGAAATAAAGTGGTCTTTCCCAAACGCGCGCGTGATTCATATCACCCAATAGGATTCTGCCACCTAATTATCTTCTTCCCCATAACTGTTGTTCTTGGCCACACTTTTACCTACAGTCCTTTCCGTCACTAAAGGCTATAGTGATGGATTTTGTTCGTAGCCATAAAACTGTAAAATTCAAAAAAACACAGTACAAGCAGAATAAATTAAAATCAAAGACATGGATCGACTGCAAATCATCTCCTGAGCATGATAATACCCTAATTTTGTCCAATTTTGCCTTTATATAGAATTCCCAATTTGGGACCTCAAAAACCCTAACAATGGCATTGTGTCATTCCTGCACTTAAACTTCAATCAAACCAATCAAAAAAATTGCAAATATGATAGCAAACATGGATATATGATCAAAACATGTTTATGATGGATAAATCATTGAAAACGAATCTTGAAAAAAAGATGCAAACCGTGGCACTGTGAGGCCTGATTTCTGAAGGTTTTAAGGCTTGAGGATGATTGGAATGGCTTCAGAACACGTCCAGGAATAGATTGTTGGCTTTGGAATTACTTGAAACGGCCTATGGAAGAGAATATAGTCTGCACTTTTTCTTCCAAAATTTGAAATTTCTTCCCCTTGTTTTCACGACCCCCAACCCTTTTTTATGCTTTGGAAATGTTGTGTATATATCATAGAATGATTTAGGTCAACAAAAACTGATCATATCTTTGCAAATTATGGAGATTTGATTTCATTCTTTGCCTTGTATGATTTGTTTCTAAAATAGACCAAATTAAGATCTTTTCCAATCAATTAGCTCTTGCACGAACTTTTTGATTTGCTAGCTGTTCATGGACTCATAATATGCTAATAAAATCAAATCTTTGATTTTATTTGATTATTCTACTAATTAAATTGATTTATTTTGATTTAAATGGATAAAAAATCAAAATAAATAATAAAAATAATAAAATAATAGGTGGATAAGCTCAAGGGTCATGGGCCATCTTAGGAACAAGTTTCAAACAAGAAAACATGGGTCCATTTGGAAAAAAAGTCATTTTGATCAATGTTGACTTCATGCACATTTCCAAAAATTGGTCAATTTTGACAATACATATCTCCCTCAACTTTAACCCTAATAGGGTGTTCTTGGAATTTTTAGAAAGCTTAGTATGTCCCCTTAACAACCCTTTTAATTTCATCTCAATTGGGTCTTCCATGTTCATGTAAGAAGCTTTGACCCAAAAAGTGTTTTTGTTGACTTTTCAAAAGGACCTATAATGTAGAAATTCATATCTTTTGATGAGTGCATATTTTGAACTTGGGGGATGAAGATGAATTGTAGGGAATTGAACCATATTCAAAATGAGACTTGGATGGAAAATTTCTGATAAAGTATGAAGAAGTTATGCTTGGTCAAAGTTTTGTTGACTTTTCCTGAGAAACCCTAATTTAACAACTTTTGGGTTTTGATGAATTTGGGGAATTCCTTGAGGAATCATGTTCAAACATTGATAAAATGATGGATATCACTTCCAAATGTTTATGTTGACCAAAAATCTTGAAGTTTGACTGTATGTGGGCCACAGTTGACTTTTGACCTAGTTTAGTTGATTCTCAAGCATCTGAGCAATTGACTGAGCAAACTTCTTGTGCAAGGATTGAAATTTGACATGGAGAATCTTGGGAACAAATTAGGACCTTGGAAAGAATTTGGGGCCTTTGTTATCCACACATCTTGATGAAAGTGGAAACCCTAATTTGAGACACACTGCCTTAGGAGAGAGTTTGTCTGGTCAACTCTTGGGCAAACTTGAGCAAATTGAGGACCTTTAGGAGTATGTATTGAGTAAAATGAGAGGGAAAATTTTGGGGTACAACACATGGTACATCGTATACCAACAAAAGAAGACTGTCCACCGGTAAAACAAAAGTTCCGTCGAATGCGACCAGATATGTCAGAGAAAATTAAAGCAGAAGTCATGAAATAATTCAACGCCCGATTCTTGGTCGTCACCTCTTATCCGCAATGGGTTGCCAATGTTGTTCCCGTGCCCAAAAAGGATGGCAAAGTGCGAATGTGTGTGGACTATAGAGATTTGAATAGGGCAAACCCTAAGGATGATTTCCCACTCCCCCACATTGATATTCTAGTTGACAATATGGCACGACACAAAGTGTTTTCCTTCATAGACGGTTTCTCAGGTTACAACCAAATCAAAATGGCGCCTGAGGACATGGAGAAAACAACCTTTGTCACACAATGGGGCACATTCTTCTACAAGGTTATTCCATTCGGACTGAAGAATGTTGGGGCAACCTATCAGCGTGCCATGGTAGCTCTATTTCACGACATGATACATCACGAAATATAGGTCTATGTGGACGACATGATAGATAAATCTCAAACAGAAGAAGAGCATCTTGATCATTTGTAGAAATTATTTGAGAGGCTAAATAAATACAAGTTGAGGTTGAACCAAAATAAATGCACATTTGGAGTAAGGTCTGGTAAGATCCTAGGCTTTGTTAAAGTGGATCCCGCCAAGGTAAAAGCGATACAAGAGATGCTTTCTCCTCGTACTGAGAAGGAAGTCAGAGGATTCTTGGGACGTTTAAACTACATTGTCAGATTCATTTCTCACCTGACAGCTACTTGTGAACCAATCTTCAAATTATTAAAGAAAGATCAAGTAGTCAAATGGAATGATGAGTGCCAAACTTCTTTCGACAAGATCAAAGAGTACATGCAAGAGTCTCCTGTTTTGATGCCACCAGTAGAGGGAAGACCATTGATCATGTATCTGACCATTTTGGAAAATTCAATGGGGTATGTGCTGGGGAAGCATGACGAGTCTAGCCGAAAAGAGCATGCTATTTACTACTTGAGAAAAAAGTTTACCGACTATGAAATAAGATATTCACTACTCAAGAAAACTTGCTGCGCTTTGGCATGGGCTGATCGCCCGCTAAGAAAGTATATGCTGACTCATACTACCTTGTTGATATCTAAAATGGATCCGATAAAATACATATTCGAGAAGCCTGCTCTCTCTGGGAGAATAGCGAGATGGCAGATAATCCTGACAGAATATGACATACAGTATACTACCCAAAAAGCAATAAATGGCAGTGTACTAGTGATCACCTTGCTTACCAAGCTGTGGAAGACTACCAGTCCATGAAGTTAGAATTCCCAGATGAGGACACCATGATGGTAAACAACTGTGAAGAATTCAGCCCATATGAAGAACCTGAACAAGGATCCCGATGGACACTGGTTTTTGATGGGGCGTCTAACGCACTCGACAATGGTATTGGTGTTGTACTCAATTGTACAAATAACATGGCGGAATACGAAGCATGCATCTTTGGTCTCAAAGCTACCATAGACTTGGGGATCAAATCTTTAAATGTATTCGGAGATTCAACTTTGGTCATCAGCCAGATCAAAGGAGAGTGAGACACTAAACACCCTAACCTTATCCCTTACAAAGAACATGTGTTGACATTGCTCCCACATTTTTAGAAGATTACCTTCGAAAATTTCCCGCGAGAAGAAAATCAGCTAGCAGACACACTAGCCACAATGTAAGCCATGTTTAAACTTAAATGGGATAACAAGGCTCCCCAGATCACCATTGAACGAATGGAGGAACCAACTCACTATCACGAGATTAATACTGAAGAAGTAGTGGACCAGCCTTGGTTTCACGAAGTCAAGAGGTATCTCGAGGCCAAAGAATATCCGGAAGGAGCTTCAATAAATTATAAGAAGTTCTTAAGGAGATTCTCTGCTAAGTTCTTCCTTAGTAACGACATTCTTTACAAACACAACCATGACTTTGTGTTACTTCGGTGCGTAGACAAGGTTGAAGCTGAAAGGATCATGGCTGAATTACATGAAGGAACTTTTGGCACCCATTCCAGTGGGTATACGATGGCAAAGAAAATCCTACGGGCAGGATATTATTGGTCTACCATGGAAGCATATTTCTATCAACACTTTCAAACTTGCCATAAGTGTCAGATCTATGCTGACAAGATGCACGTACCTCCGGTTCCTCTGAATGTCTTGACGGTTCCTTGGCCCTTTGCTATGTGAGGGATTGATATGATTGGGGAAATCAAGCCAAAAACCTCCAATGGACACCACTTCATCTTAGTGGCCATTGACTATTTTACAAAGTGGGTTGAGGCAACCTCTTTCGCTTCTGTGACTAATTGTAGCCCGGTTCATTAAACAAAATCTCATCTACCTGTTCGGTATCCCGGAGAGGATCATCACAGACAATGGTATGAATCTTAACAACACTATGATCACCGCCCTGTGCGAGCAATTCAAGATCCAGCATCACAATTCTTCCCCTTACCTGCCAAAGATGAATGGTGTTGTCGAAGCCGCGAATAAGAACATTAAAAAGATCATACAGAAAATGACAGTCACATACAAAGACTGGCATGAGATGCTACCATTCGCTCTCCACGGGTATCGTACCACAGCTCGCACATCAACCGGGGAAACACCCTATTCTCTGGTATACGGCATAGAGGTAGTCTTGCCTATTGAGGTCCAGATCCCCTCTCTAAGAATTATGAAGGATGCAGGGCTGAATGAAGAAGATTGGATCCAGACCCGACTTGATCAACTAAACTTGATTGATGAGAAAAGGCTTACTGCTGTCTGTCATGGTCAAATGTATCAAAAACGGATGATCAAGGCTTTCAACAAAAAGGTCAGACGCCAAGTGTATCAAGTTGGAGATCTGGTGATCAAACATATCATACTACCGCAAGGTGACCCTAGGGGCAAATGGACTCCTACCTACGAAGGACCATTTGTAATCAAAAACATATTCTCTGGTGGAGCAATGATCTTGACCACCATGGATGGCAACGACCTGCCGCACCCTACGAACACAAACATAGTCAGAAGATACTACGCATAAGAGACCCGCTAGGTTGACACACCTAGGCAAAACAAGGGCATCCCGGTGAACCAAAAAGGTTCAGGAAAAAATTAGGGATAAAACAAAAAAATCTGTACACCCGGCAAGCTGAAAACCCAAGAGGGCGGCTTGGGCAAAAAAGGGTTTCCCGATGGACTGAAAACCCGAAAGGGAGGTCCAGGCAAAAGTTAGAGAATTAAAGCGTACGATTATGTCTTGTTGGATCACCTTACGAACAACCTGACAAACTCAGAGGTTTTGATCAATCCAATCAACTTTGGACAAGGCAACAAACAGACAAGATGCTCAGAGACACGAAGGCTATAGCATAATGGGAACCCCATGGATTTATTGCACATAGCTATCTTTTCTTTGTATCAAAATTTTCATTTTTTTAAGATGGCATTCTCTTACTAGAATGTTTGTCTCATTGTACAAAAATACTTACTCAAAGTTAAGATATCCCTTTGAAAGTGCAAAACTATCTGCTTTTCTTTACTCTTGTGTTTTGTTTACAAAAACGTCCAATTATTTATTGTTGAACATATGCATTTGAACATAATTACTGTTTACAAATAAAAAAAATAGAAAGACAATCTCTGATGACTTTAAGAGACAGGGAAATATCTCTAAGTTATTTCCATAAAATACCCCGCATTATGCAGTTTAATCCCCAGCGGAACAAAGCTTCCAGCTATCAATCCCCAGTAGAAGTCACCAAATTTCTCAGGATTCCCCAACAGGATTTTACAGGCAGTACATGACATTTCCCTTACAACAAAGTTTATTTCTCTAAGCAGAAATTCATCAACACTTCGACTTCACAACATGAAGACTTACACTCCATATCCTCAGCAGCAGTCAGGGATTTATATTCCCCAAATCCAACAAGCAGTGCAGCAAATTAGCTCACATACGCATACATCACATCCATATATCATAAACATTGATAACACGAACGCATTATACCATGCATTTCATACAACATGACTTTGCATTTTAGCTAACATTTTACCCTTTTCAGGATAAGGTTAACAACTACCATTAACAATGTTCAAAGTTTTCAGATACAGTTCAGATACGCTCCAGACATGGATTCCATTCTGATACTCCTTCAGAGTCTCTTTCAGATACAGTTCAGATACGCTCTAAACACGGATGCCATCCTGATATTCATTCAGATTCAATTTTCAGATACAATTCAGATACGCTCCAGACACGGATGCCATTATGATACTCATTCAGAATCTCTTTTAGATACAATTCAGATACGCTCTAAACATGGATGCCATCCTGATACTCATTCAGATTCTAGCTTTCAGATACAATTCAGATACGCTCCAAACACGGATGCCATTCTGATACTCATTCAACTCTCAGATACAGTTCAGATACGCTCTAGACACGGATGCCATTCTGATACTCATTCAGATTCATATTTCAGATATAGTTCAGATACGCTCCAGATACGGACGCCATTCTGATACTCATTCAACTCTCAGATACAGTTCAGATACGCTCCAGACACGGACGCCATTCTGATACTCATGCAATTTTAGCTCACAGATTCGATTCAGCAATCATTTATGGATGGCATCTACAAGCCCATCTCCAACAACTTTCTATCACTCTCCAAATTGCATCTTTAAGCCTATTCCCTCTACTATCACGTCACCGAGTGCAAATTTTTGGGCACTCTAGTGTCCAATCATCTTCCACCTTTGAGTTACGAATGGAAAAACTCGCCAATCTAACTCTTCAGGCTTAAGAAGATTGAAAAGGGGAAGCTTTTGTAACCCAAAATTTTCCCTCTCACTTATCAAGAATTTACTCACAAGATCAACTTAGCTCAAGACTGCACTAGGGTTTGATCAACTCAAGATACCTCCTTAAGCACTGATAACCAAAATTAGGGTTTGAGTTTGCACAAGGATTTTTGGACTTCCAATGCACCATATGACTTTCATGGATCATTATGGATCCCCAAGATCACTCATGTCAAGTTTCAAGCCTTGGATCACACTTTTGCTCAATCAATTGAGCAGTTGACCTAAAAATCAATTGTATTGGGGAAAAGGTCAACAATGACCAATTTACAATTAAACATCATAATTTTTGATCCACATCAACATTTTAAACTCATATGAATCATTTGATCAAGTTTGGACCACAACTCCTCAAAGAATTTGATCAAATCTCCAAAAGGGCAAAATGGTCAAAATTAGGGTTTTGACTCGGAAAGGGAAATTTCTGCTTTTTGACCTAGAAAATGATCAATTGGTTTAAGGCATGATCTCAATATTCCAATTGCATCATTTTGACCTAATTCCAAGGCTCAAAACATTGCAAGTCCATTGGATTAACAAATGAATTTTTCAGTCAATTGATCAAAAGTCAACTGTATACTGAAAAGTCAAACTTTGAATTTTTGGTCAAGTTCAAATGCCAAAGATCACAATTCATCCAAACATGTCAAAATATGAAACTTATTCATAAAGAAATCAAAAAGTCAAGATTTCATTTTGAAAAGTCAAAATTTCTAAACTTAGAAATTTGTGTTGGAAATTTCTTATTTTTTCATAACTTTGAGCAAAATTTTCACCATGATGCAAGATGATTCAAGAGAAACTTCCAACATGAAAGTTGTAGATCTCCATGAAATCTACAACTTTTATTTACACAACTCCTTCCAAAAATTCTTGGATCTCAAGTTATAATTTTATGAATATGTGGTCATGAAACTAAAACACTTAGTGAAATTTTGCCCTAATTTGGTCAGGATTTTGACCCAACTTCATGGCACTTTTTCATATAGTTACAAGGGGAATATTCAAAAGCAATTCAAATATGGGTTGTAGATAACATTTCTAGCTTTCCAAAATGTCCAAGAACTCCTTGAGATCATTCTTGAGTATGGAGAATCGAAGAGATGAAGTTAGGGTTTTATCACTTTAATTACAAGTCATTATAGTGATGAACAAAATTCAAATTCAAACTATGCTGCATAAACACTACTTTGCAGGCCTCAAACTTGTTAGGTAATCCATAATTAATGGTTTACACAGCTGTTAGAGGTCTCACTTCAAGCATTCAATGCATGGACATGCTTTATATCCATTTTTGGAAGAAAGGTTACATTGCCATTTTGATAAAGTGACTTTTTGTACAAAACTTGTTCTCGAGCCTTGCACTTGTTCTCTTCTGATCAAACAAGTCCTATAACTCATAAGAAATGGTTTAGACACTTACAATCACCCATCCCATGCTTGTACCTCTTCTTGAAACTTGTTTCCCTCAGTTCTTCAAAATCAAGTAACCTAGCCAAAAGGTAGAAACTTGTACTTCTGATTGTCCAAAGCTTTCAAACACTTTTGCTTATACATACACAAACTATTCGCACCAAATACATGAATTCTCAAGCCTTGAAAGAACCTAGAACTCAAAATCACACTTCATACTTCCATTTTCACACAAACTGACCAAAACCTTGAAACTCATAATCTACTCATGTGTTTCTTGGCCTTTTGGTTTCTAAAGCTTCTAAACATCATATAGAGTTGATCCCACACCCTGTTATAGAACTGTAATACCATTAACACCATCCTCCATTTTCAAAAACTAAGTTATGCACATTGACTTCTCTAGATCATTTCATCCACTCATTGCTCAAGCTAATCATTGTATTAGCTTCCTGGGACCTCAAGGAAGCTAACCTGATCATCACCATTACTTGAAACAAGCTCAAACTAAAAACACGATTTCCAGTTTTGAGGTAAGTTTTCTCAACTTTGAACTCTTCATACAAGCATCATCAATGATTTATTTGTGAACAAAACATGTAGATATCATTGCCCTAAAGCTAACCATGTCCATAGTTTCCATTAGCTTTTCTTGAGCTTAGAGAATTTTGAGTCTGAAATTTCTGAGATTTTTAGGGTTCAGATTAGGGCCATTAAAATTCATGCTTATATTTGATCTATAGTTTTAATGATTTACATTTTTGAAACCGTGAGGAAGTTTGCTACAAGTTTCATGTTTATAGTTTTCATTTTTGATGAGAAATGAGCAAGTTACAGTTGGTCTGGCTGAAGGTTGAAGATGAAGTCATCAGGGCGTATTTTGCCTCATATATTTATTGTTTTACTTATCATAACGGATGTATAGCCACCCCAGTGGTAGAAGCGCGCGCCTGTAACCTTTGGGACCTGGGTTCGAAGTTGGGAAATTTTGGTAAAATGCATGAAGTGCAAAGTGAACAAACTTGAAATTTTGAACTAGTGGACCTAACTTTTGATGTTCAAACATGTTCACAATGTGTTAAAGGACCTTTAAATCCATTCATATGTTTTTTATGATTTTTATTTCTTTTATTTGAATTTTTATTCATTTAAATGCAAATTAAATCAAATAAAATATGAAGCAATGATACAAAGGGCATGGGCTTTTGATTTCAGTCACATGGAGGCCCAAGACAACTCATGACAACCATGCAAAACCGTGTGCGTTCAATTATGGCAAAAATCCCTCAAAATGGAAACTTGAGAAAACATGTTTGCTTTTGTTTGATCATGGCCATAATTGCATGAGGTTTTTCCCATATTTGATGATCTTTCCCTTCCTCTATATAAGTACAACTAAAGCCAAATGGAAAGACACGAAAAACACTTCCTGAAGAGTCCTTAAAAAATCCACAAAAATTCAAAGAAAAGTGCAAGATCTGTGTTTTAGTTTCCAGCCGTTCTCAATTAAAACTAAGGCCAGCAATCACTTCTTGAGGATCAAAGGAGGTGATCCAAGTCTATACATACATCTCTCGAGCTCCAGAACACAACATCTCAACCACACTGGTTGTCAATATTGGTAGACTTCTAAACTTTGATTTCGTGTATTTTCAATCATTTCTAACATGTTAAATCTATTCATATGCATCATTAGGATTTGACTAACGCATTACATGTGAGGTTGGATGCAGGAATCATGTTACACCATGGTTAGGGCACCAGAATCAGTTTCGTTTAAACCCCCAGTTACAGTTGTTTTCAGGCCAAACTAATAGGGCCATTGGACTCGCATGGGGTCTAATTATCTAATCGTGGTTATTAGTTTTTATTTTTGATTGATTTTGGTAAGTTTTCAAAAAACGTGTCATCGGAGAAGATGGCCTTCTCCTCCGCGTGTGGTGGCCGGAGACAACCAGGGTTGCATGGCATCTTGCCACTAGACCAAGAAAATACAGGGGTCCCCACTCAGGCGCGTACTTTGAATTGTTTGACCTTTGAGATTTATTTTACATTATAAAGTAATTGTTGAAGTTTTATGAATGGATGTGTGGCCACTCTAGTGGTAGCGCGCTTTCCCTTAAGACCTTGTTATGCCCGAACCTGAGTTCGATCTAGGCGTGGAACATTTTTTCATATTTTGTGATTTTTGCAGATCTAGTACAAGCTAAGCCTAGCGCGCGTGCTGCGCACCCCCCATCTCATCCCCATCAGATCTTCACAAAGCCAAACCCAACGTTTCAGATCTCACATCCACGTTAAACCCTCATTAAAGAGTTGCACCGGATCTCATTCAAGCAGTTGAGCCTACACGTTTGGGCCTAATGGACTTGCTTCCTTGCACCCCCAGATTTACTTCTTCGGGCCCATTGCATTTCTTATATATATATATATATATATATATATATATATATATATATATATATATATATATATATATATATATATATATATATATATATATATATATATATATATATATATATATATATATATATATATATATATATATATATATATATATATATATATATATATATATTGTTTTAACCTTTTTTTCACATAATTAATTTTTATTTAAAATCAATTTAGAATTAGGTTTTTCTTTATTAAAATTAACCAAATTAATGTTTTTTCTTTATTAAATTGATTAACTTTTGTTAAATAAATTAACTTCATTTTGTTTAATAAAAATAATTAGGTCATTTTAGTCGTTTCGTTTTCACTAATAAAACTTTTATTTTTTTATCAATTAAAATTAATTAAGTTAGGTTAAGTCATCAAATTTTCTTTATCAAAACGATCACAAAAATAAAGCATTTTATCCATTTCTCTTTACTTTTACAATCTTCGCGGTTTTCTTATTTTCGCATTAGTTTTTTTACAATAATGTATCTGCTAAAGGTTGTAAGAGTTAATTAGTTTATTTTTACCGCTTTCTTTATTTCCCCCAACTTTTATGGTTTGTACCCCCCTTCCCTGAAGCCTTGTAATAGTTTAGGTTTCTTTTCCGCATTTTACCGCTTTCCTTACAACTGCTAGATGTATGCTAATAGGGTTTGTATGGCAAGATCTAAAACAAAACACTAGAAAACCTAATCAAGACAAATTAACTGAAAACAAATCACTTTTCACACACGCACCTCTAGGGTAATTCCACTTGTTGCCTTCGGATAAAACAGTTATGTCCCTCGAACGTAGGGATACCATTAGCAAAGACCCTTGGTTAACAATAATCATAAAGATTATAGTCCCTCGATGACCCTTTGATGTTGCCTTCAGTAAATGATCTTGTCCCTCGATGTTGCCTATGAATAAATGATGGTAGTCCCTTTGAATTGCTAAAGGTGTCCCTATATGTTGCCTTTATGACTGTACAATGACCCGAGCTGTCCCTCAAACATCCAACGATAGGGCTTCCTACTAACTAATGGTAGGATAGCACTATCTAAAGGAAGAGGAAAAGAGAAAAAGACTTTTGAGTAGGTAGATAGTTCTTAATCGCTTGCTCGCGAACATTTCAAAACACTTTTCACACAATGACACTTTTTCAACAAATATTTTCAAAATAAACATTTTGTATGCATTCTCAACGATATGAGATTCATTAAAAAAATGCCGCACTTAGGCATTTTAAAAATATTTTTCAAACACACATTCATAAAGAATTTTCAAAGTGAGCTAGGGATTAAGAGCCCGTAGATAACTACAGATGAAAAGGGTGCTAACACCTTCCCTTTTCATAACCTACCCCTTGAACTCAAAAAATTCTCAAAGGTATTTCCTATTCTTTTCACCCTTTCCTTTATTGGATAAAAGAAAAGTTGGTGACGACTCTTGCTATCCGCAATATTTGCAATAAAACTTAAAACCAAAAGTCATTTCTCCCACCGTGTTACAGAGCTGGAGACTCTGTTGAGGATAACTAAAAGTGGGGTTACCTTAGAGCTAGATCATATTTAAAATGTTTTAGTTGCTTGATTTGTATGCTTTACATTTCAGGGTTTTTGCTAGGGTTTATTTTTGTAAAGATCCTATACCCGGATCTGGGGGCATTTTAGGTAAGTATAATAGATCATGAAAACTATACGGCATATACCGATATGGTTGAAGTGATGGCTACGTTAGTGCAACACATTGGTTTGTACTGGTATCCCTCGAGTCAGTCAGGGAGCATACTAGGTTGTTGCGTGGTGTCATAAGCACTAACTGACCTTAGAACCTTAGTTGACACAACTTAGCCATTTGAAAGTAGTGAGATGGTCAGCTTTGGTGCATACTGAAGTTGGTCGATACTCGATACTACGCTCATTGAGATTAGACTCTCTGGATATTTTGGTTGCAAATCAGATTATGTGTTAAAACAATGCCTGAGAGAAAGATCGTTGATATTGAGACTCTTAGAACCCGATTAATTTTTTTGGGATAGGTTGAGCCAACTAAAACTCTAGAGGGTACTTACCTACAAACTACATGCAAGCTTCAACTTAAGGCCTTATGTGTTTGGTTTGTGTCTGATTATTTGTTTGAACATGACATCATAACATTATGACATCATACTGTAATACGGTGGGAAAACTGACTTAGGTGTTTTGTGTTTTATCATAAATGTTGCGGATAGCAAGAGTCGCCACCGAATTTTCTTCTATCCAATAAAGGAAAGGTTGAAAAGAACAGGAAAGACGTTTTGAGATATTTTCTTGAGTTCAGGGGGGTAGGTTATGAAAAGGGAAGGTGTTAGCACCCTTTTCATCAGTAGTTATCTACGGGCTCTTAGTTCTTTTCCCCTTCCTTTAGATAGTGATATCTTACCATTGATTGATAAGAAGCCCTGTCATTGGATGTGAAGGGACGGGCGTGGGTCGTTGTATAGTCATAGAAGGTAACCTATGAGACACTTTAGCAATTTTTCATAGGGACTAAGATCGTCTTACCGAAGGCAACATTGAAGGGTCATCGAGGGACTACGATCTTTTTATCGAGGGTCTTTGCTAAAACATCCCATATTCGAGGGACATGACTATTTATTCGTAGGCAACAAAGGGGGATTACCTTAAAGGTGCGCGTGTGTGAATTATGTTTCGATTGCATGCATTTTTGTATTTGAGATTAGGGTTTTCTAATGGTTGATTTTATCTTACCATACACGCCCTAATTACTAACAGTTATATTAAATCGATAAATGGCGGAAATTAAAATCCTACGCTATTACATCACTTAGGGGATGGGGGTACAATTTACAAACGGGGATGAAATAAGCTTAATTATTAGAATCATATTGAATAGCAATGAAGAAGTTATATAGAAAATATAAAAATAGTGTAAAAGAAATGAAAAAATATTTTTTAACCATTACGTGTCGACACATGCATCTACGCATCGACACATAACCCTTCTTGTTCCTGTAAAACCAAAATCAACTCAATATGAGTCGATACATAATGGTATGTGTTGAATCATTTCTTGTTTGTGTCGACAGATTCGTGTTTTATGTCGACTCATACACCTTTTGTCTTTCTGTTTTGGGTCTGGATAGCAGTATGTATCAACGCATAAGGCCTTGTGTCGACTCATACCCTGTTTTGTCACTAAAATGAGTTGACTCATGTGATATGCATCGACTCATGCTGCAGTTTTTTAGCTCTAATGTTGTTCTATTGTCTGTATAAGTCAGTTCACAACATATGATTGATAAAAATGAACAACAAGCATATAATTAGCTTCAAGGAAAAATATATCTACATTTTATCTTCACAAATGAACCAATAATGATGTATGAAAAATTCAAAGTCAATAAGACTTACCTTGAGACTACACTTTGTGTTTTGAGTCTGGATACCTTTCAATATGCTATGATGGCTTTAGTGAACCTTCAGGAAGCTGCTCCAAGCCTTCCTTTGTATTGAAAGCTGCTGAACCAACTCCAACCCAGTCAAGTTATACAATACTATCTTTTGTTTGTGTTTAAATGGTGATGATAATGGCACTACAAAAATTGTTCTTGTGTTTGAATAATATTTATGTGATATGAAGTGTTCGGATGGCTGGTTTATGGGAAAAGATTGCAAGGAGGAATAGTGGGTTGAGGATTTTTCTGTTTAGTGAATGAAAATAGAGCAGAGTTTTTTTTGAATGAACAAAGGTTACAAAGACTTCTATTTTTCTCTCTTTTCTCTCTCAAAAAATCCTCTGCTAGTTTTTCTCTCTTTCTTTTCACCAATCTCCCCCCTCTTTGTGTTGTGAAAACAAACTATTTATAGATGAAGTTGGCTGAAATTTGAGAGGGAAACAAATGAGTTTTTTTTAACTTTTTGGGTATGTTGTTTCATAGCTTTTGAGATGCAGCTCTTATATGCCAATTTGGTGCAAATATGGGGACTGATATATTGCAGATGTAATACAGTGAGAGAATTGACTTGGGTGTTTTGTGTTTGATCACAATTGTTGCGGATAGCAAGAGTTGCCACCGACTTTTCTTTTATCCAATAAGGAAAGGGTAAAAAGAACAGGAAAGACCTTTAGATATGTTTTCTTGAGTTCGGGGGTAGGCTATGAAAAGGGAAGGTATTAGCACCCTTTTCATCCATAGTTATCTACGGGCTCTTAGTTGCTTGTTAGATCACTTGCTTTGTTTGAAAATATGCTTTGTGGTGTGGGTTTGAAAATATTTTGAAAACGTCTTTGTAATGATTCTCAAATCTATAAGAATGCATACAAAGTGTTGGTTTTGAAAATAGTTCAAAGAGGTGTTTGTGGAAGATGTTTTTGAAAGTGATTTTGAAAAGTGCCTTTGTAATGATTCTCGTCTCTATAAGAATGCGTACAAAGTGTTTTAACTTTTGAAAATGTTTCAATTGAAAGTGTTGGTGTGAAAATGGTTTTTTAGTTTTGAGCAAGCAAGCAACTACGAGCGTCCTACCTACTCAAAAGGTCTAATGTTATTTTCCTCCTCCTTTAGATGTTGTTATCTTACCATTGATTGATAAGAAGCCCCATCGTTGGATGCGAAGGGACGGGCGTGGGTCGTTTGTATAATCATAGAAGGCAACCTATGGGACATTTTAGCAATTTTCGTAGGGGACTAGATCGTTTATCGAAGGCAAAACTGAGGGACATCGAGGGACTACGATCTTTTTATCGAGGGTCTTTGCTAAAACGCCCATGTTCGAGGGACATGACTATTTTCTGAGACAACGAGTGAGATTACCCTAGAGGTGCATTGTGTGAATAATGTGTTTGATTGCATACATTTAGTCTTGAATTTGGGTTGTCTACTTGTTGATTTTAACTTGCCATACACAACCTAATTACTAGCATTTTATGAAAGCAATAAAAATGCGAAAAATAAATGTCCTACACTATTACATGTTTTGGGGGATGGGGTATACATATTTACAAATGGGGGTTGAAAAGAAATAAAAGTCCTAATTATTACAACCATATTGAATAGCAAAAAATGTAAATATATAGAAAATATAAGGATAAAAATAGTGTAAAATAGAGAAAGGAAAGACATCCTGGATCGAAGGATGTGTCTTTTGATTTCACACATTTTTCCTTCTTTCAATTGGGACTGCAACCAGTGTTGCGTCCTTCGATTCACACTCCTTATCCTTTCGTTTGGTCCTGCAAATCAGTGTGTCTCGAAGTCTGTAACCTTCGATTCACACCACCTTATTTTTTGTTTGCCACTGTGAAATAGTAAGAGGCGAAGCCTAAGGCTTCGATTCACACAAACTTTTCCTTTCGTTTGGGTCTGTATAGGTTAGTTCTAACATATATTTGGACAAGAAAAGCAAACAAACGAAAAGGGAAGAAACGAAAAATAAGTAAAAGAGGTTATTTACGTGCTTGAAATGAAAGGGTCAGGGTCAGGAAGACTTACCTTGCTTGAAGTTGGAATGTGTTTCTGGACCTTGAGTGATTGACCTGGATGTTCTTAGATTCGAAGGGAAGAAACAAGTGTTATGTTTCTAGTGTTGGATTTGAAAGAAGGAACCAAGTGTTGGGTTGGTGTTTCCCTGGGTTCTGGATTCGAAGGGAAGAAACAAGTGTTATATTTCTAGTGCTGGATTCGAAAGAAGGAACCAAGTGTTGGGTTGGTGTTTCCATGGGTTCTGGATTCGAAGGAAAGAAACAAGTGTGGTGTTTCTAATGTTGGATTCGAAAGAAAGAACAAAGGGTGTGGTATTTTGATTCTGGGTTTGAGAGTGTATTAAGTGTTTGATGATTTTTCACACAACCAAAGTTTCTCCAGCTACCAAAAGCCCCCCAAAGATGTGTTGTGGAACATCTTATTTATAGATTAAGTTGGTTGAGATTTGAGAGGGAAAACAAAAGAATTTGAACAAATTGAATATGCTGCTTTTGTAGCTTTCGAGGTGCAGTTTTTATATGCCAATTTAGTGCAAATATGGGAGCAGCGTAGCAGGACTTCTTTGTAGCAGTTTTGGAGTGTTGTGGCCAGTGCAGCAGGCTTGTACTTGACAACACAAGCATCTTGACTACTTCAACATTTCGTTTTGACCACATAGGTTCAACCTTCGACCAGACTCCTCTTCAGACAACAATATTTGTTCATAACCAATATGTATCCTTTGAATGGGCTAATTGCAATTCTTCAAATGTACCAGTCTTTTGTCTTTCGAATGGGACACCCAGGTATGTCCTTCAATCTACTAATATATGTCCTTCGAATGGGGAAAATGTATATCCTTCGAATGGATCATATGCATGTCCTTCAAATGCGCCAGTTGTGTGTCATAGGGTAGGAACTATGTGTGTTGAAAGTTTTCAAGGGTGGAATCAAAGAAAACTATTTCAAAGGGATATGTTATCCGTTCGAAGCTAGTGTGAAAATAGTCAATTCTTTATGGGCGCTAGCATGAAGGGAATCCATTGCCTTACGCATTGAAGGAAAGCACAAAGGAAGCCATCTCCTTGTGAGTCGAAAACAAGCATATAGGGAGCCATTTGCCTTGTGCATGCTGGCATGCAGGATGTACTTGCCTTGAAGGCATGAAGGAAGTATTGTTAATGCTTGTGAGTCGAAGCTTGTGCGCAGGAGGCTACTGCTTTGGATCAAAGGAAACCTTCAGAAGGCCATTGCCTTCTGAATCGAAGGGAGCTATTTCAAAGGTAAAAAATTCCCATTCGAAGCTAGCATGAAGATAACCATTTGTGCAATCGAAGCTTGTATTAAGCAAGCATGCAAGAGGCCATTGCCTCAATTGAAGCCTGGGAATTTGAAGCAAGTTTGAAGGAGGCTAGATGCCCAAATGAGGCTTTTGGACCGCTTGCTCGAAGGGTTCAGAGTTGGATTCGAAGTATGTTGCTTCGAAGGAAACCAATACTCCAATTGAAGATTTGTGTGAAGGAAGCCAGATGTCGAATCGAAACTCTGAACATGGCTTTCCTCGAAAGAGGCCTAAATGTCCACTCGAAGCTTATGGATTCGAAGGAAGTTAAATGCCCAATCGAAACCTCTGGATTGAAGAAATCTATTTTTCTTCAATTTTGTCACAAAAAATCAAATTTATCTGCTTTGTTCTTTCAATAGTTTCCTCTTTGACTTGATGCTTGAAAATACAATATGATCTAATTGTACCTGTGCAAACTTAAACTAGTAGAAATTTTGTGAGAAAAATCTTGAGAAATGAGAGGGTAAATTTTGGGGTACAACCGCTGCCCCTGTTCAATCTTCTTAAACCTGAAGAGTTAGAATGGCGAGTCCGCCATTCGTGACTGGAAGGTGGAAGATGATTGAACACTAGAGTGCCCAGAAATTTGCACTTGATGAAGTGGTGGTCGATTGTGTAGGGAATGGGCTTAAAGATGTCATTTGGAGAGGTGATGGAGTGTTGTCGAAGATGGGCTTATAGATGCCATCCAAAGGTAATTGTTGATAGAAATTAGACTAAGTCTAGGCTTGATTTCAAACTGGAAAAGAATCAGAATAAATCTTTGGTCGATTTAAACTGAACCAGCAGAAGTTCCTAATGGAAAAGTATCAGAATAAATATTTGAAATTTAAACTGAACCAGCAGATGTCTGTGTTCGTCTTCAAATGGAAAAGAATTAGGATAAATCTTTGGTTGATTTAAACTGAACCAGAAGAGGTCAGTGTCATCTTTAACTTGAAAAGAATCAGAATAAATCTTTGGTTGATTTAAACTGAACCAGCAAAAGTATCTACTGGAAAAGTATCAGAATAAATCTTTGATCGATTTAAATTGAACCAGCAAAAGTCTTGAAAAATATTTAACTGGAAAAGAATCAGAATAAATCTTTGGATCGATTTAACTTAACCAGAGAAAGTTCCTACTAGAAAAGTATCAGAATAAATCTTTGAAATTTAAACTGAACCATCAGATGTCTGTGTTCGTCTTTTAACTAGCAAAGAATCAGGATAAACCTTTGGTCGATTTAAACTGAACTAGAAAAAGTTTCTACTGGAAAAGTATCAGAATAAATCTTTGATCGATTTAAACTGAACCAGCAGAAGTCTTGAATAATCTTTAACTGGAAAAGAATCAGAATAAATCTTTGGAGTGATTTAACTGAACCAGAGAAAGTTTCTACCGGAACGGAATCAAGATAAACCATCGATCAATTTAAATTGAACCAATAGAGGTCTTGAATAATTTTTAACTGGAAAAGAATAAGAATAAATCTTTGGAGCGATTTAATTGAACCAAAGAAAGCGTCTACTGGAAAAGTATCAAAATAAATCTTTGGTCGATTTAAACTGAACCAGCAGATGTCTGAAGGAAGTGTTCGTCATGTAGATAGTCACCCCATCCTGTTTCGGGAATTGATCTACAGTCAATTTGTTCACAGATAGTTGTCTTGTCTTGTCTCAGGTATTAATATGAAACTTGCATTTGGTTGTCGTTGAGATAGTTATCCTATCTGGTTTCAGGTATTAATCTCTGACCTATGCGAAAGAAAGATAGTTTTCCCGTATGGTTTCAAGTATTAATCTATAATCAGTTGTTCACAGATAGTTTTCCTGTCTGGTTTCAGGTATTAATCTACAGTCAGTCGTTTACCAATAGTTTTCCTGTCTTGTTTCAGGTATTAATCTGGAACTTGCTTTTGTTGGTTGTAGAGATAGTTGTCATGTCTTGTTTCAGGAATTAATCTATGACCTTTTGAAAATGGTTGTGGTATTTGCCAAAGAGGACTTTTGTTGATTTACTTTTCCATGCAAGGAAGAGGGTTAGTTGCATGCAGGTGTATGCATGGCTTGATGATGTTCTCAAAATAAATGAGATTATGTTGTATACATTTATCATGTATGTAATATGATGCATGAAATGTGAAATGTTATTGGAATGTATCTTTGTATTGGAAAATAAATCCTTGACAAATGCTGGGGAGTTTTGGGAAGTTAAATCTCGGACTGCCATTGGGGACGAAGAGTATGCACACCTTCAGACCTTGTTTTGGAATGTTTCCACTGGGGATTCCTATTTTGTTGTTTGAGGAGAAACTTCGTTGGGGAGTATTGACTTTGTTTGAGGGAAAACTCTATGGAGAGTGTTGATTTCCGCTTGGGGAAAAAGGGTTAAGGAGTTTTAGTTGTCTGTTTCTCTACTGGGGGATTATCTCTTGATATGAGAGAATGGAAGTTAACAACTTGTTGGGGATAAAGGAGTTAACTATTATCTGATCGGCTTCAAGGCTTTGCAGCAACTCACTGGTGATAGTGGTAAACTCTACTGGGGAAGAGGAGCTTTGTTGATGACTTCACTAGGGATTAGGAGTTGTGGTTCCTTAATTTATGAAAGTATGAGAGGCAAACTCAAATTGGGGACTATGTAGTTTGTTGGGGAAATAAGCCCTGTTCGAAGAGAATATTTGACAAACTGCTGGGGAGGCGTTTTCTTCTGGAAGAACTCCTCGAGAATTCTTCTTGAGACCAACTCAGTTGGGAAGAAGGTTTTTCCAGAGATTGGAACTCTGGCTGGGGATTTCCTGGATCCAATCTTGTGAGGATAACCATGAATTTGGCCTTGAGGGGTTTGTACCCTTATTCATGAAGATTATTCTGTGGGGATAACCTTATAGAGATGACTTCGTGGGGACTTGACTGAGGATCACCCTATGGAAAGGACTTTGAGGGAAATTTGTCACTACCCCTAGTAATAAGTGTTGTTGCGCTCCCAGAAAATGTTTGCTTGGTCGTAGGTGACCCTTTGCTAGAACTCATACTCAATGCCCCAAGTGATTGAGATCCAGACCTTCCCCTGGTTATTCAGCACTTCTTGAGATATTTCTTGGAATCTTGACTTGACTGCCCCAAACGAGTTGGGTAGTGACATGTCATGCCCCCTTGCTTATAGGAGATTTGTCATTGAGAGTGTCTTCCAATTTGAAGTGATTTTTCTCATTGAAAGAGTTTTTTGTTCAACAGATAATCATCGTGTGGATTTCTATGTTTGTTAAACAAATAGCTATATGCAAAAACCAGTATTCGAAATAATGAAAAGTTTATGTTTGTCTTGAAGTTTTAAGAATGCAGTTTTAACAAATAAAAAGTTTTGTAAGAAAATGAATTCAACTCAAGATTTACATTTAGCCTTACAGGAGTCAGGATACCTTTCGTAGCAGTATGCTTTTGTAGCAGTAGAAATGTTCAAGACTAAGCCATTGGATTGACTAGACTTTATACAAATCAAAATAAAAATTGCCACCGCGCTTTATTATTTCCAAAGGAATGGGAAAAGAGCGAATAACCCATAAAGAGGTGGAAAGATTCAAGGTAAGGGAGTTGGTTATGCAAAGGGAAGGTATTAGCACCCTAAATATCTACGGTACTCCGCAGGAACCTCTTTGTAAAATCTGTATATTTTGGCTATATGAAAAAATGTGTTGTATATAAAATGGATGGTGGAGGTGAGAAAAGAAATATATTTTTTATGATTTTTTCACCCGTCGCGGTTGCGAACTTTAGTGCCTATGTACCACCTTTCGTGCAATAGGGGATCAGGGTACACGTAGTTCCTCTTTTAAAAATTTGAAACACAAATGCGTTGGTCAATTTTATGAGATAAAACATCATCGTCATTGTGTGGAAAACATACCTACTACCCACAATCATGAGAAAGGAGAATTTGCATCATCTCAAAGTGGAGGATATGGCTTGGATTTTAAAATCAACAATGCCTCACTCAACACCCAAGTGGAAAATATCTCTTTTCACTACATATTGTAGAAGTATAGTTGTTTGCATCACTACAAGTATTGACAAGAGTTTAATCTTTTGAGAAAAGTTTAAAGTAAAAGCCAAAGTGGCAAAATGGTTTGAATGAGATTGATTGACTTTTAGTCTTCTCACAAAAAATGTCAAGGTATTATTAAATTGATTGAAGTTTATTTATGAAAAGGTTTTTGTAAACGCATGGACCTAAGTCCAAGTTTGTTATAAAAGTAGTTTAAGTTTCAAAACAAGAAGAGTTTTCAAAAGGAGGAAGAAGATTTTTGAAATTAAAGAAGATGGGAGGAGAAGAAGGGGCTATCCTAAAGCATAAGGTAAAAGCTAGGGATAAGAACCATCTAACCAACAAGAAGCCAATACTTGACATTATGAGCCAATATAGAATTCCCATTCCTTGGATTGAAACCAATCAAGCAAAAAATACTAGACCTCTTGAGAGAACCAAACTTCAAGTGTATTAAGTCTTCATAAAAATTGGGCAAAGTAACGACTGTATGCGGGTGAATTCCAGATTACAAACAAAGGGTGTAATCACCATAACCTGCACACAAAACAAACAAACAACCCAATGTCTTGAGATAAACCTCAAGAGCTCCAAACAAAATAATCAGATAAGATCACAAGGATTCCAAGATAGGCCAAGGTTTCTATCCTAAGTCCAAGAAATAGTCCCATGCTCCATAATGCCAAGGATAGTAACCAAATATTCCAAGTACCATTAAGAGTTTTTTAGGGTTTATGTTGATTATTAAGTATCTTAAGAAAAGAAAATAAAAGCTCAAGTTAGCAAAGTAAAAATGACAAGAAAAATAAATGCTCAAATGAGAAAAGATGAAAATGGCATGAAATGAAAATGCTAAAAAAATAAATAGTACAAAAAGCATAAAAATAATAAAAGCATAAGATAAACAAGTCAATAATTAGTGGTTAGTTGGATGACCATCTTGAAACTTGCATTTGGAACTCATTAGAGGATTGGTAGAACCAAAGCCTCTACATAACAAGTTGCATTTGCTTTTTGTCAAGAATATCATCCATTTGGAATTCTCATAAGTACCATTTAATGATAAACGATGTTTAAGTGATCCGCGTTGACCAAAGGTGTTGTAAATCCATTAGAGGATTGGTAGAACCAAAGCCTCCACACAATGAATCTCAAGGTTATTGGATCAAAGAGATAAAATTAACATACTTGGGCTTGCAATCATAAGTTTGGGCCACGAATGATCATTTTTTCGAATCGGGACAAAATTTAGCGTTATGTTAAGCAATCGTAAGTGGACTTATATAGAAGTTGCACCTATTTTGAGGCCGGTCAATAGAAATATATACACCATTTGTTTTGAGACATGATATAGAGATCATGCTCCAACAACATTTAGTGCAATGAGAAGAGGATGAGATGAAGGGGGATTAGGGCAAAAGAGAAACCACATTTGAATTAATATTTAATCAAACTATTATTAAAATCATTCATCCATTTTTGGTGGAGTTGAACTCAACACCATGGATCCAATGATGTTAATAAAGTCATGATAAAAAAATCAACCCAAGACAGCAAGAAAATAATCACAAAATAATATCACATTTAATATATATATTAAAAGGTTAAAAATGTTTTAAAAAAATGGAAAATAATGAAGAAAATATCAATTATGTTCAAATTATTCAAGAAATGAAAAATCAGGCTATAGCAAAATCAGAAATGGATCAAATATTTTTATAAAAATTTTAGTAATTTTTAAAAGTCAGAAACTATTTTTTAACTATTTAAAATTGTTAAAAAAAACATAAAATAGATCAAAAATAGTAAACCTCAACATAAAATTCCATAAAATTCCCAGAAAGTCAAAAATATGCAAAAATAATATTTATGAATTTTTTCAGAATTAAAAAATGTCAGAAATTATTTTTTAAGTAACTAAAAGAAAGAAAATAATACAAAAAATATAAAAATAACAAATTTTAAAATAAAAATGTAAAAAAATATTCATGAGATCAGAAATAATTCAAAGTATTTTTGTGAATTTTTTCATAATTTTTGGATAAAAAATAAAAGAGTTATGAATTTTTGAAAATTTAATCAAATAAAATATAAAATCATAAAATAAAATAAAACCAAAGAGATGTGGACCATCAGATCAAAGTCAAAACGCGTTAGTAAGCTAATCCAATGGACCAGACGCGCTGTGCTTGATATGGACCTTAGTGAAACACACATGTGATCAGAAAAGGGCAACCAATAAAATTAAAACGTTTGGCACGCTATCATTGGCTGAGACGAGACATGTCATCATCTTCAACCTCCAGACACTCTGCAATGGGGATTTTTGGAGATCCTTCAAATGGAAAAATTAGGATCCCTGGCTAGCATCATTGAACTCGTCTCTTCAAGACAATTCTAACACAACCATCGCGCCAAATTTATATAAAGTATGGAGAGAGATATGAATCAAAAACTCTAAAAATAGCGAGCACCTTCAATTTGGGATTTCTCTCTCAATTCTCAATGGATTTAAAAATTGTAAGCAGCATTAGAATCAGACAAAGGAGTAGAACAGATTAGTGCTTGATTTGGATCCAATTGGTGGAGAATTCTACCTTTTCGAAGTTCAATTAAGAAGCTATGAAACTGGACTTCTGTAGCTTGAATTATGGGTCGTTTTGATTAGTTTAAGTGCTGGAGAGTTTGTATGAAGTTCAAGGATGATTAATGCACAAAGAATTTTGGAAAAGGAAGCTTAAATTTCAAAAACTGAATTTAGAAAACGTGGGTTCGTGTGAGGTTTTGGCAGGGTGTTCTTGGCTCTCTAAGCTTATAAAAATGGATGGGGGATGACCCTCTATTTATAGGGAAGAAAATGGGATCAAAAGGGAGAGTGAATGATGCGTTTTGGAGGGAATTCGTGTGGGTCTGCATCATGAAGAAAGTGTGACTCAAACTTGATCAAAACTCAACCAAATTGTGCGTTTCATGATGCTAATCACTTCTGGCAAGTTACTAATCATGATTAGAAACAAAAACGCGTGGAAAACTTGTGATTAGAAGCCAAAACAAAGATTTCAAAATCCTGACTTTGTGAAAAATTCAGTTTCAAACTACCAAATTTAAATCCATGGCATTTCCAACTCAAAGGGTCTTAGGGCATAATTCTTGATGCTTTGGAAATATGAAGTTACAAGCTTTGCAATGGAAAAAGAATGGAATCAAATGGATGCTTGAGCTGAAAGTTACATGGAGTCAAAGTTGAAGAAAAAGAGTTGACTTTCCATACTTAGAAATATTTCAAGTTCTTCTTAAAAAATGATCTATATTCTTTTGTATCCAAACATGGCCTTCCACTTAGAATTTGCTCTTGACCAAAAAAGATGGAATGAATTAGACCTCTTGAATGACATTTTGCAATTTTAACCACTCAAAATCTCCAAATATTGAGCAAGTTATGACTTGTTGAAGTTGGCCAAATATCATGAAATGACCTATAATCTTTTTCATTCTTAAGGAAACTTCCATTCATTTTCTCACTTTGCACATAAAAGAAGACATGAAGTACACATCTTTAAGATCATCATGGAAAAAGAATGGACTCAAGGGGATAAAAATTGACCAAGTTATGACCATTTGAAGTTACATATGGAAAATTGGGGATTCATCTGGATGACTTGTAATCTTTCTTCTTCACCAAGTTCCTTCCACATGAAAACTCCTTGGAACTTTTGAAGTGATTTGTTGGTAACTCTTTGAAGAGAAGTATGTCCTTGTAATCACTCAAAAATACCAAAATATGAGCAAGATATGCTCCTTTGAAGTTCAAAACCCTAGCCTCTAGATCAAGAGAATGCTTTGAGGAACTTTGACAAGTTTAAACAAACTTCTTGTGCCAATATTCTTTCTTGGTGAATAGAAGTTATTGAGGATGATGAAGAGGAATCATAGCCACCAAAACCACTTCCATATCTTGAAAATTGAGAGAAATATGTCCTTGTGACCAATAGGAGCAAGACCCTGTCCAATCATGACAACTTCTTCACTTAACCCTTTGTATTTTTGAATCAATTGATAACTTTGGAATATAATGAACCAAAGTAAGCCTTGTCATGCCATTTCTTCCAAAACAACTTCAATAGTGAAGTTTGAATCCCTCAAGCTATGTTGACTAGGGCATGGAAATAAACTCATGAACCCATGAAGCAGCTGCTAAACCTCATTGCCTTTACCTACATTATTAACAAGTAAGGCAAACCAACATTGTATTTTATTAATTAGAAAGAAAATCAATCAAAATATTCATGATCACAAAATAAAACAAGTCAAGGTGCTTGGTAAATCCTCAAAAGAGCAAGGCTAAAGATAGGGAGAAGAACTAGAAGCCCTAATGTGATCTTGTTGTGATTGAATCAACATGGTATGATGAAGGAATCTTAGGGGCAAAAATTGGGGTACAACAGCTGCCCTTATTTAAGTTTCTTCTATCCGGAGATACGAAGGTTAAAAAATTTCGTGTCGATGTGATCGAAGATACTTAAATATCAAACAAACCCTATTTTTGGCCCTAAGACGCCATGCAAAATCTTATATATATATATGAATGTATATGAATAGTACCAAAGAGACGCAAAGTATCACTGGGGATGCCACAAAAGTAAAGAAACAAATGAGCAACCCCACCAGGAAAATAAATCATTGGTGGACCAAAAGAACTGAATCAGAGGGGAATATAACAAGCATCGACGTTCACTGACGATGAACTATCAACGTTCACTGAAGATAGCAAAAAGATAATAAGCATCGACGTTCACTGCCGATATCCTACCAACGTTCACCGAAGGTAGAAAGAGAAAATATATCATACCACCGCCGTTCACTAACGAAGAACTATCAACGTTCACTGAAGATAGCAAAAAGATAATAAGCATCAACGTTCTTTGCCGATGTCCTACCAACGTTCACTGAAGGTAGAAAGAGAAAATATCATACCACCATCGTTCACTGACGATGAACTATCAACGTTCACTGAAGATAGCAAAAAGATAATAAGTGTTGCACCCCAAAATTTGCCCTCTCATATTTCTCAAAACATTGCAAGAAAAATCTCCAAGTGGCTCAAGATTGCTCAAGAGTTGAACAGTCAAGCTACCTCCTAAGGCAGTCAACCTCAAATTAGGGTTTTGTATTGCATCAAGGTCCTTGCATCCAAATTACCTCAAGTGCTACCCAATGTTATAATATGTCCTAAATGTCATCCATGTCAAATTTCAAGCCTTACAGAGGAAGTTTGCTCAGTCAATTGCTCAAAGGGTCCAAAAATCGACTATGCTAGGGCAAAAGTCAACTGTGACCCAAATACAGTCAAACTTCAAGATTTTTTGTCAACATTCTCATTTTGAAATATATTTAATCATTTGATCAAGGGTTGATCATGATTCATCAAGCATTGCTCAAAATTCATCAAGACTCAAAAGTTGCTAAATTAGGGTTTTGTAGGAAAAGTCAACTCAACTTTGACCCAGCATAACTTTCTCATACTTTATGAGAAATGACCCATACAAATCTCATTTTTAAGAGGATGCAATTTCCTACAATCCATATTCATACCCCAAGATCAGAAAATGACCTCACAAGAAGTTACGAAATTGGACATTATAGGTCATTTTTGAAAGTCAACAAAAACACCTTTTTTTCCAAAGCTTATAACATGAGCATGGAACATCAAAATGCGATGAGACCAAAAGGGTTGGTTAGAGGACATCTCAAGCTTTCTAAAAAGTCCTAGGACACTTCCAAAAGTTCAAAATTGAAGAAGTTATGCATTGTTGAAGTTGGGCATTTTTGCAAAATTGCCAAAAGTCAACTATCCCCAAAACTTCAAATTTTGTCAAATGGTCCCATTCCTTTCCACTTGATTTGATCTTGTCACACTCCACACGTGTCCTAGCTTCAGCCTTGTGTCCATTTATCAATTTTTCTATTTTATTTGATTTTTATTTGAATTATTTCGTTTTTAATCAATTTAAATCAAATAAAATCACAAAACTTGATTACATGAGATCTTTTTCTATTTTTAGGACCTAATCATCATCAATGACATGATCAAATTCGTATCATACATTCCATGTGCAAAAAGATTGGATTTTTGGCAAAATTGGAAAGTTATCAATGGTGAATCAAATCAAATCTCAAAACATCAATGTGCAAAGATTCAAGACCCAAAAGTTGACCTAATACATTGCAACATACATATACAATGCAAAGCACACGAATTCAAGGGCTAGAGGCTGCAGAATCACCAAGAACAAAACTTGAAAAAAGGTGAAAAAGTGTGAACCTGAAATCCTTCTTAGAGGCGTTTTCAAGGGCAAATCTCAACACCAATCCATTGTTGGGTGTCCACTGAACCTCCTGCAATCGAAAGCAAGCTCTCACACCCTCTCAAACGCACTGTAAGCATCTCACGGATCCGCCATGTTCTTGGATTCACAAACCTTCATTCTTGCATCCATTGTAAAAAACGATTGCATATTCTGATTCCTCACATCATTTGTGAACTTTCTGCAATAACCAATTTCATTATTATGCTGTGTATCGTAAAACACCATTGTAGGTTTTTCTAGGGTTTTTTCAGGGTTTTTTATTGCAGGCAAAATTGGACCTATTAATGGGCATGGTTGAGACCGGGATGAAGAGGCGAGTACAACCATGGCCTTGGATGGGGTTTATATGGCCTAAGATAGATTTTTGAATTGACCTATGCCTTTTGCTGCGGATTTAAATCCGCAGGTACTCTCTGTACAAACCTGAGGACAGGGACGACAACGTGTCCCCATCTGGTTTCTCCATTCAAATTTTCACGCTTTATTTTTTCATTCTGGCATAATTACGCGTTTTCATATATCATATTTAGTTTGTGTTGTATTAACAATTGAGAAGCATTGGTTCAGTGGCAAAGGCGTGTCTCCAAATACCAACCGGACCTGGGTTCGAATACCAGGTCCCCCAAATGCATATTATTATTTTTCAACAGGTTATTCAGTGGTGATCCAATTGCATGGTACATCATGCTCCCTCACTCAACTACTTGCCAGATGGCCCCAGGCCCAATCTGGTGATCCAGAATGAAGGCCTATGGTGGGATCTAGTCAACCAACGCATAGAGAATCAAGAAGGTCAACACAGGCTTGCACAAATGGGCCTTGGAAATTGCTGAATAAACCCCCTAATCAGGCCCAAACCCTAACTCTTTCTATTTTCTTTTTTTATTTTGTTTAATTGTTTATTATTATTTTATTATTTAACTAACCAATCAAAACTTTTTTCCTCATAAAATTAAAAACCAAAAAATATTTTATTTATTAAAATTAATTTTCAGCATTTTATTTTTGTTAAAAAAAATTAATTTAATTAATTTAGTTTTAATTAGGAAATAATTTTAATATCTTTTGCAATAATTAAAATTAACTTAGACAATTAGGTTTTTTATTAACTTTGATTAATTTATTTATATTTCTTTAAATATCAAAAACCCAAAAATATTTTTATTAATTAATTCGTTAATTTAATGCTTAACTTAATTTAATTTCTTCCTTAAATTCAATAAACCAAAAAAAATCTTTTCTTTAATAAACAAAGGGTCAAAACCCTAAAACTCGCCCGATTTAATTTCCCGCACGCGATCTATTTTATTTAATATTGTATCTGTTTCCCGAAATGTAATAGTTTAATAGGACTTTAATTATTTTATCGCTTTATTTATTTTCCACATTTTAATTTCAAGGGTTGCTTTTGACGATGTAAATACCCGACGCCTTGTAATAATTAGTTTAAATCCCGCAATTTAATTTCCGCAACTTATAAACTGTTAGATGTTTGATAATAGGGAATGCATGACAAGATCAAATGTTTAAACCTAAAATCAACATAGATAACCATTGACATGTACAAAGACAAAATTAACTGAAAACAACACACTCGCACATGCGCACTCTTAGGGTACTCCTCACTTGGTTGCCTTCGAACACGGTCATTAAGTATAGGAAGTTTTAGAGGTCGCCCTCTTGTCAAAAGATCATAGTTGCCTCGAAACGGTTGCCTTGGAAAAATGATCTAAGATATTAGAGTTACCGCTAAGGCGTCCTAACATTGCTTTAGTGACCGCACGTCCCTTAATTGAATTGACCCTTAAAACTCCAACGTCGGTGCTACCTACACATTCATAGTGGGATAGCATTGTCTAAAGGACATTAGTACAAATTGATTCCTTTTTTTGAGTAGGTAGATGGTTCTTAGGTACTTGCTCTTTCAAAACAAAACAAAAACTTTTCGCACTTACACCTTTTAAACCAAAACTTCTTTTCAAACCCACAAACACAAAGAAAAGCAAATTTTGAAAACACTTTGAGCAAGTACCTAAGAGCCCGTGGATAACCACGGATATAAAGGGTGCTAACACCTTGCCTTTCTATAATCTACCCCCCGGACCCGAGAAACATCACGAAAAAGGAATTTTTCTATGCTTTTTTTCTTTCCTTGTTGGATAAAATAAAAGTCGGTGGCGACTCTTGCTTACCGCGACATTTTGCGAAAACAAACGCAAAACGCGAACCAGCATTCCAAAAATAGTCAGTTCTCTCCCACCGTATCACAAAACTGGCGACTCTGTTGGGGAATATTAATAAGTGGGGTGTACCTTAGGATTAGATCATTATGTTTTCAATTGTTTGCTTTGTATGCTTTATATTCGTGGGCTTCTATCAGAGTTACTATAGATCCTAACCCGGATCTGGGGATACCCTTTAGGTAAGTAGCAATAAACTGTGAGGGAACTGTATGACGTAGACCGATACGGTTGAAGTAGTAGCTACGTTGGTGTGGCACTTTAGATTGTACCGATATCCCTTGTGTTGGAACGAGGAGAATATGGGTCATCTAAGGGGTCATTAAGCACCAAATGACCATAGAACCTTTAAATTGACCAACTTGGCCATAGAACAGTAGCAGTATGCTACACTCATTGAGACTAAACTCTCACAATGATTTCGGCCGCAAGAAAAGGTTGCTAAACTGGAATTATGACCGATTGAGGGTAGTCAGTGATATTGAGATCCTCTAGAACCCGGTTACTATTTTTAGGACAGGTTTAAACCAACTGAACTGAAAGAGGGTAGTACCTAAGCTCCTTGCCAGCCTGAAATCTAAGGGCTCTCTGTGTGACTTTACCATGTTTTCTATTTGTGGATACTTGTGATGTGCTTTCTATCATGACATCATGACATCATAACATTGCATACATCTTGCATTGGACTAACCTATTTCAAAGACAGGAGGGATTCATCTTTGTTCTGTTTTGTAGGTCATGATGCCCATGCGTAGGAATACCATCCGGATCAACTTTGTCCAGGTTCCCACTGTGCTTAAAGAATTGATTGAAAATATGCCTGATACTACCTCCTTCATCAGAAGACATGGGTATCTTCTCAGTTTGGTCACCTCCAAATTGGACGAGCAGATGATGAGTGTTTTGGTCCAATTCTATGATCCGTTGAACCATTGCTTTACTTTTCAGGACTACCAATTGGTTCCCACCTTAGAAGAGTTCTCTGATCTGCTCGGTATCTCTATTTTGGAGCAGACCCCATTTATTGGTTGGGAGAAGATATTTAGGCCAGAAGAGATTGCTTCAGCCCTTCATATGACTAAGGATGAGGTAATGGAAAATTGGGAGACTAGAAGTGGAGCAAAGGGCTTTCTGACTAAGTTCTTGGTTGGTAAGGCTAATTATTTCTGGGATAGTCTAGACTTCAAGGCATTCGAAGATATTATGGCTCTTCTGATATATGGCTTGGTATTGTTTCTGAATCCTGACTCCTTTGTTGATGTGAATGCGGTGAAAATCTTCATCTCTCGTAATCCTTTACCCACTCTCTTGGGTGACATTCTTCATCAACTTTATGCCCGTACTACCCGAAAGCGGGGAACCTTGATGTGTTGTGCTCCATTATTGGCGAGGTGGTTTATTTCGCACCTCCCCAAATCAGTGTTGAAGAATAAATAAGGCATGGGCTGGGCTTATAGGGTTATGTCTCTCTCTCATAATGACATCATCTAGACTCTCAAGGGTATGGACGAGGTGGCTACTGTTGTACCCCAAAATTTGCCCTCACATTTCCTCAATATTTTCCCATCACAAAACCTTGGAGCTCAAGATCCAGTTAGGGTTTTCTCTGCTCAAGACTTCTCCTTGCACTGTTGACCCAAATTAGGGTTTGTGTTTGCACAAAGATGTTTTGACCTAAAATTCCTAAGATGACTTTCTTGCTTCATATTGGACTCCCAAGTTTATCCATATCAAGTTTCAAGCCTTGATTCCAAGTTTTGCCCAGTCAATTGGACAGTTGACCTAGAAATCAGCTGTATTGGGGAAAAAGTCAACTGTGGCCAATTGACAGTCAAACCTCATGAAAATTGACCCCCATCAACATTATGAACTCAAATGAACCATTTGATCAAGTTTGGATCACAATTCCACAAGAAATTTGATCAGATCACCAAAAGGGCAAAATGGTCATTTTTAGGGTTTTGACTGCACAAAGGCAATTTTTGACTGTTTGACCCAACCAATGGCAAACCAAGCTCACATATGGACTCAAGGACCCCATGGAATTATTTTGACATGCTCAATAAGCTCAAAAGATCCCAAGTACACAAGATTGACAGTTGAATTTCCCAGTCAATTGATCAATTTTGACTGTATACTGAAAAGTCAAACTTTGACTTTTTGGTCAAAATCAAGAGTCAAGATTCATTTTTCATCAAAACATGCCAAATCATGAAACTTGTTCACCAAGAAATCACAAAATGCAAATTAGGGTTAGAAATTAGAATTTTTCATAACTTAGAATTTTTCTAAGTTATGAAAAACCCTAATTTGTTCCCAACTTTGCCCCACTTTCTCACCAAGATCCATTTGTATTCAAACAAAAGTCAAAACATGAAAGTTGTAGCTTGTTGCATAATCTACAACTTTGATTCACAAAGTTTTCCCAAGTGAGGCTTGTATCTCAAGTTACAAATTTTTGAATAAGGGCTCTAAACCATTCTTAACTTAGTGAAATTTTAACCTATTTTGACAAGGTTTTCTACCCAACTTCAAGGCCATTTTCCACACACTTCCACTTGGAATTTCAATTTGCATTTCAAATATGGATTGTAGTACACATTCCAAGCTTTCCAAAATGTCCAAGAACTTCTCAAACAACCTCATAACTTGAGAGAATCGAATTTCACAATATGGCAAAAACTCACTTTTGAATTGGCTACTTTCCATGTTCATAATTTGTGCAAACTTGTCAAACCAGCATGCCCCTTGATTACAGGTCCTTAAACCATCCAACACTCATAAATTTAATGCAAACTCTTTGTGCCAAGACCATGTTCTATGGATTCAATCATTGCATAGTAGATTAATCCCAAAATAGATAAAGCACTTTATCCATTTTTGAAAAAGCAAGCTTTATGTCTAATTGAAAATCCCAGAGGTACAGATGAGATCTAATTGGCACAAGATTATGAGCAAAACACTCTGATCAAGGAGAGATTATGCAGCTCATTAGGGGGCCTCTACTGACCTAGAACACAACTTGGGCATTTGTTGCTTAAAGTGTAAGTAACTTGGCATTTTGTAAAAACAACTCTCATATCAGCTTACAAACACTTAAGAAAACTTGTAAAACACGTCCAGGACATCCCAACCAAGCTAGTACACGACCCTAACATCCCTCATACACTCCCAATCCCAGAATCACCTTCAAACTGCAAGAACAGGGCAAGGCCTGCAGTTTGAGTGCCATCTTTCATTCCTCTCAAGCTTTCTTGCCCAAACCAGTTCACACACATTCTCTAGCATCAATGCAAGCCAACCAAGACCTGAAACATGATCTGTAATCCCCCTAACTGGTTCCACCATTTTCACTTTTCTGATTTGCAGGTGAAGTGCTCTAGCACGATTCAAAAGCTTTCAAGACAAAGTAAAGCTTGGAATAGCATCCCTGGACCTCAAGGAAACTATCCCAATCATCACCTTGCACTGAAAGCTTCTCCATTGCCAGATAGAAGTTCAACTGAACAGGTAAGTTCATGAACTCGTATCTCTCTTATTAGGCATTGTTAGCTTTAGGTTTGTGAAGAGAATATGTCCTAATCATTGCCCTGAACATGCCCATATAATTAGATTTTATTTATATTATGTGTGTTGCAAGAATTTTGAGTCTGAACATGGAAGAAAATCTAGGTCAGGATTTGGGGGAGAAGAAATTCTCTCTCATCTTAGAGAGTTAGATCAAGTTCTGCATATGGTTGGATTCGTCTCTTGATGCTGAACATTTTTTATGTTATGAGTTTTCATTAATAAGCCAGGAATCAGGATGTTTGGATGGAAGAACAGGGCGCGCATTTTTTTGAATAATGTTGTTCAGAGGTTGAAGAAGGTGCCTCATGGGCTGAGCCAGCTTTGGTTCTGCTTTTTGCACCATATTTTGTGATTCATACCCCCTGAGCCCATTTGTTTGATTTAATGTTTTTTTTATTTTTCTTTTTTCATTTTGACTCATTTATTTTTTCTAATAATGTTTAAAACCTGAAAAATCATTTTTACACCATTTTTGCATTTTTTAAGTATTTATTTGTTTATATATACTATTATACATAAATATATATATACTATTATTTAGAAATATTATTAATAATGTAAACATATTGTATTTCTGATTTTTATTTCATTTTTTCCTTTTGAAACATTTTGTATAAAAAATACTTTTTTTATAAAAATTAAATATTATTATTTTGTGCATATTTAATATATTTTGTAAATAATATAAATAAATATATATATATATTAGTACACCTAGAATAAAATACCAAAAATATACATATTTTTATTTTACTAATATTTAACATTAAAAAATACGTTTTTACAAATATACTTCATTTTTATTTTATTCTTTGTATATAAATAGTAAATATTATATATATTAAATAATTAATACCCTTTTGATTAAAATTAGGGTTTTGCCCTAAATATGAAAATACTCAAAAAAATAATGCCTTTTTTATTTCTTTTTTATTTTACATAAATAATACTTTTTTCATACATATAAAAATTCTTTTTGCATTCTTACATATTTGTTTTATTTCTATTTAATTTATGCTTTTAATCATATTGTAAATATTCAAAGAAAATGATGTAATAGCTAGATTTAATTTCTTGTCTAAATATCCCCCCATTTGAACATTTGTACCCCCCTCCCCATATTATTGTGTTGTAATAGTGTAGGAATTTAAATTTCGCACTTTAATGCTTTCTAAACATGCCATGCTAGAATTAGGGTTTGTATGCGAATAAAACGAACAAAATAGTCTGACCTAATTTCAAGATAATCAAGCATGAAAATGGACAACACATTTCACACTTGCACCCCTAGGGTATTCCACTTTGTTGCCTTCAAATAATTGGGCCATATTGCATGTTAGGTTTCTTTGGGTAAAACAAACAATCAAATGATCATAGTCCCTCGATGACGCTTTCGAAAAGTTGCCTAAAATGATCAAGTCCCTTTCAAAGAAAAATTGCCCAAAGACATTTAACACTATTGCAATTATGGTCTAAACAATGACCCACGCCCGTCCCTTTCACCTCCTAATACAAGATTGTCCACCAAATGCAATGGTGGAACAAAATTGTCAAAAGGTTTAAAACATAACAAAAAATCTTTGAGAAAACTTTAGGGTAGATAACTCTTAGGTACTTGCCAATTTGCAAAGAAAACACTTGCCTATTTTTCAAACCACACTTCACAAACATTTTCAAAACAAACTTTCAAAAAACCCCTTGAACATCTTTTCAAAAAGACAAACACCTCTTGTAAAACATTCGAGTAAAGAATTGTTACAAGGGTAGCCTATACAAGGCATCTTTTCAAAACATTTTCAAAACCACACACCAAGCACCATTTCAAATAATTGAAAACCAAGGCAAGTTGATCTAAGCAAGTACCTAAGAGCCCATGGATAACCATGGATAGAAAGGGTGCTAATACCTTCCCTTTCTATAATCTACTCCCCGAACCCAAGAAAAATCTCAAAGGTTTTTGATGTGCTTTTTAAACCTTTCCTTAGGATAAAATAAAAAGTCGGTGGCGACTCTTGCTCAACCGAAACATTTGCGAAAACAAACGCAAAACCACAGTCAGTTCTCCCACCGTATCACAGAACTGGCGACTCTGCTGGGGAGAAATTTTAAAAGTGGAGTAACCTTAGGGCTTAGATCACCCTCTGGCACGACAAAATTGTTTGAATTGTTTGCTTTATGTCTTGGCTCTATTGTTTGGGTTTACAATCCTACACCCGGATTTTGGGAAACATTCATAGATAGCAATACGTTGTGGAAACTGTGCGGGGTATACCGACACGGTCGAAGCAATAGCTATATTAGTGTGACATATTTGTGAGTACCGGTAACCCTTGAGTTCAATCAAGGAGAGTACGGGGCCGCTGAGTGATGTCACTAAGCACTAATGACCTAGAACCTTACTTGACCATCTTGGCCTTTTATTAGGAGTAGTGAGATGACCGGCTTTGGTGCAGTCCGAAGTTGGTAGATACTCGATACTACACTCATTGAGGGTTGTTTTCTTGGAATATTTTGGTCGCTAGTTAAGTGGCTAAACCAAAACAATGAACATTGAAAACAATCCAATGATATTGAGCTCCTTATAACCCGGTTACTATTTATAGGACAGGTTTTTAAGCCAACTACACTCAAGAGGGTACTTACCTATGAAAACCCATGCAAGCCTGAAACTAGGGTTTGGTATGATTTGCTTGTACATATGTTTTGTGCATACATCATAAACATCATAAAACATCATATGCATTCACTAACCATTTCAAGGGTTTTGGATCTTCATCTTTGTTCTTATTTTGTAGGACATGGAAATTCCTCGCAGAAATACCATTCAAGTCAACCTTGTGAGAATCTCTCCTCAACTCAAGGAGCTCACCTCAAGAATTCCGGAAAATTCATCCTTCAGTGAAAGACATGGTAGACTGCTCAGCCTAGTCAGCACCAACATTGAAGAAGACATGATGAAAGTGCTATTCCAGTTCTTTGACCCTTTTCACCACTGTTTCACTTTCCCTGATTATCAGTTGGTACCCACTTTGGAGGAGTTTTCTCAACTCCTGAGAATTCCTATCCTTAATCAACTACCCTTCAACGGTACGGAAAAGGAACCAAAGCCGGAAGATGTTGCTCGAGCATTACATCTACAACCATCCGACATCAAGGGGCATTGGGAAACCAGAAGTGGCGTCAAAGGATTCTTAGCAAAATTCTTGTTTAAGAAGGCACAAGAATGTTGGAATTCATTGGACCTACAAGCCTTTGAAGAAATTGTGGCACTCCTTATCTATGGGTTGGTCTTGTTCCCAAATCCTGACCAACTGGTAGATGTCAACGCCGTCAAAATCTTTTTGTCCAGAAATCCAATACCAACATTGCTTGGGGACATCCTTCACTCATTTTACACACGAACAATGAGAAAGAGGGGTGTTCTCATGTGCTGTACTCCTCTCCTTGCAAGGTGGTTTATTTCGCACCTTCCACAATCTGTCTTGAAGAATGACCAAGGCTCAAGGTGGTCCCAACGGTTGATGACTCTTACTCACTCTGATGTACATTGGTGTTCTCGGTCCAGAGAAAATGTCATCATCGTCGATCGTTGCGGAGAATTTCCTAATGTTCCTTTACTTGGAATCAGGGGAGGTATCACCTACAACCCTTGCCTAGCTTTGAGGCAATTTGGATATGCACGGAGGGATGGCCCTCACGATATGTTGATTCCTGACCTAGTTTTTGACTTCGACAACGATGCGCAAGGACTTCGCCAAAGATTCATCAGAGCTTGGGGAAAACTCAACAAGGTTGATAGCAAGACTCTGGGACACAATAACTCCATCCCTCTTGAGCCTTATCTCAAGTGGGTACGAGCCCGAGCCCAAAGTCTAATGATGCCTTATCCTCATGTACTCCCAGTGATTAAAGAGCCCGTCAATGAAGGAGAGGTTCCCTACACCATCCTACATCCAGACATGCCTACATCGTGGGAGGAAATGCAGAAAAGTTGGATTCAGCTCAAGGAGGAACGAAATACTTTTGAAGCTAGCTTCTACGCCAGTGAGAAGAAGGTTCTAGAGCTTACCCGCCGACTCCATGAGCAAGAGGCCCTCAACACCTACATCGCACCAAAGAGGATGCGCAATGTCTTTTTGCCTTAAGAAGTTATTTTGTAATATTTGGCCCATGGGGCATTTATGTACTAACAAATTTCTTCTTATTAATATGACCTGCGTTCTTCTTTGTCTGAAACAATTTTGAATGTCCTAAATCCTTGAATGCATTGCATACATAAGCATACCATTCATCATGTGCATAAGCAGGTCTCACTCCAGGTTTCCTTATCTGTCTGCTGTTTATTTCAGTAGGATGGATCTCGAGCAAACAGTCAAAGACCTACAAGCTCAGAATGCACAGTTCCAGCAACTCCTGATGACCTTGGCTAAGGGTCAGGAGGATATCAAAACTCAATTGGGGAATAAGGACCCAGTGAAAAAGAAGAAAAAGAGGATTGGGGTGGCTACTTTGGGGAGAAGATTTGACGGAGAAGCTCGGAGAGTGCTTGAATTTCCTCCTACTTCTGATGAAGGGACTAGTAAAAGAGATGGAGCTGCGGTGCCTTCCGAGTCTGATGCGGAAGAAGAAGAGGTTGAAGAGGATGAAGATTATTCCGACCAGCAATACCCTCCAGCTGATGATAAATACAAGGGTTTAAAAGACAGATTGGCCGCCATGGAATTACAAAGAGTACCGGGTTTGGATTTTGAAGACTTGGGTTTGGTTGTCGGGATTGTGATTCCACCAAAATTCAAAGTGCCAGTATTTGTGAGGTATGATGGGCTGTCCTGTCCAAAAATGCATCTCAGGTCCTACATGAGAAAGATTCAACCCTATACGGCAGATAAAAACCTTTGGATTCATTTATTTCAAGACAGCCTTTCTGGAGCTCAGTTGGAATGGTTTTATCAGCTAGAGGGAACCAGCGTCCGAAATTGGGAAGATTTGGCCACCGCTTTCTACAAACAATACCAGTATAATTCTGACCTTGCTCCTACTCGTACCCAACTTCAGGGTATGTCACTAGGAACAAGCGAGGGATTCAAAGAATATGCACAAAAATGGAGGGATTTGGCTGGCAGGGTGCAGCCTCCTTTAACAGACCGCGAACTTGTTAATATGTTTCTTGGGACCCTATCGGGGCCATTTTTCAATCATCTAATTGGTAACTCTTCCGTGGGGTTTACTGATTTGATCTTAACAGGCGAAAGAATAGAAGCTGGCATCAAGTCAGGAAAGATTCAGAAGGGTGTTGTTGCAAGTGTTGAGAAGAAGCCTTTTAAGAAGGAAACAGCTGTGGTATATTCTCAGAGAAGAGCAGGGAAGACGGAGCGTCGGCCAACTGTGGGGGCCGTAATGATTCAGAACACTCCTAGTGAGCAGCCTCGCTATAACCAGTCCAGACCAAATCAACAACGGGTGGAACGGCCACAACGGCAGTTCACCCGTATTAACATGACTCCAGCGCAAGTGCTTCCCCATCTACTGAAGTTGAATCTCGCCATCATCAAGGAGGCACCAAAGAATGTGAATACGTCCTCTCCGCATTATCATGCCAATGCTAAATGCGCCTACCATTCAGACAGTGTTGGACACGACACCAATGATTGCTGGGCACTCAAGCATAAAATCCAAGACCTGATAGAGGCTAAGGAGGTAGAGTTTGACGCTCCAGAGAAGCCTAATGTGATATCTGCACCCATGCCGAAGCACGGTCGAAATGTCAATGCCATTGAAGAAGATTTGTATGTTGCCGATGTCAGTGATCTGACTACTCCACTGCTAACCATTAAGTTGAATTTGTTAAGGGCCGGGATCTTCCCGGGATGTAAAGAAGACTGCTATTGTTGTTACTCTCTGCCGTTTAATTATCCGTTACTAAAGAAAGGCATCCAAGGCCTTATGGATAGTCGACAAATTTTGTTTGAAAAAGTTTCTGCTGTTCCGGTTCATACTGAAGATGTCTCAATCATAACCATTCACGCCAATCTTTCCAAGGCCGTCAAAAAGCCTGTTAAGATTACACCAGCTGCGGAATCTGTTCCTTTGAAGATAACAATGCCAGGGCCTGTTCCCTATGTTTCTGAGAAGTCGATACCTTGGAACTATGGCGGTGACGTCTACTACCATGGTATCAAGCAAATCGAAGTAATTGAAGAAAGTTCCGATGATGATGAAACCAACATTAGTAACATTGCAGGCACTAGCAAAATCACCAGGAGCGGGAGAATATTTTCTCCAGAGATTGCCCCTCCAAGAGCAATCTTTGGACCCTCGTCAGCCGATAAGGTCATCCCTGCACCAATAAAACTTTCTGCTAGAACTCCTTTGATTGAAGATGTTGTTGTTCCTAATACTGTCTCTCTTACCGCTGCTGACAAAGGTAAGGGAATCCAAGATGAGCCCGTCAGGACGAGGGCTCAACCCTTGGTAATCCCAGAAACCTCCAAGAAGGAAATGGACGAGATTTTGAGGATAATCAAAATAAGTGACTACGATGTGGTAGAACAGTTGGGGAAAACCCCCTCAAAGATCTCCATGCTGGCACTACTACTTTGCTCAGAAGCGCACGCTAAAGCCCTGATAAAATTCCTGAAGGCAGCTCATGTGCCCCAGGAAACCTCTGCGGATCAATTTCAAAATTGCGTGGCTAGCCTGACTGCGGACAATGGATTAGGTTTTTCTGATGCCGACCTAACTCCTAAAGGTAGAAATCACAATGATGCTTTGCACATTTCAGTCGAGTGTCGAGGAACTACTCTCGCACATGTCTTGGTTGATACTGATTCGTCTCTGAATGTTTTGCCTAAGAAGGCCTTGGACCGACTAGATTGTGAGGGGGTGGAATTGAAGCTGAGTGATATTGTTGTCAGAGCTTTTGATGGTTCGAAGAGAATGGTCCATGGAGAGGTTGAAATTCCCATCAAGATAGGCACTGAGGTGTTTAAATCCACTTTCTATGTGATGGACATCCGTCCATCATACTCTTGCCTGTTGGGTAGACCTTGGATACACCATGCTGGGGCAGTCACCTCCTCCTTACATCAGATGTTGAAGTATCTTGTCAAGGGAAAGATCATTACTGTCCATGGCGAAGAGGAGTACATGATCAGTCACTTAAACTCATTCCGTTACGTGGAGGTAGAGGGGGAGTTCATTGAGACACCGTTTCAACATTTCGAAGAAGTCCTTCCTGAAATAGCAGTAGCAAAGTTGGCAACTGAGACACCGAGACAGATGGCCAGGATGGCATCTCTGGAGGACGCAAGGGCCGCAATAAAAGAAGGGAAGAATTCAGCATGGGGGCAGTTACCTGACATTCCACATAAAACCGACAAATTTGGGTTAGGGTTCACAGCCGCAGGCCAGAAAGCTATGCGCCGTTCGAAGATTGAAAGAGCGCTAGTCAAAATTTCTCCCTACGGAATCAACGCTTTGGAGGATGAAGACAAAGAAAGCAACATTGAAGAGTGGATTTATCCAACTGTTAAAGGAGGATTGAGCAACTGGGAGGCAAAAGACTTTGTCCCCATCACTTTTATTCATCAGTAATTTAACTGTTAAACATTTCTTATTTGGTCTGTAATATTTACTTTCAAACAATCCGTACACTATCTTTTCACCCCATGCCTTGCCCGGGGCATGTAGGTCCACTTGTAAGGGTTTGATTATTTTTCATATCCATATGCCATGTTTAATGATTCATTGGACGTTTTTCATTTGATAAACTGCTTGTGTTCATTCTCTTTCCTTTTGCATTTTTTGTTTAAGGATGGCTATCCCTTACACACACCCACACTCACCAATGCAGGTACCCATCCACTCCGGATTCCATGGGTGACTATTCTGCTATATCTTTCAATAACTCTGAGGATCTAGTCAATCTAGCCGAGTATGAAGATGACGAAGGATGTGAAGTACCAGGGGAACTAGCCAGACTTCTACAGCAAAAGGAAAGGGCCATTCTACCGCACGAAGAGTCACTGGAAACTGTCAACTTAGGGACCAAGGAAGACCGGAAGGAGGTGCAAGTGGGTGCCAATTTGAAACCGAATGTCAAGGAAAGCCTGATACAGTTGTTGAATGAGTATGTTGAAATCTTAGCTTGGTCTTATGAAGACATGCCGAGTTTAGACACGGACATCGTGGTTCACCGTCTCCCCACAAGAGAAGACTGTCCACCGATCAAGCAAAAAGTTCGCCGAATGAGGCCTGACATGTCCGAAAAGATCAAAGCAGAAGTAATGAAGCAATTTGATGCTGGATTTCTGGCTGTTACGTCCTATCCTCAATGGGTCGCTAACATTTTGCCAGTACCTAAGAAAGATGGCAAAGTCAGGATGTGTGTGGACTACCGGGATTTGAATAGGGCCAGTCCTAAAGATGATTTTCCGCTACCTCACATTGACATTTTGATCGACAATACAGCTCAGCACAAAGTGTTTTCCTTCATGGATGGATTCTCGGGCTACAATCAAATCAAAATGGCCCCCGAGGATATGGAGAAAACAACTTTTGTCACACAATGGGGCACTTTCTGTTACAAGGTGATGCCATTCGGGCTGAAGAACGCAGGGGCAAATTATCAACACGCCATGGTAGCTTTATTTCATGATATGATACATCATGAGATTGAAGTTTACGTAGACGATATGATAGCTCGGTCACAAATAGAGGAAGAGCACCTTGAACATCTGGAGAAGCTGTTTGCCAGGTTAAAAGAATACAAGCTCAGGCTGAATCCAAGTAAATGCATTTTTGGAGTTAGGTCTGGTAAACTCCTGGGATTCATTGTAAGCAACAAAGGCATTGAAGTCGATCCCGCAAAAGTAAAAGCAATACAAGAGATGCCTGCTCCCCGTACTGAAAAGGAGGTTAGAGGGTTCTTGGGGCGCTTGAACTATATTGCCAGATTCATCTCCCATCTGACTTCTACCTGTGAGCCAATTTTCAAACTCTTGAAGAAAGATCAGGTAGTTGAATGGAACGACGATTGCCAAGCTGCTTTTGATAGAATCAAGGAGTATTTGCTAGAACCTCCTATTCTGATGCCACCCGTCGAAGGAAGACCATTGATCATGTATTTGACCGTCTTGGATAACTCAATGGGGTGTGTTTTGGGCCAGCATGACGAGTCTGGTCGAAAAGAGCATGCTATTTATTACCTTAGCAAAAAGTTTACCGACTGTGAGACTCACTACTCACTGCTCGAGAAAACTTGATGCGCTTTGGTATGGGCTGCTCGCCGACTAAGACAGTATATGTTGACTCATACTACCTTGTTGATTTCCAAAATGGATCCTATCAAGTATATCTTCGAAAGGCCCGCTTTATCTGGAAGGATAGCTAGATGGCAAATGATCCTAACAGAATATGACATCCAATACACCACCCAAAAAGCTATAAAAGGGAGTGTGCTAGCTGACCATCTGGCTCATCAGGCTATCGAAGACTATCAACCCATGAGATTTGATTTCCCGGACGAGGACATCATGAATTTGGACAACATTGAAGGTAGCAGACCGTATGACGGACCCGAAAAGGGATCCCGATGGACCCTGTACTTTGATGGTGCTTCAAATGCACTTGGAAATGGTATTGGCGCGGTGTTCATTTCTCCGGAAGGTTGTCACACACCTTTCACGGCCCGACTTTGCTTCAGCTGCACAAACAACATGGCTGAATACGAAGCTTGCATCTTTGGTCTCAAGGCTGCTATAGACTTGGGGATCAAATCTTTGATCGTATTTGGGGACTCAACTTTGGTTATCAGTCAAATCAAAGGAGAGTGGGATACCAAGCATCCTAATCTTATCCCATACAAAGGACATGTCCTGACATTGTTGCCTCATTTCGAGCAAATTACCTTCGAGCATTTCCCGCGAGAAGAGAATCAGCTAGCAGATGCTCTAGCCACAATGTCCTCCATGTTTAAACTCAACTGGGATAACGAGGCTCCCCAAATCACCATCGAGCGAATGGATGAACCTGCGCATTGTCACGAGATTAATACCGAAGAAGTAGTGGAACAACCCTGGTTCCATGAAATCAAAAAGTATCTCGAGACTAGAGATTATCCTGAAGGAGCTTCAGTAAATGACAAGAAGTTCTTAAGGAAATTTGCTGCCAAATTCTTCCTGAGCAACGACATCCTTTACAAACGAAGCCATGATTATGTATTACTCCGGTGCGTAGATAAAGCTGAAGCAGATTTGATCATGACCGATATACACAGCGGCACATTTGGCACTCACTTGAGCGGGCATACAATGGCTAAGAAGATCTTAAGGGCAGGCTATTACTGGTCTACCATGGAAGCTGACTGCCATCAACATTCCCGTACTTGCCACAAGTGTCAAGTCTATGCTGACAAAGTTCATATCCCTCTGGTTCCTCTCAACGTCCTGACTGCTCCGTGGCCCTTTGCAATGTGGGGCATTGATATGATTGGAGAGATCAAGCCCACGGCTTCTAACGGACATCGCTTCATCCTGGTTGCCATTGACTATTTCACCAAATGGGTCGAAGCAGCTTCCTTCGCCTCTGTTACTAAAAATGTGGTTGCCCGCTTTATCAAGCAAAATCTCATATGTCGGTATGGTGTTCCAGACAGGATCATCACAGACAACGGTACAAATCTGAATAACACAATGATCACTGCATTGTGCGAACAGTTCAAGATTTATCATCACAATTCATCTCCCTATCGGCCGAAGATGAACGGCGTTGTTGAAGCTGCGAACAAAAACATTAAGAAGATCATTCAGAAAATGACAGTCACTTACAAAGACTGGCATGAGATGTTACCGTTTGCTCTACATGGATACCGTACGACGACACGTACTTCAACTGGGCCAACCCCATTTTCTTTGGTTATGGCATGGAAGCTGTTTTGCCTATGGAAGTCCAGATTCCTTCTCTAAGGATTATGAAGGATGCAGGTTTGAACGAAGATGATTGGATGCAGACCCGACTTGATCAACTCAATCTGATCGACGAAAAGCGACTTGCTGCTATATGCCATGGTCAGACGTATCAAAAGCGGATGATCAAGGCCTTCAATAAGAAAGTCAGACGTCAAGTGTATCAAGTCGGAGATCTCGTAATCAAGCGGATTATCTTGCCGCAAAGTGATCCCAGGCGTAAATGGACTCCTACATATGAAGGACCATTTGTGATTAAGAGCATATTTTCTGGTGGTGCAATGATTCTGACCACCATGGACGGCGACGATTTTCCGCACCCTGCGAATGCAGACATAGTCAAAAGATACTACGCATAAAATAACCCGACAAGTCGAAAACCCGAAAGGGCGGCTTGGGCAAAAATGGGCATCCCGGTGGATCGAAAACCCGAAAGGGCGGTTCAGGCAAAAATTAGGGATAAAAAACAAAAAAATCTGTACACCCGGCAAGTCGAAAACCTGAAAGGGCGGCTTGGGCAAAAAGGGGTTTCCCGGTGGATCGAAAACCCGAAAGGGCGATTCAGGCAAAAGTTAGGGAATTAAAGCGTATGACTATGTCTCGTCGGATCACTTCAAAGACAATCTCTTCATCAGCCGGTTCCAGGCTTCTGATCAATCCATTCGTCATCAAGCGAAGCATTGAATGGACAGATATTCAGAGTTGTGAAAGCTATAGCAGAATGGAATCCCATGGAATTATTTCACATAGCCATCCTTATTTTGTATAAACCTTTCAAAATATTTACGACAAAATCCTCTTACTAGGATGATTGTCTCCTTTGTACAAATATACTCATAGAAAATCAATACAAATACTTTTCCCAGAAATTTGTGTCATTTCCTTTTCTTTTCTCTTGCACTATTTGTTTTATTTTGAGAAACGTCCAATGTTTTGTTAAATAGGCATATGCATTTGAAACATAATCATTTCCTTATGAACCAAGAAAGAGGATTACTGATAGGTCAAAGGTACAGTTGGATAACCCGATACCCTTTTAAAGGAAACCTCCGGGAGATTTGGAATCCATATCCCTAGCAAGTCTTGAAGCTCATCCCCAGTAGATTCTGGAAGCTTATCCCCCGCAGAGTACGGACGTCTCTCCCGAGTTTTATTCAAAGTTATTCCTCACAAGGCCTTATAACTGGGTTATCCTCAGCTAACAACCACGGAAGATCGCACTCGCCAAAATTCTTCCTATCCCCAGCGGAGTTCATCAAAATTCCCCAACAGTAATTTATCTTTGCAATTCCCCAGCCAGAAGGTCCTCAGGAATTCAATTCCCCTTAGAGTTTAAGTTTCAGAATCCCCAGCGAAGCCAGGCTAATGAACCTTCTCCCTACAGAGTTTTAGAAGAACAAATCTTGAGTTCCCCAGTGAAGTCGCCAGAGATGCTTCCCGCCAAACTGAAGATTCTCAGTCTTGCATCCCCGGCATGAGTCTACTAGATTGGTACTCCCCAGTAGAAGTCATCAGGAATTCCCCAGAAGTTTGGTATACAGCCCAAGCTCCTTGTTCCCCAGCAATAGCCAAGGAATTGTTCTTCCCGACAGCAGTCTGGATGCTTTTATCTTCAGCCATCCAGGATTCATCTGTCCCAATCAAGACAGCTCATCAGCTTACATGCGCATTCATTACATTCATACCATAAACATTGATATAACATATATTGCATCATACATTTCATGCAACATAATTTTGTGTTTAGCTAACATTTTGTCCTTTTCAGGATAAGAATAAAAAGCTATCCTTAACAATTTCAGATGCAGTTTTACACGGGCTCATCATCAAGCAACCCTACACCGGTTCCTATTCAAATTCAAGATTTCTGAAAACAGTTTACGGGTTCTCCAAGTAACGGATGTTAACCTATCGCTTGTTCAGTCTCTTCTCCAGACTTCTGAAAACAGTCTATAGATTCTTCCCAACAACGGATGTTAATCTATCACTTGTTCAGATGCAACCTTTTGAAAACAGTTTACGGACGCTTCCCAACAACGGATGCTGCTCTGTCGCTTATTCAACTTCAAGATTTCTGAAAACAGTTTACGGGTTCTCCAAGTAACGGATGTTAACCTATCGCTTGTTCAGTCTCTTCTCCAGACTTCTGAAAACAGTCTATAGATTCTTCCCAACAACGGATGTTAATCTATCACTTATTCAGATGAAACCTTTGAAAACAGTTTACGGACGCTTCCCAACAACGGATGCTGCTCTATTGCTTATTCAACTTCAAGATTTCTGAAAACAGTTTACGGGTTCTCCAAGTAACGGATGTTAACCTATCGCTTGTTCAGTTTCTTCCCCAGACTTCTGAAAACAGTTTACGGACGCTTCCCAACAACAGATGCACCTCTATTGCTTATTCAACTCCAAGATTTCTGAAAATGGTTCACGGGTTCTCCAAGTAACGGATGTTAACCTATCACTTGTTCAGTTTCTTCCCAAGACTTCTGAAAACAGTCTATAGATTCTTCCCAACAACGGATGTTAATCTATCACTTATTCAGATGCAACCTTTGAAAACAGTCTATGGATTCTTCCCAACAACGGATGTCAATCTATTGCTTATTCAGACCCCCAGTTCAGAAATGGTCCAAAGCTTGAACACCTTCCAGATACTCATTCCAGATGGCATCTCTAAGCCCATCCCCGACAAGTTTCTGTCACTCTTCTAGATGGCATCATTAAGCCCATCTCCAAATGGCATCTCTAAGCCCATTCCCGCATCCATTGTTTTGACAAGTGCAAATTTCCGGGCACTCTAGTGTCCAATCTCCTTTTACCCTCGAGTCACGAAAGGAAAACTTGCCAATCTAACTCTTCAGGTTCAAGAAGATTGAACAGGGGCAACTGTTGTACCCCAAAATTTGCCCTCACATTTCCTCAACATTTTCCCATCACAAAACCTTGGAGCTCAAGATCCAGTTAGGGTTTCCTCTGCTCAAGACTTCTCCTTGCACTGTTGACCCAAATTAGGGTTTGTGTTTGCACAAAGATGTTTTGACCTAAAATGCCTAAGATGACTTTCTTGCTTCATATTGGACTCCAAAGTTTATCCATATCAAGTTTCAAGCCTTGATTCCAAGTTTTGCCCAGTCAATTGGACAATTGACCTAGAAATCAACTGTATTGGGGAAAAAGTCAGCTGTGGCCAATTGACAGTCAAACCTCATGAAAATTGACCCCCATAAACATTATGAACTCACATGAACCATTTGATCAAGTTTGGATCACAATTCCACAAGAGATTTGATCAGATCACCAAAAGGGCAAAATAGTCATTTTTAGGGTTTTGACTGCACAAAGGCAATTTTTGACTGTTTGACCCAACCAATGGCAAACCAAGCTCACATATGGACTCAAGGACCCCATGGAATTATCTTGACATGCTCAACAAGCTCAAAAGATCCCAAGTACACAAGATTGACAGTTGAATTTCCCAGTCAATTGATCAATTTTGACTGTATACTGAAAAGTCAAACTTTGACTTTTTGGTCAAAATCAAGAGTCAAGATTCATTTTTCATCAAAACATGCCAAATCATGAAACTTGTTCACCAAGAAATCACAAAATGCAAATTAGGGTTAGAAATTAGAATTTTTCATAACTTAGAATTTTTCGAAGTTATGAAAAACCCTAATTTTTTCCCAACTTTGCCCCACTTTCTCACCAAGATCCATTTGGATTCAAACAAAAGTCAAAACATGAAAGTTGTAGCTTGTTGCATAATCTACAACTTTGATTCACAAAGTTTTCCCAAGTGAGGCTTGTATCTCAAGTTACAAATTTTTGAATAAGGGCTCTAAACCATTCTTAACTTAGTGAAATTTTAACCTATTTTGACAAGGTTTTCTACCCAACTTCAAGGCCATTTTCCATACACTTCCACTTGGAATTTCAATTTGCATTTCAAAGATAGATTGTAGTACACATTCCAAGCTTTCCAAAATGTTCAAGAACTTCTCAAACAACCTCATAACTTGAGAGAATCGAATTTCACAATATGGCAAAAACTCACTTTTGAATTGGCTACTTTCCATGTTCATAATTTGTGCAAACTTCTCAAACCAGCATGCCCCTTGATTACAGGTCCTTAAACCATCCAACACTCATAAATTTAATGCAAACTCTTTGTGCCAAGACCATGTTCTATGGATTCAATCATTGCATAGTAGATTAATCCCAAAATAGATAAAGCACTTTATCCATTTTTGAAAAAGCAAGCTTTATGTCTAATTGAAAATCCCAGAGGTACAGATGAGATCTAATTGGCACAAGATTATGAGCAAAACACTCTGATCAAGGAGAGATTATGCAGCTCATTAGGGGGCCTCTACTGACCTAGAACACAACTTGGGCATTTGTTGCTTAAAGTGTAAGTAACTTGGCATTTTGTAAAAACAACTCTCATATCAGCTTACAAACACTTAAGAAAACTTGTAAAACACGTCCAGGACATCCCAACCAAGCTAGTACACGACCCTAACATCCCTCATACACTCCCAATCCCAGAATCACCTTCAAACTGCAAGAACAGGGCAAGGCCTGCAGTTTGAGTGTCATCTTTCATTCCTCTCAAGCTTTCTTGCCCAAACCAGTTCACACACATTCTCTAGCATCAATGCAAGCCAACCAAGACCTGAAACACGATCTGTAATCCCCCTAACTGGTTCCACCATTTTCACTTTTCTGATTTGCAGGTGAAGTGCTCTAGCACGATTCAAAAGCTTTCAAGACAAAGTAAAGCTTGGAATAGCATCCCTGGACCTCAAGGAAACTATCCCAATCATCACCTTGCACTGAAAGCTTCTCCATTGCCAGATAGAAGTTCAACTGAACAGGTAAGTTCATGAACTCGTATCTCTCTTATTAGGCATTGTTAGCTTTAGGTTTGTGAAGAGAATATGTCCTAATCATTACCCTGAACATGCCCATATAATTAGATTTTATTTATATTATGTGTGTTGCAAGAATTTAGAGTCTGAACATGGAAGAAAATCTAGGTCAGGATTTGGGGGAGAAGAAATTCTCTCTCATCTTAGAGAGTTAGATCAAGTTCTGCATATGGTTGGATTCGTCTCTTGATGCTGAACATTTTTTATGTTATGAGTTTTCATTAATAAGCCAGGAATCAGGATGTTTGGATGGAAGAACAGGGCGCTCATTTTTTTGAATAATGTTGTTCAGAGGTTGAAGAAGGTGCCTCATGGGCTGAGCCAGCTTTGGTTCTGCTTTTTGCACCATATTTTGTGATTCATACCCCCTGAGCCCATTTGTTTGATTTAATGTTTTTTTTTATTTTTCTTTTTTCATTTTGACTCATTTATTTTTTCTAATAATGTTTAAAACCTGAAAAATCATTTTTACACCATTTTTGCATTTTTTAAGTATTTATTTGTTTATATATACTATTATACATAAATATATATATACTATTATTTAGAAATATTATTAATAATGTAAACATATTGTATTTCTGATTTTTATTTCATTTTTTCCTTTTGAAACATTTTGTATAAAAAATACTTTTTTTATAAAAATTAAATATTATTATTTTGTGCATATTTAATATATTTTGTAAATAATATAAATAAATATATATATATTAGTACACCTAGAATAAAATACCAAAAATATACATATTTTTATTTTACTAATATTTAACATTAAAAAATACGTTTTTACAAATATACTTCATTTTTATTTTATTCTTTGTATATAAATAGTAAATATTATATATATTAAATAATTAATACCCTTTTGATTAAAATTAGGGTTTTGCCCTAAATATGAAAATACTCAAAAAAATAATGCCTTTTTTATTTCTTTTTTATTTTACATAAATAATACTTTTTTCATACATATAAAAATTCTTTTTGCATTCTTACATATTTGTTTTATTTCTATTTAATTTATGCTTTTAATCATATTGTAAATATTCAAAGAAAATGATGTAATAGCTAGATTTAATTTCTTGTCTAAATATCCCCCCATTTGAACATTTGTACCCCCCTCCCCATATTATTGTGTTGTAATAGTGTAGGAATTTAAATTTCGCACTTTAATGCTTTCTAAACATGCCATGCTAGAATTAGGGTTTGTATGCGAATAAAACGAACAAAATAGTCTGACCTAATTTCAAGATAATCAAGCATGAAAATGGACAACACATTTCACACTTGCACCTCTAGGGTATTCCACTTTGTTGCCTTCAAATAATTGGGCCATATTGCATGTTAGGTTTCTTTGGGTAAAACAAACAATCAAATGATCATAGTCCCTCGATGACGCTTTCGAAAAGTTGCCTAAAATGATCAAGTCCCTTTCAAAGAAAAATTGCCCAAAGACATTTAACACTATTGCAATTATGGTCTAAACAATGACCCACGCCCGTCCCTTTCACCTCCTAATACAAGATTGTCCACCAAATGCAATGGTGGAACAAAATTGTCAAAAGGTTTAAAACATAACAAAAAATCTTTGAGAAAACTTTAGGGTAGATAACTCTTAGGTACTTGCCAATTTGCAAAGAAAACACTTGCCTATTTTTCAAACCACACTTCACAAACATTTTCAAAACAAACTTTCAAAAAACCCCTTGAACATATTTTCAAAAAGACAAACACCTCTTGTAAAACATTCGAGTAAAGAATTGTTACAAGGGTAGCCTATACAAGGCATCTTTTCAAAACATTTTCAAAACCACACACCAAGCACCATTTCAAATAATTGAAAACCAAGGCAAGTTGATCTAAGCAAGTACCTAAGAGCCCATGGATAACCATGGATAGAAAGGGTGCTAATACCTTCCCTTTCTATAATCTACTCCCCGAACCCAAGAAAATTCTCAAAGGTTTTTGCTGTGCTTTTTAAACCTTTCCTTAGGATAAAATAAAAAGTCGGTGGCGACTCTTGCTCAACCGAAACATTTGCGAAAACAAACGCAAAACCACAGTCAGTTCTCCCACCGTATCACAGCTACCATTGATCGCCGTGGGGAATAACCCAATGTTCCATTGATAGGGAGAGCCAGAAGAGAAGGACCTCATGAGATGTTAATGCCTAGTATCATCTTTGATTTTCAAGGGGATAGCAACGATCAACGCCGCAGATTCATAAGGGCTTGGGATAGAGTTCACATATCTGATCCACATGAGCTGGGTCCAAAGACTTCCCTTCCAATGGAGCCATATCTCAGATGGGTCCGTACCCGTGCCCAGAAGCCGAGAATGCCGTATGAAGCCGTCTTGCCTATCATTGTTGAAGTTGCTAATGAAGAAGGGGTTCTTCCGACCATCCTCCATCCTTACATGCCCACTGACATTGGGGAACTGAAAAGGTCTTGGATGCAGCTGAGAGAAGAATGGGATGCTTACCGAGAAAAGTTTAACGAGCAAGAGTAGAAGATTCAGAAGTTGACTAGGCAGCTGGAGAACGAGCGGATTCTCAATGACTATGTCCACACCGATAAGAAGAGACCATGGGAGCACTTATTGTCCTCTGATTATTTCCTTTCCAGTTTTTATTTACTTTTCAGTATTTCCTTTCTTGTAACGCCTTAAGGGAAAATTGTTGAACAATTTGAATTTCAAAGTTTATCTAATAAAAGTGTGTTTCCTTCTTGTTTACAAATTTGAATCTCTCGATTGTCTTTGAAGTCATATCATACGCATTTCATCCCATACATTTCATAATAGGTACCCGTTACAGGTCTCTTATCTTCTTCGTTGTTTATTTCAGCACTCATCATGTCTGCTGAACCATCAACTGAGCAAGCAATCAAGGCCCTACAGGCCCAAAATGCCCAATTCCAAGAGCTGTTCATGAATCTAGCTAAGGGTCAGCAAGATCTGAAGACCCTGATTCTGAAAGAGAAGAAGAAGAAGAAGAAAAGGACAGTCCTGTTTAACACAAGTCACAGGTTTGGAAACAGGTTACGGGATGAAGTTGATTTGGCCACCTCATCTGGAGGGAAAGATAGTCAATAGGAAAGGAGGGCTCCTAGCCCTGTGGTCTCCGACAACGAGAGAGACTTCGACGAAGACCAGTATCCTCCGGCTGAGGATAGATACAAGCAACTGGAAGACCGGTTGAGGGCGATGGAAGTTCAGAAAGTGCCTGGTCTGGACTTTGGTGATCTGGGTCTATCGTCTGGGGTGGTAATTCCCCATAAGTTCAAGGCACTGGCCTTTGCTAAGTATGACGAAGTTTCTTGTCCGAAGCTGCACCTCCGGTCATATGTAAGGAAAATTCAGCCGTACACCGCTGATAAGAACCTATGGATCCACTTCTTTCAAGACAGTCTCTCAGGGACTCAGCTTGAATGGTTTTACCAGTTGGACGGAGCCAGTATCCGCAGTTGGGAAGATTTGGCTACTACTTTCTACAGGCAGTACCTGTATAATTCCGACCTTGCTCCCACGCGTACCCAACTCCAGGGTATGTCAATGGGAACAGGAGAAGGTTTCAAAGATTATGCTCAGAAGTGGAGGGACCACACCGGAAGAGTGCAACCACCCTTGGCTGATCGGGAGCTCGTGGATATGTTTCTGGGGACCTTGTTTGGTCCATTTTTAACCACCTGATTGGAAGCTCTTCGTCTGGGTTTACAGAGCTAATTATGACCAGTGAGAGGATTGAGGCTGGTATTAAGGCTGGTAAGATACAAAAGGGTGTTTCATCAACACCGAGAAAAAGCCTTTTAAGAAGGAGTCTAGTGCTGTCTACAGTTTGAAAAGCCAGAGTAGACCTGAACGCCGCCAAGCTGTTAATGCGGTTGTTATTTCAAAACTTGCTGGTGCTCCTCAACACAACAATCAACAAAAGGACAAGAGACCTCGAAGGCAATTCACCCGTCTCAACATGACCTTATTCCATATTCTGCCGCAGTTATTAAAGACCAATCATGTGATTCCAAGGGAAGCCCCGAAGAATCCAAATACAACATCACCGAAGTACAACCCTAATGCCCACTATGCTTTTCACTCTGATAGCCCAGGGCATAATACAAATGATTGTTGGTCTTTGAAGAACAAAGTACAGGACTTGATTGATGCTAAGGAGATCGAGTTCGGAGCACCAGAAAAGCCTAAACAAGATGCAGGGGTGAATGCTATCAGGGATGACGATGATGAAGATTTTGACATTGACAGCTGGATATACCCAACTGCCAACGGTGGATTGAGCAACTGGACAGCGAAGGATTCTATGCCCATTTCTGTTATAACCCAGTAATGAGACTTTTTGTTTTGATTATGTAACAGACAATGTTTTAAACTTTATGGCCTGGTGTCTTACCCGGGGCACCGTGGCATCATTTGTGAGGGATTTATGTGTGTCATTTTCATATATCATTAATAAAAGAATTGGACATTTCTTGCATTTCAAATATTGCGCTCCTTGTTTTTCTTTTATTATATATTGCAAAACAGCTATTTTACACACACTCACATATACAGGTCTACATCCACTCTGGATCCTACTGGCAATGACTCTGCTACTGCCAGTTATGACTTCGAAAATCCGATCTACTTAGCAGAAGACGAAGGTGAAGATGATTGCGAAGTGCCTGGTGAACTTGCAAGACTGTTACTTCAGGAAGAGAGGGTTATACAGCCACATGAAGAGCCAGTAGAATCAGTGAATCTGGGTACAGAAGAGGACAAGAAAAGGATCAAGATCAGGTCAAATCTGGAGCTTAGCATGAAGCAACGATTGATTCAGATGCTGCGTGACTATGTTGAGATCTTTGCCCGGTCTTATGAAGATATGCCTGGGTTGGATACAAATATTGTGGTTCATCGCCTACCTACCAAGGAAGACTGTCCTCTAGTAAAACAGAAGGTTCGCCGAATGCGCCCAGAAATGTCCGAGAAAATCAAGGCTGAAGTTATGAAACAGTTTGATGCCGGTTTTATAGCAGTTACTTCTTACCCTCAGTGGGTGGCCAATGTGGTTCCTGTGACGAAGAAGGATGGTAAGGTTCGAATGTGTGTTGACTATAGGGATCTGAACAGGGGAAGCCCCAAGGAAGATTTCCCTCTACTTCATATCGACGTTCTGGTTGACAACACCGCTCAACACAAGGTATTCTCCTTTATGGATGGTTTCTCCGGTTATAATCAGATTAAAATGGCTCCCGAAGACATGGAGAGGACAACTTTTATTACTCAATGGGGTACCTTTTGCTACCAGGTCATGCCTTTTGGACTGAAGAACGCTGGGGCAACATATCGGTGTGCCATGGTTGCTTTGTTTCATAACATGATCCATCATGAGATTGAGGTATACGTCGATAACATGATTGCAAGGTCCCAAACTGAGGAAGAACACCTCGATCATCTCCAGAAGTTGTTTGTCAGGTTGAAGTTGTACAAGCTGAGGTTAAACCCGAACAAGTGCACCTTCGGGGTGAGATCTGGTAAACTGTTGGGTTTCGTCGTAAGCGACAAAGGTATTCAAGTGGATCCTGCCAAAGTGAAGGCAATACAAGATATGCCAGCTCCCAAAACAGAGAAAGAAGTCAGAGGCTTTCTGGGACGTCTGAACTACATTTCCCGGTTCATCTCGCACCTGACTGCTACTTCTGAGCCAATCTTCAAGTTACTGAAGAAAGATCAAGTGGTAAGATGGAACGATGAATGTCAGGCCGCTTTCGAAAGGATCAAAGAGTATCTCCAAGAGCCGCCTATTCTGATGCCTCCAGTTGAAGGGAGACCTTTGATCTTATACTTAACAGTGCTCGACAAATCAATGGGGTGTGTGCTGGGTCAACATGACGAGTCTGGCCGAAAAGAGCATGCTATTTATTACCTTAGCAAAAAGTTTACCGACTGTGAGACCTGATACTCACTGCTCGAGAAAACTTGTTGCGCTTTGGCATGGGCTGCTCGCCGGCTGAGATAGTATATGCTGACTCACACTACTCTATTAATTTCAAAGATGGATCCAATCAAGTATATCTTCGAAAAGCCTTCCTTGTCCGGAAGAATAGCAAGATGGCAGATGATCTTGACTGAGTATGACATCCAGTACACGACCCAAAAGGCAATCAAGGGGAGTGTGTTGGCAGACCATTTGGCACATCAGGAAGTGGATGATTACCAGTCTATAAACTTTGAATTCCAGGACGAGAATATCATGTTAGTAACTGACTGTGAGACACCTGGACCGGATGAAGGACCCGAGGAAGGATCCTGATGGTCTATGTACTTTGATGGAGCTTCAAACGCTTTAGGTAATGGAATTGGCGCCGTGATCATATCTCCTAAAGGCTCTCATACTCTGTTCACCGCCCGACTATGTTTTAACTGCACCAACAACATGGCAAAGTATGAAGCGTGCATCATGGGTATTCGAGCAGCAATTGACCTAAGGATTAAGTTCTTAAGTGTTTTCGGAGATTCCTCTCTCGTGATCAGTCAGATCAAAGGCGAGTGGGATACGAAACACCCTAATCTTATTCCTTACAAAGAGTATGTGTTGACGTTGCTTCCCCATTTCGAGGAGATAACCTTTGAACACTTCCCTAGAGAGGAGAATCAGTTGGCGGACGCACTGGCTACGATGTCTTCTATGTTCAAGGTTAATTAGGACAACGAGGCTCCCCGGATTATCATTGAAAGATTGGACAAACCTACACATTATTGTGATCTTGAGACTGAAGAGGTAACAGATAAACCCTGGTTTTATGAGGTGAAGAGATACCTTGAGGCTCAGGAATACCCCGAGGGTGCATCTGTTAATGATAAGAAGTTTCTGAGGAGGTTCGCAGCAAAGTTCTTCATCAGCAATGGCATTCTTTACAAGCGTAACCATGATTCGACCTTACTGCGATGTGTAGATAAGAATGAAGTAGAAAAGATCATGGCGGAGTTACATGAAGGAACTTTCGGAACTCATTCCAGTGGACACACCATGGCAAAGAAGATCCTTCGGGCAGGATATTATTGGTCCACAATGGAAGCCGACTGTTATCAACATTCTCGGACATGTCACAAGTGCCAAGTCTATGCTGATAAGGTGCACATACCTCCAGTTCCTCTGAACATCTTGACGGCACCTTGGCCTTTTGCAATATGAGGCATTGATATGATCGGCGAGATCAGACCTACAGCATCCAACGGGCATCATTTCATCTTGGTAGCAATTGATTACTTTACGAAATGGGTAGAAGTAGCTTCCTTTGCTACTGTAACTAAGAACGTCGTGGCGTGGTTCATTCGGCACAAACTGATCTGCCGATATGGGGTACCAGAGAGGATCATTACGGACAATGGTACCAATCTCAACAACAAGATGATCACCGAGCTCTGCGAGCAATTTAAGATACAGCATCATAACTCTTCTCCCTACTGGCCAAAAATGAATGGGGTTGTCGAAGCGGCTAATAAGAACATTAAGAAGATTGTGCAGAAGATGATGGTGACATACAAAGACTGGCACGAGATGTTACCATTTTCTCTTCATGGGTACCGTACTTCAGCGCGGACGTCAACAGGGGCAACACCCTATTCCTTGGTATATGGCATGGAGGCAGTCTTTCCCATTGAAGTTCAGATACCCTCTCTTAGGATCATGAAGGATGCAGGTTTAAGTGAAGATGACTGGATTCAGACCCGACTTGATCAGCTGAACCTAATCGGCGAAAAGAGACTTACTGCTATTTGTCATGGTCAGACGTACCAAAAACGGATGATCAAGGCATTTAATAAGAAAGTTAGACGACAAGAGTATCAAGTTGGGGACCTGGTAATCAAGCGTATTATCTTACCTCAAGGTGATCCCAGGGGCAAATGGACCCCTACTTACGAAGGGCCATTTGTGGTTAAGAACATTTTCTCAAGAGGAGCTATGATTCTAACCACCATGGATGGTGACGACCTTCCTCACCCCGTCAATGCATACATAGTGAAAAGATACTACGCATAATCAAAGACCCACTAGGTTGACTGGCCTAGGAAAAAATAAGAGCTTCCCGGCGAACCAAAAGGGTTCGGGCAAAAATAAGGGATGAAAATGAAAAAAAAATCTGTACACCCGGCAAGTCAAAAACCTGAAAAGGCGGCTTGGGAAAAAAGGGTATCCCGGTGGACTGAAAACTCGAAAGGGAGGTCCAGGCAAAAATTAGGGATCAAAGCATAACACTATGTCTCATTGGATCACCTCGCATTCAGACTTCGGTATCAACTATCAAGCTCAGACGGTACTAATCAATATGATCTACCTTCAACCAAGTAGCAAAGTGATGAGATGCTCGAAGACATAAAGGCAATAGCAGAGTTGGAACCCAGTGGGATCATACACATAGCTGTTTTGTTTAATTTTTCACAAATTGTGTAAATTCTATTATTCGGCGGCGTTCTCTTACTAGGACGTCAACCTCTTGTACAAAAACGCCTATTTACAGGCCAAACCTCAAAATCAATACAATTCATTTTCAAAGAAATTTCAAACTATTTTCCTTTATCTGTTTTGTCTTGCATAGAACGTCCAATGTTCATTTTTTGATATATGCATTTGACATTGATTGCTGCTCAAAAATATTTACATGCGAAACAAAAGACGAATTACTGGTAATATCAGAAATAAGGGCAATAGAATTGTCCAAGCTGTATAGTTGCTCTGTCCACCAGGTACCGGGTAGATTCAGCTGAAGAATATGGCTAAGGTACTTTCACTCCCCGCAGAGTAAGACAGTAATGGTAGCTCTCCCCCACCTGAGGCTTGCAACTGTGAATGTATCAACAATGCTCTCCCCAAGCAGAGTTGATCTACCCTCAGCACTGAAAAGGCTTAATATCCCCGGCAGTCTTAATATTCCCCAACGGAGTATAAGAATATTCCCCGGCAGAATACAAGATATCCCCAGTGGAGTTAAAATTTCCCAGCGCAGTCTGAAAAAGCTTCCCTAACGGAGTTGAAGCATCATCCCCAATAGACCCTGGAAGTTTATCCCCAGCGGAGTACAAAAATAACTCTCTGCAGCCGAGTTCAAAGGAATATTGTTCCCAGCAGAACTCAAAGGATTACCCCCATAAAAAGTCTAATAGGTTATCCCCAGCGAAGTCGCAACTGAAATATCATCCCCAGTGGAATCCTTTCCTTTCACCAACAGGAATTCAATCCTCAATAGATTCAATATCACCAGCAACGATAATTCATCCCGACAGAAGTTATCAGTGGAATCCTCAGCAGAGCATCTCTTCCTCACATAGTAATCTCCTCATCAGTTTATTCCCCAACAGAGTTATCTTCTCCTGAAGGTTTATTCTCGCAATCACCTTCATTCGACATCCCTAGTGGAAATGAAGAATTCAACTCTATTCTCCAGCAGCCATCCGAGATTTATTTTCCCCAGATAAAACATTACATTTCCATACATCATGATATATGCATATACGCATCATACCACACAATCTCATTTATTTTGAGAACATCATTGCTTGATCCATATCATGCATTGCATATGACTGACCTTTACCTTTCAGGAAAAATGCAGTTAAGTTCTCAGCTATGTCAAAGACCTCCTCTGGTTCAGTTAGATCGCTGCGAAGATCTCCCTGATTCGTATTCCAGTTGAAGTTATTCCAAGACTTTGGTCTGGTCCAGTTAAAACGATTCGAAGATTTTTCTGATGTTGATCCAGTCAAAGTTAATCTAAGACCTCCTCTGGTTCAATCAGATCGACGCGAAGATCTCCCTAATTCGTATTCCAGTTGAAGTTATTCCAAGACTTTTGTCTAGTCCAGTTAAATCGTTTCGAAGATTTTTCTGATGCTGATCCAGTCAAAGTATATCCAAGACCTCCTCTGGTTCAGTCAGATCGATGCGAAGATCTCCCTGATTCATATTCCAGTTGAAGTTATTCCAAGATTTTTGTCTGGTACAGTTAAATTGATTCAAAGATTTTTCTGATGCCGATCCAGTCAAAGTTAATCCAAGAACTCCTCTGGTTCAGTCAGATCGCTGCGAAGATCTCCCTGATTCGTATTCTAGTTGAAGTTATTCCAAGACTTTCATCTGGTCCAATTAAATCGATTCGAAGATTTTTCTGACGCCGATCCAGTCAAAGTTAATCTAAGACCTCCTCTGGTTCAGGCAGATCGACGCGAAGATCTCCCTGATTCGTATTCCAGTTGAAGTTATTCCAAGACTTTCGTCTGGTCCAGTTAAATCGATTCGAAGATTTTTCTGATGCCAATATAGTCAAAGTTAATCCAAGACCTTCCCTGGTTCAGTCATATCGACGATAAGATATCCCTGATTCATATCCCAGCCAAAGTCCGGACCACCTATCAACAGTCTCCAAATGGCATCTATAAGCCCATTCCCGACATCACAATGCTGATACCACTTCATGCGAGTGCAAATTTCTGGGCACTCTAGTGTTTAATCATCTTCCACCTTCGGATCACGAAAGGCCCGAAAGCCAATCTATATCCTCAGGTTTAAGAAAATTGAATAGGGGAAGCTGTTGCACCCCAAAATTTGCCCTCTCATATTCCTCAAAACATTGCAAGAAAAATCTCCAAGTGGCTCAAGATTGCTCAAGAGTTGAATAGTCAAGCTACCTCATAAGGCAGTCAACCTCAAATTAGGGATTTGTGTTGCATCAAGGTCCTTGCATCCAAATGACCTCAAGTGCTCCCAAATATCCTAATATGTCCTCAAGGTCATCCATGTCAAATTTCAAGCCTTGCAGAGGAAGTTTGCTCAGTCAATTGCTCAAAGGGTCCAAAAATCGACTCTGCTAGGGCAAAAGTCAACTGTGACCCAAATACAGTCAAACTTCAATATTTTTTTGTCAACATTATCATTTTGAAAGATATTTCATCATTTGATCAAGGGTTGATCATGATTCATCAAGGATTGCTCAAAATTCATCAAGACTCAAAAGTTGCTAAATTAGGGTTTTGTAGGAAAAGTCAACTCAACTTTGACCGAGCATAACTTTCTCATACTTTATGAGAAATGACCCATCCAAAGCTCATTTTGAAGAGGATGAAATTTCCTACAATCCATATACATACCCCAAGATCATAAAATGCACTCGTAAGAAGTTACAAAATTAGACATTATAGGTCATTTTTGAAAGTCAACAAAAACACATTTTTTGCCAAAGCTTATAACTTGAGCATGGAATTTCAAAATGAGATGATACTAAAAGGGTTGGTTAGAGGACATCTCAATCTTTCTAAAAAGTCCAAGAACACTTCTAAAAGTTCAAAATTGAAGAAGTTATGCATTGTTGAAGTTGGGCATTTTTGCAAAATTGCCAAAAGTCAACTATCCCCAAAACTTCAAATTTTATCAAATGGGCGCATTCCTTTCCACTTGATTTGATCTTGTCACACTCCACACGTGTCCTAGCTTCAACCTTGTGTCCATTTATCAATTTTTCTATTTTATTTGATTTTTATTTGAATTATTTCATTTTTAATCAATTTAAATCAAATAAAATCACAAAACTTGATTACATGAGATCTTTTTCTATTTTCAGGACCTAATCATCATCAATGACATGATCAAATTCGTATCATACATTCCATGTGCAAAAGGATTGGATTTTTGGCAAAATTTGAAAGTTATCAATGGTGAATCAAATCAAATCTCAAAACATCAATGTGCAAAGATTCAAGACCCAAAAGTTGACCTAATACATTGCAACATACATATACAATGCAAAGCACACAAATTCAAGGGCTAGAGGTTGCAGAATCACCAAGAACAAAACTTGAAAAAAGGTGAAAAAGTGTGAAACTGAAATCCTTCTTAGAGGCGTTTTCAAGGGAAAATCTCAACACCAATCCATTGTTGGGTGTCCACTGAACCTCCTGCAATCGAAAGCAAGCTCTCACGCCCTCTCAAACGCACTATAAGCATCTCACGGATCCGCCATGTTCTTGGATTCACAAAACTTCATTCTTGCATCCATTGTAAAAAACGATTGCATATTCTGATTCCTCACATCATTTGTGAACTTTCTGCAATAACCAATTTCATTATTATGTTGTGTATCGTAAAACACCATTGTAGGTTTTTCTAGGGTTTTTTCAGGGTTTTTTATTGCAGGCAAAATTGGACCTATTAATGGGCATGGTTGAGACCGGGATGAAGAGGCGAGTACAACCATGGCCTTGGATGGGGTTTATATGGCCTGAGATAGATTTTTGAATTGACCTATGCCTTTTGCTGCGAATTTAAATCCGCAGGTAATCTCTGTACAAACCTGAGGACAGGGACGACAACGTGTCCACATCTGGTTGCTCCATTCAAATTTTCGCGCTTTATTTTTTTATTCTGGCATAATTACGCGTTTTCATATATCATATTTAGTTTGTGTTGTATTAACAATTGAGAAGCATTGGTTCAGTGGTAAAGGCGTGTCTCCAAATACCAACAGGACTTGGGTTCGAATCCCAGGTCCCCCAAATGCATATTATTATTTTTCAACAGGTTATTCAGTGGTGATCCAATTGCATGGTACATCATGCTCCCTCACTCAACTACTTGCCAGATGGCCCCAGGCCAGATCTCATTATCCAGAATGAAGGCCTATGGTGGGATCTAGTCAACCAACGCATAGAGAATCAAGAAGGTCAACACATGCTTGCACAAATGGGCCTTAGAATTGCTGAATAAACCCCTTAATCAGGCCCAGACCCTAACTCTTTCTATTTTCTTTTTTTATTTTGTTTAATTGTTTATTATTATTTTATTATTTAACTAACCAATCAAAACTTTTTTCCTCATAAAATTAAAAACCAAAAAATATTTAATTTCTTAAAATTAATTTTCAGAATTTTATTTTTGTTAAACAAAATTAATTTAATTAATTTAGTTTTAATTAGGAAATAATTTTAATATCTTTTGCAATAATTAAAATTAACTTAGACAATTAGGTTTTTTATTAACTTTGATTAATTTATTTTTATTTCTTTAAATATCAAAAACCCAAAAATATTTTTATTAATTAATTCGTTAATTTAATGCTTAACTTAATTTAATTTCTTCCATAAATTCAATAAACCAAAAAAAATCTTTTCTTTAATAAACAAAGGGTCAAAACCCTAGAACTCGCCCGATTTAATTTCCCGCACGCGATCTGTTTTATTCAATATTGTATCTGTTTCCCAGAATGTAATAGTTTAATAGGACTTTAATTATTTTATCGCTTTATTTATTTTCCGCATTTTAATTTCAAGGGTTTCTTTTGGCGATGTAAATACCCGACGCCTTGTAATAATTAGTTTAAATCCCGCAATTTAATTTCCGCAACTTATAAACTGTTAGATGTTTGACAATAGGGAATGCATGACAAGATCAAATGTTTAAACCTAAAATCAACATAGATAACCATTGACATGTACAAAGACAAAATTAACTGAAAACAACACACTCGCACATGCACACTCTTAGGGTACACCTCACTTGGTTGCCTTCGAACGCGGTCATTAAGTATAGGAAGTTTTAGAGGTCGCCCTCTTATCCAAAGATCATAGTTGCCTCGAAACGGTTGCCTCGGAAAAATGATCTAAGACATTAGGGTTACCGTTAAGGCGTCCTAACATTGCTTTAGTGACCGCACGTCCCTTAATTCAATCGACCCTTAAAACTCCAACGACGGTGCTACCTACTCATACATAGTGGGATAGCATTATCTAAAGGACATTAGTACCGATTGATTCCTTTTTTTGAGTAGGTAGATAGTTCTTAAGTACTTTCTCTTTCAAAACAAAACAAAATTTTTTCGCACTTACACCTTTTAAACAAAAACTTCTTTTGAAACCCACAAACACAAAGAAAAGCAAATTTTGAAAACACTTTGAGAAAGTACCTAAGAGCCCGTGGATAACCACGGATAGAAAGGGTGCTAACACCTTTCCTTTTTATAATCTACCCCCCGGACCCGAGAAACATCTCGAAAAAGGAATTTTTCTGTGCTTTTTTTTTCCTTGTTGGATAAAATAAAAGTCGGGGGCGACTCTTGCTTACCGTGACATTTTGCGAAAACAAACGCAAAACGTGAACCAGCATTCCAAAAACAGTCAGTTATCTCCCACCGTATCACAATAAGCATCGATGTTCACTACCGATGTCCTACCAATGTTCACTGAAGGTAGAAAGAGAAAATATATCATACCACCGCCATTCACTGACGATGAACTATCAACGTTCACTGAAGATAGCAAAAAGAAAATATATCATACCACCTCCGTTCACTGACGATGAACTATCAACGTTCACTGAAGATATCAAAAAGATAACAAGCATCAACGTTCACTGCCGATGTCCTACCAACTTTTACTGAAGGTAGAAAATGAAAATATCATATCACCTCCGTTCACTGACGATGAACTATCAACGTTCACTAAAGATAGCAAAAAGATAATAAGCATCGATGTTCACTGCCGATGTCCTACCAATGTTCACTGAAGGTTGAAAAAGAAAATATCATACCACCACCGTTCACTGACGATGAACTATCAACGTTCACTGAAGATAGAAAAAAGATAATAAGCATCAACGTTCACTGCCGATGTCCTAACAACGTTCACTGAAGGTAGAAAGAGAAAATATATCATACCACCGTCGTTCATTGACGATGAACTATCAACGTTCACTGAAGATAGAAAAAAGATAATAAGCATCGACGTTCACTGTCGATGTCCAACCAACATTCACTTAAGATAGAAAGAGAAAATATATCATACCACCTCCGTTCACTGACGATGAACTATCAACATCCACTGAAGATAGCAAAAAGATAATAAGCATCGACGTTCACTGCCGATGTCCTACCAACATTCACTGAAGGTAGAAAGAGAAAATATATCATACCACCGCCGTTCACTGACGATGAACTATCAACGTTTACTAAATATAGCAAAAATATAATAAGCATCGATGTTCACTGTCGATGTCCTACCAACATTCACTGAAGGTAGAAAGAGAAAATATATCATACCACCGCCGTTCACTGACGATGAACTATCAACGTTCACTGAAGATAGCAAAAGGATAATAAGCATTGACATTCACTGCCGATGTTCTACCAACATTCACTGAAGGTAGAAAGAGAAAATATATCATACCACGCCCGTTCTCTAACGATGAACTATCAACGTTCACTGAAGATAGAAAAAAGATAATAAGCATCGAAGTTCACTGTCGATGTCCTACCAACGTTCACTGAAGGTAGAAAAAGAAAATATATCACGTTTTCCCCGAAATTCTGATGTTTTACCTAGAACGAGTCTCAACTTCTTCTTTAACCAAGGAAATCTGCCTGGAAAAGATCAAACATAAGTTGTCTAAATTAAAGAGACTTGTTACTCATTATCATGGGGAATTGCAAAGGGAAATGACTTTCTGGGGATAGAAATATGACTTCCCGGGGAAATGCCACGATATTCCTGCTGAGGAGATAAATTCTTCCCATGCAAAATAAATTCACAAACCAAAACTCCAAGTTTTCAGAAATCCAAAGTAAATAATATTTTCATGCAACCACAGATTCAATTCAGAAATAAACTAGAGCAAAACAGCCAACGAAGATAAACCCTTTTAGAAATAAACTCAAGAAGGAAAACCGAATCCATCTAAGCAAGGAGCGTTGCAGGAAGGCCAGGGCAAAATGTCAATGAACATGATTCATCAATTTTAGCCATGCATGATGTATGTATATATGTATATATGAGTGCTATCGTGCATATGCTGGTAAAACATATACACAATCAGTAGCAACAAACAAAACCGCCTCAAGTACTAATAACACTTGGCTAAACTTCAACCAGAAAGATCATTCCGAGAAAAGGAAAAAGCCAACTGCGGAAACCAAACCCATTGCCTGCCTTTAACTTTTACTAGAGATAAATATAATCCGGAGGTAGACAAATTATACAGATACCGGGGTAGAACGTCCTTTTTTGGCTTCATCGGAGAAACAGTTTTCCAAAAGCAACATGCCTACTGGAGATTACAAGACCAGCCTCAAATAAAGCAGACTGACGCCGAAACAACCAAACATCACTGGGGGTTTCAAGCCTACCTCCCTGGAGAGAAAAAAAGTGGATTGAAACTTTACATCATGAAAACTTAATCCAACAAAAGATGCCCTGGGATAGCCTTCCTGGGAATCAAGAAGTCAACATTAGTTCCAGTACTGCAAAAAGAGCGACATCTCAGCACACCAAGGGAATAAAACCTTTCATCATATGAGGGAAGACTTCACTGGGGAATCTGGGACAGAGGCTTCAGACCATGCAGGCCCAAAATCAAAAGTGAACCAAGACTTGACTAGGGATAATGGGATCACAAACCCAATATTGTACCTTGCACCCATTGGTATCGTCTTTAACTATCAAGATCACTCACATACCAGCAAAATGACTTGAGAAAACCTTCATGAAGGAAGTAAAACTTCTTAAAACAACCGGAGTTTATTCATTCCTGGGATCACCATTTTTGTTGTCATTGTTTCATCACAAATCTCAAAGTAAAAATAAATTGTAAAAATCTCTCCTTTTTTTGAAAAAAATCAATTTTGTTTTTTTTATAATCTTTTTGCTTTAAAAATTTATTATCGGTAATAAATGGAGTATTTGCAAGCTAAATAAAATAAGAACACAAAGAATTGGGTAAAAGCTCGAATTTCATTAATAGAATGGTAGTCTGTGAATGGCGAGACTCCATGGATGATTACAAAGTTTGGGAAATGGTAATACATAATGGAAAAGATACATTGAGATGCAATGACCACTATTCCCCCTAACAAATTTTGGAAATCCTGAGTTGCAGCTATTGTTGAAGTATGGTGAGGATCCGAGAAGATTGTTGCTTCAATGATCAAGTCTTGTCTGACTTAGTTACTTGCCAAGAAAAATCCCTAACTTTTGCCTAAGCTGCGCTTGCGGGTTTTCAACTTAGTGGGAAATTTATTCTGTTTATGTCTCTAATTTTTGCCTAGACCTCCCTTTCAGGTTTTTGGCCTACCGAGACGCTCCTTTTTGCCTAAGCTGCCCTTTCGGGTTTTCAACTTAGCGAGTAGTTCTTTTATTTCTTTAGGCGAAGTATTTCTTGACTGCGTCAGCATTCATGGGACGTGGGAATTCCTCGCCATCCATAGTTTCAATAATTAATGCACCACCAGAGAAGGCTTTCTTGACAACATACGTGCCTTCAAAATTGGAGTCCACTTGCCCCTAGAATCAGTGTTGAAAGATATAATCTTCCTGAGCACGAGGTCGCCTTCTCTGAATTCACGAGGTTTGACCTTTTTATCAAATGCTTTCTTCATTCTTCTCTGATATAACTGCCCATGACATAAAGTTGTCATTCTCTTCTCTTCAATCAAATTCAATTGGTCAAAACTGTTCTGGACCCATTCAGCCTCTGTCAATTTGGTTTCCATTATCACACGTAACAAGGGAATCTCTACCTCGACACGGAGTACAACTTCCATTCCATACACCAGGGAGAACGGGGTTGCTCCTATTGAAGTGCGAACAGATGTTTGATATCCATGCAGAGCAAAAGGGAGAATTTCATGCCAATCCTTATAAGTAACAACCATTTTCTGGATAATTCTCTTGATATTCTTATTAGCAGCTTCAACAGCCCCATTCATTTTTGGCCTGTATGAAGATGAATTGTGATGGACAATTTTGAATTCTTCACACAGTTTTGTCATCATCTTGTTGTTCAAATTCGAGCCATTATCGGTGATGATTATGCTCGGCACACCATACCGAATATAAGATTATTCTTGATGAACCGCACAACCACCTGTTTGGTAACATTGGCATATGAAGCAGCCTCTACCCATTTGGTAAAGTAGTCAATTGCTACCAGGATAAAACGGTGCCCATTTGAAGCTTTGGGTTCTATCATCCCGATCATGTCAATACCCCACATAGAGAAAGGCCACGGGGAGGAAATCACATTCAGAAGTGTCGGAGGCACATTAAACTTGGCATTTATGGCACTTCTTTGCAAATTTGTAATAATCAGATTCCATTGTCAACCAATAATAACCTGCCCTTAGCATCTTTTTAGCCATTGAATGTCCATTAGAATGAGTTCCAAATGAACCTTCATGAATCTCACGCATCAACATGTCTGCTTCGTGTCTATCCACGCATCTGAGCAAGACCTTGTCATAATTTCTTTTGTATAACACATTTTCACTGAGGAAGAAACTGCCTGCCAATCTTCTCTGTGTCTTTCTATCTTTTCTCGATGCACCAATCGGGTATTCCTGAGTCAGAAGAAAATGCTTGATATCATAGTACTAAGGTTTTTCATCTGTTACCTTCTCTATCACAAACACATGAGCGGGCCTATCCAGCCGTCGAACTGTAATTGGGGTATATCATTCCAAGTATTCACTTGGTACATGGAAGCCATAGTTGTCATAGCATCCTCCATTTGATTTTCATCTCTAGAAATGTGATGGAGTTCAACTTTATTGAAGAAGGGTAATAATCTTCTAGCATAATCTTTATAAGGGATCAAGCCAGGGTGATGAGTGTCCCATTCTCCTTTAATCTGATTTATTACTAAAGCTAAATCACCATACACATCTAGAATTTTGATTTTGAGATCAATAGCTTCCTTAAGACCCATGATGCAAGCCTCATATTCCACCATATTATTAGTGCAATCAAATGCTAACCTCGTAGTAAAAGGAATGTGCGATCCATGAGGAGTGACAATCACAACACCAATTCCTTTACCATAAGCATTAACCGCTCCATCAAGTACCATACTCCAACGAGATTCAGGGCCAGGGCCCTCCTCAGGTAATGGTTCATCACAATCTTTCACGTTCAGGAACATCACATCCTCATCGGGGAATTCATACTCTACAGACTGATGATCTTCCACCAGCTAGTGAGCAAGGTAATCTGCCAACACACTACTTTTAATAGCCTTTTGAGTGCGGTACTCAATATCATATGCAGATAACAACATCTGCCAGCGGGAAATTCTTCCAGTAAGAGCAGGCTTCTCAAAAATATACTTGATTAGATCCATTTTTGAGATCAACCAAGTGGTATGATTCAACATATACTGCCGCAAACGCTTTTCCGCCCAGGCCAAAGAGCAACATGTCTTTTCCAACGTGGAATATCGTGACTCATAACCAGTGAACTTTTTGCTGAGATAATAAATGGAGAACTCCTTCTTTCCTATTTCATCCTGTTGTCCCAGACTACAACCCATTGATTTATCTAACATTGCTAGATACATAATCAACGGTCTTCCTTCTACGGGAGGGAGAAAAATAGGAGGTTCAAGCAGATATTCTTTAATACTCTCAAATTCCCTTTGGCAGTCATCTGTCCACACACAACCTTAATCCTTTTTTAACAACTTAAAGATCGGTTCACATGTTGCAGTCATATGGGAAATAAATCTGGAAATATAATTCAAACGCCCGAGGAAACCTCTGACTTGCTTTTCAGTTCTTGGTGCTGGCATTTCTTGAATTGCTTTGACTTTATCAGGTTTAACTTCAATTTATTTCTGGCTAACAATGAAACCCAACAATTTCCCGATCTAACACCGAAGGTGCATTTATTTGGATTCAAGCGGAGACGATATTTCCTCAAACGTTGAAACAACTTCAACAAATCTTCTATATTCCCTTCTTCAGTCTGGGATTTGGAAATCATATCATCAACATATACTTCGATTTCTTTGTGCATCAGATCATGGAATAGGGTTGTCATAGCCCTTTGGTACGTTGCACCAGCGTTCTTCAACCCAAAGGGCATCACTTTATAATAGAATGTTCCCCAAGGTGTGATAAACGTTGTTTTTTCCATGTCCTCTGGAGCCATTCTTATTTGATTATACCTGGAAAATCCGTCCATGAACGAGAATACTTTGAATTTTGCAGTGCTTTCCACTAACATGTCGATGTGAGGCAATAGAAAATCATCTTTTGGACTAGATTTATTTAGATCTCTATAACCTACGCACATGCGGACTTTTCCGTCTTTTTTCGGTACTGGGACAATATTGGCAATCCATTGAGGATACACTGACGTCACAAGAAAACCAGCATTAATCTGCTTTAGGACCTCCTCTTTGATCTTTACTGCCATATCTGGGTGGGTTCTTCTCAACTTTTGTTTAACTAGCGGACATTCTGGCTTCAACGACAAACGATGCTCGACAATATCTGTATCTAGGCCAGGAATATCTTGATAAGACCAAGAAAAAATATTCACATACTCTTTCAATAGCTCAATCAACCCGCTCTTCACATCAGGATGTAACAATGCTCTAATCTTGACTTCTTTCGGATCTTCTTCTGAACCCAAATTAATCATTTCCAAAGGCTCCTTATATGGTTGAATTGTATTTTCCTTGTGCTCAAGCAACCGTGAGACCTCTTCCGGAATCTCATCATAATCTTCTTCTTCAGTCCCAAACACAGGACATTCAAAGTTGGGAGAGGGTGCAGGGTCATTGTATTCAACGGGTTTTTTAATTAATCTGCACATATGATTTATGATTGCTTTTAGAAACTGACACATATAACAAGTGATCATGCATATTGATTTTCAGTTAATATTTATTTTGAAAGGTTTTTTTTATTACAATTTCCCAAGAAAAAGCAGAAAATAAAGACATAATTTTGGAAGCAAAGACAACTTTTATTAATGATCTTAAAAGTCATAGCAAGCAGATAAACCCTACAACATTAATACTTCCACCTTGGGAAAAGTGAAAGCTTTTCAAAAGAAAAAAACAGATTAACAAAACAAATTACTTTAAAACATGTATGCAAGAAGGAACATCAATGGTGACCCAGTTCTGAACTCGGACTCCATGTGTTACATAATTCGGTACTTCCTGCTCTTCTTCATCCTCTTCAACAGCATTAATTCTAGAACCAATTGGATGGAGGTAGCCTCCGCTGCGGAAAGCATCCTGATAACTGTTCACAGAAGATATTGACTTCAAACTTTTGCCTTTTCCATTCCTCGAAGAGAAACCCAAACCAATTCTATTCTTGTTCACGGGTGGATTTACAAGTCGTCCCCAAACTGTATTATGACCATTACGCACAACCTGTTGCGCGTCCTTCAGCAAAACCACGGAATTCTCATTTCTCCTTATGTTGTCAATGGATAGGGCTTGGAACTGAGTTCCAACAACAGCCTCATCTGCTTCTACAATACTGAAAGAGGATAGATGGGATATCAACAATGCCTGCTCCCCATTTATGATCACTACCTTCCCTTCATGCACAAATTTTATCTTTTGATGCAGAGTTGAAGTGACAGCCCCTGCTTCGTGTATCCATGGCCGTCCTAGCAAACAACTATATGCAGGAACAATGTCTATGACCTGGAAAGTTATCAGGAACAAATGTGGTCCTATACGGATGGGTAAGTCCATTTCACCGATGACAGATTTCCTCGACCCATCAAAAGCCTTTACAGTGATGCCACTCGGGCGCATAGGTGTTCCCTGATACTTTAACCTCATGAGTGTACTCCTTGGTATAACATTCAACGTGGATCCATTACCAATTAGCACATTGGATAGCGAGTCATTCTTGCATTTCATAGATATATGGAGGGCCAGGTTGTGATTCCTCCCTTCATTTGGTAACTCATCATCACAGAAACTCAAGTTGTTACATGACGTAATTTTTCCAATTACACTGCTGAATTGATCTAATGGCATGTCACTCTCCACAAAAGCTTGGTCTATTACTCTCATCAGTGATTCTCTATGAGCGAAGGAATTCATCAATAAAGCTAGGATAGATATCTTTGAAGGAGTCTGCAGTAGCTGATCTACAATTCTGTAGTCGCTCATCTTAATTATCTTCAAAATATCATCCACTTCTTTCTCTAATGTGGCCCTGCTAGTCTCTCCTATAGCCTTCTTAGGCTCATCATTCTCAGCAATTTTCTTTCCAGTAACAAAATCTCTTTGTACAACCACCGCAAACACACGACTGTTATGGGTCACCCTGCTATTTTCAGCTATATTTTCAACATCAGGCATTGGATGGATGGGAAATTCCACCCCATCTTCGAAGATTGTAGCGTTATATTTGTAAGGCACAGCCTTATCTGATTTACAGAGAATAGGATCTGGCAGACTAATTACCAATGGGGTAACAGCTGGTTTGCTATGGTACTCCACTTCAAGATGAGCGGGTGCACCAAAACAAGGTACAATGCCGTTTACCCCTTCCTCAACACAATCATGCATCAAAAAATCATTTCCGGCAAACAAATCTTCGTCTGAAGAGAAATACTCATCTGCTGAGGCATACTCTTCCTCTGATTCCTCTTCCATTAAACAAACCTCAACCATATCAATCTCATGATAATCATCTCTCCGACCTGTGATCTTGATAGTTCCATTGTCTAACAGCAACTGAACACCCCCCCTCACAATAGAACATCCTCGGGGATTTCGATAGCAAACTATGCAAGACCCATATTGGTGTTCCACCTGCCCAATAGTACGGCAGAAGGTACCATGCAACTGCACGAGATCCTCATTCAAATATTCCACATCAAAAATTCTGAATTCACCAGGACATCCAGAAACCATATTCACTTCCTCTTCATACTCTTCCCTAGGTCTGATTATATGGATTAAACCCTCATCCATCACCTCCTGTAAATCAGCCTTTATCTTCTCGCAACCCTGTATGTTTGTACTGCAAACAACATAATCGGCGTAGTCATGTGTATAGTAACTGAATTCACATAGGTCTGCGTGCATCTTCACCAAATCCCCTCTGACCAGATTAATTTTAAAAATCCGGAAGTCGCCTGGACAACCGGCCACCATATTCACAGCATTCACTCCCCCATGCTTGGGTAGAGGATTATCTTTTACATTAGGTCCCATGTCTTTGAAAGATAGAATTCCAGACTTCGCCAACCTTTTCACTTCAGTCTTCAAAGGATAACAATTCTCAACACTATGCCGTGGTGCTCCTTGATGAAAGGCACACGTCTGGTCTGCTTTGTAATACCAAGGCAATGGTGATGGTACGACGGGAGGTGGTCATGTCTGGACCAACTTCTTCTGAATCAATGCTGGTAGTAGCTCTGCATAACTCATGGGAATAGGATCATAGTTCTCCCTTCTCTGATTATTCCCTTGGTTCCCCTGCTGGGACGGTCTTTGATAAGCAACGGTAGTCGGAGTGGCACTCATCACAGGAGTAATTGAGGCGACTTGCTGGTGACGCTAATAATTCCTTCTAGGAGCGTTTACCCTCCTCTCTTGTATAACAACATTTTCATCCCCTTATTTCTTCTTGGTAAACCCATAAGATGGATTCTTCACACCTCTGGATCCTTCACCCTTTGTCAAACGGCCCTCTCTTACTGCCTCTTCTAGGCGGACACCCATTCCTACCATCTCTGTAAAATCACTTGGGGCACTTGCTACCATTCTTTCGTAGTAGAAAGCGCCCAACGTCTTCAGAAAAATCTTAGTCATTTCCTTCTCCTCCATGGGAGGAATCACTTGCGCAGCTATTTCGTGCCATCTCTGCACATACTCTTTGAATGATTCCCTGTCTTTCTGAAACATGGCCCTGAGTTGGTCACGGTCGGGCGCCATGTCCACATTGTACTTGTATTGTTTGATGAATGCTTCTCCCAAATCATTAAAAGTATGGATGTTGGCGCTTTCTAAACTCATGTACCACTTCAATGCTGCGCCCGTCAGACTATCCTGAAAAAAGTGAATCAGCAGACGCCGATCGTCAGTGTGGGTAGACATTCTCCTCACGTACATCACCAAGTGAGCACGAGGGCAAGTGTTGCCCTTGTAGTTCTCAAATTCTGAGACCTTGAACTTAGCAGGTACTTTAACATTCGGGAATAAACACAACTCTTTCACATTCTGCCCAGATAGCTCTTTTCCCCTAAGAGCCTCCATCTCTCTTTGCATTCTATCAAACTGCTCTTGAAAATCATCCATTCTGTCATAAAGACCCAAGTCTTCACTCGGCGGAGGGAAAGGACGACACACATCTTCATTAACAAACAAAACCAAATTCACTGAAGGAGGTGCAATAGGAACATCATGCACCACAGGAGGTGCCGGAGTAACAACAGTCTGAACCACTGGAGCATCTAGAGGGCCAAGATTGAAACCTTTGGGTGCAAAACTCTCTGGCATTCCCCACGGATAACCTAGGGGCATACGGTTTTGAACAGCGGTCGGAGTAGCGGATACAGAAACAGTCGGAACTTCAGTATTTGCCCTTGTTGGTTGAGGTTGAACACTTGGTGGCTGATTCGGAGAAACCACCAGAGCTTCCATCAGAGTAGTCAAATTGGCCAAGCCGTCCTTCAAAGCAGAAACTTATTCGTGCAGCTCGCGATTCTCCTGTTCTAAGTTGTCCATATTCTTTTTGAAATTAGCCTGAGTGTTGTAGGGATGAGTCAACCTGCTGAATGAAGTAAAAATCTAGGTAAGGCACCTGGATATGCATAATAAATGCAAGAAATGTGTGCAATATGATGCATGACATGCAATGCACATGATTATTTTTACTTTATTATTTAATATTTCAAGGGATTTAAGATTTATAGACATATTGCAAACATCAAAATAATAACGCATTTGAAATACTTAAAAATTTTATTATAATAACTTCAAAATGGATTACAAGTTTCAATGATCCCAAGTACAAGATGAAAATACAATCTAAAATCCTGAGAATAAGAACTGATGGAGATCAATCTGTACGCTGGCGCTTCCCTGTGAGCCTGGAAATCTGAGCCCTCAACCTCTGGTTTTCTTCCACATGTCTAATGGCAACCTCCTTCCAATCATCTGAATCAGGAAGTGAGTAATCAGCACCTGTTTGAGGCTTAGGGGAAAATAAATCCCCTTGCCTCTCCATAGACTCCACCACTCGACTCTCAAGGATCTCAATCAAATCGTCTTTCTCCTTCAAGTCTGCTTTATAGGAACTCTCTAAAGTCTGGAACTTGTTATTCCAAGCATCCCTTTCTTGTTGCATCCTAACCAAAGCGAGTTGCAACTCTTCTAGATCGTATAATAAGGGGGGAGTGGTCTTCACAAATAGATCATGCATGGGTGTCTCCCGAGTATACGGCATCTTCAACTGAATGGCTCTCGATCGGATCCATTGAAGATATGGCTCCAAAGAAACAACACCCCTAGGTCCCAAATCCTTCCTACTCTTCTTATGAATGTGGCGCCAGGCCTTCGCAATCTGCTCCCTAGCTTCCCTATGGTCTTCTCCTTCCTTCAAAAAGAAACTACTCAAATGAATATTGTTCAGTTTATCCCTCATCGGATAACCAAGCTGTCGTCGTGCATGAACAAGGTTATAGTTAATTCCTCCCTTTGTACCAAGAAGAGGCACATTAGGGAAACTACCACAACTGTCAATAATCTCCACATCCTGGTAAGCTCGATGATACCAATCAATATTCGAGTGAGTAAGTGCCATGATCTTAGGAGCCCAACGAGGTTCCTTCCTGACATCCCAAAAAGCATCAGACTGAGGCATATGAGAGATGAACCATCGGTACAACAAAGGCGTGCAACAGATAATCATTCCCCCATGATAAGAACTCCGAAGATGAAGAGAGTAATAAGCATCACCCAACAGTGTTGGAACCGAGTTTCAAATCATGAAAATCCTGATAGCGTTAATGTCGACAAACTTGTCCACATTAGGAAATAATAATAATCCATAAGCGAGTAAAGCAAAGATGGCTTCAAAAGCAACCGTACTCTTCATTCTAGCAAAGTAACGAGCTTTCTCCAATAAGAACTGAGCTGGTAATCCTCTAATCCCTCCTTTGGTAGTCATATGGGCTTCCACCTCAGACTTCCCCAGATAAATCAAAGTAGAAATCTCATGTGGTTTTGGCTCACCCTCCAAACCAGTAAAAGGAACACGATCGGTAACACGTAAATCCAATAGATAGGAATACTCCTGCAGTGTAGGCATCAAATGATAATCGGGAAAAGTAAAATAGTGATACATCAGATCATAAAACTGGACCAAAGTCGAGAGAATACCCTCCTTCATCTTCAGCTTCATGAGAGGAATAATGGATCCATACTTCTTCCGAAAGTCTACAGAACATTCGGTCTCTGGAATTAGACTGACCAACTCATCTTTCTTGGGATCCTTGAAACTGTATTTCCCGGTCTTTCTCTTTCCAGAATCCATGCTTAAAAGTACCTGAGATATTCACAAATAGTCAACCTTTAAATCCCTTGAAATATTGTTTTCTTCAAAAGATGCTTATGAGTGCATGGATGTATGATGCAACAATCACACACAAGTTCACACATATAGGGTTCATAGGTTCAAAGTCACGAGCATGAGGTCGAAGGTTCTACCCATAAGGTGTTAGTCTAGGATTTATCACCTACCAAATAAGGTTCTAGAGGTTCTCAGAGTCTACATCCTTCCTTCGGATGTTACCAACTTCCCGATTAACTCGATAATTAGTAATATTCTCAAGAAAGACTCGTCCAAGCGTAGTATCCTGTGACAACTATTTCCGGATTACTCCGTTATAGCTTTTGCATTACACCTAAAAGGCCAAGATGGGTTTGGTATTCTACGGTCCTCAGTTTCAGCAGGCTCCCAGATCGAAAGTAGTACGTCTTCTCGATTACTCGGTAAACGACACTACAGTCAAAGGGGCCTCCACTGAGTGGGGGATCTCATGCCTCCTTTTTTGGGATTACTCCCTCAAAGTTAACATGACTATACCGCCTATACTATCTTAAAGTTTTCCCAAGTCCGGGTATAGGACTTATGAGTAATCACCAAGCACCCTGAAAAGCAGGAAAATCCAAACAAACATATATACAAAATATAGCACATAAACAACAATAGCACATATACAGATATAAACAAAGATAGGCTCAACCAGCTTAGGGATGGACCAGCAAGAGGTCAATCTGTCCCCAGTGAAGTCGCCATTTTTCTGTAGCGGTAGAAATGTTCAAGACTAAGTCATTGGATTGACTAGACTTTATACAAATCAAAATAAAAATCGCCACCATGCTTTATTGTTTCCAAAGGAATAGGAAAAGAGCGAATAACCCAAAAAGAGGGGGAAAGATTCAAGGTAAGGGGGTTGGTTATGCAAATGGAAGGTATTAGCACCCTAAACATCTACGGTACTCCGCAAGAACCTCTTTGTAAAATCTGTATATTTTGGCTATATAAAAACATGTGTTGTATATAAAATGGATGGTGGAGGTGAGAAAAGAAATGTATTTTTTTATGATTTTTGCACCCGCCGCGGTTGTGAACCTTTAGTGCCTACGTACCACCTTTCGTGCAATAGGGGATCAGGGTACACGTAGTTCCTCTTTTAAAAATTTGAAACACAAATGCGTTGGTCAATTTTATGAGATAAAACATCATCGTCATTGTCCGTGTGGAAAACATACCTACTACCCACAATCATGAGAAAGGAGAATTTGCATCATCTCAAAGTGGAGGATATGGCTTGGATTTTAAAATCAATAATGCCTCACTCAACACCCAAGTGGAAAATATCTCTCTTCACTACATATTGTAGAAGTATAGTTGTTTGCATCATTACAAGGATTGACAAGAGTTTAATCTTTTGAGAAAAGTTTAAAGTAAAAGCCAAAGTGGCAAAATGGTTTGAATGAGATTGATTGACTTTTAGTCTTCTCAAAATAAATGTCAAGGTATTATTAAATTCATTGAAGTTTATTTATGAAAAGGTTTTTGTAAACGCATGAACCTAAGTTCAAGTTTATTATAAAAGTAGTTTAAGTTTCAAAACAAGAAGAGTTTTCAAAAGGAGGGAGAATATTTTTGAAATTAAAGAATATGGGAGGAGAAGAAGGGGATATCCTAAAGCATAAGGTAAAAGCTAGGGATAACAACCATCTAACTAACAAGAAGCCAATACTTAACATTATGAGCCAAGATAGAATTCCCATTCCTTGGATTGAAACCAATCAAGCAAAAAATACTAGACCTCTTGAGAGAACCAAACTTCAAGTGTATTAAGTCTTCATAAAAATTGGGCAGAGTAACGGCTGTATACGGGTGAATTCCAGATTACAAACAAAGGGTGTAATCACCATAACCTGCACACAAAACAAACAAACAACCCAGTGTCTTGAGGTAAACCTCAAGAGCTCTAGACAAAATAATCAGATAAGATCACAAGGTTTCCAAGATAGGCCAAGGTTTCTAATTCTAAGTCCAAGAAATAGTCCCATGCTCCATAATGCCAAGGATAGTAACCAAATAGTCCAAGTACCATTAAGAGTTTTTTAGGGTTTATGTTGATTATTAAGTATCTTAAGAAAAGAAAAGAAAAGCTCAAGTGAGCAAAGTAAAAATGACAAGAAAAATAAATGCTCAAATGAGAAAAGATGAAATGGCATGAAATGAAAATGCTAAAAAAATAAATAGTACATAAAGCATAAAAATAATAAAAGCATAAGATAAACAAGTCAATAATTAGTGGTTAGTTGGATGACCATCTTGAAACTTGCATTTGGAACTCATTAGAGGATTGGTAGAACCAAAGCCTCCACACAACAAGTTGCATTTTCTTTTTGTCAAGTATATCATCCATTTGGAATTCTCATAAGTACCATTTAATGATCAATGATGTTTAAGTGATCCGCGTTGACCAAAGGTATTGTAGATCCATTAGAGGATTGATAGAACCAAAGCCTCCACACAATGAATCTCAAGGTTATTGGATCATAGAGATTAAATTAACATACTTGGGCTTGCAATCCTAAGTTTAGGCCACGAATGATCATTTATTCGAATCGAGACAAAATTTAGCGCTATGTTAAGCAATCGTAAGTGGACTTATATAGACGTCGCACCTATTTTGAGGCTGGTCAATAGCAATCTATGCACCATTTGTTTTGAGACATGATATAAAGATCATGCTCCAACAACATTTAGTGCAATGAGAAAAGGATGAAATGAAGGGGGGTTAGGGCAAAAGAGAAACCACATTTGAATTAATATTTAATCAAACTATTATTAAAATCATTCATCCATTTTTGGTGAAGTTGAACTCAACACCATGGATCCAATGATGTTAATAAAGTCATGATAAAAAAATCAACCCAAGACATCCAGAAAATAATATCACATTTAATATATATATTAAAAGGTTAAAAAATGTTTAAAAAAATGGAAAATAATGAGGAAAATATCAATTATGTTCAAATTATTCAAGAAATGAAAAATCAGGCCATAGAAAAATCAGAAATGGATCCAAATATTTTTATAAAAAATTTAGTAATTTTTAAAAGTCAGAAACTATTTTTTAACTATTTAAAATTGCTAAAACAAACATAAAATAGATCAAAAATAGTAAACCTCAACATAAAATTCCATAAAATTCCCAGAAAATCAAAAATATGCAAAAATAATATTTATGAATTCTTTCAGAATTAAAAAATATCAGAAAGTATTTTTTAAGTAATTAAAAGAAAGAAAATAATACAAAAAATATAAAAAATACCAAATGTTAAAATAAAAATGTAAAAAAATAATCATGAGATCATAAATAATTCAAAGTATTTTTGTGAATTTTTTCATAATTTTTGGATAAAAAATAAAAGAGTTATGAATTTTTGAAAATTTAATCAAATAAAATATAAAATCAGAAAATAAAATTAAACCAAAATAATGTGGACCATCAGATCAAAGTCAAAACACGTTAGTAAGCTAATCCAATGGACCATACGCATTGTGCTTGATATGGACCTTAGTGAAACACACATGTGATCAGAAAAAGGGCAACCAATAAAATTAAAACGCTTGACACGCTATCATTGGCTGAGACAAGACATGTCATCGTCTTCAACCTCCAGACACCCTGCAATGAGGATTTTGTGAGATCCTTTAAATGGAAAAATTAGGATCCCTGGTTAGCATCATTGAACTCGTCTCTTCAAGACGATTCTAACACAACCATCACGCCATATTCATATAAAGTATGGAGAGAGATATGAATCAAAAACTCAGAAAATAGCGAGCACCTTCAATTTGGGATTTCTCTCTCAATTCTCAATGGATTTAAAAATTTTAAGCAACATTAGAATCAGATAAAGGAGTATAACAGATTAGTGCTTGATTTGGATCCAATTGGTGGAGAATTCTACCTTTTCGAAGTTCAAGTAAGAAGCTCTAAAACTGGACTTCTGTAGCTTGAATTATGGGTCGTTTTGATTGGTTTAAGTGCTGGAGAGTTTGTATGAGGTTCAAGGATGATGAATGCGCAAAGAATTTTGGAAAAGGAATCTTAAATTTCAAAAACTGAATTCAGAAAAAGTGTGTTCGTGTGAGGTTTTGGCAGGGTGTTTTTGGCTCTCTAAGCTTAGGAAAATGGATGGGGGATGACCCTCTATTTATAGGGAAGAAAATGGGATCAAAAGGGAGAGTGAATGATGCGTTTTGGAGGGAATTCGTGTGGGTCTTCATCATGAAGAAAGTGTGACTCAAACTTGATCAAAACTCAGCCAAATCGTGCGTTTCATGATGCTAATCACTTCTGGCAAGTTGCTAATCATGATTAGAAACAAAAACGCATGGAAAACTTGTGATTAGAAGCCAAAACAAAGATTTCAAAATCCTGACTTTGTGAAAAATTCAGTTTCAAACTACCAAATTTAAATCCATGGCATTTCCAACTCAAAGGGTCTTAGGGCATAATTCTTGATGCTTTGGAAAGATGAGGTTACAAGCTTTGCAATGGAAAAAGAATGGAATCAAATGTATGCTTGATCTGAAAGTTACATGGAGTCAAAGTTGAAGAAAAAGAGTTGACTTTCCATACTTAGAAATATTTCAAGTTCTTCTTCAAAAATGACCTATAATCTTTTGTATCCAAACATGGCCTCCCACTTAGAATTTGCTCTTGACCAAAAAAGATGGAATGAAGTAGACATATTGAATGACGTTTTTCAATTTGAACCACTCAAAATCTCCAAAAATTGAGCAAGTTATGACTTGTTAAAGTTGGATAAAAATCATGAAATGAGCTATAATCTTTTGCATTCTTAAGGCAACTTTCATTCATTTTCTCACTTTGCACATAAAAGAAGGCATTAAGTACACGTCTTTAAGATCATCATGGAAAAAGAATGGACTCAAGGTGATAAAAATTGACCAAGTTATGACCATTTGAAGTCACATATGGAAAATTGGGGATTCATCTGGATGACTTGTAATCTTTCTTCTTCACCAAGTTCCTTCCACATGAAAAATCCTTGGAAATTTTGAAGTGATTTGTTGGTAACTATTTGAAGATAAGGATGTCCTTGGAATCACTCAAAAATACCAAAAGATGAGCAAGATATGCTCATTTGAAGTTCAAAACCCTAGCCTCTAGATCAAGAGAATGCTTTGAGGAACTTTGACAAGTTTGAATAAACTTCTTGTGCCAGTATTCTTTCTTGGTGAATAGAAGTTGTTGAGGATGATGATGAGGACTCATACCCACCAAAACCACTTCCATATCTTGAAATTTGAGAGAAATGTGTCCTTGTGACCAATAGGAGCAAGACCTTGTCCAATCATGACAACCTCTTCCCTTAACCCTTTGTGTTTTTGAATCAATTGATAACTTTAGAATATGTTGAACCAAAGTAAGCCTTGTCATTCCATTTCTTCCAAAACAACTTCAATAGTGAAGTTTGAATCCCTCAAGCTATGTTGACTAGGGTATGGAAATAAACTCATGAACTCATGAAGCAGCTTGCTAAACCTCATTGCCTTTACCTACATTATTAACAAGTAAGGCAAACAAACATTGTATTTTATTAATTAGAAAGAAAATCAAGCAAAATATTCATGATCACAAAAGAAAACAAGTCAAGGTGCTTGGTAACTCCTCAAAAGATCAAGGCTAAAGATATGGAGAAGAACCAGAAGACCTAATGTGATCTTGTTGTGATTGAATCAACATGGTATGATGAAGGAATCTTAGGGGGGGAAATTGGGGTACAACAGCTTTTGAACTAACCCATGCTTTAATTAGGAATTTTGAAGGGTTGTAGCATGGTCTGGCTCACGGTTTTAAGAAACAAAGGATAAGGCTCAAAGTGTATTTGTACCCGCCCGTTCTTCATGATGTTGTCCAGTCCTAAACTCAACTAATTGTGCGTTTGAATTCCAATTGAGTTTGAAATGACGTTTTGGTGATGGTTCAGACAAGTTAAGTTTGTTGGAAGGCAGTCATTTTTGCAACATTTTTCATGTTGTCGAGGATTTAGTGACCTCTTTTTTTTAATTTATTATCCCTGATTTTTGCCTGACTATTCTTGTTTTGAGAATACAGCCAGCACGATGCCCCAGTTTTTCTCAAGTCTCCTTCGTAGGTTTTGACTTAGTGGGATTTTGTTTTGAGAGATAATGACTAACTATTTTAAAGGGAACCATCGTCGTCTTTTGATTCAGAAGGACGTTCTTGATGTCATTCATTGTTTAGGAAGTGAAAGCTTGTGACTGAACGCGCATTTAAATTAACTAAGAAACTACCCTACCCAGGTTTTGATTAAAGGTTTCAATTTGTGTGGAAAAGAAAACTCCTATTTCTTAGGCTCAAAGAGGTTAACTAGGGATTATCCTCCTTACAATTCCAGTGTTTAGGAATTGAAACAAACGCTTGTACATCGTCAGCAAGGTCTGTCCAAAAGCATATTGTGTGAGATTATGGCATTGTTTTTGTCATCCTCCATCTAAAGGCTTGCAACTTTTTAAAACAAGAGTTGAATATGATAAAGGGAGTAAAAATCATAGAGTGAAACTGAATGAATTAATTCAAGACAAACATATGCAATGCATTAATGAAACAAAGTTTAACATTAATAGATAAGTGTTTGAACAAGAAAAAGAAGTCATTCGAATAAACAAAAGTTTCTCCACCTAAATTGGTCACTTCAAATGGCATGTTTTTGACAGAAAAATTCCAGCTGACCATCTTGTGTGAATTCCAGCGCTCCTTCGTCAATCAGATCTTGAATTTTGCATTTCAACGTCCAACAACTATCAGTATCGTGCCCCGGACTGTTGGAGTGATATGCTCACCTTTCATTGGGATGGTAACTAGGAGCAAAAGTATTAGGATTCTGAGGAGGATCCTTTAATGTGACCAAATTCAAATTCAACATGTGTAGCAAGACTTGCGACATCAATATGTTGAGTTTGGTACATTGATTACCCTATTGTTGTTGGCGAGGTTGTTGTTAGGATCATGACTAGAAGCAATTTAGAAAGGTCTACTCTCCACCAAGCCAACTTCTTGTCTCATCAGGATATGATTAACGACCCGATCCTCAACTTCGACTGTTTGTTTCATGCGGTTGCATCCGTCTTGATGAAGCTTGTTGACAAGGGGTCTCAACTCTTATTGTCCCTGAGCCAAGTTTTGGATAAGAGCCATCTGGCCTACCATCTGTACCATCATCTGAATCTTCATTGTGGTTATCTCAGTTTGTAGCTATTCCAATTGGTCATCCTTGTTTTCCTCAGGATTCTTCATGGCCATGCCCCTAGTGAGGAGTGCTTTCACTTCTGAATGTCCTTGATAGTCTATTCTAGATCCATCTCTATTAAAATAAACAGTAAGCAGATGAGAGACCTGTGTCGGGAAAGCATGTCATGATATGATGCATGGTATGTGGATGCAATGTTTTCAATGACTTAGAAGATTTAAATTTGTTTAGACAAAAGGAAAAAACATCAATTTCATTAATGAGTTCAAATTGATTACAAACATGCCTCTTGGGCTTACAATGGAGGAAATAAAGCAAAATAAACTCCTAAGACAAAAAGGTCGAACGCATCCTTTTTGGCGCAATGTAGGCATTCAAATTTAGCTCTTCATGAAGCTGTCTCATAAGCTCCAAAACCTTCTTTTCACTCGCATAGAACTGGGCTTCGGAGGTGTCTCGTTCTTCCTTCAGCTAGATCTAAGCTCTTTGCAAATCTTCAAGATAAGCAGGCATGGTAGGATGAAGGATAATATACGGAACATCTCCTTCAACAACTGGCTCCATGATGATAGGTAAAATGGCACGGTATGGCATATCGATACTTTGAGCACGAGTTCGTACCCACTTAAGATAAGGCTCCAAAGGAATGGATTTTTTATGCCCCAATGTCTTACTATCCGATTTGTTTTCCATTCTCCAAGCTCGTATGAACCTTTGACGATAGCCTTGGTCATCGCCCTCATAGTCGAATACCAAACCTTGGATGAGTGCACCGTGAGAACCATCTCTTCGTGCATACCCAAATTTTCGTAATGCAAGAGAAGGGTTATAGGTGATACCTCCCCTAATGCCTAAGAGTGGGACATTAGGGAATTCCCTACAACGGTCAATGATGGTAGTGTCCTCCAGGGATCGAGAACACCAATAAATGTTAGAGTGTGTGAGTGACATTATCCTTTGAGACCATGTTAAGCCTTGCTCGTTCTTCAATGTTGATCGAGGTAGGTGCAAAATAAACCACCTAGAGAGTAAGGGAATGCAACACAAGAGATTACCTCTTTTCTTCATGGTGCGAGTGTGGAAATAATGTAAGATGTCTCCAAGAAAAGTGGGTAGAGGATTACGAGAGAGGAAAACCTTGATGGCATTCATATCTATGAATTGGTCCGGATTGGGAAATAGAACCAAACCATAGATTAGGAGGGCCAAGACATCTTCAAAAGCTTGAAAATCCATATCCTCCCAGAATGAACGAGCCTTCTACAACAGAAACTTGGCTAGGAAACCCTTAACTCCACTTCTTGTCTCCCAATTTGTTATAATGTCGTCTCTCTTCAAATACAAGGGTTCAGCAATGACTTCGGGCTTTGGAGTCTCCTCTAAACCGGTGAACAATATTTTCTCAAGCACAAGCACTTCTAACAGTTGAGAGAACTCTTCTAATGTAGGCACCAATTGGTAGTCAGGAAAGGTGAAGCAATGATGCATAAGATTAAAGAATTGGAAGAGCACACACATCATTTCTTCTTGGAAGTTTGAGGTATCCAAGCTGAGAAGTCGACCATATTTCTTGGTGAAGGGGGAATCTCTAGGCACCCTTGATGCTAATTCTTGGAGTTGAGGATGCGCTTTCACGAAGCTGACTCGGATGGTATTCCTACGAATGGAAATCATGGCCTACAAAACAGAACAAAGATAAATTCCTAAATCCTTGAAATGGTTAATGAGAATTCTTATGATGCTATGATGTTTATGATGTTATGTACAGGTGAACAAAGCAAACAAATCTTTATGTACAAATAATCATATACACACAAAGCAAATAAGTCCTTAGGTTTAGGCTTGCATGGGGTTTGTAGGCTAGTACCCTCTTGAAGTTTGGTTGGCTTAACTTGTCCTAGAAAGTAACCGGGTTCTAGGGGATCTCAATATCACCGACCTTTATTTTAGGCATTGTCTCAGCATAATCAATCTTTTCTTGCGGCCGAGATATCCCAAAAGTTCGATCTCAATGAGTGTAGCATCGAGTATCAACCAATCTTCAGCTTTACACCAAATTCGACTATCTCACTACTTCCTAATGGCCAAGTTATTCAATTAAGGTTCTAAGGTTAGTTAGTACTTTATGATTCCTCTTAGCGGTCCCGTATTCTCCTCGATTCAACATAAGGGATACTGGCACCAACAAATGCGTCACACTAACGTATCCATTGCTTCAACCATATCGGTCTACGCCGTACAATTTCCACAATCTATTGCTACTTACCTAAAAGGTGCCCCAGATCCGAGTGTAGAATAAAAAACAAAGCCCAAAAAAGGAACCATAATATAAAGCAAGCAAGTTAAACAAATAAAGATAGTAAAGGTGATCTAGCCTTAAGGTAACCCCACTTTTAGTAAAGTCCCCAGCAGAGTCGCCAATTCTGTAATACAGTGGGAGAACTGCCTTGGGTGTTTTGCGTTTGATTGCAATTGTTGTGGATATCAATAGTCGCCACCTATTTTTCTTTTATCCAATAAGGAAAGGGTGAAAAGAACAGGAAAGACCTTTAGAGATGTTTTCTTGAGTTCGGGGGGTAGGTTATGAAAAGGGAAGGTATTAGCACCCTTTTCATCCGTAGTTATCTATGGGCTCTTAGTTGCTTGCTAGATCACTTGCTTTGTGTTGTGGGTTTGAAAATATTTTAAAAATGTCTCTAATGATTCTCGTCTCTATAAGAATGCGTACAAAGTGTTGGTTTCGAAAATAGTTCAAAGAGGTGTTCGTGGAAGATGTTTTTGAAAGTGATTTTGAAAAGTGCCTTTATAATAATTCTCGTCTCTATAAGAATGCGTACAAAATGTTTTAACTTTTGAAAATGTTTCAATTGAAAGTGTTAGTGTGATAAATGGTTTTTTAGTTGTGAGCAAGCAAGCAACTACGAGCTTCCTACCTACTCAAAAGGTCTAATGTTCTTTTCCTCCTCCTTTAAATGTTTCTATCTTACCATTGATTGATAAGAAGCCCCATCATTGGATGTGAAGGGACGGGTGTGGTTCGTTTGTATAATCATAGAAGGAAACCTATGGGATGTTTTAGCAATTTTTGTTGGGGACTAGATTGTTTACCGAAGGCAACATCGACGGACTACGATCTTTTTATCGAGGGTCTTTACTAAAACGCCCATGTTCGAGGGACATGACTATTTTTCGAGGCAACATTGAGATTACCCTAGACGTGCATTGTGTGAATAGTGTGTTTAATTGCATGCATTTAGTCTTGAATTTGGGTTGTCTACTTGTTGATTTTAACTTGCGATACACAACCTAATTACTAGCATTTTATGAGAGCAATAAAAATGCGGAAAATAAAATGTCTTACATTATTACATGTTCTGGGGGATGGGGTATACATATTTACAAATGGGGGTTGAAAAGTAATAAAAGTCCTTATTATTACAACCATATTGACTAGCAAAAAATATAAACATAAAGCATGAAAATAAAAGCGTAAAGTAAAGTTAATTGTTAGTAATTAGTGGTTAGTTGGATGACCATCTTGAAACTTGCATTTGGAACTCATTAGAGGATTGGTAGAACCAAAGCCTCCACACAACAAGTTGCATTTTATTTTTGTCAAGTATATCATCCATTTTGGAATTCTCACAAGGCAACATGTAATGATCAACGATGTTTAAGTGATTCACGTTGACCAAAGGTGTTGTAGATCCATTAGAGGATTGGTAGAACCAAATCCCCCACACAATGAATCTCAAGGTTATTGGATCAAATAGATCAAATTAACATACTTGGGCTTGCAATCATAAGTTTGGGCCACGAATGATCATTTATTCGAATCGGGACAAAATTTAGCGCTATGTTAAGCAATCGTAAGTGGACTTATGTAGAAGTCGCACCTATTTTGAGGCTAGTCAATAGCAATCTATGTACTTCATGTTTGGATAAATGATATAGAGATCACCATCCCTTAACATGTAGCACAATTAAAAAAGAAAGGGATAAGATGAAGAGGGGGGGGGAATGATAAGCTAATTTGGATCACCATTTCAAAATTCTTTCATCTTTAAATTCAACCACTCCTCTAGATGGATTAAAGCACTAAACATATTATTAATCTAAAGCACCAAAAAATGAATTAAATAATTTACTCTTAGGTATATTTGAATTTATGAACATTTATCCAACTTCATCTACATCACAAAGTCCATTGAGTTTAAAGACAAATTGGACATTTAAAATTGCAATCCAAACCAACAATCAAAAGGAGTGAGTAGAAAAATCATTTTGGATCAAAGCTGCCCCAAAACAAGGCAAAAAGTGCATTCCGTTCCTGTGTAAATCGATTGAACTATTGTGTAAATCGGTTTACACAGTACAGTTTTCAAAAATTTGCATGAAATTGCTTCTGTGCAATCGATTGCACACAGTTACAGTAGCAAAAACAGCATTTTAAAAGGGCAATTTCTTGTTCAAACTTTCCATCAAACACCTTATGATCATGGATCCACTTGAGCACGAAAATTCCATCAAATTATGAGAAAATAACACCATTGAAATCACAAAATAATGCTCAAAGAGTCAATCCCAAAGATCACCAAGAGATCACATTGTGAATGATGAATTATCCAACTTTCCAAAGGTAGATCTAGAGAATTATCAAAACAACTTCAAGAATTTGCTTCAATTCAACCACAAGAATCAATTGACCAGGCTTGGATGTAGAGAATTGATGGAGAAAAAGTGTTTGGATGAAGGTTTAGCTCAAATATTAGTAAGCTTCAATGCAAAGCTTACTAACTTTTTTGAAAATGGAGCTTTGAGTGAATTTGGTAGATAGAGAGAATTGAGAGATTTTTTAGCAAGGCGGATTTGGCTATCAAAAGCTTGAAATTTGAATGAAATGAGAGCTCTATTTATAGAGTTTTAGGATTGGGATTAGTGTAAATTTGGTAATTGATTCTTGGAGCCAAAATTTGAATTAATGATAACTCTTTCAAAAATTAGAGCCAAAATTTGAATTAATGATAATTCTTTCAAATATTAGAGCCAAAATTTGAATTAATGATAATTCTTTTTAAAAATGAAAGATTGGCACTAAAATTTGAATTAATGATACATCTTTCAAAAGTGAAGGAAAATTGGAGCCAAAAATTTGACAAGTTCAAAATGCTGATTTTTTTTAATTTTCACGATGTGCAATCGATTGCACTACAGTGCAAATCAATTGCACAGTGTATTTTTTTCAAAAATGGCGCAAAATACACTATGTGTAATCGATTGCACTTTAAGAGCAATCGATTGCATCAGTGGAAAAAATGAAAATTTTTATTTCTTTTTCTTTGCAAATAGAGATTTTAGGAAAATAATACCGGAAATCCTTATTTGTCAGATGCTTCGACTTGGTACCTACAAAACTAAAATATACAAAGACAAAGACAAATATTTTTTTGTATTTTGATTAGAAGTTAGTCAACAACACATATACAAAATACACAACCAAGGTGCTTGGAGATTCCTCAAGAGAAAACTTAAAGATAGGAAAAAAGAGGAAGAACCAACCCTAATGTGATCTTGTTATGATCGAGTTGATATGATATGATAGAGGAATCTTAGGGGCAAAAATTAGGGTACAACAACTGGTTTGTGAAAACTTTGGTATTTATACAGCAGCAAATTGGACAGCATTGTTTGTAGCATGCAAATTTTTTTAACTTAAAAATGCAGCCTTGTTGTTTACTTGAAAGCTTGTAACAACTTGAATTTCCTTGAGTTGTGATGGAAAGATATCATGAAGAAATGAAATTAACATGTATAGGAAATACTTAGAAAATTTTTCCAAGTCTTGTAAAGTTTGATTTTTGACTTTCTTGATTTTTTATGATCAAATTTCATATTTTGAATGTCTTAATGAAATGTGATCTTTGAAACTCAAATTTTATTAAAAGGTTAAAGTTTAACTTTTCAGTGTACAATTGACCTTTTTTATCAGTTGACCAAATTTCATCTACCAATCTGCTGATCCCGGGAGATGAATTGAAATATGCGATTAGGTCAAAATGACGTACTTGAATCCTTGAGATCATGTTTTGAACCAATAAATCATGTACTAGATCAAAAGTCAAAGATTGGTCATTCTCAGTCAAAACGCTAATTTGGAGTCTCGGTGCTTCGAAGATGATTTTGTCTGATCAATTCCTTGAGAATCCTTGAAAAATAGAGGGAAAATTTTGGGGTACAACAAATACCATATCATTTTCACTAACCATTTCAAGGAAAAAGGGGTTTATCTTTGTTCTTTGTTGTAGGTAATGGCCTCCGCTCGCAGAAACACTATCTGGAATAACTTTGTAAGGGTACCCTCTCAGCTTAAGGAGTTAGTCTCAAGGGTTCCCGAAAGTTCTCAATTCATCAAAAGGCATGGTCGACTACTCAGTCTAGTTACCTCGGGTTTTAAAGAAGACAAGATGAGTGTTCTATTCTAGTTCTTTGACCCTGCACATCACTATTTCACCTTTCTAGATTATCAGTTGGTACCTACAATAGAAGAGTTCTATAAACTACTAGGAGTACTTATTATTGATCATACACCTTTCACTAGTTTAGAGGAAGCTCCAAAATCAGAAGATATTGTAGCAGCCTTACATCTGAAGCGGTCTGACATTGTATCTAACTGGGAAACGAGAAATGGAGTCAAGGGCTTTCTTTCTAAATTTCTGATAGAGAAGGATCAACTGTTTCTGGATGCTATGAGTTTTCAGGATTTCGAGGAGATATTGGATCTGTTAATCTATGGATTGGTACTATTCCCTAATCCAGACCAACGTATAGATGTGAACGCCGTCAAAATATTTCTTACTCGTAATCCTTTGACTACCTTGCTTGGAGATATTTTGCATTCTTTTCACACTCGTACTATAAAGAGGCGAGGAACTCTCATGTGTTGTATACCTCTGTTATCCAGGTGGTTTATTTCGCACCTTCCCTGCTCGATAATAAAGAATGAACAAGGTTTAAGGTGGTCTCAAATCATAATGTCACTCTCTCATACAAATATCTATTGGTATTCCCGATCTCACGAGGATATCACCATTATTGACCGTTATGGGGAATTCCCTAATGTTCCACTCCAGTGCATTAGGGGAGGTATTACTTACAACCCTTCTCTAGATATACGTTAATTTGGTTATGATCGAAGAGACGGTCCTCATGACACGCTTATCCAGGGTATTGTATTTGATTATGAGAATGATCCTCAATGTTATCGTCAAAGGTTTATACACACTTGGGGCATGGTGAACAAGATTGATAGAAAGGCTTTGGGACATAAGAATTCTATCCCTCTGGAGCACAACACATTTAAAGTACATTATAATGAGGCCTATTATGATTCATCATACCTCAATTTGTCAAGGGAAGTCCAAAGATGCAAGGGTTGATTGAAGAAGTTTTACCTAATTGGATAAGTTTTTGATTCCATGATCACAAGTGCACAACTCGCCCAATCCTTAAATATTTGGAAGTGGTTATTGTTGCTATGGGTTCTTATTATCATCCACAATAACTTCTATTCACATAGCAAAATTTATTATGCAAGAAATATTGTCAAAATTGAAAGGGGTCTCCAAGTCATTTTGGTGGTTAAGGAGCTAGGGTTTTGAACTTCTAAGGGCTATATCTTGTTCATCTTTTGAGATTTTTGTGTGATTACAAATATATTCTTATCTCTAAAGGTTTATCAACAAATCACTTCAAAAGTTTCAAGCAAACTTTGTGTGGAAGATTCCTAATGATTGAGAAAGATTACATGTCCTCTAGATAGGCCATCAAATTCCCCTTATGTGACTTCAAAATATTTTGGCTATGTGTTTGTTGATCATGATAGTTTTAATGATAGTTTGATTAAACTTTTTAATTCAAATATATCCCCTCCCTCTTCATTTTATCCATTTCTCCTTTGTGTTACATATGGTTAGAGGATGACTTACATATCATCACTCCAAACATATGGCACATAGATTGCTATTGACCGACCTCAAAATAGGTGTGACTTATATATAAGTCCACTTAAGATTGCTTAACATAGCGCTAAATTTTGTCCCGATTTGAGAAATGATCATTCGTGTCCCAAACCTATGTTTGCAAGCCCAAGTATGTTTATTTTGAAACCTTTGATCCAATAACCTTGAGGTTAATTGTTAGGAGGATTTGGTCTTATCAATCCTCTAATGTACTTTCATAAATTTTGGACTAAGTGAATCATTTAAACATCGTTGATCATTTGTTTATTGCCTTGAGATTTTGAAATGAATGATATACTTGACAAAAAGCATATGAAACTTGTTGTTGAGAGGATTTGATTTTATCAATCTTATAATGATTTTTAAATGCAAGATTCAAGATGGTCATTTAACTAACCTCTAATTTCTAACCCATTAACAATTGACTTTTATTGTTATGCTTTTACTTTAAGAACCATTTATCTTAGCATTTACATTTCATGCTATTTTCATCTTTGCTCACTTGAGCATTTATTTATGTCTTTTTTTTTGCTTACTTGAGCCTTTCATTTTCTTTTTGAAGATACCTAATAACCAACTTGAACAATAAAAATAAACTTTAAGGTTACTTGGACTATTTGGTTTCTATCCTTGGCATTTTGGAGTTATGGACTTCTTGGACTTAGGATTAGATACCTTGACCTACCTTGAGACCTTGGTGACTTCTATTATTATTTTGTCTGGAGCTCTTGGGGTTTCCCCTGAGACATTGGGTCGTTTGTTTTCATTGTGTGCAGGTTATTCTGATTATATGCTTTACTTGCAATTGGGGATTTATTTGTATACAGTCGTTACTATGCCCAATTTTTGTGAAGACTTAATGCATTTGAAGTTTTGTTTTCTCAAGAGGTTTTCTATCTTTTCTTGTTTTGTTTCAAATCCAAAAGATGGTAATTCTAGATTGACTCATTATGTTAAGTGTTGGCTTCTTGTTGGTTAGACGATTCTTTTCCCTAGCTTTTACCTTATGCTTTAGGATAGTCCCTTCATCTCCTCCCATCTTCTTTAATTTCAAAAATCTTCTCCCTCCTTTTGAAAACTCTTCTTGTTTTCCAAACTTGAACCACTTTCACAATAAACTTGGACTTAGGTCCATGCATTTTCAAAAATATTTTCTTAATCAAACTTTAACCAATTTAACAATACTTTGACATTTTTTGTGAGAAGACTAAAAGTCAGTCAATCTCATTCAAACTATTTTTGCCACTTTGGCTTTTTTACTTTAAAACTCTCTTGTCAAAAGATTAGACTCTTGTCAATCCTTGTAGTGATGTGAGCTACTATACTTCTATGATATGTAGTGAAGTGAGATTTTTCTACTTGGGTGTTGAGCGAGGCTTTGTTGATTTTAAAATCCAAGTTATATCCTCCACTTTGAGATGACGCAAATTCTCCTTTCTCATGATTGTGGATATTAAGTATGTTCTTCCACTCAGATAAGACAATGATGTCTCGTCTCTTAAAATTAACCAACACACATGTGTTTTAAAATTTTAAAGGTGAACTATGAGTACCATGATCCCCTATTGCACGGAAGATGGTACGTAGGCACTAAAGGTTCGCAACCGTAGAGAGTGCAAAAATCATTTAGAAAAATACTTCTTTTCCCATCTCAACCATCTACTTTGTATACAAAATTTATAGCCAAAGTATACAAATTTTTAAAGAGGTTTCTATGGAGTACCGTAGATGTTTAGGATGTTAATACCTTCCCTTTTCATAGCTAACCCCTGAACTTAAATTCTCTCCCCCCTCTTTTGAGTTATTCTCTCTTTTCCCATTCCTTTGGAAATAATAAAGTGCGGTGGTGATTTTTTTATATCTGTGTGAGTTAAGTCAATCCAATGGCTTAGTCTCAACATTTCGACCACTATAGAAAAAATGGTGACTTCACTGGGGAAAGATCGGCCAATTGTTGGTCCATCCCTAAGTGGGTTGAGCCTATCTTTGTTTATTTATTTATGTGCTATTATTTGTTGTATATTATGTGTTGTATATTTGTTTGTCTATATTTTCCTGGTTTTCAGGGTGCTTGGTGATTTCTCATAAGTCCTCTACCCGGACTTGGGAAAACTTTAGATAGAACAAGAAGTATTGTCATGTTAACTTTGTGGGAGTAATCCTAAAAATGGATGAATGAGATCCCCCACTCATTGGAGGCCCCTTTGACTGTAGTGTTGTTTACCAAGTAATCGGGAAGACGTGCTGCTTTCGACCTGGGAGCCTGCTGAAACTGAGGACCGTAGAACCTTTAGACCATCTTGGCCTTTTAGGTGTAGTGCGAAAGCTATGACAGAGTAATATGGAAATGGTTGTCACGTGATACTACGCTTAGACGAGTTTTTCCTGAGAATATTACTAATTACCGAGTTAATTAGGATGTTGGTAATATCCAAAGGAAGGATGTAGACTCTGGGAACCTCTTAGAACCTTGTTCGGCAGGTGATAAACTATTAGACCATACCTTATGGATAGTACCTTTGAATTCATGCTCGTGATGTCGAACCTATGAACCCCATGTTTGTGATCTTGTCTGTGATTGTTGCATCATGCATTTACGCACCCATGAGCATTCTTTAAAACATTTCGATTCAAGAGACTTAAAGTTGAATTTTTGTGAATATCTCAGGTACTTTTTAACCATGGATTATGGAAAATGGAAGACTCGGAAGTACAGTTTCAAGGATCCTAAGATAGATGATTTGATGAGTCTAATTCCAGAGATAGAGAGTTCTACAGATTTACGGAAGAAGTATGGATCCATCGTGTCTCTCATGAAGCTCAGGATGAAAGAGGGTATTCTCTCAACTTTGGTCCAATTATATGATTCGATGTACTGATGTTTCACTTTCCCATATTATTAGTTGATGCCTATATTGGAAGAGTATTCTTATCTACTGGGCTTACCTATTACCGATCGTGTTCCTTTCACCAGTTTGGAGGGAGAGCCAAAGTCTCATGAGATTGCTGCTATGGTTCATTTGGGGAAGTCTGATATTGTGACCCACATGACTACCAAAGGAGGAATTAGAGGATTAGCCGCTCAATTTTTATTAGAGAAAGCTCGTTATTTTTCTAGGATGGAGAGTATGGTTGCTTTTGAGGCCATCTTTGCTCTGCTTGCTTATGGGTTGTTCTTATTTCCGAACATCAACAACTTTATGGATATCAATGGCATCATGATATTTTTGATAGGGGATCAAGTTCCTACATTATTATTAGATTCCTATTACTCCATTCATATTTGGGATTCTTATCATGGAGGGATGATTATTTTCTACATGCCTTTGTTGTATCAGTGGTTTATTTCTCACTTACCGTTGTCCGATGCTTTTTGGGATATCAAGAAAGAACCTCATTGGGCTCCGAAGATTATGACCCTCACTCATTCAGATATTGTTTGGTATCATCAGGCTTACTATGATGTGGAGATTGTCAATAGTTGTGGTAGTTTCCCAACGTACCTCTTCTTGGTACGAAGGGAGGAATTAACTACAATCCCATTTCTGCACGACGACAACTTGGATATCAAATGAAAGATAAGCCAAATGGTATTCATCTGAGTGGTTTCTTTCTTAAATAGGGAGAGTATCATAAGCAAGCTAAGGAGGAAATTTCAAAGGCTTGGTGCCATATTCACAGGAAGAGTAGAAAATACTTGGGACCTATATGAGCTATTTCTTTGAAGCCTTATCTCTGGTGGGTACAACCAAGGGCAATTCAGTTGAAGATGTCATATTCCCATGAAGCACCCATGCTTATATGTTTATGAAGACCACTTATCCCATTTTAGATGATGTGTAAGAGCTTCAGCTTGCCCTAGTCAGGATGCATCAAGAGAAAGAGGCTTGGAAGAAAAGTGTCAGACTTTAGAGATGTCCTACCGAGCATATTTAAAAGAGAAGGATGACTTGATTGAAATTCTTGAAAGTCGTGCTGTAGAGATGATGGATAAGAAAGAGGATTTATTTTCCTCTAAATATCTATCAGGACTTAGTCATTCATTTCCCGACTCTGGTGATTGGAAAGTGGTTGCTGACAGGTATGCAGAAGAGAACAAGCAGTTGAAGGCTCATATTGCAAGACTCACAGAAAAGTGCCAGCGTGTGGATTGATCTTCATCAGCTTTGCTTTCTCAGGATTTTTAGATTCTATCTCCTCTTGTACTTGGGAATTTTGAAACTTGTACTAAAAGTTGTAATCCATTTTGAAGTTATTATAATGAGATTTTCAGTATTTCAAAATATGTTAGTACTTTAGTATTTGCAAATTGCCTATAATTCTTTGAGTCCTTTGAAATATTAATGATAATAAAATAAATCATGTGCATTTCATATCATGCATCATCTTGTACATATTTCTTGCATTTTTGTTCATACCCAGGTGTCTTATCGAGTTTCTCTACTTTGTTCAGCAAGTTGTCTCACTGGTACAATACTCAGGCTAATTCCAGGAAAAAAATGGAGAATCTTGAACAAGATAATCGCAAGCTGTGCAAAGAAGTTTCTTCTTTGAAGGCCAGTATGGCCAATCTGACTGCTTTGACAAAATTATTGGTGGCTTCTCAGAATCAGCCACCGCTTGCTCAGCCACAAAAAACAACATTTGTTTCTGAAGGTCCATCAAAACCCGTTTCTGTTACCCCATTTACTATTGCTCAGAATTGTATGCCCCAGGGTTACCCGTGGGGAATGCCTGAAAACTTCATGCCATAAGGGTACAATCTTGATGCTCCAGTCACTCTAGTTGTTCAAGTTGTTGCTACTCCTGCACCTCATGTAGTGCATGTTACTCCTACTGCTAGAAATGAGATCCATTATGTTGCACCTCCTTCGGTGAATGCTATGCCATTTGTTAATGATGAAGTTTATCATCATGTTCCTCCATCAAGTGAAAGTGTGGGTTTCTATGACCAATTGGATGGTTTTCAAGACTAATTCAATGAGATGCAGAAGGAAATAAAGGCCCTTCGAGGAAATTAATTGTTTGTACAGAACGTCAATGAACTCTGCCTAGTTCCTAATGTGAAGGTGCCAACCAAGTTGAAAGTGTCGGAATTTGAGAGGTACGAGGGCAACTCTTTCCCTCGTGACCACCTTGTGATGTATATTAGGAAATTGTCTACCCATACTGATAATCAACGTTTGCTCATTCATTTCTTCTAAGATAGTTTAACCGGTGCTGCTCTGAAGTGGTATATGAGTCTGGATAGTAGTAGTATATGTACCTTCGATGATCTGGGAGAAGCCTTCATCAAACAGTACAAGTATAATATGTTCATGGCGCCTAACCGCGACCAGTTGAGGGCAATGGCTCAGAGAGACAAGGAGTCATTCAAAGAATATGCACAAGGATAGTGCGAGATAGATGCCCAGGTGGTGCCACCTATGGGAGAACAATAAATGACCAAGGTCTTCCTGAAAACCCTTGGATCATTTTATTATGAAAGGATGGTCGCCAGTGCGCCAAGTGATTTCACCAAAATGGTAAGTATGAGTGTTCATTTGGAAGAGGTTGTTAGAGAAGGGAGCTTGACAAAATATGAAGGGACAAAGAAGTCATCATACGGGTTCTCCCGAAAGAAAGAAAGTGAAACAAATGTTGTTATTGGAGAAAGGAAGACTAGACATACTAGAAGGCATCAATGGTACCAGCAACATGTTGTTTCTGTGACTCCAGTCGTCAATGTAGCTCCAACCACTGTTGCCTATCAGAGACCATCCCCTCGGGGAAATCAAGGGCAAAGTCAGAAGAGAGAGGCTTTTGACTCTATTCCAATGAGCTATGCAAAGTAGCTTTCGGATTTGATCCAGGAGAAGTTGGTTCAGACCAGGCTACCCCCTGTTATACCATCACCTTTAACCTGGTATTATAAGGCAGACCAGACGTGCGATTTTCATCAGGGAGGACTAGGACACAATATTGAGAACTATTATCCTTTGAAATCTGAAGTACAAAAGATGGTGAGATCTGGCCTTTCATCCTTTAAAGATGTTGGCCCTAACGTGAAAGATAATCCTTTGCCTAAGCATGGAGGAGCAAATGTTGTAAACATGGTTGTTGGTTGTCCAGGAGACTTTCGGATTTTTGATATCAACCTGGTTATATGAGATTTAGTGAAGATGCATGCTGACCTCTGCGAGTTTAGTTACTATGCGCACGACCATATTGGTTGTAGTATTTGCAGTACAAATATCTAGGGATGTGATAAGATAAAAGTTGATCTTTAGGAAATGATGGAGGAGGGGCTATGTGATACGGTGGGAGAGAACTGACTGTTTTTTGGAATGCTGGTTCACGTTTTGCGTTTGTTTTCGCAAAATGTCGCGGTAAGCAAGAGTCGCCACCGTCTTTTATTTTATCCAACAAGGAAAGGAAAAAAGCACAGAAAATTTCCTTTTTCGAGATGTTTCTCGGGTCCAGGGGATAGATTATAGAAAGGGAAGGTGTTAGCACCCTTTCTATCCGTGGTTATCCACGGGCTCTTAGGTACTTGCTCAAAGTGTTTTCAAAAATTGCTTTTCTTTGTGTTTGTGGGTTTGAAAAGAAGTTTTTTGTTTGAAAGGTGTAAGTGTGAAAATTTTTCGTTTTGTTTTTGAAAGAGAGCAAGTACTTAAGAACCATCTACCTACTCGAAAAAAGGAATCAATCTGTACTAATGTCCTTTAAATAATGTTATCCCACTTTTGATGAGTAGGTAGCATCGTCGTTGGAGTTTTAAGGGTCAATTCGATTAAGGGACGTGCGATCATTAAAGCAATGTTAGGACGCCTTAGCGGTAACCCTAATGTCTTAGATCATTTTTCCGAAGCAACCGTTTCGAGGCAACTATGATCTTTGGACAAGAGGGAGACCTCTAAAACTTCCTATACTCAATGACCACATTAGAAGGCAACCAAGTGAGGTGTACCCTAAGAGTGCGTATGTGTGAGTGTGTTGTTTTCAGTTAATTTGTCTTTGTACATGTCAATGGTTATCTATGTTGATTTTAGGTTTAAACGTTCAATCTTGTCATGCATTCCCTATTATCAAACATCTAACAGTTTATAAGTTGCGGAAATTAGATTACGGAAATTAAACTAACTATTACAAGGCGTCAGGTATTTACATCGCCAAAAGCAACCCTTGATATTAAAATGTGGAAAAATAAATAAAGCGGTAAAAATAGTAAAGCCCTAATTAAACTATTACATTCCAGGAAACAGATACAATATTGAGATAAAATGGAACGCGTGCGGGAAATTAAATCGGGCGAGTTCTAGGGTTTTGACCCTTTTAATTATTAAAGAAAGAGATTTTTTTTGGTTTATTTTTAAATTAAAAAAGGAATAAAACTAAGTTAATTATCAAATTAATAAATTAATTAATTAATTAATAAAAAATAATATTTTGGGTTTTTGATATTTAAAGAAATAAAAATAAATTTGGTCAATATTAATAAAAACCTAATTGTCTAAGTTAATTTTAATTATTGCAAAATATTAAAGTTATTCCTAATTAAAACTAAATTAATTAAATTAATATTTATTAACAAAAATAAAATACTGAAAATTAATTTAATAAAAAAAATATTTTTGGTTTTTAATTTTATGAGGAAAAAAAGTTTTGATTGGTTAATGATTAAATAATAAAAATAATAACAATAATTAATTAAAAGAAATAATAAAAATGGAGAGAGTTTAGGGTTTGGGCCTGGTTTTGGGAGGTTTTGATAGCAATTTCCAAGGCCCATTTATGTTGGCCTGGCTGACTTTCGTGCATCCCATGTGGCACTTTGACTAGGGCATATGGTGGACATCACATCTGGACCACCAGATCTAGCCTGGGGCCATCTGGCGCTTTGAGATTTGAGGGCACATGATAGGCTTCAAGCATTGGTTTGTATTGGATCACCTGGAAGAAAAATATAACAAATATATGGGGGGACCTGGGATTCGAACCCAGGTCCTGTTAATCATTGGACAACGCTTCCACCACTCAACCAACACACTTTTATTGTTAGTGTATTAGGAATAAAATATAATATGGGAAAAATCAATAATATGCCAGAAATAAAAAAAAAAGCGCGAATCGTTTGAATTGGCCAACCAGGGGGAGACACGTCTTCGTCTTCTTCGTTCAACCCTGGATATTTACCTGCGGATTTATGTCCGCAGCTAAATTCACATGTGCGACCTAAAATCGATTTTAGGCCATGAAAACCAACCCCAAGACCATGGTTGTACTCGTCTGCCTCCCCTGGTCACGTTTATGTCCATCAATGGCATCAATTTTGCTTGTAAAAGAAATACCCAAAAAGCAATCTACAAAACCCTAGGTTCGGTTACAGGGCTATGGTTCATATAAACGCAATCAAACAATGCCAAAAGTTCAGAAATTGAATAACCATCATGAAAATACCAATGATTTGTTAAAAAAATGCAAGAATGTGGAGTTACGATTTTGAACACAGGGTGGTACTTTGAGATACTTACAGCGCGATTGAGAGGGTGTGAGAGCTTGCTTTTGATTTCAAGAGGTTCAGTGATTGTCCAGCAAGCGATTGATATGGAGTTTTGCCTTTGAAAATGCCTCCAAGCTCGATTTCAGTTTCCCACTTTTTGGTTAATTTTCAAGTTTGGTTCTTGATGATTTTGCAGCCTCTAGCCCTTGAATTCGTGTGCTCTGGCTTGTATATGTATGCTGCAATGTATTAGGTCAACTTTTGGGTCTTGAATCTTTGCACATTGATGTTTTGAGATTTGATTTGATTCACTATTGATAACTTTCCAATTTTGCCAAAAATCCAATCTTTTTGCACATGGAATGTATGATACGAATTTGATTCACTTGATGATGATGATTCAATCCTGAAATAGCCAAAAAGAGATCAAATAATCAATGTTTGGATTTTATTTGATTTAAATTGATTTAAAATGAAATAATTCATTAAAAAATCAAATTAAATAATAAAATTGATAAATGGTCACAAGGCTGAGGCTAGGACACGTGTGTAGTGTGACAAGATCAAATCAAGTGGAAAAGAATGGGCCCATTTGACAAAATTTGAAGTTTTGGGGATAGTTGACTTTTGGCAATTTTGCAAAAATTCCCAACTTCAACAATGCATAACTCCTTCAATTTTGAACTTTTGGAAGTGTTATTCGACCTTTTATAAATATTGATATGTCCTCTAACCAACCCTTTTGGTCTCATATCATTTTGATATTCCATGCTCAAGTTATAAGCTTTGGCAAAAAAAGGTGTTTTTGTTGACTTTCAATAATGACCTATAATGTCCAAATTTGTAACTTTTTGTGAGTGCATTTCTTGATCTTGGGGTATGAATATGGATTGTAGGAAATTTCATCCTCTTCAAAATGAGCTTTGTATGGGTCATTTCTCATGAAGTATGATAAAGGTATGCTTGGTCAAAGTTGAGTTGACTTTTCCTACAAAACCCTAATTTAGCAACTTTTGAGTCTTGATGAATTTTGAGCAATCCTTGATGAATCATGATCAACCCTTGATCAAATGATTAAACATTCTTCAAAATGAGAATGTTGACAAAAAATATTGAAGTTTGACTGTATTTGGGTCACAGTTGACTTTTGCCCTAACACAGTCGATTTTTGGACCTTTTGAGCAATTGATTGAGCAAACTTCCTCTGCAAGGCTTGAAATTTGGCATGGATGATCTTGAGGATATATTAGGACATTGGGGAGAACTTGAGGTCATTTGGATGCAAGGATCTTGATGCAACACAAAACCCTAATTTGAGGTTGACTGCCTTAGGAGATAGTTTGATTGTCCAACTCTTGAGCAATCTTGAGCCACTTGGAGATTTTTCTTGCAATGTTTTGAGGAATATGAGAGGGAAAATTTTGGGGTACAACAGCTTCCCCTGTTCAATCTTCTTAAACCTGAGGATATAGATTGGCTTTCGGGCCTTTCGTGATCCAAAGGTGGAAGATGATTGAACACTAGAGTGCCCAGAAATTTGCACTAGCATGAAGTGGTATCAGCTTGGTGATGTCGGGAATGGGCTTACATATGCCATTTGGAGATTGTTGATAGGTGGTCTGAACTTCGGCTGGAATACGAATCAGGTAGATCTTATCGTCGATCTGACTTAACCAGAGAAGGTCTTGGATTAACTTTTACTGGATAAGAATCGGAAAAATCTTCGAATCGATTTAACTGGACCAGACGAAAGTCTTGGAATAACTTCATTTGGAATATAAATCAGGGAGATCTTCGCAGCGATCTAACTGAACCAGAGGAGGTCTTGGATTAACTTTGACTGGACCGGCATCAGAAAAATCTACGAATCGATTTAACTGGACCAGACAAAGGTCTTGGAATAACTCCAACTAGAATACGAATCAAGGAGATCTTCACGGCGATCTGACTGAACCAGAGGAGGTCTTGGATTAACTTTGACTGGATCGGCATCAGAAAAATCTTCAAAATCGATTTAACGGGGCCAGACAAAAGTCTTGGAATAACTTCAACTGGAATACGAATCAGGGAGATCTTCACGGCGATCTGACTGAACCAAGGGAGGTCTTGGATTAACTTTGACTGGATCGGCATCAGAAAAATCTTCGAATCGATTTAACTGGACCAGAAAAAAGTCTTGGAATAACTTCAACTGGAATACGAATCAGAGAGATCTTCGCAGCGATCTAACTGAACCAGAGGAGGTCTTGGATATAGCTGAGAACTTAACTGCATTTTTCCTGAAAGGTAAAGGTCAGTCATATGCAATGCATGATATGGATCAAGCAATGATGTTCTCAAAATAAATGAGATTGTGTGGTATGATGCGTATATGCATGTATCATGATGTATGGAAATGTAATGTTTTAGCTGGGGAAAATAAATTCCGGATAGCTGCTGGAGAATAGAGTTGAATTCCTCGTTTCCGTAAGGGATGAAGAACAAAGATGATTGCGAGAATAAACCTGCAGGAGAAGATAACCCCGTTGTGGAATAAAATGATGAGGAGATTACTCTGTGGGGAAGAGATGTTTTGTTGAAGGTTCCACTGATAAATTCCGCCAGGATGAATTATCGTTGCTGGTGATATTGAATCCTGTTGAGGGATTGAATTCCTGTTTGTGAAAGGAAAGAAATCCGCTGGGGATGATCTCTCAGTGGAGATTTCACTGGGGATAACCTGTTAGACTCTAATGGGAATAATCCTTTGAATTCTGCTGGGAATGATCCTTTGAACTCGGATGGGGAGATTCATTTTTGTACTTCACTGGGGATAAACTTCCAGAGTCTACTGGGGACGATGCTTCATCTCCATTGGGGAAGCTTTTTTCAGACTGCGCTGGGAAAATTTTAACTCCACTAGGGATATCTTGTATTTTATCGGGGAATATTCTTATACTCCGTTGGGGAATATTAAGATTGTCGGGGATATCAAGCCTTTTTAGTGTTGATGGTAGATAAACTCTGCTTGGAGAGAGTATTGTTGTTTCATTCACGGTTGCAAGTCTCAGCTGGGGAGAGCTACCATTACTGTCTTACTCTGTGGGGAGTGAAGGTATCTTAGTCCTATTCTTCAGCTGAATCTACCTTTGTACCTGGTGGACAGAGCAACTATACAGCTTGGACAATTCTATTGCCCCTGTTTCTGATATTACCAGTAATTCGTCTTTTGTTTTGCATGTAAATATTTTTGAGCAGCAATTAATGTCAAATGCATATATCAAAAATGAACATTGGACGTTCTTTGCAAAACAAAACAGATAAAGGAAAAACAGTTTGAAATTTGTCTGAAAATGAATTTGTATTGATTTTGAAGTTTGGCCTGTAAATAGGCGTTTTTGTACAAGAGGCTGATATCCTAGTAAGAGAACGCCGCCGAACGAATAGAATTTATACAATTTGTGAAAAGAAAACAAAACAGCTATGTGAATAATCCCACTGGGTTCCAACTCTGCTATTGCCTTTATATCCTCGAGCATCTCATCGCTTTGTTGTTGGTTGAAGGTAGATCAGATTGATTAGTGTCGTCCGAGCTTAATAGTTGATACTGAAGTCTGGATGTAAGGTGATCCAATGAGACATAATGTTACGCTTTGATCCCTAATTTTTTCCTGGACCGCCCTTTCGGGTTTTCAGTCCACCGGGATACCCTTTTTTGCCCAAGCCACCTTTTCAGGTTTTCGACTTGCCGGGTGTACATATTTTTCATTTTCGTCCCTTATTTTTGCCCGAACCCTTTTGGTTCGCCGGGATGCCCTTATTTTTGCCTAGGCCATTCAACCTAGCGGGTCTTTGGTTATGCGTAGTATCTTTTCACTATGTTTGCAATGACGGGGTGAGGAAGGTCGTCACCATCCATGGTGGTTAGAATCATAGCTCCACCTGAGAAAATGTTCTTAACCACAAATGGCCCTTCGTAAGTAGGGGTCCATTTTCCCCTGGGATCACCTTAAGGTAAGATAATGTGCTTGATTACCAGGTCCCCAACTTGATACTCTTGTCGTCTAACTTTCTTGTTAAATGCCTTGATCATCCATTTTTGGTACGTATGACCATGACAAATAGCAGTAAGTCTCTTTTCGTCAATTAGGTTCAGCTGATCAAGCCGGGTCTGAATCCAGTCATCTTCGCTCAAACCTGCATCCTTCATGATTCGAAGAGAGGGTATCTGAACTTCAATGGGCAAGACTGCCTCCATGCCATATACCAAGGAGTAGGGTGTTTCCCCTGTTGACGTTCGGGCTGAGGTACGATACCCATGGAGAGCAAACGGTAACATCTCGTGCCAGTCTTTGTATGTTACTGTCATCTTTTGCACAATCTTCTTAATGTTCTTATTAGCTGCTTCTACAGCCCCATTCATCTTCGGCCGGTAGGGAGAAGAGTTATGATGATGTATCTTGAATTGCTCGCAGAGCTCGGTGATCATTTTGTTGTTGAGATTGGTACCATTGTCCGTAATGATCCTCTCTGGTACCCCGTATCGACAGATTAGATTGTGCCGAATAAACGGTGCCACGACGTTCTTGGTTACAGTAGCGAAGGAAGTTGCTTCAAACCACTTCGTAAAGTAATCAATTGCTACCAGGATGAAACAATGCCCGTTGGATGCTGTAGGTTTGATCTCGCCAATCATATCAATGCCCCACATTGAAAAAGGCCAAGGTGCCGTCAAGATGTTCAGAGGAACTGGAGGTATGTGCACCTTATCAGCATAGACTTGGCACTTGTGACATGTCCGAGAATGCTGATAACAGTCGGCTTCCATTGTGGACCAATAATATCCTGCCCGAAGGATTTTCTTTGCCATGGTGTGTCCACTGGAATGAGTTCCGAAGGTACCTTCATGTAAATCTGCCATGATCCTTTCTACCTTGTTCTTATCCACACATCGCAGTAAGATTGAATCATGGTTACGTTTGTAGAGAATGCCATTGCTGATGAAGAACTTTGATGCGAACCTCCTCAGAAACTTCTTATCATTAACAGATGCACCCTCGGGGTATTCCTGAGCTTCAAGATACCTCTTCACCTCATGAAACCAGGGTTTATCCGCTACCTCTTCAGTCTCAATGTCACAACAATGTGCAAGTTCGTCCAATATTTCAATGATAATCCAGGGAGCCTCATTGTCCCAATTGACTTTGAACATAGAAGACATCGTAGCTAGCGCGTCCGCCAACTGATTCTCCTCTCTAGGGAAGTGTTCAAAGGTTATCTCCTCGAAATGTGGCATCAATGTCAATACATACTCTTTATAAGGAATAAGATTAGGGTGTTTCGTATCCCACTCGCCTTTGATCTAACTGATCACGAGAGCGGAATCTCCGAAGACACTTAGAAACTTAATCCTTGGGTCAATTGCTGCTCGAAGACCCATGATGCACGCTTCATACTCCGCCATATTGTTGGTGTAGTTGAAACATAGTCGGGCGGTAAACGGAGTATGAGAGCCTTTAGGAGATATGATCACAACTCCAATTCTGTTGCCCAAAGCGTTTGAAACTCCATCAAAGTACATAGACCATCGGGATTCTTCCTCGGGTCCTTCATCCGGTCCAGGTGTCTCACAATCAGTTACCAACATGATATTCTCGTCCGAGAATTCAAAGTTCATAGACTGGTAATCATCCACTGCCTGATGTGCCAAATGGTCTGCTAACACACTTCCCTTGATTGCCTTTTGGGTTGTGTATTGGATGTCATACTCAGTCAAGATCATCTTCCATCTTGCTATTCTTCCGGACAAAGTAGGCTTTTCGAAGATATACTTGATTGGATCCATCTTCGATATCAATAAAGTAGTGTGAGTCAGCATATACTGTCTCAGCCGGCGAGCAGCCCATGCCAAAGTGCAGCAAGTTTTCTCGATCAGTGAGTATCGGGTCTCACAGTCGGTAAACTTTTTGCTAAGGTAATAAATAGCATGCTCTTTTCGGCCAGACTCGTCATGCTGCCCCAGCACACACCCAATTGAGTTGTCGAGTACTGTCAAGTATAAGATCAAATGTCTCCCTTCAACTGGAGGCATCAGAATAGGTGGCTCTTGGAGATACTCTTTGATCTTTTCGAAAGCGGCTTGGCATTCATCGTTTCAACATACTACTTGATCTTTCTTCAGCAGCTTGAAGATTGGCTCACAAGTAGCAGTCAGGTGCGAGATGAATCGGGCAATGTAGTTCAGTCGTCCCAGGAAGCTTCTAACTTCTTTCTCTGTTCTGGGAGCTGGAATCTCTTGTATAGCTTTCACCTTTACAGGATCCACTTGAATACCTTTATCGCTTACGAAGAAACCCAACAGCTTACCAGATCTCACCCCGAAAGTGCACTTGTTCGGGTTTAACCTCAGCTTGTACAACTTCATCCTGTCAAACAGCTTCTGCAGATGGTCAAGGTGTTCTTCTTCAGTCTGGGATCTCGCAATCATGTCGTCGACGTATACCTCAATCTCATGATGGATCATATAATGAAATAAAGCAACCATGGCACACTGATACGTTTCCCCAGTGTTCTTCAATCCAAAAGGCATGACCTTGTAGCAAAAGGTACCCCATTGAGTAATAAAGGTTGTCTTCTCCATGTCTTCGGGAGCCATTTTAATCTGATTATAACCGGAGAAACCATCCATAAAGGAGAATACCTTGTGCTGAGCGGTGTTGTCAACCAGAACATTGATATGGGGAAGAGGGAAATCATCCTTGGGGCTCGCCCTGTTCAAATCCCTATAGTCGACACACATTCGAACCTTTCCATCCTTCTTCGGCACCGGAACCACATTGGACACCCACTGAGGGTAAGAAGTAACTGCTAGAAAACCGGCGTCAAATTGTTTCATAACTTCAGCCTTGATTTTCTCAAACATCTCTGGGCGCATTCGGCGGACTCTCTGTTTCACTGGAGGACAGTCTTCCTTAGTAGGCAGGCGGTGAACCATAATATCGGTATCCAAACCAGGCATGTCTTCATAAGACCAGGCGAAGATCTCGACGTAGTCACGCAGCATCTGAATCAACCGTTGCTTCACACTAGCTTCCAGATTTGCACCGATCTTAACTTCTTTCTTGTCCTCTTCTGTACCCAGATTTACTGATTCCACCGGCTCTTCGTGCGGCTGAATAACCCTCTCCTCTTGAAGTAACAGTCTTTCAAGTTCAATATGAACTTTGCAATCATCTTCACCTTCGTCTTCGGCTAAGTTGATCGGACTTTCGAAGTCATAAGTGGCAGTAGCAGAGTCGTTACCAGTAAGATCTAGAGTGGATGTAGACCTGTATATGTGAGTGTGTGTAAAATAGTTGTTTTGCAATAAATAAAAGAAAAACAAGGAGCGCAAGATTTGAAATGCAAGAAACGTCCAATGCTTTTATTAATGATATATGAAAATGACACACATAAAGCCCTCACAAATGAAGCCACGGTGCCCCGGGTAAGACACCGGGCTGTAAAGTTTTAAAACATTGTCTGTTACAGATTCAAAACAAAAAGTTTCATTACTGGGTAACAAAAGAAATAGGGATGAAGTCTTTTGTTGTCCAGTTGCATTGTCCAGCGTCGGTCATAGGATAAATCCAGATGTCGAACTTAGACTCTTCCACATCGTCTTCAATGGCATTCACTCCCGAGTTGCTGATGAACACGGGAGGTCTTCTGATCCGTGCGTTCCGAACAGCCTTTTGAGCTTCTGCAGTGAAACCCAAACCAAACTTGTTAGTCTTCTGTGTAAAATCAGCGAGTTGGCCCCAATTCGCACACCCACCTTTCTCGACAACAGCCCGGGCATCCTTAAAAGAAGCCATCTTCATAGGAGAATCTTCAACAACAGTCTCAGTTGATGCCAACGTCTGGGGAACCTCTTCAAAATGCTGAAATGGGGTCTCAATGAACTCCCCATCCATCTCTACATATCGGAAAGAGTTGAGGTGGCTCACCATGTACTCTTCCTCTCCTTGTACTGTCACAATCTTCCCTTTCACTGGGTACTTCAGCTTCTGGTGGAGCGTTGACGTTACTTCCCCAGCTTTGTGGATCCATGGACGACCCAGCAAACAAGAGTAAGATGGCCGAATGTCCATCACATAGAACGTAGAGTTGAAAACCTGAGAACCAACTTTAATCGGGATATCAACTTCTCCGTGCACCATCCTCTTAGACCCATCAAAAGCCCTGACGACGATGTTGCTTGGCTTCAGCTCCAACCCTTCACAGTCCAACCGGTATAGAGATTTCTTAGGCAAGACGTTCAATGAGGAACCAGTATCCACTAATACATGAGCAAGAGTGGTGCCCCTGCATTCAATGGAGACATGCAGGGCATCATTATGATTTTTTCCCTTAGAAGTTAAGTCGGCGTCAGAAAAACCTAACCCATTATCAGCAGTCAGATTGGCCATGCAATCTTTAAACTGATCAGCTGATGTCTCTTGTGGTACATGTGCATTCTTCAGAAATGTAATCAGAGCCTTGGGATGAGCCTCTGAGCATAGCAACAGTGACAACGTAGAAATCTTGGACGCGGTTTGCCCCAGCTGTTCAACTACATTGTAGTCACTCTTTTTGATGATCTTCAGAATCTCTTCTATCTCTTGTCTAGAAGCTTCAACAGTAATCATCTTCGGTGCCTCCTTTTGGGCAGGCTCACTGGTGGTCCCCTTGCCCCGAGTGTCAGACGACTGGGCGACAGGGGTAAGAATATGAACTTGAACGGGAACAATAGCAGGTACACTGGCAGGTGTGATAACAACAGGTTTCCGGGCAGTTGGTGGAGAGATATCAGGGGAGAAAAGTCTTCCGCTGCGGGTGACTTTAGCAGATCCAACAATATTGCTGACGTCAGTATCAGCATCTAACTCTTGTTTAACTCCATGAAAATAAACATCAGCCTCGTAATGCCAAGGGACAACTCTATCAGAGGTATAGGGGATAGGCCCAGGAACAGTGATGGTCAATGGTGCAATTCTTGGAACAGATGTAATTCTAACAGGCTTTCTCGAGGAAGCCTTGGAAGAATTATCGAGAATGGTGATAATAGCAACTTCTTCAGTATGAACTAAAGGAACAATAGTCTTCTCAAACAGAATTTCTTTACTATCCATCAGGCGTTAGATACCTGATTTCAAAAGATGGTAGCCGGTAGGTAGAACAGAACACATACGGCAACCTTCGTCACAACCTGGAAATAAACCGGCTAGCAAAAGGTTCTTCTTCACAGTCATCAAAGGGGTAACAATGTCGTTCACATAAACCACAAATGAGTCTTCATCTATAGCATTTACTCCATGCTTAGGCATAGGAGCAGTCACAACATTAGGTCTTTCGGGCGCCTCGAACTCAATCTCCTTAGCATCAATTAAGTCCTGTATTTTGTTCTTCAAAGACCAATAATCATATGTATTATTCCCCGGGCTATCAGAGTGAAAAGCACAACGGGCATTAGGGTTGTACTTCGGTGATGTTGTATTCGGATTCTTTGGGGCTTCCCTTGGAATCACTAGATTGGTTTTCAACAACTGTGGCAGAATCTGAGATAATGTCATGCTGAGCTGAGTGAACTGTCTTCGAGGTCTCTCGGCCTGTGACTGATTGTTGTGCTGAGGAGCACTAGCAGGTCTTAAAAGGCTTTTCTCGGTGCTTGATGAAGCATCCTTTTGTATCTTACCAGCCTCAATCCTTTCTGGCTTTTCGAACTGTAGACAACACTAGACTCTTTCTTAAAAGGCTTTTTCTCGGTGCTTGATGAAGCATCCTTTTGTATCTTACCAGCCTTAATACCAACCTCAATCCTTTCACTGATCATAATTAGCTCTGTAAACCCAGGCGAAGAGCTTCCAATCAGATGGTTGAAAAATGGACCAGACAAGGTCCCCAGAAACATATCCACAAGCTCCCGATCAGCCAAGGGTGGTTGCACTCTTCCAGTGAGGTCCCTCCACTTCTGAGCATAATCTTTGAAACCTTCGCCTGTTCCCATTGACATACCCTGGAGTTGGGTACGCGTGGGAGCGAGGTCGGAATTGTACTAGTACTTCTTGTAGAAAGCAGTAGCCAAATCTTCCCAACTGTGGATACTGGCTCCGTCCAACTGGTAAAACCATTCAAGCAGAGTCCCTGAGAGACTATCTTGAAATAAGTGGATCCATAGGTTCTTATCAGCGGTGTACGGCTGAATCTTCCTTACATATGACCGGAGGTGCAGCTTCGGACAAGAAACTCCGTCATACTTAGCAAAGGCTGGTGCCTTGAACTTGTGGGGAATTACCACCCCAGATGATAGACCCAGATCACCAAAATCCAGACCAGGCACCTTCTGAACTTCCATCGCACTCAACCAGTCTTCCAGTTGTTTGTATATATCCTCAAAAGAAGGATATTGGTCTTCATCGAAGTCCATCTCATTGTCGGAGACCACAGGGCTAGGAGCCCTCCTTTCCTCTTGACTATCTTTCCCTCCAGATGAGGTGGTCAAATCAACTTCATCCTGTAGCCTGTTTCCAAACCTGTGACCTGTGTTAAACAGGACTGTCCTCTTCTTCTTATTCTTCTTCTTCTCTTTCAGAATCAGGGTCTTCAGATCTTGATGACCCTTAGCTAGATTCATGAACAACTCTTAGAATTGGGCATTTTGAGCCTGTAGGGCCTTGATTGCTTGCTCATTTGATGGTTCAGCAGACATGATGAGTGCTGAAATAAACAGCGAAGAAGATAAGAGACCTGTAACGGGTACCTGTTATGACGTGCATGGGATGAAATGTGTATGATATGATTTCAAAGACAATCAAGAGATTCAAATTTGTAAACAAAAAATGAAACACACTTTTATTAAGTAAACTTGAAATTCAAATTGTTCAACAAATTGCCCTTAAGGCGTTACAAGAAAGGAAATACTGAAAAGTAAATAAAAACTGGAAAGGAAATAATCAAAGGACAATCATTGCTCCCATGGTCTCTTCTTGTCGGTGCGGACATAGTCATTAAGGATCCGCTCGTTCTCCAGCTGCTTAGTCAACTTCTGGATCTTCTGCTCTTGCTCATTAAACTTTTATCGGTAAGCATCCCGTTCTTCTCTCAGCTGCATCCAAGACCTTTTCAGTGCCCCAATGTCAGTGGGCATGTAAGGATGGAGGATGGTAGGAAGAAGCCCCTCTTCATTATCAACTTCAACAATGATAGGCAGGACGGCTTCATATTGCACACCCATCTTTTAGGCACGGATACGAACCCATCTGAGATATGGCTCCATTGGAAGAGAAGTCTTTGGACCCAGCTCGTGTGGATCAGATCTGTGAACTTTATCCCAAGCCCTTATGAATCTGCGGCATTTCTCGTCGCTATCCCCTTGAAAATCAAAGATGATACTAGGCATTATCAGCTCATGAGGTCCTTCTCTTCTGGCTCTCCCAAACTGACGTAAGGCCAAGCACGGATTAAAAGAAATTCCTCCATGGGTTCCTATCAGTGGAACGTTGGGGTATTTCCCACAGTGATCAATAATGGCCACCTCGTCCATACCCTTGATAGTCCAGATGATGTCATTATGAGAGAGAGACATAACCTTATAACCCCAGCCCATGCCTTCTTTGTTCTTCAGCACTGATTTGGGGAGGTGCGAAATAAACCACCTCGCCAATAATGGAGCACAACACATCAAGGTTCCCCGCTTACGAGCGGTACGGGCATAAAGCTGATGAAGAATGTCACCCAAGAGAGTGGGTACAGAATTACGAGAGAGGAAGATTTTCACCGCATTCACATCAACAAAGGAGTCAGGATTCGGAAACAATACCAAGCCATACATCAGAAGAGCCAGAATATCTTCAAATGCCTTGAAGTCTAGACTATCCCAGAAATAATTAGCCTTACCAACCAAGAACTTAGTCAGAAAGCCCTTTGCTCCACTTTTAGTCTCCCAATTATCCATTACCTCATCCTTGGTCATATGAAGGGCTGAAGCAATCTCTTCTGGCCTAAGGATCTTCTCCCAACCAGTAAACAGGGTCTGCTCCAGAATAGAGGTACCGAGCAGATCAGAGAACTCTTCTAAGGTGGGAACCAACTGGTAGTCCTAGAAAGTGAAGCAATGGTACAGCGGATCATAGAACTGAACCAAAACACTCATCATCTGCTCGTCCAATTTGGAGGTGACCAAACAAAGAAGATACCCATGTCTTCTGACGAAGGAGGTAGTATCAGGCATCTTTGCAACCAATTCTTTAAGCATAGTGGGAACCTGGACAAAGTTGATCCGGATAGTATTCTTACGCATGGGCATCATGACCTACAAAGCAGAACAAAGATGAATCCCTCCTGTCTTTGAAATAGGTTAGTCCAATGCAAGATGTATGAAATGTTATGATGTCATGATGTCATGATTGAAAGCACATCACAAGTATTCACAAATAGAAAACATGGTAAAGGCACACGAGTCACACATAGAGCCCTTAGATTTCAGGCTGGCAAGGAGCTTAGGTACTACCCTCTTCCAGTTCAGTTGGTTTAAACCTGTCCTAAAAATAGTAATTGGGTTCTAGAGGATCTCAATATCACTAACTACCCTCAATCGGTCATAATTCTAGTTTAGCAACCTTTTCTTGCGGCCGGAATCATCGTGAGAGTTTAGTCTCAATGAGTGTAGCATATGGCTACTGTTCTATGGCCAAGTTGGTCAATTTAAAGGTTCTAAGGTCAGTTGGTGCTTAATGACCCCTTAGATGGCCCATATTCTCCTCGTTCCAACACAAGGGATATCAGTACAATCTAAAGTGCCACACCAACGTAGCTACTGCTTCAACCGTATCGGTCTACGCTGTACAGTTCCCTCACAGTTTATTTCTACTTACCTAAAGGGTATCCCCCAGATCTGGGTTAGGATCTATAGTAACTCCGATACAAGCCCATAAATATAAAGCATACAAAGCAATCAATTGAAAACACAATGATCTAATCCTAAGGTACACCCCACTTATTAAGTTATCCCCAGCAGAGTCGCCAGTTCTGTGATACGGTGGGAGAGAATTGACTGTTTTTTGGAATGCTGGTTCGCGTTTTGCGTTTGTTTTCGCAAAATGTCGCGGTAAGCAAGAGTCGCCACCGTCTTTTATTTTATCCAACAAGGAAAGGAAAAAAGCACAAAAAATTTCCTTTTTCGAGATGTTTCTCGGGTCCGGGGGGTAGATTATCGAAAGGGAAGGTGTTAGCACCCTTTCTATCCGTGGTTATCCACGGGCTCTTAGGTACTTGCTCAAAGTATTTTCAAAAATTCCTTTTCTTTGTGTTTGTGGGTTTGAAAAGAAGTTTTTTGTTTGAAAGGTGTAAGTGTGAAAAGTTTTCGTTTTGTTTTTGAAAGAGAGCAAGTACTTAAGAACCATCTACCTACTCGAAAAAAGGAATCAATCTATACTAATGTCCTTTAGATAATGCTATCCCACTATTGATGAGTAGGTAGCATCGTCGTTGGAGTTTTAAGGGTCAATTCGATTAAGGGATGTGCAGTCACTAAAGCAATGTTAGGACGCCTTAGCGGTAACCCTAATGTCTTAGGTCATTTTTCCAAGGCAACCGTTTCGAGGCAACGATGATCTTTGGACAAGATGGCGACCTCTAAAACTTCCTATACTCAATGACCACGTTCAAAGGCAACCAAGTGAGGTGTACCCTAAGAGTACGTATGTGCGAGTGTGTTGTTTTCAGTTAATTTGTCTTTGTACATGTCAATGGTTATCTATGTTGATTTTAGGTTTAAACATTCAATCTTGTTATGCATTCCCTATTATCAAACATCTAACAGTTTATAAGTTGCGGAAATTAAACTAACTATTACAAGGCGTCGGGTATTTACATCGCCAAAAGCAACCCTTGAAATTAAAATGCGGAAAAATAAATAAAGCGGTAAAAATAGTAAAGCCCTAATTAAACTATTACATTCAGGGAAACAGATACAATATTGAGATAAAATGGAACGCGTGCGGGAAATTAAATCGGGCGAGTTCTAGGGTTTTGACCCTTTTAATTATTAAAGAAAGAGATTTTTTTTTGTTTATTTTTAAATTAAAAAAGGAATTAAACTAAGTTAATTATCAAATTAATAAATAAATTTATTGAAATTCTGGCTGCAGATACTCAATGTCACGTTCAATGTTATGACACCGTATCTGACTTACTATATGACAGTAAATACAAAAGCAATAAAGAACACAGTCAATTGTTTACCCAGTTCAGTGTGCAACAACACCTACTCTGGGGGCTACCAAGCCAGGGAGGAAATCCACTATAAGAGATGTTAATTCAGGAATAAACCAACCAGTTTATCTCCTTCACTTAAGACCTACCCAATGCAATTCCAATCTAAGTACAACTTAAACCTGAGTACCAACTCACTCCCCCTCAATCACAGCAGTGATACATAAACTAATTTGACTCAATAATTGATGAAGACACTCTTCAAAAACAAACACTTGATTAAGCTTCACAACTTTTTAATCAAGCAACACAATCACTCTTGCTTCACAGCTTTGAGTGATGCACACAACTAACTTGACTCTGCTTCACAGCTTTAGTCAAGGAACATTCAAACACTCTTGCTTCGAAGCTTTGAGTGCTACACAGCCCTTACAATAGGAAACCTATTCCAAGTCACTTATCACAATGATAATTGCTTGGAGTACAATAAACAAATCTATACAGATTACAAATGATCTTCTGATCAATAAAAGCCTCCATGAAAAACAGCAGCTCTGTTGAATATATAGCAGCTGCAACTTCAGTTAGGGTTTCCAAAAACCTAGGGTTAATTCCGTTTTTACCTAAAGATCAGGTCACAGGACTTTATTAACCAGGTTAGGGTTGAGCTAGGTTACCCCTCAGAAAACGCAGGATTCTGTTCAGAAAGGACTGAGTTATTTCCTGAAAAAACTCAGACTTATCCAATCCTGCAATCCTGTTAGTTCAGAACAGGATGTCATAACATCTGTTATGACATCTGAGAAAACCTGTCTACTGATTTAGCAAAATGTGATCATTTTGCAAAAATGCTCAGATACACACTTATAAGCATCAGTATTTGAATTACAATATTTTTCTGCAAAGGTACCTAATGAGTTAGTACAAACTGAACTAGAATGTTATGACATCAGTCATGACATTCACACATACACTTGGGATTTACCAAAAATGCAAGCCAATACCTAAACACCTACAAACTCCCCCTTTGGCAGATTTTTGGCTAAAGACCCTAAACAATCAGAGATAGATAGCAGCAGAAATAAGTGACAGCAGAAAAATAGAATGTCAAGTACTAATTAAGTAAGTACCAAAATATTCTCCCCCTCTTTAGCCACAAATGGGCCAAAGATACATGTTCAGAAAATTATACAGTTATCCAAAACAAAATAAGATCAGTAGCAGACAACAACAGAATACACTTCCAAACTCAGCAACCAACCAGCAACACCACCAAGCAGCAATCAACCTTCAAGCACTGTCATCAGACTCAGAGGAGCTAGTTTCTTTAATGTTGAGCTGTCCTTCAGCTTCTACACCTTCTCTTTGTTTGATGTCTCAACATCCTTAGAGACATCTGGATTTGTTTCAGCATTTGAACTTTCTTGGTTCAGAGGAACAGAAATGCCAGGAACTGAGAGTTTTTCGTTCAAAATTCTTGAAACAATCTTTGCTATTGCTTGATTAACATAGGTTGTTCCTTCCCTATTTGCAATTTCAGGGGGAACTGAAGAATAAGAGTGAGATGGATTACCAGAGGCAGAAGTTTGGGACTTTCCTGCATGTCTTGTTCTCAATTCTTTGACCTTGGTGGGGTTAGTTCCTACTTTTCTTCGAGAAGAGATCTCCAGGACTTCAGAGTCCAGACAGGAAGAGATTTTCATAGAATCTTGATCAGATGAAGAGATTGAAATAGTCGTATTGGATGATGATGGTGATTGAGACATTTTGACAGTCTTAGAGGACCAGCAGCAACTGAAGAGAGAATTCTGATTGAGAGACAGGGTTATGATGAGGAGACGAGAGGGAAAGGAAGAAAAGGAGTGTCTATTCAACTTCTTAAAGGAATTGAAGGAAATGGGAAAATATAATTTTAACCCAATCAGAACAAACACAACTCCTTTAACCCTTGTTTTAAGCAAAATTAATTGCTACAGTTCCTCATGTTGGCAAATACCCAACTTACCCCTCAAGTTTTCAAATTGATTTGCATCAAGAGCCTTGGTAAAAATGTCAGCCAGCTGTAGCTCAGTGGCAACATGTTCCAATTTGATTGTCTTCTCTTCTACAAGGTCTCTGATAAAGTGATGTCGTATGTCAATATGTTTGGTCCTACTATGCTGAATGGGATTCTTGGAAATGTTGATTGTACTCAGATTGTCACAGTACAATGTCATAACATCTTGTGTGACATTATACTCAGTGAGCATCTGTTTCATCCATATCATTTGAGAGCAGCTACTACCAGCTGCAATGTATTCAGCTTCAGCAGTGGAAAGAGATACACAATTCTGTTTCTTGCTGAACCAGGAAACCAAATTACTTCCCAAGAAGAAACATCCTCCAGAGGTGCTTTTTCTATCATCAGCACTACCAGCCCAATCAGCATCACAGTAGCCTGTCAGAGCTGGTTCACAGCCATGAGTATACATCAATCCATAGTTGTAAGTACCACTTACATACTTCAAAATTCTCTTCACTTGATTGGTATGACTGACTTTGGGATCAGCTTGGTATCTTGCACAAACTCCAACTGCAAAGGCAATATCAGGTCTGCTGGCAGTTAAGTACAACAAGCTTCCTATCATGCTTCTGTACAGACTTTGATCCACCTTAACCCCACTTGAATATTTGGAAAGCTTTAGATGAGTAGGAGCAGGAGTCCTTTTGTGACTTGCATTCTCCATACCAAACCTCTTTACAATGTTCTTAGCATACTTGCTTTGAGATAAGAAGATTGAGTCCTCCATCTGTGAGACTTGCAGTCCAAGAAAATAAGTTAGTTCTCCCATGAGACTCATTTCGAATTCAGCCTGCATCTGGTCAGCAAAGTGTTTAACCATATGTTCTGACATTCCTCCAAACACTATGTCATCAACATATATTTGGGCAACCATCAACTTCCCTCCTTCAGTTTTGACAAAGAGAGTTTTGTCCAAGCCTCCTTTTCTGTAGCCTTTGTCTGAGAGAAACTTTGTTAACCTGTCATACCATGCTCTAGGAGCTTGTTTCAGGCCATATAGAGCTTTTCTCAATTTGTAGACATGATCAGGGTGGGTTGGATCCACAAAGCCTTTAGGTTGTTCCACATAAGCTTCCTCATTTAAGTACCCATTTAGAAAGGCACTTTTCACATCCATCTGAAATAATTTGAACTTCAGAAGACACGCAATAGACAATAGGAGTCTGATTGATTCCAGCCTGGCTACAGGTGCAAAGGTTTCATCAAAATCCACCCCTTCAACTTGGGTGTATCCTTGAGCAACAAGTCTTGCCTTATTTCTGGTGACAACTCCTTCAGCATCTGACTTGTTTTTGAATATCCATTTTGTCCCAATAATGTTAGTTCCTTCAGGTCTAGGAACCAGTTCCCAAACTTCATGTTGCTTGAATTGGTTCAGTTCATCTTGCATTGCAACAATCCAGTATTCATCAGTTAAAGCTTCCTTGACATTTCTTGGTTCCATTTTGGACACAAAACAAGAGTTTGAGATGAATTCTCTAGATCTTGTGATGACTCCACTATTGGGATCTCCTATGATGAGCTCTTTTGGATGATCCTTCTGAATTCTGATGGAAGGGATCTTGCTAGCTTCCTTTGATTCAGATTCTGTTGTGGTGGGGTTGGGCAGGTCATTCTGTTGGGTTGAAGTCTCAAAGAATGTCTCAACAATACAAGGAACATCTATTTCTTCATGATAATCATCAATTATAACATTTATTGATTCCATCATGGTTTTGGTTCTGGAGTTGAATACTCTGTAAGCTCTGCTGTTTGAGGAGTATCCTAGAAATATGCCTTCATCACTTTTAGGGTCCAGTTTTCTTCTTTGTTCACGATCAGCCAGAATATAGCATTTGCTGCCAAACACATGGAAGTACTTCACAGTTGGTTTTCTTCCTTTTCAGAGTTCATAAATGGTGGATGAGGTTCCTTTCCTTAAGGTGACCCTGTTATGAACATAGCAGGCTGTATTCATAGCTTCAGCCCAAAAATACATAGGAAGTCTTTTGGCATGTAACATTGCTCTGGCAGATTCCTGTATGGTCCTGTTTTTTCTTTCCACAACTCCATTTTGCTGAGGTGTTATAGGAGAAGAAAACTCATAACTAATTCCCTCTGAAGAGCAGAAATCATCAAATTTGCTGTTTTCAAATTCCTTGCCATGATCACTTCTGATTCTGACAATACACCCTTCCTTTTCTCTTTGAATTCTTTTGCACAATTCTTTAAAGACTTCAAATACATCAGATTTTTCCCTAATGAAATTAATCCAGGTGAATCTGGAAAAATCATCCACAACCACATAGGCATATCTTTTTCCACCAAGACTCTCTACTTGCATTGGTCCCATCAGATCCATATGAAGAAGTTCCAGAACCTTAGATGTGGTCAGATGTCTTGACTTTGGATGTGACATCCTAGTCTGCTTACCAACCTGACATTCACCACAAACTCTTTCTTCATCAATTTGCAGTCTTGGAATCCCTCTGACTGCCTCCAAGGAGATAATCCTCTTCATGCCTCTTAGATGAAGATGGCCAAGTTTTTGGTGCCATAGATTCACCTCTTTTTCTTCTTTTTCCATGGAACACACAGATGAGAAATTAGTGTTCTCAGGCTCCCACAAGTAACAGTTGTCTTTGGATCTGACTCCTTTCATTACTATCTCTTGTTTGTCATTGATTACAAGACATTCAGATTTTGAGAAATTGACCTTGAATCCTAGGTCACACAATTGATTGATACTAATGAGATTAGCAGTCAGCCCTTTTACCAGCAGTACTTCATTCAGACTTGGAACTCCAGGGCAGTCCAAATTACCAACTCCTTTGATTTCACCTTTAGCACCATCTCCAAAGGTCACAAAGCTGGTGGTGTGAGGCTTAACATTATTGAGGAGGTTCTTGATTCCAGTCATGTGTCTGGAACATCCACTGTCAAAATACCAATCCTCCTTTGCAGAGACCCTCAGGGAAGTGTGAGCTATTAGTGCAGTAGCCTTTTTCTTCCATTTAGGAGCATGTGGTACCTTTTTCAACTTAGGTTTGACACCTGAGTTCTGATTAGGATATCCATGTAGTCTGAAGCAGAAGGGCTTTATGTGACCATATCTCCCACAATGATGACATCTCCATCTTTGGTACTTTTTCTTCATATGTCTCTGTTCCCGATGTTGATAGTGGTGTTGAGACATCTGCTTTGACATTTGCTTAACAGGCCTGATCTTCTCGTTTGTACCAGATTTCTTTGCTCCTACAAATCCTAGTCCAGATTTGTTTCCTCCATTAGTCAGCATCTTGATAGATTTGGTCATTTGGTTCAGTTGTGAGTTCAGCAGTTGAACTTCTCCTTCTAGATGACTTATGGTTTCAAGATCTGCCCTTTTTTCAGCCTCCAGCTTTATAATGAGCTTTGATTGGTTCTCATTCTGCACACAGACTTCAGCACTTCTGATACACAATTTCTTGTAAGTATCAGCCAGTTCTTCAAATGTCACTTCTTCATTACTAGTGTCACTTTCAGAGGGACAGACTCCAGTTAGAGCAGTGACAAGTTTGGCACATTCTTCTTCAGAATTACTTTCTGAATCATAGTCAGACCAAGTAACCGTCATTCCTTTCTTTTGTTTCTTAAGAAAGGTAGGACATTCAGCTCGAATATGTCCATATCCTTCACAGCCATGGCATTGAATACCTCTGCCTTGGTTTCCCTTATCTTCTGACCTTGGTCTTCTGCTGGAACTGTCAATGTCAGAGGGAATGTTATGAACATTAGACCTTGACTTTGGGTCCATTCTTTTGATGATCCTGTTGAATTGTCTTCCAAGCATGGCAATAGCTTCAGCTATGTTTTCTTCTTCATCCTCCTTGTATTCAACATCAGTGTTGGATACAAGTGCTATGCTTTTGTTCTTCTTGTCACCATTATCAGTGATCCCCATCTCAAAAGTCTGAAGAGACCCAATAAGTTCATCCACTTTCAACTTGCTGATGTCCTGGGCTTCCTCTATGGCAGTTACCTTCATTGCAAATCTTTTAGGCAAGGATCTGAGAATCTTCCTCACCAGTTTTTCTTCTGACATTTTTTCTCCCAGTGCTCCTGAGGTGTTGGCAATCTCCAAGATATTCATGTGAAACTCATGAATGGTTTCATCTTCCATCATTTTTAGATTCTCAAACTTGGTAGTCAACATCTGAAGCCTTGACATTTTTACTTTGGAAGTTCCCTCATGAGTAGTTTTGAGAGTGTCCCAAACTTCCTTGGCCAGTTCATATTGATGAACTAATATGAAAATGTTTCTATCAATTCCATTGAACAGGCATTTAGAGCTTTGGAATTTCCCAGGGCTAACTCATATTCTTCTTTACTCCAATCTTCCTCAGGCTTCAGACTGATTGTCCCATCTTCCTCAGTTATGGTGGGATGAATCCATCCTTTGTCAGCAGCTCTCCAAGCCTTTTTGTCCAGAGATTTTAGGAAGGCAATCATACGAGGTTTCCAGTAGTCATAATTAGTTCCATCCAGAATGGGTGGTCTATTTCCAAAAACTCCTTCTCTGTCCATAGTGCCAGAAAGTGATATCCCTAGATCTCACCCAGTAATACAGGCAGGGTGCCTGCTCTGATGCCAATTGAAATTCTGGCTGTAGATACTCAATGTCACGTTCAATGTTATGACACCGTATCTGACTTACTATATGACAGTAAATACAAAAGCAATAAAGAACACAGTCAATTGTTTACCCAGTTCAGTGTGCAACAACACCTACTCTGGGGGCTACCAAGCCAGGGAGGAAATCCACTATAAGAGATGTTAATTCAGGAATAAACCAACCAGTTTATCTCCTTCACTTAAGACCTACCCAATGCAATTCCAATCTAAGTACAACTTAAACCTGAGTACCAACTCACTCCCCCTCAATCACAGCAGTGATACATAAACTAATTTGACTCAATAATTGATGAAGACACTCTTCAAAAACAAACACTTGATTAAGCTTCACAGCTTTTTAATCAAGCAACACAATCACTCTTGCTTCACAGCTTTGAGTGATGCACACAACTAACTTGACTCTGCTTCACAGCTTTAGTCAAGGAACATTCAAACACTCTTGCTTCAAAGCTTTGAGTGCTACACAGCCCTTACAATAGGAAACCTATTCCAAGTCACTTATCACAATGATAATTGCTTGGAGTACAATAAACAAATCTATACAGATTACAAATGATCTTCTGATCAATAAAAGCCTCCATGAAAAACAGCAGCTCTGTTGAATATATAGCAGCTGCAACTTCAGTTAGGGTTTCCAAAAACCTAGGGTTAATTCCGTTTTTACCTAAAGATCAGGTCACAGGACTTTATTAACCAGGTTAGGGTTGAGCTAGGTTACCCCTCAGAAAACGCAGGATTCTGTTCAGAAAGGACTGAGTTATTTCCTGAAAAAACTCAGACTTATCCAATCCTGCAATCCTGTTAGTTCAGAACAGGATGTCATAACATCTGTTATGACATCTGAGAAAACCTGTCTACTGATTTAGCAAAATGTGATCATTTTGCAAAAATGCTCAGATACACACTTATAAGCATCAGTATTTGAATTACAATATTTTTCTGCAAAGGTACCTAATGAGTTAGTACAAACTGAACTAGAATGTTATGACATCAGTCATGACATTCACACATACACTTGGGATTTACCAAAAATGCAAGCCAATACCTAAACACCTACAAAATTAATAAATTAATAAAATATAATATTTTTGGGTTTTTGATATTTAAAGAAATAAAAATAAATTTGGTCAATATTAATAAAAACCTAATTGTCTAAGTTAATTTTAATTATTGCAAAATATTAAAGTTATTCCTAATTAAAACTAAATTACTTAAATTAATATTTATTAACAAAAATAAAATACTGAAAATTAATTTAATAAACAAAATATTTTTGGTTTTTAATTTTATGAGGAAAAAAAGTTTTGATTGGTTAATGATTAAATAATAAAAGTAATAACAATAATTAATTAAAAGAAATAATAAAAATGGAGAGAGTTTAGGGTTTGGGCCTATTTTTGGGAGGTTTTGATAGCAATTTCCAAGGCCCATTTGTGTTGGCCTGGCTGACTTTCGTGCATCCCATATGGCACTTTGACTAGGGCATATGGTGGACATCACATCTGGACCACCAGATCTGGCCTGGGGCCATCTGGCGCTTTGAGATTTGAGGGCACATGATAGGCTTCAAGCATTGGTTTGTATTGGATCACCTGGAAAAAAAATATAACAAATATATGGGGAACCTGGGATTGGAACCCAGGTCCTGTTAATCATTGGACAACGCTTCCACCACTCAACCAACGCGCTTTTATTGTTAGTGTATTAGGAATAAAATATAATATGGGAAAAATAAATAATATGCCAGAAATAAAAAAAAAAGCGTGAATCGTTTGAATTGGCCAACCAGGGGGAGACACGTCTTCGTCTTCTTCGTTCAACTCTGGATATTTACCTGTGGATTTATGTCCGCAGCTAAATTCGCATGTGCGTCCTAAAATTGATTCTAGGCCATGAAAACCAACCCCAAGACCATGGTTGTACTCTTCTGCCTCCCCTGGTCACGTTTATATCCATCAATGGCATCAATTTTGCCTGTAAAAGAAATACCCAAAAAGCAATCTACAAAACCCTAAGTTCGGTTACAGGGCTATGGTTCATATAAACGCAATCAAACAATGCCAAAAGTTCAGAAATTGAATGAGCATCATGAAAATACCAAAGATTTGTCAAAAAAATGCAAGAATGTGGAGTTACGATTTTGAACACAGGGCGGTACTTTGAGATACTTACAGCGCGATTGAGAGGGTGTGAGAGCTTGCTTTTGATTGCAGGAGGTTCATTGATTGTCCAGCAAGCGATTGATATGGAGTTTTGCCTTTGAAAACGCCTCCAAGCTCGATTTCAGTTTCCCACTTTTTGGTCAATTTTCAAGTTTGGTTCTTGATGATTCTGCAGCCTCTAGCCCTTGAATTTGTGTGCTATGGCTTGTATATGTATGCTGCAATGTATTAGGTCAACTTTTGGGTCTTGAATCTTTGCACATTGATGTTTTGAGATTTAATTTGATTCACCATTGCTAACTTTCCAATTTTGCCAAAAATCCAACCTTTTTGCACATGGAATGTATGATACGAATTTGATTCACTTGATGATGATGATTCAATCCTGAAATAGCCAAAAAGAGATCAAATAATCAATGTTTGGATTTTATTTGATTTAAATTCATTTAAAATGAAATAATTCATTAAAAAATAAAATAAAATAATAAAATTGATAAATGGTCACAAGGCTGAGGCTAGGACACGTGTGTAGTGTGACAAGATCAAATCAAGTGGAAAAGAATGGGCCCATTTGACAAAATTTGAAGTTTTGGGGATAGTTGACTTTTGGCAATTTTGCAAAAATACCCAACTTCATTAATGCATAACTCTTTAAATTTTGAACTTTTGGAAGTGTTATTGGACTTTTTAGAAATCTTGAGATGTACTCTAACCAACCCTTTTGGTTTCATCTCATTTTTATATTTCATTCTCAAGTTATAAGCTTTGGAAGAAAAGGTGTTTTTGTTGACTTTCAAAAATGACCTATAATATCCAAATTTTTAACTTTTTGTGAGTGAATTTCTTGATCTTGGGGTATGAGGATGGATTGTAGGAAATTTCAGCCTCTTCAAAATGAGATTTGGATGGGTCATTTCTCATGAAGTATGAGAAAGTTATGCTTGGTCAAAGTTGAGTTGACTTTTCCTACAAAACCCTAATTTAGCAACTTTTGAGTCTGGATGAATTTTGAGCAATCCTTGACGAATCATGATCAACCCTTTATCAAATGATGAAATACCTTCAAAATGAGAATGTTGACAAAAAATCTTGAAGGTTGACTGTATTTGGGTTACAGTTGACTTTTGCCCTAACACAATCGATTTTTGGACCTTTTAAGCAATTGACTGAGCAAACTTCCTCTGCAAGGCTTGAAATTTGACATGGATGATCTTGAGGACATATTAGGACATTGGGGATCACTTGAGGTCATTTGGATGCAAGGATCTTGATGCAAGACAAAAACCTAATTTGAGGTTGATTGCCTTAGGAGATAGTTTGACTGTCCAACTCTTGAGCAATCTTGAGCCACTTGGAGATTTTTCTTGCAATGTTTTGAGGAATATGAGAGGGAAATTTTTTTGGTACAACAGGCTCATTCATATAATCAGGCCTAGGGCAGAGTACGAAGAGGACGTGAATATGTTCTTTGGATGTCTCGATGAGTTCAAGATTTTTGACGTGAAGTATATGAATGATGATTTGGTGCAGTTGCACGCTACCTTCTGTCACATGGATGATCAAGAAGAACACCATTATGGGTCTTGTCAGATTTGCTGCAGAGATTCTCGAGGTTATTCCATAGAGAGAAAGGGTGTTCAGTTGTTATTGGACAATGGTGCTATCAAAGTTTCAGGAAATAGAGATGATTACCGGAGGATTAACGTGATTGAAGATTGCTCGGCCGAGACTGTGTCAGATGATGAATATGCTTCCGCATATGAATTCTTTTCCTCAGAAGAAGATATGTTCTCCAGCGATGATTCTGTAATGTCTAAGTATTCTGAAGAAGGAGTGAACGTTATTGTGCCTTGTTTTGGTGTTCTTGCCTCTATACAGATTGAGTATCATAGCAAGCCAATTGTTGCTCCAGTGTTGATTTGCTTGTCGGTTCTTATTCCTTACGTATCAGACAAAGTCGTGCCATATAAATACAAATCTACAGTCCTAGAGGATAGTGTAGAAGTTCCCATCCAACCTTTGTTTTATGTCAAGAATATTGCTGAAGCCAGCCGAGTAACCCGCAGTGGCCGTGTTTTCGCACCTGTCATTCGAGGGAATGTTAATTCTGATAAAAAGGTTGTTGAAAGTACTAAACTTGAAAAAGCAGTGGGGGAATCTAGTGGTACTACTCTGGAAAAATATGTGGATAATAAATTGAAGATTATAAAGATGAGCGACTAAAGGATCATAGATCAATTGTTGCATACACCATCAAAGATATCCATTTTAGCCTTGCTAATGAACTCTTCTGCCCACAGGGAATCTTTGATGAGAGTATTGGATCAAGCTTTCATAGAAAGAGATATGCCTTTGAACCAATTCAGTAGTGTCGTAGGGAATATTACATCCTGTAATAACCTGAGTTTCTGTGACAATGAATTTCCCGATGAAGGAAGGAATCATAATCTGGCTCTCCATATCTCCATGAATTGTAAGAAAGATTCATTTTCCAATGTACTGATTGACAATGGGTCCGCTTTAAATGGCATACCAAGGAGCATGCTCATGAAGTTAAAATACCAAGGAACTCCCATGCGCCTGAGCGGCATAATTGTGAAAGCTTTTGATGGATCGAGGAAGTCTATCACCGGGGAAGTAGATTTTCCTATTCACATAGGCCCACACTTATTTCAAATTACTTTCTAGGTTATAGATATCGTGCCCACTTACAATTGTTTACTGGGACGACCGTGGATCCACGAGGCAAGGGCTGTTACTTCAACTTTGCACCAGAAGCTAAAGTTTGTTCGTGAAGGAAAGGTGGTTATCATAAATGGAGAGAAAGCTTCGTTAACATCTCATTTATCCTCTATCATTGTCGTGGAAGCGGATGAAGCTTCTGTTGGAACTTAGTTCCAAGCTTTATCCATTGATAATATAAGGGAAAATGAGAATTTTATAGCTTCGTTTAAAGATGCTCAGCAGATAGTTCATAATGGCCCTAGTAAAATATGGGGGCAGATTATTGATCCACCTGTGAATAAGAATAGAGATTGTTTGGGATTCTCTACGAAGAAAAACAAAGGTTAGAATATGAAGCTGAAGCCTGCTTTGGGCAAATATCAAAATATCTTTCACAACAGAGGTTACCTTCATCCAATTGTTTTGAGGATTAATGATATTGTGGAAGGTGAAGTGGAGCAAGAGATGTCGAAATACGTGATGAATGGAGTTAGAGTCCAAAATTGGATCACTGTTGATGTTCTCTCTTGCATTCATATTTCAAAGTAATTTGTTTTTGTAAATCTTTTCAAAAATATTTCATTCTGCCCAAGGTGAAAGTATTGATATTGTATGGGCATATCTGTTGTTTTGATCTTTAAAATCATTAATAAAAGTTATTTTTGATTCCTAAATTGTGTCTTTTTCTCTTCTTTTCCTTGGAAAATGGTTGTAATACGATGAGAGAATTGACTGTTATACTGGTTTTGCATTTTTATTCGCAAATGTTACGGTAAGCAAGAGTCGCCATCGACTTTTCTTCTATCCAACAAAGGAAAGGGTGTTGAGAATAATAAAAGAAGGTGTTAGCACCCTTTCCATCCGTAGTTATCTACGGGCTCTTAGATGCTTAACTTATTTTGAAATACCTTATTCTTTGTGTGTTTTTGAAAAGTATTTTTGAAAGCACCTTAGTGCGGCGAACTTTGTGATGTTTCTCGGAATGGTAGAGAAAGTATACAAAGTGTTTGAAAATGTTTTTGAAAGAAGTTTTATATAAGTGTAAGAATTGTTTGATCAAGCATCTAATAGCTATCTACTTTACTCGAAAGGTTGTTCTTTTCCTCTTTTCTTTTAGACAGTGCTATCTTACTATTAGTGAGTAGGTATCCCTAGTCGTTGGATGTTTGAGGGACATTCGAATGGACGTTTATACAGTCACAAAGTCAAATGGGCAAGAAACTTTAGTAACTACCCTAGGGTTTTTAAGATCATACCGAGGCAACATCGAGAGGATCATCGAGGGACTAATGATCTTTAAACTGGAGGATAGCCAATAAAATCTCTCATGTTTCGAGAGATGTGACTGTATTTTCCGAAGGCACTCAAAGTGGGATACCCTAGAGGTGTATATGTGAGAGTGTGTTGTATTTAGTTATTTTTGTCTTGTGTTAGGTTTGCTAGCGTTTGATTATTACTCTTGCCATATAATCCTAATTAACATACATCTAAACAGTTAATAGTTTGCAGGAATTTAAAGTGCGGAAACATAAAACCTAACTATTACAAAGCTTCGGGGAGGGGATTATTTACAAGTCCATAACTTTGGGAGAATAAAGCAGTAAAGTAAAAAATCCTAGTTATTGTCTATTACATCCCAGTAGGCGGTTACAATAATATGAAAATGTGTGAAAGCAAATAAATGTGTGTGTAATGGAAATGACGTCTAAACCCTAAAAATTAATAAGTTAAAAGAAAATCTTTTTGTGTTATTTTGTTTTATTTGGAAAATGTTAAAATTAGACTAGTTAATTGAAAGAAAAGAAAAGTTATTAATTGAAAATAATTCTAAACAAATTTATTTTTTTTTGAATTGTGATTATGCAAAGAAGGTGAATTAACCTAAATCTATTTAATTTTAAATTAAAGATAATGCTTAAATAATTATTAATTAATTTACAAAAATTAATTTAATAAAAAAACCTAAAACTATATTTTTTATGATTTTTTTCTATTTTTCTATTGTTATTAAAAAAATGATTAAAATAAATAAATAATTAAAACAAATAAATAAAAGAAATATGAAATGGGATTGATAGCAAAAGAGATAGAGGGGGTATAGTTTGCAAAATGCAGGCCCAGATCAAGAAGAGGCCCTAGTTGCCTTTCGATCCAATGAGGGAGGTTGTCGAAAGTGCATGATGGATTGCATGTTGAGGACACTGGATCTGGATTAGCCAGCATCTAGAAGTAGGGGAACGATGGTGTACGGTGCACTCCTTCGATCTGGGAACACTGGATTTGCAAGAAACTTATTAGAAAAACAAAATTCCAGGCCTGGGTTCGAATCTGGTCTTAGATTCGACAGATCGTGGCTATATTATCCAGTTCGAGCCACAATCTAGATTGTGCCCTAAACCTGGTAAATCCCTAATTCTCCATGTAATCTCTCCTGTATTATGTAAGAACAAATCAAAATAACGATATAGACAAGAATATACGTGTTGAATTCGTTTAAGCTGTATGTATTAAGAGATTCGATAGGGAGAGTTTTACCAAAGTGAAGCGATTTGATTGGCTAGCTTCAGGGCACTTCAGGTGTGTATATGGATTGAAATAAACTCCTGGGAGTCTCAAGAATGTGAATGCAGCACTGGTTTGGATGGAGGAAGGATTTTGGTAGTTTCACAACTTTGATGATTTTTTTCGTGGAGCTTTTATAGGCAATGTGTGCGTGTCCTCTACTTCTGATTTGGTCTTGTATTTATATAGGGGTGTAGTGGTGAACAAATATGGCATGAATCAGCCATTAACCATGGCTTTGAAAGCAAAATCAAAAGATTTGAAAAGTTGCCATTTTGATAATTTCCTTGCAATTCTTGAAACATAATGAACCTAGACATGTTATGGTTGGTGTCTTGCTCGAATTTGGGCCTCAAGCTAATCAGTCCAAGCCCAATAAGCTTCATCCCATTAGGTTTTCGTTTCTACTTGTAGCTCCATTTCACATAAATTGGTTTTTTTGTTGGTTCTTTCGACAAGCTCCCAAGTTTTGTTCTTCTCGATGGCTCTAAGTTCTTCTTTCATGGCTTCACACCAATTCGAATTGCTCAAGGCTTCACCATCATGGTTTCTTCAATTAAGTCACCATCTACATCGATTGCTTGATTTGGAAACCTCTCATATCCAATCATCCTAGTCAAACTCAGTTCTCGTTCTTGTGGATCTTCTTTCCTTTTGCACATATGGTTCTTTGATTCGACCAGTCGAAGTATCACCTTGTTCATTTTGACTTGTTGAAGCTTCATTTTGTTCACCTTCTCCAAACAAAGTTGTGACTGTGTCTAATTCTTTCTGAACTGAACTTCAAGTCCAATCCCACCTTTTTCTTTCGTCTTCAAGCACATCTCTACTGATCACTAGTTTATCTTCAGTCGGTGAATACAACTTGTATGCACCAGTCGAAGGATAACCTATGAGCACCATGACTTCACTTCCATCATCCACGTTCTTTCTCAATTGTTCGGGTACATGCCCGAAACACATTAATCCAAACACTTTAAGATGACTTACACTTGGCTTCGACCATGTCCAAGCCTCATGTAGTTTCTTTTTGACCATCTTCTTCTTTGGACAAGTATCCTGCTTGTCGAAGCTGCTTCAGCCCAAAATCTCTTAGGCATATTCTTAGCTCTCAACATACATCTCGTCATGTTCAGTACACTTATTTTCTTTCTTTCAGTTATGCCATTATGCTGAGGCGTATAGGGTGCCATAGAAATCACCTGAAGCCTTTGCAAACCAAAATTCTTTGTGAGAAATGAAAACCCTAGTTGGAAATCCATTGCTTAGGAGGAGAATTTGTCTGGTCAATTCTTGGTCAACCTTGAGTAATTGAGGACACTAATGAGCATATCTTGCATAGAATGGGAGGGTAAATTTTGGGGTACAATAGCTTCCCCTGTTCAATCTTCTTAAACCTGAGGATTTAGATTGGCTTGTCTGCCTTTCGTGATCTAAAGGTGGAAGATGATTGAACACTAGAGTGTCCAGAAATTTGCACTCGCATATACATGAAGTAACGATGTTGGTTGACGGTATCGGGAATGGGCTTATAGATTCCATTTGGAGAAGATGACGGAGAGCCGTCGGAGATGGGCTTATAGATGCCATCCAAAATAAATATTGACTTTAAACTGGAAGAAGTATCAGAATGAATCTTTAGTCGATCTATTCTGAGCCATAAGAAGTCTCTTTATGAGGAATCATGTTCTTGTTGTTGGTTGAGGACTCTGTTGGGTGTAACGCGGTGGGAGAACTGACTTGGTGTTTTACATTTGATCGCAATTATGCGGATAGCAAGAGTTTCCACCGACTTTTCTTTTATCCAATAAGGAAAGGATAAAAAGAATAGGAAAGACCTTTAGAGATGTTTTGAGTTCGGGGGGTAGATTATGAAAAGGGAAGGTATTGGCACCCTTTTCATCCGTAGTTATATACGGGCTCTAGTTTCTTGCTAGATCACTTGCTTTTGTTTGAATGTGTTTGTGGTGTGGGTTTTGAAAGTATTTTGAAAATGTCTTTGTAATGGTTCTCGTTTCTATAAGAACGCGTACAAAGTGTTGTTTCGAAAATAGTTTAAAGAGGTGTTTATGGAATGTGTTTTTGAAAGTGATTTTGAAAAGTTGTCTTCTTTGTAATGGTTCTCGTTTCTATAAGAACGCGTACAAAGTGTTTGTCTTTTGAAAATGTTTCAATATGCGAGTGTTGGTGTATAAAGTGTTTTTGTTGTGAGCAAGCGAGCAACTAGGAGAAAATCTACCTACTCAAAGGGTCTTTAATTTTCTTTTCCTCCTCCTTTCGGTGTTGCTATCTTACCATTGATTTGGTAAGAAGCCTCATCGTTGAATGTGAAGGGACGGACACAGGGCGTTTGTATAGTCATAGAAGGCAACTTATGGGACGTTTTAGCAATGTCGTTTAGGGACGAGATCGTTTACCGAAGGAAACATTGAGGGTCATCGAGGGACTACGATCTTTTATTGAGGGTTTTTGCTAAAACGCTCATATTCGAGGGACATGACTATTTTCCGAAAGGCAACAAAATGGGATTACCCTAAGGGTGCTAGTGTGCAACTGTGTTTGATTTACCTGCATTTAGTCTTGATTAGGGTTATCTATTTATTGATTTCATGTCTTGCCATACACACCCTAATTACTAGTATTTATACTTGAAAACAATAAATTGCGGAAATGTAAAGGTCCTACGCTATTACATCATTTTAGGGATGGGGGTACAAATTTACAAGCGGGGGGTTGCAAGAATTTAAATCCTATTTAACTATTACATCCATATTGAAATGTACAATATAAGAAGAAAAAGGACTTGTTTTGAAAGTGTTTTTTTTGTCTTAATGAATTAAAAAAAGAAATTAATTAATTAATAAAAAGGAAATATTTTTATGTCTTTTTTTATATTAATAAAAAGAGTATTGATATTGAAAATTAAAAAAGGGGAAAATAATGAGAGATAAAATCATCGTGCTGCTGCAAGCAAAACAAAAATGATCAGAAGTTCTGATTCCAGGTGCGTTGTGACTCAGAAAGAAATGTCAATGGGCATTAGAAGTTCTGGATTAATACATTCTGAAGTCCTGCAAGAAACGTTAAAGGGAAAGAAAACAAAGGTTCTAGGTGGTGTTTAGACAGTGAGCAAAATGTCAGAAGTTCTGTGTCATGTTAAATAGTGGGTGAAAAGTCAGAAGTTCTGTGTTGTGTTAGTAGTGAGTAAAAAGTCAGAAGTTCTGTTACCGTGTCATAATAGTGCAAAAAACCTAGAAATTCTGGTGTGTTAAAATAGTGATAAGAACTCAGAAGTTTTGTGTTGTTCTAAACAATGAGTGAAAATCTGAAGTTCTGTGTTGTGTTAAATAGTGCGTGAAAATCAGAAGTTCTATGTTGAAACAATAAGAGATCCTAGAAGTTTTCGTGTTAAAATAGTGAGGAACTCAGAAGTTATGTGTTACATTTCAACTCTTTCCTCATATTAATCATCATATCAATGATTTACTCAGTTCTTAACAGCAAATCAAAAGGATAAAAGCACAGCAATTTAAGAAGTTCTAATTCTAATTCTGAGCCTAGCTTTATTCAAGAAGTTTTGGTCCATAGTTTTTTCTACTTATGCAACAATATGTACAACATCAATACTATAATATTTACATACTTAATGATGTTCTGAATGAAAATATGCAAAGTCAGAAAGACTTACCTTGAATCTGGAGCGTGTGCTTTGAATTTGAGCTGCTGCCTTCAAATGTTCTGGAGTTAGCGAGAGCAACGAAACATTGGTTATGTTCTTTGATTCAAAGGGAAGAGCAAAGGTTTTGTTTAGGATTTGCAAAGGTTTTTACTGTTTCCTTTTCTCTCTTTGATAATTCTCTCTCTCTCTCTCTCTCTCCAAAAGCCAGCCCCTTGAAAGTGTGATGGAGCAACTTATTTATAGGTGAATTTGTTGTGGTCTGGGGGGGAAAAACAAATGAGATTTAAACCTTTTTGGCATACTGTTCCATTTCTTTTTAATCACAACTTTTGTATACTAATTTTGTGCAAATATGGAGTTTGATAAAGTGCAGGCGTGGACTGGATCAACAGCTAGTTGCAGGACTGTGCTGTCGCAGGGCAGCAGGCTGCTTAAACGAGGTTTTAGGATTTGGTGATGTTCTGATCGCAGAAGACCAGAAATGTAACCTCCATATGCTGAAGAGTCATGTTCTGACCGAAGAACATGGCTTCCATATGTTCTGATTGAAGCATCATGTTCTGAACCGTGTTTGCAAATTCTGGTTTAACTTGCGTGGACGCTGGCCCAGAAGTTCTGAAGTATCATCTTCTCCTATCACTTAGAAAGTTTTCCAAATGTTTAGAAATTTGATTGTTTTCAAAGTAATTTTTGACTTCGGATTTTGATGAACCAATTTCATGTGTTGATGAAATATAATTGTTGAAACTTGATTTTTGATCTAAAGGTCAAAGTTTGACTTTTCAGGGTGCTTTTGACCATTTTGCCCTTGTGAATGATTTTCTTGGAAAATTGTAATTCAAGACTTGAGACTTAATAGAAGCAAACCCGAGGGTCTCGGATAATCCTTTGAGAAATGAGAGGGCAAGTTTTGGGGTACAAAAGCTGCCCCTGTTCAATCTTCTTAAACTTGAAAAGTGAGATCGGCATGTTTGTCGTTTGTAGCTTGAAAGTAGAAGATGATTGAACACTAGAGTACCCAGAAATTTGCACTCGGTAGTGTGTTGGCTAATTGTGTAGGGAATGGGCTTAAAGATGCCATTTGGATAAATGATGGAGAGTTGTCGGAGATGGGCTTATAGATTCCATCCAAAGGTGATTGTTGACATAAATTAGACTAAGTCTAAGTTTGACTGTATCTTGAAGAAGTATCAGGATAAATCTTTGGTTGATTTAAATCTGAAGGATAAGTTGGAACAGACTCGTGTTAAGCCGTGTCTGGTAATGTATTAGAAGGAATCTGTGTAAGATTGCTTTAAGATGAGCCTGTGTAGGGCTGCTTTAGGATATATATATATATATATGAGATGGAAGCCCGGGTAAGGCTGCTTCAGGATGAATCCATGTGAAATTGCATCTGGAAATAAGAAGGACCCTGGGTAGGGTTGCTTCATGATGAGTCTGGGTAAAACTGCATCTGGAAATAAGAAGGAACTTGGGTAGGATTGCTTCATGATGAGTTAGTGTAAAACTGCATCTGGAAATGAGAAGGAACCTAGGTAGGGTTGCTTCTTGATGAGTCCGGATAAAACTGCATCTGGAAATGAGAAGGAACCTGGGTAGGGTTACTTCATGATGAGTCCATGTAAAACTGCATCTGGAAATGTCTGAGAAGGAACCTGGGTAGGGTTACTTCATGATGAGTCCGTGTAAAACTTCATCTAGAAATGTAGAGAAGGAACCTGAGTAGGGTCTGCTTCACGATGAGTCCGTGTGAAACTGCATATGAGTAGGGTCTGCTTCACGATGAGTCCGTGTGAAACTGCATCTGGAAAAGTCTGAGAAGGAACATGGGTAGGGTTACTTCATGATGAGTCCGTTTAAAACTTCATCTGGAAATGAGAAGGAACCTGGGTAGGGTTACTTCATGATGAGTCCATGTAAAACTTCATCTAGAAATGTAGAGAAGGAACCTGAGTAGGGTCTGCTTCACGATGAGCCCGTGTGAAACTGCATCTGGAAATGAGAAGGAACCTAGGTAGGGTTGCTTCATGATGAGTCCATGTCAAACTGCATCTGGAAATGTATGAGAAGGAACCTGGGTAGGGTTGCTTCAACTGGTCATATAGATAGTTATCCTGGCTTGTTTCAGGTATTGATCTTTGACCTTTAGAAATAAAGATAGTTTTCCTGGCTTGTTATAGGTATTAATCTTCAATTTGCTCATGTAGATAGCTTTCCTGGCTTGTTACATGTATTAATCTACAATCGATCGTCCACAGATAATTGTCCTGTCTTGTTATAGGTATTAATCTAGAACTGTTGAAAATTGATAGTTATATGTTGTTTGATCTTTCCTGAAAAGTTAAATAGTTAGTTGTATGCAATGTCATGATGTATGAAATGCGTGGCATAATGATGTTCTCAAAATAAATGAGATTATGTTCTATGCATTTATCATGTATGTAAATATGATGCATGAAATGTTGTCGGAATGTAATTTTGTCTTGGAAAATAAATCCTTGACAAGTGTTGGGGAGTTATTAAATCCCGGACTGCTGTCGAAGAGTAGGTGCGTCTTCAAATTTTGCTTAGAATGCTTCCACAGAGGATTCATGTTTTGTTGTTTGAGGAGAATTCCGTTGGGGAATGTCGAAAACTCTGTAGAGAGTGTTGATTCCTATTTGGCGAAAAGAGTTTAGGAGTCTCGGTTGTCTGTTACTCTACTAGGGAGTCATCTCTTGATGGACGAAGTTGAACTGATATTTGGTCGGGTCCAGGCTTCACAGTAACTTGCTGGGGATTGTAGAGTAATCTACTGGGGAAGAGGAGTTGTGGTCCTTTGATTTAGTTGGATAGGAAAACTCAAGCTGGGGAATTTGTAGTTTGTTGGGGAAATAAACCTTGTTTCCAATCTTTCGGAGAGGTGTTTTCTTTTGGCAGAAATCCTCGAGGATTCTTCTTGAGACCAACTCAGCTGGGAAGGTTTTCCAGAGATTAAAACTCTAGCTAGGAGTCATCCTATGAGAAGGGTCTTGGGGAGATTTGTCATTTCCCCTAGTAGCGAGTGTTTATGACACTGCCAGGAATTAATTGACTGTACGTAACCCTTTGTTGGGATTTGCATTCAATGCCCCAAGTGTTGGAGACCTGCCACTGGTGTATTCAGCATTTCTTGAGAAATTTCTTTGGATCTTGACTAGACTTCCCCAGGTGTGCTGGATAGTGACATGTCATGCCCCCTTGTTTATAGGAGATTTTTCATTGGAAGTGTCTTCCCATTCGAGGTGATTTTGTTCACTGAGAGAGCTTTCGTTCATCAGATATTCGTTGTGTGAATTTCTCCGCTGTCAAACAAATAGCCATATGCAAACAGCGATATTCAAATACTGCAAAGTTTATGCTTGTCTAGAAATTTTGAAAATGCGTTTTAGTAAATAAAATTTTTTGTAAGAAAATTCAAACTCAGGATTTAGAGTAAAGCCTTACAGGAGTCAGGACACCTTTTGTAACAGTATGCTTTCGGACTAACCCATGCTTCAATTAGGACTTTGAAAGGTTGTATCATGGTCTGGTTCACGATTTTAAGAAACAAAGGATAAAGCTCAAAGTTTATTCGTACCCGCCCGTTCTTCGTGATGTTCTTCATTCTTAAACTCAGTTAATTGTGCGTTTGAACTCCAATTGAGTCTGGAATGACATTTTGGTGATGGTTCAGACAAGTTTAGTTTATTGGAAGGCAGTCATTTCTTGCAACATTTTTCATGTTGTTGAGGATTTGTAGTGACCTCTTTTGATTTAATATCCTTGGTTTTTGCTTGACTGTTCTTGTTTTGAGATTACAGTCAGCGGGATGCCCTAGTGTTCTCAAGTCTCCTTTGTAGGTTTTGACTTAGTGGGCTTTTTTTTTCTTGAGAGATAATGACTTCCTATTCGGTAGGGAACCATCACTGTCCTTTGATTTCAGATGAATGATTTTGATGTCATTCATTGTGTTACAAAGTGAAAGTCTACGACTGAATGTGCATTTGAATTAACTGAGAGACTACCCTGCCCCTAGGTTTTGATTAAAAGGTTTTAATTTGTGTAAAAAAGAAAAATTCTACTTCTTTGGCTCGAAGGGGTTGACTAGGGATTATCTTCCTTATAACTCCAGTGTTTAGGATTTGAAAGAAACGCCTGTACATTGTCACCAAAGTCTGTCCAAAAGCATACTGTATGAGATTATGGCATTTGTTTTAGTCATCCTCCCTCTAAAGGCTTGTAACTTTTAGCAAGAGTTAAATGTCATAAAGAAAGTAGAAAGCATAGTTTAAATCTAGTGAAAACGAATGGATGAATTCAAGACAAACATATGCAATGCATTAATGAAACAAAGTTTGACATTAATAGATAATTGTTTGAATACCAAAGGAGATTACAATTGAAAATTCAAATAAACAGAAAATTTCCTTGCCCAGATTGCCGCTTCAAGTGGATGCCCTTGAGGGGTGATAGAAGAGTTCCAGTTGATCGTCTTGTGTAAATTCCAAAACTCCTTCGTCAATTAAGTCTTAAATCCTGATCTTCAGAGCCTAACAATTGTTCGTATCATGCCCAGGACCATCAGAATGTTATGCAAACCTCTGATTGGGATGGTAACTAGGAGCAGTAGTGTTAGGATTCTGGGGAGGAGCCTTTAATGTAATTAACTCCGCCTTCAACAAGTGTTGTAGCACCTGAGCTAGCGACATGCCAATCCTGGTAAATTGACTCTTAGGTGCAGCCTCCTTGTGCTGATTCCCTTGTTGTTGTTGGTGAGGTTATTGTTGGGACTGTGACGTGGAAGCAATTTGGAAAGGTCTACTCTTCATCGGAGGCTGATCAATGACTCGATCTCCAATTCTGGTTGTTTGCCCCATTTGGTTGCATCTGTCTTGATGAATCTTGTTGATAAGGGCTCTCAGCTCTTCTTGTCCTTGAGCCAGGTTTTGGATAAGAGCCATCTGGCCCACCAGTTGTCCCATCATCTGGACTTTCATTGTTGCCATTTCAGTTTGTAGCCGCTCCAACTGATCATCTCTGTCGTCCCCAGGATTTCCTGTGATCATTCCCCTGGTGAGGAGCGCCTTCACATCTTCTTGTCCCTTGGATAGGTTCAAGAACATCTCTTGAAGTTGAGCATTCTGAATCTAGATGTTCTTGATGGTCTTCTCTAGGGCCATCTCTACTGAAATAAACAGTAGGAAGATAAGGAAACCTGTGTGGGAGAAACCTGTCATGATATGATGCATGATATGTGGATGCATGTTTTCAAGGATCTCGCGGGGTAAACACAAGAAAATGTTGGAAGTTGAACTTTGATCAACAACTTTGATTGGAGAACTTTGTATCGGTGGATGTCCTTCCACCAGAAATAAGCTCACCATGTCGATTGCGTCATAGCCTTTGACTCAAGTTTGTTGTACTTGATTTTTGACGGCATTTTGGTTAATGGAAAATAAATCCTCTTGTACCTTGATAGAAGTCTGGTTCAACGTGACCCTACATCATAGGCCCTTGAGATCCTTGAAACAGTTATTGAAAATGCTATGGTATGATGTCATAATGTTATGTACAAGTATGCAAAGTAAGCAAGTTTATATACAAATAATCATATACATACAAAGCAGACAAGTCCTTAGGTTTAGGCTTGCATGGAGTTTGTAGGTAAATATCCTCTTGAAGTTTAGTTGGCTCAATCTGTCCTAGTAATAGTAATTGGGTTCTAAAGGATCTCAATATCACTGATTTGTCTTCTCGGGCATTGTTTCAGTGCAAGCCTCTTTCACGGCGACCGAAATATTTCGAAAATGAAACCTCAATGAGTGTAGTATCGAGTATCTACCAACTTCGGACTGCACCAAAGCTGGTCATCTCACTATGTCCTAATGGCTAAGTTGGTCAAGTAAAGGTTCTAAAAGCCAGTTAGTGCTTCATGACATCACTCAGCAGCCTCATATTTTCCTTGACTACTCAAGTGCTACCGGTACCCACAAATATGTCACACTAACGTAGCTATTTCTTAGACCATGTCTTTATACCCCGCACAGTTTCCATAATGTATTGCTACTTACCTATAAGGTATCCCAAATCCGGGTAGAGGATTTAAGCCAAAACAAAGAACCAAAATGTAAAGCATACAAGTCAAACAAAAGAAAGTAAGTAAAGGTGATCTAGCCCTAAGGTAACCCCACTTTTAAGTTTGTCCCCAGCAGAGTCGCCAGTTCTGTAACGCGGTGAGAGAATTGACTTGGTGTTTTTCATTTGATCGCAATTTTGCGGATAGCAAGAGTTGCCACTAACTTTTCTTTTATCCAATAAGGAAAGGCTGAAAAGAATAGGAAAGACCTTTAGATATGTTTTCTGAGTTCAGGGGGTAGATTATGAAAAGGGAAGGTATTATCACCCTTTTCATCCGTAGTTATCTACGGGCTTTTAGTTGCTTTCTAGATCACTTGCTTTTGTTTGAATGTGCTTGTGGTGTGGGTTTTGAAAGTATTTTGAAAATTTCTTTGTAATGGTTCTCGTTTCTATAAGAACGCGTACAAAGTGTTGTTTCAAAAATAGTTCAAAGAGGTGTTTGTGGAATGTGTTTTTGAAAGTGATTTTTAAAAGGTGTCTTCTTTGTAATGGTTCTCGTTTCTATAAGAACGTGTACAAAGTGATTTTATTTTGAAAATGTTTCAATATGAGAGTGTTGGTGTATAAAGTGTTTTTTTTGTGAGCAAGCGAGAAACTAGGAGCAAATCTACCTACTCAAAGGGTATTTAATTTTCTTTTCCTCCTCCATTAGGCGTTGCTATCTTACCATTGATTTGGTAAGAAGCCTCACCGTTGGATGTGAAGGGACGGGCGTGGTACGTTTGTATAGTCATAGAAGGAAACCTATGGGACATTTTAGCAATGTCGTTTAGGTATGAGATCGTTTACCGAAGGCAACATTGAGGGTCATCGAGGGACTACGATCTTTTATCAAGGGTTTTTGCTAAAACGCCCATATTCGAGGGACATGACTATTTTCCGAAAGGCAACAAAATGGGATTACCCTAAGGGTGCTAGTGTGCAAGTGTGTTTGATTTACCTGCATTTAGTCTTGACAAGGGTTATCTATTTGTTGATTTTATGTCTTGCCATACACACCCTAATTACTAGCATTTATACTTGAAAACAATAAATTGCGGAAATGTAAAGGTCCTATGCTATTACATCATTTTAGTAATGGGGGTACAAATTTACAAGCGGGGGTTGCAAGAATTTAAATCCTATTTAACTATTACATCCATATTGAAATGTACAATATAAGAAGAAAAAGGACTTGTTTTGAAAGTGGTTTTTTTTGTCTTAATGAATTAAAAAAAGAAAATAATTAATTAATAAAAAAGAAATATTTTTATGTCTTTTTTATATTAATAAAAAGAGTATTAATATTAAAAATGATAAAAGGGGAAAATAATGAGATAAAATCAGCGTGCTGCTGCAAGAAAAACAAAAAGGATCAGAAGTTCTGATTCCAGGCGCGCTGTGACTCAGAAAGAAACGTCAGTGGGCATTAGAAGTTCTGGATTAATACACTCCGAGGTCCTGCAAGAAAAGTTAAAGGGAAAGAAAACAGAGGTTCTGGGTGGTGTTTAGACAGTGAGAAAAATGTCATAAGTTTTGTGTCTTGATGAAATATAATTGTTGAAACTTGATTTTTTATCTAAAGGTCAAAGTTTGACTTTTCAGGGTGGTTTTGACCATTTTTCACTTGTGAATGATTTTCTTGGAAAATTGTAATTCAAGACTTGAGACTTGATAGAAGCAAACCCGAGGGTCCAGGATAATCCTTTGAGAAACGAGAGGGAAAATTTTGGGGTACAACACTGGGGAATGTTTATTTCTATTTGGGGAATAAAGTCTAGGAGCTTTAGTTGTCCATTACTCTACTGGGGAGTAATCTCTTGACTGAGGAGATGAAATTTAGTTGTTTTCTGGTAAAAATCCAGGCTTCACCATAACTTCCTGAGAATAATAAAGTTTATTGTCATCTGGTCGTATTTCAGGCTTCACAGCGACTTACTGGGGAAAATGAAATTGACCGTTATTTGGTCGGTCTCCAGGCTTTGCAGTAACTTTCTTGAAAGGATAGAAGTTAATTACTATCTGGTCGGATTCCAGGCTTCACAAAAACTTAGATGAAGTGAACTACTATCTGGTCGGATTCCAGGCTTCGTTGTAAATTGAAATTAAACTGTCCTTTGGTCGGATCCAGGCTTTGCAGTAATTGAAGGGGTTGAAATATTTATCTGGTCGGGTCCAGGCTTCAGTGATTTGAAGAAATTAAGTTGTTATCTGGTCAGGTCCAGGCTTCAGCTTAAACTTGAAGTATATTGTCATCTGGTCGGGTCCAGGTTTCATAGTAATTGACAGAATTAAATTGTTATCCGGTCGGATTCTGGGCTTCAACAATGATGTTAACTATTATCTGGTTAGGTCCAAGTTTCACAAAGTTGTAGATTAATCTATCATCCGGTCGGGTCCAGGCTTCATAGTAATTGACAAAATAAACTGCTATCTGGCCGGACTCTAGGCTTTGCAGTAACTTATACTATTATCTGGTCGGGTCCAGGCTTTACAGTGTCTTGAATTGTTATCTCAGATAGTTTCCCCGTCTTGTTTCGGGAATTAATTTGGAACTTGCTTTTGTTGGTTGTTGAGATAGTTGTCCTGTCTGGTTTCAGGAATTAATCTCTAACCTAGTCTTGTAGATAGTCGCCCCGTCTTGTTTCAGGAATTAATCTACAATCAATCGTTCATAAATAGTTGTCTTGTCTGGTTTCAAGAATTAATTTGGAATCTTCTCTTTTTGGTTGTTGAGATAGTTGCCCTGTCTGGTTTCAGGAATTAATCTATAACCTGGTCTTGTAGATAGTCGCCCCATCTTGTTTCGGGAATTGATCTAGAATCAGTCGTTCACAGATAGTTGCCCTGTCTGGTTTCAGGAATTAATCTGGAATCTTCTCTTTCTAGTTGTTGAGATAGTTGCCTTGTCTGATTTCAGGAATTAATCTCTAACCTGGTCTTGTAGATAGTCGCCCCGTCTTGTTTCAGGAATTGATCTACAATCAGTCGTTCACAGATAGTTGCCCTGTCTGGTTTTAGGAATTAATCTGGAATCTTTTCTTTCTGGTTGTTGAGATAGTTGCCCTGTCTGGTTTCAGGAATTAATCTCTAACCTGGTCTTGAGATAGTCGCCCTTTCTTGTTTCGGGAATTGATCTACAATCATACGTTCATAGGTAGTTGCCTTGTTTAGTTTCAGGAATTAATCTGGAATCTTCTCTTTCTGGTTGTTGAGTAGTTGCCTTGTTTGGTTTCAGGAATTAATCTCTAACCTGGTATTGTAGATAGTCGCCCCGTCTTGTTTCGGGAATTGATCTGCAATCAGTCGTTCACAGATAGTTGCCCTGTCTGGTTTCAGTAATTAATCTGGAACTATTTTTGGCTAGTCACATAGATAGTTTCCCCGTCTGGTTTCGGGAATTAATCTGTGGCCTGCTGTATTTGCTGGTAAACCCGTCCTGCTCCGGGAGTTCATACCACTTGGTCGTGTAGATAGTTTCCCCATCTAGTTTTGGGCATTAATCTTTGACCTGCTATGCATAAGTTGATAGTATTCATCTGTCTGCAAATTCAACCTGAAAAGGTAAAGTCAGTTTCATGCGATGTCATGATGTATGAATTGCATGATGCTCTCAAAATGAATGAGAATGTTATATGCATTTCAATTATGCATATGCTATGATGTATTGTAAATGTTGTGTGATTGTAATATGTGAGGTATCAGTTGCTCTTTATAGTGTCGTTGTACTAAGAGAAGATAAATCCCTGGTTCTGCTGGGGTTGAAGAATATGATTCTTCAATATTTGTTGAAGTTGAATTAATGGGAGATGAACTTCCGTGGCTAGAGAAATAAACTCTAATAGGGAAAGAAAACTATGTAAACTACTTGGGGATTTTTATGAAGCCCTGTTGGGGAACCCAAGAAGTTTATGAACCAAGTCAAAGAAATATCCAAGATGTTGGGGAGATGATTGAAGCTTTTGATCTATTAAGAAGGTGCCAGATTGTCTCAAATTGTTAGGTTATATACTGAAGACATGACAATGACTTTGCGGGAGGATGTCTTTGTCTCCATACCTACTGGGGAACGTATCCTTACTGATGACGAACTTTGCGAAGATAGTCCCCTAGGAGTTGTTACTCTGTGGGGATTTTGTAAACGGTTTGAATGTTATCCTAACCCCTAGAGTCTTGAGTAAATGTTTATCAGGGTGATAAGCCTTCTACTTATAGACAAGTGATGAGATGATAGGACATATTTGTGCACTTTAATCTCTAACTTTTTCCTGGACTGTCCTTTCAGATTTTCAGTCCATCAGGATACCCTTTTTTTCCCAAGCCGCCTTTTCATATTTTCGACTTGCCGGGTGTACAGTTTTATTTATACATCCCTAAATTTTGCCCGAACTCCTTTGGTTCTTCGGGATGCCCTTACTTTTTCCCAGGCCAATCAACCTAGCGGGTCTTTTTTCATGTGTAGTACTTTCTGACTATGTCCACGTTCACAGGATGCAGAAAATTGTCACTGTCCATAATAATAAGTGTTGCAGCACTGCCAGAAAATGTTTTCTTGATCACACGTGGCCCTTCCTGTTCAATGCCCCAAGTGATTCAGGTGGAAGTCTGCCTTTGGCTATTCGGCGCTTTTGAGGGATTCCTTGAATCTTGACTCGACTACCCCCAGACCAATTTAGATACCATGTCATGTCTCTTGATTATGAAAGGCCTGTTATTGGAAATGTCTTTCCATCTGAGGTGATTTTGTTCATTGAGAGGATTTTCGTTCATTGAATATTCATCGTGCGAATTTCTTTGTTGTTGAATAATTAGTTATATGCAAACTATGGTATTTGAAGTTTTTGAAAATGCATTTTTTAGTAAAACAAAATTTGCAAGAATGTGATATCAACTCGGGATTTATAGCAATCCTTACATGAGTCAGGATACCTTTTTGTAACAATATGCTTTCGAAGTAGCCCTTACTTCCACTAGGACTTTTAGGGGTTGTAACGTGGCCTGGTTCACAGTTTAAGAAACAAAGGATAAAGGCTCGAAATTTATTTGTACCCAACCTGTTCTTCGTGATGTTCTTCAGTCCTATACTCAGTTAACTATACGTTTAGATCCCAATTGAGTTATGGAATCTTGGCCCTGATATTTCGGTGATGGTTCGGATACTGGAAGTTTATTTGAGAAGGTAGTCATTTTTGTAACCTTTTCTTTTTCTTGAGGATTTATAGCGACCTCTTTTTTTATTTTATTATCCCTACCTTTTGCTTGAACTGTTTCTTTTGTGATTACAGACAGCGGGATGCCCCTGTTTTTTCTTAAGTATCCTTCATAGGTTTTGACTTAGCGGGCTTTTCTTTTGAGAGATAATGACTGCATGTTTTAATGATTATGCAGAACCATCACCATCTTTTGTTTTGGAATGATACCTTTGAAACTACATGTCGTGTACGAGGGGAAAGCTTACAATTGAGTGCACTATTGAATTAACTGAGAAACTACCCTGCCCCAGGTTATGATTAAAGGTTTCAATTTGTGTGAAAAAGAAAACTCCTACTTCTTAGGCTCACAGGGGTTGACTAGGGATTATCTTCCTTATAAATCCGCTATTTAGGATTTAAAACAACGCTTGTACATCGTCGGCAAGTTCTATTCAAAAGCACACTGTATGAGATTGTGGTATTGTTTTCATCATCCTCCCTCTAAAGGCTTACACTTTTAATCGAGAGTTGAATATCAAAAAAAGGAAGTAAAAGCATAGTTTCAGTATAGTGATAACGAATGGATTAATTCAAGACAAACATATACAATGCATTGATGGAATAACAAAGTTTGACATGAAATAAGTGTTCGAACAATCAAAAGAAAATTAAAATTTGAAAATTCTAATGAACAAAAAGCCTCTTTGTCTAAACTTGTCACTTCAGATGGTGTGCCTTTGAGGGATGGAAGAAGAATTCAGTCTGACCATCTTGTGTGAACTCTAGCACCCCTTTGTCGATCAAGTCCTGAATCTTATTTTTCAATTCCCAACATCTATTTGTGTCATGCCCCGGACTATTGGAATGGTATGCATACGTTGCATTAGGATGATAGCTAGGAGCAGAGGTTTCGGGATTCCGAAGAGGATACCTCAACATAATCAACTCCATCTTTAACATGTGTTGCAATATTTGAGCCAAGGACATGCTGATTTTGGTGAATTGCCTTTTGTCCTGCTTATGTTGGTTTCCTTGTCATTTTTGTTGCGCTGGTGCTGGATTAGAGGTTCGCACTACCCCCACAGATTGGTTGAGATTACTCTTATTGCGTCCCTTCTGATTGTACACAGTAATGGACTCCTTCTTTCCATGGTATGGTCTCTTCTGAGTACTTTAAGATGTAGTCCCCTGAATTTCACTGCTCCTGAGTTTATTTTCGGCGTGCTCTCGCATGAACATGTCACCCAATTCCTTATCTGCCAAGAGAGGTTGATCATTGATTAGGCCCTAAATTCTAGTAGTTTTCCCCAGATGGTCGTATCTGTCCTGATGAAGCTTACTGATGAGAATCCGTAACTCTTCTTGTCCCCGAGCTAAATTTTGGATAAGAGCCATCTGACTATTCATCTGGATCCTCATCCTTTCCATCTCAGCTTGCAGTTGTTTCAACTGGTCATCCTTGTTGTCGTCAGGATTTTACTTGGTCAAGTTCCCAGCGAGGAGTGTTTTCAATTCTTCTTGCCCCTTGGATAGATTTAGGAACATTTCCTCGAACTAAGCATCTTGAGCTTGGAAACCTCCGCCATTCTGTTCGAGAGCCATTTTTCTACTGAAATAAACAGCGAGAAAATGAGAAATATGTACTGGAAGACCTGTTATGTAATGACATGCATGCAATGTTTTCAAGGATCTTGCAGGTTAAACACGAGAAAATGTTAGCAAATTAATCTGATTGCAGCTTTGATTGAAGAACTTTGTATCGTTGAATGCCCTTCTACGAGAATCAAGCTCAACATGTCAAGTGGGTCATAGCCACTGACACAGGACATCATGCTTTGACGGTATTTGCTAGAGAAAAATAAATCCCCTTGCCCCTTGCTAGACGTCTGGTTCATGATAACCTGCATCACAGGCCCTTTGAGATCCTTGAAATGGTTAACAAAATGATATGGCATGATGTCATGATGTGTATCCTATGCACCAAGCAAAAGTGTAAGGTGGCGTAAACAAGTAAATCTTGCAAGAAATCTAGGTTATTGGATAATGGATACGAATAGGTCGTGCAAGGAACTCACGTCGTTAGGTAATGAAAACAAACAAGCCCTGCAAGGAGTTCAAGTTGTTATATAATGTAAGAAAATAGGTCACACAAGTAGCCTTAGGTTCAGGCTTGCATGGGGTTTGTAGGTAAGTACCCTCTTGAAGTTTTAGTTGGCTCAACTTGTCCTAGTAATAGTAATCGGGTTCTAAGGAGTCTTAATATCACTGATCTTTCTTTATCAGGCATTGTTTCAGCTCAGGCGATCTTTTCTCGCGGCCGAAATATCCTGAAAGTTCGATATCAATGAGTGTAGTATCGAGTATCAACCAATCTTCAGCTTTATACTGAAGTCGGCTATCTCATTACTTTTCTAATGGCCAAGTTTGTTCAACTAAGGTTCTAAGGTCAGTTAGTGCTTTATGACACCACACAGTGGCCCCGTATTCTCCTCTATTTAACACAAGGGATACCGGTACCAACAAATGTGTCACATTAACGCAGTCATTGCTTCAACCATATCAGTCTACGCCATATAGTCTCCATGATCTATTGCTGCTTACCTAAAAGTGCCCCAGATCCGGGTATAGGATCTTTAAGAATAACCCAAACATAAAACCTGAAATGTCAAGAACACAAGTCAAACAAGAAAAGCATTTTTAAATATGATTTATCTCTAAGGTAACCCCACTTTTAGCATCTCCCCAGCAGAGTCGCCAGTTCTATGATACGGTGGGAGAACTGAATGTTATACTGGTTTTGCGTTTGTATTTGCAAATATTACCGTAAGCAAGAGTCACCACCAACTTTTCTTTTATCCAATAAAGGAAAGGGTGAAAAGAATAGAAAAAAAACCTTTCGAGATTATTTCTGAGTAAGGGGGTAGATTATGGAAAGGGAAGGTGTTAATACCCTTTCCATCCGTAGTTATCTATGGCTCTTAGATGCTTAACTCATTTTAAAATACCTTGTGCTTTGTGTATTTTTGAAAATTATTTTTGAAAGCGCTTCAGTGCGGCGAACTTTGTGATGTTTCTCGGAATGGTAGAGAATGTATACAAAGTGTTTGAAAATGTTTTTGAAAGATGTTTTGTGTAAGTGTAAGAATTGTTTGAGAAAGCATCTAACAGCTATCTACTTTACTCGAAAGGTTGTTGGTTTCCTCTTTTCCTTTAGGCAGTGCTAACTTACTATTAGTGAGTAGGTAGCCATAGTCATTGGATGTTTGAGGGACATCCGAAGGGACGTTTATATAGTCACAAAGGAAACTGGGTAAGAAACTTTAGTAACTACCCTAGGGTTTTTAAGATCATACCGAGGCAATGTTGAGAGGGTCATCGAGGGACTAATGATCTTTAAACCAGAGAATAGCCACTAAAGTCTCTCACATTTCGAGAGATGTGATTTTTTCCCCGAAGGAAACCAAAGTGGGATACCCTAGAGGTTATATGTGAGAGTGTGTTGTATTTAGTTATTTTTGTCTTGTGTTAGGTTTGCTAGCGTTTGATTATTACTCTTGCCATACAAACCTAATTAGCATACATCTAAACAGTTAATAGTTTTCAGGAATTTAAAGTGCAGAAACGTAAAACCTAACTATTACAAAGCTTCGGGGAGGGGATTATTTACAAGTCCAAAACTTGGGGAGAATAAAGAAGTAAAGTAAAAATCCTAGTTATTGTCTATTACATCCTAGTAGGCAGTTACAATAATATGAAAAAGTGTGAAAGCAAATAAATGTGTGCGTAATGGAAATGACGTCTAAACCCTAAAAATTAATAAGTTAAAAGAAAATATTTTTGTGTTATTTTGTTTTATTTGGAAAATGTTAAAATTAGACTAGTTAATTGAAAGAAAAGAAAAGTTATTAATTGAAAATAATTCTAAACAAATCTAATTTTTTTTGGAATTTTTATTATGCAAAGAAAGTGAATTAACCAAAATCTATTTAATTTTAAATTAAAGAAAATGGTTAAATAATTATTAATTAATTTACAAAAATTAATTTAATAAAAAAACCTAAAACTATATTTTTTATGATTTTTTTCTATTTTTATATTGTTATTAAAAAATGATTAAAAGAAAGAAATAATTAAAACAAATAAATAAAATAAATATGAAAATGGGCCTCATAGCAAAAGAGATAGAGGGGGTATAGTTTGCAAAACGCAGGCCCAGATCAAGAAGAGGCCCAAGTTGCCTTTCGATTCAATGAGGGAGGTTTCCGAAAGTGCATGATAGACTGTATGTTGAGGGCATTGGATCTGGATTGGCCAGCATCTGGCAGTAGGGGAATGATGGTGTAAGGTGCACTCCTTCGATCTGGGAACACTGGATCTACAAGAAACTTATTAGAAAAACAATTCCAGACCTGGGTTTGAATCTGGTCTTGGATTCCACAGATCGTGTATATATCATCCAGTTCGAGCCATGATCCAGAGTGTGCCCTAAACCTGGTAAATCCCTAATTCTGCATCTAATCTCTCATGTATTACGTTAGAACAAATCAAAATAATGATATAGACAAGAATATACGTGTTGAATTCGTTTAAGCTATATGTATTAAGAGATTCGATAGGGAGAGTTTTACCAAAGTGAAGCGATTTGATTGGCTAGCTTTTGGGCACTTCATGTGTGGATATGGACTGAAATAAACTCCTGGGAGTCTCAAGAATGCGAATGCAGCACTGGTTTGGATAGAGGAAGGATTTTGGGAGTTTCACAACTTTGATGATTTTTTTCGTGGAGCTTTGATAGGCAATATGTGCGTGTCCTCTGCTTCTGATTTGGTCTTGTATTTATATAGGGGTGTAGTGGTGAACAAATATGGCATGAATCAGCCATTAACCATGGCTTTGAAAGCAAAATCAAAGGATTTGAAAAGTTGCCATTTTGATAATTTTCTTGCCATTCTTGAAACATAATGAACCTAGACATGTTATGGTTGGTGTCTTGCTCGAATTTGGGCCTCAAGCTAATCAGTCCAAGCCCAACAAGCTTCATCCCATTAGGTTTTTGTTTCGACTTGTAGCTCCATTTCACATCAATTGGTTTTTTTGTTGGTTCTTTCGACAAGCTCCCAAGTTTTTTTCTTCTCGATGGCTCTAAGTTCTTCTTTCATGGCTTCACACCAATTCGAATTGCTCAAGGCTTCACCATCATGGCTTCTTCAATTAAGTCACCATCTACATCGATTGTTGATATGGAAACCTCTCATATCCAATCAGCCTAGTCGAACTCAGTTCTTATTCTTGTGGATCTTCTTTCCTTCTGCATAGATGGTTCTTCGATTCGACCAGTCGAAGTATCACCTTGTTCATTTTGACTTGTTGAAGCTTCGTTATGTGCATCTTCTTTGAACAAAGTTGTGACTGCGTCTGATTCTTGTCGAACTGAACTTCAACTCCAATCCCACCTTTTGCTTTCGTCTTCAAGCACATCTCTACTGATCACTAGTTTATCTTCAGTCGATGAATACAACTTTTATGCACCAGTCGAAGGATAACCTATGAGCACCATGACTTCACTTTAATTATCCGGCTTCTTTCTCAATTGTTCAGGTACATGCCTGAAACACATTGATCCAAAAACTCTAAGATGACTTACACTTGGCTTCGACCCTGTCCAAGCCTCGTGCGGTGTCTTTTCGACCATCTTCTTCTTTGGGCAAGTATCCTGCTTGTCGAAGCTACTTCAGCCCAAAATCTCTTAGGCATATTCTTAACTCTCAACATACATCTCGTCATGTTCAGTACACTTCTTTTCTTTCTTTCAACTATGCCTTTATGCTGAGGCGTATAGGGTGCCATGGAAATCACTTGAAGCCTTTTCAAACCCAAAATTATTTGTGAGAAATGAAAACCCTAGTTGGAAATCCATTGCTTAGGAGGAGAATTTGTCTGGTCAATTCTTGGTCAACCTTGAGCAATTGAGGATCCTAATGAGCATATCTTGCGTAGAATGGGAGGGAAAATTTTGGGGTACAACAATGGTAATCATAAAAAAATTTAAAATAAATAATAATTGTATATGAATCTACATAATCACTTGCTATGTGTCTCAGTTTCTAAAATCAATCATAAATCATATGTGCAGATTACTTAAAAAACCTGTTGAGTACAATTACCCTGCACTTTCTCCCAACTTTTAATATCCTACGTATGTGGCCGAAGAAGAAGAATATGATAAAATACCAGAAGAGTTTTCATGGTTGCTTGAGTGCGAGGAAAGTACCATTCAGCCATATAAAGAGTCGTTAGAGACGATTAATTTGGGCTCAGAAGAAGATCCAAAAGAATTCAAGATTGGGGCATTGCTTCATCCCGACGTGAAGAGCAGGTTGATTGAATTGTTGAAAGAGTATGTGGACATCCTTTCTTGGTCATACCAAGACATGTCGGGGTTGGATACTGATATTATGGAACATCATTTTCCGCTAAAGCCAGAATGCCCGCCAATCAAGCAGAAATTGTGAAGAACTCACCCTGATATGGCAGTAAAAATTAAAGAAGAAGTTTTAAATCAGATTAATGTCGGTTTTCTTATGACATCAATGTACGCTCATTGGATTTCCAATATTGTCCCAATACCAAAGAAATACGAAAAAGTTCGCATGTGCGTAGATTATAGAGATTTAAACAAATTTAGTCCAAAAGATGACTTTCCATTACCACATATTGATATGTTGGTTGATAGTACAGCAAAATTCAAAGTATTCTCGTTCATGGACGGATTTTCCAGATATAATCAAATTAGAATGGCTCCTGAGGACATGGAAAAAACAACGTTTATCACACCCTGGGGAACATTCTATTACAGAGTGATGCCCTTCTGGTTGAAGAATGTTGGTGCAACGTACCAGAGGGCTATGACAACCCTATTCCATGATCTGATGCACAAGGAAATTGAGGTATATGCTGATGATATGATTCCGAAATCCCAAACTAAATAAGGGCATATAGAAGATTTGTTGAAATTGTTTCAATGTTTGAGGAAGTATCGTCTCTGCTTGAATCCAAATAAATGCACCTTTGGTGTCTGATCAGAAAAATTGTTAAGTTTCATTGTCATCTAAAAAGGGATTGAAGTTGACCCTGATAAAGTTAAGGAAATTCAAGAAATTCCCGCACCAAGAACTGAAAATCAAGTTAGAGGCTTCCTTGGGCTTTTGAATTACATTTCCATGTTTATTTCCCATATGACTGCAATATGTGAGCCGATCTTTAAGTTGTTAAAGAAAGACCAAGGTTGTGTATGGACAAATGATTGCTAGAGGGAATTTGAAATTATTAAAGAGTATCTGCTTGGACCTCCTATCTTGCTCCTTCCTGTTGAAGGAAGACCATTGATTATGTATCTGGCAGTGTTAGATAATTCTATGAGCTGTATTTTAGGACAACAAGATGAAACATGGAAGAATGGATATGCCATTTATTATCTCAGCAAGAATTTTACTGACTATGAGTTATGGTATTCCATGATGGAAAAAACATGTTATGCTCTGGCCTGGGCGGAAAAACGGTCGCGGAAATATATGTTAAATTATATTACTTGGTTGATTTCCAAAATGGATCCAATTAAGTATATTTTTGGAAAGCCTTCTCTTACTGAAAGAATTTCCCGTTGGCAGATGTTGTTGTCCGAATATGATATTGAATATCATACTCAGAAGGCTATAAAAAGCAGCGTGTTGGCAGATTATCTTGTTCACCAACCGGTTGATGATTATCAGTCTGTTAAATATGATTTCCATGATGAGGATGTGATGTTTTTAAAAGTAAAAGATTGTGATGAACCTTTACCTGGGGAAGGTCTAATCCTGAATCCCAGTGGGGTATGGTGTTTGGTGGAGCTGTAAATGCTTATGGGAAAGGAATTGGTGCTATCATTATCACTCCTCATGGATCACATATACCTTTTACTGCAAGGTTGGAATTTGATTGCACCAATAACATGACCGAATATGAAGCTTGTATCATGGGTCTCGAGGAGGCTATTGATCTCAGAATCAAAATTCTAGATGTATATGGCGATTCAGCTTTGGTAATAAATCTGATTAAAGGTGAATGGGATACACGTCACCCTGGCTTGATTCCCTACAAAGACTATTCTAGAAGATTATTACCTTTCTTTAATAAAGTTGAATTCCATCATATTCCTAGAGATGAAAATCATATGGAGGATGCTTTAGCCACTCTAGCTTCTATGTATCAAGTAATTACTTGGAATAATGTGCCTCATATCACAGTATGACGCTTGGATAGACCAGCCCATGTGTTTGCAACGGAGGAAACGTCAGACGAAAAACCTTGGTATTATGATATCGAGCATTTTCTCTAGACTTAGGAATACTCGATTGGTGCATCGAACAAAGATAGAAAGACATTAAGAAGGTTGGCAGGTAGCTTTTTCCTTAATAAATATGTGCTATACAAAATAAATTATGACATGGTCTTACTCAGATGCATGGATAGACACGAAGCAGACATGTTGATACATGAAATCCATGAAGGTTACTTTGGTACCCATGCCAATGGACATTCAATGGCAAAAAAGATGCTTAGGGAAGGTTACTATTGGCTGACAATCGAATCTGACTGTTACAAATTTGCAAAGAAGTTCCATAAATGCCAGATTTATGATGACAAAATTCATGTGCCTCTAACGCTTCTCAATGTTATTTCTTCCCCATGGCCTTTTTCTATGTGGGGTATTGACATGATTGGAATGATTGAACCTAAGGCGTCGAATGGACATCGTTTCATCCTAGTGGCAATTGACTACTTCACCAAATGGGTAGAAGAAGCTTCATATGATAATGTCGCTAAGCAGGTGGTAGTACGCTTTATCAAGAATAATCTAATATGTTGGTATGGTGTTCCAAGCCGGATTATCACTAACAATGGCTCGAATCTGAATAATAAGATGATGACAGAACTTTGTGAAGAATTCAAGATTATCCATCACAATTTATCTCCCTACAGGCCAAAGATGAATGGGGATGTTGAAGTTGCTAATAAAAACATCAAGAAGATCATCTAGAAAATGATTGTTACTTATAAAGATTGGCATGAGATGCTACCTTTTTATTTACATGGGTATCGTACATCCGTCTGCACTTCAACAGGGGAAACCCCATTCTCTCTTGTGTATGGTATGGAAGCAGTGCCCCCCGTTGAGGTTGAGATTCCCTCTTTATGCGTGATAATGGAAACCAAATTGTCAGAGGCTGAATGGGTCTAAAATAGGTTTGACCAATTGAATTTGATTGAAGAAAAGAGACGGCCTTGTGTCATGGCCAGTTATGCAAGAAGAGAATGAAGAAAGCTTTTGATAAGAAGGTCAAGCCTTGTGAATTCAGAGAAGGCGACCTCGTGCTCAGGAAAATCATGTCTTTTAACACTGATTCTAGGGGCAAGTTGACTCCCAATTTTGAAGGCCCATATGTTATCAAGAAAGCCTTCTCTGGCGATGCATTGGTTCTTGAAACTATGGATGGAGGGGAGTTACCACGTCCTATGAATGTTGATGCAGTCAAGAAATACTTTGCCTAAAGAAATAAAAGAACAACTCGCTAAGTCGAAAACTTGAAAGGGCGTCTTAGGCAAAAAAGAGCCTCTCGGTAGGCCGAAAACCTGAAAGGGAAGTCTAGGAAAAAATTAGAGACATAAACATAATAGATTTTCCCTCTAGGTTGAAAACCTGCAAAGGAAACTTAGGCAAAAGTTAGGGATTTCTTGGCAAGTAACTGAATCAGACAAGACTTGATCATTGAAGCAACAATCTTCTTGGATCCTCACCGCACTTTAACGGAAGTCCCTGCTCAGGAATTCAAAGTTGTAGGGAGAATAGTGGTCATTGTATTTCAATGTATCTTTTCCAATATATTACCATTTTTCAAATTTTATAATCATCTATGGAGTCTCACCATTTGCTGACTACCATTTGATTAATAAAGTTTAAGCTTTTATCCAATTCTTTGCAATTCTTATTTTATTCTGCTTACAAAGACTCCATTTATTATTAATGGTAATTTTCAAAACAAAGAGATTTAATGATAAAAAAAAATTTGGAAAGAATTTACAAATTACTTTTTACTTTAGATTTTATGACTCAAGAAAAACAATAATAGTGATTCCGAGGATGGACGAACTCTGAAATTTTAGAAGTATATGTTCCCCAGGAAAGTTCTTTTAGGTCGCTTCCACTGATATGTGTATGATCTTCTTGTTGTTTATAAAATGGTTGGAGATGGTACCTGTTGTACCCTAAAATTTTCCCTGTCATTTATCAAATATTTTCTCACAAGATCTACTTTGGTTCAAGACTGCACAAGGGTTGATCAACTCAAGACATCTCCATAAGCACTGATGACTAAAATTAGGGTTTGAGATTGCACAAGGATAATTGAACTTTTAATTCCTCATATGACTTTCATGTATCATCATGGACCCCCAAGATTGCTCATGTCAAGTTTCAAGTCTTGGATCACATTTTTGCTCAATCAATTGATCAGTTGACCTAAAAATCAACTTTATTGGGGAAAAAGTCAATTATGGACAATTTACAGTCAAACTTCAAAAAAATTTATCCATATCAACATTATAAACTCATATGTATCATTTGATCAAGTTTGGACCATAATTCCTCAATAAATTTGATCAGATCATCAAAAGGGAAAAATGGTCAAAATTAGGGTTTTGACTAAGAAAGGGCAATTTCTGATTTTTGACCTAGCAAATGGTTAATTGGTTTGAGGCATGATCTCAAGAGTTCAATTGAATAACTTTTACCTAATTTCATGACTCAAAACATTTCTCAAGGTTATTTGATTGATAGTTGATTTTCAGTCAACTGGTCAAAAGTCAATTGTACACAAAAAAGTCAAACTTTGACTTTTTGGTCAAAATCAAGTGTCAAAGATCACAATTCATCCAAACATGTAAAAATATGAAACTTGTTCAACAAGAAATCAAAAAGTCAAGATTTCATTTTGAAAAGTCAAAGTTTCCAAACTTAGAAATTTTTCTAAGTGTTGAAAACTTCATATTTTTTCACAACTTTGAGCCAATTTTTCACCATGATGCAAGATGATTCAAAATAAACTTTCAACATGAAAGTTGCAGATCTCCATGAGATCTAAAACATTTATTTACACAATTTCTCCTAGAAATGCTTGGATCTCAAGTTATTAATCCATAAAGTCATGGTCATGAAACTAAAACACTTAGTGAAAATTTTGCCCTAGTTTAGGCAGGATTTTGACCTAACTTCATGGCAATTTTTCACATAGTTCAAAGGGGAATTTTCAAAAGTGATTCAAAGAGGGGTTGAGTATCACATTACAAGCTTACTAAAATGTCCAAAAACTCCTTGAGTTCATTTTTGATCAAGGAGAATCGAAGGCATGAAGTTGGCATTTCATTCTTGAATTATAGGTCATTTTCATGATGAATAAGAATACAATTTCAATGTTAGGCTGCATAATATTGCTTTGCAGGCCTTCTAACTTGTGTATCTATCCATTGTTAATGTATTACACAAACTTTTGAGCTATAATCCAAGTGGTTTAAGCTTTATCCAATTCACATTGCCATTTTGGGAAGAAAGTGAAGAATACCATTCTTGAAAAGAAAGCTTTATGCACAAAGTCAATTCTTGAGCCTCTAACTTATTCCCTCTGATCACACTCCATCTACAAAGTTAGAAGCAAGTGTTTAAAGCATAACCACTCTATCTTAGCAAGTACACAAGACTTTGAAACTTGGATTTCTCAAAAATCACATGTTATGCTTAAACTTATGATTTTGAATTCTGATCAACAACAAGCTTCCAAACTTGTTGCTTATAAATACAGGCACTATTTCTGAGCTAGAACACGAGCTTAAGTACCCTGAAACACTCCCAAACTCTCTCAAATCATAAATTGCCCAAAAACTGCATTGTTGCACAGTTTCTGACCTTGGACTTGTAACTCATATTTCCCTCATGCGTTCTTTGGCCTTTTAGTTCCTAAAGCTTCCTTACATCAAATACAACTCATCCATGTCCCTGTTACACGATTGTAACTCCATTTCCATCATCCTCCACAACCAAAAACAAAGCACTTCACATTGACTTATCCAAGCCATTTCAGCCACTCTCAACTCAAGTTAACCATTGCATTAGCTTCCTGGGAACTTGAGGAAGCTAACCTGATCAATGCAACACTTTGAATCAAGCTCATTTGCATTTTATGATTTCTAGTTTTGAGGTATTTTTCTTGAACTTCTATCTCATTACTTAGGCATTGTTAGGCTTGCATTTGTAAAGATAAAATGTAGACATCATTGCTCTGAAGCTGTACATGTCCATAAATTTTACTTATATTGATTGAGCTAGGAGAATTTTAGGATTGAACCTCTGAAAATAATTAGGTCAGAATTTGGTACTTTCAAAAATTCTCATTCATCTTTGATTTATAGCTTATGATATTTATATGGTTGGATTCGTATGGAAAAATGGAGCAACTTTCATGTTTGCATATTTCATTTTTATTGAGAAATGGTGAAGTTACAGATGATCTGACTGGAGGTTGAAGATGAAGTTCCATATTCAGGACTTATTTTTGTATTATGTATTTATCATTTCAGTTAAGTTAACAGATGTACAACCACCCCAGTGGTAAGACAGCGTGCGTTATTGATAGAGGTCGTGGGTTCGAACCTCAGCGCTTCCTTTTGTTATTTTTTTCACATTTTTACACTTTCTTTGGTTTTTGCAGCGCCTGGGCCCCAAATATTGGGCCTTCATGTTTTTTTTCTAACTTGCTGACCCTTGTCTCATTTCAGCACCCCCTGGCCCATTTTCTTTCTTTTATATTTTTATTTTTGTTTTCTTTATTATTATTATTATTATTATTATTATTAATATTATTTTTATTATCATTTAATAAAAATCCAAAAAACCATTTATATTTATTATTTATATTTATTTAGTTTATTTTTCTTCATAAAACTAAAAAGAACAAAAAAAACATTTCCTTTAATAAATTAATTTCTTTTTTTAAATACATAGATAATTAGTCTTAATTACTATTATATTATTTTCTTGTAAACTAAAATCAATTTAGGACTTAGGACTTTTATTTTATTTACTAGTTTAATTAAATTCACAAAAACCCTAAAAAACTTGTTTTCTTTAATGAATTAATTTCCTTTGTTAACTTAATCTTAATTTTCTTTTTAGTCAATTATTTTATTTTAGTTAACTAGGTCAAAAAACCTCTTTTATGAAAACCAAACAAAAATCACATTTTCTTTTTACATTTGAATTCTTGCATTTTTATTTTTTTGTACAATATTCAATATGGTTGTAATAATTATTTAGATTTAATTTTCTTGCAATTCCCTATTTGTAATTTGTACACCCCCTCCCCTAATGATGTAATAGTGTAGTAATTTTAATTTCCGCAATTTAATGCTTTATATACAAATTCTAGTAATTAGGGTTTTGTATGGAAAGATTAAAATCAATGCTTAGAAAACCCTAATTCAAAGTCAAATCAAGCATGTAAACCAATACACTTGCACACATACACCCCTAGGATAAATCCACTTTGTTGCCTTACAAAATGGCCATATTATGCATGTAAGGTGTCTTAGCAAAAACAAACAAAATACAAGATCATAGTCCCTCGATGATGCTATCCATGTTGCCTTTCAAAATAATCTTAGTCCCTAAAGAAAATGCTAAGGTATCTTACAACATTTCTAATCATGGCTATACGATGACCCTTGCACGTCCCTTTTACATCCAAAGATAGGATTTCTTACCAAATCAATGGTAAGATAACAATATCAAAGGAAAGAGGAAATAAACATGAAAGACTTTTGATTAGGTAGATTTTTCCTAGTTGCTTGCTCAATTTCAAAACCAAAAACATCCTTGCTATTTTCAAAACAAACACCAACACTTTCAAAACACCTTTCAAACTTGAAAACATTTTTTTCAAAAGATTGACACTTTGTATACATTCTTACGAACGAGAATCATTACAAAGTTTTCCTAAATGATGTCACCTTTCAAAATACTTTCAAAAACCACACAAAGCACATTTTCAAACAAAAGCAAGTGATCTAGCAAGCAACTAAGAGCCCATGGAAAACCATGGATGGAAAGGGTGCTAACACCTTCCCTTTTCATAATATACCCCCCGAACTCAAGAAAACATCTCAAAGGTCTTTCATGTTCTTTTCAGCCTTTCCTTTTGGATAATAGAAATGTCAGTGGCGACTCTTGCTAAACCGCAACATTTGCGATCAAACGCAAAACAACCAAGTAAGTTCTCCCACCGCGTTACAAAACTGGTGACTCTGCTGGGGAAAATTCTAAAAGTATGGTTACCTTAGGGCTAGATCACATTTATTTGCTTTCATTGTTTGACTTGTATGCTTTACATTTTGGTTCTTTGTTTGGGTTTGAATCCTCTACTCGTATTTGGGATACCTTATAAGTATGTAGAAATACATTGTGTAAACTATGTGGGGTATACCGACATGCTCTAAGCAATAGCTACATTAGTGTGACATATTTGTGGGTAACGGTGGCCCTTGAGTAGTCAAGGAGAATATGGGGCCGCTGAGTGATGTCATGAAGCACTAACTAACTTCTAGTACCTTTACTTGAGCAACTTAGCCATTAGGACGTAGTGAGATGACCGGCATTGGGATATTCCGGTCGCCATTAAAGAGGCTTGCGCTGAAACAATGCCTTAGAAAACAAACCAATGATATTGAGCTCCCTTAGAATCCGGTTACTATTTCTAGGACATGTTTGAGCCAACTAAACTTCAAGAGGGTACTTACCTATGAGACTCCATGCAAGTCTAAACCTAAGGACTTGTTTATTTTGTTTGTATATGTTTACTTGTACATAACATCATAAACATCATAACATCATACTCATACTCACTAACTATTTCAAGGATTTTGGGATTAATCTTTGTTCTGTTTTATAGGACATGGTTTCTATTCGCATGAAAACCATTCAAGTCAATCTTGTAAGGATCCCTCCTCAACTTAAAGAGTTAGCATCAAGGGTTCCTGAAAATTCTCCATTTACCGAAAGACATGGTCGCCTCCTAAACTTGGTTACCTCTAACACTGATGAGGATATGTTGAAAGTTCTCTTCCAATTCTTTGATCATCTACACCATTGCTTCACATTTCCCGATTATCAACTTGTGCCAACTTTGGAAGAATTCTCCCAACTCTTGAGGATTCCCATTCTCAATCAACTACCTTTAAATGGTATGGAAAGATATCCAAAACCAGAAGAGATTTCTCAAGCCCTACACTTGCAACCATCTGATGTCATAACTAATTGGGAAACAAGGAGTGGTGTCAAAGGTTTCTTAGCCAAGTTCTTGTTTGAGAAAGCCCAAAACTGTTGGAACTCCTTGGACTTGCAAGCTTTTTATGAAATTGTGGCTCTCCTCATCTATGGGATGGTTTTGTTTCGAAATCCTGACCAACTCATAGATGTAAACACCGTCAAAATCTTCATGTCTCGTAACCCGGTGCCTACTTTGTTAGCAGACATCCTACATTCTTTTCACACTCGTAATATGAGGAAAAGAGGTATCCTTATGTGTTGTACTCCTATCTTGGAAAGATGGTTTATTTCACATCTTCCCCAATTTGTATTGAAGAACGAGCAAGGTTCAAGGTGGTCACATACGTTGATGACACTCAAACATTCAGACATTCATTGGTGTTCCCGATCTGTGGAGAATGTTACTATCATCGAACGTTATGGAGAATTCTCTAATGTCCCCTTACTTGGAATTAGAGGAGGTATCACCTACAACCCCTGCTTAGCTTTAAGACAGTTTGGTTATGCCCGAAGAGATGGTCCAGATGAGATGCTTATTCAAGGTTTGGTATTTGACTACGAGAATGACGATCAAGGTTACTGTCAGAGGTTTGTCCGAGCTTGGAGGATGTTGAACAAGGTAGATAGAAAGACATTGGGGAACAAGAATTCCATCCCTCTTGAGCCTTATCTCAAATGGGTACGAGCCCATGCTTAAAGTCTTATGATGACTTACCCCTCCATTCTCCCAATTATCAAATAGCATGTTGTGGAAGGATATGTCTCATACACTATCCTGCATCCTGACATGCCCACCTCTCTCGAAGACTTTCAAAGGAATTGGATACAGCTTAATGGGGAACGAGACACTTTTGAGGCCCAATTCTACGCCAGCGAGAAGAAGGTTTTGGAACTCACCAAGCAGCTTCATGAGGAGCGGAGTCTGAACGCCTAAATCGCACCAAAGAGGATGCGTTCAACTTTTTTATCTTAGAGTTTTTATATTTCTTTGTAAGTCCAAAGAGGCATGATGTACTCAAACTTTAATTTATTAATATAACGTGTGTTCCTTTTTTGTCTAAAGCAAATTTAAATCTCTAATTTCCTTGAAATCATTGCATATGCATCTTTATTCATCATCACATAAATAGGTTTCTTACAACAAGTCTCCTTATCTTTCTACTGTTATTTCAGTAAGATGGATCTCGAGCAGACAGTAAAAGACCTCCAGGCGCAGAATGCTCAGTTTCAACAGATTTTCTTGACTCTAGCCAAAGGACAAGAGGATTTGAAAACTTTGCTGATCGAAGAAAAGAAGAGGAAAGCAAAGAAAGCAACTGGTGTTCTAAATCTAGGAAGAAGGTTCCTAGGGCCAGCCAGACGGACCCTAGACTTCACAACATCATCTGGTGAAAAGGATAATCAAGAAGGGAAAAACAAAGAAGTGATTTCCCATCCAGAATATGAAGAGGAAGAAGAAGAGGATTACTCTGAAGAACAATATCCTCCAGCTGATGACAAATACAAACATCTGGAAGAGAGTCTAAGCGCAATGGAGATTCAGAAAGTGCCCGGGCTGGACTTTGAAGAACTGGGTTTGGTGTCTGGGATTGTTATTCCATAAAAGTTTAAAGCACCAGTGTTTTCTATGTACGACGGGGTTTCGTGTCCCAAGATGCATCTCCTCTTATGTGAGGAAGATACAGCCTCACACTGCTGACAGAGATTTGTGGGTCCATTTCTTTCAGGATAGTCTATCCGGAACTCATCTAGATTGGTTCTATCAACTGGAAAGGGCCAATATCCATAATTGGGAAGACCTTGCCGCTACTTTTTATAAACAATATCAATACAACGCAAACCTTGCTCCTACCTGTACTCAGCTCCAGAGTATGGCTATGGTTTCAAGCGAAGGTTTCAAAGACTACGCTCAGAAATGGAGGGACTTAGCAGGAAGAGTCCAGCCTCCCCTATCTGACAGAGATCTAGTAGACATGTTTCTGGGTACCCTGTCTGGTCCTTTCTTCAATCATCTAATTGGAAGCTCCTCAGCAGGCTTCACTGAATTAATCTTGACCGGGGAAAAAGTGGAAGTTGGGATTAAGAGTGGGAAGATCCAAAAGGATGCATCCTCCAGTGTTGTGAGAAAACCATTTATTGGGAAGAAAGAAGTCGGTGTTGTGTATCCTCAAAGGAATCAAGATAAAATTGAATGTCGTCCAACAGTAGAGGCCATCATGATCCCTGAGCCTGCACTTACTCAACAAAGGAGCAACCAGCCTAGAACAGAAAGACCAGTAAGACAATTTACCCGAATAAATATGACGCTGTCTCAAGTCCTACCATATTTGTTGAGATCTAATATGGTAACTTTGAAGTAAGCCCCAAAGAGTACCAACACCGCCTCTCCTCATTACCACCCTAATGCTCGTTTTGCTTACCATTCAGAAAGTCCAGGCCATGATACCAACAACTGTTGGGCTTTGAAAAAAAAGGTGCAACACCTTCTCGAGGCAAAATAAATTTAATTTGATGCTCCTGAGATCCTAAATGTTATCACCGCTCCTATGCCCAAGCATGTCCATGATGTTAACGCTGTTGAAGATGATATGTTTGTTACTGTCATTGATGAACTTGTTACTCCTCTTCTAGACGTCAAAAGGAACCTATTGAAGGCCGGTTTATTTCCGGGTTATGGCGAAGGATGTCACCTCTGTTTATCCCTACCAACTGGCTGTCATTTATTAAAATCGGGTATATAGGGCCTGATGGATGACAAAGAGATTTTGTTTGAAAAGACTTATGTTCCAACCATTTCTTACAAAGATGTTTCAATAGTAACCATTTCCGCCAATCCTTCCAGGGTCTCCACCAAAAGACCCGTTAGGATTACATCCATTCCGAAGGTGACTCCACAGATAATTACTATGCCAGGACCAATCCCGTACTCATCAGATAAAAATGTACCCTGGAACTATGGGGGTGACGTCTACTATTACGACGTCAAGCAGGATTGGCTGGCTGATGAAGACTCGATTTTTGAGAAGTCTGACCCCGACATCGGAAACATTACGGGAACCAGCAAAATAATCCGGAGTGGAAGAGTATTCTCCCCATAGATTTCTCCTCTGAAAACTGTTACCGGTCCTGTGATCATCCATGCTTTTGTTCCTACTACTACAGTCCCTATGGTTACCCCTACTGACACCCCTACTGCAGAGTCGATCGAGACTCGAGGCAAAGGCATTCTGGTTGAGCCTGTCCAGATGAGGGCGCAATTAGTATCTATCCCGGAAGCCTCCAAAAAGAAGATGGAAGAAATTCTGAAAATTATAAAGAGAAGCGACTACAACATAGTCGAACAACTAGGGCAGACTCCCTCAAAGATTTATATGTTAGCTTTACTGTTGTGCTCTGAGGCTCATGCGAAGGCCTTGGTGAAATTTCTTAAAACTGCCCATGTGCCACAGAAAACCTCTACTGATCAATTTCAAGACTGTGTGGCCAGTTTGACCGCTGACAATGGTTTAGGCTTTTCTGATGCTGACCTGACACCTAGAGGAAGGAAACATAACGGGGCATTACATGTCTCTGTCGAATGTAGGGGCACAACTTTAGCTCATGTCCTGGTTGATACTGGCTCATCATTGAATGTGTTGCCTAAGAAGGCTTTGGATAGACTCGACTGTGAAGGTTTGACTTTAAAACCCAGCAACATAGTGGTAAGGGCCTTCGACGGTTCAAAGAGAATGGTGAATGGGGAGGTGGACATCCCCATTAAAGTTGGAACTCAAACCTTTGATTCAACTTTTTACGTGATGGACATTTGCCCTTCCTATTCCTTTTTATTGGGCCGACCTTGGATTCATGACGCTGGTGCCGTCACCTCTACATTACATCAGATGCTGAAATACCCAACCAAGGGAAAATCATTACTGTCCATGGAGAATAGGAATATATGGTCAGTCACTTGAACCCCTTCAGATAAGTGGAGTTGTATGGTGAATTCATTGAAACTCCGTTTCAGAATTTCGAGGAATTCCCACAAACCGTGGTAGTAACCAAGATTGTTTCCCAAGTCCCGAAGATTACAAGACCTCCGCTAAAGATGTCTTCTCTGAAAGATGCCAAGGCAGTGGTCGAAGAAGGTGGGTGTACTATTTGGGGCCAACTCCCAGATATCCCTTACAAATCTGACAAATTTGGTTTGGGTTTCACTTCAGGAGCCCAGAAAGTTGTTCGTCATGCTCGTGCCGGGGGATCACCTTTGCGGATCAGCAACCACGGAGTCAATGCAGTGGAGGATAGTGATGATGATTGTGACCTGGAAGAATGGATTTTCCAAACTATCAATGGATGACTCAGCAACTGGGAAGCTAAAGATTTTATCCCAATTACTTTTATCCAACAGTAATTGTCTTTAAATGTTTGTTGGACTTGTAATAATTAAACAATTCAGACTTTTAAAACCTTGTATCTTACCCGAGGCACAATGGTCCATTTGTAAGGGTTGTTACTTCATTTTCATATGTCATCAATGAATCATGGACGTTTTTGCATGCACACTTTGTGCTCTTTGTCTTTCTTTTCTACATTTTTATTTCTTTCAAAAATAGCTATGCTCTTACACATACTCACGTATCAAAATGCAGATCTACATCCACTCGGGATCCTATGGGTAACAATTCTTCTATGGCCTTTTGTGACTTTGAAAATATAATCTACCAAGCCGAAGACGAAGGTGAAGAAGATTGTGAAGTGCCAGGGGAACTAGCCAGGTTACTACAACAGGAAGAAAGGACCATACATCCCCACGAAGAACCAGTGGACACAGTTAACCTAGGTACCGAAGAGTACAAGAAAGAAGTCAAGGTAGGAGCCAATCTGGAACCCAATGTCAAAAAGAGTTTAACTCAGTTATTACATGACTATGTTGAGGTCTTTGCTTGGTCATACGAAGACATGCCAGGACTTAACGCTGATATCATGGTCCATCGTCTACCAACAAAAGAAGACTGCCCTCCGGTAAAATAGAAAGTCAGTCGCATGCGACCAGACATGACAGAGAAGATCAAGACTGAAGTCATGAAACAATTCAACATCGGATTCTTAGTCGTCACATCCTATCCACAATGGGTCGCCAATGTTGTTCCAGTGCCTAAAAAGGACGGCAAAGTATGCATGTGTATGGATTACCGAGATTTGAATAGGGCAAGCCCTAAGGATGATTTCCCACTTCCCCATATCGATATTCTGGTTGACAATATCGCACAGCATAAAGTGTTCTCATTTATGGATGGTTTCTCAGGCTACAATCAAATCAAAATGGAACCTGAGGACATTGAGAAAACGACCTTCATCACACAGTGGGGCACATTCTATTACAAGGTTATGCCATTTGGGTTGAAAAATGATGGGGCAACTTATCAGCGCGCCATGGTAGCTCTATTTCATGACATGATCCATCACGAAATAGAGGTCTATATGGACGACATGATAGCCAGATCTCAAACTGAAGAGTAACATCTTGACCATTGGTAGAAATTGTTTGAAAGGCTAAAGAAATACAAGCTAAGGTTGAACCCGAATAAATGCACATTTGGGGTGAGGTCTGGTAAACTCCTAGGCTTCATCGTCAGTGGTAAAGGTATCGAAGTGGACCCTGGAAAGGTGAAAGCAATACAAGAAATGCATGCTCCTCGCACCGATAAGGAAGTCAGAGGATTCTTAGGATGGCTTAACTACATCTCCAGATTCATTTCTCACCTAACCGCTACTTGTGAACCAATCTTCAAATTACTGAAGAAAGATCAAGTTGTCAAATGGAATGATGAATGCCAAGCTTCCTTTGACAAGATCAAGGAGTACCTACAAGGGCCTCCTGTTTTGATGCCACCAGTCGAGGGAAGACCTTTGATCATGTATCTAACTGTCTTGGAAAATTCAATGGGGTGTGTGTTGGGGCAGCATGACGAGTCTGGCCGAAAAGAGCATGCTATTTACTACCTGAGCAAAAAGTTTACCGACTGTGAAACAAGATATTCACTGCTCGAGAAAACTTGTTGCGCTCTGGCATGGGTTGCTCGCCGGCTGAGACAGTATATGTTGTCCCATACTACCTTATTGATATCTGAGATGGATCCAATTAAATACATATTCGAGAAGCCTGCCCTCTTTAGGAGAATAGCAAGATGGCAGATGATTCTGACTGAATACGGAATTCAGTACACTACCAAAAAAGTGATAAAGGGCAGTGTACTAGCCTGTCACCTTGCTCATCAAGCTGTGGATGACTATCAGTCCATGAAATTCGAGTTCCCAGATGAAGACATCATGATGGTAAACAATTGTGAAGAACTAAGACCGTATGACGGACCTGAACAAGAATCCTGATGGACCTTAGTTTTTGACGGAGCCTCTAACGCACTCGGAAATGGCATAGGTGTTGTAATTATATCCCCTGAAGGATGCCTGTTGTACCCCAAAATTTTCCCTCGCATTTTTCCACAAGAAATCTCAGCTTCAAGCCTTTCCTGATTTTTCAAACTGACTCAAGAATCGGACAAACGGATTTTTCTTGTCAGTCAAGCGAAATTAGGGTTTTTACTGATTTTCAGGACTCTGGATTGTTTCACAGTTGGCTTAGGGTTTTGGATGATTTTTGGTTCAATTTTGATCAGGCGAGCGTTATTTGGCATTTAATCAGGAATTAAGGTTTTATGGGCATATTCTCAGAAAAATTAAAATTCCACAGCACTTTGCAAGATTTTCCAAGATTCGGGTTGGATTCGCATTGTTTTGACTTAATCAGTAAAAGAGGCAGTTGGGTTGAATTCATGTTGTTTTGTTTGAACCAGTCAAAGAAGATGTGCAGTTTGGAACTACAATGCTTGGCAAAGAATCAGTGAAAAAAAGGAATGCGCTTGATCAGTTTATTTTGGTTAACTGCTGCTTTGTTTTGGATATTGGAAAAGACAGGTTTAATTGATCAATATTACTAAGACATTGTTTTATTTAAGTTATTTATTATTCTAAATTGAGTGATTGAAATTTATTTTTCAATTGTTTTAATTCCAAGAGTTTTAAATAAATAAATAAGCAATAAAGAGAAAATAGAATTAAATTGGATAATGGAAACTTTTATTTATCTTTAAATTAAATGTACAATTGATGTTTGGAATTTAAATTACAAACATTGGTCTTACATTGATTTAAATTTAAATAAAAAGAAAACTATCCTATTTCTAATTCTTCATTCTTCACTTCGCTCCGGTGCTCCATTATTCATCTGCAAAAAGAAAAGGAAAAGTCAAAAGCAGTTGAATTAAATTAAAGACGGATAAAATTTGCAATCATCATTAAGGGCCACTGACTGGGATCAATTGACCCTCTCCGCAAATCACGGGATTTCTCCCGGTTCACAAAGAGGGAAGAATTTTATCATAAATGCAAAATGTCAAAATGCATATTTTTAAAATGTCAAACTGCATAGTTCAGAAGTAAGTTCAAACCAAACTGAAAATCCAATTACAACTTTCTATCAAAGATCAAGAAGTACAATTTGCTGTCAAAAGTGCCAAGGCTGTCATAAAAGGATTTGGAAAAGATATCAAAGAAAAGACAAAGCACACAAGCTGTCAAAGAAAGATAGAGATGCAGAGGAAAGTTATGCAAGCAAGCAAACTCTTTTATCATCATTTCCCATCAATGGCCACTTTCAGAAAGTACAGCAAAGAAACATTAAAAATCCTTCTAAGTGTACTATAGAGAGAGAAAGAAAAGGGAAAGATGCAGGTTTTGAGGCTTTTTGCAGGCAGCAGGAAAAAACAGATATACAAACTGTCAAGCAAACCAAGAAAAAGAAGATATACAAAACTGCTAGCAAAGACAGAACAAAAGGGATCCAAGGCCTGAATATCCCAAGCCTGCCTCAACATACAAACCCACAGGCCTCACAACAAAAACAAACAAAGCCTCATAACCATACAAGCAAAAACAACAGCCTGCTACTGCATTCTTGCAACCAAGGCTTTAAAACTTCATAAACATACAAAACCTCACCAGACTGCATAAACCTGTAAAACATCAGAACCTGCTGAAGCTCAAAACATGTGCACCCAAACCAAAATCCCTGTCAAACAATAACCAAACCTGCAATAACCTAAACTCAAACTTCAAGCCTACTGCACTACCAAAACCTTGGCCTAGAACACCAAAATCAGTCCAAACCAAAAACCAGTTATCAACCAAGCATCATACCTGTCAAGCCTAACAACCAAAACCCCTGTCAAACCATACCTACCAAATGCCTTAAACCACTGTCAAAGCCACATAAACCTGTACAACTTCAAGCTTAACCAAATACTCAAGCATTCAAGGCCACCCATCAAAAAGGCCTCAGATATGATCATCACTGGCCATTAAAAAGCATACAAAAGCTCCAGGCAACTGTGAGAGAAGAAGAAAGAAGCATACTAATTCCAAAACCCACGAGTCCTTCAGAATCATAGATTCATCATTAGGCAACAAAGAAGATACAGAAGCAAGCATATTCGAACACATTCAAAAGCAAGCGTTTAAGGCAACCAGCAGAGTCATAGCAAAAGAAGAGAAAAAGAAAGAATACGCAAACCGGAGCCTACAGGTTCGTCATCACCTCGTTCCACCCTTGGCCGCCTGGGCACCTCCACCACCGTCCCTCCTCCGTCTCCTCAGAAAGGTACAGTTCTTTTCCTCTTCGCCTAACTCGAACCAAAAAAAGCACATAAATCCGAATCAATAAGCAAAGAACTAAGCATGCAAAAACACGAGACCCCTAATACGTTTGAACGAATTCATACCTTTTATTTTGCCGTTGGAGCTAGTGTAAAGAGGAGGAAGATGGGTGGCGCCGGTGGCCTCGAACGGAAGGAAGTATCGGGACATGCGTAAAGATAAACTCAGTAGCCATGGCCAAGAAGCAGGATGAACGAGGAAGAGCACGAAAGCGAACGAATGGCGCCGTTTCCACACGAACCCTAGATTTCGCTCCCAATTGAAAACAAGCGCAAACCCTAAAATTCGTTTCAAACGAATGGGCCTCGTCTCAATGCCCTGTCTAAAGCCCATTCCTGATTTGTTTTGGTTTTAATTGTAAATTGTTTAAAAAAACAAAACATTCATTTTCCTTTTTTACTTTTAAATTAACAAAACTCTTTTTTTTCTTTATTACTTATAAAACATTTTTTATACAACACAATAAAAATGTAAAAGCTTTTCCTTTTCTTTTAAGAAAATACTTCTCTTTGTACATAAATTTTTAATTTAAATATAATTGGTACATATCATACATTTTTTTATCATATAATTAAAATTGAAAACATTTTTTTTAATTAAAATATATTTTTGTACATAAATAACAAAATACATTTTCTTATACCATGTAATTAAAATTGAAAACTTTTTTTCCCTTTCTTTTAATTAAAATATTTTTTGTACATAACAAATGGAAAAAATACTTTTTGTATACATAATTAAAAACTGAGAAATATTTTCTTTTCTTGAAACATCATTTAATTAGAAATAAAAACATTCGATTAAAACATTTCTTTTGTACATATTAAAAGAAATACAAGATCAATAATTAAATAAACGCTTAATTATTCTTTAGGTTAAAACAATACCTAACAATACCTCATTAATTTTACCTTGTCGCACCTGTAAATAATCACACATACATATACATTTCGCACTTACACGATACAAATACATTCACATTGCCCTATACACATTTGTTTATCTTATATTTGTATATTCGATATTTCCATTTGATCGCAAATTCGATTTGGTTGTAACTTATTGGATACTATAAGTCTCATCCCCATTCATACACTTGTACCCCCACTCCCGGATACTATTTTGTAATAGCGTAGATTTTACATTTCCGCAATTTACCGCTTTCAATTATACCATGGTTAGACCTAGGGTTTGCATGTACATAAAATCAAACGCTAGATAACCTAACACAAGACAAATACATGTAATCAATACACAATCACACTTGCACCCTCTAGGGTAATCCCACATGTTGCCTTCCAAAATGGGCCATGCTTGCACGTCGAGTTTCTTTGGAAAAACAAAATCAAAATGATCATAAGTCTCTCAAAATGTTGCCTAAACGGAATGATCATAGTCCCTTCAAAGCAAATTGCCAAAGACACTTGGCATCATTGCATTCGTGGTCCATACGATGACCCGCGCCCGTCCCGAATAAACTTCCTAAACGCAAGATTGTCCATCAAATTCAATGGTGGAACAAAATTGTTAAAAAGGGGTTAAAACATAACAAAAAAACCTTTGAGTACAATAGGGTAGACAAAACTCTTAGTTACTTGAGATCAAATTGCAAAAACACTTGCCTTCTTTTCAAAAACCACAATCCACAACACTTTCAAACAAACTCTCAAAAACATTTGAAACATCTTTTCGAAAAGATCCACACTTTTGTAAAACACTCAATCACGAGTCAAATACATTAGTTGCCTAAGACAAGGCATCTTCTTCAAAAACATTTTCAAAACACACACACACACCACAATTTCAAGCAATCGAAAATCAAGGCAAGTGATCTAAAAAACCAAGTAACTAAGAGCCCATGGATAACCATGGATGAAAAGGGTGCTAATACCTTCCCTTTTCATAATCTACCCCCCGAACCCACGAAATATCTCAAAAGGTTTTTGCTGTGCTTTTTTAACCTTTCCTTTAGGATAAAATAAAAAGTCGGTGGCGACTCTTGCTCAATCGCACAAGTGCGAATACGAACGCAAAACCATAGTCAGTTCTCCCACCGTATCACAGAACTGGCGACTCTGCTGGGGAAACTTAAAAGTGGGTTTACCTTAGGGTTTAGATTACTTTTACTTTCAATTGATTGCTTGGTTTGCTTTACATTTGTGGGCTTTGTATCGGAGTTTCATAGATCCTAACCCGGATCTGGGGATACCTTCTTAGAAAGTAGCAACAAGGCTGTGAGGGAACTGTGCGGGGTATACCGACATGGTTGAAACAGTCTGCTACGTTGATATGGCACTTTGGTGTGTACTGGTAACCCTTGAGTTCAGTCAAGGAGAGTACGGGGCCGCCGCGTGGTGTCGTGAAGCATCAACTGACCTTAGGAACCTTAATTGAACCATCTTGGCCTTTTTAGGGTAGTGAGATAACTGACTTTGGTGCAGTCCGAGGTTGGTTGATACTCGATACTACACTCAATTGAGGGTTGCTTTCCTGGAATATTTCAGTCGCCAGTTCAGTGGCTAAATCGAAACAATGAACAATGAAAGCAATTCAGTGATATTGGGACCCTTAGAACCCGGTTACTTTTGATAGGACAGGTTTCAACCAACAAACTGAAAGAGGGTAGTGCCTGAACCCCATGCAAGCCTAAACCTAAGGACTTGTTTGCTTTGTGTGAATATGTTTGTCTGTATATACACTCACTTGCTTTTCTGCATACATGTACATAACATCATGACATCATACCATAGCATTTTCAATAACCATTTCAAGGATCTCGAGGGTTCTTTAGATGCAGGGCCACGTTGAACCAGGCGTCTATCAATGGGCAAGAGGTTTCTCCTCTAACCAATGCAATCAAAGATCAAGTACAACGACTTGAATCAGTGGCTATGACCCACTCGACATGGTGAGCTTGATTCTCGTGGAAGGACATCCACCTAAACAAAGTTCTCCAATCAAAGATCAAGTGCAACAACTTGAATCAGTGGCTATGACCCACTCGACATGGTGAGCTTGATTCTCGTGGAAAGACGTCCACCGGTGCAGAGATCTCCAATCCAAGAGCAGAGTTTAACCTCTAACATTTTCTTGTGTTTACCCCAAGAGATCCTTGAAAGCATTGCATCCACATATCATGCACTGCATTTTGACAATCTTTCCTTTTTCAGGTTTCCTTACTCTCCTGATGTTTATTTCAGCAAGAGATGGCTCTAGAGAGGTCTGTCAAAGACATCCAAGACCAGACGGCTCAGCTGCAGGAGATGTTCCTGAACTTGTCTCTGGGGCAAGAAGAGATGAAAGCTCTCCTCACCAAGGGTTTGGAGAATTCCAACAATGCCAGGAGTGATCAGCTTGCGGAGCTACAGTTTGATCTGACAACCTTGAGGACCCAAATGATGGGACAGTTGGTGGGCCAGATGGCTCTCATCCAAGACCTATCTCAAAGACAAGAGGAACTCAGAGTCCTTGTCCGCCAACTGCTTCCAAACAACCAACTGGGGCAAACATCTGAGGTCGAAGAGCAAGTCACCGCTCAACCTCCATCCACTCAAGAAGACAAGGGGAAAGCTCCTTTGCTTGCTTCAGGGTCACAAGCCCGTCAGCAACCTTGCCAGCGTCAACGGGGTAATCGGCGTAAGCAAGAAACGTCGGGAAGATAGTTTACGGAGACTGAAATACCATCATTTTTCATACTGAAGCGCCTGATGGAGGTCAACTTGCTTACCCTGAAGGATCCTCCTCAGAAGCTCAATACCTCCTCTCCTAACTATCATCCCGACGCATTATGTGTTTACCATTCCTACAGCCCGGGACACGACACCAACGACTGTTGGGCCTTGAAGAACAAGATTCAAGATCTGATCGACATTGGGGTGCTGGAATTCATGCCAGACGGCGAGATGAAGATCTTCCGTTGAAGGGTTCCCCACTTGAAGTGACGAAGTTCGAGCTGAAAGACTTTTGCTTCTTTTTGAATTTTCAAAGTTGTAATTTCTTTTGCTGTCAAACAATTATCTGTTGATGTTAAACTCTGTTTTCATTAATGCATTGCATATGTTTGTCTTGAATTCATCCATTCGTTTCACTACTCTTATGCTTTTCTTTATGATATTTGACTCTTGATAAAAAGCTGTAAGCCTTTAGAGGGAGGATGACGAAACAATACCATGATCTTATACAGTATGCTTTTGAATAGACCTTGCTGATGATGTACAGGCATTTCTTTCAATCCCCAAACACTGGAGTTATAAGGAAGTTAATCCCTAGTCAACCCCTTCGAGCCAAAGAAGTAGGAGTTTTCTGTTCAAAACAATCGAAACCTTTGTGATAAACCTGGGGCAGGGTAGTATCTCAGTTAATTCAAAAGAAAATGCGCATTGAAGTCGCAAACTCTCCGTTCGTAATACAACGAAAGATATCGAAAAAGAAAGCATTCCTTTGGAATCAAAAGACAAGGGTGGTTCCCTATCACATAGACAGTCAATCTCTCAAAAGAGAAAAGCCCGCCGAGCCAAAACCTATAAAGGAGGCTTAAGAAGCTGGGGCATCCCGCTGACAGTAATCCCGTAAAACGGTAGCCGTCAGGCAAAAGTTAGGGATAACAAATCAAAATCAAAATAGTGAGGTCATTACAAAATCCTCAACAACATGAAAAGTGTTGAAAAAGAAAAAGGAGATGATGACTGTCTCCCAAAAATTCAAACTGGTGAACCATCGCCTGAAAGTCGTTCGAAACTCAAAAACAGAGTGTGACGCATAATTAACTGAGCTTAGGTTGGAGAACATCACGAAGAGCGGGTGGGTACAAATATACTTTGAGCCTTTATCCTTTGTTTCTTAAACCGTGAACCAGGCCACGTTACAACCCTTCAAAAGTACTAATTGAAGCATGGGTTAGTTCGAAAGCATACTGTCGCAAAAGGTATCCTGACTCCTGTAGGGCTTACTCTAAATCTGGTGTTGACTTGTCTTATGGAAAGTTTTCTGCTAAAATTGCATTTTTCAAAACTTCGAGGCAAACATAAACTTTGCATTATACGAATATCACTGTCTGCATTTGACCCTTTTGTTTGACAGCGAAGAAATTCATACAGCAAATGTTCGGAGGAACGAAAACTCTCTCAGTAAATCAAAATCACTTCAAGAGGATGACACTTCCGTCAAATCTCCTATCAACAAGGGGCATGATCTTTCAAAATTCAATTAACCTGGGGCAGTCCAGTCAAGGTCCAACAGATCTTTCAAAATTCAAATTAACCTGGGGCAGTCCAGTCAAGGTCCAACAGGTCTTTCAAAATCCAGTTAACCTGGGGCAGTCCAGTCAAGATTTCAAGAAATCTCTCAATATGCAGAGTAATCTGATTCAAGACTCCTTCTTCACCACTTGGGGCATTCGAATGTCAAAAGTGTTCAACAAATCAACTACAACAATTCCAGATTCGACTCCTGTATCCAGCCAGGGCATATTTGTTGACCACATTTCCAGACTCGATTCCTGTATCTAGCCAGGGCACGTCTGAAGAGTTTGAAGATTCGATTCCTGTATCCAGCCAGGGCATATCTATCAACTATCACATTTCCAGATTCGACTCCTGTATCCAGCCAGGGCATATCTGTTGACCACATTTCCAGACTCGATTCCTGTATCTAGCCAGGGCACGTCTGAAGAGTTTGAAGATTCGATTCCTGTATCCAGCCAGGGCATATCTATCAACTATCACATTTCCAGATTCGACTCCTGTATCCAGCCAGGGCATATCTGTTGACCACATTTCCAGACTCGATTCCTGTATCTAGCCAGGGCACGTCTGAAGAGTTTGAAGATTCGATTCCTGTATCCAGCCAGGGCATATCTATCAACTATCACCTTTCCAGATTCGATTCCTGTATCCAGCCAGGGCATGTCTGAAGAATTCCAGATCAACACCTGTAACAACCCAGGAAAACATCTGTGAAACGACCGATTGTAGACCAACACCTGTAATAAGCCAGGAATTTATCTACATCACCACTTGGGGCATTCGAATGTCAGAAGTGTTCAAAAACCGATGCAGTTTTACACAAGCTCAGGAAACCCTACACCGGTTCCTCTTCAAGACGTCTGAAAACAGTTTACGGATTCTTCCCAACAACGGATGTCAATCTACCGACTTGTTCAGACTCTTCTCAACCTTTGAAATTAGTTTACGGACGCTTCCCAACAACGGATGCGGCTCTATTGCTGATTCAACTTCAAGATTTCTGAAAACAGTTCACGGGTTCTCCAAGTAAACGGATGTTAACCTATCACTTGTTCAGATTCTTCTTCAAGACTTCTGAAAACTGTTTATGGATTCTTCCCAACAACGGATGTTAATCTATCAGCTTATTCAGAAGCAACCTTTGAAATTAGTTTACGGACGCTTCCCAACAACGGATGCGGCTCTATTGCTGATTCAACTTCAAGATTTCTGAAAACAGTTTATGGATTCTTCCCAACAACGGAGGTTAATCTATCAGCTTGTTCAGATGCAACCTTTGAAATTAGTTTACGGACGCTTCCCAACAACGGATGCGGCTCTATTGCTGATTCAACTTCAAGATTTCTGAAAACAGTTCACGGGTTCTCCAAGTAACGGATGTTAACCTATCGCTTGTTCAGATTCTTCCGGAAGCTAGCTCCACTCAGAGTCAAGTTTCATTATCCCCAGTGAAGCTAAAACTTCAATTTATCAATTCCTAGCGGAGCCAGACCATTGAACCTTCTCCCCACAGAGTTTTGGGAGGGAAAATCTTGAGTTCCCCAGTGAAGTCGTCAGAGTTATTTCCCACCAAGCTGAAGATTCTCAATCTTACCTCCCCAGCATGAGTCTATTAGATTGGAACCCCCCAGTAGAGGTCATCAGGAATTCTCTTCCCCAGCAGCAGCCAAGGATTTATTTCCCGGGCAACAATCAAGATACTTTCATCTTCAGCCATCTCGGATTCATTTATCCTTAGCAAAGATAGCTCATCAGCTTACATGCGCATTCATCACATTCATGTCATAAACATTGATGTCACATACATTGCATCATGCATCATAACATTGCATACGGCTAACCCTTTACTTTTCAGGTAAGAGCAGTCGACAGACACAGATCATCTCCCAAGATTCATCCAGAAATAGTTCAGATGTGACCCGGACACGGCGACATTCTGATACTTATTCCAGATTCATTCAGACGCATCATCAGGAAACCCTACACCGGTTCCTCTTCAACTTCTTAACTTCTGAAAACAGTTTACAGATTCTTCCCTACAACAGATGTCAATCTACCAACTTGTTCAGACTCTTCTCAAAACAGTTTACGGATTCTTCCCTACAACGGATGTCAATATGTTCAGACTCTTCTCAACTCCTGAAAATAATTTACAGATTCTCCAGACATGGACGTCAATCTGTTGCTTATTCAGACCCCTAATTCAGAGATGTTCCAAAACATGGATGCCCTTCTGATACTTGTCCATTCACTTTTGACATACAGTTCAACATGTCCAGATGGCATCTATAAGCCCATCCTCCTACCAGCAGTCACCAGATGGCATCTCTAAGCCCATCCACCCGACAAAATTCTATCGCACCAGATGGCATCTTTAAGCCCATCACCAAATGGCATCTCTAAGCCCATCCCCCGACAAGATTTTATCGCACCAGATGGCATCTTTAAGCCCATCACCAAATGGCATCTTTAAGCCCATTCACCTCCACCATCATATCGCCGAGTGCAAATTTTCTGGGCACTTTAGTGTCCAATCTTCTTTTACCTTCAAGTCGCGAAAGGCAAACTTGCCAATCTAACTCTTCAGGTCCAAGAAGATTGAACAGGGGCAACTGTTGTACCCCAAAATTTGCCCTCGCATTTTTCCACAAGAAATCTCAGCTTCAAGCCTTTCCTGATTTTTCAAACTGACTCAAGAATCGGACAAACGGATTTTTCTTGTCAGTCAAGCGAAATTAGGGTTTTTACTGATTTTCAGGACTCTGGATTGTTTCACAGTTGGCTTAGGGTTTTGGATGATTTTTGGTTCAATTTTTATCAGGCGAGCGTTATTTGGCATTTAATCAGGAATTAAGGTTTTATGGGCATATTCTCAGAAAAATTAAAATTCCACAGCACTTTGCAAGATTTTCCAAGATTCGGGTTGGATTCGCATTGTTTTGACTTAATCAGTAAAAGAGGAAGTTGGGTTGAATTCATGTTGTTTTGTTTGAACCAGTCAAAGAAGATGTGCAGTTTGGAACTACAATGCTTGGCAAAGAATCAGTGAAAAAAAGGAATGCGCTTGATCAGTTTATTTTGGTTAACTGCTGCTTTGTTTTGGATATTGGAAAAGACAGGTTTAATTGATCAATATTACTAAGACATTGTTTTATTTAAGTTATTTATTATTCTAAATTGAGTGATTGAAATTTATTTTTCAATTGTTTTAATTCCAAGAGTTTTAAATAAATAAATAAGCAATAAAGAGAAAATAGAATTAAATTGGATAATGGAAACTTTTATTTATCTTTAAATTAAATGTACAATTGATGTTTGGAATTTAAATTACAAACATTGGTCTTACATTGATTTAAATTTAAATAAAAAGAAAACTATCCTATTTCTAATTCTTCATTCTTCACTTCGCTCCGGTGCTCCATTATTCATCTGCAAAAAGAAAAGGAAAAGTCAAAAGCAGTTGAATTAAATTAAAGACGGATAAAATTTGCAATCATCATTAAGGGCCACTGACTGGGATCAGTTGACCCTCTCCGCAAATCACGGGATTTCTCCCGGTTCACAAAGAGGGAAGAATTTTATCATAAATGCAAAATGTCAAAATGCATATTTTTAAAATGTCAAACTGCATAGTTCAGAAGTAAGTTCAAACCAAACTGAAAATCCAATTACAACTTTCTATCAAAGATCAAGAAGTACAATTTGCTGTCAAAAGTGCCAAGGCTGTCATAAAAGGATTTGGAAAAGATATCAAAGAAAAGACAAAGCACACAAGCTGTCAAAGAAAGATAGAGATGCAGAGGAAAGTTATGCAAGCAAGCAAACTCTTTTATCATCATTTCCCATCAATGGCCACTTTCAGAAAGTACAGCAAAGAAACATTAAAAATCCTTCTAAGTGTACTATAGAGAGAGAAAGAAAAGGGAAAGATGCAGGTTTTGAGGCTTTTTGCAGGCAGCAGGAAAAAACAGATATACAAACTGTCAAGCAAACCAAGAAAAAGAAGATATACAAAACTGCTAGCAAAGACAGAACAAAAGGGATCCAAGGCCTGAATATCCCAAGCCTGCCTCAACATACAAACCCACAGGCCTCACAATAAAAACAAACAAAGCCTCATAACCATACAAGCAAAAACAACAGCCTGCTACTGCATTCTTGCAACCAAGGCTTTAAAACTTCATAAACATACAAAACCTCACCAGACTGCATAAACCTGTAAAACATCAGAACCTGCTGAAGCTCAAAACATGTGCACCCAAACCAAAATCCCTGTCAAACAATAACCAAACCTGCAATAACCTAAACTCAAACTTCAAGCCTACTGCACTACCAAAACCTTGGCCTAGAACACCAAAATCAGTCCAAACCAAAAACCAGTTATCAACCAAGCATCATACCTGTCAAGCCTAACAACCAAAACCCCTGTCAAACCATACCTACCAAATGCCTTAAACCACTGTCAAAGCCACATAAACCTGTACAACTTCAAGCTTAACCAAATACTCAAGCATTCAAGGCCACCCATCAAAAAGGCCTCAGATATGATCATCACTGGCCATTAAAAAGCATACAAAAGCTCCAGGCAACTGTGAGAGAAGAAGAAAGAAGCATACTAATTCCAAAACCCACGAGTCCTTCAGAATCATAGATTCATCATTAGGCAACAAAGAAGATACAGAAGCAAGCATATTCGAACACATTCAAAAGCAAGCGTTTAAGGCAACCAGCAGAGTCATAGCAAAAGAAGAGAAAAAGAAAGAATACGCAAACCGGAGCCTACAGGTTTGTCATCACCTCGTTCCACCCTTGGCCGCCTGGGCGCCTCCACCACCGTCCCTCCTCCGTCTCCTCAGAAAGGTACAGTTCTTTTCCTCTTCGCCTAACTCGAACCAAAAAAAGCACATAAATCCGAATCAATAAGCAAAGAACTAAGCATGCAAAAACACGAGACCCCTAATACGTTTGAACGAATTCATACCTTTTATTTTGCCGTTGGAGCTAGTGTAAAGAGGAGGAAGATGGGTGGCGCCGGTGGCCTCGAACGGAAGGAAGTACCGGGACATGCGTAAAGATAAACTCAGTAGCCATGGCCAAGAAGCAGGATGAACGAGGAAGAGGATGCGCAACGTCTTTTTACATTAGAATTTTGTATTATTTTGCCCATGGGGCATTTATGTACTAATAAATTCTTCTTATTAATATGACATGTGTTCTTTTTGTTTGCAACAAATTTGAATTTCTGAATCCTTGAATGCATTACATGAATACATCTCATTCATCATATGCATAAGCAGGTCTTCACACCAGGTTTCCTTATCTCTCTACTATTTATTTCAGCAAGATGGATATAGAGCAGACGGTCAAAGACCTACAAGCGCAGAATTCACAGTTCCAATAACTACTCATGACCTTGGCAAAGGGTCAGGAGGATCTTAAAGCACTGCTAGAAAAGGAAAAGGAAAAAGAAAAGGAGAAAAAGAAAAATAAAAGAGTTGGTGTAGCTACTTTGGGAAGAATATTTGAGAACCAAGCTAGAAGGGTCCTTGATTTCCCCTCGTCATCTGAGGAAGGGGCGGGAAAGGGAGCTGCAGTACAACCTGAGTCTGAGGAAGAAGAACAAGAAGAAGAAGAAGAAGAATAAGAGGATGAGGATTACTCTGAGCAGCAGTATGCTCCTGCATACGAGAAGTACAAGAATCTGGAAGAGCGTCTAGCAGCTATGGAGGTACAAAGAGTGCCTGGGCTGGATTTCGAGGAGCTAGGGTTGGTTGCTGGGATTGTGATTCCCCCTAAATTCAAGGTGCCTACATTTGCTAAATATGATGGTTTGTCTTGTCCAAAGATGCACCTACGATCTTACGTCAGAAAGATCCAACCTTATTCTTCTGATAAGAATCTGTGGGTACACGTTTTTCAAGATAGTTTGCCGGGTACGCAATTGGATTGGTTCTACCAGCTTGAGAGATCTGATGTGCATAATTGGGAGGATTTGGCTGCTGCCTTCTACAGACAATATCAATATAATGCGGATTTAGCACCTACTCGTACTCAATTACAGAGTATGGGTATGGTCTCTAATGAAGGCTTTAAGGAGTATGCCCAGAAATGGAGAGACTTGGATAGAAGGGTGCAGCCACCATTGTCTGAAAGAGAACTTGTTGATATGTTTTGGGGGACTCTGTCAGGTCCATTTTTCAATCACCTGATAGGAAGTTCGTCTGCGGGGTTCACCGAGTTAATTTTGACTGGTGAAAGTGTTGAAGCATGAATCAAGAGCGGTAAAATTCAAAAGGATGCATCTGCTTCCGCTACTATCAAGAAGACCTTTCCAGCCAAGAAAGAGGTATCGGCTTTCTACTCCCAAAGGAGTCAAGGAAGAGTTGAACGCCGGCCAGCGGCGGGGGCTGTAATGATTCAGAATTCTGCAGTGGATCAACCTTTAAATAGTCAACCCAAAACCAACCAAGCAAGGGTGGAAAGGCCTGCACGGCAATTCACCCGAATCAATATGACACCTGCTCAGGTTCTCCCTCATCTGTTGAAGTTAAACCTTGCAAGCTTGAAAGAGGCGCCAAAGAATCTGAATACCTCTTCTCCCTACTACCATTCAAATGTGAAGTGTGCTTATCATTCGGACAACATGGGGCACGACACCAACAATTGTTGGGCCCTCAGAAATAAGATCCAGGATTTAATAGATGCCAAGGAGGTGGAGTTTGAAGCCCCTGAAAAACCTAATGCGATATCCGCTCCAATGCCAAAACATGGTCATAATGTCCATGCTGTTGTAGAAGATCTTTATGTTGCTGATGTTGATGACTTAATGACTCCATTACCAATGATCAAGATGAATCTGTTGAAAGACGGCATTTTCCCGGGCTGTGGAAAAGATTGCTACCTTTTTTCGTCCTTACAATCTGACTGTCCGCTGTTGAAGTTAGGCATCCAACGCCTAATGGATAATCAAGAAATCCTCTTTGAGAAAACTCCTGTTACTCCTGTTACTCCAACTCCTATCAACGATGTTTCTATAATTACCATTTCCGCCAGTCTTTCCAAGGTCTCCAAAAGACCTGTTAAGATTACACCCGATCCAAGGTTTGTACCTCTGAAGATAACTATGTCGGGGCCTATCCCATACAAGTCCAACAAGACAATACCGTGGAATTATGGAGGAGAGATCTTCTACCACGGTGTTAAAAAGATTGAATCAGTTGAAGAAGGTCCCGATGAAGAGACTCCTGACGTAGGAAATATTACGGGGACGAGTAAGATCACTCGCAGCAGAAGAATTTTCTATCCGGAGATTTCTCCTCCAAGGGAAGTCTTCGGACCCTCAAATGCTCCTAAGGTTACTCCTGTGCCGGTCAACATCTCTGTGCAAACTCCAGTGATTGAAGAAATTGTCACTCTCGTAGTTGTACCCTTTATTGTTGCTGCCGATAAAGGTAAGGGGATCCAAGAAGCACCCGTCAGGACGAGGGTTCAGCCTTTGGTCATCCCCGAGACCACTCAAAAGGAAATGGAGGAGATTTTAAAGATAATTAAGAAAAGCGACTATGATGTCGTAGAACAACTGGGGCAAACCCCTTCAAAAATATCTATGCTGGCCTTGTTGCTCTGTTCCTAAGCTCATGCCAAAGCTTTGATCAAATTCTTGAAGATGGCCAATGTGCCTCAGGAAACCTCCGCGGACCAGTTCCAGGAGTGTGTAGCCAACCTAACAGTCAATAACGGTCTTGGCTTCTCCGACGCTGATTTAACATCTAAGGGGAGAAAGCATAATGACGCGCTGCATGTCTCGGTGGAATGCAGAGGGACTACTCTTGCTCACATTTTGGTGGACACTGGATCGTCTTTAAATGTATTGCCTAAGAAAGCATTGGACAATTTGGACTGTGAATGTTTAATTTTGAAGCACAACAACATCATTGTCAGAGCCTTCGATGGTTCTAAACGGATGGTCCACGGGGAGGTGGACATCCCGATTAAAGTGGGTACTGAAACTTTCCACTCGACATTTTATGTCATGGATATATGTCCCTCCTACTCCTGCTTGTTTGGAAGGCCCTGGATTCATCATGCTGGAGCCGTTACTCCAACTCTGCACCAGAAGCTTAAGTACCCTGTCCAGGGGAAAATTGTGACAGTTCGTGGCGAGGAGGAGTATATTATAAGCCATCTGAATTCATTCCGCTATGTTGAATTATATGGTGAATTCATCGAGACCCCCTTTCAGCACTTTGAAGAGGTTTCTCCTGAAGTTGCGGTAGCCATGGCAATGACTTCTGTGCCTATCATTACCAAACCTGTGTCCCGGATGTCATCCCTTAAAGATGTGAAGGCTGTGATCGAGGAAGGAGGAAGCACAGTATGGGGTCAACTGCCAGATTTTCCTTACAAGACAGATAAGTTCGGCTTGGGTTTCAATGCTGCTAGTTAGAAGGTTGTACGTCGCTCCCGGGCTGGAGGACCACCATTGAAGATCACCCATCATGGAGTTCATGCTTTAGAGGAGGATGAAGAGGAGAGCGATTTTGAAGACTGGATCTTTCCAACTATTGAAGGAGGGTTGAAAAATTGGGAGGCAAAGGATTTTGTCCCCATTACTTTCATCAATCAGTAATTTATCTTTCGAACATTTTCTATTGGTGTGTAATAATTTTTAAACAATCCGTACACTTTTTGCCTTATGCCTTACCCGAGGCATATAGTTCCATTTGTAAGGGCTTGATTTTTCATCTTCATATGCCATTTTAATGAATCATGGACATTTTCATATATAAAATTTTGTGTTAATTGTCTTTCTTTTTACATTTTATTTGTTTAAAGGTGGTTATCCCTTACACACACCCACACTCACAAAATGCAGGTACCCATCCACTCTGGATTCCATGGGTAACAATTCTGCTATGGCCTTCAGTGACTCTGAAGATCTGGTCAATCATGCCGAATACGAAAGTGATGAAGACTGTGAAGTGCCTGGAGAGTTATCTAGATTACTGCAACAAGAGGAAAGGGCTATTCTACCTCACGAGGAGTTGTTAGAGACTATCAACTTGGGAACAGAGGAAGACAGAAAAGAAGTTAAAGTGGGTGCCAACCTAGAGCCAATTGTCAAGGAGCATTTAGTTCAGTTGTTGAATGAATATGTTAAGATCTTCGCTTGGTCCTATGAAGACATGCCAGGACTAGATACAGATATTGTGGTTCACCGTTCCCTACAAGAGAATACTTCCCACCGATCAAACAGAAAGTCCGCCGAATGAGGCCCGACATATCCGAAAAGATCAAAGCTGAAGTGATGAAGCAGTTCAATGCTGGCTTTCTTGCTGTTACTTCCTATCCACAATGGGTTGCTAACATTGTGCCAGTGCTGAAGAAGGATGGCAAAGTCAGAATGTGTGTGGATTACAGAGACTTAAACAGGGCTAGCCCTAAAGATGACTTTCCACTACCGCACATTGACATCTTGGTAGACAATACAGCTCAGCACAAGGTATTTTCTTTCATGGAGGGATTTTCAGGGTATAACCAAATCAAAATGGCCCCCGAAGACATGGAGAAGACTACTTTTGTAACGCAGTGGGGTACGTTCTGCTATAAAGGGATGCCATTCGGACTGAAGAATGTCGGGGCAACCTATCAACGCGCCATGGTGGCCTTGTTTCATGACATGATACATCATGAGATAGAGGTCTACGTAGACGACATGATAGCCCGTTCACAAACTGAAGAAGAACACCTCGACTATCTGCAAAAGCTGTTTGTCAGATTGAAAGAGTACAAGCTCAGACTAAACCCTAACAAGTTCACTTTCGGAGTCAGGTCCGGTAAACTTTTGGGATTCATCGTCAGTAACAAAGGCATCAAGGTTGATCCTGCCAAAGTCAAAGCTATACAAGAAATGCCTGCCCCTCGCACTGAGAAGGAGGTTAGAGGTTTCTTGGGACGCCTAAACTACATTGCAAGGTTCATTTCTCACCTAACATCTACCTGTGAACCAATTTTCAAGCTATTGAAGAAAGATCAGGTGGTTAAATGGAATGATGACTGTCATGTTACTTTCGATAGAATCAGGGAATATTTGCTAGAACCTCCTATCTTGATGCCACCCGTCAAAGGAAGGCCGCTAATCATGTATCTGACCGTCCTGGAGAATTCAATGGGGTGCGTATTGGGCCAACATGACGAGTCTGGCCGAAAAGAGCATGCCATTTATTACCTTAGCAAAAAGTTTACCGACTGTGAGACTCGCTACTCACTTCTCGAGAAAACTTGCTGCACTTTGGTATGGGCTACTCGCCGGCTAAGGCAGTATATGTTGACTCATACCACTTTGCTGATTTCTAAGATGGATCTGATCAAGTACATCTTCGAGAAGCCTGCTCTATCCGGAAGAATCGCTAGATGGAAGATGATTATCACTGAATATGATATACAGTACATAACCCAAAAAGCCATAAATGGGAGTGTACTAGCCGATCATCTGGCCCATCAAGTTGTCGAAGATTACCAATCTATGAGGTTCGACTTCCCCGACGAGGACATTATGACTTTGAGCAACATTGAAGAAAACAGACCGTATGACGGACCTGAACAAGGATCCCGATGGACCCTGTACTTTGATGGTGCCTCCAACGCACTTGGAAACAGAATCGGCGCTGTACTTATCTCTCCACAAGGTTACCATACACCTTTCACTGCCAGACTCTGCTTCAGCTGCACCAACAACATGGCAGAGTATGAAGCTTGTATCTTTGGTCTCAAGGTTGCTATTGACTTTGGAATCAAATCTTTGATTGTATTTGGGGACTCAGCTTTGGTTATCAGTCAAATCAAAGGAGAGTGGGATACTAAAAATCCGAACCTCGTCCCTTACAAAGAACATGTCCTGACATTGTTACCACACTTCGAGTAGATCACCTTCGAGCACTTCCTGCGAGAAGAGAATCAGATAGCAGATGCACTAGCTACAATGTAATCCATGTTTAAACTTAACTAGGATAATGAGGCTCCTCAAATCACCATTGAACGAATGGACGAACCTGCACATTGTCACGAGATTAATACCGAAGAAGTAGTGGACCGAACTTGGTTTCATGACGTCAAAAGGTATCTCGAAGCATAAGAATACCCTGAAGGAGCTTCAGTCAACGACAAAAAGTTCCTGAGGAGGTTCTCAGCTAAGTTCTTCCTGAGCAATGGTATCCTATACAAGCGCAATCATGATTGCATTCTACTCCGTTGTGTGGACAAGGTGGAAGCTGAGCAGATCATGGCTGAACTACACAATGGTACCTTTGGCACCCACTCAAGCGGTCATATGATAGCTAAGAAGATTCTATGGGCAGGCTACTACTGGTCTACCATGGAAGCTGATTGTCATCAACATTCCCGTACTTGTCACAAATGCCAAATCTATGCTGACAAGGTACATATACCTCCAGTTCCTCTCAATGTCTTAACAGCTCCTTGGCCATTCACGATGTGGGGAATCGACATGATTGGAGAGGTCAAGCCTACAGCATCCAATGGACACCGCTTCATCCTAGTGGCCATTGACTACTTTACCAAGTGGGTTGAAGCAGCTTCCTTCGCCTCTGTTACAAAGAATGTGGTTTCCCGCTTCATCAAGCAGAACCTCATTTGCCGGTATGGTATCCCCGACAGAATTATCACGGACAACGGTACAAACCTGAACAACATTATGATCACCGCTATGTGCAAGCAGTTCAAGATTCAACATCACAATTCATCTCCCTATCGGCCTAAGATGAACGGTGTTGTCGAAGCTGCGAACAAAAATATCAAGAAGATCATTCAAAAGATGACAGTCACCTACAAGGACTGGAATGAGATGTTACTGTTTGCTCTGCACGGATACCGTACCAGGGCACACACATCAACTGGGACAACACCCTTTTTTTTGGTATACGGCATGGAAGTTGTTTTACCTATCAAGGTTCAGATTCCCTCCTTGAGAATCATGAAGGATGCTGGTTTGAGTGAATACGATTGGATTCAGATCCGACTTGATCAACTTAACTTGATTGACGAGAAGCGACTTACTGCTGTTTGCCATGGTCAGACGTATCAGAAACGTATGATCAAGGCCTTCAACAAGAAAGTCAGACGACAAGTATATCAAGTCGGGGATCTTATAATCAAGCGGATCATCTTGCTGCAAAGTGATCCAAGGGGAAAATGGACTCCTACTTACGAAGGACCATTTGTGATCAAAAACATCTTTTCTGGTGGGGCAATGATCCTGACCACCATGGACGGTGATGACCTGCCGCACCCTGCGAACGCAGACATAGTCAAAAGGTACTACGCATAAAACGACCCGACAAGTTGAAAACCCGAAAGGGCGACTTGGGAAAAAATGGGCATCCTGGGGAATCGAAAACCCGAAAGGGCGGTTCAGGCAAAAATTAGGGATAAATAAAAAAAAATTGTACACCCAGCAAGTTGAAAACCCGAAAGGGCGACTTGGGAAAAAAAGGGTTTCCTGGTGGACTGAAAACCCGAGAGGGCGGTCCAGGCAAAAGTTAGGGAATTAAAGTGTATGACTATATCTCGTCGGATCACTTTAAGGACAATCTCTTCACCAGACAAGCTCCTGGCTTCTGATTGATCCAGTCACCGTCGGACAAAGCAACGAATGGACAAGATGTCCAGAGTTACGAAAGCTATAGCAGAATGGGAACCCCATGGAATTTTTACACATAGCCATCTTTCTTTGTATAAAATTTTCTCAATTTTTACGACAACATTCTCTTACTAGGATGTCTGTCTCCTTTGTACAAGATACTTACACAAAGTTAATACAAAGATACTTCAAAGTGCAGAAAACCATTTCCTTTTATTTTTCTTTACACTTGTGTTTTATTTGAAAACGTCCAATGGTTTATTAAATGAGCATATGCATTTGAATATAATCACTGCTTACAAATAAACGAAATGCGAAAGAATAATTACTGATAGGTTGAAAGGATAGGAAAACATCTTTAGGCTATTCCAAGTAAAATCCCCTGCAGTACATCATCAAGGTCCCCAGTGGAGCCAAAACCTTGAAATACATGTCCCCCGCGGAGTTAAATTTCAAAAACCCCACCAGAATTAAGTTTCCAAGCTCCCAATCCCCAGCAGAGCCAAATCTTTGAACTACAGACCCTTAGCGAAGATGAAACTTTCTCCCCCGACAAAGTCCAAAAATTCAACCCTTAAACCCCGGTGGAAGACCATCTAGTTTCCTCCAATTCCCCATGGAGTTTGTCTTAAAGTCAGAAAATTCCCCTACAAGTTATCTTAGAAACCAGACAACAGCTTCGGATAATTCCTCGGAAGATGGGCATACAACCCAAGCTCTTGAAAACTCTGCAACAGAATAAACATTCTCCCCACAGATTTATTTCCCAATAGGTTGAAGATTCTCAATCCTCAGCCACAGTCATCAAGTTTCTCGGGATTCCCCAAACAGGCTTCTCAAATAGCACTCGGCTTTATTCTTACAACGGAATGTCTATCATGTTCCAACTTCAAAGGAATTGAAGGATCCCTATATCCCCAGGAAGTCGTGAAGGATTCTCACATCCTCACAAGTTGCCAAAGATTTTCTATCCCCAACAGTGGTCCAAGGATTTCTCATTCTCAACAATCAAAGGTTGTGGAATTCCCGGCATCGGTCCAGGATTTATTTTCCCCGACAGCAGTCAAAGATTTTACTATATCCATCTATCAAGGATTTATTTTCCTCAACAAGACAGCTAATCAGCTTACATGCGCATACATTACATTCATATATCATAAACATTGATAGAACATATTTTATTGCATCATACATGTCATGCAACATAACTTTGTGTTTCAGCTAACATTTTACCCTTTTCAGGATAAGATTAAAAGTTATCTTTAACAACTATTCAAAGATTTCAGATACAGTACGGATACACTCCAAGACATGGAAGTCATTCTGCTACTCATTCGGATCTCTTATTCAAGATACAGTACGGATACACTCCAAGACATGGAAGTCATTCTGCTACTCATACAGATCTCAACTTCAGATACAGTCCAGATACGCTCCAGACATGGTAGCCATTCTGTCACTCATTCAAACGTTTCCCCATCCCAGAGATGCTCCATACATGGATGTCATTCTATCGCTTATTCAGATTTCAGATTCAGATATAATACAGATACACTCCAGACACGACAGTCATTCTGATATTCATTCAAGAATCAAATACAGTTACAGCTCGGATACACTCCAGACACGGACGCCATTCCATTGCTCACACAAATCCAATCTCCAGATACAACTCAGATACGTTCCAGATACGGATACCATTCTGATGTTCATTCTCCTGATATCCAACAAACACTTCTTGGATGGCATCTTTAAGCCCATCTCCAGCAAGATTCTACCATCTCCAAATGGCATCTTTAAGCCCATTTCCTCAACTACATTTTGACGAGTGCAAATTTACGGGCACTCTAGTGTCCAATCATCTTTTACCTTCGAGTCACGAAAGGAAAACTCGCCAATCTAACTCTTCAGGTTCAAGAAGATTGAACAGGGGCAGTTGTTGTACCCCAAAATTTTCCCTCTCATTTTATCAAGATTTCCACTCACAAGACTCTTTGAACTCAAGACCAAGCTAGGGTTTGCTCTGCTCAAGATATCTCCTTGAACTGTTGACTTAAAATTAAGGTTTGAGTTTGCACATGGATTTTTGGACTTTCAATGCTCAAAGTGACTTTCATACTTCATGTTGGACTTATAAGATTTCCTCCACCAAGTTTCAAGCCTTGAATCAAATTTTTGCCCAGTCAATTGGTCTGTTGACCTAGAAATCAGTTGTATTGGGGAAAAAGTCAACTGTGGCCAATTTACAGTCAAACCTCATAATTTTTTATCCACATCAACATTATAGGATCATATGAACCATTTGATCAAGTTTGTACCACAACTCCTAAAGAAATTTGATCAGATCATCAAAAGGGCAAAATGGTCATTTTTAGGGTTTTGACTATATAAGGGCAATTTCTAATTTTTCACCTAGCCAATGGAAAATTGGATTCAAGCATGGATTCAAGGACTCAATGGCATCATATTGACATAATCACAAGGTTCAAAAGATCTCAAAAGCATTGGATTGACAGATGAATTTTCCAGTCAACTGATCAAAAATCAATTGTACACTGAAAAGTCAAACTTTGACTTTTTGGTCAAAATCAAGTGTCAAGGGTCATTTTTCATCAAGATGTGTCAAAACATGAAAAAATTTCATCAAGAAACCTAATTTTGCAAATTAGGGTTTAAGATTTAAAAAATTTCATAACTTAGAATTTTTCTAAGTTATGAAATTTTCTTATTTTTTCCCAACTTTGCCCAACATTTTCACCATGATGCAATTGGATTCAAACAAAACTTCCAACATAAAAGTTGTAGTCCTCCACAAAATATACAACTTTTATTCATAAAGTTTTCCCAAAAGAAGCTTTGATATCAAGTTATGATTTTTGGAACAAGGGTACAAGAAACTTTTAACTTAGTGAAATTTTGCCCTAGTTTAGGCAGGATTTTGACCTATCTTCATGGAAATTTTCCACCTAGTTCCACTTGGAATCTCAAAATGCATTTAAAAGATGGATTGTAGAGCATGTTACATGCTTTCTAAAATGTCCAAGAACTCTCAAAAATAATTTATGGTTAGAGAGAATCTAAGGTTTGAATTTGGCAAAAACTCACTTTTGATCCATGGCATTTTCATGTTGACACAAGTTGCAAACTCTATCCAGCCCCACTTGTACTTGCTCACAGGTCTTAAAACCCATCCAAACTCAAAAATTGAATGCAAACTCATTGATTTAAGGCATTATTCTGATCAATAGAGGTTTACACATTGAATTAATCTTAAAATGGCAAAAGGTAGCATTTCCATTTTCATAAAGTTGGCTTTATGTCAACTTGCTTCCCTTGAGCCTTGGACCTCTCTCTTTGCAGAAAACAAGTTCCATAAACTTAGGCAAAGGTAAAACCATCTTGTGCATGCTTGGAGATAGCCTATACAGGTCTATCTTGTATCACTTCACACTTTTCTTTCAAAATCAGTCAACTTGCCAAAATCACATATCTTTGAAATCTGATAAGAACAAGTGTTGTAAGCATTCCATACAACTTTTGCACATTTCCTTGAGTCAGAAGCCGAGTTATCCAACCCTCAAGCCTTCCAAAACACAAAAACACCTTCTTCTTGCAAAATAGGGCAGATTCTGCATTTTCACTTCCATCTCACAAACCACTCATGCGTTTTGTCCCAAATCAGTTCCAATACCTTCCGTATAACCCACCTAAGTTAATCCAACCATTGGCCATTGACTGTAACTCCATTTGCAAGCTTCACCATTTTTGATTTCAGCTTGTGCAGGTTGACTTGTACAGGCTATTTCAAGCAAGCTCAATGCAAACAAAGTATTGGGGAAGGTCAGAGGAAGTTCAAGCAAGCTCACAAACATCTCAGGCTTCATTGAAAACCTCCACATTGCCATACACGAGTTCAACTGAAACAGGTATTTTTCAACTTTCTATCTCTCTATTTAGGAATCATTAGGCTTAGGTTTGTGAATAAAAAATGTAGTACTCATTACCCTTAAGTTGTACATATGCATAGATTTCATTTAAGTTAAGTGTGCTGAGAGAATTTGATTGATGAACATTCTGAAAAAGTTAGGTTAGAAATTAGGGCCAGAGAAATTCTCTCTGGTCTTTGAGAGTTAGATTAAGTTTTTTATATGGTTGGAATCGTGTGATTATGCTCTACAACTTTCATGTTACAAGTTTTTGTTTTTAAGCACTGAAACAGGAGATACAAATTTGAACTCAGAACGCGCGTTTTGTGTGAACGAAGGTTGAAGATGAAGTAGTTTGGGCCGGGCTTGGCCTTGGCTTGCTTTTGACACCCCCATTTCTGTTATTTGCACCCCCTTGTCCCATTTCATTATCTTTTATATTTTTTCTATTTTATTTACATTTCTGATTTTATTTTATTTTTTCTAAACATAAAAAATTACCAAAAATATTTTCATAAATTTTCACATTTTATTTTGTATATTTTATTATTTTTTCTTACAATAAAATTATTAAATAACATACTCTTTATTTTCTTTAATAAAAACTTATAAATAATACATAAAAATATTATATTTTTATTTACACACTTAAATAATATTTTTTCTAGAATATTTTTATTCTTTGACATTTGTATATATTTTATTATTTTATTTTATTGTACATAAATAATATAACTAATATATATACTTTCTTAAAATAAATTAGGATTTTACCCTTAACAAAAATAACCTTTTTTATTTTCTTTTTTTTAATATATTAAATATTGTATTTTTCTCACACATTTTATTTTTTAATATTTTGTATATATTTTATTTTATTTTATTGTACATAAATAAATAATACATTAATATATATATATATATATATATATATATATATATATATATATATATATATATATATATATATATATATATATATATATATATATATATATATATATATATATATATATATATATATATATATATATATATATATATATATATATATATATATATATATATATATATATATATATATATATATATATATATATATATATATATATATATATATATATATATATATATATATATACTTTCTTAAAACAAATTAGGGTTTCCACCCTTAATAAAAAAAATATTTTATTTTCTTGTTAAATATTATATTTTTACATACATAAAAAATATCAAAAACATTTTTGCATATTTATATTTAATTTCTTATTTAAATATTGTTTATTTAACATTTGAGCAAAGAAATTTAATTTGGTTGTAATAACTTAGGGTTTTAATTTATTGCCAAATAATCCCCTATCCAAAATTTTATCCCCCTCCCCATATCAATGATGTAATAGCTTAGATTATTTTTACACATTTATAGCTTTCAAATATGCCATGATAGAGATTAGGGTTTGTATGCAATATCCAAAATCAAAACAAATAGTTAGACCTAATACAAGACATAAATGCATGAAATTGACAACACAATACACACAAGCACCCCTAGGGTTTCATCCACTTGTTGCCTTAAAAATGGCCATGTTATGCATGTTGAGTATCTTGGCAAAACAAAATCAAAACAAAAATATCATAGTCCCTCGATGATGCTATCTTGGTTGCCTATACAAAATGATCTAGCCCCTCAAAATTTCTAAAGATATTTAGCATTATTGCTATCATGGTCAATACGATGACTCGCGCCTGTCCCGTTTAACATCCAAATACAAGGCTGTTTACCAAATGCAATGGTAAAACAACACTGTCAAAAGGGTTAAAAATGTGTAGGAAAGATCTTTGAGTAGATAGGGTAGACAACTCTTAGTTACTTGATCAAAACTTGCAAAAACATCCTTGTTATTTTTCAAACACACCTCACAACACAATTTTAAAACATTTCCCAAAACAAACTTTCAAAACTTTCAAACATTGAAACATCTTTTCAAAAGACAAACACTTTTGTATACATTCAAACAAGAATCATTACAAAGGTTTCCTAGACAAAAGGCCTCTTTTCAAAACATTTTCAAAACCACACACAAAGCACCATTTCAAACAATTGAAAAGCAAAAGCAAGTGATCTAAACAAGTAACTAAGAGCCCATGGATAACCATGGATGAAAAGGGTGCTTGCACCTTCCCTTTTCATAATCTACCCCCCGAACCCAAGAAAACATCTCAAAGGTCTTTCCTGTGCTTTTTGACCTTTCCTTTCGATAAAATAAAAAGTCGGTGGCAACTCTTGCTAAACCGAAACATTTGCAAATACAAACGCAAAACCTCAAGTCAGTTCTCCCACCGTATCGCCAGAACTGGCGACTCTGCTGGGGATTATAATAAAAGTGGGGTTACCTTAGGGTTTAGATCACCTTTACATGCTTACCTTGTTTGCTTTGATTGCTTTACACTTGGTTTTATTGTTTGGGTTTGAAATCCTCTACCCGGATTTGGGAAACATTCATAGGTAAATAGCAATACGTTGTGGAAACTGTACGGGGTATACCGACATGGTTGAAGCAATAGCTATATTAGTGCGACATATTTGTGGGTACCGATAGCCTTTGAGTCAATCAAAGAGAATATGGGGCCGCTGAGTGATGTCATGAAGCACTAATGGACTTTTAGAACCTTTACTTGACCATCTTAGCCTTATTAGGGGTAGTGAGATGACCGACTTTGGTGCAGTCCGGAGTTGGTAGATACTCGATACTACACTCATTGAGGGTTATTTTCTTGGAATATTTCGGTCTCCAGTTAAGTGGCTAAACTGAAACAATGAACACAAAAAATAATTCGGTGATATTGAGCTCCTTAGAACCCGGTTACTATTTATAAGACAGGTTGAGCCAACTAACTTCAAGAGGGTACTTGGCTATGAAACCCCGTGTAAGCCTGAAACTAGGAACTTGTGTGATTTGTTTGTACATATACTTGTGCATACATCATGAACATCATAAAGCATCATATGCATCCACTAACTATTTCAAGGGTTTGGATCTTCATCTTTGTTCCTATTTTGTAGGTTATGGAATCACTCCGCAGGAAAACAATCCAAGTCAACCTTGTGAGAATCCCTCCTCAACTCAAGGAGCTGTCTTCCAAGATTCCAGAGAATTCTCCCTTCACTGAAAGACATGGTAGACTTCTCAGCTTGGTCAACTCCAACATTGAAGAAGACATGGTGAAAGTTCTCTTCCAGTTCTTTGACTCCCTACACCATTGCTTTACATTTCCTGATTACCAACTAGTGCCTACTTTGGAGGAATTTTCTCAACTCCTGAGGATTCCTATTCTCCATCAACTACCCTACAACGGTACGGAAAGAGAACCAAAGCCTGAGGATGTTGCTCAAGCCTTACACTTGTAACCATCTGATACCAAAGGTCATTGGGAAACCAGAAGTGGTGTCAAGGGTTTATTGGCAAAGTTTTTGTTTGAGAAGGCACAAGACTACTGGAATTCTCTAGATCTGCAAGCTTTTGAGGAGATTGTAGCACTTCTCATCTATGGGTTGGTCTTGTTCCCAAACCCTGATCAGCTCATAGATGTGAATGCTATCAAGATTTTCATATCTCGAAATCCTGTGCCTACATTGCTTGGGGATATCCTCCACTCATTTCACACACGAACAATGAGGAAGAGTGGTGTTCTCATGTGTTGTACTCCTCTTCTAGCAAGGTGGTTTATTTCTCACCTTCCCCAATCAGTCTTGAAGAATGAGCAAGATTTGAGGTGGTCACAACGATTGATGACTCTTACATATTCTGATGTTCATTGGTGTTCTCGGTCCAGAGAAAATGTCATCATCATTGATCGTTGTGGGGAATTCCCTAATGTCCCACTACTTGGCATTAGGGGAGGCATTACCTACAACCCCTGTTTAGCTCTGAGACAATTTGGGTATGCCCGAAGGGATGGCCCTCATGACATGCTGATTCTAGACTTAGTTTTTGACTTCGACAACGATGCTCAAGGACTTCGACAAAGGTTTATCCAAGCTTGGAGGATGCCCAACAAGGTGGACAGTAAGACACTGGGACACAAGAATTCCATCCCCCTTGAGCCTTACCTCAAGTGGGTACGAACCCGCGCCCAGAATCTTATGATGCCTTACCCATACATTCTGCCTATGATCAAAGAGCATGTTATGGAAGGAGAGGTTCCATACACCCTCCTACATCCTAACATGCCAATATCATTGGAAGATTTGCAAAAGAGTTGGATACAGCTCAAGGAAGAACGGAATACTTTTGAAGCCAGCTTCTACGCCAGTGAGAAGAAGGTTTTGGAACTTACTCGTCGACTCCACGAAGAGCAGAATCTCAACACCTACATAGCACCAAAGAGGATGCGCAACGTATTTTTACATTAGAATTTTATATTATTTTGCCCATGGGGCATTTATGTACTAACAAATTCTTCTTATTAATATGACGTGTGTTCTTTTTGTTTGCAACAAATTTGAATTTCTGAATCCTTGAATGCATTACATGAATACATCTCATTCATCATATGCATAAGCAGGTCTTCACACCAGGTTTCCTTATCTCTCTGCTGTTTATTTCACCAAGATGGATATAGAACAGACGGTCAAAGACCTACAAGCGCAAAATTCACAGTTCCAACAACTACTCATGACCTTGACAAAGGGTCAGGAGGATCTTAAAGCACTGCTGGAAAAGGAAAAGGAAAAAGAAAAGGAGAAAAAGAAAAAGAAAAGAGTTGGTGTAGCTACTTTGGGAAGAAGATTTGAGAACCAAGCTAGAAGGGTCCTTGATTTCCCCTTGTCATCTGAGGAAGGGGCAGGAAAAGGAGCTGCAATACAACCTGAGTCTGAGGAAGAAGAAGAAGAAGAGGATGAGGATTACTCTGGGCAGCAGTATCCTCCTGCAGACGACAAGTACAAGAATCTGGAAGAGCGTCTGGCAGCTATGTAGGTACAAAGAGTGCTTGGGATGGATTTCGAGGAGCTAGGGTTGGTTGGTGGGATTGTGATTCCCCCTAAATTCAAGGTGCCTACATTTGTTAAATATGATTGTTTGTCTTGTTCGAAGATGCACCAACGGTCTTACGTCAGAAAGATCCAACCTTATTCTTCTAATAAGGATCTGTGGGTCCATTTGTTTCAAGATAGTTTGTCGGGTACGCAATTGGATTGGTTCTACCAGCTTGAGATATCTGATGTGCACAGTTGGGAGGATTTGGCTGTTTCCTTCTACAGACAATATCAATATAATGCGGATAATCTCTCTGGTTCAGATAAATCTCTCAACGGTTTATTCTGATTCTTCTCCAGATCCCTGCCAGTTCAGTTTAAACCTCTCAATGGTTTATTCTGATTCTTTCCCGCAAACGTCTTTTCTGGTTCAGATAAATCTCTCAATGATTTCTTCTGATTCTTCTCCAGATCCCTTCGGGTTCAGATAAATCTCTCAACAGTTTATTCTGATTCTTTCCCGTAGACACTTTCTCTGGTTCAGATAAATCACTCACATATTTACTCTGATTCTTTCCAGTTAAAGAATATTCAAGATCTCTTTTGGTTCAGTTTAAACCCCATAGCGGCTTATCCTGATACTTTCCAAAGGAACACTTCTGGTTCAGATAAATCGCTCCAAGATTTATTCTGATTCTTCTCAGTCAAACAATATACAAGACTTCTTCTGGTTCAGATAAGTCGCTCCAAAGATTTATTCTGATTCTTTTCCAGTTGAAATCAAGTGCAGACTTAGTCCTTTCTCTGTCAACATTCACCCTTGGATGGAATCTACAAGCCCATCTCTGGAAAATCTCCATCATTCCTCCAAATGGCATCTATAAGCCCATTCCCATTTCATCTTCGAGTGCAAATTTCTAGGCACTCTAGTGTCCAATCATCTTCCACCTTCAAGTCACGAATGGCGCATCCTCCAATCTAACTCTTCAGGTTTAAGAAGATTGAACAGGGGCAGCTGTTGTACCCCAAAATTTTCCCTCTCATTTATCAAATATTTTCTCACAAGATCCCCTTTGGTTCAAGACTGCACAAGGGTTGATCAGCTCAAGACATCTCCTTAAGCACTAATGACTAAAATTAGGGTTTGAGATTGCACAAGGATAATTGAACTTTTAATACCTCATATGACTTTCAAGGATCATCATGGACCCTAAGATTTCTCATGTCAATTTTCAAGTCTTTGATCACATTTTTGCTCAGTCAATTGATCAGTTGACCCAAATATTAGCTGTATTGGGGAAAAAGTCAACTGTGGCCAATTTACAGTCAAACTTCATAATTTTTTATCCATATCAACATTATAAACTCATATGTATCATTTGATCAAGTTTGGACCACAATTCCTCAAGAAATTTGATCAAATCATCAAAAGGGCAAAATGGTCAAAATTAGGGTTTTGACTGAGAAAGGGCAATTTTTGATTTTTGACCTAGAAAATGGTTAATTGGTTTGAGGCATGATCTTAAGAGTTAAATTGCATCATTTTTACCTAATGGCATGACTCAAAACATTTCTCAAGGTCATTTGATTGATAGTTGATTTTCAATCAATTGATCAAAAGTCAATTGTACATTGAAAAGTCAAACTTTGACTTTTTGATCAAAATCAAGTGTCAAAGATCACATTTCATAAAAACATGTCAAAATATGAAACTTGTTCATCAAGAAATCAAAAAGTCAAGATTTCATTTTGAAAAGTCAAAGTTTCCAAACTTAGAAATTTTTCTAAGTGTTGATAACTTCATATTTTGTCACAACTTTGAGCCAATTTTTCACCATGATGCAAGATGATTCAAAAGAAACTTTCAACATAATCCATGAAGTCATGGTCATGAAACTAAAACACTTAGTGAAAAATTTTCCCTAGTTTAGGCAGGATTTTGACCTAACTCCATGGCAATTTTTCACATAGTTACAAGGGGAATTTTCAAAAGTGATTCAAAGAGGGGTTGAGGAGCACATTACAAGCTTTCTAAAATGTCAAAGAACTCCTTGAGATCATGTTTGACCAAGGAGAATCGAAGGTATGAAGTTGGCATTTCATACTTGAATTATAGGTCATTTTCATGATGAACGAGAATACAATTTCAATGTTAGGCTGCATAATCTTGCTTTGAAGGCCTTCTAACTTATGTATCTATCCATTATTAATGGATTACACAAAAATTTTAGCTATAATCCAAGTGGTTTAAGCTTTATCCAATTCATATTTCCATTTTTGGAAGAAAGTGAAGAATACCATTCTTGAAAAGCAAGCTTTATGCACAAAGTCAATTCTTGAGCCTCTAACTTGTTCCCTCTGATCACACTCCATCTACAAAGTAAGAAGCAAGTGTTTTTAAAGCATAACCACTCTATCTTAGCAAGTACATAAGACTTTGAAACTTGGATTTCTCAAAAATCACATGTTATGCTTAAACTTGTGATTTTGAATTATGATCAACAACAAGCTTCCAAACTTGTTGCTTATAAATAGAGGCACTATTTGTGATCTAGAACACGAGCTTAAGCACCCTGAAACACTCCCAAAATCTGTCAAATCAGAAATTGCCCAAAAACTCCATTGTTGCACAGTTTCTGACCTTGGACTTGTAACTCATATTTCCCTCGTGCGTTCTTTGGCGTTTTAGTTCCTAAAGCTTCCTTACATCAAATACAACTAATCCATGTCCCTGTTACACGACTGTAACTCCATTTCCATCATCCTCCATAACCAAAAACAGAGCACTGCATATTGACTTCTCTAAGCCATTTCAGCCACTCTCAACTCAAGCTAACCATTGCATTAGCTTCCTGGGAACTTGAGAAAGCTAACCTGATCATTGCATCACTTTGAATCAAGCTCATTTTCATTTCACGATTTCCAGTTTTGAGGTATTTTTCTTGAACTTCTATCTCATTACTTAGGAATTGTTAGGCTTGCATTTGTGAAGATAAAATGTAGACATCATTGCCCTGAAGTTGAACCTCTGAAAATAATTAGGTCAGAATTTGGTACTTTCAAAAATTCTCATTCATCTTTGATTTATAGCTTATGATATTTATATGGTTGGACTCGTATGGAAAAATGGAGCAACTTTCAAGTTTGCATATTTCATTTTTATTGAGAAATGGTGAAGTTACAGATGATCTGGCTGGAGGTTGAAGATGAAGTTCCATATTCAAGACTTGTTTTTGTATTATGTATTTATCATTTCAGTTAAGTTAACGGATGTACATCCACCCCAGTGGTAAGGCAGCGCGCGTTATTGGTAGAGATCATGGGTTCGAACCTCAGCACTGCCTTTTGTTATATTTTTTTCACATTTTTACACTTTCTTTGGTTTTTGCAGCGCTTGGGCCCCAAATATTGGGCCTTCATGTTTTTTTCTAAATTGCTGACCCCTGTCTCATTTCAGCACCCCCTGGCCCATTTTCTTTCTTTTATATTTATATTTTTATTTTCTTTATTATTACTATTATTATTATTATTATTATTATTATTATTATTATTATTATTATTATTAATATTATTTTTATTATTATTTAATAAAAATCCAAAAAAACATTTATATTTATTTAGTTTATTTTTCTTCATAAAACTAAAAAGAACAAAAAAAAAAGAAGCATTTCCTTTAATAAATTAATTTCTTTTTTTAAATACTTAGATAATTAGTCTTAATTACTATTATATTATTTTCTTGTAAATTAAAATCAATTTAGGACTTAGGACTTTTATTTTATTTACTAGTTTAATTAAATTCACAAAAACCCTAAAAAACTTGTTTTCTCGAATGAATTAATTTCCTTTGTTAACTTAATCTTAATTTTCTTTTTAGTCAGTTATTTTATTTTAGTTAACTAGGTCAAAAAACCTCTTTTATGAAAAACAAACAAAAATCACATTTTCTTTTTATATTTGCATTCTTGCATTTTTATTTTTTTGTACAATATTCAATATGGTTGTAATAATTATTTAGATTTAATTTTCTTGCAATTCCCCATTTGTAATTTGTACACCCCCTCCCCTAATGATGTAATAGTGTAGTAATTTTAATTTCCGCAATTTAATGTTTTATGTACAAATGCTAGTAATTAGGGTTTTGTATGGAAAGATTAAAATCAATGCTTAGAAAACCCTAATTCAAAGACAAATCAAGCATGTAAACTAATACACTTGCACACATACACCCCTAGGGTAAATCCACTTTGTTGCCTTACAAAATGGCCATATTATGCATGTAAGGTGTCTTAGCAAAAACATACAAAATACAATATCATAGTCCCTCGATGACGCTATCCATGTTGCCTTTCAAAATGATCTAAGTCCCTAAAGAAAATGCTAAGGTATCTTACAACATTGCTAATCATGGCTATACGATGACCCTTGCCCGTCCCTTTTACATCCAAATATAAGGTTTCTTACCAAATCAATGGTAAGATAACAATGTCAAAGGAAAGAGGAAATAAACATGAAAGACTTTTGAGTAGATATATTGTTCCTAGTTGCTTGCTCAATTTCAAAACCAAAAACATCCTTGCTATTTTCAAAACAAACACCAATACTTTCAAAACACCTTTCAAACTTGAAAACATTTTTTTCAAAAGATTGACACTTTGTATACATTCTTACGAACGAGAATTATTACAAAGTTTGCCTAAACGATGGCACCTTTTCAAAATACTTTCAAAAACCACACAAAGCACATTTTCAAACAAAAGCAAGTGATCTAGCAAGCAACTAAGAGCCCATGGAAAACCATGGATGGAAAGGGTGCTAACACCTTCCCTTTTCATGATCTACCCCCCGAACTCAAGAAAACATCTCAAAGGTCTTTCCTGCTCTTTTTAGCCTTTCCTTTTGGATAAAAGAAAAGTTGGTGGCGACTCTTGCTAAACCGCAACATTCGCGATCAAACGCAAAACAACCAAGTCAGTTCTCCCACTGCATTACAGTACCAATTGATGTATAGTACGGTATTGGATTTGTCATCCCATCTTCCCCAGTGAGGTCCTCACTCATATAACAGAAGTTCTTTCTCACTTTGTATGCTGAGGTGGAATCATTTGCAAAACATCGCCCTCTGCAGTATTGGCATTATTGTTGTTGTTTGTTGTCCAGGCAACTAGACAAGGGCAGTATCTTTTCTAAGAGGTTTTGAAATAGATGTCAACTTTTTTGGTTTTCTCCCGCCAAGTGTTGGGTTTGATTTAAAATCCCCATAATTTTTTATGTCTTGCTGTATTGTCTAACTTCTTAGATCCCCAAGAAAAGTTGAGATAATCTCTCTTTCTGAAATTTGTTATCCTCATGTGGTTTCATAATTTCTCCCCATAAATTTATGTAATCATCACTCTTGGTATTGAAGAATGTATTTTGGGCTCCCCTTGACGGTGTTGTATTATCCTCCTCAATAAAGTTAGCACGAGATCCCCAATTGATATCCAGACGATGTGGTGTTCATCTTCTCTAGAGAAACTAATATTATAATCTCCAGTGGAAATCTAGACGCTGAAACATTATTTTCCCCATCGAATCCTATGTGATATTCCTCGGTGAAGCCTGAAGAAGAATGTTATATCCCTGTAATTGTTCTGATTTTTTTTGTTTTGATTTTATTACTTTCGGATTTCGTTTCTTCCCAGTGGATTTAATTCATGGAATAGGAATTTATTTCCTCAGATGGTGCTTACTTTCTTATGAAATTTTCATCCTGGATGTGATTTAGCCGAGTATTGGCATTACCCAAGCTTATATTGTCTGGTTATTCCCAATGCTATATGTCTGTTTTGTCAGCATATACAGGATAACATTCATACATACATCATGCATAATTGAATTTAACAATTCATTGCTCATCTGCATTCATTAAGACTTTGTTGGCATATTACCCTATTTTTGCATAGTTATGTTACCCTCTCTCCAATAGAGCGTCAACCTTAAGTAGAAAGAGTATATTCTGTCCAATTTCCCCACTGAGTTTTCCCTTGTTGAAGAATTTTTCTCCAAGTCTTCCTATTCAGCTCATTTTCTAGTTAGCTTCGTGTTTCCCTTTTGAGTTTATTTCTCATCAGATGCTATCTTGGTTGACTGTTTCACTCTAGTTTATTTATGGTCTGAATTTGTGGCTCCTGGCAACATTATTATTCCGAAGCTCTAAACTATGGATTAAGGGTGTGCATTTGTTTTGCATAAAAAGATGTTATCTCCTTGATATGAATATATAGAAACCTCCCCAGAGAAGTCATATTTCTTTGCCTGAAGGGTTTCTTATAACAGCAAATGGCAGGTCTCTTTATTTGAGCAATCTGTTCTTCCTCAGTAAGTCTGTTAGTTCCCCGATAAGATTCATTTTGTTACTCCTATGAATGGTAGTCTCATCATTATAGGAGATAGTTTGTTGTTGAGATTTTGTTACTCCGGTGGATGGTAGTCTCGTTATTATGGGAGATAGTTCGTTGTTGATATTTTGTTACTCCAATGAATGGTAGTCTCGTCATTATGGAAGATATTTTGTTGTTGAGATTTTGTTACTCTGATGAATGGTAGTCTCATCATTATGGGAGATAGTTTGTTTTTGATATTTTGTTACTCCGATGAATGGTAGTCTCGTCATTATGGGAGATAGTTCGTTGTTGAGATTTTGTTACTCTGATGAATGGTAGTCTCGTCATTATGGGAGATAGTTTGTTGTTGAGATTTTGTTACTCCGATGAATGGTAATCTCGTCATTATGGGAGATAGTTTGTTGTTGAGATTTTGTTACTCTAATGAATGGTAGTCTCGTCATTATGAGAGATAATTTGTTATTGAGATTATGTTACTCTGATGAATGGTAGTCTCGTCATTATGGGATATAGTTTGTTGTTGAGATTTTGTTACTCCAATGAATGGTAGTCTCATCATTATGGGAGATATGTTGTTGAGATTTTGTTACTCCAATGAATGGTAGTCTCATCATTATGGGAGATAGTTCTTTGTTGAGATTTTGTTACTCCGATGAATGGTAGTCTCGTCATTATGGAAGATAGTTCGTTGTTGAGATTTTGTTACTCCAATGAATGGTAGTCTCGTCATTATGGGAGATAGTTTGTTGTTGAGATTTTGTTACTCCGGTGGATGGTAGTCTCGTCATTATGGGAGATAGTTCATCGTTGAGACTCATTTTGCTCTAAAGAGTTTGTATGTTTCCATTTATAAGTACTGATGTTGTTCATTTGTGACTTACCCTAATATTGGTGTTTGTTGGTATTGTCATACCACTTATTTCCCCCTGTGGGTCGATGTTAATTTTTTTTGCTATCTTCTCAGAGAGTGGACAGTTTGCAGTTATCGATTGATCACTATTATACTTTATTGTCTCTTCTCAATATTTGAGTTAAGGATGCTTTATCTCCTCTTTGGGCTTTACCCCAATAGAGTCGAGTCTTCTGTTCACCAGTGATCTATTTTACTAGTCTAATTTTCTATTGATATTTTATTTTCTGTTTCCCCAGTTGTGTCCTGTGTCACCTTTGGATCTGTTTGTTTGCATGCACAATCATAAGAATTGCATGGCCTCTTAGGGCCCAAAATAGGGCTTGTTTTATATTTAAATATCTTCAATCACGTCGACACGAAGATTTTAACCTTCGTATCTCTGGATATAAGACACTTAAATAAGGGCAGCTTTTGTACCCCAATTTTTGCCCCTAAGATTCTTCTATCATCTCATATCAACCCAATCACAACAATATCACACTAGGGTTTGGTTCTTCTCCCTATCTTTAGGTTTGCTCATGAGAAATCACCAATCACCTTGATTTGTATATTTTGATCATATTTGTTTTGTATTTATAAACTTTTAACTAAAAAATACAATAAATGTTTTCTCTAAATGATGATCCTATAGGTGATGGCACAACACATTTCATTACGTGGATTCATTGGTTCATGAGTTTATTTCCATGCATTCTTCAACAATTTATTCATGAAGATTCAAGATCCATCATTGAGGATGCTTTAAAGTACATTATTATAAGGCCTACTATGATTCATGATACCTCAATTTGTCAAGGTAAGTCCAAAGATGCAAGGGTTGATTGAAGAAGTTTGACCTAATTGGACAAGTTCTTGATTCCTTGATCACAAGTGCGCAACTCTCTCAATTCTTAAATATTTGGAAGTGGTTATTATTTATATGAGTTCTTATTATCATCCACAACAACTTTTATTCACATAGAAAAAGTTATTATGCAAGAAAGATTGTCAAAATTGAAAGGGGTCTCCAAGTCAGTTTGGTGCTTGAGGAGCTAGGATTTTGAACTTCTAAGGGATATATCTTGTTCATATTTTAAGATTTTTGTGTGATTCCAAATATATGCTTCTCTATAAAGGTTTATCAACAAATCACTTCAAAAGTTTCAAGCAAACTTTGTATGTAAGATTCCTAATGATTGAGAAAGATTACATGTCCTCTAGATAGGCCATCAAATTCCCCTTATGTGACTTAAAAAGATCATAACTTGATCAATTATTATCTCCTTGAACCCATTATTTTTCCATAATGATCTTAAGGATGTTAACTTCAACTCTTATTTTATGTGCAATACTTGAAAATGGTTGGAAGATACCCTAAGAACCCAAAAGATTATAGGTCACCTCATGAATTTTCACCAATTTTACAAGGCCATAACTTTTTCAATACTTGATATTTTTTAGTGATTCAAATTTCACAATGCTCTTTAGGTTTACCACTTCAAGCTAGCATCAATGATCAAAGCTCAGTTTTGGAGGAAGGCCTTGTTTGAACTCAAAACATTATAGGTCACTTTTGAAGAAAAACTTTGAATTTTTCTAAGTACAAAAAGTCAACATCTTTTTCTCAACTTTGACTCATCACAACTATTAGCTCAAGCATCCAATTGATCTCACTCTTTGCACATTGTAAATTTTGTGACCTTATCTTTCAAATGCTTCAAGAATCATGCCCTAAGACTCCTTGAGTTATGAATACCATTTATTCAAAGTTGATACCTTGAAACTGAAGTTTTCTCCAAAGTCAGAATTTGAAATTCATAATTTGGCTTCTAATCACCAAATTTCCATGTGTTTTCCACTTAATCATGATTAGCATATATGTTTGAATCATTTAGAGCATCAAAATGCATTATTTGGATGAGTTTTGATGCACATGTGAACACACTTTGCTCATGTACACAGGTGTGCACAAATTCATTTGAATTTGCATCATTCACCCCTCCTATTGATTCCATTCACTTCTCCTATAAATACATGCTCTATTCCACTCATTTTCTCAAAATTGAACAGCCAAAATCACTCTGTCAAACTCCCTTTATAACTCACTTTTCTGAGATTTCAAATTCCTCTTTTCTCCACTTTTCAATCCAATTTCTTCATTGATCCTTAACCCTTGAACCTCACTGAAGCTAACAGAAGAAGAATCAAGTCCACTTACAGAGCAAGTTCATCTGACTTTGTTCAGGTAGTTTAAGGCACCGAATTCTCTAACTCAAATTACTAGAAAGGTCTATGATGTTCACTAATGCTTGCTCTTAATTCAATTTTGTGAATCAATTCATTTGATGCTTCTGATTTTGGATTTTAACATTTATAAACATTTCTTGTTTTTTCCAAATCGACTACGTTGTGCTTTATATAAAATTTTTGCGAGCATATGGTTGTGATCATCTCAAGTAGACGCATCTATTGGTACCACTATGAACGCGTAAATTTACAAATTCAAGGATCTTGGGTTTGCCCTACTTGCAGGAGGCTGAAGGTTGAAGATAACCTATGTGTCATTCTTCAACCAATGACACTGGGCCAATTGTTTTATTTTGATTGGTTGGATTTTCTTGTGTTGTATGTGCGTGCTTCAGCTTGGGTCCATGATGCTCCCTCACCTCAGGTCCATTAGATCTTCCAGCGTGTATAAGTGAGAGAGATCCAATGCACGTGGTTTTTTATGATTTATTTTTATTTTACAAATTTATTTTTTAATTTCTTTTATCTTTAAAAATTCATAACTCTTTTCATTTTTTATCCAAAAATTATGAAAAAATATACAAAAACACTTAGAATTATTTCTGATTTTGTGAATATTTTTTCATATTTTTATTTTAAAGTTTGATATTTTTCTAATTTTTGTTTTTGTTTGTCTTATTTTAATTGTTTTAAAAATACTTTTTTATATTTTTAAATTCTAATTTTTTTTAATAAAAATCCTTTTCTTTATTTCTGATCTTCTGAAATTTTTCTAGAATTTTATTTTGATTTCTACTATTTTTTTTAATCTTTTTTTCACTTATTTGAGTGATTTTAATTAGTTTAAAAATACTTTTCTATTTTAAAAAATTACGAAAAATTTTATAAAAATATTTGGGATCATTTCTGATTTTATTTATGGTTTTTTTAAATTTTTCTTTGATACTTTGGACATAGTTTAATATTTTACCTTTTATTTTCATTTAAAAAAACAATTTAAAAATCATTTTTCCTATTTATTTTTATGCATTAAATACAATTTATTTTTTTAGTATATTCTGGCTATGTGTTTGTTGATTATGAACTTCACTAACATCATTGGATCTTGAGTGTTGACTTTAACTCCATTAAAATAGATGGATGATTTTAATGATAGTTTGATTAAACTTTTTAATTCAAATATATCCCATCCATCTTCATCTTATTCCTTTCTCCTTTTTGCTACATGTGGTTAGAGGATGATTTACATATCATCACTCCAAACATATGGCACATAGATTTCTATTGACTGACCTCAAAATAGGTGTGACTTCTATATAAGTCCAGTTACGATTGCTTAACATAGCGCTAAACTTTGTCCTGATTCGAGAAAAAATCATTCATGGCCCAAACCTATGTTTGCAAGCCCGAGTATGTTTAATTTGAAACCTTTGATCCAATAACCTTGAGGTTCATTGTTAGGAGACTTTGGTCTTATGAATCCTCTAGTGGACTTTCATAAATTTCGGACTAAGTGAATCATTTAAACATCGTTGATCATTTGTTTGTTGCCTTAAGATTTTGAAATGAATGATATACTTGACAAAAAGCAAATAAAAGTTGTTATTGAGAGGCTTTGATTTTATCAATCTTCTAATGAGTTTTCAAATGCAATATTCAAGATGGTCGTTCAATTAACCTCTAATTTCTAACCCATTAACAATTCACTTTTATTGTTATGCCTTTACTTTATGATTTTACTTTAAGCACCATTTATCTTAGCATTTATATTTCATGCTATTTTCATCTTTGCTCACTTGAGCATTTATTTTTTATGTCATTTTTGTTTTGCTCACTTGAGCCTTTCATTTTCTTTTTTAATATACCTAATAACCAATTTGAACAATAAAAAAAAAACTTTAAGGTTACTTGGACTATTTGGTTACTATCCTTGGCATTTTGGAGTTATGGACTTCTTGGACTTAGGATTAGAGACTTTGACCTACCTTGAGACCTTGGTGACTTCTATTGTTATTTTGTCTAGAGCTCTTGGGGTTTACCCCAAGTCATTGGGTTATTTGTTTTCTTTGTGTGCAAATTATTCTGATTATATGCTTTGCTTGCAATTGGAGATTTATTGTATACAGACGTTACTCTGCCCAATTTTTGTGAAGACTTAATGCATTTAAAGTTTGGTTTTCTCAAGATGTTTTCTATCTTTGCTTATTTGGTTTCAAATTCAAAAGATGGGAATTCTATATTGACTCATTATGTCAAGTGTTGGATTGTTGTTGGTTAGACGGTTATTTTCCCTGGCCTTTACCTTATGCTTTAGGATAGTCCCTTCATCTCCTCCCATCTTCTTTAATTTCAAAAATATTCTCCCTCCTTTTGAAAACTCTTCTTTTTTTCCAAATTTGAACCGCTTTCACAATAAAATTGGACTTAGGTCCTTGCATTTTCAAAAATCTTTTCTTAATCAAACTTTAAACAATTTAACAATACTTTGACATTTTTTGTGAGAAGACTAAAAGTCAGTCAATCTCATTCAAACTATTTTTTCCACTTTGGCTTTTTACTTTAAAACTCTTTTCCCAAAATATTAGACTCTTGTCAATCCTTGTAGTGATGTGATTTACTATACTTCTACTATATGTAGTGAAGTGAGATATTTTCCACTTGGGTGTTGAGCGAGACTTTGTTGATTTTAAAATCCAAACCATATCTTCCACTTTGAGATGACGCAAATTCTCCTTTCTCATGATTGTGGGTAGTAAGTATGTTCTTCCACTCGAATAAGACGATGATGTCTCATCTCTTAAAATTAACCAACACACATGTGTTTTAAAATTTTTAAAGGTGAACTACGAGTACCATGATCCCCTATTCCACGGAAGGTGGTACGTAGGAACTAAAGGTTCACAAACGCGGGGGGTGCAAAAATTATAAAAAAATACTTCTTTTCCCATCTCCACCATCTACTTTGTATACAACATTTATAGCCAAAATACACAAATTTTCAAAGAGGTTCATGCGGAGTACCGTAGATGTTTAGGGTTCTAATACCTTCCCTTTGCATAGCTAAACCCCAAACTTAGATTTTATTTAATATGTGCGAGTTAAGTCAATCCAATGGCTTAGTCTCAACATTTCTACCACTACAGGTACGAGCTCGTGCTCAAAACCTTATTATTCCATATCCTGCTAGCCTACCAGTAATCATGGAGCCTGTTTTCGAAGGAGACGTTTCTCACATCTCCCTTCATCCAGAGATGCCTACTGACCTTGAAGAATTGCAGACGTCCTGGATTCAACTCAAGGAATAACGGGACACCTTTGAGACTCGATTCTATGCAAGTGAGAAGAAAGTTTTGGAGCTCATGAAGCAACTTCACGAGGAGAAGAGTCTTAACGCATATGTCAACATGAAGAAGAGGCGTCTATGAGAAACTTAAAACTTAAGGAGTTTTTAATTTATCCCTTTGTAATCTTGTGTTTTCACATAAACTTATTAATAAAATATTTGTTTTTGTTTCCTTTTGGTTAACAAATTTAATCTCATAAGGTCCTAGAAAACATTGCATATACATATAATGCATATCACTACATGACAGGTGTTTCAAGACAGGTTTCTTATCTTTTTGATGTTTGTTTCACCAAAAAGAATGTCTCTTGAACAAACAGTTAAGGATCTCTAGGATCGGAATGCCCAGTTCCAGCAATTGTTCTTGAACCTAGCTAAGGGGAAGGAAGAGCTGAAGGCCCTCATCACTAAAGAGAGGGAAGAGAAAATCAAGAAACCTGCTGGCTTCCTCAACATGGGTAGGAGACTCAAAGGTCCGATCAAATGAGCTTTGAAGTTTGAAGGGGAAGATGATAAGGAAGATGATAAAAGTATGAAGGCTGACAACCAGGGTTCTGATGAAGAAGAAGCGAACTATTTAGATGAATAGTAACCTCCAGCTGACGACAAGTACAAGCAGATAGAAGATCGTCTCAATGCTATGGAGATCCAGAGAGTTCCTGGGTTGGATTTTGAAGAGTTAGGTCTTATCTCAGGGGTTGTTATCCCTCATAATTTCAAGGCCCATGTTTTCCAAATACGACGGTATGTCTTATCCTAAGCTTCATCTACGATCTTATGTTTGAAAAATCCAACCCCATATTACTGATAGAAAATTATGGGTGCATTTCTTCCAAGAAAGCCTGTCGGGGACACAATTAGAATGGTTCTATCAGTTGGAAGGAACCAATATTCACCTTTGGGGAGACTTGGTTGCTGCTTTTTACAAGCAGTATCAATATAATGCTGACCTTGCACCGACGCGAGTGCAATTACAAAACATGTCTATGGGCTCGAACGAGGGTTTCAAAGAATATTCCAAGAAGTGGAGAAACTTAGCTGGAAGGGTGAAACCTCCCTTGTGTGATCGGGATCTAACTGATATGTTCATGGACACTCTGACAGGTCCATTCTTCAATTTGCTAATTGGGAGTTCGTCGTTTGGTTTTACTGAGCTAATTCTGACTCGGGAACTAGTTAAAAGCGGTATCAGGAGCAGAAAGATTTTGGTGGCTGTGTCTTCTAGTGTTACAAATAATAAGTTCAATAATAAGAAGGAAACCAATGTTGTTTATGGCCAGAAGGGACATAGTAAGAATGATTACCATCAGTCTGTGGGAGCGGTGTTGATTTCTAGTCCTGCACCTGTTCAACAACAACAATAGGGGAATCAGTGTAGGTCAGACGCTCCGAGTAGGCATTTCACCAAGATTAGTATGCCTTTGTCTCAGGCATTACAACATTTGTTAAAAGAAGAATTGATAACATTATGTGATTCTCCTCAGAATCCCAACACCTCCTCTCTTATGTACAACCCGAATGCGGATTGTGCCTATCATTCTAATAGTCATGGGCACGACACCAACAATTGTTGGTCCCTAAAGAACAAAATCCAGGATATGATCGACGCGAAAGAGATTGAATTTGATCCTCCCGAGATCCCTAATGTGATCACTGCACCTATTCCCAGTCATGGTAAAAGTGTTAATGCAATCGATGATGTTTCTTATGTCTCCACCATAAGTGACTTAACCACTCCCTTGATAATCATTAAAAATAATTTTTTACGAGTCGGTTTATTTTCGGATTGCCTTGAAAGTTGTTAGCATTGTGTGTCCCAATCTGATGGTTGTATGTGGCTAAAGAAGGGTATTCAATGTTTGATTGATAGCCATGAAATTCTGTTTAAGACTCTGTCCATGAAGAGTTTGCATGAAAGTATGTCTCAAGAGGTGAGACTTGAAGATGTTTCTATAATCACAATTTCCAATCCTCCTGTAAGGATCACCTCTAAAGGTCCTATAAAGATTCCTGCCGAGCCTAGGGTCACTCACCTAATCATTACAGCACCAGGACCAGACCCCTTTTCCTCTGACAAGGTTATTTCCTGTAATTATGGAGCTGAAGTTTATTACCATGGTGTTAAGCAAGAACCATGGATTGCCAAAGATGAAGATTCTAAATTTACCAACCTCAATGTCAAAAATATTGTTGGGACTAGTAAAGTTACCAGAACGGGAAGGGTCTTCTCTCTAGAGATCTATCCTCCAAAGACTATCACAACACTTGTCTGCATCCCTGCTACTGAGTCGACTACTAACGCTTGGAGCAAAGAAAAGATGACTGAGCCTGCCCAGATGGAGGCACCATCAAAAGATGCTATTGTTGAAAATTCCTCCAAACAGGAGATGAAGGAAGTATTGAAAATCATCCACAAAAGTGACTACAATATCGTTGAATATTTGGGGAAGACTCCCTCCAAAATGTCCATGTTATCCTTGTTATTGTGCTCCGAAGCCCATGCTCAGACTTTGGTAAAAATTTTGAAGACTGCTCATGTACCACAAGAGACCTCTGCTGATCAGTTGAGAATTGTGTTGCAAGCCTAACAGTTGATAATGGATTAGGCTTTTCTGATGCTGACTTAACAGCGGCAGGAAAGAATCATAACAAGGCCATGCACGTCTCTATTGAGTGTAGAGGCACTACCTTGGTGCATGTGTTAGTGGATACAGGTTCCTCATTAAATGTATTACCAAAAGGTGCTCTAGATATACTGGACTATGAAGGGGTTATGCTAAAACCCAGTGATATCGTGGTAAGAGCCTTTAATGGTTCAAAGAGAATGGTAAACGAAGAGGTTCATTTTCCAATCAAGGTGGGATCTCAGGTCTTCGACTCCACCTTCTATGTAATGGATATTCGTCTGGCCGATTCCTGTTTGCTTGGACGCCCCTGGATTCATGGGGCATGTGCTGTTAGCTCTACCTTGCACCAAAAATTAAGTATACGATGAAAGGGAAAATTGTTACAGTTTATGGAGAAGAAAAGTATATGGTGAGCCATTTGAATTATTTCAAATATGTTGAGATGGATGGTGAATTCATTGAAACTCCCTGTCATACCTTTGAACTAATCCCTCAGATGATTATTGTTGCTAAATATACTCCTGTTACTCCTAAGATTACCAAGGATCCACCAATAATGGCTTCTCAAAAAGATGCTAGGGTTGTGGTAGAAGAAGGTGGTTGCACTATTTGGGGTCAACTTCCTGACATTTCTTACAAGTCCAACAAATTTGGTTTGGGTTTCACCTCAGAGGCTCAAAATGAGGTTCATCGTGCTCGTGTTGGGAGACCATCTTTCCGCATCATTAATAATGAAATCAATGCTATAGAAGACACTGATAGTGACTGTGATTTGGACAACTAGATATTCCCTACTACTGGCGGTCGACTCAACAACTGGAAGGTTAAAGACTTTATACCAATCTCCTTTAGTCAGGAGTAATTTCTATTTCCTGTTTTATAGCTTTCAAGTTTTTGGGATATGTAATTTTAAAAACAATAACTTTAAACTTTCTGCCTTACCCGGGGCACAACGGTCCACTTGTTAGGGTTATTATCTTTCATCCACATATGCTTATCTAATAAAACATTGGATGTTTTTGCATTCAAATTTTGAGCTCTCTGTCTTCTCATTACTTTATTGCTTTCAAGTATAGCTATGTGTTTCTTGCACACACCCACACACTACATAGTAGATCCACATCCACTTTGGATCTTGTTGATATTGATTTTGCTACAACCACTCATGACTTTGAAAATCTGATCTACTAAGCCGAGGACGAAGGTGAAGAAGATTTTGAAATACCTAGAGAACTTTCCAGACTCTTAATACAAGAAGAAAATGATATCCAACCACATGAAGAACCAGACAAAGTTGTAAACTTGGGTACCGAGACAGACCAGAAAGAAGTCAAGATAGGCGCCAATTTAGAGAGCAGCGTCAAAAACAGGTTAATTCAGATGTTGCATGACTATGTTGAGATATTTGCTTGGTCGTACAAAGACATGCCAGGGCTCGACATTGATATTGTGGTCCATCATCTTCCAATGAAAGAGGGTTGTTCTCCGATTAAGCAGAAGGTTCGTCGCATACATCTTGAGATATCAGAGAAGATCAAAGTCGAGGTTATAAAGCAACTCAACACAGGATTTTTAGCAGTGACATCATATCCTCAATGGGTTTCTAATATTGTTTAGGTACCAAAGAAAGACGGAAAAGTACGTATGTGTCTAGACTACGAGGATCTGAATAGGGCGAGCCCCAAAGATGACTTCTCACTTCCGCATATTAATGTTTTGGTCGACAACACTGCTCAACACAAGGTATCCTCTTTCATGGACGATTTCTCAGGGTATAATCAGATCAATATGGCACCCGAAGATATGGAGAAAACTACCTTCGTTACACAGTGGGGCTCTTTCTGCTACAAGGTTATGCCTTTTGGGTTGAAGAACAAGGGCATAACTTATCAGCGTGCCATGGTAGCTTTATTCCATGACATTATTCATCATGAGGTAGAGGTCTACGTCAACGACATGATATTAAGATCACAGACTAAAGAAGAGCATCTTGATCATCTACATAAACTGTTTGAAAGACTGAGGAAGTATAAACTAAGGTTAAATTTGAACAAGTGCACCTTTGGGGTGAGATCCATAAACTCCTGGGTTTCATCGTCAATGGTAAAGGTATTGAAGTTGATCCCACCAAGGTCAAATCCATTCAAGAAATGTTGGCTCCTCATACTGAGAAGGAAGTCAGAGGTTTCTCAGGACGACTGAATTGCATTGCCCGATTCATTTCTCATTTGACTACTACTTGTGAGCCAATCTTCAAGTTGCTGAAGAAAGATCAAGTAGTAAAGTGGAACGATGACTGCCAAATAGCCTTTGATAAAATTAAGGAGTACCTACAAGAACCCTCAATTCTGATGCCACCAGTTGAAGGAAGGCCTCTAATCATGTACCTAACAATTTTAGAGAACTTAGTGGGGTGTGTATTGGGGCAGCATGATGAGTCTGGTCGAAAAGAGCATGCAATATACTACCTTAGCAAAAAGTTTACCGACTGTGAAACAAGATATTCACTACTCGAGAAAACTTGTTGTGCTTTGGCATGGGCTGCTCGCCGACTAAGATAGTATATGTTGACTCATACTACTCTATTGATTTCTAAAATGGATCCCATCAAGTACATATTTGAGAAGCCATCCCTCTTCGGAAGAATAGCCCATTGGAAAATGGTCTTGATAGAATACGACATTTAGTACACCACTTAAAACGAAATCAAGGGAAGTGTATTGGCGGATCATTTGGAACATCAAGCCATAGACGACTATCAGTCTATGAATTTCGAATTCTCATACGAGAACATTATGCTAGTTATGAATTATGAAGAACCTAGACCGTATGAAGGGCCTGAGCCAGGATCCCGGTGGACTATGGTTTTCGAAGGAGCTTCCAACTCACTTGGAAACAGAATTGGTGTTGTAATTATCTCTCCTCATAGTTTCCATATGCCCTTCACTGCCAGATTATGCTTTGATTGTACCAAAAACATTGCCGAATACGAAGCGTGCGTTATGGGTATTAAAGCTTCTATTGACCTATGAATCAAGTTCTTGGATGTATATAGAGACCCAGCCCTGGTGATCAGTCAGATCAAGGAAGAATGGGATACGAAGCACCCGAATCTGATTCCTCATAAAGAGCATGTGTTAACCTTGATCCCGTACTTCGAGAAAATTACTTTTGAGCACATCCCACGAAAAGAGAATCAATTGGCATACGCATTGGCTACAATGTCATCTATGTTCAAGGTCAGATGGGATAACGAGGCACCCAAAACCACCAACGAAAGACTGGATGAATGGGCACACTGCTATGAAGTTGACGCTGACAGAGCAGAAGAAAAACCTTGGTTTCATGAAGTGAAAAGATACCTTGAGACTCAAGAGTACCCTGAAGGGGCATCGATCAATGACAAGAAATTCCTACGGAGGTTCTCAGCTAAATTCTTCTTGAGCAATGAAATTTTATACAGGCGCAATCATGGTTTGAATCTGCTTTATTGTATGGACAAGAAATAAGCAAAGAAGATTATGGAAGATATGCACGAAGGTATCTTTGGAACTCATTCCAGTGGACATACTATGGCCAAGAAGATTCTGAGAGCGGGTTACTATTGGTCAACTATGGAAACTGATTGTCACCACCATTCAAGAACTTGTCACAAGTGTCAGATCTACACTGATAAAGTACATGTGCCTCCAGTACCTCTAAATGTTTTGACTGCTTCGTGGCCATTTGCGATGTGGGGCATTGATATGATTAGAGAGATCAAGCCTACTGCTTCTAACGGACATCGCTTCATCCTTTTCTCCATTGATTACTTCACCAAGTGGGTTGAAACAACCTCGTTCGCCTTTGTTACCAAGAACGTCGTGGCCTGGTTCATTCGGCATAACCTTATCTGTCGGTATGGAATCCCCGAGAGGATTATTACACACAATGGTACTAGACTCAAAAACACTATATCACTGAACTCTGCATGTAGTTCAAAATCAAGCACCGTAACTCTTCTTTGTATCGACCAAAGATGAATTGCACAATGGAAGCCTCCAATAAGAACATGAAGAAGATTATACAGAAGATGTTTGTGACCTATAAAGACTCACACGAGATGTTACTATTTTCTCTTCATGGATATCGCACTTCAGCTCGAACATCAACTGGGGCAACCCCATTCTCTCTGGTTTACGGTATAGAAGTCGTCCTACCTATCGAATTTAGGATTCTCTCTTTGAGAATTATGAAAGATGCAGACTTAGACGAAGACGAGTGGATTCAGACTAGGTCGGATCAGTTGAATTTGATTAATGAGAAAAGGCTTGCGGTTGTCTGTCACGACCAAATGTATCAGAAGTGTATGATCAAGGCATTCAACAAGAAAATTAAGCATCGGGTATAGCAGGCTGGTGACTTGGTAATAAAGTGCACCATCCTACCATAGGGTGATCCCATGGGAAAATGGACTCCCACCTATGAAGGGCCATTTATAGTCAAGAAGATATTTTAAGGCGGTTCCATGATACTAACCACCATGGACGGTAAATATTTCTCGCACCCTGTAAACGCGGACATAGTTAAAAAATACTACGCATGAAAAGTGACCCGCTAGGTTGAGTGGTCTAGGAAAAAATAAGGGCATCCCGGAGAACCAAAAGGGTTTGAGAAAAAATTAGGGATATATATATATATATATATATATATATATATATATATATATATATATATATATATATATATATATATATATATATATATATATATATATATATATATATATATATATATAAAGTGTACACCCGGCAAGTTGAAAACTTGAAAAGGAGGTTTGGGCAGAAAAGAGTATCCCGGAGGACTGAAAACCCGAAAGGGTGGTCCAGGAAAAAGTTAGGGATTAAAGCATATGACTATGTCCCATTGGATCACTTACAACGAGCTTTATTACCAACGTCAAGTTCAAACGGTATAGATCAGTTCAGTCAACTTCTTCTCACAACAAGGGATGAGATACTTGAATACATAGGGGGCGATAGCAGAGTTGAAACCCGACGAGATTATTTTCATATAGCTATATGTTTTGTTTTCACTTTTTACTCTTTTCATTTCACGACAATTTCCTCTTAATAGGATTTTTGTCTCTTTATACAAAATCGTCTGTTTATGGGCAAACTATAATATAAATACAAATTTCAAAATTCAAACTTTTGATTTACCTTTTTATGTTTTGTTTACAAAAACGTCCAATGAATAAATTGAATGAACATATGCATATGAATATGATTATTATTAAGAAGTATATGCATAAAAACAGGAATAAGCACTTGCTCAAGACTCTAGGAGTTGGGATAATGTTCAAGTCATCCATGTATCCCCATAGAGAAATCCTCATAAGATTATCCCCACAGAGTAGTCTTAACAAGCTCATCTTCAATGAAGATATATTTCACCAGCAGATCCCCCTAGCAGATAAGGGAATATGATCTTTTCCCCGACAATGTTGCCAACCTACGAAGTCCCAATCTCCATCAGAGATTATGGCATCAATACAGTTTATGGAAATTCTCTTCCCCAGCTGAGTTTATTTCTCCAACACTGTAAAATCCCTCGCAGGATTCGCTTCCTCCAGCAAGGCTCATATTCTCTAGTAGGGCTCATTTCCTCAGTAAGAGTATCTCCTCAGTAGAGCATTATTCTAGAAGGTTTTAGGGTTTATTTCCCCAACAGGGTTTATTTCCCCAATAAATTACAGTCTCCCCAATTTGAGTCTATTTCTCTAAATACTACAGATCACCGACAAAATTTCTCTCCCCAGCAAAGGGCAGTCCAGACCATTATCCCCAGAGAGTTACTACTGAATCTGGAACCAGACCGATCACCATTCAATCTTATTCTCTCCAGACGGGTCGAGATCCATATCAAAAACTCGACCAGTCTGCACTTCGAGAAGTTATCCATCTCTTTTATCCCCAGTCAGAGTATATAAGAATTAAAATCCCCAGTAGAGCAATGGACGACCAATGTTCTTGAACTCTTCTCCCCAAACGGAAATCAAGGTTCCCCGGCGGAGTTTTATCAAACAAAAAGAAGGAATCCATATCAAGATTAAAGATACACGTATTCTTAATCCCCAACAACAGCCAGGGATTTATTTTCCCAATCAAAGATGCTGCACGAAGTTACTAATACACTTCAACGACATTTCATATTCATACATCATTTACAGGCATCACAGCATACGCATACAAAACGCATACAACACACTCTAATTTATTTTGAGAATATCATTATGTAAAGCATTTCATACGTCATGACATTGCATACAGTTAACTCTTTTTTTCAAGTAAAAATCTACAAGCAGATTCCTCAGAGGCTATATCTGACAAATAGCTACTTAAGCACTTTCCCCAGAAGGTCATGCTAAAAGAGCACCTCTCCTAGTTGAAGTCGGGCGTAGACATCTTCTAGTTCAGACAAAATCAGGTGTAGATTTCTTTCTGATGCTCTTTCGGAAAAAGTCATAGGTAGACTCTTTCCGGTACCTTTTCTAGTTGAAGTCGGGCGTAGACATCTTCTAGTTCGGATGAAATCAGGCGTAGATTTATTTCTAATTCTCTTTTGGAAAAGTCAGACGTAGACTCTTTCTGGTACCTTTTTAGTTGAAGTCGAGCGTAGACATCTTCTAATTTGAATGAAATTAGGCATAGATTTCTTTCTGATGCTCTTTTTGAAAATTCAGACGTAGACTCTTCTCGGTACCTCTCCTAGTTGAAGTCGGGGATATACATCTTCTAGCTTGGATGAAATCAAGCGTATATTTCTTTTTGGTTCTCTTTTCGAAAAAGTCAGGCGTAGACTCTTTCTGGTACATCTTCTAGTTCGGATGAAATCAGGCGTAGACTCTTTTCGGTACATCTTCTAGTTCGGGTGAAATCAGGCGTAGATTTCTTTCTGGTGATCTTTTGGAAAAGGTCAGACGTAGACTCTTTCCGGTACCTTTTCTAGTTGAAGTCAGGCGTAGATATCTTCTAGTAAGGATGAAATAAGGTGTAGATTTCTTTCTGATGCTCTTTTTAGAAAAAGTCAAACGTGGACTCTTTCCGGTACCTTTTCTAGTTGAATTCGAGCGTAGGCATCTTCTAGTTCGGATGAAATCAGGTGTAGATTTCTTTCTAATGCTCTTGGAAAAGTCAGGCGTAGACTCTTTCCGGTACCCCTCCTAGTTGAATACGGGCAAATACATCTTCTAGTTCGGATGAAATCAGGCATAGATTTCTTTCTGATGCTCTTTTTGGAAAAAAGTCAGATGTAGACTCTTTCCAATACCCCTCCTAGTTGAAGTCGGGCGTAGACATCTTCAAGTTCTGATGAAATGAGGTGTAGATTTCTTTCTGATGCTCTTTTTGTAAAATGCCCGACGTAGACTCTTTCCAGTACCTCTCCTAGTTGAAGTCGGGAGTAGACATCTTCTAGTTCGAATAAAATCAGACGTAGATTTCTTTCTGAAGCTTTTGGAAAAGTCAGGCGTAGACTCTTTTCGGTACCTCTCCTAGTTGAAGTTAGGCGTAGACATCTTCTAGCTCGGATAAAATCAGGCATAGATTTCTTTCTGATGCTCTTTTTGGAAAAGTCAGCATGGACTCTTTCTGGTACCTCTCCTAGTTGAAGTCGGGCGTAGACATCTTTTGATTCAGATGAAATCGAGAGTAGATTTATTCTGATTATTCTTTTGGACAAAGTCGGGCGTAGACTCGTTCCAAATACATCTTCTAAGATAAAGTCGGGCATAGACTTAGTCTGATTTTCTTATCAACAGTTATCCTGGATGGCATCTATAAACCCGTCTCCGACGACTCTCATTCACTTCTTCAAATGGCATATTTAAGCCCATTCCCGGTATAATCAACCACTAGTGTTACTTGGTGCACGTGCGAGTGCAAATTTCTGGGCACTTAAGTGTTCAATCATCTTCTACCTTCAAGTCAGGAATGACGGACACGCAAATCTAACTCTTCAGGTTTAAGAATATTTAACAGGGGAAGTTATTGTACCACAAAACTTTCATTCCCATTTTCTTCAAGACATTCTTCTAGGGTTCTCAAGTACTCGAGGTTACTCAAGGGTTGACCATTCAAACCTCCTCCTAAGCAATGGGTCCATAACTATGGTTTTATGTTTCTCAAGGAAGATTTGATTTCAAAAGCCCCAAGTGGTTTCCATGGTACTCCATAGTTCTTCAACAATGTTCTTATCAAGTTTCAAGTCTTGCATCACAAGTTTGCTCAGTCAATGGCTCAGATGACTGAAAATCAACTATATTGGATAAAAAGTCAACTATGGTAAACATAAAGTCAAACTTTAATATTTTTGGTTAACATCAACATTTTTAAGTGATATTCATCATTTGATCAAGAGTTGATCATGATTCTTCAAGGAAAGCCCTCAAATCATCAAAAGTCAAAAGTTGCCAAATTAGGGTTTCCTTATGAGAAGTCAACTGAACTTTGACCAATCATAACTTTCACATGCTTCATCAACTTTTCCCCCACTAAAGCCAATTTTGAAGGAAATTCAATTCTCTATAACTTTTTATCTATATGCTCAAGTCCAAAAAGTTCTCCATTTGAGAGATATGGCCAATACATTACAAGTCATTTCAAAAGTCAACAAAAAGACACTTTTTGTCAAGGCAACTTACATCAAGATAAAGTCTTCAAATGCAAAAATGAAAAAAAGTGAAATTGAAGAGGGCACCTTGAGATTTCCAAAAAGTCCAAGATCACTTATAAAGATACAAATTGAGAGATTTATGACTATTGCAAGTTGGGAAATTTTGGTAAAATGCATGAAGTGCAAAGTGAGCAAACTTGAAATTTTGAACTAGTGAACCTAACTTTTGATGTTCAAACATGTTCACAATGTATTAAAGGATATCTAAATCCATTCACATATTTCTTATGATTTTTATTTCTTTTATTTGAATTTTTATTCATTTAAATGCAAATTAAATCAAATAAAATATGAAGCAATGATACAAAGGGCATGGGCTTTTGATTTCAGTCACATGGAGGCCCAAGATAACTCATGACACCCATGCAAAACCGTGTGAGTTCAAATATGGAAAAAATCCCTCAAAATGGAAACTCAAAAAAACATGTTTGATTTTGTTTGATCATGGCCATGATTGCATGAGATTCTTCCCATATTTGATGATCTTTACCTTCCTCTATATAAGCACAACTAAAGCCAAATGTTAAGACACAAAAAACACAGCCAGAAGAGTCCTTAAAAAATCCACAAAAATTCAAAGAAAAGTGCAAGATCTGTATTTTAGTTTCCAGCCGTTCTCAATTAAAACTAAGGCCATCAATCACTTCCTGAGGATCAAAGGAGGTGATCCAAGTCCATAGTTACATCTATCGAGCGCCAGAATGCGACATCTCAACCACACAAGTTGGCAAGATTGGTATACTTCTAAACTTTGATTTCGTGTATTTTCAATCATTGCTAACATGTTAAATTTGTTCATATGCATCATTAGAATTTGATTAACACATTACATGTGAGGTTGGACGCAAGAATCACGTTTCACCATGGTTAGGTCACCGAAATCAGTTTCGTTCGAACCCCCAGTTACAGTCGTTTTTAGGCCAAACAAATAGGCCCATTGGACTCGCAGGGGTCTAATTATCTAATTAGGGTTATTAGTTTTTATTTTTTTTATTGATTTTGGCAGGTTTTCAAAAAACGTGTCATCGGAGAAGATGGCCTTCTCCTATGTGCGTGGTGGCCAGAGACAACCAGGATTGTGTGGCATCTTGCCACTGAACCATTCAAATATAGGGGTCCCACTCAGGCGCACGCGTTGAATTGTTTGACCTTTGAGATTTATTTTACATTATAAACTAATCGTTGCAGTTTTATGAACGGATGTATGGCCACCCCAGTGGTAGCGCACTTGCCCTTAAGACCTTGTTATGCCTGAACCTGAGTTTGATCCAGGCATGGGACATTTTTTCATATTTTGTGATTTTTGCAGATCCAATACAAGCTAAGCCTATCGTGCGCATGCTGTGCACCCCCCATCTCATCACAGTCAGTTCTTCACAAAGCTAAATCCAACGTTTCAGATCTTACACCCATGTTAAACCCTCATTAAAGATTTGCATCGGATCCCATTCAAGCAGTTGGGCCTGCACGTTTGGGCCTAACGGACTTGCTTCCTTGCACCCCCAGATTTACTTCTTCATGCCCATTGCATTTCTTATATATATATATATATATATATATATATATATATATATATATATATATATATATATATATATATATATATATATATATATATATATATATATATATATATATATATATATATATATATATATATATATATATATATATATATATATATATATATATATATATATTAACCTTTTTTTCACATAATTAATTTTTATTTCAAATCAATTTAGAATTAGGTTTTTCTTTATTCTAATTAACCAAATTAATTTGTTTTCTTTATTAAATTGATTAACTTTTGTTAAATAAATTAATTTTATTTTGTTTAATAAAAATAATTAGGTCGTTTTAGTCGTTTCGTTTTCACTAATAAAAGTTTTATTTTTTATAATCAATTAAAATTAATTAAGTTAGGTTAAGTCATCAAATTTTCTTTATCAAAACGATCATGAAAAGAAAACATTTTCTCCATTTCTCTTTGCTTTTACAATCTTCGCGCTTTTCTTATTTTCGCATTAGTTTTTTTACAATAATGTATCTGTTAAAGGTTGTAATAGTTAATTAGATTATTTTTACCGCTTTCTTTCTTTCCCCCAACTTTTATGGTTTGTACCCCCCTTCCCTGAAGCCTTGTAATAGTTTAGGTTTCTTTTTCGCATTTTACCGCTTTCCTTACAATTGCTAGATGTATGCTAATAGGGTTTGTATGGCAAGATCTAAAACAAAACTCTAGAAAACCTAATCAAGATAAATTAACTGAAAACAAATCACTTTTCACACACGCACCTCTAGGATGATTCCACTTATTGCCTTCGGATAAAACAGTCATGTCCCTCGAACATAGGGATACCATTAGCAAAGAATCTCGGTTAAAAATCATCATAAAGATCATAGTCCCTCGATGACCCTTCGATGCTACCTTTAGTAAACGATCTTGTCCCTCGATGTTGCCTACGAATACATGATGATAGTCCCTTTGAATTGCTAAAGGTATCCCTATATGTTGCCTTTATGATTATACGATGACCCGCGTTTGTCCCTCAAACATCCAACGATAGGGATTCCTACTAACTAATGGTAGGATATCACTATCTAAAGGAAGAGGAAAAGAATAAAAGACTTTTGAGTAGGTAGATAGTTCTTAATCGCTTGCTCATGAACATTTCAAAACACTTTTCACACAATGACACTTTTTCAACAAATATTTTCAAAATAAACATTTTGTATACATTCTCAACGATACGAGAATCATTACAAAATTGTCGCACTTAGGCATTTTCAAAATATTTTTCAAACACACATTCACAAACCATTTTCAAAGTGAGCTAGAGATTAAGAGCCCGTAGATAACTACGAATGAAAAGAGTGCTAAAACCTTCCCTTTTCATAACCTACCCCTTGAACTCAGAAAATTCTCAAAGGTATTTCATGTTCTTTTCACCCTTTCCTTTATCGGATAAAAGAAAAGTCAGTGGCAACTCTTGCTATCCGCAATATTTGCGATAAAATGTAAAACTAAAAGTCAGTTCTCCCACCGTGTTACACATGACAACATTAGTATTTTGAGTTTCTCTTAGACTTTTTATTTTCCCTTTTGCATATTTAAAACTAAAACTTCTTTTTCTTCTCAAATCTCAAAACACTTAACAATAAAGAGGCGAACCATGTGTCATGAGCCTTAAGTATTCGGAGGATTATGAGGTGGTACATTCCTAACCTTGTGATTTTTCTCAATAATAGTCTTTAATATGGTTCAAATCACCAAATCCTTTTTTCAAGGTAAAAAATACAAACCAATTAAATTTATTTTGTCTTCGAGCTTTTCTTCAGAAAATATTTTCATAAAAAGGATGTGTAATTTCCATTCTGCGCAATACGACGCATGAGTCCCCAAAGGTTGGGCAACAATATGTCAACTGCTAGTGTGTGAATGTAACATTATCCACCTAAAAACACAAACAAAACAAATCTTTTCAGAAGAACTATATTGTTCTGATTCTTTCAGGATACATAGGAACTAGGTCTCACGACCAAAGGCGAGCGTAATAATAAAAACTTTCTTTTTGTTTGTTAACAATTCATTCATGCATTCCCTTAGCTTTTAAGATTTAGATGTAACACACCCTTTTATTATTACAACAAGATTGGATCCCATGGAGTACCACAAATGTGAGGGGTGCTAATATATTCCCCTTGCGTAACCGACTCCCGTACCTTTCTCTTGGTCGCAAGACCTTGTTTTCTCTTAGGTTTACTCGATGTTTCCCTTTCCCTTCTGCGGGATAAACAAAATTCGATGACAACTTCATTGTTCATTATTTTCCTAGTTGTCTTGAGTGTTACAAGACATTGTCAAGTTCAGAAATGCTTCTAAATAAACGTTCTGATGAACGTTAGTCTAGAGCTTCTGGATGTGAATTTGATGGTAGAGCTTATGAGGTCTTATCAAGCTCTTGGATTTTGAAGAATAAGTTCTGGAGATTTTAAAGATAGGGTTCTGTTGAACAAGTTCTAAAGACTCTGAAGACAAGGTTATGAAGATTATGCGCTCTCAAGTTCTGAGTTTTTGAAGACCAAGTTCTGAAGACTTTGAAGACAAGGTTATGTTGAATAAGTTATGAAGATTCTGAAGACAAGGTTGTGAAGACTCTCATTGTGTTTTGATACTTCTAAGCATGCTTCACCAACACACTTTATGAAGCATTTTAATATTATAAGATAAAATCAAAAATGTTTTACATGAGTAAATATTACATAGTACAAGATAAAATATTCCTCCCACTACTCTGATTTTGTGGCACAAGGATTCTACTATGGTACGATGTTGTCTACCACTCACACTGACCGTTATATAAGAATACAATTGTAATTTTTGGAGTTCACATTCTACTCTTCAACGGGTCTTTCTTTGGCTATATAAATAAGACTTGGAAGAATGGAAAAACAACGAAGTTTATGTGAAAAGAAACTTTGGGCAAAAATACTCTGATTATTTTTATTCTTTTGTAAAGAGTTGTAAAGCAAGGAGCTTTTGTTCATTAACTTGCTAGTAACACTTTTGTGTACATAATTGTATTTAAACTTGTGTAAATTTTCTTTCTTAGAATCACCTTGTAAACACACCTCTATATATTTCAACAGTGAGTTGATTGTTCCTTGAGAGACTAGGGTATAGTCAGAAGTAGATACCGAAGCCATCTTAGGTTGAGTAAACAAAAAATATTTGATTAAAATGGGAAAGGAGAAATGATTCTTATAGACCTAGCCAAGAGTAAATATAGGACAATTGTGTAAGAAAAAGATTTGGTTCTACATCTGGCCTTTAGTTTTGATGATAACAATACAGTTTTTGTTAGAGAACAATTTTGTACCCTAATGTTTTTGTCTAGTGTATAGCTTTTGCTAATAGGTTGTGACTTTGATAGAATGGTGTGTGACATCATTAGTTTATGGAATCAACACACTTTGACTCTAGAGAGATACAAAGCATGTGTTACAAGACATTGTCAAGTTCAGAAATGATTCTAAACAATGGTTTTGATGAATGTTAGTCTAGAGCTTTTGAATGTGACTTTGATGGTAGAGCTTCTGAGGTCTTCTCAAGCTCTGAGATTTTGAAGAACAAGTTCTGAAGATTCTGAAGACAAGGTTCTAGTGAACAAAATCTGAAGACTCTGAAGACAAGGTTTTGAAGATTTTGTGCTCTCAAGTTGAGTTTATGAAGACCAATTTCTGAAGACTCTGAAGACAAGGTTCTGCTGAACAAGTTCTGAAGATTCCGAAGACAAGGTTCTGAACACTCTCATTATGTTTTGATCCTTCTAAGCATGCTTCACCAACACACTTTCTGAAGCCTCTAAATATTAGAATATAAGATCAAAAAGGTTTTATATGAGTAAATAGTACATGGTACAAGATAAAATATTCCTCCCACTACTTTGATTTTGTGGCACAAGGAATGTACTATTGGACGATGTTGTCTACCACTCACACTGACCGTTATACAAGAATACAACTGGAATTTGGAGTTCCCATTCTATCCTCTAATGGATCATTCTTTGGTTATATAAATAAGACTTAGAAGAATGTAAAAACAACGAAGTTTATGTGAAAAGAAACTCTACGCAAAATGTTGTACCCCAAAATTTGCCCTACCATCTCTCAAAGATTTTTCTCACAAATTTTCCACTAAGTCGAGGCTGCACAAAATTTGCTTCGATTGAGCATCTAACCTCCTTCAAGCTTGCTTAAAATTTCCAAGCTTTGATTGAAGCCTTGGCCTTTTTCTTGTTTGCTGTATACAAGCTTCGACTGCATATTTGTTTGAAACAACCTCATTCGATTCAAAAGGGAAGGGCCTCTTGTTGGTGCTCCTTCGATTTAGAAGTTAGTGGCTTCCTACTGACTTCTTTCGATTCAGAGGGCGTTGTCTTCTTACTGGTTTCTTTCGATTCAGAAGGTGTTGGCAATGGCCTCTTGCAGCTTTCCTTTGATTCAGAAGACAAGTGCCTTCTCTACGCTTGCCTTCAATTCACAAGGCAAGAACTTCCTTCATGCCAGCTGGCACAAGGCAATGGCCTCCTGTATACATCCTTCGATTGCACCATTGGCTTTACATGCTTGCTTGATTCACAATGCAATGGTTACCTACATGCCTGCTTCGATTGAGCAAGGGCCTCTGCAGGTTTGTCTTGATGACTACCTGCATGCAAGCTTGATTCCTGCTTCGATTGGCCATTTCATTTCTTTGGAGCAAGCTTGATTCCTGCTTCGAATGGGCAGTATCTCCCTTGGAAAGTTTGTTTCGACACGCATAGTTTTTAATTTGTTGGCCCATTCGAAGGAATTGCAAGTGATGCACACAAGTGATGCATGTGGTCGCTTCACAAGAGCACACACATTAATTCAAAACGAAGGATACACATATTGCTAGCCAAAACGAAAGAGAAATATGCAAAGATGTTGGCTGGCCCAAAATCCCACATACTACCATACTCAAGCTCCCTACACAAGCATTCATACTGAAGGAAGCTTCCATTAGCCTGGAAAGAGTTTTCGTGGGGGCTAGCTGAGTAGGGGCTCAATCGAAGAGGCCCCAATGATGAGACTTGATCCATTCGAAGGACACACCTTGGTGGCCCATTCGAAGAGGGCAAAAGGAATACATATGGACTATTCGAAAGACACTAAAAAAATCCATTTGAAGGAGACATTCAAATGGCCCATTCGAAGGTTACACAAAAGGTCAATTCAAAAGACCCATTCGAAGGATATACATGAGGTCCAGTCGAAGGGCAGGGACTGAAGGTATTCGAAAGTCAAAGGTGTCCACATTCATTCAAGTTCAAAAAGAGACAAGAATTCCATGTCTTTTACCAAAATTCAAATTCTCATTCATGGCCTTAAAACACCAACTTAATGGTTGTTTATACCTGGGCCCTCTTGTCCCCTCTATATAAGGAGCACACTAGCAAGCTCCAAACGGGCCCTGGAGAGAGAAAACACACGAAAGAAGGGGAAGACACACACAAAAAATGCTTGGGAACAGCCTGAGAGAGTCACATGAAATTGCAAACACATTCTTGGAGGTCTCCTGAAGCTTTTCCAATCATCATCAGCCCCTAAGCAAGCACACGTCCAGAAGTGCCAAATCGAAGCAACCCTTAAGCAAAGGTACCCACGCCTGAAGCCAGAGATTCATACATGACCATTGGTAAGAATTGGTAAAAAGATCAAACTTTACATTTGCATGACATATTAACACTTGTAGTTCATTCGATTTGTATTCAAGATTAAGGACCTGGGTTCGACACCCAGGTATGCATTTGTTTTGTTTCTAACATTTGTTGCAGATCCAGCCTGAATAGACCAATGCGCGCAGGATTAAAGGACCCGAGTTCAATACCCAGGTCCTACATCTTCGTTTTGCTAACATATCTTTGCAGATTCATTACCCTCACAGGTGATCCATCAGGACCTTTCAACAACACTCCTGAGTCGAAAAACAACCATCCTTTATTGGATTGAAGGCCACCTTTCTTCCTCTAGATCAGAATCCACCTTCATCTGGATCGAATGCTACCTTCCTTTGAATCGAATGCCAACTGCTTTCACTGGACCGAAGGATAGACACCCTCCTATGGATAGAAGCCCCTCGTCTCTCCCTGCAATCGAAGGATGCCCCCCCCCCTTTGTATTTTTGTTTTTGTTTTTCATTTCTTTATTGACTTTTTATTTAAATTAACCTTAAATCAAAAATCACAAAAAAGACATTAGGCTAGTATTTTTTTCTAATTAAGTTAATTTTTTAAACAAATTAATTGATCATTTTAACCTTTTCTTGAAATTAAAATTAAATAGATTTAGGTTGTATTTTCTTAAAATAAAACAAAACAAACAAAAAAATTTCTTTTCCTTAGGATTTAGACGTCCCTTTTTAATTCATTTGCGCATTTATTTACTTTCGCATTTTTTCATCATATTGTAACTACTTCCCAGTTTGTAATAGTAACTAGGACTTTACTTTTCGCATTTCTATAATGTACCTCTCACAAAGCCATGTAATAGTGTAGGATTTATATTCTCGTACTTTACATTTCTGCACTTTAAATTATTGTACATATTAACTGTTAGTAATTAGGCTTGTGTGGGAAGACTAATAACAAAAGGGTTAGCAAACTTAACACAAGACTAAAATAACTGAACATAATACACAATTGCACATGCGCACCTCTAGGGTTCCCCACTTTGGTTGCCTTCGGAAAACGGTCACAATTCTCGAAACGTGAGAAGTTTTAGTGATTGTCCTCTAGTTTGAAAGATCACAAGTCCCTCGATGACCCTCTCGACGTTGCCTCAGTAAAAAGTGGTCTTAGAACTTTAGGACAGTTACTAAACTTCCTTGCCAAGTTACCTTGGTGACCATATCGTCCCTTCGATGTCCCTCATACATCCAACGATAGGGCTACCTACTCACTAATAGTAGGATAGCACTGTCTAAAGGATAGGAGGAAAAGAACAAAACTTTTCGAATCCAAGTAGATAGTTGTTAGGTGCTTGCTCAAAAAAAATCATTTTCACACATACACTTTCAATTGAAACATTTTCAAAAGTCAAAGCTCTTTGTACGCATTCTTACAGAGGTGAGAGTCATTACAAAGACACTTTTCAAAATCATTTTCAAAAACATCTTCCACAAACACATCTTTGAACTATTTTCAAAACCGACACTTTGTACGCATTCTTATAGAGACGAGAATCATTACAAAGACTTTTTTTTCAAAATATTTTCAAACCCACAGCACAAAGCACAAGAAATTTTCAAAACATGAGCTAGCATCTAAGAGCCCGTAGATAACTACGGATGGAAAGGGTGCTAACACATTCCTTTTCCATAATCTACCCCCTTACTCAAAAAACTCTCGAAAAGGTCTTTTTTTTGTTCTTTTCACCCTTTCCTTAATTTGGATGAAAGAAAAGTAGGTGGCGAGTCTTGCTTATCGCAACATTTGCGAACACAAATGTAAAACCAATATTAACAATCGATTCTGCCACCGTATCACACAAAAATACTCTGATTCTTTTTATTCTTTTGTAAAAGAGTTGTAAAGCAAGGAGATTTTGTTCATTAACTTGCTAGTAACACTTTTATGTTTATCATTGTATTTAAACTTGTGTAAATCTGCTTTCTTAGAAGCTTCTTGTAAACACACCTCTTTTTATTTCAACAGTGAGTTGATTGTTCCTTGAGAGACTAAGGTATAGTCATAATTTCTCAAGAAGACGTAGACGAATAGTCTTTTTGGTTTGTAATCAGTTTGATTATAGTGGATTGATTCCTTGTTGAGAAAGGAAAAATCACTTTGGTGGATAGACTGGATTAACTTCGTTAACAATGGACCAGGATAAAAATAATTGTGTTCGTTTATTTTTGTTCTTGTTTCATCCTTGTTTGTTGGGTAGCAAAAGTTTTCATTTCTAAAAACCAAATTCAAAGCCTCTTTTCTTGTGTTTCATGTACCTTTAATTGGTATCAGAGCTCGAATTTGGCATTGATTTTTATCAAACACTTAACCATGACAGATAAAGATCCAAATTTCCTATGTGAAACACTATGGCGGGAATCCCTCCATCAGTTGCACCCATTGTGAATGAAAGAGATAGATATAATGAAAAACCTCAAGTCTTTGATGGAGAAAGGTTTGATTACTGGAAAGATAGAATAGAAAGCTTATTTCTTGGTAATTTTGTAGATCTACGTGATATGGTAGTTGATGGCTACGAATATCTTGTTGATGCTAGTGAGAATAAAATTGAAAGAAGAGTGATGGACGAGCAACAGAAGAAATACTACAAAAATCATCATAAAGTGAGAACCATTTTGTTGAATGTTATTTCTTACAATGAGTAAGAAAATATAACAAATAAAGACACTACAAATTCTATATTTGATTATTTGAAAATTACTCATGAAGGAAATTCCCAAGTTAAAAAAACCAAGGTGCTTGCCTTGATTTAAAATATGAAGCATTCAAGACGGAAGACAATGAAAATATTGAGAACATGTTCTCAAGGCTTCAAACTCTTGTTGCATGACTAAAATTTATGAACAAAGGGTTTTCTATGGAAGATCACATGAAGAAAATTATCAGAAGCCTTCCCAACAAATGGAGGCCCATGGTAGCGGCATTGAAGTTGTCCAAGGACTTGAATAACACTTCTCTAGAAGAACTAGTTAGTTCTTTGAGAATACATGAGATAGAGCTTAAAGAAGATGATCCTCAGAAAAGAGGAAAATCAGTGGCTCTGAAATCTTTTGGAAAGTTTGAAAAGACGAGAGCTCTTAAAGCTGAAGAAGAAGAAGATGAATCTGAAGAAGATTAAAAATATGAAGACGAGCTGCCTCTTCTCTCCGGAAGAGTTATTCAACTCTAGAGGAAAAGACAAGGCAAAAGGAGATGGTTCAAAAGGACAAGTGGTCGCTTCGAATCAACTTCTAGAAAAAGGAATGCATATGCAAACAAAGACTTCTCGTGCTTTGAATGCAAGGAGCCAGGCCATTACAAGAATGAGTATCCTAAGCTCAGAAAAGATAAGCCAAAGTAGAAATTCTTCAGAGGGAAGAAGAAAGGTTGATGGCTACATGGGATGACTTTAATTCTCCATAAGATGAGTCTAATGAAGAACAAGCGAGCATGGAATTGATGGCAAGCATCAAAACTTTTGATGAGAATATTTAGTGAGAGCTAGAATCTAAATCTAAATCAGATTTTGAAGAGGTATTTTCGAAACTCCCTCGTTCTGAATTCGAAATTTGTTTAGGTGAGATTCTGGAAAAATATCAGGAGCTTTAGAACAAATACAAGGATTTGAAACAAGTCCGTGTATATGAATCAGAGGCGTACAACAAACTTAAGAAAGAATTCTCCATATTAAATAAAGAAAATTTTATTCTTAAGAATGATAACCTTGCACTCAAAAGCAAGAGTTCTAAACTTAAGGAAGAAATTCTTTCAACAACTTCTGTGATTTCTGATGATGTCATAAAGAAGTATGTCAAATATTTCCATAAATTCCTTGCTAGAAGCCTAGATAGAAGCATAATGGCTTCCATGATCTATGGTGTAAGCAGAAATGGAACTAGAGGAATTGGTTATGATTCTGTTGAATAATCTTCTTCTGAAAAAGATGAAAGCCAAATACTCTTAAGTATCACTTTGTATATGTTATTTTTGTGCCCAAAGAAAAAATTATTTAAAAATCCAAGGTAAAAACAAATGTTACACCTCGTCATTTTCATTGTTCATATAAATATGTTTATTCTGCTCATAAATCCAAATTTGTTAAGAACTTTTGGAGTACTAACAAGAAAGGACCCAAAAGAATGTGGATATCTGTAACATTCCAAAATAATTATATTATTTGTTTAATTATTTAATTGTGGATATTGTGAGTATTTTTTATGTATCTATGAATATATGTGAGGTTTTGATGTATGTGAAGTGAGATTGGGTGCTTTAGTAATTTTAGATAAATAGTTTTGACTATTTAGAATTATTATTAATTAAATAAATAAAATAATAAGAGGTAGGGACTATGAGGACAAGGTATTAATATTGTGAAGTAAGTAAGGGTAATATGGGAAAACCATAGAAAGGGTCCAAGGGTTAAACAAGGAAAAGTTAGTGTGAGTGTTTATTCTGCGATCGTAAAAGTGAGAAGAATGTTGTAAAGAGAGCTACGACACTGAAGAAGTCAGAGGGTTCTGTGGCACATGAGAAGAGATTGAATTATTGTTAAGAATGTAAGATAAGGGGAGTTTATCGTTATTATTATAATTGATAGAAGGTTTAGATAATTGAGGTTGTTTGTATTGGGGTTTTGATTAATGATGAAAATATGATAACTTTGTTGATAAATGATGAAATTATGGTATTGTTTTACAATGATTTTGTAAGTTCCTTAGTTTTAGGATTGGCATTAATTTTTGTAAAACAAATAAAGCAGCAATATGTTAGATAGGATGTGTTAACTTTCTAACAGGAACGGGTTTGAGCAAGAAGTCATATCATATGTTAGGACATGTTGAGTTGAAGTGTTTCAATATCTAGAACAACATGTCGGATAAGATGTCCTATGAAGGAGCATACGACATCGCGTCTGAGCTGAGCTGAATTAGTGGATTCAGTTATGATTTAACAGATGCATAATATTATGGTAATATTATGCAATATTATGTGGCGCTGATTTAAAGATCAAGAAGAATCAAGTCAGAGTATTGAAAATATGTAGTTTCTAAATATGGAGATATTTTAGGAAACTAATGATTGAAGACCTTGTTTGTAGCAGAAGTTACTGCTGATTTGTAACAATGAATGTGTTGTGTTTTGAAGTCCCAAATCCAGTTAAGATATAGGTTATAAATAGTAGTATTTGTAACCTAAGACTAGTAGCAGACGATAATTTTAAAGATGTAATCATTAGGGTTGAGTTTATAGCCACTCTCTAGGAGAGTTGGTGTAAGTGAATCACTCGGGTTGTGAGATGGTCACTATGTTCTCACTCGGAAACCTATAGGTAATGAGTTGAGTATTGTTCTTGGAGGAAGTTTTTAAGCAACTCCAAGTTGGTGTTCTTAGTTAGGAGTAAACTTATAAATGGTGGAGTTTCTATTTAGGTCTTAGCTAGGTATTGTTATGGAAGTGTGTCTTCCTGTTTGTTCAAAATTGTTGTGTCCAATCGTTGTCTGTGACTGAAGAGAGATTGAGGAGGTCCTCATATCTAGGTGAGTCTTAGATAGAAGTATAGCACGGGTAGTGATTAAGTAAGTAGACTATAAACTGGTATGTTTTTTGTAGGGTCTATTAATTAATACTATCATAGTGGACTTGTCCCATGCTTAGTATGCCCGTAGAGTAGAAGAGTTGCTCTGAACTAGGTTAACAATTCGGGTGTATTGTTTATTCTTTTCAGTATTGTTTTATATGTTTATACCTTGTATGTTTGTTTAAGTCAGACAGATATCCCAACATGTCATAAGACATCTGAGTTCTATAATACCAGAATTTAAATTGGTATCAGAGCAGGCATCCTATTTTGTTTCTGGGTGAGATCTTAGGATGATACTTTTTGGTCATGGGCAAGGAAGGAGGTTATTACTGAACAATTGTTTGAACTTGGAAAGTTCATATTATGTTTGAATGGTCCCTATAAGTGTAGGATTGAATGTTCATGATAGGGTGTGTGTTGGACTTGTCTGTGTTGTTATCAGGCATGTAGCTTTGGTGGCAAGCTACTGTGTTGAGGGTTTAATTTATTTTCAAACCTAGGTTAACCTGTTGCACCTGGAGTATGGTATGTTTATGCAAAGGTTTATGTTATGCCTGAATGTGGTTGAGGAGTTTTCTGGTTTGTGTTCCGCTGCATATATATCTGATGGAAAACTACTAGTGGTTTTGCGTGTTAAGTCTACAACACTTTATTCTCCTCTGAAGGTATATCCCATGGTGTGGTGATACTTGAGGATAGGTTCAACTAGCTTGTTAGAGTTGCCAAAGATACTTGATGTTTATCCCAAGTCCACTCATAAAGGCACTCTGAGTTTGTTGGAGAGATATCTGGTAGAGGAAATTTATTTTCGCTTCCAACCCTAAAAGGTCAATCTCTAGGCTTTGATATAGGATTTCTTGGTGTGTTCTTGTCAAGGGAATTGATGTCCTACCAGATGTTGGAACATCAAACTAGAAGATTGTGCAGAATCTTGTTGGATAAATGTAGGGCATAGCAGATGCTTGTGTGCTGAACAAATGTGTTTTGATCACTTATGTTTGGAACCTACTTCTGATCTGGAAGATGAGGCATCTGTGTTTTCCGTCTAAGAAGTTTCTTTGCTAAAAACATGTCTTAGATGATTATATTGGTCAGGACAAGATCAACATATTGGGCACTCATTAGATTAGTTTATTTCTGATCTATGTGAGTTAGAGTGAAGATTCTGTGATTTTTTTTCCTGTGGAGGCTTGATAAAGGTATCTCTTCCAAATCCTTTATATGTAGAGGTTAAGCTTAAATTTGAAGGACATTCTCTATAGACATCTGGAAGATCCTTCTGATCAAAGGAGACAGATTTATGGAATCTTGTTTATGGCCATAGAACAAATTAATTTTGAGGGAAGTAATGGATTAACCATAGGATGTGTAGCTACTATATTATTCTCAATGCTCTTTTGCAGTTAATAAGGGAGATTCCTTAATCTGAAGCTAGAAGAACTTGAAGAAATGTCAGATATAATGTCTTGACATCTTTATATTGAGAATTTATTTTTCTCAATATGTCTGGTGGTACTTTTCATAAACAGGATGGAGGTTGTTTAATCTAACATGGTACTCTTATCAAGTCTATGAGAGCATGTAACTCTTGTTCTATTATTGTGGAAAGGTCTTTCAAGGATTATTTTCATTGGAGTTTTGTCAACCGGAACTCAGTGGTTGATTGGTGTTTGGACTATTGAAATGTCATCTAATTCACCTAGGATAGGCATTTCAGTTTGTTTGAAGCAATGAGGAGTTATTATTTTTTGGACCAAATGATTATGGTTCCCTGGTATCTATGGGAAGTTCCTCTCTATGCTAAGGTTCAGTTATATGGTGTCTTCATATAATAGAACATTTATTCTACAAGGATTAAAGGGGATCCTTGTGTATTAGGAGAAGAAGACTTGGTCTAAATAGTCTGCTTGGGGTGTATAATGACCAGTCAATTCCATTGTTGTAAATCTTCTCCAGGTACCTATTAGATGGAATCTCCTCTTTAGGTGCAGAAGAATGGCGTCTAACACCTCAAAGTCAGACAGGAGGTCTGAACATTGTGTGAGAAGAAGATTCTTGAGGTGTGCATGCTCTGCATGTATTTTGATCTGGTATTGAATATTGATCAACTATTGATGGCTAGTCCTATTGTATCCCTTGCAAGAGTTATGGTATACTATGGTGTCTCCAGACCATAGTTAATGGTGAAATCCATGTGTTTGAGACTGATGTCGAATCTGATGTTGGAACATCATCTCCAAGTGTGTTTTACTCCTTTAGCCAAGGAAGTTGTTGTGGTATGGAGTGGAGTTTAAGGTCAAGCCACTTACTTAACCTGTAATATTTTATGGGGTGAATAAATCAGTTGATGTCAGACGTATGCAAAAGAAGGATGTCAGACCAAATGTCTTACCTTGTGTGAGAAGGTAATCTTATTTGACCTATAATGAATACTTTGACGAAAGTTGAGTATTTGTTTATCCTATAAGGAGGGTGTGCATGAGACTAATGGTGAATACTTTGACGGAAGACTAAGTATTTGTCTGAGGACTTATACAATTCTGCATTCTGAATATTGTGTTTCATAAAGTATGTGAGAGTTTATTTCTCTCCATAGCATTCAGGCGTTTGGAATAAACTGAGTAAGTTTCACTCGTTATGTGTTCTATTTGGAGCTTCTTAAAGTATTTTTATGCATAATGAGTCCTTTTAATGATGATTTAAGAACCAGAGTGATTGGGTTCTGTATTAGAAAGCTGATGTCCCAAATGATGTTGTAACATCATGATCGTTGATGGTTGTGTTTTTGCTTGGGATTGTGCACGTGAAGTTGGATGCTCAATTTTGTACCCCAAAATTTTCCCTCTCATTTATCAATAATTTGCTCACAAATATCTCCCTTGACTCAAGACTGCACTAGGTTTGATCAGCTCAAGACACCTCCTCAAGCATTGATGACCAAAATTAAGGTTTGAGTTTGCACAAGGATTTTTGAACTTCCAATGCCCCATATGATTTTTATGTATCATTATGGACCCCCAAGATAACTCATGTCAAGTTTCAAGCCTTGGATCACATTTTTGCTCAGTCAATTGAGCAGTTGACCTAAAAGTCAACTGTATTGGGGGGAAAGTCAACCATGGCCAATTTACAGTAAAAATTCATAATTTTTGATCCATATCAATATTTTAAACTCATATGTATCATTTGATCAAGTTTGAACCACAATTTCTCAAGAAATTTGATCAAATCTCCAAAAGGGCAAAATGTTCAAAATTAGGGTTTTGACTGGGAAAGGGAAATTTCTGATTTTTGACCTAGAAAATGATCAATTGGTTTAAGGCATAATCTCAAGAGAACAATTGCATCATTTTGACCTAATGGCATGGTTCAAAACATTGCAAGTCCATTGGATTGACAGATGAATTTTTCAGCAACTGATCAAAAGTCAAATGTATATTGAAAAGTCAAACTTTGACTTTTTGGTCAAAATCAAATGCCAAAGATCGCAATTCATCAAAACATGTCAAAATATGAAAGTTATTCATAAAGAAATAAAAAAGTCAAGATTTCATTTTGAAAAGTCAAAATTTATAAACTTAGAAATTTTTCTAAGTGTTGGAAATTTCATGTTTTTTCATAACTTTGAACAAACTTTTCACCATGATGCAAGATGATTCAAGAGAAACTTCCAACATGAAAGTTGTAGATCTCCATTAAATCTAAAACTTTTCTTTACACAACTCCTTCTGAAAGTGCTTGGATCTCAAGTTATAATTTTAAGAACATGTGGTCATGAAACTAAACACTTAGTGAAATTTTTGCCCTAATTTGGTCAGGATTTTGACCGAACTTCATGGCAATTTTTAATATAGTTCCAAGGGGAATATTCAAAATCAATTCAAATATGGGTTTTAGATCACATTACAAGATTTCCAAAATGTCTAAGAACTCCTTGAGATCATTCTTGAGTAGGGAGAATCGAAGAGATGAAGTTAGGGTTTTATCACTTGAATTACAAGTCATTTTGTGATAAACCAAATTCAAAATTAAAACTATGCTGCATAAAATCTACTTTTCAGGCCTCAAACTTGTTAGGCACTCCATAATTAATGGCTTGCACAGCTGTTATAGGTCTCATTTCAAGCATTCAATGTATGGACATGCTTTATATCCATTTTTGGAAGAAAGTGAACATTGCCATTTTGATAAAGTGTTTTTTGCAAAAAAAACTTGTTCTTGAGCCTTGCACTTGTTCTCTTATGATCACACAAGTCCTATAACTCATAAGAAATTGTTTAGACACTTACAATCACCCAGCCCATGCTTGTACCTCACAATGAAACTTGGTTTCCCTCTTTTCTTGAAAATAAAGTAACCTAGCCAAAAGCTTATAACTTGTACTTCTGACTTGCCAATACACTCCAATCCTTTTGCTTATACATAGAAAAACTATTTTCCATAAATACATGAATGCTCAAGCCCTTAAAAGACCTAGAACTCAGAATCACATCTCATACCTCCATTTTCACATAAACTGACCAAAAACTTGAAACTCATAACTCCCTCGTGCGTTTTCAAGCCTTTTGGTTTCTAAAGCTTCTAAACATCATTTAGAACTGATCCCACACCCTATTACAAAACTGTAACACCATCCTCCATTTTCAAAACCAGAGCTTTGCACTTGGACTTCTCTAGAACTTCTCAGGCCCTTTCAGCTCAAGCTAAGCATTCCATTAGCTTCCTGGGAACTTGAGGAAGCTAACCCAACCATTGGAACTCCTAGAAAGCTGCTCAAACTTCAAACCCGATACACAACTTAAAACATGTAGATATCATTGCCCTAAAGCTAACCATGTTCATAGTTTTCATTAATTTTACTTGAGCTTAGAGAATTTTAATATTGAAGTTTCTGATATTTTTAGGGTTCAGATTAGGGCCAATAAAATTCATGCTTATCTTTGATCTATAGTTTTAATACTTTACATTTTTGAAACCGTGAGGAAATTTGCTACAAGTTTCATGTTTACAGTTTTCATTTTTGAGGAGAAATGAACAAGTTACAGTTGGTATGGCTGGAGGTTGAAGATGAAGTAATCAAGGCGCATTTTGTATCATATATTTATTGATTTTCTTATGTTAACGGATGTATATCCACCCCAGTGGTAGAAGCGCGCGTCTGTAACCTTTGGGACCTGGGTTCTAGCCTCAGTGGTACCCTTTTGATTTTTTTCATATTTTTGAATTCTAACTTTGTTTTTTGGACAGGCGTTGGGCCTCTTTGGGCTTGGTTTGTTTTTGTTCTTGATAGATAACTCCCCTGTAGACTATTTGCGCCCCTGGTCCAATTTTATTTTATCTTCTTTTTTTATTTCATTTTATTTTCTTAAATATTTTTCCTAATATTAAAAAGTCATAAAAAATACAAAAAAATAACAGATTTATATTTTGACTTATTTTCTTTTCTTTTTCTCACAAAAAATATTTTATTTAACTATACTTTATTTATTTTTACTAACTAGTCTTGTAAATTTAATTTAAAACAAGGTTATTATTTATTTTCTTTTACACCTATTAAAATATATTTATTTTAATGTAAAAAAGGCCAAAATATTTTATAACACCATATATTATTTTCAAGACAAAAATACCAAAAAATACCTTTCTTGAAACTTAATTTCTTTTTAATCAATTAATAGAATTAGGGTTTTATTTAAAATCTTTTCTTAATAAATTTAAGTTTAATTAATTATTTTCTTTAATTAATTCGGTTAAGACAAATTCCCCTTTCTCATGAAATCCAAACAAATATCCATTTACTTTACATTTCACATTTTTGTACATTTATTCATTTTGTACATTATATTCATTTAAATTCTTGTACATTTATATCAATTAAATATGGTTGTAATAGACTAGTTAGGTTTAAATTCTTGCAATCCCCATTCATGAATTTGTATACCCCCTCCCACAAATATTGTAATAGCGTAGTAACTTTAAATTCTGCAATTTATCGCTTTATATACAAAATCTAGTAATTAGGGTTTGTATGGAAAGATAAAAACTAATACTTAAAAAATTCTAATTCAATACAAAATGAAGCATGAAAACAATACACTTGCACACAAGCACCCCTAGGGTAAATCCACTTGGTTGCCTTTACAAAATGGCCATATTACGCATGTGAGGTATCTTAGCAAAAACAAGAAAAATGTATAAGATCATAGTCCCTCGATGACGCTATCTAAGTTGCCTTTCAAATGATCTTAGTCCCTAAAAAAGAATGCTAAGACACCTTGCAACATTTCTAATCATGGTTATACGATGACCCACGCCCGTCCCCTTTACATCCAAAGATAGGGTTGCTTACCAAATCAATGGTAAGACAACAATGTCAAAGGAAAAGATAATGAACATAAAAGACTTTTGAGTAGGTAGAATGCTCCTATTTACATGCTCAATTTCAAGCAAAACATCCTTTCTATTTTCAAAAACAAACACCTACACTTTCAAACATCCTACAAACTTGAAAACATTTTCAAAAGATCGACATCTTTGTATACATTCTTACGAACGAGAATCATTACAAAGATTGCCTAAACAATGGCCTCTTTACAAAATACTTTCAAAAACCACACAAAGCATAATTTCAAACAAAAGAAAGTGATCTAACAAGTAACTAAGAGCCCATGGAAAACCATGGATGAAAATGGTGCTAATACCTTACCTTTTCATAATCTACCCCCCGAACTCAAGAAATAATCTCAAAGGTCTTTCCTGTGCTTTTTCACCTTTCCTTTTGGATAAAATAAAAGTCAGTGGCGACTCTTTCTAACCGCAATATTTGCGATCAAATGCAAAACCTTCAATTCAGTTCTCCCACCGTATCACAGAACTTACGACTCTGCTGGGGAAAATTCTAAAAGTGGGGTTACCTTAGGGTTAGATCAAATTTTCTTTCTTAGATTGTTTGACTTGTATGTTTTACATTATGGTTCTTTGTTTGGGTTTGAATCCTCTACCCGGATTTGGGATACCTTATAGGTAAGTAGCAATACGTTGTGGAAACTGTGTGGGGTATACTGACATGGTCTAAGCAATAGCTACGTTAGTGCGACATATTTTTGGGTACCGGTATCCCTTGAGTTAATCAAGGAGAATACGGGGCCGTTGAGTGATGTCATGAAGCACTAATGAACTTTTAGAACCTTTACTTGACCAACTTGGCCTTTAAGACGTAGTGAGATGACCGGCTTTGGTGCAATACAAAGTTGGTAGTTGCTCGATACTACACTCATTGAGGTTTGGTTACTTGGAATGTTTCGGTCGCCATTAAAGAGGCTTGTGCTGAAACAATGACCAAGGAAACAAACCAGTGATATTGTGCTCCTTATAACCCGGTTACTATTGCTAGGACAGGTTGGCCCAACTAAACTTCAAGAGGGTACTTACCTATAAAAATCCATGCAAGCCTAAACCTAAGGACTTGTTTTCTTTTTTTGCATATACATACTTGTACATAACATCATGAACATCATACACATCATACACATTCACTAACCATTTCAAGGATTTTGGGATTTATCTTTGTTCTATTTTGTAGGATATGGATTATCTTCGCAGGAAAACTATTCAAGTCATTCTTATAAGGATTCCTCCACAACTTAAGGATCTAGCTTCCAGGATTCCTAAAAACTCTCCATTCACCGATAGACATGGTCGCCTACTCAACTTGGTCACCTCCAACACAGATGAGGACATGATGAAGGTGCTCTTTCAGTTCTTTGATCCTTTACACCATTGCTTCACATTTCCCGATTATCAACTTGTGCCTACTTTGGAAGAATTCTCCCGACTCTTGAGGATTACCATTCTCATTCAACTACCTTTCAATGGTACGGAAAGAGACCCAAAGCCAGAAGAGATTTCTCAAGCTCTACACTTGCACTCGTTTGATGTCACAACTCATTGGGAAACAAGGAGTGGTTTCAAAGATTTCCTAGCAAAGTTCTTATTTGAGAAAGCCCAAAACTGTTGGAATTATTTGGACCTGCAAGCTTTTGGGGAAATTGTGGCTCTCCTCATCTATGGGATGGTTTTGTTTCCAAATCCTGACCAACTCATAGATGTGAACGTCGTCAAAATCTTCATATCCCGCAACCCGGTGCCTACTTTGCTAGGGGACATCCTACACTCTTATCACACTTGCACTATTAGGAAAAAAGGTGTCCTTATGTGTTGGACTCCTCTCATGGCAAGATGGTTTATTTCGCATCTTCCCCAATTTGTATTGAAGAATGAGCAAGGTTCAAGGTGGTCACAAAGGTTTATGACGCTCAAACATTCAAACATCCATTGGTGTTCCCGATCCATAGATAATGTTACTATTGTCAACCATTATGGAGAATTCCCTAATGTCCCTTTACTTGAAATTAGGGGAGGTATCACCTACAACCCTTTCTTAGCCTTAAGACAGTTTGGTTACGCCCTAAGGGATGACCCTCATGAGATGCTGATTCAAGGTTTGGTATTTGACTACGAGAACGACGAGCAAGGTCTTCGCCAGATATTTATCCGAGCGTGGAGGATGTTGAACAAGGTAGATAGCAAGACATTGAGGCATAAGAATTACATCCCTCTTGTTCCTTACCTCAAATGGGTACGAACTCGCGCTCAAAGTCTTATGATGCCTTATCCATCCATTCTCCTAGTAATCATTGAGCCTGTTATGGAACGAGATGTTCCATACACTATCCTACATCCTGACATGCCCACCTCTCTTGAAGACTTACAAAGAGATTGGATACAAATCAAGGGGGAGCGAGATACTTTCGAAGCCCAATTTTACGCAAGCCAGAAGAAGGTTTTGGAACTCACTAAGCAACTTCATGAGGAGCAGACTCTGAATGCCTACATTGCACCAAAGAGGATGTGTACTACCTTTTTATCTTAGAGTTGTTGTATTTGTTTTGCCCAAATAGTAATTGATGTACTCAAGCTTTAATTTATTAATATAACATGTGTTTCTTTTTTGTATAAAACTAATTTGAATCTTTAAAATCCTTGAAATTATTGCATATGCATTTACCATTCATCATAACATAAGAAGGTTTCTTGCAACAAGTCTCCTCATCTTTCTACTGTTTATTTCAGTAAGATGGATCTCAAGCAAACAGTGAAGGATCTCCAAGCTCAGAATACACAGTTTCAACAAATGTTCTTAACTCTAGCCAAAGGACAAGAAGAGTTGAAGACCTTGCTGGTTGAAGAGAAAAATAAGAAGACAAAGAAAATAATCGGAGTTCTAAACATGGGAAGAAGATTCCAAGGGCATACAAGGAGGACCCTAGACTTTGCAACGACATCCGGTGAGAAAGACAGTCAAGATGGGAAGGGCAAAGAAACAGTTGTTCAGTCACAGTTAGAAGAAGAAGAGGAAGAAGAAGACTATTCTGAAGAACAATATCCTTCAGCCGATGACAAGTATAAGCATCTAGAAGAGCGGTTGAACGCAATGGAAATCCAAAAAGTGCTTGGACTGGACTTTGAGGAGTTGGGATTAGTATCGGGGATTGTCATTCCTCCAAAATTCAAAGCACTTATGTTCGCCAAATATGACGGAGTTTCATGCCCCAAAATGCATCTTCGGTCCTATGTGAGGAAAATCCAGCCCCACATCGCTGATAAGGATTTATGGGTACATTTCTTCCAAGACAATCTGTCTGGAACTCAACTTGATTGGTTTTATCAGTTAGAAAGAGCCAATGTTCATAATTGGGAAGATCTGGCCGCCGCCTTTTACAAACAATACCAATACAACGCTGATCTTGCGCCTACCCATACTTAACTCCCGAGTATGGCCATGGTTTCAAGTGAAGGCTTCAAGGACTACACGCAAAAGTGGAGGGACTTAGCCGGAAGAGTTCAACCTCCCTTATCTAAAAGAGAATTGGTAGACATGTTTTTGGGCACCTTGTCTGGTCCTTTCTTCAATCACTAAATTGGGAGTTCATCGACAGGTTCTACTGAATTGATATTGACCGGAGAAAGGGTAGAAGCCAGGATAAAGAATGGAAAGATTCAAAAAGATGCATCCTCTGCTGCTATAAGGAAACCATTCATCGGAAAGAAATAAGTGGTTGCTGTATATCCTCAGAGAAATCAAGATAGGGCTGAACTCCATCCAATGGTTGGGGCTATCATGATTCCTAAACCAGCGCCTACTCAGTAAAGAAACAACCAGCCAAGAATGGAAAAACCGGTCAGACAGTTCACCAAAATTAACATGACCCTATCTCAAGTATTGCCACATTTGTTAAGATCCAATCTAGTGACCTTGAAAGAAGCTCCAAAGAACCCTAACACAACCTCTCCTTACTATCATCTGAATGCCTGTTGTGTATACCATTCTGAGAGTCGCGGCCATGACACTAACAAGTGTTGGGCTCTGAAGAACAAAGTACAAGACCTTCTTGAAGCCAAAGAGATTAAATTCGATGCGCCATAAATTCCTAATGTCATTACTGCCCCTATGCCCAAACACGGTCATAATACCAACTCCGTTGAGGAAGATATGTTTGTTACTTCAGTTGATGAACTTGTGACCCCATTTCTGACTATCAAAAAGAACTTGTTAAATTTCGGTGTATTCCCAGGCTGTGATGAAAGCTGTCATTTCTGTTTGTCCTCACCAACCAACTGTCATTTGTTAAAAGCAGGCGTTCAGTGCCTAATAGATAACAAGGAAATTTTGTTTGAGAAGGCTTCAATTCCAACTGTTTCTTATAATGATGTTTCCATCGTGACCATTTCCGACAATTCTTCCAGGGTCTCCACCAAAAGACCCGTTAGAATTACATCAGTTCCTAAAGTAGCTCCTTCGATAATTACAATTCCTGGACCAATCTCGTATTCGTCAGACAAAACCATACCATGGAATTATGGAGGGGATGTCTACTACCATGGTATCAAGCAAGATAGGCCAGCTGCTGAAGATTCAAGTTCTGAAAAAGTTGACTCTGATATCAGTAATATCGCAGGGACTAGTAAGATAACTCGAAGCGGAAGGATTTTCTCTCCATAAATTGCTCCTCCAAAAGCTGTTTCTGGACCCGTAATCATTCTTATTGTTGTTACTCCTCCAAAGGCTATTCCCAGTCCTACAATTATCTCTGCTAATACTCCAACTGACAAAGCTATTACAATCCCTGTTATCACTCCTACTGACATTCCTGCTGCTGAGTCAACCGAGACTCGAGGTAAAGGTATTCTGATTGAGCCTGTCCGAACGAAGGCACAATCACTAGATATCCCTGAAACCTCCCGAAAAGAGATGGAGGAAATTCTAAAGATCATAAAAAGAAGCGACTACAATGTAGTCGAGCAACTGGGGAAAACTCCATCTAAAATTTCCATGCTGGCTTTATTACTATGTTCTAAGGCGCATGCAAAGGCCTTGGTAAAATTCCTGAAAACTGCCCATGTACACCAAGAAACATTTGCTTATCAGTTCCAAGACTGCGTAGCCAGCTTAACTACAGATAATGGTTTAGGTTTCTCAGATGCTGATTTAACGCCAAAAGGGAGGAAGCATAATAAGGCATTACATGTCTCAGTTTAATGCAAGGGCACGACCTTGGCTCATGTCTTGGTTGACACTGGTTCGTCTCTGAATTTGTTGCCTAAAAAGGATCTTGATAGGCTTGACTGCGAAGGATTGACATTGAAACCAAGCAACATAGTAGTGAGAGCCTTTGACGGCTCAAAAAGGATAGTGCATGGGGAAGTGGACATCCCCATAAAAGTTGGAACCCAAACATTTGATTCAACTTTTTATGTAATGGATATTCGCCCTTCATATCCATGCTTGCTAGGCCGACCATGGATTCACGATGCTAACGTTGTTACTTCTATGTTGCATCAAATGCTGAAGTATCCAATTCAAGGGAAGATCATCATTGTTCATGGAGAAGAAGAGTATATGGTCAGCCATCTAAATTCCTTCAGATATATGGAGTTAGATGGTGAATTTATTGAAACTCCATTCCACCACTTTGAAGAAGTCCCGCAGACTGTGGCAGTGACCAAGGTTGTGTCTCAAGTTCCCAAGATCACAAGGCCTCCACTCAAGATTATGTCTTTAAAGGATACCAAGGCAGTGATACAAGAAGGTGGGTGCACTATTTGGGGATAACTCCCAGATATCCCATACAAATCTGACAAATTTGGTCTGGGTTTCACTTCAGGTGCCCAGAAGGTTGTACGTCGCGCTCGTGCCGGAGGACCACCCTTGAAGATCAACAACCATCAAGTCAATGCAGTGGAGGATGATGAAGACAGTTATGACCTAGAGGATTGGATTTTCCTAACTGTCAGTGGAGGGCTCAGCAACTGGGAGGCTAGAGATTTTGTCCCGATCACTTTTATCCCACAGTAATTTATCTTTACATTTTGTTGGATCTGTAATATTGAAACAATTCAGAATCTTAAAACCTTGTGTCTTACCCGAGGCACAATGGTCCATTTGTAAGAGTTATTATCTCATTTCCATATGACATCAATGAATCATGGACGTTTTTGCATACAAACTTTGTGCTCATTGTTTTTCTTTTTTACATTTCCATTTCTTTCAAAGATAGCTATACCCTTACACACACTCACACTCACAATGCAAGTCTACATCCATTCGGGATCCCATGGGTAACGGTTCTGCTATGGCCTTTTATGACTCTGAAAATCTAATCTACCAAGCCGAAGTCGAAGGTGAGAAAGATTGTGATGTACCAGGGGAACTCACCAGGTTACTACAACAAGAAGAGAGAACCATTCAGCCCCACGAGGAACCCGTGGATACAATCAACCTAGGTACCGAAGAATACAAAAGAGAAGTCAAGGTGGGTGCCAATCTGGATCCCACTATCAAGGAGCATCTGATTCAGTTGTTACACGATTATGTTGAGGTCTTTGCCTGGTCGTACAAAGACATGCCAGGACTTGATGCATATATCGTAGTACATTGTCTACCTACAAGAGAGGACTGCCCACTGGTAAAGCAAAAGTTCTGTCGTATGCGACCTTACATGTCAGAGAAGATTAAAGCAAAAGTCATGAAACAATTCAACACTGGATTCTTGGCCGTCACCTCTTATCTGCAATGGGATGCCAATGTTGTCCCCGTACCCAAAAAGGACGGCAAGGTACAAATGTGTATGGACTACAGAGATTTGAGTAGGGCAAGCCCTAAGGATGATTTCCCGCTTCCCTGGATTGATATTCTAATTGACAATACAACACAACACAGAGTGTTTTCCTTCATGGATGGTTTCTCAGGATACAACCAAATCAAAATGGCGCTTGAGGACATGGAGAAAACAACCTTTGTCACACAATGGGGCACATTATTCTACAAGGTTATGCCATTCGGGCTGAAGAATGCTGGGGAAACCTATCAGCGTGCCATGGTAGCTCTATTTCACGACATGATACATCACGAAATAGAGGTCTATATGGACGACATGATAGCTAGATCTCAAATATAAGAAGAGCATATTGATCATTTACAGAAACTATTTGAGAGGCTAAAGAAATACAAGCTGAGGTTAAACCCAAATAAATGCACGTTTGGGGTGAGGTCTGGTAAACTCCCAGGCTTTGTTGTCAGCAATGAAGGTATTGAAGTCGATCCTGCCAAAGTGAAAGCGATACAAGAGATGCATGCTCCTCGTACTGAGAAGGAAGTCAGAGGATTCTTGAGACATTTAAACTACATTGCCAGATTCATCTCGCACCTGACAGCTACTTGTGAACCAATCTTCAAATTACTGAAGAAAGATCAAGTAGTCAAATGGAATGATGAGAGCCAAACTGCTTTCGGCAAGATCAAAGAGTACTTACAAGAGCCTCCTGTTTTGATGCCACCAGTCGAGGGAAGACCATTGATCATGTATCTGACCGTTTTGGAAAATTCAATGGGGTGTGTGCTGGGGCAGCATGATGAGTCTGGCCGAAAAGAGCATGTTATTTACTACCTGAGCAAAAAGTTTACCGACTATGAAACAAGATATTCACTGCTCGATAAAACTTGTTGCGCTCTGGAATGGGCTTCTCGCCGGCTAAGACAGTATATGTTGACCCATAATACCTTATTGATATCTAAAATGGATCCAATAAAATACATCTTCGAGAAACCTGCTCTCTTTGGGAGAATAGCGAGATGGCAAATGATCCTGACAGAATATGACATATAGTATACTACCTAGATAGTAATAAAGGGCAGTGTACTAGTTGATCACCTTGCTCATCAAGATGTGGGAGATTACCAGCCCATGAAGTTCGAATTCCAAGATGAAGACATCATGATGGTAAACAACTGTGACGAATTCAGACCATATGACGGACCTGAACAAGGATCCCGATGCACCCTGGTTTTTGATGGGGCATCTAACGCACTCGGAAATGGTATTGGTGTTGTACTCATATCTCTGGAAGTATGTCATACTCCTTTTACGGCAAGACTCTGCTTAAATTGTACAAATAACATGGCAGAATACGAAGCGTGCATCTTTGGTCTCAAAGCTGCCATAGACTTAGGGATCAAATCCTTAAATGTATTAGGAGATTCAGCCTTGGTTATCAGCCAGATCAAATGGGAATGGGACACCAAACATCCTAACCTTATCCCCTACAAAGAACATGTCTTGACATTGCTCCCATATTTTAAGAAGATTACCTTCGAGCATTTCCCGCAAGAAGAAAATCAGCTAGCAGACGCACTAGCCACAATGTCATCCATGTTTAAACTTAAATGGGATAACGAGGCTCCCCATATCACCATTGAAGGAATGGAGGAACCATCTCACTATCACGAGATTAATACTGAAGAAGTAGTGGACCAGCCTTGGTTTCACGAAGTCAAGAGGTATCTCGAGGCTCGAGAATATCTAGAAGGAGCTTCAGTCAATGATAAGAAGTTCTTAAGGAGATTATCTGCTAAGTTCTTCCTTAGTAATGGCTTCTCTACAAACTTAACCATGACTCTGTGTTACTCCGGTGTGTAGACAAGGTTGAAACAAAAAGGATCATGGATGAGTTACATGAAGGAACTTTTGGCACCCATTCCAGTGGGCATACGATGGAAAAGAAAATCCTACGGGAAGGCTATTACTGGTCTACCATGGAAGCAGATTGCTATCAACACTCTCGAACCTGCCATAAGTGTCAGATCTATGCTGATAAGGTGCACGTACCTCCGGTTCCTCTGAATGTCTTGACGGCTCCTTGGCCCTTTGCTATGTGGGGCATCGATATGATTGGGGAAATCAAGCAAACAACCTCTAACAGACACCGCTTCATTTTAGTGGCCATTGACTATTTTACAAAGTGGGTTGAGGCGGCCTCTTTCGCTTCCGTCACCAAGAATGTTGTAGCCTGGTTCATTAAACAAAACCTCATATGCCGGTATGGTATCCCGGACAGGATCATTATAGACAATGGTATGAATCTAAATAATACTATGATCACCGCCCTGTACGAGCAGTTCAAGATCCAGCATCACAATTCTTCTCCTTACCGGCCGAAGATGAATGGTGCTATTGAGGCCGCGAATAAGAACATTAAAAAGATCATACAGAAAATGACAGTCACATACAAATACTGGCATGAAATGCTACCATTCGCTCTCCACGGATATTTTACCACAGCGCGCATGTCAACCAGGGAAACACCATACTCTCATGTGTACGGCATGGAGGCTGTCTTGCCTATTGAGGTCCAGATCCCCTCTCTAAGAATTATGAAGGATGCATGGTTGAATGAAGAAGATTGGATCCAGACTCGACTTGATCAACTAAACTTGATTGATGAGAAAAGGCTTACTGCTCTCTTTCATGGTCAAATGTATCAAAAACGGATGATCAAGGCTTTCAACAAAAAGGTCAGATGCCAAGTGTATCAAGTCGAGGATCTGGTGATCAAACGTATCAAACATCCGCAAGGTGATCCCAGGGGCAAGTGGACTCCTACATACGAAGGACCATTTGTAATCAAAAGTATATTCTCTGGTGGAGCAATGATTCTGACTACCATGGATGGCGACGACTTGTTGCACCCTACGAATGCGGACATAGTCAAAAGATACTACACATAAGAGACCCGCTAGGTTGAAACACCTAGGCAAAACAAGGGCATCCCGGCGAACTAAAAAGGTTCGGGAAAAAATTAGGGATAAAACAAAAAAAAATCTGTACACCCGACCAGTTGAAAACCTGAAAGGGCGGCTTGGGCAAAAAAGGGTATCCTGGTGGACTGGAAACCCGAAAGGGCGGTCCAGGCAAAAGTTAGGGAATTAAAGCGTATGACTATGTCTTGTTGGATCACCTTACAGATAACCTGACAAACTCAGAGGTTCTGATCAATTCAATCAGCTTCCGACAAGGCAACAAATAGATAAGATGCTCGTAGACACGAAGGCTATAGCAGAATGGGAACCCCATGGGATTATTGCACATAGTTATCTCTTCTTTGTATAAAATTTTCATTTTTTATGACAGCATTCTCTTACTAGGATGTTTGTCTCTTTGTGCAAAAATACTTACTCAAAGTCAATACAAAGATATCCCTTTGAAAGTGCAAAACTATCTGTTCTTTTTCTTTACTCTTATGTTTTGTTTACAAAACGTCCAATGATTTATTTTTGAACATATGCATTTGAACATAATTACTGTTTACAAATGAACAAAATAAGAAGACAATCACTGATGGCTTTAAGAGATATGGAAATCTCTCTAAGTTATCTCCGTAAAATCCCCCGAAGTGTGCAGTTTAATCCCTAGCGGAACAAACTTCCAGCTATCACTCCCCGGTAGAAGTCACCAAATTTCTCAGGATTCCTCAACAGGATTTTACAAGCAGTACATGGAATTTCCCTTACAACAGAGTTTATTTCTCTAAGCAGAAATTCATCAACACTTCGACTTCACAACATGAAGACTTACACTCCATAACCTCAGCAGCAGTCAGGGATTTGTTTTCCCTAATCCAATAGCAGTGCAGCAGATCAGCTCACATGCACATACATCGCATCTGTTGTACCCAAAAATTTTCCCTCCCATATTTCTCAAAACATTTCAAGAAAGATCCCCAAGTTGCTCAAGGTAGTCCAAGGGTTGGCCAGACAAGCTCTCTCCTAAGGCAGTCTACCTCAAATTAGGGTTTCATGTTGCATCAAGATACTTGAGTCCAAGGGACCCCAAATTCTCAACATTGTCCTAATATGTTCTCCAGATCATCCATGTCAAGTTTTAAGCCTTGCAGAGGAAGTTTGCTCAGTCAATTGCTCAAAGGCCTGAAAATCGACTATACTAGGGCAAAAGTCAATTGTGGCCCACATACAGTCAAACTTCAATATTTTTGGTCAACATCCTCATTTTGAATTATTATTCATCATTTGATCAAGGGTTGATCATGATTCATCAAGGATTGCTCATAATTCATCAAGACTCAAAAGTTGCTAAATTAGGGTTTTGTAGGAAAAGTCAACTCAACTTTGACCAAGCATAACTTTCTCATACTTTATGATAAATGACCCATCCAAAGCTAATTTTGAATAGTATTCAATTCCCTAAAATCCATCTTCATCTCCAAAGTTCCAAATATGCACTCACAAGAAGTTATGAATTTGGACATTATAGGTCATTTTGAAAAGTCAACAAAAACACCTTTCTTTTCAAAGCTTCATACATGAGCATGGAATATAAAATTGAGATGATACAAAAAGGGTTGATTAGGGGACATCTCAAGCTTTCTAAAAAGTCCAAGAACATTTCCAAAAAATCAAAATTGAGGAAGTTATGCATTGGTGAAGTTGACCCTTTTTTGCAAAATTGCCAAAAGTCAAATATGTCCAAAATTGCAATTTTTGCCAAATGGGCCCAACGTTTTATGCTTACATTGAGTTTTTAACATGGTCCACGACCTCTAATCCCACCCATACATTTTTCTACTATTTATGCTATTTATTTTGATATTTTATTCATTAAAATTCAGAATTAAATAAATAAATAATAGAAATAATGTAAATTTTGATGTGAATCTATTTTGGGCAAGTTTTATGCTGGTTTATGTCAATTGATTTCGTGCAATAACCTTTCAAATATGTCCAGGTTCATCCACATGTGAAAATGGCATAAAATCATCAAATATGGCATTTTTTTCAAGTTTTGATCATGGTCTTAAAACACAACATTATGAGGGAGATTCTTTCCATGCTTTCTTGTCCCCTCATGCTCCTCTATAAATATAGAGTCATACAAGCTTGAAAGAAACGAAAATCCTCTCTAAAAAGCTCTCAAAAATCTCTTCAAAAAGCTCTCTAAAAGCTCTTCAAAAAGCTCTCCAGAAATCAAAGAATTGGTGCAAGTCATATCTCGAGGTTCCAGTCTCTCTCAATTGACATCAAGCCTCAAACCATCCTATTGAAGTCCTCAAGAGTCTTACAAGGCCCAAGAGAAATTCATCACACGCCTATCCCGCCCCCCATTTGACAACAGCGGTTTGGTAAAATTTTAAACTTTGAATCTCTAATTTTAATCACATTTTATGGTATGCTAACGTTTGTTTGAGTTTATATAGAACAGTTATGGATGGTTGAATCATAGGTTCCACGCAAGAATCAAAAAACACCATAGTTAGAGCATGAAGCTTTCGAAAATTTGGGTCTAGGGATTTCTGATGATTGCACCCCCTGTTTACTTTTGCTACTAGGCCCATCTTTATTTTCATATTTTATTCGTTTTGTTTATTTCTTTTAATCCCTTTTATTTTTTTTTATCAATAAACAAATATAAAAATCACATAAAAATAGATTTAGGATTTTTTCTTAATTAAATTTTAATTTTAGGTGAAACTTTAATTTCTTTTTGTAAATAACTTAAAAATAATTAGAATAAATAGGTTTTATTACTAACTTAATTATATTTTACGTTTTCCTAAAATAACCAAAGAAACCAAAATAGGTCATGTAATTATTTTTATTAATTAATTTAATTAACTAATTAATTGCATATTTAATTTAGAAAACTTATTTCTTTGATTAAAAACAACAAAAAAACAATTTTTCTTTTAATTAGGTTAGAAGGGTCAAAACCTTAAATTCTCGTCGATCTTAATTCTTCCCGCGCGCTTTATTTTTTTTATTTACCATATTGATGCAACTGCCTACAGTTTGTAATAGTTTAATTAGGATGTTTATTTACATTTATCGCTTTATTTTCAAAGGGTTTGTTTTTGGCTATGTAAATACCTGAAGCCTTGTAATAGCGTAGTTTAAATTCCACACTTTAAATTCTGCAAATTATTAACTGTTAGATGTATGATATAGGGATGCATGACAATAATGTGTGATTAATTTTAAAACAGTTAGATCACCCTAAATATGCAAAGATAAATAAACTGAAATTGAATCATTCGCACATGCGCACTCCTAGGGTACACTCCCACTTGGTTGCCTTCGGTAAATGGTCATTGAGTATAGGATGCTTTAGTGGTCGTCCTTTTGTCTAAACAAAGATCAAAGTCCCGATTCAGAAAAGTTGCCTCGGAATGGTTGCCTCGAAATTGTTGCCTCGAATAATTGATCTAAGACATTAGGGTTATTACTAAGACCTCCTAACATTTCTTTAGTGACTGTGCGTCCCTTTCGAATTGAACCTCAAACTCCAAACAAATTAGTTCTTAAGTACTTGCTCATTCCAAACAAATTTTTCACACTTACACTCCTTTATAAACAAAGTTTTCAAAAACACTCCATTACACTCTTGAAGACAGAAGTAAGAGTTAAATTGAAGTCAAAACAAAAACTTTTCAAAGCGCACAAACACAAAGAAAACAATTTTGAAAATGATGAGCAAGTACCTAAGAGCCCATGGAAAACCATGAATAGAAAGGGTGCTAATACCTTCCCTTTCTATAATCTACCCCCCGTACTCAGAAATATCTCGAAAAAGGAATTTTTCTGTGCTTTTTTCCTTTCCTTGTTGGATAAAATAAAAGACGGTGGCGACTCTTGCTTACCGCGACATTTTGCAAAAACAAACGCAAAACACAAACCAGCAAAATTTCCTTAACAAAATAGGGAAACCACGAGCCCGGTTCTGGCCACCGTATCACAACATCCATATATCATAAACATTGATAACACGAAAACATTACACTATGCATTTCATACAACATGACATTGCATATTAACTAACATTTTACCCTTTTTCAGGATAAGGTTAATTAACAGCTACCATTAACAATGTTCAAAGTTTTTTTAGATACAGTTCAGATATGCTCCAGACACGGATGCCATCCTGATACTCATTCATATTTAATCTTCAGATGTAGTTTAGATACGCTTTAGACACGGATGCCATCCTGATACTCATTCAGATTCAATCATTCAGATACAATTTAGATACGCTCCAGACACAGATGCCATTCTGATGCTCATTCAGAATCTTTTTCAGATACAGTTCAGATACGCTCCAGACACAAATGCCATTCTGATACTCATTCAGATTCAATTTTCAAATACAATTCAGATACGCTCCAGACACGGATGCCATTCTAATACTCATTCATATTCAATCTTCAGATACAGTTCAGATACGCTCCAGACACGGATACCCTTCTAATACTCATTCAGATTCAATCTCCAGATACAGTTCAGATACGCTCCAGACACGGACTCCATTCTGACACTCATTCAATTCTCAGATACAGTTAAGATACGCTCCAGACACGGACGCCATTCTGATACTCATTCAGTTTCAGCTTGCGGATATGATTCAACAATCATTTCTAGATGGCATCTACAAGCCCATATCCAACAACTTTCTATCATCTCTCCAAATGGCATCTTTAAGCCCATTCCCTCTACCATCACATCACCGAGTGCAAATTTCTAGGCACTCTAGTGTCCAATCATCTTCCACCTTCGAGTCACGAATGGCAAAACTCACCAATCTAAATCTTCAGGTTTAAGAAGATTGAACAGGGGCATCTGTTGTACCCCAAAATTTTCCCTCTCATTTATCAAGAATTTTCTCACAAAGATCTCCCTTGACTCAAGACTACACTAGGTTTGATCAGCTCAAGACACCTCCTTAAGCACTGATGACCAAAATTAGGGTTTGAGTTTGCACAAGGATTTTTGAACTTCCAATGCCCCATATGATTTTTATGGATCATTATGGACCCCCAAGATTACTCATGTCAAGTTTCAAGCCTTGGATCACATTTTTGCTCAGTCAATGGAGCAGTTGACCTAAAAGTCAGTTGTATTGGGGGAAAAGTCAACCATGGCCAATTTACAGTCAAACCTCATAATTTTTTATCCACATAAATATTTTAAACTCATATGTATCATTTGATCAAGTTTGAACCACAATTCCTCAAGAAATTTGATCGAATCTCCAAAAGGGCAAAATGGTCAAAATTAGGGTTTTGACTGGGAAAGGGCAATTTCTGATTTTTGACCTAGCAAATGATCAATTGGTTTAAGGCATAATCTCAAGATTCCAATTGAATCATTTTGACCTAATGGCATGGTTCAAAACATTGCAAGTCCATTGGATTGACAGATGAATTTTTCAATCAACTGATCAAAAGTCAACTGTATACTGAAAAGTCAAACTTTGACTTTTTGGTCAAAATCAAATGCCAAAGATCACAATTCAATAAAACATGTCAAAATATGAAAATTATTCATCAAGAAATCAAAAAGCCAAGATTTCATTTTGAAAAGTCAAAATTTCTAAACTTAGAAATTTTTCTAAGTGTTGGAAATTTCATGTTTTTTCATAACTTTGAAGAAAATTTTCACCATGGTGAAAGATGATTCAAGAGAAACTTCCAAAATGAAAGTTGTAGATCTCCATGAAATCTACAAATTATCTTTACACAACTCATTCCAAAAGTGCTTGGATCTCAAGTTATAATTTTAAGAACATGTGGTCATGAAACTAAACACTTAGTGAAATTTTTGCCCTAATTTGGTCAGGATTTTAACCCAACTTCATGGCACTTTTTCATATAGTTAAAATGGGAATCTTTAAAAGCAATTCAAAGATGGTTTGTATAGAACATTACAAGCTTTCCAAAATGTCCAAGAACTCCTTGAGATCATTCTTGAGTAGGGAGAATCGAAGAGATGAAGTTAGGGTTTTATCACTTGAATTACAAGTCATTTTGTGAAAAACCAAATTCAAAATTCAAACTATGATGCATAAACTCTACTTTTCAGGCCTCAAACTTGTTAGGAACTCCATAGTTAATGACTTGCGCAGCTGTTAGAGGTCTCATTTCAAGCATTCAATGCATGGACATGCTTTATATCCATTTTTGGAAGAAAGTGAACATTGCCATTTTGATAAAGTGCTTTTTTACAAAACAAATTGTTCTTGAGCCTTGCACTTGTTCTCTTCTGATCACACAAGTCCTATAACTCATAAGAAATGGTTTAGACACTTACAATCACCCATCCCATGCTTGTACCTCACATTGAAACTTGGTTTCCCTCTTTTCTTAAAAATCAAGTAACCTGGCCAAAAGCTTATAACTTGTACTTATGACTTGCCAATGAAATCCAATCCTTTTGCTTATACATAGACAAACTATTTGTCGTAAATACACGAATGCTCAAGCCCTACAAAGACCTAGAACACAGAATCACATCTCATACCTCCATTTTCACATAAATTGACCAAAAACTTGAAACTTATAACTCCCTCGTGCCTTTTCAAGCCTTTTGGTTTCTAAAGCTTCTAAACATCATTTAGAACTGATCCCACACCCTGTTACAAAACTGTAACACCATTAATACCATCCTCCATTTTCAAAAACAAAGCTTTGCAATTGGACTTCTCCAGAACTTCTCAGGCCCTTTCAGCTCAAGCTAAGCATTCCATTAGCTTCCTGGGAACTTGAGGAAGCTAACCCAACCATTGGAACTCCTTGAAAGCTACTCAAACTTCAAACCCGATACACTCTTGTAAGGTAAGTTTTCTAACTTTGGAACTTTCCATACAGGCATCATCAATGATTTATTTGTCAATAAAACATGTAGATATCATTGCCCTAAAGCTAACCATGTTCATAGTTTCCATTAATTTTGCTTGAACTTAGAGAATTTTAAGATTGATGTTTCTGAGATTTTTAGGGTTCAAATTAGGGCCAATAAATTCATGCTTATCTTTCATCTGTAGTTTTAATGCTTTACATTTTTGAAATCGTGAGGAAATTTGCTACAAGTTTCATGTTTACAGTTTTCATTTTTGATGAGAAATGAACAAGTTACAGTTGGTATGGCTGGAGGTTGAAGATGAAGTAATCAGGGCGTGTTTTGTATCATATATTTATTGATTTGCTTATGTTAACGGATGTATATCCACCCCAGTGGTAGAAGCGTGCGCCTGTAACCTTTGGGACCTGGGTTCGAGCCCCAGTGGTACCCTTTTTATTTTTTCATATTTTTGAATTCTGACTTTGTTTTTTGGACAGGCGTTGGGCCTCTTTGGGCTTGGTTTGTTTTTGTTCTTGATAGCTAACTCCCCTGTAGACTATTTGCGCCCCTGGTCCAATTTTATTTTATCTTCTTTTTTTATTTTATTTTATTTTCTTAAATATTTTTCCTAATATTAAAAAATCATAAAAAAATACAAAAAATAATAGATTTATATTTTGACTTAATTTATTTTCTTTTTCTCACAAAAAATATTTTATTTGACTATACTTTATTTATTTTTACTAACTAGTCTTGTAAATTTAATTTAAAACTAGGTTATTATTTATTTTATTTTACACCAATTAAAATATATTTATTTTAATGTAAAAAGGGCCAAAAATATTTTATAACACCATATATTATTTTCAAGACAAAAATACCAAAAAATACTTTTCTTGAAACTTAATTTCTTTTTAATCAATTAATAGAATTAGGGTTTTATTTAAAATCTTTTCTTAATAAATTTAAGTTTAATTAATTATTTTCTTTAATTAATTAGGTTAAGACAAATTCCCTTTTCTCATGAAATCCAAACAAATATCCATTTACTTTACATTTCACATTTTTGTACATTTATTCATTTTGTACATTATATTCATTTAAATTCTTGTACATTTATATCAATTCAATATGGTTGTAATAGACTAATTAGGTTTAAATCCTTGCAATCCCCATTCATGAATTTGTATACCCCCTCCCACAAATATTGTAATAGCGTAGTAACTTTAAATTCTGTAATTTATCGCTTTATATACAAATGCTAGTAATTCGGGTTTGTATGGAAAGATTAAAACCAATACTTAGAAAATCCTAATTCAAGACAAAATCAAGCATGAAAACAATACATTTTCACACAAGCACCCCTAGGGTCCTTTACAAAATGGCCATATTACGCATGTGAGGTATCTTAGCAAAAACATGCAAAAAGTATAAGATCGTAGTCCCTCGACGATGCTATCTAAGTTGCCTTTCAAATGATCTTAGTCCCTAAAAAATAATGCTAAGATACCTTGCAACATTGCTAATCATGGTTATACGATGACCCACGCCCGTCCCATTTACATCCAAAGATAGGGTTGCTTACCAAATCAATGGTAAGACAACAATGTCAAAGGAAAAGAAAGTGAATATAAAAGACTTTTGAGTTGGTAGAATGCTCCTAGTTACTTGCTTAATTTCAAATAAAACATCCTTGCTATTTTCAAAAACAAACACCTACACTTTCAAATATCTTACAAACTTGAAAACATTTTCAAAAGATCAACATCTTTGTATACATTCTTACGAACGAGAATCATTACAAAGATTTCCTAAACAATGGCCTCTTTACAAAATACTTTCAAAAACCACCCAAAGCATAATTTCAAACAAAAGCAAGTGATCTAGCAAGTAACTAAGAGCCCATGGAAAACCATGGATGAAAAGGGTGCTAATACCTTCCCTTTTCATAATCTACCCCCCTAACTCAAGAAATAATCTCAAAGGTCTTTCCTGTGCTTTTTCACATTTCCTTTTGGATAAAAGAAAATTCGGTGGTGACTCTTGCTAAACGCGACATTTACGATCAAACGCAAAACCTTCAAGTCAGTTCTCCCACCGTATCACACTCAAGCATTATTGTCTATAGTGGCATTTCTTACTTTGTGGATTATAATGTGGAGATTTCGGTCCTGTCTACAATAGTATGCTTTGTGAATGCATTACTATATTGTTGAAGACTCCACTAGTATCAACAACTACTAGTGGATGTAAGGGCAGAAGACTGTTGACAGATACTAAGCTCTGAGCAGAATGTTTTGAGGAGGTGTTTTTTCTTCTGCTGCAAGTCACTCCAGATGAGTGTTGACAATATGTATCTTAGTAAAGCTTTTAAGAAAACTAAGAGGTTTTGAAAATTATGAGTAACTTCACACCTAGTATGCATGACATCTTGCATATTCAAAAGGTCATGATACAGAGTATGGTTATGAAATGACAATGATCACATGTGTCCTTGTGTTGTGAAGGAGTCAAATTAATTGGATGTATTCTCAAGGAGTGAGAGTATCTGACTCTGATTTAACTCTACTGAGGGAGTCAGGGTTCATCATATGTGGGAAAGTGTTGTTCTTTAACATGAAAGCAAGATGTTTTTCATGTGCTTTCATCTAGTGCTCAAGTTTTCATCTTCAGCTGGAGCATTTCTTATTCATGATAGGGGGAGTCATGTATTTGTGTGTGGATTGTTGATGCAATGGTACAAATATCATTTATGTGTTGTTCAAATTAGTGGAGATCTTATGCCTCATATAAGGGTGTGATGTCAGACAACATGTTATGACATTATGAAATTTTTGGTGACATTGACAAGGCATGGTTGGTTTTAGCCATGTGAAGCTGCGTGTTTAAATCAGAAGTTCAGATATCTCTTGTGTGTTTAATGGTTGAGTATGAGAGAAATTATTTTTCGCTACGGATTTTTTGAAGGACTCTCTAAGGGTCTTTATTATTTAGAGATGTCACAAATGTAATATTTTGATATCTTGGTGTGTGTCACTAATTCTAAGTGAAAGGAGAATACTTAGAATCCAGCGAAAGACATCATGAATGAAGATGTTTGGTCAATGTTGATGCTTGCAATGTCTGACTGGATATTGTAGCGGTAGAAATGTTTAAGACTGGGCCATTGGATTGACTAGACTTATACAAATCAAAATCAAAATCGCCATCGTGCTTTATTGTTTCCAAAGGAATGGGAAAAGAGTGAATAACCCAAAAAGAGGGGGAAAGATTCAAGGTAAGGGGGTTGGTTATGCAAAGGGAAGGTATTAGCACCCTAAACATCTATGGTACTCCGCAGGAACCTCTTTGTAAAATCTGTATATTTTGGCTATGAAAAATGTTGTATAAAATAGATGGTGGAGGTGAGAAAAGAAATATATTTTTATGATTCTTGCACCCGCCGCGGTTGCGAACCTTTAGTGCCTACGTAGCACCTTTCGTGCAATAGGGGATCAGGGTACACGTAGTTCCTCTTTTAAAAAAAATTAAAACACAAGTGTGTTGGTTAATTTTATGAGATAAGACGTCACCATCATTGTCCGTGTGGAAAAACATACTTACTACCCACAATCATGAGAAAGGAGAATTTGCATCATCTCAAAGTGGAGGATATGGCTTGGATTTTAAAATCAACAATGCCTCACTCAACACCTAAGTAGAAAATATCTCTCTTCACTACATATTGTAGAAGTATAGTTGTTTACATCACTACAAGGATTGACAAGAGTCTAATCTTTTTGAGAAAAGTTTAAAGATGAAAGTCAAAGTGGCAAAATGGTTTGAATGAGATTGATTGACTTTTATTCTTCTCACAAAAAGGATGTCAAAGTATTATTAAGTTTATTGGAGTTTATTTATAAAAATGTTTGAAAATGCATGGACCTAAGTCCAAGTTTATTATGAAAGTGGTTCAAGTTTAAAACAAGAAGAGTTTTCAAAAGGAGGGAGAAGATTTTTGAAATTAAAGAAGATTGGAGGAGAAGAAGAGGCTATCCTAAAGCATAAGGTAAAAGCTAGGGATAATAACCATCTAACCAACAAGAAGCCAAAACTTGACACTATGAGCCAAGATAGAATTACCATTTCTTGGATTGAAACCAAACAAGCAAAAATACTAGACCTCTTGAGAGAACCAAACTTCAAGTGTATTAAGTCTTCACAAAAATTGGGCAGAGTAATGGTTGTATACGGGTGAATTCCAGATTACAAACAAAGGGTGTAATCACAATAGCCTGCACACAAAACAAACAAACAACCCAATGTCTTGAGGTAAACCTCAAGAGCTCCAGACAAAATAATCAGATAAGATCACAAGGTCTCCAATCATAGGCCAAGGTTTCTAATCCTAAGTCCAAAAAGGCCAAAGCTCCATAATACCAAGGATAGTAACCAAATAGTCCAACTATCATTAAATGTTTTTAGGGTTTATGTTGATTATTAGGTGTTTTTTAAAAATAAAAATAAAAAGTAAAACTCAAGTGAGAAAAAATAAAAATGACAAGAAAGTAAATACTCAAATGAGCGACGATGAAAATGGCATGAAATGTAAATGTTAAAAGTAAATAGTGCATGAAAATATAAGGGCATATAATAAAAATAAAGGATAAAGTCAATTATTAGTGATTAGTGGTTAGTTGGATGATCATCTTGAAACTTGCATTTGGAACTCATTAGAGGATTGGTAGAACCAAAGCCTCCACACAACAAGTTGCATTTGCTTTTTGTCAAGTATATCATCCATTTGGAATCCTTATGAGTACCATTTAATGATCAACGATGTTTAAGTTATCCGCGTTGACCAAAGGTGTTGTAGATCCATTAGAGGACTGGTAGAACCAAAGCCTCCACACAATGAATCTCAAGGTTATTGGATCAAAGAGATCAAATTAACATACTTGGGCTTGCAAACATAAGTTTGGGCCATGAATGATCATTTATTCGAATCAGGAAAAAATTTAGCGTCATGTTAAGCAATCGTACGTGGACTTATATAGAAATCGCACCTATTTTGAGGTCGGTCAATAGCAATCTATGCACCATTTGTTTTGAGACATGATATAGAAATCATGCTCCAACAAAACTTAGTGCATTAAGAAAGGGATGAGATGAAGAGGGTGGGAGAGAATATACAAACCACTTTTGAATTAAATTTAATCAAACTATTATTAAAATCATTCATCCATTTTTGTGGAGTTAGACTCAACACCATGGATCCATTGATGTTAATAAAGTTCATGATCAAAAATTTAACCCAAGATCAGGCAGAAAAAAGTCACAAAATAACATTACATTTTATATATACAAAAAAGGTTTTTTTTTAAAAAGTTCTAAAATAGAAATAAAAGAAAAAGATATCAACTATGTTCAAATTGATCAAGAAATGAAAAGTAAATCCATAGAAAAATCAGAAAAGGACTCAAATGATTTTATAATTTTTTTGGTAATTTTTTAAAGTCAGAAACTATTTTTAAATTTAAAAGAAATGAGCAAAATAAACCAAAAATGATTAAAAAAAAATCAAAGTCAGAAATAAAAAATAAGTGAGGTCACTAATATTTGTCACAATATCATTGGATCATTCCATAATTTTTTCAGAATTTAAAAATGCATAAAAGTTTTTTTAAACATTTAAAATAATTCAAATAAAGTAAAAATTTGTAAGAAATCCCAAAACACAAAATTAAATTGTGAAAAAATAAAAATCAGAAAGAGAATAATCAAAAATATTTTTCATAATTTTTTCAGATTTTTTGGACTTAAAATGAATTTTCTATGATTTTTGAAGTTTAAAACAATTAAATATAAAAATCAGAAAAGAAAATAAAAGTCAAAAATATGTGGACCATTGGATGAGAGTCAAAATGTGTTACTAATCAGATTCAAAGGATCGGGCGCGCTGTGCATATCATAGTTATTAGTGAATATAGCATAGAATCAAAAATAAAATCAGAATTAAAAAAAAACAAGTGGCACGCCATCATTGGTTTGAAGATGACACGTTGGTCATCTTCAACCTCCAGCCAACGTGAATGGCAGGTCTCTCAAACTGTAAAATCAGAAGCTCGGATCTATGCCATTCGCTTCGTCTCTTCAAGACGACGACAACCACACCCTCACGTCAAATTTATATAAATTGTAGCTCAAGCAATTTGGAAGGAAAGTTTTGAAAAGGGATTTGAAATTTCATGGTCAAAACGTGTTTTCAGTAAAAAGCAAGTGTTGCAACTAGAACCAGGGCAATGAGAGCATCACAATGATATCAAAGTTTTGAAGAATTAATGAAGGAATCTACCTATTGAAGTTGAGTTGCAGAGCTCTGAAACTGGGCTTCTATGGAGCAATATAGGGCACGATTCTTGAATGTAACTATATGGTTAGCTTCAGGGAAGATCAAGGAAGGTGAATTGATGGAAAATTGGATTGAAAAAGGCTTGTATATAGATTTCAAAGTTGCTGAATTTTGAGTTATGGAATAAGTTTGGCAGGGTGATTCTGGCTATCCAAGCTTGAGGAAATGAATGGGGAATGGCCCTCTATTTATAGGTAATCAAATGGAATGTCCAAGCGTGTGAAATGATGAAGTTTGGAGGGAAATCGTGTGAAGTTACAAACAAGAAAAGTGTGACTTCCAATTTGATCAAAACTCATCCAAAACGCACGTTTTGTTGTGCTAATCACTTCTGGAAGTTCACTAAAACATGTTCAGAAGCAAAAACGCGCAGAAACAAAGTGTTTAGAAGCCAAATCAAGGACTTCAAACTTCTGACTTTGTGAAAAATTCAGTTTCAAAGTGCCAACTTCTGACCAATGGCATTCTCAATTCACGGGGTCTTAGGGCATGATTCTTGATGCTTCAGAAAGATGAGGTTACAAGCTTTGCAATGTGAAAAGAATGGAGACAAATGGATGCTTGAGCTGAAAGTTATAACGAGTCAAAGTTGGGGAAAAAAGTTGACTTTCCATACTTAGAAATATTTCAATTTTTTCTTCAAAAGTGACTTATAATGTCTTGCATCCAAACATATCCTTCCACTTGGAATTTTCTCTTGACCAAAAAAGATGGCATGAAGTAGATCTCTTGAATGAAATTTTGAAACTTGAACCATTCAAAATATACAAAAATTGAGAAAGTTATGACTTGTTGAAGTTGGCAAAATTTCATAAAATGACCTATAATCTTTTGTATCCTTGAGGCAACTTCCATCCATTTTCTCACTTTGTACATAAAAGAAGGAATAAATTTCACATCCTCAAGATCATTATGGAAAAATAATGGGATCAAAGTGATAAAAATTGACCAAGTTATGATCATTTGAAGTCAAACATGGAAAATTGGGGATTCATCTAGAGGACTTGTAATCTTTATTCTTCATCAAGTTTTTTCCACATGAAAATCCATGGAACTTTTGAAGTGATTTTTTAATAACCTTTTTAAGAGAATGATGTCTTTGGAATCACTCAAAAATACCAAAAGATGAGCAAGATATACTCCTTTGAAGTTTAAAACCCTAGCTCCTAGATTAAGAAACATGCCTTGAGGAACTTTGACAATTTTGAACAAACTTCTTGTACCAAAACAAATGCTTTGTAAATATAATTTGTTGAGGATGATAATGAGAAATCATAGAAACAACAACCACTTCCATATCTTGAGAATTGAGAGAAATATGCACTTGTGACCAATGGGAACAAGACCTTGTCCAAACATGACTATTTTTTCAATCAACCCCTTGTACTTTTTGGATCAAATTTGATAATCTTGAAATATGGTGAACCAAAATAAGCTTGCCATGCCATTTCCTTCAAAACAACTTCAATGGTGAGGATTGAACTTCTCAAGCTTTATTGACTAGGGCATGGAAATAAACTCATGAACCCATGGGGAAACTTGTTAAATCTCATTGCCTTTACCTACCTGGATAACAAGCAAGACAACCAAACATTGCATTTTATTAATTAAAAGAAGAAATCAAGATAAAAAAAATTCATGATCACAAAAGAACACAAGTCAAGGTGCTTGGTGATTCCTCAAAGAGAAAAGCTAAATATAGGGAGGGGAACTGATCGGGACTTTATGAGTCTATTGGGATACTAACTGCAAGTATACAGTTTAGTCGTTCTAGTTTTAAATGATTATCGAACCCACAGAGACTGAGGATCAATCGCATACGATCTAATGCTACAATTGTTTAACTAAGCGATGAATATTTGGTTTTAGGGGGGAAATAGTTTAATTAAAAATAATAGTAATAGCTATACCGGTATGTGATAGTCGGACTTCGGGAATTCGGTGAATCACTTGGCATATAAAGTATTTCGGTAAAAACGAATTGTTTAAAAACCTGAGACATACACTCTCGTGTTCATGAAATAAGTCATGCTACTAAACCTAGTGGATGCACTTTAAATTTAATAACACTTTTTGAAAACAATTTGAGTTTAATTAATTTGTTAAAACACTCTCATGTATTTAAAAATTAATGTTTCGTTACCACTATCTGGGTCGAACCCCAACTCTCGCATGCAGGTTCTTGCCTTATTTAATTTCCCACTCTCGTGGCAAAATCGTGTTAATTATCCTCTCACTCTCGTGACAAGGGTAGTTAAATTAAACATGGAAATTGGAAACCAGAAATGATTTGTAAATATTTTTAGCCAAGTTATCACTGAATTCTTTCGGTACTTAGGAGTCACATACCGGTGAAATTAATTTAGCCGGACATAATATATTTATGAACTATGCAATTTAAAATATAATCCATAAAAATAAATGACATAATACAAGAATAAATAAATATCAATTGCATAAAAAACATGGAAATAATGTTGCTATGGTAATCTTGGATGCTTACAAATTCCTTGCAATTCAATCGAAATCAATAATTGTGTTAATTCTTAGATGAAGAATTAACACTCTAAAACTAATTCTGGAATTTAAAATTACAGTAGGTGTAGAAAAGGTTTAAAAGCAAGAAAATAGAATAATGCAGAAAAATATAAATTTGGCTCTGGATAAATTTCTTCGACCGTCATCCATTGAACTACCACATATATATAGAAGAAAATATTGCAGTTGAGAAAAACTTGGAAAAGGCTTAAGTGAAGGAAGACCCGGATGCATGGTTACTGAGTGGAGGAAATATAGGTGAAGAGTTTTGCCCTCAACGTTGCCCACGTCTCCACTAATTCATAACGTTGCCCTTTTAGCGTGTGACGGTCGTCACAAGGGGGTGACGGTCGTAATGCGCTTAAATAGCACATTACGCTCGTCAATGATGTATGACGAACGTTCTTATGGTTGTGGAGGCGTTACGATCGTCACAGGGTGTGACGGTCGTCACCGTTACAAAATCTGCAGACTTTGCAGATTTGGTTCTTTCTCTTCTGTTTCTTGGTTAGCTTCCTTCATGTGGTCCTATTTCATTAATTTGAGTTGACAAATGTTGTACCTGTGGAAAAACACAAAAACTCGGAACAATCGGGAGTTAAACGACTCAATGTGTTATAAAAATCGGTAAAAAGTGTAGTAATTATATGATACGATTTCTCGTTATCAAATTCCCCCATACTTAAACCTTTGCTTGTCCTCAAGCAAATAGTCATTCGAAAGGTCGGACAAGTTTTGCCAAGCGCATATGCATGACATACCTTGGATTTTTAATGCAATTTCTGGAAATCCTCGTCGATTCGGCCAATACTTGAGTGAAACACTAAAGATACGCTAATGACACAAGCAATAAGCTTAGTCGTAGGCTTCCATTTCAAACGAGCTATCCAACAGTTCCGTTATAATTCTGCCCAGAGTTCCTCGTATCTATTTCACCCGGTTTCATTCTAGCGCAATCACATTAAGCCCTTTGTCTTAGCATGCACGTAGTGGAGTAACCGGTTAGTGACTTTGATCCTTTTAGCACGGGGTCTGGTACACGAATGTGGAAACCCTACATATGTTATCCAAATTGGAGGTTGTGGGGGATCGGGCCGTAGCACGCCCTACCAAGTCCAGAACCAGATACCTCTGAACCAACCAACACTGGATTCCTTCATTATTTGCTCAGCTCTTATATGTGACCGTATATTTTTGTGCATAAAATTTCTTTTCTTTTAGCAGCGAGATAAGAAGTATATTTCAATGATCAGGCATCAAACACTTATATTCATCGATTCTCCACGTGGTTTGTGTCAAGACGGTGCTGACTGCTAGTATAAACTACTAGGGGTTACTTTAGAACTAAAACTCCAGATATCTGTATAATGGTTATTGAAACGGATCGCGTAAGTAGGAAGTCTATGGTGTCATAACCGTATCGATCTTGTTACGTCGTTTTCAGCTTCCTCAACCGGGATTTCGTTAAAATAGGTATGTCGGGCTAATGCGAAGATAAAAAATTTTCGGTATGGCTAAATAAAGCGAAGAATTTGAATCGAGACATATCATAAAAATTTACTAGTTTATAAAAGATGGAAAGTGTGATCGGTGGATCTGGAACTGACTGTTTTAAAGTTGGTTCGCGAAATGTCGCGGAAGCAAGAGTCGCCACCGTCTTTTATTTTCTCCAAATGGAAAGGACAAAAGCACAGAAAAATTCCTTAAAGAGATTGCTCTCGGTTCGGGAGGTAGATTATAGAAAGGGAAGGTGTTAGCACCCTTTCTATCCATGGTTATCCATGGGCTCTTAGATACTTTCTCAATGTGTTTTCAAAAATGTTTGTTTGCTTTTCAATGTGGGTTTAAAAAGCCCTGAGATGCAACTTAGGACAGGATGCCCCGTCGTATTTAGCAAAGGCAGGTACCTTGAATTTGTGCGGGATCACCACTCCAGAAGACAGACCTAGATCCTCGAAGTCCAGACTAGGCACCTTTTGTATCTCTATAGCACTTAACCGGTCTTCCAACTGTTTGTACTTATCCTCAGCCGGAGGGTACTGTTCGTCGTCGAAATCTGTCTCGTTGTCGGAGACCACTGGACTAGGCACCTCTCTCTCATGGTGACTGTTTTCCCTCACAGATGGGGTAGTCCTCTCAGTTTCAGTCTGCGGTGCATTCCCAGATCTGCGTCTAGGGCTGAACAAAACAGTCCTCTTCTTCTTCTTCTCCTTCTTCAGGAGCAGAGCCTTCAGATCTTGTTGCCCCTGGGTCAAATTCAGGATCAGCTCTTGGAACTGGGCGTTCTGAGCCTGGAGGTCCTTGATAGTCTGCCCGGATGATGATTCAGGATTCATGATGATTGGCTGAAATAAGAAGCGGAGAAGGGTAAGCAACCTGTCAAAGGGATACCTGCAATGCAATGAGATGTATGACATGCATGTGATGTTTTCAAGGATCTCGCAGGGTAAACAGAGAAACTTGTTAGAGTTGGAAACTGGCAACTTGATTGAAGGAACCTCCTGTTGTAGAGAGCCCTTCTTCAAGGGTCAAAGGCTCACCATATCCAGTGGGTCATAGCCCCTGACGACCTTAGCTAGAGGAAAATAAATCCTCTTTGCCCCTTGCTGGGCAGTTGGTTCATCATGACCTGCATCACAAGCCCTTGAGATCCTTGAAATGGGTTAGGATGTATGCAATGGTATGCAATGGTATGATGTCATGCTATGCATGGGGTGATGTAGGTAAACCCTGCTATGAGTCCCAATTAAGGACTATAAACAGACCCTGCAAGAAATTCAGTATACTTTGTTATGAGTCCCAATTAAGGACTATAAACAAAACCTGCAAGGAATTTGGTAAACCTTGTCATGAGTCCTAGTTAAGAACTATAAACAAAACCTGTAAGTAGTTCATGTGTCAGCTAACAAGCATGCAAGTAGGCAAGTACAAAGGCACACAAGTCACACAAAAGAGCCCTTAGAGTTTAGGCCAGCATGAAGTTTGGGGTACTACCCTCTTGAAGTGGGTGGGTTCAACCTGTCCTAATCAAAGTAACCGGGTTCTAAAGTTCCCAATATCACGAGACTGCTTTCATTGTTCATCGTTTCGATTTAGCCACTGAACTGGCGACCGAAATATTCCAGGAAAGCAACCCTCAATTGAGTGTAGTATCGAGTATCAACCAACCTCGGACTGCACCAAAGTCAGTTATCTCACTACCCTAAAGAGGCCAAGATAGTTCAATTAAGGTTCCTAAGGTCTGTTGATGCTTCACGACACCACGCGGAGGCCCCGTACTCTCCTTGACTGAACTCAAGGGTTACCGGTACACACCAAAGTGCCACATCAACGTAGCAGACTGTTTCAACCATGTCGGTATACCCCGCACAGTTCCCTCACAGCCTTGTTGCTACTTTCTAAGAAGGTATCCCCCAGATCCGGGTTAGGATCTATAGAACTCCCAAGCAACCCACAATAATAAAGCAAGCAAAGAAGACAATTGAAAACATAGTTATGACCTAGCCCTAAGGTATACCTCACTTTAATTTTTTATCCCCAGCAGAGTCGCCAGTTCTGTGATCGGTGGATCTGGAACTGACTGTTTAACGCTGGTTCGCGAAATGTCGCGGAAGCAAGAGTCGCCACCGTCTTTTATTTTCTCCAAATGGAAAGGACAAAAGCACAGAAAAATTCCTTAAAGAGATTGCTCTCGGTTCGGGAGGTAGATTATAGAAAGGGAAGGTGTTAGCACCCTTTCTATCCATGGTTATCCATGGGCTCTTAGATACTTGCTCAATGTGTTTTCAAAAATGTTTGTTTGCTTTTCAATGTGGGTTTAAAAAGTTTCTTTGAAAAATTTCAGTTCGACTCGTACGTCAGAGTGTTTGAAAAATTTGCTTTGAAAGCTTTTGAAAAGTGTTGGTGAAAAGATTTCAGTTTGTTTTGAAGAGAGCAAGTATCCATGAGTCGTCTACCTACCCTAAGGAATTCGTCTGTGTAAATGTCCTTTAAAGTGGTGCCATCCCACCATTGAGAGGTAGGTAGCACCACCGTTGGAGGTGTTCGGGTCAATTCGGGTTTGTAGGGACATGGTGATCACCAGAGCAACGGGAAGACACCTTAGAAGCTACCCTCATGCCAGGTTCCCGGATCATGAGGACTTACTAAGACATCCTCTACTCGACGATCACCTTTCGAGGCAAGGCAACAGTGAGGCGTACCCTAGGGGTGGTGTGTGCGATTCGTGTATCGTTTTCATTGATATTTGTCTTGTCATGTTCATTGGTGTTCTACGCTTGATTTTATTTTAAGTCCATACATTCTTTCATGCTTTTGTTAACAGTTAAAAGTTGCGGGAAAAGTAAATCTAAGACTATTACAAAGGCGCGGGTCCACATCGCCAAAATTAAACCGAACCCGATTTGACAAGAAAATAAAGAAATTAAATAAAAGTGCGAAAAGTATAAATTGTCCGAGTTACATGGCTTTGGGAGAGATACATAATTATTTAAGCAATAAAATAAAATGCGCGAATAAATTACGAACGAGGGCGTTGGACCCTTTTGCGAAATATTATTAATAAGGAATTAAAATTAAGAATTAAAAGAAGACGTTTTTTAGTATTTTTGTGTTTTTTGAGATTTAATAAAAAAGAATTAATTAAGAAAAACAAAATGAAATGTTAAACCTAGTTCTAATTATTTTTAAGTTTATTATGAAAGTATTAAAAGTTAACCTAAATGCAACCCTAATTAGTTTACAAGTTTAATTATGAAAATAAATAAATCACTAATATTATGGCAAAAAAAAAGGAAAATTAAAAGGAATAAAAAGTCATTAAACCTAATGCTATATTTTTGGATTTTTAGTTATTAAGAAAGTATTAAAATCTAACCTAAATGCAACCCTAATTAGTTTACAAGTTTAATTATGAAAATTACTAATATTATGGCAAAAAACAAGGAAAATTAAAAGGAATAAAAAAGTCATTAACCTAATGCTATATTTTTGGATTTTTTTATGGAAGAAAGAATTAAAGTTGCAACCTAAATTAATACTAAGTTAATTTACATACAATTTATTTATGAAAATAACTAAAATAAAATAAATATTATATTGTTCTCTTTTTCTGATTTTTGTGTATTTTATAATTTGTAAAGAAATAATAATTAGTTTAAACAAATAAAGAAAATAAAACAAGAAATAAAAATAAAACAAGAAAAATATAGAGAAAGCAAACCAGGGGGTTCAGGCCCTAAAGTGGAGGTGTGGCCCAGCAATCTAGCCCAATTGATTTTGGAATTTGTTGACTTTCCCAGGCCACGTATGGGACCTTTGACTGAGGCTTATGGTACACCTCTGAACATGGCTTTCTGATTGATCCTCTTAGGCACGTGGACGTCTTGATGATTGTGGTGTACCATGCGCTCCACCTTTGAAATTGCACAGGAAGACGTTTGGAAAAATAATATTGAAATTATGCAAGACCTGGGACTTGAGCCCAGGTCATGAGGGTTACCAGTTAACACCTATACCGCTGCACCACTATCACACATTCGTTAATTAAATAAACAACAAATATAATGAAAGCAAACAATGCGTTAGTGACTGAAGCGCGCGAAATTCAAAAACAACGTATCCCATGTTGCCACGCTTCATCGTCTCCACCATCCTGAAAAAACAAACAACATAAGCCACGGTTTCTTAAGCGTGGTTTTAGGGGGCTTTTGGAAAAATAGCGATTAAGCCTCAGGGCTCTATAAACTGAGCGCGAACATTCATTCTTCTTCGTCCAAGCTTGCCGATTTGAATGGTCATGGTTTCGTGGGCTAATTTTGCTTGGTTTCAGAAGCCCTAAATTCAAGCTTGGAAAACCCTAAAGATTGATCATGGTGAAATCACATATATGGCATAAAAACGAAATTAATCATGTCAGTTAGCTTTGAAATCAAATGAGGAACAAGAATCAACAATTAAATTGCATGAAAAGTGCCTAGAACATGATATGCGTTTATGAGTTTTTTTGCTGTACAGTCAAAGGTCTTGTTACCAATTCCTTGCGTTTGAGTTGGTGTTAGGGGTTGGAATCTGTTCAGGAGACCACAAGGAAGCTTTTGGAAAAGGAATTAAGACTTGAATCCACCTAGAACATTGATTTCAGATTTGAGTTTTTTGACAATTTTTCCAAATTTTGCAAAGTGTTCTTGGGCGTAGCTTTTAGTGTGTGGTCCTTAGGTTTTGACTCAGTACTTATGAGGGAAGGGAATTAGGTCATTAGCTGGCCTTTATCCATGCCCATGAGAGAATTAGTCTTAGGTCTTTTCACCATTAACAAACTTTCCCTTTTTTTAGCAAAACCAAGACTTGGTGTACAACCTAACCCTAGCATGAGTTTGTGAGCTGGCACATGATATATGGAAGCTATCCCAATTCAAATGACACTATTTCATTGACTTTTGAATTTTATTTGAATTTTTAAAGATTTAAAATGAATTAAATTATCAAAAATTAAATAAAATAGAAAAATCGATATTTGGTCTTGAAATTAATCATGGGACACGTGTGTGGCATGACAAGGCTGAATCAAGTGGAAGAAAGTGGGCCCTTTTGTCAAAAATTGAAATTTCAAGGATAGTTGACTTTTGCCTTTTCACAAAAATTTCCCAACTTCTACAAGGCATAACTTGCTCACTTTTTAAGCTTTTCTCATGTTCTTTGACATTTTGGAAAGGTCTTTGAGTCCTTTAACCAATGCATTTGGTCCCATGTCATTTTGATTTACCAATCTCAAGTTATGGTCTTTGACTTAAAGTCTCTTTTTGTTGACTTTTGAAAATGACCTATAATGTTGAAATTGATAACTTTTTGTGAGAGCATTTCTTGGACTTGAAGTATGAAGATGAGTTGTAGGAAATGTCTTTATCTTCAAAATGAGCTTTGGATGGAATTTTTCTGATAATCCATGTGAAAGTTATGCTTTGGTCAATTTCAGTTGACTTTTTCAGCTGTCCAAATATAGCAACTTTTGCATCTTTGATGATTTCTGAGCCAAATTTTGAGAATCATGATCAAGCATTGATCAAATGATGTTTGTGGCTTCAAAATGATATGTTGACCAAAAATTTGAACTTTTGACTGTCAAATGACCATTTTGCCCCTACAGTTGACTGTAGTGCAATTTAGGATTTTGACTGTGCAATTTTGAACTGAATGCCTTGAAACTTGATATGAGGATGCTTGACCATGTTTGTAAGCATATGAGACTTGATTGAGCCTTTGAACACTTCCTTTTCTTGATCAGACTCAAAACCTTAATTTTGACTGTTTGGGAGACTGTTGAGCTGTGCAATCCCTGGGGAATTTTGTGACTTGGCTTGGCAATTTCTTGAAGAATATGGGAGGGCAAATTTTGGGGTGCAACAGTTGCCCCTGTTCAATCTTCTTAGACCTGAGGATGTAGATTGGCTGACGTGCCTTTCGTAATCCGAGGGTAGAAGATGATTGGACACTAGAGTGCCCAGAAATTTGCGCTCACATAGTGGCAGTGTGGTGGGAATGGGCTTATAGATGCCATTCAGAGGTTGCTGGATAGAATGATGGGCTTATAGATTCCATCTGGATGTTGATCACGTAGGAGATTCCTTAGCGAGAACCTGCATACCTGCAAAAGAACAAATGAGTACCTGACACGTTGCAGGGGCTGGTTTTCAGATGCTTGGTATAGATGTGTCCTGACTGGTTACAGGAGCTGAGTCTGGAGCTTCACATGATGATGAATGAAACAGGGATGGTTACTGCCTTAGCATGAATGGTAAGAGAACCTTGGGTGATTTTAACTTCAACAACGCTCGTTGGGAAAAATCTGGGGTGTCTTCTACTGGGATAAGAATCAGGGAGATCTTAGGGTCGATCTGACTGAACCAGAAGAGGCCTTTGACTGGATAAGCATCAGGAAAATCTTAGGGTCGATTTAACTGAACCGGTCTAGGTCTTGAAATGTCTTCAACTGGATAAGCATCAGGGAGATCTTAGGGTCGATCTGACTGAACCAGAGAAGGCCTTTGACTGGATAAGCATCAGGAAAATCTTAGGGTCGATTTAACTGAACCGGTCTAGGTCTTGAAATGTCTTCAACTGGATAAGCATCAGGGAGATCTTAGGGTCGATCTGACTGAACCAGAGAAGGCCTTTGACTGGATAAGCATCAGGAAAATCTTAGGGTCGATTTAACTGAACCGGTCTAGGTCTTGAAATGTCTTCAACTGGATAAGCATCAGGGAGATCTTAGGGTCGATCTGACTGAACCAGAGAAGGCCTTTGACTGGATAAGCATCAGGAAAATCTTAGGGTCGATTTAACTGAACCGGTCTAGGTCTTGAAATGTCTTCAACTGGATAAGCATCAGGGAGATCTTAGGGTCGATCTGACTGAACCAGAGAAAGCCTTTGACTGGATAAGCATCAGGAAAATCTTAGGGTCGATTTAACTGAACCGGTCTAGGTCTTGAAATGTCTTCAACTGGATAAGCATCAGGGAGATCTTAGGGTCGATCTGACTGAACCAGAAGAGGCCTTTGACTGGATAAGAATCAGGAAAATCTTAGGGTCGATTTAACTGAACCGGTCTAGGTCTTGAAATGTCTTCAACTGGATAAGCATCAGGGAGATCTTAGGGTCGATCTGACTGAACCAGAGAAAGCCTTTGACTGGATAAGCATCAGGAAAATCTTAGGGTCGATTTAACTGAACCGGTCTAGGTCTTGAAATGTCTTCAACTGGATAAGCATCAGGGAGATCTTAGGGTCGATCTGACTGAACCAGAAGAGGCCTTTGACTGGATAAGCATCAGGAAAATCTTAGGGTCGATTTAACTGAACCGGACAAGGTCTTGAAATGTGATTGAGAATTTAAACTGCATCTTACCTGAAAGGTAAAAGTCAGTCATATGCAATGCATGATATGGATCAAGCAATGATGTTCTTGTATGATGCAGTGTGTTATGCATGCTATAATGATGTATGTGATGTTTTATGACTTGTATGTTTTTGTCTAGGAAAGTAAATCCTTGACGGGTGCCGGGAAGTCGTATCCTGGGCTGATGTTGAAGACTAGATTTTGCTTCCGCTGGGGATGATAACTGCAAGAACACCGGTAGGAGAAGATGACTCCGTTGCGGAATAAACTTGGCAAATGGAAGATTCTGCGGGGAGAAAAGATACTCTAGCGACCATGCTGGGAAGCAATACTCTGTGGGGAGAGGGATGCTTTGTTGAGTGTTGTTAGTAGTAATTTGCTAAGGATATCCTTGTTGTTGGAAGTGTTGATGGACTTCGCTGGGGTAAGAAGACTTCGTCGAGGACGCTCTTTCCGTGGCTTTTGGCTGAGGATAACCCAGTTATATCCTATTAAGGAAATAACTCTTTGAATAAAGCCGGATGACGCGTTCGTGCTCTGCTAGGGGATAAGCTTCCAGAATTTACTGGGGATAAGCTTACTGCTTGGGGAGATGGATTCCACTTTACTGGGGAAACTAATTGGACTCTCCTGGGGAAGTTTTGAACTGCGGGGGAAGTGATTCCTTTGAATATTTGATATGCCGCCGGGGAACAATCTTTAGGTCGAAACTGCCGGGGATGCCTGTTAAGAATGTACATGCTGCTGGGGAAGCATTGAGATCTACGGGCGGATACTCAATTTCCTTGAGATTTGATAACTCTGCTTGGAGAAGAGTGTACTGTTTTGCTGAACCACTCTCTGGGGATTTAATAGGTACTTGGTCGTATTCTTTAGCTGAACCTACCTTGGTACCTTAGAGGATAGAACAATCAGATTGCTTAGATCACTCTTTATTGCCCCTGTTTCTATGGGGGAGGCACTTGTGGGGTGCTGATAGTTGTTGATGGACAAACCTTCTTCTGGTAGACAGATGGCAGGACATAGTCGTACGCTTTAATCCCTAACTTTTGCCTGGACCGCCCTTTCGGGTTTTCAGTCCACCGGGATACTCATTTTTGCTCAAGCCGCCTTTTCAAGTTTTCGACTTGCCGGGTGTACAGTTTTTCTCATATTCATCCCTTCATTTTGCCCGAACCCTTTTGGTTCGCCGGGAAACCCTTATTTTTGCCTAGGCATGTCAGCCTAGCGGGTCTTTGATTATGCGTAGTATTTTTCCGACTATGTCTGTTCTCAGAAAGTAGGGAGTTGCCCCTGTTAGAAGTGTTTTGTCATGCCACCAGAAGGTGTTTGATCAGGCCAGATTCGTTGTTGAACTGCCCCAAGTGACTCAGACGGAGATTTGCCCCAGGCTAGTTGGCCTTTGAGAGATTCTCCGAATCTTGATTGGATTGCCCCAGATGATGGACCATGCTCATGTCTGCCCCTTGATTGGAGGTACTTCTATTCAGTAGGCATTCGTCGTGCGAACTTCTGCTGTTCAAACAAAAAGTCATATGCAAACAATGTTATATCAAAAATGCAAAGCTTATGTCTGTCTTGAAGATTTTGAAAATGCATTCTTTTTCATAAAACAAATGAATGTTTGTAAAACGTGATGTCAACTCCGTATTTACCGTAGGCCTTCAGGAGTCAGGATACCTTTCGTAACAGTATGCTTTCGAACTAACCCGTGCTTCAGCTAGGACTTTTGAGGGTTATAACGTGGCCTAGTTCACGGTTTAAGAAACAAAGGGTAAAGGCTCAAATTATTTGTACCCACCCGCTCTTCGTGATGTTCTCCAAACCTAAACTTAGTTGATCATACGTTAGACCTTGTTTGAGTCTTTGCTCTGATTTTCCGGTGATGGTTCCGATATTGATGATTTATTTTGAATGGGCAGTCATCTTTTTTTGCTGAGGGTTTATAGGACCTCTTCTTTTTTGTTATCCCTTTCTTTGTTTGCCTGAACTGTTTCCTTTTTGGAATTACAGTCAGCGGGATGCCCCAGTTTCATAAGTCCCCTTTGTAGGTTTAGACTTTTTGGGCTTTTTCGTTTATGAATTTTGATGATGACTGCCTGTCTTTTTGATTGTTCTGAACCATCACTGTCTTTGTCCGTTTTGTAAAGATCTCTTCGGTGCTATTCGTCATGCACTTGGATCAACTGAGAGAACTACCCTGCCCCAGGTTATGATAAAGGGTTTTAAATTTCGAAAAGAAAAAACTCCTACTTCTTTGGCTCAGAGGGGTTGACGAGGGATTATCATCCTTATAACTCCAGTGTTTAGGGATTGAAACAATGCCTGTACCTCATCAGCGGGGTCTGTTCAAAAGCATACTGTAGATCGTGGCATCGTTTTCGTCATCCTCCCTCAAGAGGCTTAGAATTATTAACCAAGAGTTGATCATCAGAAAAATATGAAACAATTTGCATATAGTAAATGCGAATATATTGATTCAAAATAGACATAAGCGATGCATTAATGTGATAACAATGTTTAACATGAATAAATGTTTGAACAATCAAAGAACAATACAACTTGAACATTTGAATAAACAAAAGACATTCTCGACGATTTGGTGTAGGATCAGTGTTCAAACTCGACCTCCTTGGCGTCAATCAAATCCTGGATCTTGTTCTTCAAGGTCCAACAGTCGTCGGTGTCATGTCCAGGACTGTCAGAATGGTAGGCACATCTCACACCCGGGTTGTACTTGGGAGAGGAAGTGTCAGGATTTTGAGGAGGATCCTTAAGTGTGATCATTTTTGCCCTCAGCAATTGCTGTAATGCCTGAGACAAAGACATGTTGATGTCAGTATACTTCCTATCTTGATGCTTTATCCTACGCCTATTTCTCTTTCTTGGTTGAACGGGCGTGGGATCGGAAATCTGGATTGCCCCTACATCATGACGACCCTTTTTCACATGTATAGCATTGGATTCTTTCTTCCCACTGTGGGGCTTTTTCTGAGCATCAGCAGATGCGGCTTCTTGAATCTTCCCCGACTTGATACCAGCTTCGATTCTCTCCCCAGTCAAGACAAGATCTGTAAACCCAGCAGCAGAATTCCCAATTAGGTGGTTGAAGAATGGGCCAGACAGGGTCCCCAAGAACATGTCGACGAGCTCGCGGTCCATCAGAGGTGGTTGTACCCTTCCAGCAAGGTCCCTCCATTTTTGAGCATACTCTTTGAAGCCTTCGCCTGTACCCATAGACATCCCCTGAAGCTGAGTACGCGTGGGAGCGAGGTCGGCATTATACTGGTAGTGTTTGTAAAATGCAGTGGCTAAGTCTTCCCAGGTACGGATGTTGGCTCCATTCAGTTGATAGAACCACTCGAGCTGAGTCCCTGAAAGACTCTCTTGGAAGAAATGGATCCATAAGTTTTTGTCAGCTGTATAGGGCTGGATCCTCCTTGCATAAGCCCTGAGATGCAACTTAGGACAGGATGCCCCGTCGTATTTAGCAAAGGCAGGTACCTTGAATTTGTGCGGGATCACCACTCCAGAAGACAGACCTAGATCCTCGAAGTCCAGACTAGGCACCTTTTGTATCTCTATAGCACTTAACCGGTCTTCCAACTGTTTGTACTTATCCTCAGCCGGAGGGTACTGTTCGTCGTCGAAATCTGTCTCGTTGTCGGAGACCACTGGACTAGGAACCTCTCTCTCATGGTGACTGTTTTCCCTCACAGATGGGGTAGTCCTCTCAGTTTCAGTCTGCGGTGCATTCCCAGATCTGCGTCTAGGGCTGAACAAAACAGTCCTCTTCTTCTTCTTCTCCTTCTTCAGGAGCAGAGCCTTCAGATCTTGTTGCCCCTGGGTCAAATTCAGGATCAGCTCTTGGAACTGGGCGTTCTGAGCCTGGAGGTCCTTGATAGTCTGCCCGGATGATGATTCAGGATTCATGATGATTGGCTGAAATAAGAAGCGGAGAAGGGTAAGCAACCTGTCAAAGGGATACCTGCAATGCAATGAGATGTATGACATGCATGTGATGTTTTCAAGGATCTCGCAGGGTAAACAGAGAAACTTGTTAGAGTTGGAAACTGGCAACTTGATTGAAGGAACCTCCTGTTGTAGAGAGCCCTTCTTCAAGGGTCAAAGGCTCACCATATCCAGTGGGTCATAGCCCCTGACGACCTTAGCTAGAGGAAAATAAATCCTCTTTGCCCCTTGCTGGGCAGTTGGTTCATCATGACCTGCATCACAAGCCCTTGAGATCCTTGAAATGGGTTAGGATGTATGCAATGGTATGCAATGGTATGATGTCATGCTATGCATGGGGTGATGTAGGTAAACCCTGCTATGAGTCCCAATTAAGGACTATAAACAGACCCTGCAAGAAATTCAGTATACTTTGTTATGAGTCCCAATTAAGGACTATAAACAAAACCTGCAAGGAATTTGGTAAACCTTGTCATGAGTCCTAGTTAAGAACTATAAACAAAACCTGTAAGTAGTTCATGTGTCAGCTAACAAGCATGCAAGTAGGCAAGTACAAAGGCACACAAGTCACACAAAAGAGCCCTTAGAGTTTAGGCCAGCATGAAGTTTGGGGTACTACCCTCTTGAAGTGGGTGGGTTCAACCTGTCCTAATCAAAGTAACCGGGTTCTAAAGTTCCCAATATCACGGGACTGCTTTCATTGTTCATCGTTTCGATTTAGCCACTGAACTGGCGACCGAAATATTCCAGGAAAGCAACCCTCAATTGAGTGTAGTATCGAGTATCAACCAACCTCGGACTGCACCAAAGTCAGTTATCTCACTACCCTAAAGAGGCCAAGATAGTTCAATTAAGGTTCCTAAGGTCTGTTGATGCTTCACGACACCACGCGGAGGCCCCGTACTCTCCTTGACTGAACTCAAGGGTTACCGGTACACACCAAAGTGCCACATCAACGTAGCAGACTGTTTCAACCATGTCGGTATACCCCGCACAGTTCCCTCACAGCCTTGTTGCTACTTTCTAAGAAGGTATCCCCCAGATCCGGGTTAGGATCTATAGAACTCCCAAGCAACCCACAATAATAAAGCAAGCAAAGAAGACAATTGAAAACATAGTTATGACCTAGCCCTAAGGTATACCTCACTTTAATTTTTTATCCCCAGCAGAGTCGCCAGTTCTGTGATCGGTGGATCTGGAACTGACTGTTTAACGCTGGTTCGCGAAATGTCGCGGAAGCAAGAGTCGCCACCGTCTTTTATTTTCTCCAAATGGAAAGGACAAAAGCACAGAAAAATTCCTTAAAGAGATTGCTCTCGGTTCGGGAGGTAGATTATAGAAAGGGAAGGTGTTAGCACCCTTTCTATCCATGGTTATCCATGGGCTCTTAGATACTTGTTCAATGTGTTTTCAAAAATGTTTGTTTGCTTTTCAATGTGGGTTTAAAAAGTTTCTTTGAAAAATTTCAGTTCGACTCGTACGTCAGAGTGTTTGAAAAATTTGCTTTGAAATCTTTTGAAAAGTGTTGGTGAAAAGATTTCAGTTTGTTTTGAAGAGAGCAAGTATCCATGAGTCGTCTACCTACCCTAAGGAATTCGTCTGTGTAAATGTCCTTTAAAGTGGTGCCATCCCACCATTGAGAGGTAGGTAGCACCACCGTTGGAGGTGTTCGGGTCAATTCGGGTTTGTAGGGACATGGTGATCACCAGAGCAACGGGAAGACACCTTAGAAGCTACCCTCATGCCAGGTTCCCGGATCATGAGGACTTACTAAGACATCCTCTACTCGACGATCACCTTTCGAGGCAAGGCAACAGTGAGGCGTACCCTAGGGGTGGTGTGTGCGATTCGTGTATCGTTTTCATTGATATTTGTCTTGTCATGTTCATTGGTGTTCTACGCTTGATTTTATTTTAAGTCCATACATTCTTTCATGCTTTTGTTAACAGTTAAAAGTTGCGGGAAAAGTAAATCTAAGACTATTACAAAGGCGCGGGTCCACATCGCCAAAATTAAACCGAACCCGATTTGACAAGAAAATAAAGAAATTAAATAAAAGTGCGAAAAGTATAAATTGTCCGAGTTACATGGCTTTGGGAGAGATACATAATTATTTAAGCAATAAAATAAAATGCGCGAATAAATTACGAACGAGGGCGTTGGACCCTTTTGCGAAATATTATTAATAAGGAATTAAAATTAAGAATTAAAAGAAGACGTTTTTTAGTATTTTTGTGTTTTTTGAGATTTAATAAAAAAGAATTAATTAAGAAAAACAAAATGAAATGTTAAACCTAGTTCTAATTATTTTTAAGTTTATTATGAAAGTATTAAAAGTTAACCTAAATGCAACCCTAATTAGTTTACAAGTTTAATTATGAAAATAAATAAATCACTAATATTATGGCAAAAATAAAGGAAAATTAAAAGGAATAAAAAGTCATTAAACCTAATGCTATATTTTTGGATTTTTAGTTATTAAGAAAGTATTAAAATCTAACCTAAATGCAACCCTAATTAGTTTACAAGTTTAATTATGAAAATTACTAATATTATGGCAAAAAACAAGGAAAATTAAAAGGAATAAAAAAGTCATTAACCTAATGCTATATTTTTGGATTTTTTTATGGAAGAAAGAATTAAAGTTGCAACCTAAATTAATACTAAGTTAATTTACATACAATTTATTTATGAAAATAACTAAAATAAAATAAATATTATATTGTTCTCTTTTTCTGATTTTTGTGTATTTTATAATTTGTAAAGAAATAATAATTAGTTTAAACAAATAAAGAAAATAAAACAAGAAATAAAAATAAAACAAGAAAAATATAGAGAAAGCAAACCAGGGGGTTCAGGCCCTAAAGTGGAGGTGTGGCCCAGCAATCTAGCCCAATTGATTTTGGAATTTGTTGACTTTCCCAGGCCACGTATGGGACCTTTGACTGAGGCTTATGGTACACCTCTGAACATGGCTTTCTGATTGATCCTCTTAGGCACGTGGACGTCTTGATGATTGTGGTGTACCATGCGCTCCACCTTTGAAATTGCACAGGAAGACGTTTGGAAAAATAATATTGAAATTATGCAAGACCTGGGACTTGAGCCCAGGTCATGAGGGTTACCAGTTAACACCTATACCGCTGCACCACTATCACACATTCGTTAATTAAATAAACAACAAATATAATGAAAGCAAACAATGCGTTAGTGACTGAAGCGCGCGAAATTCAAAAACAACGTATCCCATGTTGCCACGCTTCATCGTCTCCACCATCCTGAAAAAACAAACAACATAAGCCACGGTTTCTTAAGCGTGGTTTTAGGGGGCTTTTGGAAAAATAGCGATTAAGCCTCAGGGCTCTATAAACTGAGCGCGAACATTCATTCTTCTTCGTCCAAGCTTGCCGATTTGAATGGTCATGGTTTCGTGGGCTAATTTTGCTTGGTTTCAGAAGCCCTAAATTCAAGCTTGGAAAACCCTAAAGATTGATCATGGTGAAATCACATATATGGCATAAAAACGAAATTAATCATGTCAGTTAGCTTTGAAATCAAATGAGGAACAAGAATCAACAATTAAATTGCATGAAAAGTGCCTAGAACATGATATGCGTTTATGAGTTTTTTTGCTGTACAGTCAAAGGTCTTGTTACCAATTCCTTGCGTTTGAGTTGGTGTTAGGGGTTGGAATCTGTTCAGGAGACCACAAGGAAGCTTTTGGAAAAGGAATTAAGACTTGAATCCACCTAGAACATTGATTTCAGATTTGAGTTTTTTGACAATTTTTCCAAATTTTGCAAAGTGTTCTTGGGCGTAGCTTTTAGTGTGTGGTCCTTAGGTTTTGACTCAGTACTTATGAGGGAAGGGAATTAGGTCATTAGCTGGCCTTTATCCATGCCCATGAGAGAATTAGTCTTAGGTCTTTTCACCATTAACAAACTTTCCCTTTTTTTAGCAAAACCAAGACTTGGTGTACAACCTAACCCTAGCATGAGTTTGTGAGCTGGCACATGATATATGGAAGCTATCCCAATTCAAATGACACTATTTCATTGACTTTTGAATTTTATTTGAATTTTTAAAGATTTAAAATGAATTAAATTATCAAAAATTAAATAAAATAGAAAAATCGATATTTGGTCTTGAAATTAATCATGGGACACGTGTGTGGCATGACAAGGCTGAATCAAGTGGAAGAAAGTGGGCCCTTTTGTCAAAAATTGAAATTTCAAGGATAGTTGACTTTTGCCTTTTCACAAAAATTTCCCAACTTCTACAAGGCATAACTTGCTCAATTTTTAAGCTTTTCTCATGTTCTTGGACATTTTGGAAAGGTCTTTGAGTCCTTTAACCAATGCCTTTGGTCCCATGTCATTTTGATTTACCAATCTCAAGTTATGGTCTTTGACTTAAAGTCTCTTTTTGTTGACTTTTGAAAATGACCTATAATGTTGAAATTGATAACTTTTTGTGAGAGCATTTCTTGGACTTGAAGTATGAAGATGAGTTGTAGGAAATGTCTTTCTCTTCAAAATGAGCTTTGGATGGAATTTTTCTGATAATCCATGTGAAAGTTATGCTTTGGTCAATTTCAGTTGACTTTTTCAGCTGTCCAAATATAGCAACTTTTGCATCTTTGATGATTTCTGAGCCAAATTTTGAGAATCATGATCAAGCATTGATCAAATGATGTTTGTGGCTTCAAAATGATATGTTGACCAAAAATTTGAACTTTTGACTGTCAAATGACCATTTTGCCCCTACAGTTGACTGTAGTGCAATTTAGGGTTTTGACTGTGCAATTTTGAACTGAATGCCTTGAAACTTGATATGAGGATGCTTGACCATGTTTGTAAGCATATGAGACTTGATTGAGCCTTTGAACACTTCCTTTTCTTGATCAGACTCAAAACCTTAATTTTGACTGTTTGGGAGACTGTTGAGCTGTGCAATCCCTGGGGAATTTTGTGACTTGGCTTGGCAATTTCTTGAAGAATATGGGAGGGAAAATTTTGGGGTGCAACAGAAAGGTACCTCTCTCACACTAAATCCGACATTGTCCTCAATGTTGCGGTATATAGGCGGGGAAGTACGATTACAAAAACAAACGGAAAGGAAATGAAACAGAAAAAATAAACTACATAGAAAATAAAGAAAACTACTGGTGACCACGTCCTCTACTCCTGGTGCGAGAGCGTCTGGTAGGAGTGGCTTCTGTGTCAGTATCCTGGTAACCAAGGGTGCTGACATCCAGCCTTAAGGCGTTGAGCTCTAACAGGGCCTCATCCAACCTCTCATGCATGCTCCGTTGTCCAGTCAAGATCTGAGTGTTTTGAGTGCATAGATACTCATATTGTTCTTGATGTCTTCTTTCAAGCGCTGCGCTCATTTGATTTTGCATATGAATGGCGCGGAGGACGTCTTCAAGATTAATAGGAGGTGGTGCAGATGAAGGTCCTGGAATGTCGTGGACGGGGGGAGCATTGTCCAGCTCTTCTTGCATTTCGTCTGCGGGGGCATTAGGCTAGTCTTCATGAGTCGGAGCACGCCCCGCGGGAGCTGCAGGATCAAACAACCAGTTAGCTCGGTTTCATGGATCGATTTGGTCCCTGCAAGGCAAAATGATGTTATGATAAACGGTGTTTCTGATCACAAGGTGGAATCTGCCATCCTCCCGCTCATAAATGAGATGTGCGGCCTTGCAGTGATCCAAAGTTAGAAAATCTGGTGCCATATAAGGCATATCCGCGAGAGCAGCACCATAGTTCAGAGTTATGGCTAGTGAAGTGACCAGCCCTCCGAAATAAAAGGGTTTTCCGCCTCTAGCACAAATAGAGTGGATATGAGCCAGTAAGAACGGGGCGGAATTGATCTTTTGCCCGGTGAATATGCAATGCATAAAGAAGAGCTCCTTGGAGTTGAGCTTGTGGTTGTTGTCACAGATGAAGATTGTGTTGCTGAGGATGCAGTGGAAATAGCGGATGGCCGGATTATGAATGTGGGTGGCATTGAGGTGGTCGTAGGATCCGGCACGGATGTTCGTCATACTGTGCCATAAGTTGAAAGCTTCCTCACCGAAATTATCCGGCACCCGGAGATGGACACCTTCGTCAGAACAGAAGCCTAAAAGCCATGCGATGTCGGTTTGGGGCAGCTCGTGCTCTATGCCAAACATACGAAACTTGGCCAGGCCTGACAGTTGGTTCGTGGCACCTGGGGGAGTGATGTATACAAAGGAACTCAGAAACTCAAGGGTTAGAATTTCATAAATCGGTTGCGGTTCGCGGCACAGGTTCCATAAATCCACACTCTGCAACAATTGTCGGACACTGTCAAGTAGTCCCAAATTCCTCAAACAGTCAAGATCAACATACCGTGTAGGTTGGAGACCGCGGCATTGGAACTTCTGGAATTTGACCCGTTGGGTTTCGCCTTGTTCGCCGGATCTGAAAGTGAGAGCGGGAGCTTGTTGATTATTGGCCATAGCGTTTGCAAAACGGATTGAGAAAGGTTTGGAATGAGAATGGAGTAGTGGGTTGATGGGATTTTTAGTGTTAGAATGTTGGAAATCGAAAAAAATGGAGTGGGTAATGTTACCGTTAATTTGCAGTAATGGAGGTTTGGAGGTTTTGAAACAAAGATGGAACGGCTCTGTAATAGCAGGTTCTGATATAATGCGCGCGTGACGGTCGTCACGATGGTGTGACGGGCGTAACACGGTGAAACGCGTGTTACGCTCGTCATGAGGGTGTTACGAGCGTCACGCATTCAATTTCATTATATTAATGAAAAGAACGTGACATTTTTTTATTTTCTAATATTATAATTCAAAATTCTAGCATAGTAAGCAGTAATAATTTTTCTAACACACGTCACATGACCAAATTTTTGCAGAAAATATGAACAGTAAAATAAAAAAAATGAAAATATACTGAAAATTGAAATAGCATGTATGAAATGAAATAATGGCAGTAAGGCAATATAACTTGAAACTTGATAAATAATTGAAATTTCATTAATGAGTAAAAATTGTTTGGAAATAATAACTTAAATAATAACTTAAATAATAACTTAAATAATAATAAAAATGATAAAATACTAAAACAAACTAGATTCCTCCCCAACACTTAAACTAAACAGTGACCTCACTATATGTACAAATGCAAGAGAAGAACAAATCAGTATAACAACGGCAATCTCTAGCCACGAGGAGTAGGGAACATATGTTGGTGCATGAAATCCAGTTGGTATGTCACCAAATCCATGAAAGCGATGAAATCCACTCGTAGAGATGTAAGCTCACCCCGCATTTCAGTAATTTCTTCATGCAAAGAGTTGAGGGTAACAGTAGGTGGAGGCGGTGGTGGTATCTCTGGAGCCTGGAAGGTGGTCTCAGTAGAAGCTACATGCTGCTCCCATGGGTCGGGAAACTGGTGGTATCTCGGTGGTGTTTCAGGATCTTCAGCATCGCGAGAGGTATTAGGTACTTCATAGATGTCAATAGTGGAAGGAGACGAAGGCGGTGTAGGAGGATGGTGGAGGTCAAAAATCCAGTTTTCTCTATTGTGGACACTAGTTATAGGGTTCGGGAGCACAAACTGGTGGACAGTCTCATGATTAATTAGCAGCTCGAATTCATCTGGCCCAAGATTTCCTATAAAACTAGTGTTGAAGCAAAATTCAATGTTCATTGGCTTGATTCCATAATGCGGTGCTGATCCTAACATAGGCCTTCGGAGTCTAATGGCATTAGAGATCATAGTGACTAAACCACCTAAGAGGATTGGGGCATTTGGTGTTTGTATAATACGTTCCATGTTAGCTAGCATATAGGCGGCACCGTTTACTGGACGGCTCTGAGAAGCACAGTACATGATGAAGAGCTCATCACGTGACACTGATGTAACATTTTGCTCTTTACCAAAAAAGGGTATGGGCAATGATCTTATGAAAGTACCTGATGGTGGGGTTGTGGATGGACTCAGAATAAAGGTCAGATGGCTCGGGATGGTTATTGCCAACAATGCTACCCCTGAAGAAATCAAGGTCAGTATTAAGCAATAGGTCTTCCTGGGTCATAGTAATAACATCAGGGCCATAAGGGAATCCCAACAGGTTGGAGAACTCCCTATGGTTATAGTGGTAGTCCATGTCAAACAGTCTGAAAGTGATCAGCCCGCGGTTGAACCCTAACCCATGATTCGGTAGGTAGCTCAGTGTGATCAGGAACTCAAGGGTCAACTTTCTATAAGTACAATAACGTCTCCGAATAGGAGCAGTGTCCTAGCCTATCTGGTGTAGCAGATACATGACACTCTCACGAATGCCTAAAGCAGTCATAGCATGGTCATCAGCATAAATTGTAGGACACATCTCACGCTCAGCCAGATCCTCAAAGCGTCTTTTCTGGTGCCTACTCCTCAAGGTGATGTTCATGTAGTTTACTCGTGCCATGGAGCTAAATATTAAAGCTAAAGAACTACCCCTGAAAATGTTTAATAAATGCATGAAAAACTAAGTTAGAATTTTCAAGTTAAAAATGTCGAAGTTAAATCAAAAAGAAAAAGAAAGTTTAAATAAAAAATAAAAATAAAAGAAAAAGAAAATAAAAAGGAGTAAGAGATGCAACATGAAAGTTTTAAAGATTAAGAAAAAGAAAAGAAAAATAAAAACGTAGTAAAACAATAAAAATAATTAAAAGAAAACATGGGTTGCCTCCCATGAAGCGCCTTTGTTTTATGTCGATGGCTCAACAGATAGTACCTATTCAGTTAGGTATCGGGATAGGTGGATCACTTAACTGCAGATAAGCCAAATAGTTTATATTTCCGACGTTAAAATAGTGCTTTAAGCGCTGGCCATTGACTATAAATGGTTCGATAGAATTTCCTTTAATTTCTATCGCACCACTTGGGAAAACTTTATTAATTTCGAATGGTCCTGACCATCTGGAACGTAATTTTCCAGGGAAAAGTTTCAGTCTAGAGTTGAATAGGAGTACGATGTCTCCTTCCTTAAATTCTTTCCGCGAGATACGCTTATCGTGCCATTTTTTTGTTCTCTCCTTATAGATTCTAGCATTTTCATAAGCGTCTAAACGCAGTTCTTCTAATTCATGGATATCTAATATTCGTTTCTCGCCAGCAATCTTGTAATTTAAGTTAAGGGTTTTAATGGCCCAGTAAGCTTTATGTTCTAATTCTACTGGCAAATGACAAGATTTTCCATAAACTAATTTAAACGGAGTTGTTCCGATAGGGGTTTTAAAAGTTGTCCTATATGCCCAAAGAGCATCATTTAGCTTGGAGGACCAATATTTTCTAGATGTGGCTACGGTTTTCTCAAGGATTTGTTTAACTTCCCTATTTGACACTTCCACTTGTCCACTCGTTTGAGGATGGTATGATGTGGCTATGTGATGTTTAACGCCATATTTTGAAAGTAATTTTTCGAAAATTCTAGAGATAAAATGGGAACCGCCATCACTGATTACTAGTCTTGGTACACCGAATCGTGGGAAGATAACATGCTTGAATAGTTTAAGTACCACTCGTGTATCGTTTGTGGGTGCAGCGATGGATTCAATCCATTTTGATACGTAGTCAACAGCTACCAATATATACTTATTTCCAAAAGATACAGGGAACGTTCCCATGAAATCAATTCCCCATACATCGAAAATTTCTACTTCGAGAATCCCTTTTTGCGGAATTTCGTCACGTCTAGATATATTTCCTGTGCGCTGACATATATCGCAGTTCATAATTTCTACGTGGACGTCTTTCCATAAAGTAGGCCAAAAGAAGCCAGCTTGAAGTATTTTTGCACAAGTTTTCGATGTACTAGCGTGTCCACCATAAGGGGCGGAATGGCAATGGGAAATGACGTCGTCTATTTCCTTGTTAGGAACACAGCGACGGTAGATACCATCGGCGCCTCTTTTAAAGAGTAGTGGTTCATCCCAAAAGTATTGTTTAAGATCATGGAAGAATTTCTTCCGCTGTTGGTACGTTAAATCGGGTGGTAAAACACCGGCGGCTAAATAGTTAACGAAATCAGCGTACCATGGTAATGTGGTGTTGGTACAAATGGCTTTTACTACCGCAGTTGTTAAAGGTTCATTGTGTTGATCTAAATTGTCGGTAGGAGTTATCTCTAGTTTAGCAATAAGGCGTTCATAAGGGAAATCTTTGTTTATGGGAACACTCTCGGTTTGGATTCCATCTAATCTTGATAAATGGTCTGCTACCACGTTTTCAATCCCTCTTTTGTCTTTTATTTCCAAGTCAAACTCTTGTAGGAGTAAGATCCATCTGAGTAGTCGCGGTTTGGCGTCTTTCTTACTTAGCAAGTATCGAATCGCAGCATGATCCGTGTAAATAATGATTTTGGAGCCCACTAAGTAGGAACGAAATTTATCCAATGCGAATACAACAGCTAAGAGTTCCTTCTCCGTAGTGGCGTAATTCATTTGTGCAGGATCGAGTGTTCTGCTTGCGTAGTAGATAGCATGAAGCTTTTTATCTTTGCATTGTCCTAGGACTGCGCCTACAGCATAATCGCTCGCATCGCACATTATTTCAAATGGTAGGTTCCAATCAGGAGGTTGCATAATAGGTGTTGAAATTAAGGCTTCTTTAAGCGTCTCAAATGCGTTTAAGCATTTATCATCGAAAATAAACTCGGCTTCTTTCATTTATAATTCAGTTAGCGGCTTAGTGATTTTAGAGAAATCTTTTATAAAACGTCGGTAAAAACCAGCGTGTCCTAGAAAACTTCTTATTTCTCTAACTGTTTTGGGTGGTTGAAGGTTTTTGATAATTTCGATTTTTGCTTTATCGACTTCAATCCCTCTGTTTGATACAATGTGACCCAACACAATTCCTTGTCTCACCATGAACTGACATTTTTCCCAATTGAGTACTAGGTTGACATTGACACAGCGTTTCAGTACTAATTCAAGATTTGATAAACATTCGTCAAAACTTTCTCCATAGACAGAAAAATCATCCATGAATACTTCCATAATTCCGTCCAAAAAATCTGTGAATATCACCATCATGCATCGTTCGAAAGTTGCAGGTGCGTTACATAGTCCAAATGGCATTCTTCGGTATGCAAAGGTACCATAGGGGCATGTGAACGTGGTTTTCTCTTGATCATCAGAATGAATGAGAATTTGGAAGAATCTTGAGTATCCGTCAAGATAGCAGAAATGGGAATGTTTGGCTAAGCGCTCGAGCATTTGATCAATGAATGGTAATGGGAAATGGTCCTTGCGCGTAGCTTTGTTTAGTTTTCTGTAATCAATACACATTCTCCATCCTGTTTGGGTACGTTGTGCCACCGATTCGCCTTTTGTGTTTGTTATAACCGTAACACCTCCTTTCTTAGGTACTACGTGAACTGGACTGACCTAGTTGCTATCTGATATTGGGTATATGATGCTTGCCTCTAGTAGTTTCTACACTTCTTTCTTAACAACTTCACTTAGGATAGGATTTATTCATCTTTGATGTTCTCTAGAAGTCTTGCAGTCCTCCTCCAACATAATGTGGTGCATACAGAGAGAAGGGCTTATTCCTTTTAGATCTGATATATTATAGCCTAACGCGGTTGGATACTTCCTTAACACACTAAGAAGTTTTTCGGTTTTAATCTTCCCTAAATTGGCATTAACTATAAGTGGCCGTTCGAGTTCTTTATCTAAAAATTCATACCTAAGATCTTCAGGTAACGTTTTAAGTTCTATACCAATTTTCTTATCAGTTGGGGTAGGATCGGGTGTTAAGGTGAAACATTCGCTTACGTTGGCATCTAGATGTTCTTGTTTCCAGTCATCATCCTTGAGGATAGTTGGTGTCGGAATTTTCAGCATCCCAGAATAGGTGTCTTCTTGGTTTCTAGTTCTTTGACACATTCATCAATAATATCTAGGAGACAGCATGAGTCATCTATAGCAGGGGCTTTGAAGAATTGGGAAAGAATGAATTCTACTTTTTCTTCTCCTACCTCGAAGGTAAGCTTTCCTTTCTTAACATCAATGATGGCTCCTGCAGTAGCTAAAAATGGTCTTCCTAGTATGATGGGAATGTTTGAATCTTCCTTGATGTCCATTATTATAAAGTCAGTCGGTATGTAAAATTGTCCTATTCGGACAGGGATATTTTCTAGCATACCAACAGGGAATTTGACTGATATGTCGGCTAGTTGTATGGACATCTTGGTAGGTCTCATGTCACCTATTTTGAGCTTCTTGCAAATAGATAAGGGCATTAGACTAACACTTGCTCCTAAATCGCATAGAGCTTTGTCTATGACATATTTTCCAATTACACATGGTATGGAGAAACTACCAGGATCTTTTAGCTTTGGAGGCATGTTATTTTGAATTATGGCGCTACATTCGGCAGTTAGCATAACGGTTTCGTTTTCAATGATTTTTTTCTTATTAGACAATATCTCTTTTAGGAATTTAGCGTATGACGGCATTTGGGTTATAGCTTCTGTAAACGGAATAGTAACGTTTAATTGTTTCAGAAGTTCTACAAATTTCTTGAATTGCCCCTCGTTCTTGGATTTTGCAAGTCTTTGAGGGTATGGAATTGGTGGTTTATATGGCAGTAGAGGCACGTAAGGTTTTTCTGAAGCCTCTTTGTTCTCGTTCTCGTCTTCCTCTACATTCTTAGATTGATCTTTCGACTTCTCTACTTCCTTTTCAGGTTTCTGATACATGGTTGGATTTTGGAGTCTAGGATCTACCGTTCCATCAAGTGCTGTCCCACTTCGTAATGTGATAGCATTTGCATGTCCTTTAGGATTCGGTTGTGGCTGTCCAGGAAATGTACCAGCAGGTGCGGCAGAACTAGCTTGGTGTTGTGCTACTTGGGAGATTTGGGTTTCTAACATTTTATTGTGAGTTGCTAGGGCATCTACCTTATTTGCTAATAGCTTCAATTGTTCACCGGTGTGAACATTTTGATTGAGGAATTCTTTATTTTGTTAAGCTTGATTAGCGATAAAATTTTCCATTAAGATTTCAAGGTTAGATTTCTTAGGAATGTTAGGAACATTAACAGCGGGTTTTTGATAACCTGGAGGTACAGCAGGTGCTTGGCCAGGTGCGTATAAAGCGTTATTGCTCTTGTACGAGAAGTTAGGATGGTTCTTCCAACCAGGATTATAGGTATTAGCATAAGGATTACCTTGAGCGTAATTTACCTGATCAACTGTTATTCCTGCTAATATTTGACATTCGGTTCCAACAAGACCAGGAACTCCACAAACTTCGCAGTTTGGGGTAACTGCAGCCACGGTGGCCGCAGGAGGTAAGGTCAAGCTTTCTATCTTTTGGGTAAGAGCATCTACCTTAGCATTAACTTTATCTAGGCTACTAATCTCGTACATCCCACCTTTGGTTTGAGTTTTCTCCACAAATGTTCTTTCTCCTCCCCACTGATAGTGGTTCTGAGCCATATTTTCAATGAGTTGGTTAGCTTCGTCGTAAGGCTTGTCCATCAGTGTACCACCTGCGGCGGCATCTATAGAGAGTCTTGTGTTGTACAAGAGTCCATTATAAAACGTGTGGATGATCAGCCATTTTTCTAGTCTGTGATGTGGGCACATTCGCATCATATCTTTGTAGCGTTCCCATGCATCGAATAGCGATTCAGTATCCTTCTGCCTAAATCTGTTGGTTTGGGCTCTTAGTGCAGCAGTCTTGCTTGGAGGAAAGTATCGTGATAAAAATACAATCTTAAGTCCTTCTCACGTAGTGACGGAATTTGACGGCAAGGATTGCAACCAATCCCAAGCTCTATCTCTTAGCGAGAAAGGGAAAAGACGTAATCTTATTGCATCTTTACTAACACCATTTGCTATAACTGTGTTGGAAAATTGAACTAATTTTGTAAGATGTTCATTTGGATCCTCAGAAGGATCTCCAGAGAATTGGCGTTGTTGGATAGCTGATATCAATGACGGTTTCAACTCAAAATCGTTTCGATTTATTGCTGGAGCAGTAATTCTATTGTGGGGTTCTTGTTGTGATGGAGTTGCATACTCCTTCAGTGGACGGGTCCTTTGTTCTTCGGCCATGTCTACTTCTGGATTAGTTTCGGTTTCAGAGGAAGAATTAGAATCTGTTTCATAATCAATCTTGATTTCGGGTTTGGGTAAAGGAATAGCGTAATTTAAACAGTAATCCCTGACTGCACGTCTTACGGAAAGGATGCGTTCAGGTTCGTCCGTCGATTTGTCAAGTGGTTCGCCTTGTGAGCAAGTCCTTGGCATACAAATCGAAAAAGGGTTTCTGTTGCCTAGTCTAAACGCGCAACAGAAGAATCGTACTTAATTGACTAATCAGTCCCCGGCAACGGCGCCAAAAACTTGATCGGGACTTTATGAGTCTATTGGGATACTAACTGCAAGTATACAGTTTAGTCGTTCTAGTTTTAAATGATTATCGAATCCACAAAGACTGAGGATCAATCGCATACGATCTAATGCTACAATTGTTTAACTAAGAGATGAATATTTGGTTTTAGGGGGGAAATAGTTTAATTAAAAATAATAGTAATAGCTTTACCGGTATGTGATAGTCGGACTTCGGGAATTCTGTGAATCGCTTGGCATATAAAGTATTTCGGTAAAAACGAATTGTTTAAAAACCTGAGACATGCACTCTCGTGTTCATGAAATAAGTCATGCTACTAAACCTAGTGGATGCACTTTAAATTTAATAACACTTTTTGAAAACAATTTGAGTTTAATTAATTTGTTAAAACACTCTCATGTATTTAAAAATTAATGTTCTGTTACCACTATCTGGGTCGAACCCCAACTCTCGCATGCAGGTTCTTGCCTTATTTAATTTCCCACTCTCGTGGCAAAATCGTGTTAATTATCCTCTCACTCTCGTGACAAGGGTAGTTAAATTAAACATGGAAATTGGAAACCAGAAATTATTTGTAAATATTTTTAGCCAAGTTATCACTGAATTCTTTCGGTACTTAGGAGTCACATACCGGTACAATTAATTTAGCCGGACATAATATATTTAGTAACTATGCAATTTAAAATATAATCCATAAAAATAAATGACATAATACAAGAATAAATAAATATCAATTGCATAAAAAACATGGAAATAATGTTGCTATGGTAATCTTGGATGCTTACAAATTCCTTGCAATTCAATCGAATTCAATAATTGTGTTAATTCTTAGATGAAGAATTAACACTCTAAAACTAATTCTGGAATTTAAAATTACAGTATGTGTAGAAAAGGTTCAAAAGCAAGAAAATAGAATAATGCAGAAAAATATAAATTTGGCTCTGGATAAATTTCTTCGACCGTCATCCATTGAACTACCACATATATATAGAAGAAAATATTGCAGTTGAGAAAAACATGGAAAATGCTTGAGTGGAGAAAGACCCGGATGCATGGTTACTGAGTGGAGGAAATATAGGAGAAGAGTTATGCCCTCAACGTTGTCCATGTCTCCACTAATTCATAACGTTGCCCTTTTAGCGTGTGACGGTCGTCACAAGGGGGTGACAGTCGTAATGCGCTTAAATAGCACATTACACTCGTCAATGATGTATGATGAATGTTCTTCTGGTTGTGGAGGCGTTACGGTCATCACAGGGTGTGACGGTCATCACCGTTACAAAATCTGCAGACTTTGCAGATTTCTTTCTCTTATGTTTCTTGGTTAGCTTCCTTCATGTGGTCCTATTTCATTGATTTGAGTTGACAAATGTTGTACCTGTGGAAAAACACAAAAACTCGGAACAATCGGGAGTTAAACGACTCAATGTGTTATAAAAATAGGTAAAAAGTGTAGTAATTATATGATACGTTTTCTCATTATCAGGAACCAAGAATCCTAGTGTGATCTTATTGTGAATGAATCAACATGGTATGATGAAGGTATCTTAGGGGCAAAAATTGGGGTACAACAGATGTCAGAACATTATTCAAGATATGTTTCCTGTGAGACCAACAAGGGAGTGATGTGGACAGTTTGATCAAACACATGTCAAAAAGTGTGTTTGACTATGCATGTGCATGTATTAGGACTGGTTCTTTTAGCAGAAACAGTCCAGAGCTATTAAAGACGTTCAAAGTCATCCTTGGATGGTGAACATTGTTGTTTGGTGGAAGTTTCTCCTCAAATAACGTTTCCTTTGATCAATATTATTGCTACATTCAAGGATCGTTATTTCCCAAGTAAATGACCAGTTATTTATAGAGGTTTCTCCTTTCCTCTTTCACCCTATGAGTTATTTTTGTTTCCATATTTTTTTATGGGATTTTTTTGGTATGGGAGAGATTTGCTTGGGTTTGGTTTTGTGAAGGCCTTCTTTGTCAATTTTTGGCCAAAAGGGGGGAGAAAGGGTTTGCTCAGATGGACAGTTTGGAGTTTGTTCTCACATGTATTTTTAGAAGATGTTGGATAAGATGTTCTATACTGTGTCTGGTGCATTGCTTTGTGACTTGTGATTTGAGTTATGAACACAGTTGTGACCTGTATTCTGAGTTACCAAGCGTGGTGGTTGATTTATCTAGATTGACTGGTTGATGCTGATCAAAAAGTGGTTAAGTAATCTCTTATGCCAGTATTAGTCTTATGTGACAAGGAATGGTTCCTGGTTTGAGGGGAGTGTCAATTATCTTCTTCCTCATGTACACCAAATGACTTCCGGATTTTCTACTCCTTATCTTGAAGGTGTTGTTATTTGGTGATGGGTTTGGTAATGAAATCAAGCTTATTCAAAGTGTTGAAAAGAAGATGTTGAACAAGATGTCCTGACATCTTATCTGAAGACTGACTCCATGATGATGTGATGTTGTGTTCAATAGTTCTTGAGGATTGTTGGTGGTGAATGTTTTTGTTTATTGTTTTAATATTGGGTTGTAATTTTTAATTTATTTGTTTTAGCCAAAATTTGCCAAAGGGGGGATTGTAAGTTCCTTAGTTTTAGGATTGGCATTAGTTTTTGTAAAACAAATATAGCAGCAATATGTTAGATAGGATGTGTTAACTTTCTAATAGAAACATGTTTGAGCAAGAAGTCATATTCTATGTTAAGACATGTTGAGTTGAGGTGTTTCAACATCTGGAACAGCATGTCGGCTAAGATGTCCTATGAAGGAGCATACGACATCGCACCTGAGCTGAGCTGAATTAGTGGATTCAGTTATGATTTAACAGATGCAGAATATTCTAGGAATATTATGCAATATTATGTGGTGTTGGTTAAAAGGTCAGGAAGAATCAAGTCAGAATATTGAAAAATATGTAGTTTCTAAATATGGAGATATTTTAGAAAACTAATTATTTAAGACCTTGTTTGTAGCAAAAGTTACTGCTGATTTGTAACAGTGAATGTGTTGTATTTTGAAGGCCCAAATTCAGTTGGGATATAGGTTATAAATAGTAGTCTTTGTAACTTAGGATTAGTACTAGTTGAGAATTTTAAAGATGTAATCTCTAGGGTTGGGTCTGTAGCCACTCTCTAGGAGAGTTGGTGTAAGTAAACCACTCAAGTTGTGAGATGGTCACTATGTTCTCACTCAGAAACCTGTAGGTAATGAGTTGAGTATTGTTCTTGGAGGAAGCTTTTAAGCAACTCCAAGTTGGTGTTCTTAGTTATAAGTCAAGTTTTAAATGGTGGAGTTTAACTTTAGATCTTATCTAGGTATTGTCATGGAAGTGTGTCTTCTTGTTTGTTCAGAATTGTTTTGTGTCCAATCGTTGTATGTGATTGAAAAGGGATTGAGGAGGGCCTCATATCTAGGCGAGTCTTAGATAGAAGTATGAAACGGGTAGTAATTGAGTAGATTATAAACTGGTATATTTGATGTAGGGTATATGAATGGATACTATCATAGTGAACTTGTCCATGGCTTAGTATGCCCCCAGAGTATGAGAGTTACTCCGAACTAGGTTAACAATTATGGTGTGTTAATTATGCTCTTTTGTACTATTTTATATGTTTATACCTTTTCTATTTGTTTAAGTCGGATCAGATGTCCCAACATGTCATAGGACATCTGAGTTTTATAATACCAGAATTTTAGATTTGATGTATATGATGTATAGTGTGATGTGGTGGTGTTGTATGATGAAAATATGAGTATTTGTGATGATTTGGAACCTGTTTTGTGTTGAACTGGCAAGAAATTGTAATCGGTGTAGTGCAGAAAATGCACAGGGAATTCCCTGTTCACGTTGCATCGTTGGGCGAGCCATGTGCTTCTCCGAGCGAGTTAGCTTCGCCCAAGCAGTGCCAAGCGAGTAGGAGGCAAAGGAAAAGGGTGAAAATAGAGCCCCTGTATTTTGTATGAGGAGGGTGACTCTCCCTAGCTTCATCGGGAAAAGCATGAGCGAGAGGAGCTTGTCGGGTGAGCGAATAGTTTTGTTGGGCGAAGGAGATAGAAGAAAAATAGCACTCCTGGATATGTATGGGGGAAGGATTTTTTCCCCAGCCTCGTCGGACGAGCCACGGGCGTGCAAGCTACTTCGTCGGGCAAGCCTCAAGTGAGTGGTGTTTGACAAAAACTTGGAAAGGTTACAACTTGAGTTCCCAGACTTTGTTTGACACACCGGTTGAAGCGTTAAGAAGATAACGCGATATATTATTCTTTGAACTAGATCCTGAATGATGAAATGTGTTAATACTAAGATGATATGATGTGATTATGCGATTGATGCAACACGGTGTATGTTCATATGATAGATTGATGTTTGTTACGATGATGCTTTATGTATTATGCAATATGTGACAACATGTGATGAATTCATGGAAGATGATGCGTTTTGGCTAGCAGTGGTCATGTTTATTTTGTTGTTGTGTATCATGCATTCATGACATACTTTAGTGAAGGAAAATTGTGACCAAAAGCGCAGCGGAATTTAAAATTTTCCTTTAGTGATCCTTACGAATGAGCATGGTCAGTGATAGAAATATTTACCTCTTGTGGCGATTCAGACCTTTGATGTTGTGATCACGAGCGTTGATGAAGAACAACGCCTTTACTCAGTCCACACGAACAGATCGCTTCCGGTCACAGTGCTAGCTGATCACGAACGGAAACTTTGAGTGAGAGAGAGAATCAAAAACGAAATTGCATCAAGTGAAATTGCTTCATCACAAGGGATCTATTTATAGAATCACTCGTGTGGGCTATAAGCTAAAAGCCCAATTAAGGCTATAAGCTAAAAGCCCAATTAAGCTTATGGACATCATACCTTATGATGTACCATATATCACTTATCCACGTGGTACCTTACCACTTTCCGTATTACACTTAAGTGCACCGTACCTTACAGTGTTCCTTATTTATTCTATCTCTCATCAACCTGTCCTTATGTGTGTGACCCTGTAGGTTTTCGCGACGTTGACAATTATGTTAAATCACACATTTAATATAATAAACAGTGAGCGGTATCTAGCAACACATCACTGTTACCCAAGTCACGAAAATGTCATGTGATCTGACCAAACCTTTTCTGTGATAATATTTATGTTGTACAATTACCCTTTTGCCCTCATGTCTATATTGAACACAAGGCATACACTGTGTCACCCTTGTCCAGTTCAATATTGGGCCCTTAGACATTTATCCTGTTATGCAGGATGAGCAAATTCCATCTAGGTCACTCATGTCCCTTAGCATGCTTTGTGAAGTACCCATCAACCGTCTTTATAGTCATCCAGTTACGGATGACGTTTGATCAGCAATAAAGTACTTGACTCTACATCTAGGGTCCATAGTGGTTTCAGGTCGAAGGGTGGTATACACCACTATCATCATGATAATAACTTATGACACTTTTCATAACATTCTATGTAGTATTCTCATAGCGGGTCAATCTAGTATAAATATTACTCCTAATATTCATACCTATGTCAAGACTTGATAACTCCTTATCTATAATCCATGAGATGTGATCGTCAATCTATCTTCATAATAATCTTAATGCTTTAATGTTATCCCACTTCACATTAAAGCTTGACTACGGATACTTTAAGAATAGTGTCTTATGTTTAATGGGATCTCATGATTAAGTCACACTTAACATTTCATTAAACCAATAAACCATTCTAGGGACTTTATTATTTTGGAAAGCAAACATAATAAATAAATGCCTTTTATTATTAATAAATAATTCGATACAAGTACTAAAAGTATTGGCCTCTAGGGCTTACACCAACATTTAGGACTTCGGTCCAGTGATGTTGTTAGGAAAATTGATCTAGTGATGGTGATATGACGATAGTCCAGTGATGGGCTCAATCCCATAGTGAGGATTGAGTGCAATATTATGATGTGCTCTGGTTCCAAGCAGGAATCAATCCTATTGGTGGGGATATCTAGAGAAACAATGACTGATTCATCAGTAAAGTTTTTGTACCACATGCATGACTCTAGTGAAGTTGCATGACATTCTTTGTGGCATTGCATAATATTTGATTAAGTGATGTTTTTGTGAATGTGTGAATTAATGATGATATGATGATGCTATAAATGAATAATGAAGCAAAGGTGTGAGTATAACATGAAGATTTGATGATGTGTGGTTTCTGACGAATGTGTTACAACTACTAAATTGATTCCTTATATCTTTTATAATGATTATGATTACTCACCTGTTTTGCTTAGAAATGTTGCCTCTCTACGTAGGTAATTTGCAGGTGATCAAGATTAGTACGTGGAAGCTTATAGTATAGCTTTGGAGTGCATCATTTATTTTCGTTGGTTTTAGAAGGTCTTGCTCTTATATATAACATCGGGGTGGGGAACGTTTGTTTTGAAACTATCATGTTTCATTGTTTTTTTTAGTGATGAGTTACCTTTCATGGTATTTAATTGTTTGATTTATTGAATCATGAAAGATGAAGTGTAAGGAAGACTCTATGAAGTATTTATAATAAAGATGATTTGAGACTATGATTCTGATGTGATAATTTTGAATCTAATATCGATGATTTTAAAGAAGTAGTTGTTCTAAATGTTTGAAAACTCGTGTTACAGAGCAGGATGTTTAATATGATGCTTTATGAAGATGTGACACCCTTGTTAGTGAACTTATTTGACTTAATTTCGTAAAATATATGTGAAATGTATGTGGGTTTAGTAGGGTGTTACATTAGTGGTATCAGAGCAGGTCAGTCCATCCGACCAAGTTTTTCCTATGATGTGCATGTCCTGGCTATCGATTAGTGCGAGTACATTATCGATATGTTGTTTTTTGATGTTACTTTTTATGTGTAGAATGGCTGGAAGAAACGATGTTGCAATTGCTGCAGCTTTGTAGGTTGTCGCTCAGGTTGAGCAACATCGTCCTAATGTTGGCTGGAATAATGGGTCCCATGTTTTAGAGATGTTTCAGAGGAACCATCTGCCTGTTTTCAAATGTAGATACGAACCTGATAAAGCATTGACTTGGCTCAAATAGATTGAAAGGATCTTTCAGGTCATGGATTGCTCAAAAGCACAGAAGATGCAGTTTGGTACACATATGCTGGCAGGGGAAGTTGATGACTGGTGGGTCGGCACCCGTCAGAGACTGACAATGAAAGGTGAAGCCATTACTTGGGCTGTATTCAGTCGGGAGTTTCTGAGAAAGTACTTTCCAAAGCATGTGCGTGAGAAGAAAAAGATTGAGTTTCTAGAATTGAAATAAGGGAATGTGACTGTGACTGAGTATGCTTCAAGGTTTGTGGAACTGGGAAAGTATTATCCATATTACAATGAAGTGACTGTTGATTTCTCTAAGTGTATCAAGTTTGAGATTGTTTTGCGTCCGGAGATCAAATGGACAATTGGATATCAACAGGTCTGTAGGTTTCCAGATTTGGTGAACAATTGTAGGATCTATGAAGAGGATATCAAAGCTCATTCGACTCACTGCAAGAGTTTGAATGAGAAAAAAGGGAAATTGTATCAAGACCGTAGAAAGCCTTATGATTCTCAAGCTGATAAAGGGAAACAGAAGATTTTTGATGGGAAGAAAACAAGTGTGGAAGGAGCTCCCGCTCCTGACAAGTGGTATAGGTGTGGCGAACCAGGTCACTGTTCCAATGAATTTAAGAATAAAGTTTTGAGATGTTACAAATGTGGTAAGACAGGTCATCATGTTCCTGAATGCAAGAACGATGGTCCAACCTGTTTCAATTGTGGAGAGTATGGTCATATCAGTACCCACTGTCAGAAGTTGAGGAAAGACGCTGCTACCCAGACTAATGGTAGAGTATTCGCTCTGAGTGGATCAGAGGATTTCAAGAAGGACAACTTGATTCGTATTAACGATGTTGAATTAGTTTCTATTATTGATATTGGTGATACTCATTCGTTTATTTCACGTGAATGTGCTAACATGTTGGGATTGAAGTTGTCTAATATGAATGGTAGTATAGTAATAGATACCTGGTAGCGGTTCTGTTTCTACTACTTATGTTTGTTCGAGATGTCCTCTGACCATTTATGGTAAGAGTTTTGTGATGGATTTGGTGTGCCTACTGTTGGCTCCTAAACTCGACACCCTTGTTTTTATTAATATAAACCATTAATCATGAGGGACGGTTTCGACCAGCTGATTCTGTCGAAATGCTCATCAGAAGATGGCAAGATACTTAGAGAATTTCTTCTAAGTAGGAATCTCGTTGCCTTCGACGTCGAAGGTGCTTCTCGACAAAGGTATTCGACGCTCAGAGTGGAACGGTTTTGAGATTCAAATGTTTGGAGGGAAAACGGTTCCCAGCGGTTACCAAGTGCAACGTGCCAAGATCTAGAGCGTCGAATGCTGTGAGCGTGCCAAGTGGAGTCATCTCGAAGCAGCGTAACTGCCCGACGGTTACTTGAGATGTGTTTAGTATAAATATTAGTTGTTCACGTAGTTTTTCGCGTGTGTTCACAATTATATACAAGTTACTCATTTAGATTCAAGTACCCAGTGTGAGCGAAAGAATTGTTGAGAATGTATGTGTGAAACACCATTTAACTTAATCAAAGTCATTCATTTTCCAGAACTTTATTGCCTTTCATTTACTTTTCCCAGTCGAAGCCTTTATTTAAAGCTTTCTTTTATTCTACCAAGTTTTCTTCTTCATGCAATTTACATAAAGTATCTTTATTTTCTTGTCATTAACCATCATTAAACTTAGTCAAAACCCAAAAAATCAACCATGTCTTAGGATCAATCTGATCGATCCTGCGAGTCACCAAATAAGTAACCTTTTGGAGGATCAGCGGTTGTTTACCAATTTCCACGGTAAACAAATTGGCACACCTGATGGGACCTTGTGTTGATTTTGAAGGTTAACCGTATTTACACAGAATATCATCTTTTTCGAGAAGTATTGCATGTTATTGAGAAGTGGTAGAATATACACTAATAATACCAATACTGCCAGAAGAAGAGAAGCGATGGCGAATCCGCCAAACAATAACGAAATCCCACAGACGAATGTGGGAACAACGGTTATCCCAACCGTAAGTGAAGCGATAACCGCTGGTTCAACACCAGTAGTAACGGTCACACAAACGGGGCCAATGCCTCCGTTCACTGGCCCCAGAGTGCCTTTAGGAACTCCCCCACCAAGGGGAAATCCAGGAACAAGGCCTTATGTTCCCCCAGGATTTGTGACAGGCGGTCCAAATCGAGAACCACTCTATGGCATGCCAACATCTGAATTGGCTAGCCTGACGAACGCTGCGTCCACTTTTTCAGACCCTTTAGTGAGTGCTTCTTCGCCACTCCAAGGTTCTGGAGTTGGTATGGCGAACAGAAATAGGACCCAACTCTTAGGAGGAACGTCCCAAGTAGCGCATGGCCTTACAAATGCCTCGACATCAGTCTTGAGGCAGCAAATGGACGAAAGCAACCATGATATGGTTCAAATGTTGGCACAAACTTTAAGTACAGTGCTGAATCCTCTAATACAAAACACCACTCAGTCGAATCAGCAGATGACAGCGCAAATGACGCGTCTGGCTGATTTCTTTGGGGTACCCCAACCTATTCGACAGCCCCAAAGGGCGCAAATAAGGGGAAATCAAGGTATACTTTTAGAGGAAGAAACCACTATTAACCAAGTCCAGCAGCCTGTCGAAGAAAACCTTAGGGCACGATTGGAGCAGCATGTCGAAGAACCTAGGGTCATAGCCCCAGAGGTAAGGATAGTCAACAGAAACCAAAATGCTGACGAAGTAGTTCAGCACATCCAATACCAAAACATGGGTTTGGAAAATAACCTGGCAGCCATGATCGAAAGAATCATGACGCAAAATGGGATGAATATGGGCTTTCGTAGGCCCAACTTCACATCCCCACTGTCAGAATATGTGTTACAAACAGACTTACCTCCTAGATGTAAAGTCCCTAAGTTCACTAAGTTTTCAGGGGACACGACAGAATCTACTGTCGAACATGTGGCGAGATACTTGATCGAAGCAGGAGATATTTCAAACAACGAAAACCTGAGGATTAAGTATTTCCCAAGTTCTTTAACAAAGAACGCGTTTACTTGGTTCACAACTCTTCCCCCCAATTTGATCCATCATTGGACCCAGTTGGAGAGATTGTTCCATGAGCAATTCTACATGGGACAAACCAAGATAAGCCTGAAAGAATTGGCCAGTGTAAAGAGACGTTTCACTGAACCTATAGACGAATATCTAAATAGGTTTAGGTTGCTCAAAGCAAGATGCTTTACACAAGTGCCAGAACATGAGTTAGTCGAAATAGCCGCAGGAGGGCTAGACTATTCCATTAGGAAGAAGTTAGACACTCAATACCTGAGAGACATGGCCCAATTGGCCGATAGAGTTCGACAGGTAGAACGCCTTAAGGCTGAAAAAGCCAAGGCGACAAAAACTCATAAAAAAGAGAGGATAGCGTATGTCGAAATGGATGATGAAGATCCAGAAACCTTCGACGAAACTATAACCGTCGAAGAAAGCGAGGTCGATTTAGCGGAACTAAAACAAGGGCCACCATACTCTTGCAAACTGTTAGTCCCCTCAAGTGGAAAAAATCCCACTGGTCCGGAAAGGACCAACGATAGGTTCCCCAAAAAGACTTACAGTTTTGATATTACAAAATGTGATGAAATTTTTGACTTACTTGTAAAAGATGGCCAAATGATAGTACCCCCAAGGGTAAAAGTGCCTCCTCTTGATCAAAGAAAAAAGAGGGGCTTTTGTAAATATCATAATTTTCTGGGCCATAAAACATCTCAATGTTTTCTTTTCAGGAATCTCGTGCAAGACGCTATCGAAGAAGGGAGGTTGAAGTTTGCTGACAAGACCCCCATGACTGTAGACTCTAACCCTTTGCAGGCTGAAGCCCATTATGCTGAACCTTCAGAAGTGAACGTGATCGGGGCATCCAGAAGCCAGGCGAAGAGGCCAGGAATCACAATGGTCGAAGTCATAAAGGACCATGTCAACATGCCAATCTTTGGCAGTTTTTCTGGGAATCTATCTAGAAAAACAATTGAAGCGGTCCAAAAGGCGGTCGAAAGCCCGAAGCTGGAGACAGTTGAAGCCCAAAAATCTGGAACAATACCCAGTTCCTACTTGGCTGCAGTTCAAGGCCAGACAGAGGACTTGGAGACTCAGATGAAGCAGTTGACTCTTGCCACCAAAGACACCATGAATGTCAACATGGTCGAAGTCTCTGAACCAAAAGCATCAGAGGAGGCCATTAGGCAAGAACAAGCCAACAAAACTGCTTTCCCTCGGGAAAATGAAAATCTGGCAGATTTCCTGCAAAGATGCCAGAAGAAGAAGTCAGAAGTGATGTTGTGTCCTCGATGCAGCTCGATTTTCGACAAAAAAGCTGCTGAACATATTCAAGGTGTAAGAGCAGCAAACAGAAAAAGGGAAAGTGTTGACACTCGACATGACCCCAGAAGAACCTACCAAAAGGGTTCAAATCAAGAAAAGAGGCCACTGACTTTCAGGCCTCCAACCAATGTGCCAGTTAATACATGGTACAAAACATCAGGTCGAAAGAGGCCAAGCGAGGAAAGATGGCACTCCTTCGAAGTGCCAAGAGGTTCATCTTTTACACATAAGAAAGAACCTCAGGTTGCTACCCCTAAAGTGATCCAGGTATCAAGCAACTACAAAGGGAAGAATCCCATGTCTCGATCTCAATGGAGAAGATACCAGAGGCGGCGAAAAGCTGAGAGGGAAGCTGCTAATGAACCAAAGGCAGAATCAAGTTCAAATGTTCCTCAGAGAAAGCAGAGGAAGCCTCTGGAAAGACAACCAGTGACCAATAGGCTAGTCTGGCCTAACCAGGGTGAGGTTGATAACGAAGATGGCTCTGAGTCTGATGACACCCTAGATATCATGGTGAACATAGTCTCAGTTTTGCCAAGAGAGTTCAACCGCTAGGTGGAGGTCGAAACAAGCGATTGGGAAGTTGAACAAGAAATGGCCAAGCATAGGCCAGTGTGCTATTTCGTCATGGATAATGGCGCTACTGAAGAGCAGAATGGGTTCTTCGAACCTCCTACAGAGGTGATGAAAAATCACCTTAAGCCTTTATTTATAAGGGCTAAACTCGAAGAAACCACAGTAAATAAGATCTTGGTAGACTGTGGGGCAACCATCAACATCATCCCTCACTTTATGCTAAGAAAAATAGGCAAAAGCGATGAGAACATCAAGCCTCACAACATGGTCCTGTCGAATTATGAAGGCGGCATAGGGACCACTATGGGTGTGATCCAACTGGACATCAAGGTGGGATCTATCCTTCGACCAACTATGTTTATGGTCATATCGGCCAAACCAAATTATAATCTTTTGTTGGACCGTGAATGGATACATGGTGTTGGAGCTGTACCATCATCAATGCACCAAAGGTTGATACTATAGCGTCCTGATGGAATGGTCGAAAACATAGAAGCGGATCAAAGCTATTACTTGGGTGAAGTAAATCACCTAGGATTGGTAGACTTCGACAAAAATCTGGCACACATTGGGCCATGCCCAACACCTGACTTCGACTTGGCGCCAGCGCCAAATACTTTTTGTTCCTTATACCTGCACCCTGAGCATGGTTTTCAATGGGACAGAGAAGACTTGTCCCACGTTGATTTTAGTGGGCTAACTGATATCCAGCCAACTGGTTGGGGAAGTGAATTCAGTGACAATGACTGAGTCACAATCACTGCAGCGAATTTCGGCTTACGTAGCCGAAACAAGGTTGATAACGGCTCTCGAAGCCGAAGTAAAATATATGGCCACACAGGCCAATGATCAAGAGTTACCTTCTGCAGGTCCTGGAAAGGATTTCGATCCAGAACCTCCTGATATCATGCCAGAAGGAATGCAGCAACAAAGGCTCGACGCCATCTACGACGATGAGCCTTTGGGATTCGAAAAGGACCCCTTAGCGAACAACATCAAGATGCTAGCGCAGGATCCTTTAGAAGAAATCAACTTGGGCGAAGGGTTAGAGAAAAAGCCAACTTACATTAGCGCAAAAATAGACCCAGAACTCAGGTTGGAAGTAATCCATTTGTTAAAGGAGTTCAAGGACTGTTTTGCATGGGATTACGACGAGATGCCTGGTCTCGACAGAGGATTGGTAGAACTTCAGTTGCCAATCAAACCTGGGAAGAAGCCAGTCAAGCAAAGTCCAAGACGCTTCGCTCCAGAAATACTGTCGAAGATCAAAACGGAAGTCGAAAGACTGCTGAAGTGCAAATTCATACGAGCTACGAGGTATGTCGAATGGATTGCAAACATTGTGCCAGTGATTAAAAAGAATGGTACATTGAGGGTGTGCATAGATTTCAGAGATTTGAATGCTGCTACACCCAAAGATGAATATCCTATGCCTGTGGCGGAAATGCTAGTCGATTCTGCCGCTGGCTATGAGTACCTGAGTATGCTCGATGGTTATTCAGGATATAATCAAATATTCATTGCTGAAGAAGATGTGTCGAAAACAGCTTTTCGATGCCCCGGGGCTTTAGGCACTTACGAATGGGTAGTGATGCCTTTTGGCCTAAAGAACGCTGGGGCAACATATCAGCAAGCGATGAACTCTATCTTCCATGATTTTATTAACACTTTTATGCAAGTATATATTGATGACATTGTTGTAAAATCTGTTTCCAGGAAGAACCATATAGACCACCTTCGACAATCATTCGAAAAATGAGAGAACATGGTCTGAAAATGAACCCTTTGAAGTGTGCATTTTGTGTAAAAGCTGGAGATTTCTTGGGCTTCGTCGTCCACAAGAAAGGAATCAAAATCAACCAGAACAAGACGAAGGCAATTCTGGAAGCGAAAGCGCCAGCGAACAAAAAGGAACTGCAATCTCTGTTAGGCAAGATAAATTTCTTGAGGAGATTCATATCTAACCTAAGTGGGAAAGCTCAAGCCTTTTCACCCTTACTTCGATTGAACAAAGAAAGATTCGAATGGGGGCAAGAGCAACAAGAAGCCTTCGACAAAATCAAAGGGTATCTCACAAAGCCACCTATTTTGGTGCCTCCTTGCAGCAACAGGAGTATGAGATTGTACATAGCTGCATCCGACAAAACTTTGGGAAGCATGTTAGCCCAAGAAGATGAAAATGGAGTCGAAAGACCCATTTACTATCTTAGTAGAGTTTTGAACGATGCAGAAACTAGATATAGCGAAGTTGAAAAATTATGTCTATGCCTTTATTTCTCTTGTACAAAGCTCAAACAATATATAAAACCAGTTAATGTGTATGTTTCATCTCATTTTGATGTTTTCAAGTACATGTTGTCGAAACCCATCCTGCACAGCCGAATTGGAAAGTGGGCGCTAGCGTTAACTGAATACTCCTTGACCTTTATGCCTCTTAAGGCAGTGAAAGGACAAGTGGTGGCAGACTTTATAGTCGACCACTCAATTCAGGTTGAGAGTATCAATTATGTGGAGATAGAGCCTTGGAAATTCTACTTCGATGGTTCCAGCCATAAAGATGGAACAGGAGTAGGGGTCTTGATTATTTCTCTAGAAAAAATTCCAACAACATTCAAGTACAAGATATCAGGTACTTGTTCGAACAATGAGGCTGAGTACGAAGCTCTAATTACTGGCCTTGAGATATTATTGGAATTGGGGGCAACTCGAGTCGAAATAATGGGAGACTCAGAGTTAGTCATTAAGCAAGTCACAAAAGAATATAAGTGCATAAGAGAAAATCTCATTATGTACTTTGTGATAGCAAATCGTTTATTGAAAAAATTCAAAATGGTCAACATTCGACACATGCCCAGATTGGAAAATTAAATAGCCAACGATTTGGCACAAATTGCATCTGGGTACAAAATTTCAAAAACGAGATTACAAAGAGCAATCGAAGTCCGGGAGAAAATAAAAGCAACTTGTCTGTCACCAACAGATTTGAAATCGACAAGACTAGGGTATGCTGATCAAAGGAACTTCGAAATTTCGTTCATAGACAATTTGTCAGAGCAAGATTGGAGGAAACCCATTGTGGATTATCTACAAAATCCAGCAGCTTCGACAGAACGAAAAATAAAATATAGGGCGTTGAGTTACGTACTCATGGGTAATGAGTTATTTAAAAAGACGCCTGAAGGGTATTGCTAAAGTGTTTAAGTGAAACTGAAGCATACATAGCCCTTTCGACTACGCACGCTGGAGCATGTGGGGCTCACCAAGTAGGCCATAAGATGAAATGGTTATTGTTTCGACAAGGATTATACTGGCCCACAATCTTGAAAGATTGTGTCGAGTTCGCGAAGGGATGCCAGGAATGTCAAGTCCATACAAGCATCCAGCATGTACCAGCAAGCGGACTTCACTCAATAGTGAAACCTTGGCCCTTTAGAGGATGGGCGTTGGACCTTATTGGAGAGATTCGACCAGCATCATCAAAGAGCCAGAAGTATATATTGGTAGGCATTGATTATTTCACTAAGTGGATCGAAGCTATTCCTTTAGTCAATGTAGACCAAGAAAATGTCATTGAATTTATTCAAAAGAACATTATCTTTAGATTTGGAATCCCTGAAACTATAACTACTGATCAAGGATCAGTTTTCACCGGTCGAAAGATGCAGGAATTCGCTCAAGAAACAGGCTTTAGACTCCTAACATCAACGCCTTATTATGCACAGGCAAACGGTCAAGTTGAAGCAGCGAATAAAATAGTGATTGGCTTGATAAAAAAGCATGTAAGGAAGAAGCCAAAAAATTGGCATAAGACGTTAGACCAGATCTTGTGGGCCTGTCGAACGTCCCCAAAAGAAGCCATATGTACGACACCATATCGGCTAACCTTTGGTCATGACACAGTGTTGCCAGCGGAAATTTGTCTTCAATCTGCAAGGGTTCAGAGACATCATGATATCCCCTCTGAAGTTTATTGGGATATGATGTTAGACGAACTAGTAGATTTAGACGAAGAAAGACTACGCGCTCTCGACCTACTAAGGATTCAGAAGAAAAGAGTAGAAGACTCTTACAATAAAAAAGTGAAACCTAAGGCATTCTCGCCTGGAGAATTAGTTTGGAAGGTGATTCTCCCCATGGATCGAAGGGATCGAAGCATGGGAAAATGGTCACCCAAATGGGAAGGACCATTCAGAATTATCCAAACTTTTTCTGGTGGAGCTTATGAAGTCGAAGAGTTAGGTGAAGATAAAAGACTCTTGAGAGTAAACGGAAAATATTTGAAAAAGTATAAACATATGCTCCAAGAGATCAAAATAAATAGCAAGTAATGTTCAAATTAACCATAAATAGCCAAAATGGAAAATTTTATAAGAATTAGCCAAAATGGTTACATTGTCAAATAAATGTTACAATACATGGTTAATAAATGGCTGAGTAAATTAGAAGGGGATAGAATCTCTAAGTCGAAGGTACTTGGCCTGCTGCAGCTCCAGTCTTTTGTTGCACAAGGCATTCGCCTGGGAAAGCTTGGCAATTTGGTCATCGAAGGCTTGGGCTTTCTCAGCAAACTCTAGGCCTCGTGTAACTTCAGCTTGGCTCTCTGTGTCTGAAACAGTCGAGAGAAGCTCCTCCTTGCGTTTGGTATTAGCGTTTATCTTGGCCTCCAGCTCTTCGATTTGCGCCTTTATGGAGGCATTGTCTCGATCTATGGCGTCAATTTCTTCTTGCGTGGATGCTTTCTGCTTCGACAACTCTGCAATTCGAGAAGTCGTCTCAGCTACCTCAGTCCAGGCAGAAGAACTTTTGCCATGTAACGCTTCGAGCTGGCTGTTGAAGCCCCTCTGACGTCGATAGTCTGCTGAGACTTGATCAATAATGGAGTATAACTCCAAGATAAAGCTCAAAACCTCTGGAGTCACAGCAAGCAAGTCGACTTCATTCAAAACAGCTCCCAAACAAGACGGAGCAGTAGGATCCCCCTCCAAAGCCTTCATCAGATCTTTCTTGAAGAACTGAGCCTTGACCTTCATTAAAGCCTCATCAAGAGGAGAAGTCGAAGTGGACTTCCCCGATGCAGTAGAAGCATCATGACTAAGGTCAGATGAACTTCCCCTACTCTCGATAATGGCATTCAGGTAGCCAATGGGATCAGTTTGCTTCAAGAGTGCCAAGTATTCTTTAGACTTAGGCTTTGTCGAGGTGGTAACCCTTACAGCAGCGTTGGCTTGGAGTTGAAGTTGTTGAGTAGCGTTAGCATCGACATGACTCTCTTCGACATGTAGTTCTGTAGTGCCAGCATCAGCGTGATCCCCTTCGTCATGTTGTTCCTCTGACAGATTGATCACTTGAGTTTCTTTTGGTTGTTGTTCCTCTGCTTCGGCATTGGCTTCATCGTTCGCCAATTCCTCCTCTTGTGGCCTACTGTGTTCAGCAGAGTCTAGTGTCTCTGAGGTCTTTGGTGCTAAACTTTCGGTGGTCTCCTGAAAATAGAAGAGGAAGAATCTTCTGGTTTAGAAAGAGACACAATCGAACGTGAGCATCGACACCTGAACCAAAAAATGGTCAGATAAACTACCTGCAGAGGAACTTCATCCCCAGGGCTGGAATTATCACTTTCGACAGGTTTATTGAGCAAAACATTTAGCTCCTCCTCCGTTGGCTCTTCGATAATCATGGGAGGTGGCCTGGGTCTTCTCCCTGCAACCTTTATTCTGATTGTGGGTCGAGGCTCAGGAGAAGGAGCATATTTCTTCAGTTTTCTCCGTTTAAGAGGAGCGGGGGGAGATTCGTCCTCGTCGTCGCTCCCAGATTCGACCGTTAGTGCAGGTCGTTTCTTGGGTGAAGGTGCCTGAAAACCAATTGGAGTTCAATTTAGAACGCTACATCGAAAATCAGGATGTTAAAACCAGAAGGAAATGATAAAAGTTTGGTTACCGGTGCTGAAGGTTTTATCGAAGGGCCTCCCCCCTGATGGCTTTCTATAGTTTTCGCCGATGCTGAAGGTTTTGTCAAGGGACCTCCTCCCTGATGGCCTTCTGCGGTTTTCTTTGCTGCAGGCTTTCAAACAACTGAAAGAAGACAAGTTATAATTAACAAGTTACCAGTCGAAATGGAAAGACAAAATAATTTGGAGAGTGAACATACATTTCTTTATTTTGTCAAGGACTAGAACGAAGGACTTCTGAAGTTCGTCCACAAAATCTTTCTCATCGAAGAACTCTTCAGCATAGTAACTCTTCCACCAGTCTTCGAAGGATGATGAACAGAGGAAGTTAAGTTGATAGTCGAACAGTGAAAGTACTGTTCGACCAACATACCTGCCAATATGCTTGGTGGCAGCATCCTCAGTATAGTCATTGCAAAAATATAACATTGATTTCTCCCTAGGAAAAATGGGAGAAGGGAGTGATTGAATGATACCAAACTGTCGAGAGACCAAGTTTGGCTGATAAGCGATCAAGCTCAGGTGATTCTTGGAGCTCTTAAAGCGCAGTGGCATTATTCTGGGTGTGAGAAATGCTTCCCACATTATTGTGTGTTCTTCGACATGAGGGTCACCTGACGACTTGGGATGGGGCCTGGTGAACCATTTTGGACCAACCTTTCGACGAGCGAAAGGAGCCATGGTCGAATTGAATTCTTTTCTTCTTGCAAACATCAAGACGAAGTTTGCAAAAGTCTGTTGAAGTTCCAGCCCATCTTCAGTCGGGGTCAGTAAAGCCAATCTGGTGCCTTCGATACGCCTTTTGGCTATCTCAGGAGCTTGCTCATTTATCTGAGTTTTCTGAGGTAAGAAAGACTCGAAAGTGGCATTTAGCCATAGTTGAAGCAGCCAAAAGGGTCCTGCAAGCAACAAACTGGCTCTATTTTCGATGACCTTTAACAGAGTCGCGCCACTGCTGATCGACTCGTACAGATTCGCCAGGATTAATTCTGCCAAACAAATATTTTGGCCATGGTGAAGCTGGGTAGCAAGGGTGACCATTTTCTTTGTCACCTGTAAAGACTTTGTACAGAACACAAAGCGTGACAGCCAAAGGGCTAGAAACGCAATGTGCTCCATATCCGTCACATTGGCTGTCGACCTATCATGGTAATGGTTGATATAGGTGGTATAGGTGGGTTTAGTAGCTGAAAACCCAATTTGGTCCTCCGACATTTCCTCTGGGTCGAAATAATCCCCAGTTGGTCGAAGGCCGATGATGGCAGCCACGTCGAAAAGCGTGGGTGTTAGCATTCCACAAGGAAGGTGGAAAGTGAAATGAGTATAATCCCAGAAAAGCAAAGAGGCTATCAGCATCTCAGGGGAGTAGTTGAGACCCGTCTTCGAAAGCATGACTAGGTCGTATATCCCCAGGTTCTTCCAGATCGAAGCCTGGCTTTTTTCCACCTTCTCTAGCCAAGCACTGTAGTCTGGTGTAAGACTAGGGCTAGACCTAAAAGCCCTAACACCTCTATTGAAGAAACGAAGATCTATTTTTTCCTTAGCAGGATCTTCGTTGTCATCTGCAGCTTTTTTAGAACACCCAACAGGTTTGAGCGCCTCAAGCACCGGGAAGAAGTTCTTGATCTTCGTGGATTCATCAATGCATGGGGATAACGGGCCAGACATGGCGAAAATCTGGTTGGAGTATCCAACCGGAATCAGTAGTTGGTGTGAATAAGCTTCACGCTCAGCAATTCCAAGGGGTTCAGGAACCCTTCGCAGGCCTGTAGAGGTAACTGTTGGAACAGTTGTGAAGATTTTTGGTTTAGCATTTCTAGAAGGAATGTTGGAACTGGGAGCATTAGAGGAGCCTGAAGCCATTTTTGGGTTAAGATTGAAGGTGGAGTGAAGAACAAAGTGTTTGCAGGTTGGCAGAAGTTTTTGTTCAAACAATAAGGTTTGGATGCAGAATAGCGTGAAAAAGTCCCACAATGGGTACTTAGCGCTATTTATAGTGGTTGGGAAATCACAAAATTCGAGGCCATTTAATGTTGCAGAAGATAGTGGGACACGTGGCGCTCCTTCGCTGACATAGCCGTTCTGCAGAAGAGAAAAGGTGCAGCGTGCGCCCTCGTTTTTGGGAAATTGTCATGATGACAATTTGTGAAAGGACATTGGGCACGCTAAACGCCTTACTGAGGTGACGTCTTAGGTACAGATGGAATGATGGCTTTTTCTTGGGATTGTCAGTTGGTTGGTAGAAGACAAAAAGCGCACAGGTTAATCTGTGGCTAAGAATGAAGGACAGGTGTCGAGTGGAATCTCAAAGAATGCCTTTTTCTTTTCAGCGTCGAAATAAGGCATTCTTGGGGGGCAATTTGTTGGCTCCTAAACTCGACACCCTTGTTTTTATTAATATAAACCATTAATCATGAGGGACGGTTTCGACCAGCTGATTCTGTCGAAATGCTCATCAGAAGATGGCAAGATACTTAGAGAATTTCTTCTAAGTAGGAATCTCGTTGCCTTCGACGTCGAAGGTGCTTCTCGACAAACGTATTCGACGCTCAGAGTGGAACGGTTTTGAGATTCAAATGTTTGGAGGGAAAACGGTTCCCAGCGGTTACCAAGTGCAACGTGCCAAGATCTGGAGCGTCGAATGCTGTGAGCGTGCCAAGTGGAGTCATCTCGAATCAGCGTAACTGCCCGACGGTTACTTGAGATGTGTTTAGTATAAATATTAGTTGTTCACGTAGTTTTTCGCGTGTGTTCACAATTATATACAAGTCACTCATTTAGATTCAAGTACCCAGTGTGAGCGAAAGAATTATTGAGAATGTATGTGTGAAACACCATTTAACTTAATCAAAGTCATTTATTTTCCAGAACTTTATTGCCTTTCATTTACTTTTCCCAGTCGAAGCCTTTATTTAAAGCTTTCTTTTATTCTACCAAGTTTTCTTCTTCATGCAATTTACATAAAGTATCTTTATTTTCTTGTCATTAACCATCATTAAACTTAGTCAAAACCCCAAAAATCAACCATGTCTTAGGATCAATCTGATCGATCCTGCGAGTCACCAAATAAGTAACCTTTTGGAGGATCAGCGGTTGTTTACCAATTTCCACGGTAAACACCTACCCTTACAACAAATTGATGTTATTCTTGGAATGAACTGGTTGGAGTTCAACTATGTTCATATCAACTGTTATAATAAGACTTCGAGGTTCCCTAAGTTCGTTGATAATGGAGAACTAATATTGTTGACTGCGAAGCAAGTGAATGAACTTCTCGAAGACGAAGCTTTGATGTTTGCAAAGTTTGCGTCATTGCAAGTTGATCGTGAAGATTCAAGTGTTGAACTACCAATTTTTTGTGAATTTCTTGAGGTATTCGCAGATGATATAAGTGATTTGCCTCTAGAACATGAAGTATATATTTTTATAGATTTGGTGCCAGGTACAAGTCTGGTATCAATGGCTCTTTACAAAATGTCAGCTTCTGAGTTGAGTGAGTTGAAGAAGCAACTGGAAGACATGCTCGAGAAGAAGTTTGTTCGACCGAGTGTTTCACTGTGGGGTGCGCTTGTGTTGTTAGTTAAGAAGAAAGATGGAAGTATGAGATTATGTATAGATTACAAACAGTTGAATAAAGTGACTATTAAGAATAAGTATCCACTCTTGAGGATTGGTGATTTTATGGATCAGTTAGTGGGTACTTGTGTGTTTAACAAGATTGATTTGAGGTCAGGTTATCATCAGATTCGTGTTAAACTAGATGATATTTAAAGATGGCTTTTCAAATAATGTATGGTCATTACGAGTACATTGTGATGTTGTTTGGTGTATCTAATGCACTAGGTGTTTTCATGGAGTATATGAATCGAACTTTCCATTCTTATTTGGACAAGTTTGTTGCGGTCTTCATTTATGACATACTGATTTATTCTGAATCAGAAGAAGAGCATGTTGAGCATTTATGAATTGTGTTAGAAGTTTTAAAAGAGAAGAAGTTGTATGCAAATCTATCGAAGTGTGAGTTTTGGTTGAAGGAAGTGGGTTTCCTTGGCCTTGTGATTTCTAGTGGTAGAATTGATGTGGATCCTTCTAAGGTTGATGCAGTATTACAATGGGAGACTTTGAAGTCTGCGAATGAGATTCAAATTTTTCTAGGTTTAAAAGGTATTATCGAAGGTTCAATGATAGTTTTTCTAAGTTAGCGTTACCATTAACTTAGTTGACTCGAAAGGTTCAAGCTTATGTGTGGGATGTTGCATGTGAGGAAAGTTTTGTAGAATTGAAGAAGAGATTGACGACTATTCCAGTATTGGTCTTGCCTAATCCAGGTGTGTCTTTTGTGGTGTATTGTTATGCATCGAAGATGGGTCTTGATGGTGTGCTAATGAAAAATGGATAGGTTGTTGCTTATTCTTCTAGGCAACTGAAGGTTCATAAAAGGAATTATCCTACGCATGATTTAGAGCCAGCAGTTGTGGTATTTGTTTTAAAGATCTGGAGACATTATCTTTTTTGCGATAAATTTGAAGTATCCAGTGATCATAAGAGTCTGAAGTACTTGTCAGATCAAAAAGAATTAAATATGATAGAGATAAGGTAGCTTGAATTGTTAAAGGATTATTACTTTTATTTGAATTACCATCCTGGTAAAGCAAATGTAGTTGTGTATGCATTAAGTAGAAAGTTTCTACATATTTCGATGCTTATGGTTCGAGAGTTAGAAATGATCTAATAATTAAGAGATATGAGCTTGGTGTGTGTGTGTGTGTAGAGACTCCTAATAGTGTGAAGTTAAGAATTTTGGAACTGACTAGTGGTATTATAGAAGAAATCTGAGAAGGTCAGAAGTTTGTTTTGAAGTTGGCTAATCAATTAACCTTGATTAACCAAGGTAATGGAGGTGAGTTTCGAGTTGATGAGAATGGTGTGATGAGGTTCATAAATAAATTTTGTGTTTGGGATGTTCCAAAACTTAAGAAGAGTATTCTTGAAGAAGGGCATATAATAGGGTTAAGTATTCACTCCGATGCTACGAAGATGTATTAAGACTTGAAGAAGTTGTTTTGGTGACTAGGTAAGAAGAAAAAGATGCCAAATTTGTTTATGCTTGTTTGAATTGTCAGAAGTAAAGGATTGAGCATCATAAGCCTTTGGGTCTTATGCAACCTTTGAGTATTCCATAGTGGAAATGGGACAGTGTCTCTATGGATTTTGTGTTGGGTTTGCCGAAGACAGCTAAGGGCTATGATTTGATTTATGTGATAGTGTATAGGTTAAATAAGATGGCTCATTTCTTACTGTAATACGGTGGGAGAACTGACTTGGGTGTTTTGTGTTTTATCTCAATTGTTGCGGATAGCAAGAGTCGCCGCCGACTTTTCTTTTATCCAATAAAGGAAAGGGTAAAAAGAACAGGAAAGACCTTTTGAGAATTTTCTTGAGTTCGGGGGGTAGGTTATGAAAAGGGAAGGTGTTAGCACCCTTTTCATCTGTAGTTATCTACGGGCTCTTAATTGCTAGCTCACTTTGAAATTCTTTTGTGAATGTGTTTGTTTTGAAAATATTTTAAAAATTGCCTTCATTTAGGAAAACTTTGTAATGATTCTCGTCTCTATAAGAATGTATACAAAGCGTTGACTTTTGAAAATGTTTCATGAAAGTGTTGTGTGTTTGAAAGATATTTTTCTTTAAAATGTTTGTGAGCAAGCAACCACGAACATTCTACCTACTCAAAAGAAAGTCTTTGTTCTTTTCCTCCTCCTTTAGATAGTGTTATCTTACCATTAATTAGTAAGAAACCATATCATTGGATGTGAAGGGACATGCTTGGGTTATCGTACAGTCATGGAAGGCAACATTGTAGGATACCTTAGCAATTTGTTGTGAGGGTCTAAGATCGTTTACCGAAGGCAACATCGAAGGGTCATCGAGGGACTACGATCTTGTAATCGAGGATCTTTGCTAAAGTATCCCACATTCGAGGGACATGACTGTTTTAATCGAAGGCAACAAGCGTGGGTTAACCCTAGAGGTGCAAGTATGCAAAGTGTATTGTTTTCATGCATTTGTCTTGAATTAGGGTTGTCTATTTGTTTGATATTAAGTCTTGCCATACAAAACCTAATTACTAACAATTATATGGAAAGCGATAAATTACGGAAATTAAAAGTCATACGCTTTTACATCACTTTAGGGGATGGGAGTACAAATTACAAATGAGAATGACAAATAAAAATAAACCCTAACTATTACAAGGCTTTTTCAATTACATAATTATAGTGCGAAATAATAAAATGTACAAAGAAATGTAAAGAGAAAAGAAATTATTTTTTATGGTTTTTTTATGAAAAGGGGCTTAATTGGACTAATTAGTTTAAAAGGAAATTAATTAATTAAAGTCTTAAAGTCTAAGTTATTTAAATTAAAAGAGAAAATTAAAATAAAAGCCTAAGTCTAAATTAATTTAATTATGAAAAGAAAGGAAATGTTTTTAGGGTTTTTGTTATTTATAAAATGAAATAAGGTAAAAATAAAAATAAATTTTTTTAGTCTAATTATTTAAGAAAATATGTTTTGTATATTTTTAATAAAAAATAAATAATAATAACAAAATAAAATAAAAGAAGAAAAGAAAAGAAAATTAATTAATATAATTTAAAGGGTCAGGGGGTTAGAGAAAAAAATTAGGAGGTTAGAAAGTATATAAAAAAAAGATTAGGCCCAAGGTCTGTTTTTGAAATCAGAAAAATTTTATAAAAAAAACAATTGAAAATGTAATGGGTTTCGTGATATGAAGCAATCAGGGGGTGAGTGGAAGAAAAAGATGATGGCCCATCAGGAGAGAGGCCCAAGCGTGCTAGCAAACAAAAAAAAAGGAATCAGAAATTGAAGTAAAAAATAACAAAATATGGCACTCGGGCTCGAACCCAGGTCACAAAGGTCATAGGTGCGCGCTTTAACCACCGAGGTGGTGATACATTTGTTAATTTATGCACAACCAACATGTTATATTATAAACACGCTCCTGATTATGTCATTTTCTTCTTCCTCATGCCATAACGAGAGCAACATGTTTGAATTTGTAACTTACTCATTTCTCAACCATTCCAGAAATTATAAACATCGAACTTGTTAGAAATTTCACCACGATTTCAAATATGTAAACAAATTAAACAATGGGTCAAAGATAAGCACAAATTTTTGTTGGTACCAAACCTGACCTAATTTTTTCTGGAAGTCTAAACCCAAAATTCACATTATTCAAGCAATATAAGTGAAATCTAAGGGCATGGTTAGCTTCAAGGTTATGATGTCTACATTGTATTTTCACAAATCAGAGACAAATGATGCTTGTATGAAGATTTAGTAATTCAGAAAACTCACCTTACAAATGGAGATCGTGTTTTGAGTTTGAGCACTCTTCAAGATGTTGTAATGATCCCGTTAGCTTCAGTGAACCTCCAGGAAGTTAATGCAATGCTTAGATTAGATTGAGAGTGGTTGTGTTGTCTTGGAGAAGTCAATATGCAACACTCTATTTTTGGTTATGGAAGGTGATGATGGAGGTGTTACAGTTCTAAAATAGGGATAGGGATGAGTTATATTTGATGTAAGGAAAATTTAGGATTGATTTGGAGAAGAAACGCACGAGTGGATTATGAGATGGAAGTTTTCGGGAAAAAATGACAAGTTACGGAATTTTTTAATGCAATTCTGGTTTGAGAGTGCTTGAGGGAGTTTCTAAGCTTGTAAATTCGTCCCTTAGCTTGCAAATAATGTCTTAATTTATAGGCAAGAGTTTTGAAGGCTTGGAGTGATCAAAATCACAAGATCACATGTTATGGATCTTTGGCTTATTTTTGAAGCAATCTTGACAAACATAGTTTCAATGCAAGGTACATGGCTATATAGAGTGGTTAGAAACTTTAAACATTTTTATCTTATTTTGTAGATGAATCTTGTGCATAAGGAACAAGTGCAAAGCTCAAGACAAGTTGACTTTGTGATTAAAGCAACTTTTCAAGAACGGCAATGGTGCCTTTGTGCCATAAATGGAAATTCAAGTTGGATAATGACTCAAATGCTTGGACAATGGCTCTAACAGTTATGTAATCAATTAATTATGGAGTGAAACACAATTTAGAAGTCTGCAAAGTGATATTATGCAGCATGGTTGGATACTTGGTCAAGTGTTCATCCTAAAAATGACTTGTAATTCAAGAATGAATGCCCAACTTCTTGCCTTCGATTCTCTTAGCTCAAGCATGATCTCTTCAAGTTATTGGACATTTTAGGAATCTTGAAACATTTTCTACAACCTTCATGTTGACCATTTTGACAAAATCAAATTGGAACTAGGTGGAAATTGGTCAAGAAGTTAGGTTAAAAACCTGCCTAAACTTGTCAAAATTTTCACTAGGTGTTTTATGAAAATGTCATGACTTCATGGGATTATATCTTCAAATATAAGCATTTTTTGGACATCAACCCTCTAATAAAAAAGTTGTATAATTTATCAAGATCTACAACTTTCATGTTGAAAGTTTTCTTTGAATCATCTTGCATCTTGGTGAAAAAAGGTCATGAAGTAGTGAAATTATCAAGGTTTAAAACACTTGAAAAAAACTTCTAAGTCTTGAAAAGTTTGACTTTTTATATTTACTTTTGACTTTATTGATTCCTTGATGATCAAGCTTCATATTTTTCAATGTCTTGATGAATCTTGACTTTTGAAACTCAATTTTGACCAAAAAGTCAAAGTTTGACTTTTGGTGTATCTGTTGACTTTTTCATCAGTTGACCAAATTTCAACTATCAATTGTTTGATCTTGAGAAATGTTTTGAACCACGAAATTAGGTCAAGATCTTGTCCTTGAATTCTTAAGATTATGCTTCAAGTGATTAGATCATCTATTAGGTCAAAAGTCAAAAATCAGTCATTTTCAATCAAAACCCTAATTTTGACCATTTTGCCCCTTTGATGATTTGAACACTTTTCTTGAGGAATTATGATCCAAACTTGATGAATTGATGAATATGACTTCAAAATGTTTAAATTGGTCAAAAATATTGAAGTTTGACTGTAAGTTTACCACAATTGAGTTTTTTAACCAATACAACTGATTTTCATTCATTTGAGCAATTGACTAAGCAATTTTGAGATGCAAGACTTGAAATTTGGTATGAGAATTATTGGAGGTCTATAATAAACCATGAAAGTAATTGGAAGCATTAGAAGTCCAATTGTCCTTGTGAAAATCAAAACCCTAATTTGGGGTCTCAGTATTTAGGAGGTGGTTTGACCTAGTCAACACTTGTGCAAGCTTGAGCCATTGAGGATCTTTGTGAGAAGTGTATTGAGAAAAGGGGGGGGGGGATTTTGGGGTACAACAGCTGCCCCTATTCAATCTTATTAAACTTGAAGAGTTAGATTGGTATATTCGCCATTCGTAACTTGAAGGTGGAAGATGATTGAACACTAAAGGGCCCAGAAATTTGCACTCACCGGTGCACGAAGTAATGTCGTTGGTTGATTATATCGGGAATGGGCTTAGAGATGCCATTTGGAACGGTGACAGAGATGGGCTTACAGATTCCATCCAGAGGTAATTGTTGATAGGAGTATCACAATTATTTTATACTCGCTTGAATCTGAGGGGTGCATTCTAGAATGATCCTCTAGGAAAGGTGTTTGAGAAGCTTCTCATCATATAGATAGTCGCCCCATCCTGTTTTTGGGAATTAATCTACGATCAGTTTGTTGGTAAACCCGTCCTGTTTCGTGAGTTTATACCACTTGGTGATAAAGATAGTCGCCCCGTCCTGTTTCGGGAATTGATCTTTATCTAACCAAAGAGAAAGAAAGATAGTTTCCCCGTCCTATTTTGGGAGTTAATATTCAATTTGCTCATGTAGATAGTTGTCCTGTCTTATTTTAGGTATTAATATAAAATCGGTTTGTTGGTAAACATGTCCTGTTTCGGGAGTTCATACCACTTGGTGATAAAGATAGTCGCCTCGTCTTGTTTCGGGAATTAATCTATGATCGGTTTGTTCACAGATAGTTGTCCTGTCTTGCTTCAGGTATTAATCTGTGTCTAGTGATACAGATAGCTGCCCTGTCTTGTTTCAGGAATTAATCTGCAACCTGTTTTGAAAATTGTTGATGATATTCTTCTGTCTGTAGACTTTGCCTGAAAATCTAAAGAGTTAGTTATATGCAATGTGTAATGTATGAAATGCATTACGTAATGATGTTCTCAAAATAAATGAGATTGTGTTATATGTGTTTCGTATGCATATGGTATGACATATGAATGTGAAATAATTGTCTAGGAAAAATAAATCCTTGATTGTTTTTGTGGATGAAGAGTATGTGTATCTTCAATTTTTTCTGGAATTCTTCCGCCAGGGATTCTTGCTTACTTGTTTGAGAAAAAACCTACTGGGGATGTTGATTTCTATATGGAGAGTAGAGTCTAGGAACCTTGGTTGTCCGTTGCTCTACTGGGGAATTTAACTCTTGTATATCCTAGCTGGGGATAAAAGAGGTGATTAACTGGTATCTGGTCAGATTCCAGGCTTGGCAGCAACTTTCTAGGGATAATATCAACTCTACTGGGGAAGAGGAGTTTTATCATTGATTTGTAGTAGTCTGAGGAATGGACTCAAGTTGGGGGAGATTGTAATCCGTTGGGGAAATAAACCCTGTTGAAGAAAGTATTTTGGCGACCTTATTGGGGAAATGAATTCTTTTGTGGAAGAACATTTGCAAAGTTTTTTTTCCATTTTTGGAAGGCTAAACTCAGCTGGGGAAGAAAAATTTCCAGGAGACATGCTGATTGGAACTCTGAAAGGAAATTGTATCAATTTACTCTGTGGGGATTTAAGGGCAGTATAAGTGTTATCCTGGCTCCTAGAGTAAGTATTTATTCATGTTCTTATACGTATATTTGTTAACAGATAATCATATTCATATGCATATGTTCATTCAATTTTAGTTATTAGACGTTTTTGCAATCAAAATAGAAAAAAACAAAAAGGTTTGCACTTAAAAGTATATTTGTATTGATAATTTGCCTATAAACAGGCAAGACAGAAATCCTAGTAAGAGGAAGTCATCGTGAAATGAAAAGAATATAAAGTGAAAATAAATAAATAAATATATATATATATATATATATATATATATATATATATATATATATATATATATATATATATATATATATATATATATATATATAGTCAGGTGGAAGTGATCTCATCGGGTTCCAACTCTGTTATTGCCCCTATGTCTTCGAACACCTCATCATTTATTGTCAGAAGAAGTTGATTGAATTGATCTTGTACCATTTGAACTTTTGACCTTGGTAATAAAGCTGGTTGTAGTGATCCAACGGGAAATAGTCGTACGCTTTGATCCTTAACTTTTTCCTGGACCGCCCTTTCGGGTTTTCAGTCCACCAGGATGCCCTTTTTTGCCCAAGCCGCCCTCTCAGGTTTTCAACTTGCCATGTGTACAATCTTTTGTATATAGCCCTAATTTTTGCCCAAACCTTTATGGTTTTCTGGGATGCCCTTATTTTTTCCTAGGTATGTCAACCTAGTGGGTCATTCTTATGTGTAGTATTTTTTGACTATGTCTGCATTCACCGGGTGCAGGAAATCCTTACAGTCCATAGTGGTTAACATTATAGCACCGCCAGATAATACTTTCTTGACTACAAATGGCCCTTCGTATGTGGGAGTCCATTTTCCCCTCTGATCACCTTGTGGTAGAATGATGTGTTTTATTACCAAATCGCCAGTCTGATATACTTGTGGCTTGATCTTCTTGTTGAACGCCTTGATCATACGTTTCTGATACATTTAACCATGACAGATAGCAGCCAACATCTTTTCATTAATCAAGTTCAACTGATCTAACCTAGTATGGATCCATTCGTCTTCACCCAAGTCTGCTTCTTTTATAATCCTTAGAGAAGGAATCTAAACTTCGACAGGCAGGACGAATTCCATGCCATAGACTGAAGAGAATGGGGTTGCCCCAGTTGATGTTTGCGCCGAGGTAAGGTATCCATGAAGAGAAAATGGTAGCATCTCATGCCAGTCTTTATAGTTTACAACCATCTTTTGCACAATCTTCTTTATATTTTTGTTGGCAACTTCCACTGTGCCATTCATCTTAGGTCTGTATGGAGAAGAGTTGTGATGCTTAATCTTGAACTGCATATAGAGTTCAGAGATCATGGCATTATTGAGGTTGGTACCATTGCCAGTGATAATCCTTTCAGGGATACCGTACCGACATATGAGGTTATGCTTGATAAACTGGGCTACAATGTTCTTGGTAATTGAGAAGCTACTTCGACCCACTTTGTGAAGTAGTCGATGGAGAAGAGGATGAAACAATGTCCATTAGAGGCAGTGGGCTTGATTTCTATGATCATGTCAATGCCCCGCATTGCAAATTGCCAGAGCAGTCATGACTTTTAAAGGTATTGAAGGCACATGAACCTTATCAGCATAAATTTGGAATTTATGGCAAGTCCTTGAGTGGTGGTGACAATCAATTTCCATAGTCGACCAATAGTAACCAGCCCTCAGAATATTCCTGGTCATAGAATGTCCACTAGAGTGAGTTCCAAAAATACTGTCATGCATTTCCTCCATGATCTTCTCTGCTTCCTTCTTATCTACACAATGGAAGAGAGTTGAATCATGGTTGCGTTTGTACAAAATCCCATTGCTCAGGAAGAACTTAGCTGAGAACCTCCGCATGAATTTTTTGTCATTGATTGAAGCTCCCTCGGGATACTCTTGTGCTTCAAGGTACCTTTTTACCTCATGGAACTAAGGCTTCTCCTCATCAGTGTCAATCTCATAACAGTGCATAGCTCATCAAATCTTTCGATAGTAATTTTGGGAGCTTCGGTGTCCCAATTGACCTTGAACATAGATGATATAGTTGTTAAGTGTAGCGGTAGAAATGTTGAGACTAAGCCATTGGATTAACTTAACTCGCACAGATCAAAATAAAAATCGCCACTGCGCTTTATTGTTTCCTAAGGAATGGGAAAAGAGCGAATAACCCAAAAGAGGGGGGAGAGAATCTAGGTAAGGGGGTTGGTTATGCAAAGGGAATGTGTTGTACCCCAAAATTTGCCCTCCCATTTCCTCAATATTTTCTCACCACAAGACCCTTGGAGCTCAAGGTCAAGTTAGGTTTTATTCTGCTCAAGACTCCTCTTTGCACTGTTGACCCAAATTAGGGTTTGTGTTTGCACAAAGATGTTTTGACCTAAAATGCCTAAGATGACTTTCATGCTTCATGTTGAACTCACAAGTTTATCCATACCAAGTTTCAAGCCTTGATTCCAATCTTTGCCCAGTCAATTGGACAGTTGACCTAGAAATCAGCTGTATTGGGGAAAAAGTCAACTGTGGTCAATTGACAGTCAAACCTCATGATTTTTGACCCACATAAACATTTTGAACTCATATAAACCATTTGGTCAAGTTTGGATCACAATTCCACAAGAAATTTGATCAGATCACCAAAAGGGCAAAATGGTCATTTTTAGGGTTTTGATTGCACAAAGGCAATTTTTGACTGTTTAACCTAGCCAATGGCCAACCAAGCTCACATATGGACTCAAGGATCCCATGGAATTGTCTTGACATGTTCAACAAACTCAAAAGATCCCAAATGCACAAGATTGACAGATAAATTTTCCAGTCAACTGAGCCAAATTTGACTGTATACTGAAAAGTCAAACTTTGACTTTTTGGTCAAAATCAAGTGTCAAGATTCATTTTTCATCAAGACATGTCAAAATATGAAACTTGTTCATCAAGAAATCAAAAATCACAAATTAGGGTTTAAAATGAAGAATTTTCATAACTTAGAATTTTTCTGAGTTATGAAAATCCCTAATTTTTTTCTAACTTTGTCCCACTTTTTGCATCAAGATACATTTGGATTCAAGGAAAACTCAAAACATGAAAGTTATAGTCCATTGCAAAATCTACAACTTTGATTCACAAAGTTTCCTCAAAAGAAGCTTGTAGATCAAGTTATGATTTTTGGAACAAGGGTGCAAAACATTCTTAACTTAGAAAAAATTTGACCTATTCTAGGCAGGATTTTTGCCTAACTTCATGGCCACTTTTCACATGCATCCACTTGGAATTTCAATTTGCATTACAAATATGGATTGTAGTACACATTCCAAGCTTTCCAAAATGTCCAAGAACTCATCAAACAACCTTGTGATTAGGGAGAATCGAATTTGGCAATATGAGCAAAAGTCACTTTGATTCATGGCCAAAGGCATGTTCATAACTTGTGCATTTTCAAACTCAGCATATGCAAGCTACATTACAGGCCTCTAATCTCATTTACACTCAAAAATTAAATGCTAATCCATTGTGCCAAGATGTTATTCTTTGAGTTTGGTCATTACATGAAGGATTAGTCCTTAATTAGAAAAAGCAATATATCCATTTTTGAAAAGTTGAACTTTATGTCAAGATTGCAATCTTTGAAGTACAAGGCAAATCCTTTTGGAACAAGTTCAGGGACATAACACACTGATCAAGACTAAAAGATGCATCATACTTGAGGGGCCTAGAGAGGCTTGTAAACCAACTTGCCATTTTTTGCTTAAGTTAGAAGAAACTTGGCATAACACAAGACAACTCTCATTGCTGCAAGAACTAGCTTAGACAAACTTGTTAGACACATCCCAAACAACATAACTGAGCTAAGGCACGACCAAAACACCTTCAAAACCTCACCATTCATCAAAACACCCTCCTACTGCAAAAAACAGAGTCACCTCTACAGTTGGACTTCCATAACTCAATCCACTCGTGCATTCTTGCTAAAACCAGTTCATACACACTCCATACCACATATACAAGCTATCCCAAGCATTGGACACGACCTGTAACACCTCTAACCAACTTCACCATTTTCACTTTTTCTGTTTTGCAGGTTGATTTCCATAGCTTGATTCACTTGGTTTCAAAGCAAGCTAAAGGTTGGAATAGCATCCCTGGACTTCAAGCAAGTTGTACCAATCCTCACCTTGCCTTGAAAGTGCCTCCATTGCCAGACACGATCCAAGTTGAACAGGTAAGTTCATGGACTTCTATCTCTCAATATAGGAAGAGTTAGCTTTAAGTTTATGAATGAAAAATGTTCTACTCATGGCCCTGAAGCTATACATATCCTCACTTTCCATTTATATTGCATATGCTGAGAGAATTTAAGACCTGAACATTGACAAAAACTTAGGTTAAGAATTAGGGATGGAGAAATTCTCTCTCATTTCTGAGAGTTAGATCAAGTTCTTGGTATGTATGGAATCGTGGCTTGATGGTTGACACTTTTCATGTTATGAGTTTGTGCTAAAAGTCCAGGAATCAGGAGTTGTGGTTGAAGCAAGAGAGTGCGCGCATTTTTCAAACGTTTGTCTGGAGGTTGAAGACAACCTTTCATGGGCTAGGCCTGAGATTGCTTTTCCTTTTCACACCACTGCATTTCACATGCACCCCCCTGGCCCATTTTGAGTTTTATTTATCATTTTTAATTTTTTCCTTTTGATTTTGTTTCTATATTTTTATTTAAGCATGAAAAAATATTAAAATTATTTTTCTCACATTTTTTGCATTTTATTTGATATTTATTTGGTTTCATTTAGTTTTGTACATAAATAAACATAAATATACTTTTATTTAAAATAACTAAAAATAATACAAATATATTTATTTCCTGATTTCATTTTATTTTATCTTTTTGAAAACATTTTATAAAAAAATATACTCTTTTTTGTAAATATTAAATACTTAATTTTTGTACATATTTAATATATTTAATAAATATTGTAAATACTTATATATTTATTAGTATATTTAGGTTAAAAACACAAAAATAACATATTTTTATTTTTATTAATATTTCACTTAAAAAATCACTTTTTGACAATATACTTTCCTTTTATTTATTTTTTATACATAATTAATAAATATTGCATATAATAAATAATTAATACATTTTTATTTAGCAAATTAGGGTTTTGCCCTAAAAACATAAAAATACCAAAAATTAATCCTTTTTATTTTTGTTTCTTTATCACATAAAAAACACTTTTCACATACATATAAAAAATCATTTTTTGCATCTTGCATATTTATTGTATTTTTGTTTAATTATTGTATATTAAATAATTTGTATAATTCAATTTGGATGTAGTTTAGGTTTAATTTCTTGCTTAAAATATCCCCATTTGAACATTTGTACCCCCCATCCCATATTTGTATTGTAATAACTTAGGACCTTTTATTTTTCGCATTTTAAAGCTTTCTAATTATGCCATGTTAGACTTAGGTTTTGTATGCAAATCAAAAACAACAAATAGTTTGACCTAAAATAAACAAGCATGAAAATGGACAACACCAATCACACTTGCACCCCTAGGGTATTCCACTTGTTGCCTTCAATAATGGGCCATATTGCATGTTAGGTATCTTTGGCAAAAACAAAACAATCAAATGATCATAGTCCCTCGATGACGCTTTCAAAAGTTGCCTAAAAAATGATCAAGTCCCTTAAAGGAAAAATTGCCCAAAGATACTTGGCACCATTGCAATCATGGTCTAAACGATGACCCGCGCCCGTCCCGTTCACATCCTAACACAAGGTTGTCAACCAAATACAATGGTGGAACAAAATTGCTAAAAGGGTTAAAACATAGCAAAGATCTTTGAGAAATTTAGGGTAGATAGCTCTTGGTTACTTGCCAACTTACAAAACAAAAACCCTTGCCTATTTTTCAAAACCACATATCACAACATTTTCAAAACAACTTTCAAAAAAAAACATTGAAAACTTTTCAAAAGACGTACGCCTTTGTATACATCCCAACATGGATCATTACAAAGGTTGGCACCACATTGGCCTCTTTTCAAAAACATTTTCAAACCCACACACAAAACACCATTTCAAACAATTGAAAGCACCATTTCAAACAATTGAAAATCAAGGAAAGTTGATCTAAGAAAGTAACTAAGAGCCCATGGATAACCATGGATAGTGTGATCGGTGGATCTGGAACTGACTGTTTAACGCTGGTTCGCGAAATGTTGCGGAAGCAAGAGTCGCCACCGTCTTTTATTTTCTCCAAATGGAAAGGACAAAAGCACAGAAAAATTCCTTAAAGAGATTGCTCTCGGTTCGGGAGGTAGGTTATAGAAAGGGAAGGTGTTAGCACCCTTTCTATCCATGGTTATCCATGGGCTCTTAGATACTTGCTCATTTGTGTTTTCAAAAATGGTTTATTTGCTTTTCAACTGTGGGTTTTAAAAAAGTTTCTTTGAAAATTCCAGTTCGACTCTTGTATCTGTCCTCAAGAGTGTTTGAAAAATTGCTTTCGAAAGCTTTTGAAAATGTGTTGGTGTGAAAAGTATTTTTTGATTTGTTTTGAAATTAGAGCAAGTATCTAGAGTCGTCTACCTACCCTAAGGAATTCGTCTGTGTAGATGTCCTTAAAGTAGTGCTATCCCACCATTGAGAGGTAGGTAGCACCACCGTTGGAGGTGTTCGGGTCAATTCGAGGTTCGGGACATGGTGATCACCAGAGCAATGGGAAGACACCTTAGAAGCTACCCTCATGCCAGGTTCCCGGATCATGAGGACTTACTAAGACATCCTCTACTCAACGATCACCTTTCGAGGCAAGGCAACAGTGAGGCGTACCCTAGGGGTGGTGTGTGATTTGTGTGTCGTTTTCAGATATTTTATCTTGTTCATGTCAATTGGTGTTCTACGCTTGTTTTTATTTATGTCCATACAGTCTTTCATGCTTTTGATTAACAGTTAAAAGTTGCGAGGAAAAGTAAATCTAAAGCTATTACAAATGGCGCGGGTCCACATCGCCAAAATTAACCAGGACCCGATGTGACAGAAAATAAATAAATAAAGTAAATAAAGAATTAAAAGTACGAGCAATTATTTACAAGGCTTTGGGAGAGGTACATAATTATTTAAGCAAAATAAAATAAATATGCGAAATTAAATCGAAACGAGGGCGTTGGACCCTTTTGCAAAAAATCAAATTAATGATGAAGTTAATTAATTAAAAAAAGATGTTTTTGGTATTTTTTAGTATTTTAGGATTTAATAGAAAAAAGAAAGAATTAATTAAAATTAACTACTAACCCTAATTCTACTTTATTTTATTAAGAAAAGCATTAGAATTAAACCTAAATTAAACCTAATTTTTACATGCAAATTTGATTATAAAAATGAATAAAATAAATATTTAATTGTTTGAAAGAAAAATAAAAAGGGTGAAAAATTATTAATTAACCTATTTCTTTGTTTTTTTGGATTTTATTATGAAAAGAATTAAAATTGCAACCTAATTTAAAACTAAATAATTTACATGCATTTATTTACAAGAATACTAGAAATAAAAATATTGATTATTTTTGCTCTTTTCTGACTTTTTTATGTGTTTTATGATTTTATGAAAATATAATTAATTAAACAAACAGTAATTAAAAGAAAAATAAAAAATTATAACAAGAATGAAAAATAAAGAAAATTAAAAGAAGTTGCAAACCAAGGGGGTATCAGTCCCCAGATAGGAGGTGTAACCCATGAATTTGAGCCCAATGACCTTCAGGTCCATTGACTTTTCCAGACACCATGTGGCACCTTTGACCAGGGTCTACCATATGCCTTAAATATGAACCATTTGATTGATGTAACCAACGCGTGGATGACTGGATCTTGGGAGTGTATGGTGCGCTCCACCTTTGAAACTGCATAGGAATATGTATTGCAAAATAATATGGAAATTAACATAGACCTGGGACTCGAACCCAGGTCATGAGGGTTCACATCACTACATTCTGCCAGCTGAGCCAGTTTACACATTCAATATATTAATAACGCACAAATAATATAAAAGAAAGAAACGTTAGTGGCGACAAACGCGCGCGAATTTTAAACCTGCCAATCGTTGGCAGCCACGACGTCATCGTCTTAACCATCCCCGAAATACAAAAATATGAGGCAACGGTTTTATACGCGTTTTCTTAAGCCAGTTTTGGGAAAATAGCGAATAGGTCTAGGAGGTCCATAAATTAGGCGCGAGCATGGTATCTTCTTCGTCCAGACCTGCTGAATCTAATGGCACAGGTCTTGAAGGCTAATTTTTCTTGGTTTCAAAATCCCCAATTAGAGGTCCTGTAAACCCTAAAACTCAAACATGGTGAAATCGTGTATACAGCATAAAAACATAATTGAATGCATTGGTTAGCTTCAGAATTTCATCAGGAATATGAATCAATAAATAAAATGTTATGAAGATGCATAAATTTCAAAACACGATGATGAATTTTTCACTAGGTATCTTGAATGCTGTATACCAATTCCTTGCGTTTGGATGGCTGTTCTTGATTGGAATGTGTCCAGGGAACCTTGAGGAAGCTATTGAAACAAGAATTGAGACCTGAATCGTCCTGGAAGGCTGTTTTCAGAATTGACTTTTTTGCAAATTTTTTCAAGTTTGACTATGGCTTTCTTGCGCAGCTTAGTGTGTATTTTGATTAGGGTTTCCTTTAGGCTTATGTACTGAATGGATTAGGTTAAGAAATTTGATCCAAATCTTTGAATTAATGGTTTTTGAAATTTGATTTTCTTCAAGATCTTTTCTAATCTTTTTCCATACTTTTTGATACCAAATCATGCCAAAACTTTCCCTAATTGATCATGCACGATTTTGAGTGTCCAATGAGAATAATTTCTGCACAAAAAGATTTTATTTCATTAGTTTTGTATTTTTCATGCATTTTTATTTAATTAAATGAATTATAAATGATAAAAAATCCAAATAAATAAATAAAAATGGAGAAAAACTTCCCTTTGGGCCTAATGGTCGTGTGCATGCTTGGGATGATGAATTATGGAAGAAAAATGAGCCCATTAGCAATTTTAGGTCATTTGAATCAATGGTGACTTTTCAAAATATCCAAAAATTTCCCAACTTCTACAAGGCATAACTTGCTCAATTTTTAAGCTTTTCTCATGTTCTTGGACATTTTGGAAAGGTCTTTGAATCCTCTAACCAATGCCTTTGGTCCCATGTCATTTTGATTTACCAATCTCAAGTTATGGCCTTTGACTTAAAGTCCCTTTTTGTTGACTTTTGAAAATGACCTATAATGTTGAAATTGATAGCTTTTTGTGAGAGCATTTCTTGGACTTGAGGTATGAATATGAGTTGTAGGAAATGTCTTTCTCTTCAAAATGAGCTTTGGATGGAATTTTTCTGATAATCCATGTGAAAGTTATGCCCTGGTCAATTTCAGTTGACTTTTTCAGTTGTCCAAATAAGGAAACCTTTTGCATCTTGATGATTTCTGAGCCAAATTTTGAGAATCATGATCAAGCATTGATCAAATGATGTTTGTGGCTTCAAAATGATATGTTGACCAAAAATTTGAACTTTTGACTGCCAAATGACCATTTTGCCCCTACAGTTGACTGTAGTGCAATCTAGGGTTTTGACTGTGCAATTTTGAGCTGAATGTCTTGAAACTTGATATGAGGATACTTGACCACATTTGTAGGCATGTGAGACTTGATTGGGCCTTTGGAAACTTCATTTTCTTGATCAGAACACAAACCCTAATCTTGACTGTATAGGAGACCCTTGACTGTGCAACCCTTGGGGAATTTTGAAGCTTAGCTTGGCATTTTCTTGAAGAATTATGGGAGGGCAAATTTTGGGGTACAACAGTTGCCCCTGTTCAATCTTCTTAGACCTGAGGATGCAGATTGGCTGACGTGCCTTTCGTAATCCGATGGTAGAAGATGATTGAACACTAGAGTGCCCAGAAATTTGCGCTCACATAGTAGCAGTGTGATGGAAATGGGCTTATAGATGCCATTTAGAGACTGATGGATAGGATGATGGGCTTATAGATGCCATCTGAATGTTGATCGCGTAAGAGATTCCTTAGCGAGAACCTGCATTCCTGCAAAAGAAACATGAGTACCTGACACGTTGCAAGAACTGGTTTTCAGATGCTTGGCATAGATATGTCCTGACTGGTTACAGGAGCTGGGTCTGGAGCTTCACAAGATGATGAATGAACCAGGGATGGTTACTACCTTAGTATGAACGGTAAGAGAACCTTGGGCGACTTTAACTTCAACAACGCTCGTTGAGAAAAATCTTAGCGGGAATTACCATCTTTGCAGTATCGGGAAGAGAACCATAGACAATTATAATCTGAAAGGAATTATCACCTCACTCACCGTCGGAGAGGGAACCATCTGAAAAGGAATCATCACCTCACTCACCGTCGGAGAGGGAAACATCTGAAAAGGACTTACCACCTCACTCACCGTCGGAGAGGGAACCATAGGAGACTATCACCTCACTCACCGTCGGAGAGGGAAACATCTGAAAAGGACTTACCACCTCACTCACCGTCGGAGAGGGAACCATAGGAGACTATCACCTCACTCACCGTCGGAGAGGGACACATCTGAAAAGGACTTACCACCTCACTCACCGTCGGAGAGGGAACCATAGGAGACTATCACCTCACTCACCGTCGGAGAGGGAAACATCTGAAAAGGACTTACCACCTCACTCACCGTCGGAGAGGGAACCATAGGAGACTATCACCTCACTCACTGTCGGAGAGGGAAACATCTGAAAAGGACTTACCACCTCACTCACCGTCGGAGAGGGAACCATAGGAGACTATCACCTCACTCACCGTCGGAGAGGGAAACATCTGAAAAGGACTTACCACCTCACTCACCGTCGGAGAGGGAAACATCTTAAAAGGACTTACCACCTCACTCACCGTCGGAGAGGGAACCATCTGAAAAGGACTTACCACCTCACTCACCGTCTGAGAGGGAACCATCGGAGACTATCACCTCACTCACCGTCGGAGAGGGAAACATCTGAAAAGGACTTACCACCTCACTCACCATCGGAGAGGGAACCATAGGAGACTATCACCTCACTCACCGTCGGAGAGGGAAACATCTGAAAAGGACTTACCACCTCACTCACCGTCAGAGTGGGAACCATAGGAGACTATCACCTCACTCACCGTCGGAGAGGGAACCATCTGAAAAGGACTTACCACCTCACTCACCGTCGGAGAGGGAACCATAGGAGACTATCACCTCACTCACCGTCGGAGAGGGAAACATCTGAAAAGGACTTACCACCTCACTCACCGTCGGAGAGGGAACCATAGGAGAATTATAATCTTAAAGAAAAACCTAAAATGGAAGTCTCATGCACCGTCGGAGAGAGAACCAATAGGAAAATAATCTCAAAGGAAAACCTAAAATGGAAATCTCATGCACCGTCGGAGAGAGAACCAATAGGACATTATAATCTCAAAGAAAAACCTAAAATGGAAATCTCATGCACCGTCGGAGAGAGAACCAATAGGACAATTATAATCTTAAAGAAAAACCTAAGATGGAATCTCATGCACCGTCGGAGAGAGAACCAATAGGAAATTATAATCTGAAAGGAAAAACCTAAAAATGGAAATCTCATGCACCGTCGAAGAGAGAACCAATAGGACATTATAATCTCAAAGAAAAACCTAAAATGGAAATCTCATGCACCGTCGGAGAGAGAACCAATAGGACATTATAATCTCAAAGAAAAACCTAAAATGGAAATCTCATGCACCGTCGGAGAGAGAACCAATAGGACATTATAATCTCAAAGAAAAACCTAAAATGGAAATCTCATGCACCGTCGGAGAGAGAACCAATAGGAAAATATAATCTGGGATAACTTCTACTGAGTCTTCATCAGGAAAAATCTGTTGGGAATTGATTTAGCTGGACTAGAGAAGGCCTTGGACTGGATAAGAAATCTTTTGAGTCGATTAACTGAACCGGTCTAGGTCTTGAAATGTGGTTGAGAATTTAACTGCCTCTTTCCTGAAAGGTAAAGGTCAGTCGTATGCGATGCATGATATGGACCCTGCGATGATGTTCTCAACATAAATGAGATTTATATGATATGATGCGTCTATGCATGCTATAATGATGTATGTGATGTTTATGAATGTATGTTTTCGCCTAGGAAAGTAAATCCTTGACGAGTGCCGGGAAGTCATATCCTGGGCTGATGTTGAAGAATAGATTTTGCTTCCGCTGGGGATGATAACTGCAAGAATACCGGTAGGAGAAGATGACTCCGTTGCGGAATAAACTTGGCAAATGGAAGACTCTGCAGGGAGAAAAATACTCTAGCGACCATGCTGGGGAGTGATACTCTGTGGGGAGAGAGATACTTTGCTGAGGTGATAATAATTTGCTGGGGATTCCCTTGTTTTTGGAAGTGTTGATGGACTTCGCTGGGGTAAGAAGACTTCGTCGAGGACGCTCTTTCCATGGCTTTTGGCTGAGGATAACCCAGTTATATCCTATTAAGGAAATAACTCTTTAAATCAAGCCGGGCGACGCGTTCGTGCTCTGCGAGGGGATAAGCTTCCAGAATCTACCGGGGATAAGCTTACTGTTTAGGGGAGATGAATTCCAACTTTCCTGGGGAAACTAATTGGATTTTCCTGGGGAAGTGTTTTGATATACTGGGGAAGTGATTCCTTTGACTGTTGATATGCCGCCGGGGAACAATCTTTAGACCAAGACTGCCGGGGATGCTTGTTAAGAATATATGTATGCTGCTGCTGGGGAATGTTGAGATCTACTGTAGGATACTCAATTTCTTTGAGGTTGATTGTATAGCTTTGCTTGGAGAAGAATGCACTGCTTGCTGGCTTACTCTCTGGGGAATTGAGATATGCTGGTTATGTTCTTTAGCTGAACCTACCTTGGTACCCTGATGGACAGCACAATTAGATCGCTTAGACCACTTATTATTGCCCATGTTTCTGACGTGGGAGAGGAAGACATGTGAGGTGCTGATAGCTTGTTGATGGACAGACCTACTTCTGGTAGGTGACAAGATGACAGGACATAGTCGTACGCTTTAATCCCTAACTTTTTCCTGGACCGCCCTTTCGGGTTTTCAGTCCACCGGGATACCCATTTTTGCCCAAGCCGCCTTTTCAGGTTTTCGACTTGCCGGGTGTACAGATTTTTTCATTTCATCCCTTCATTTTGCCCGAACCCTTTTGGTTCGCCGGGAAGCCCTAAATTTTGCCTAGGCATGTCAACCTAGCGGGTCTTTGATTTTGCGTAGTATTTTTTTTCGACTATGTCCATGCTCTCAGAATGCAGGGAGTTGCCCCTGTTAGAATTGTCTTGTCGTACTACCAGAAGGTGTTTGATCAGGCAAGATTCATTGTTGAAATGCCCCAAGTGACTCAGGCGAAGATTTGCCCCAGGCTATTTGACCCTTTGAGAGATTCTCCGAATCTTGATTGGACTGCCCCAGATAATGGACCATGGTCATGTCTGCCCCTTGATTGGAAGTACTTTTGTTCACTAGGTATTCATCGTGCGAATTTCCCTGCTGTTCAAACAAAAGGTCATATGCAAACAAAGTTATGTTAAAAATGCAAAGCTTATGTCTGTCTTGAAGATTTTGAAAATGCATTATTTTCATAAAACAAGTGAATGTTTGTAAAACGTGATGTCAACTCCATATTTTACCATAGGCCTTCAGGAGTCAGGATACCTTTCGTAACAGTATGCTTTCGAACTAACCCATGCTTCAGCTAGGACTTTTGAGGGTTATAACGTGGCCTGGTTCATGGTTTAAGAAACAAAGGATAAAGGCTCAAATTATTTGTACCCACCCGCTCTTCGTGATGTTCTCCAAACCTAAACTCAGCTGATCATACATTAGACCTTGTTTGAGTCTTTGCTCTGATTTTCCAGTGATGATTCGGATATCGATGATTTATTCTGAATAGGCAGTCATTCCTTTTTTGTTGAGTGTTCTTAGGACCTCTTTTTCTTTTTGATTTTGTTATCCCTATTTTTTTTCCTGGACTGTTTCTTTTATGATTACAGTCAGCGGGATGCCCCAGTTTTGTAAGTCTCCTTCATAGGTTTTGACTTATTGGGTTTTCATTTTTGAGATATAATGACTGCCTCTCTTTATTGATTATTCAGAACCATCACTGTCTTTCCTCGTTTTGTAAGGACTTCTTTTGATGTTGTTCATTATGCACTTGGATCAACTGAGAGACTACCCTGCCCCAGGTTATGATTAAGGGTTTTAAATTTCGAAAAGAAAAACTCCTACTTCTTTGGCTCAGAGGGGTTGACGAGGGATTATCATCCTTATAACTCCAGTGTTTAGGGATTGAAACAATGCCTGTACCTCATCAGCGGGGTTCGTTCAAAAGCATACTATAAATGTCGTGGTATCGTTTTCGTCATCCTCCCTCAAGAGGCTTAGAATTATTATTTAAGAGTTGATTATCAGAAAAAATATGAAAATAATTTGCGTATAGTGAATACGAATATATTGCTTCAAAACAGACATGTGCGATGCATTAATTAAATAACAATGTTTAACATGAGTAAATGTTTGAACAGAAAGAAATTACAACTTGAAAATCCTAACGAACAAAAGTCTTCTCATCTCAGGGCTTGTTACTTCAAATGGTGCCTCCTGTAGGGATGGTAGAAGCATTCAGCCTGGCCATCTTGGGTGAATTCCACAGCTCCTTCCTCGATCAGGTCCTGGATTTTATTCTTCAAAGTCCAACAATCCTCTGTAGCATGCCCCGGGCTGTCAGAATGATAAGCGCAGTGAGCGTTGGGGTTATACCTCGAAGGTGTCCTGTTGGGATTCTTAGGAGGATTCTTTCGAGTTACCAAGTTCAACCTCAGCAGTTGTTGTAAGGCTTGAGGCAGCGACACGTTGAGCTCGGTGAATTGCCTTTGGGGCTTGTCTGGTTGAAGCTGGTGAGGTTGATACTGAATTGGGGATACTGAAGCCATATGAGGAGCTTTCTCCTTGCTTCTTTGTCTCAGAGATGGTCGAACGATGGCTGGCTTTTTACCCTTAGATGTTTGCCCCAGTTGGTTACTCTGAAGCAGTTGGTTGACGAGAAACCGGAGCTCATCTTGTCTTTGAGCTAGACCTTGAATGGCATTCCTCTGCCCCAGCATTTGGGCTTTCATTGCATCCATCTCAGCTTGTAGGTGTTCCAGCTTTTCATCCTCAGCACTGCCCCTGACGAAGGTCTCCGTGAGAAGTATCCTTAGCTCCTCCTGCCCCTTGGATAGATTCAGGAGGATTTCCCCGAACCGGGTCTCTTGAGCAAAAAGGTCCTGGTTGTCTCGTTGGGGAGCCATTGCTGAAATAAACAGCGGAGATGGTAAGTGACCTGTCCAAAGGGTACCTGTTATGCAATGATATGTATGATATGCATGCAGTGATTTCAAGGACCTCGCGGGGTAAACAGAGAAACTTGTTAGAGTTTGGGTCCGGTAGCTTGATTGAAGGAACTTCCTGTTGTTGAGAGTCCTTCTTCAAAGGGTCAAAGGCTCACCATATCCAGTGGGTCATAGCCCCTGACTTTAGTCATCATGTCTGGTTTTGATTTCCAATCAACCTTGGTTAGGGGAACCTTCTTCAAGAGTCAGAGCTCACCATATCAAGTGGGTCATAGCCCCTGACAACTTTGTCTAGAGGAAAATAAATCCTCTTTTCCCCTTGCTGGGATAGTTGATTCACCATGACCTGCATCACAAGCCCTTGAGATCCTTGAAATGGATTAGTTTTTTATGCAGGATGTATGCAATGGTATGATGTCATGCTATGCATGGGGTAATGTAGGTAAACCCTGTTACGAGTCCCAATTAAGGACTGCAAACCAAAACCTGCAAGAAACTTAGTACACTCTGTTATGAGTCCCTATTAAGGACTATAAACAAAACCTGCAAGTAGTTCATGTGTCAGATAACAAGCATGCAAGTAGTCAAGTACGAAGGCACGCAAGTCACACAAGAGAAACCCTTAGAGTTTAGGCCAGCATGGGGTCTGGGTATTACCCTCTTGAAGTTGGTGGGCTCAACCTGTCCTATTAGAAGTAACCGGGTTCTAAGGGTCCCAATATCACTGGATTGCTTTCATTGTTCATCGTTTCGATTTAGCCACTGAACTGGCGACCGAAATATTCCAGGAGAGCAACCCTCAATTGAGCGTAGTATCGAGTATCAACCAACCTCGGACTGCACCAAAGTCAGTTATCTCACTACCCTAAAGAGGCCAAGATAGTTCAATTAAGGTTCCTAAGGTCTGTTGATGCTTCATGACACCACGCGGAGGCCCCGTACTCTCCTTGACTGGACTCAAGGGTTACCGGTACACACCAAAGTGCCACATCAACGTAGCAGACTGTTTCAACCATGTCGGTATACCCCGCACAGTTCCCTCACAGCCTTGTTGCTACTTTCTAAGAAGGTATCCCCCAGATCCGGGTTTAGGATCTATAGAACTCCCAAGCAACCCACAATTTAAAGCACACAAGGAAAACAATTGAAAACACAGTTATTAGCTAGCCCTAAGGTACACCTCACTTTAAGTTTAAGGATCCCCAGCAGAGTCGCCAGTTCTGTGATCGGTGGATCTGGAACTGACTGTTTAACGCTGGTTCGCGAAATGTCGCGGAAGCAAGAGTCGCCACCGTCTTTTATTTTCTCCAAATGGAAAGGACAAAAGCACAGAAAAATTCCTTAAAGAGATTGCTCTCGGTTCGGGAGGTAGGTTATAGAAAGGGAAGGTGTTAGCACCCTTTCTATCCATGGTTATCCATGGGCTCTTAGATACTTGCTCATTTGTGTTTTCAAAAATGGTTTATTTGCTTTTCAACTGTGGGTTTTAAAAAAGTTTCTTTGAAAATTCCAGTTCGACTCTTGTATCTGTCCTCAAGAGTGTTTGAAAAATTGCTTTCGAAAGCTTTTGAAAATGTGTTGGTGTGAAAAGTATTTTTTGATTTGTTTTGAAATTAGAGCAAGTATCTAGAGTCGTCTACCTACCCTAAGGAATTCGTCTGTGTAGATGTCCTTAAAGTAGTGCTATCCCACCATTGAGAGGTAGGTAGCACCACCGTTGGAGGTGTTCGGGTCAATTCGAGGTTCGGGACATGGTGATCACCAGAGCAATGGGAAGACACCTTAGAAGCTACCCTAATGCCAGGTTCCCGGATCATGAGGACTTACTAAGACATCCTCTACTCGACGATCACCTTTCGAGGCAAGGCAACAGTGAGGCGTACCCTAGGGGTGGTGTGTGATTTGTGTGTCGTTTTCAGATATTTTATCTTGTTCATGTCAATTGGTGTTCTACGCTTGTTTTTATTTATGTCTATACAGTCTTTCATGCTTTTGATTAACAGTTAAAAGTTGCGAGGAAAAGTAAATCTAAAGCTATTACAAATGGCGCGGGTCCACATCGCCAAAATTAACCAGGACCCGATTTGACAGAAAATAAATAAATAAAGTAAATAAAGAATTAAAAGTACGAGCAATTATTTACAAGGCTTTGGGAGAGGTACATAATTATTTAAGCAAAATAAAATAAATATGCGAAATTAAATCGAAACGAGGGCGTTGGACCCTTTTGCAAAAAAATCAAATTAATGATGAAGTTAATTAATTAAAAAAAGATGTTTTTGGTATTTTTTAGTATTTTAGGATTTAATAGAAAAAAGAAAGAATTAATTAAAATTAACTACTAACCCTAATTCTACTTTATTTTATTAAGAAAAACATTAGAATTAAACCTAATTTTTACATGCAAATTTGATTATAAAAATGAATAAAATAAATATTTAATTGTTTGAAAGAAAAATAAAAAGGGTGAAAAATTATTAATTAACCTATTTCTTTGTTTTTTTGGATTTTATTATGAAAAGAATTAAAATTGCAACCTAATTTAAAACTAAATAATTTACATGCATTTATTTACAAGAATACTAGAAATAAAAATATTGATTATTTTTGCTCTTTTCTGACTTTTTTATGTGTTTTATGATTTTATGAAAATATAATTAATTAAACAAACAGTAATTAAAAGAAAAATAAAAAATTATAACAAGAATGAAAAATAAAGAAAATTAAAAGAAGTTGCAAACCAAGGGGATATCAGTCCCCAGATAGGAGGTGTAGCCCATGAATTTGAGCCTAATGACCTTCAGGTCCATTGACTTTTCCAAACACCATGTGGCACCTTTGACCAGGGTCTACCATATGCCTTAAATATGAACCATTTGATTGATGTAACCAACGCGTGGATGACTGGATCTTGGGAGTGTATGGTGCGCTCCACCTTTGAAACTGCATAGGAATATGTATTGCAAAATAATATGGAAATTAACGTAGACCTGGGACTCGAACCCAGGTCATGAGGGTTCACATCACTACATTCTACCAGCTGAGCCAGTTTACACATTCAATATATTAATAACGCACAAATAATATAAAAGAAAGAAACGTTAGTGGCCACAAACGCGCGCGAATTTTAAACCTGCCAATCGTTGGCAGCCACGACGTCATCGTCTTCACCATCCCTGAAATACAAAAACATGAGGCAACGGTTTTATACGCGTTTTCTTAAGCCAGTTTTGGGAAAATAGCGAATAGGTCTAGGAGGTCCATAAATTAGGCGCGAGCATGGTATCTTCTTCGTCCAGACCTGCTAAATCTAATGGCACAGGTCTTGAAGGCTAATTTTTCTTGGTTTCAAAATCCCCAATTAGAGGTCCTGTAAACCCTAAAACTCAAACATGGTGAAATCGTGTATACAGCATAAAAACATAATTGAATGCATTGGTTAGCTTCAGAATTTCATCAGGAATATGAATCAATAAATAAAATGTTATGAAGATGCATAAATTTCAAAACACGATGATGAATTTTTCACTAGGTATCTTGAATGCTGTATACCAATTCCTTGCGTTTGGATGGCTGTTCTTGATTGGAATGTGTCCAGGGAACCTTGAGGAAGCTATTGAAACAAGAATTGAGACCTGAATCGTCCTGGAAGGCTGTTTTCAGAATTGACTTTTTTGCAAATTTTTTCAAGTTTGACTATGGCTTTCTTGCGCAGCTTAGTGTGTATTTTGATTAGGGTTTCCTTTAGGCTTATGTACTGAATGGATTAGGTTAAGAAATTTGATCCAAATCTTTGAATTAATGGTTTTTGAAATTTGATTTTCTTCAAGATCTTTTCTAATCTTTTTCCATACTTTTTGATACCAAATCATGCCAAAACTTTCCCTAATTGATCATGCACGATTTTGAGTGTCCAATGAGAATAATTTCTGCACAAAAAGATTTTATTTCATTAGTTTTGTATTTTTCATGCATTTTTATTTAATTAAATGAATTATAAATGATAAAAAATCCAAATAAATAAATAAAAATGGAGAAAAACTTCCCTTTGGGCCTAATGGTCGTGTGCATGCTTGGGATGATGAATTATGGAAGAAAAATGAGCCCATTAGCAATTTTAGGTCATTTGAATCAATGGTGACTTTTCAAAATATCCAAAAATTTCCCAACTTCTACAAGGCATAACTTGCTCAATTTTTAAGCTTTTCTCATGTTCTTGGACATTTTGGAAAGGTCTTTGAATCCTCTAACCAATGCCTTTGGTCCCATGTCATTTTGATTTACCAATCTCAAGTTATGGCCTTTGACTTAAAGTCCCTTTTTGTTGACTTTTGAAAATGACCTATAATGTTGAAATTGATAGCTTTTTGTGAGAGCATTTCTTGGACTTGAGGTATGAATATGAGTTGTAGGAAATGTCTTTCTCTTCAAAATGAGCTTTGGATGGAATTTTTCTGATAATCCATGTGAAAGTTATGCCCTGGTCAATTTCAGTTGACTTTTTCAGTTGTCCAAATAAGGAAACCTTTTGCATCTTGATGATTTCTGAGCCAAATTTTGAGAATCATGATCAAGCATTGATCAAATGATGTTTGTGGCTTCAAAATGATATGTTGACCAAAAATTTGAACTTTTGACTGCCAAATGACCATTTTGCCCCTACAGTTGACTGTAGTGCAATCTAGGGTTTTGACTGTGCAATTTTGAGCTGAATGTCTTGAAACTTGATATGAGGATACTTGACCACATTTGTAGGCATGTGAGACTTGATTGGGCCTTTGGAAACTTCATTTTCTTGATCAGAACACAAACCCTAATCTTGACTGTATAGGAGACCCTTGACTGTGCAACCCTTGGGGAATTTTGAAGCTTAGCTTGGCATTTTCTTGAAGAATTATGGGAGGGCAAATTTTGGGGTACAACAGATAGAAAGGGTGTTAATACCTTCCCTTTCTATAATCTACTCCCTGAACCCAAGAAAACATCTCAAAGGTTTTTGCTGTGCTTTTTAACCTTTCCGTAGGATAAAATAAAAAGTCGGTGGCGACTCTTGCTCAACCGAAACATTTGCGAAAACAAACGCAAAACCCAAGTCAGTTCTCCCACCGTATCACAGAACTGGCGACTCTGTTGGGGAAAACTTTTAAAGTGGAGTAACCTTAGGGATTAGATCACCCTCTTGCATGACTAATTGTTTGTTTAGATTGCTTTACATCTTGGCTCTCTTGTTTGGGTTTGCAATCCTACACCCGGATTTGGGGAAACATTCATAGATAGCAATACGTTGTGGAAACTGTGCGGGGTATACCGACACGGTTGAAGCAATAGCTATATTAGTGCGACATATTTGTGAGTACCGGTAACCCTTGAGTTCAATCAAGGAGAGTACGGGGCCGCTGAGTGATGTCACTAAGCACTAATGACCTAGAACCTTACTTGACCATCTTGGCCTTTCATTAGGGGTAGTGAGATTACCGGCTTTGGTGCAGTCCGAAGCTGGTAGATACTCGATACTACACTCATTGAGGTTTGTTTTCTTGGAATATTTTGGTCGCTAGTTAAGTGGCTAAACCAAAACAATGAACAATGAAAACAATCCAGTGATATTGAGCTCCTTAGAACCCGGTTACTATTTATAGGACAGGTTTTTAAGCCAACTACACTCAAGAGGGTACTTACCTATGAAACCCCATGCAAGCCTGAAACTAGGGTTTGGTGTGATTTGCTTGTACATATGTTTTGTGCATACATCATAAACATCATAAAGCATCATATGCATTCACTAACCATTTCAAGGGTTTAGATCTTCATCTTTGTTCTTGTTTTGTAGGTCATGGAAATTCCTCGCAGGAAAACTATCCAAGTCAACCTTGTGAGAATCCCTCCTCAACTCAAGGAGCTCACATCAAGAATTCCGGAAAGCTCTCCCTTCAGTGAAAGACATGGTAGACTGCTCAGCCTAGTCAACACCAGCATTGAAGAGGACATGATAAAGGTGTTGTTCCAGTTCTTTGACCCCCTTCACCACTGTTTCACTTTCCCCGACTACCAGTTGGTGCCCACTTTGGAGGAATTTTCTAAACTCCTGAGAATTCCTATCCTTAATCAACTACCCTACAACGGTACAGAAAAGGAACCAAAGCCTGAAGATGTTGCCCAAGCACTACACCTACAGCCATCTGACATCAAGGGGCATTGGGAAACTAGAAGCGGTGTCAAAGGCTTCTTGGAAAAATTCTTGTTTGAGAAGGCACAAGAGTGTTGGAATTCATTGGACCTACAAGCCTTTGAAGAAATTGTGGCACTCCTTATCTATGGGTTGGTCTTGTTCCCAAATCCTGACCAGCTTGTAGATGTCAACACCGTCAAAATCTTCTTATCCAGAAATCCAATACGAACATTGCTTGGGGACATTCTTCACTCATTTTACACACAAACAATGAGAAAGAGGGGTGTTCTCATGTGCTGTACTCCTCTCCTTGCAAGGTGGTTTATTTCGCACCTTCCACAATCTGTCTTGAAGAATGACCAAGGCTTAAGGTGGTCACAACGGTTGATGACCCTTACTCACTCTGATGTACATTGGTGTTCTCGGTCCAGAGAAAATGTCATCATCGTCGATCGTTGTGGAGAGTTCCCTAATGTTCCATTACTTGGCACTAGGGGAGGCATTACCTACAACCCTTGTCTAGCCTTGAGACAATTTGGATATGCACGAAGAGATGGCCCTCACGACATGTTGATTCCTGACCTAGTTTTTGACTTCGACAACGATGCACAAGGACTTCGCCAAAGATTCATCAGAGCTTGGAGGATGCCTAACAAGGTTGACAGCAAGACACTGGGACACAAGAATTCCATCCCTCTTGAGCCTTATCTCAAGTGGGTACGAACCCGAGCCCAGAGTCTAATGATGCCTTATCCTTATGTTCTCCCTGTGATTAAAGAGCCCGTTACGGAAGGAGAGGTTCCCTACACCATCCTATATCCTGACATGCCTACATCGTGGGAGGAGATGCAGAAGAGTTGGATCCAACTCAAGGAGGAACGGAACACTTTTGAAGCCAGCTTCTACGCCAGTGAGAAGAAGGTTTTGGAGCTTACCCGCCAACTCCATGAGGAAGAGACCCTCAACACCTACATTGCACCAAAGAGGATGCGCAACGTCTTTTTACCTTGAGAAGTTTCTGTAATATTTGGCCCATGGGGCATTTATGTACTGACAAATTTCTTCTTATTAATATGACGTGCGTTCTTTTTGTTTGTACCAATTTTGAACTTTCTAAATCCTTGAATGGATTGCATACATAAGCATACCATTCATCATGTGCATAAGCAGGTCTCCACACCAGGTTTCCTTATCTTTCTGCTGTTTATTTCAGTAAGATGGATCTCGAATAGACGGTCAAGGACTTGCAGTCTCAAAACGCACAGTTTCAACAACTCCTGATGACCTTGGCAAAGGGTCAGGAGGATCTGAAAGCCCTGCTGGGGAACAAAGACCAAGTGAAAAAGAAGAAGAAGAGAATCGGGGTGGCTACCCTAGGAAGAAGGTTTGAGGGTGAAGCCAGAAGAGTCCTTGAATTTCCCCCTACATCTGAAGAGGGAACCAGTAAGGGGAATGCGGCTGCGGTACCTTCCGAATCCGAGGTTGAAGAAGAGGAGGCTGAAGCAGACGAAGACTACTCTGATCAACAATACCCGCCCGCCGATGATAAGTACAAAGGCTTGGAAGACAGGTTGGCAGCTATGGAGCTGCAGAGAGTTCCTGGCTTAGATTTCGAAGACTTGGGATTAGTTGCTGGAATTGTGATCCCCCCGAAGTTCAAAGTGCCAGTTTTTGTAAGGTATGACGGGCTGTCCTGCCCGAAAATACATCTCAGATCATATGTAAGGAAGATCCAACCTTACACTGCAGACAAGAACCTTTGGATCCATTTCTTTCAGGATAGCCTTTCTGGGGCTCAACTCGAATGGTTCTATCAGCTGGATGGAGCCAGTATCCGAAACTGGGAAGACTTGGCTACGACATTTTATAAACAGTATCAGTACAATTCTGACCTCGCTCCTACGCGTACCCAACTCCAGGGTATGTCACTAGGGACGAGCGAAGGATTCAAGGAGTATGCGCAAAAGTGGAGAGACTTGGCTGGCAGGGTGCAACCACCGCAGAGTGACCGTGAACTTGTTGACATGTTCCTAGGGACCCTGTCTGGTCCATTCTTCAATCATCTGATTGGTAACTCTTCTGCTGGGTTTACAGATTTGATCTTGACTGGTGAGAGAATAGAAGTTGGTATCAAGTCGGGGAAGATACAGAAAAGTGTCGCTGCTAGTACCGAGAAGAAGCCTTTCAAGAAGGAAGCTAGTGTTGTTTATGGTCCTAGAAGACAAGTTAAGCCGGAACGCCGCCCAGCTGTCAATGCATTGGTAATCTCAAAGCCTGTTGTTGCTCCTCAACAGTATAATCAACAAAGGGGTGAGAGACCCAAAAGGCAGTACACTCGGCTCAGTATGACCCTGTCTCAGATTTTGCCGCAACTACTGTCAACCAACCTGGTAACTGTCAAAGAAGCTCCGAAAGTAGTGAACACAGCTTCTCCAAAGTACAACCCCAACGCCCATTGCACTTATCACTCTGATAGCCCCGGGCATACTACGGACGATTGCTGGGCTCTGAGGAATAAGGTTCAAGACCTTATTGATACTAAAGAAATACAGTTTGAGGCGCCCGAAAGGCCCAATGTTGTGATTGCTCCCATGCCCCAGCGTGGAGTGAATGCTGTGGAAGAAGACCGGTATGTGGCCTCCGTGGAAGATATTGTTTTATCTGTTGTTGACTGTTAAAAGGAATCTGTCGCTAGCCGGTTTATTTCCGGGATATGGTGAAGATTGCCTTCTATGTGCTGTTTCGCCTTTTGGTTGTCCTTTGCTGAAATCAGGTATCCAAAGTCTGATGGATAGCAAAGAAATCTTGTTCGAGAAGATTGTTGTTCCTGCTGTCCCTGCCGAAGAAGTTTCTATTGTCACTATTTTCAACAAACCTCCTAAAGCTCCCTCAAAGAAGCCTGTCCAAATCATGTCCACTCAGAAAATTGCTCCTATCATCATCACAGTTTTGGGGCCTCTCCCTTATACATCCGACAAAGCTGTCCCATGGCATTATGGGGTAGATGTTTATGTTCTTGGAGTAAAGCAAGAGTTTGATACAAGTACCGGCGTCAGTAACATCACCGGGCCTGCCAAAATTACTCGCAGCGGTAGGCTGTTTTCACCAGATATTTCGCCACCAGCTATTCAGAAACCCCTTATCATCACACCCGCAAGTGTGCATGTTCCACTTCCTAATCAAGTTCCTGTTTCTACCCCTGCTGCCGAGTCATCTAACGCTCGGGGCAAATGGATTGCTACTGATTTGCCTGCCTTGACGGAGGCGCCGAAGACAACCACTGTTGAAGCCTCCCAGCAAGAGATGGAGGAGATCCTCAAGATTATCAAGAAAAGTGATTTCAATGTTGTTGAGCAGTTGGGGCACACCCTCTCTAAAATTTCTATGCTATCACTGTTATTGTGTTCAGAGGCCCACGCCAAGGCTCTGATATCCTTCCTGAAGACGGCCCATGTGCCACAAGAAACGTCTGCTAATCAATTTACTGATTGTGTGGCCAACTTGACTGCCGATAATGGGTTGGGCTTCTCCGACGCCGATCTGACTGCAAAAGGAAAGAACCATAATGACGCCCTGCATGTCTCTATTGAATGCAGGGGCACTACTCTTGCCCATGTGTTGGTGGACACTGGTTCTTCATTGAATGTATTGCCCAAGAAGGCCCTAGACAGATTGGATTGTGAGGGTCTGGAGCTCAAGCCCAGTAACATTGTTGTCCGAGCCTTTGACGGTTCGAAAAGGATGGTACATGGTGAAGTTGACATTCCAATCAGGGTTGGTTCTCAAGTTTTTTATTCAACTTTCTATGTGATGGACATCCGTCCATCCTACTCTTGTTTGTTGGGCCGTCCATGGATCCACAAGGCCGGAGCTATGACCTCCACACTACATCAGAAGCTTAAATACCCGGTTATGGGGAAGATTGTTACAGTTCAAGGGGAGGAGGAATATATGGTCAGCCACCGAAACTCGTTCCGGTACATAGAGATGGATGGGGAATTCATTGAAACCCCCTTTCAACACTTTGAAGAAGTGCCTCAGACACTTGCATCAGCTGAAACTGTGATTGAAGACCCTCCTTTGAAGATGGCTTCCTTAAAGGATGCACGGGCTGTGATTGAGAAGGGTGAGTGCGCAAATTGGGGCCGACTTCCTGACTTTACTCCGAAGACTGACAAGTTTGGCTTGGGCTTCACTGTAGAGGCTCAGAGGGCTGTTCGTAAGGCGAGGATTAGAAGACCTCCTATGTTCATCACCAACCCAGGAGTGAATGCTATTGAAGACGACGTGGAGGAATCTGAATTTGACAGCTGGATCTACCCAACAGCCGACAATGGACCAAGCAACTGGACTGCCAAAGACTTCACACCTATTACTTTTGTCACTCAGTAATGAACTCTTTTGTTTTCAATTTGTAACAAACAATATGTTGAAACTTTTATGGCTCGGTGTCCTACCCGGGGCACCGTGGCTCCATTTGTGAGGGCTTTTGTATGACATTTTCATATATCATTAATCAAAACATTGGACGTTTGTTGCATTTCAAAATCTTGCGCTCCTTTTCTTTCTTTGTTATATATTGCAAAACATCTATATTTACAAACACTCACTTATACAGGTTCCAATCCACTCTGGATCTCACTGGTAACAACTCTGCTACTGCCAGTTATGACTTCGAAAATCCGATCAACTTAGCCGAGGACGAAGGTGAAGATGATTGCGAAGTGCCTGGTGAACTTGCAAGACTGCTACTCCAGGAAGAGAGGGATATTCAGCCACATGAAGAGCCAGTGGAAACGGTAAATCTGGGTACTGAGACAGACAGAAAGGAAGTCAAGATTGGTGCAAATCTAGAGCTCAGTGTGAAACAACGGTTGATTCAAATGCTGCATGACTATGTGGAAATCTTTGCCTGGTCTTATGAAGACATGCCTGGTTTGGATACTGACATTGTGGTTCATCACCTGCCTACCAAGGAAGACTGCCCTCCGGTAAAACAGAAGGTCCGCCGTATGCGTCCAGAGACGTCCGAGAAAATCAAAGCTGAGGTTATGAAACAATTTGATACCGGATTTCTAGCAGTGACTTCTTACCCTCAGTGGGTTGCCAACGTGGTTCCAGTGCCGAAGAAGGATGGTAAGGTCTGAATGTGTGTTGATTACAGGGATTTGAACAGGGCCAGCCCCAAGGACGATTTCCCTCTGCCTCATATCGACGTCCTGGTTGACAACACTGCTCAGCATAAAGTTTTCTCCTTCATGGACGGCTTCTCCGGTTATAATCAGATCAAGATGGCTCCTGAAGACATGGAGAAAACCACTTTTGTTACTCAGTGGGGCACTTTTTGCTACAAGGTCATGCCTTTTGGGTTGAAGAATGCTGGGGCAACCTACCAACGTTCCATGGTTGCTTTATTTCATGATATGATCCATCACGAGATCGAAGTGTATGTCGACGATATGATTGCAAGGTCCCAAACTGAGGAGGAACACCTTGACCATCTACGGAAGCTGTTTGACCGTCTGAAGTTGTACAAGCTGAGGTTGAACCCAAACAAGTGCACCTTTGGGGTAAGATCTGGAAAATTGCTAGGCTTCATCGTAAGCGACAAAGGCATTCAAGTAGACCCTGACAAAGTGAAAGCCATACAAGAGATGCCAACTCCCAAGATAGAGAAAGAAGTTAGAGGCTTTCTAGGACGTTTGAACTACATTGCCCGATTCATCTCACATTTAACTGCTACCTGTGAACCAATCTTCAAGCTACTGAAGAAAGACCAAGTAGTACGTTGGAACGATGAATGTCAGGCCGCTTTCGAAAAGATCAAAGAGTATCTCCAAGAACCACCCATTCTTATGCCACCGGTTGAAGGGAGACCTCTAATACTATACTTAACAGTACTTGACAACTCAATGGGGTGTGTGTTGGGGAAGCATGACGAGTCTGGCCGAAAAGAACACGCCATTTATTACCTGAGCAAAAAGTTTACCGACTGTGAGACTCGGTACTCACTGCTCGAGAAAACTTGTTGCGCTCTGGTATGGGCTGCTCGCCGGCTGAGACAGTATATGTTGACTCACACTACTCTGTTGATTTCAAAAATGGATCCAATCAAGTACATATTCGAAAAGCCTGCTCTGTCTGGAAGAATAGCAAGATGGCAAATGATCTTGACGGAATATGACATCCAGTACACGACTCAAAAAGCAATCAAGGGAAGTGTATTGGCAGACCATTTGGCACACCAGGCAGTGGACGATTACCAGTCATTGAATTTTGAATTTCCAGACGAGGATATCATGATAATAACTGATTATGAAGTACCTGGACCGGATGAAGGACCTGAGGAAGGATCCCGATGGTCTATGCACTTTGACGGAGCCTCAAACGCTTTGGGTAATGGAATCGGCGCTGTGATCATATCTCCTAAAGGCACTCATACTCCACTTACTGCCCGACTGTGTTTCAACTGCACCAACAACATGGCGGAGTATGAGGCATGCATCATGGGTCTTCAAGCTGCAATCGACTTAAGGATCAAGTTTCTGAGTGTCTTCGGAGATTTCGCTCTCGTGATCAATCAGGTCAAAGGCGAGTGGGATATGAAACACCCGAATCTTATTCCTTACAAGGAGTATGTATTGACATTGATCCCCCACTTCGAGGAGATAACTTTTGATCACTTCCCAAGAGAGGAGAATCAGTTAGCGGATGCACTAGCTACGATGTCTTCAATGTTCAAAGTCAAATGGGACAATGAGGCTCCCCGGATCATTATCTGGAAATTGGACGAACCTGCATATTGCTGTGATCTTGAGGCTGAAGAGGTAACAGAAAAACCTTGGTATCATGAAGTGAAGAGGTACTTGGAAGCTCAAGAATACCCCGAAGGTGCATCTGTCAATGACAAGAAGTTTCTGAGAAGGTTTGCGGCAAAGTTCTTCCTCAGCAACGGCATTCTGTACAAACGAAACCATGATTCAACCCTGCTTCGTTGTGTGGATAAGACTGAAGCAGAAAGGATCATGGCAGAGCTACATGAAGGTACTTTCGGAACACATTCCAGTGGACACACCATGGCAAAGAAAATCCTTCGGGCAGGATATTTCTGGTCCACAATGGAAGCCGACTGTTACCAACATTCTCGGACTTGTCATAAATGCCAGATTTATGCTAATAAGGTGCATATTCCTCCGGTTCCTCTGAACGTCTTGACGGCACCTTGGCCTTTTGCAATGTGGGGCATTGATATGATCAGTGAAATCAGACTGACGGCATCCAACAGGCACCGCTTCATCTTGGTAGCGATTGATTACTTTACAAAATGGGTCGAGGCAGCCTCCTACGCTACCGTAACCAAGAGCGTTGTGGCACGGTTCATTCGGCACAACCTGATCTATCGATACGGTGTACCTGAGAGGATCATTATGGATAATGGTACCAATCTCAACAATAAGATGATCACTGAGCTCTGCGAGCAATTCAAGATACAGCACCACAACTCTTCTCCCTACCGGCCGAAGATGAACGGGGCTGTAGAAGCAGCGAATAAGAACATCAAGAAGATTGTGCAGAAGATGACAGTGACTTACAAAGATTGGCACGAAATGTTACCGTTTGCTCTTCATGGGTACCGCACCTTGGCACGGACATCAACAGGGGCAACTCCCTTTTCCTTGGTCTATGGCATGGAGGCAGTCTTGCCTATTGAAGTCCAGATACCCTCCCTCCGGATAATGAAGGATGCAGACTTGAGCGAAGATGACTGGATCCAGACTCGGCTTGATCAGTTAAACCTAATTGACGAAAAGAGACTCGCTGCTATCTGTCATGGTCAGACGTTCCAAAAACGGATGATCAGGGCATTTAACAAGAAGGTCAAACGACAAGAGTATCAAGTCGGAGACCTGGTAATCAAGCGCATCATTCTACCTCAAGGTGACCCCAGGGGCAAATGGACCCCTACGTACGAAGGGCCATTTGTGGTTAAACATATCTTCTCAGGAGGAGCTATGATCCTAACCACCATGGATGGTGACGACCTTCCTCACCCCGCCAATGCAGACATAGTAAAAAGATACTACGCATGAACTAAAGACCCGCTAGGTTGACACACCTAGGCAAAAATAAGGGCTTCCCGACGAACCAAAAGGGTTCGGGCAAAAATAAGGGATGAAATTAAAAAATTTGTACACCCGGCAAGTCGAAAACCTGAAAAGGCGGCTTGAGCAAAAATGGGTATCCCGGTGGACTGAAAACCCGAAAGGGCGGTCCAGGCAAAAGTTAGGGATAAAGTGTAATACTATGTCTCATTGGATCACTTTGCATCCAGAATTCGGCATCAGCTATCAGGCTCAGATGACTCCAATCAATCAGCTTCATCTTCAACTAAGCAGCAGAGTGTTGAGACGCTTGAAGACATAAAGGCGATAGCAGAGTTGGAACCCAGTGGGATTATTTTTCACATAGCTGTTTTGTTTCCTTTTCACAAAATTGTATAAACTCTATTCTGTTCGGCGGCGTTCTCTTAATAGGACGTCAGCCTCCTGTACATAAAATGCCTATTTACAGGCAAACTTCAAAATCAATATAAGTTCAATTTTTCAGACAAATTACCCATCGTTTTTCCTTTTTCTGTTTTGTTTTGCAAAGAACGTCCAATGTTCATTTTTGATATATGCATTTGACATTAATTGCTAATCATGAATATTTGCATGCGAAACAAAGGACTAATTACAGATGACATCAGAAACAGGGGCAATAAAGAATTGTCTAGGCGATCTAGTTGCTCTGTCCACCAAGGTACCAAGGTAGGTTCGGCTGAAGAACATAACCAAGTTACCTCAACTCCCCACAGAGTAAGACAAGATTCAGCAATACTTTCCCCAAGAAGAGTTGGTTTCCTATCAACCCTGAGAAGGCACAATATTCCCCTAGCAAGTCAGCGATACTCTCCTTAAGCAGAGTTAGTCTACTGTCAGCCTTAAGGAAGTTGGGTATCCCCAGAAGATCTCAACATTCCCCAGCGGAGTATAGACATTCCTCAACAAGCATCCCCGACAGTCTTAATATAAGATTGTTCCCCGGCGGAATACCAACACCCCAGTACAGTCTGAAAAGTTTCCCCAGGAGAATGGAATCCATATCCCCAGCAGGTCTTGAAGCTTATCCCCTGCAGAGTACGAACGTGTCTCTCCGACTTTATTCAAAGGTTATTTCCCCACCAGGGTATAACTGGGTTATCCTCAGCTAATTACCACGGAAAGTCTGTCCTCGGCGAAGTTCTTCCTATCCCCAGCGGAATTCATCAAATTCCCCAACATAACTTATCAGCAGAATCCCCGGTGGAGTCTATCGTTGAAATCCCCAGCGGAGCTCTCATCAAAACCTCAGCTAAGTACCTATTCCCCTCAGAGTAATCTCTCCAACAAGTTTATTCCCCAACGGAGTCATCTTCTCCTACCGGTTTATTCTTGCAACCATCATCCCCAGCGGAAACGAAGAACTCTACTCTTCAACATCAGCCCAGGATTTGATTCCCCGGCCAGTCGTCAAGGATTTATTTTCCTAGACAAAAATACATTCATAAACATTTCACATTTCATACATCCTGCTTACATACATGATAAAGTGCATACAACACTATCTCATTTTTGAGCATCATGCACATCATGACATTGCATACAACTGATGTTTTGCCTTTTCAGGAAAAGTCAATCCAAAGATGATTACTATCAACTATCGCAATTCCAGATTCGATTCCTGTATCTAGCCAGGGCACATCTGTGAGTGATTGATTGTAGATTCGATACCTGTATCTAGCCAGGGCATATCTACATGAAGAGTTTGAAGATCAACCCCTGTAACAGGCCAGGAAATTATCTTTCTTTCTCAGGTCAGAGGTCTACACCTGTATCCATCCAGGAAAGCTATCTCTACCAACCTTTTGCAATTTCCAGATTCGATACCTGTATCCAGCCAGGGCATATCTGAAGACGACAATTTCCAGATTCGATACCTGTATCCAGCCAGGGCATATCTGTAGACGACAATTCCAGATTTGATACCTGTATCCAGCCAGGGCACATCTGTAGACAACAGTTCCAGATTCGATTCCTGTATCTAGCCAGGGTACACGTAGTTCACCTTTAAAAATTTTAAAACACGTGTGTGTTAGTTAATTTTAAGAGACGAGACATCATCGTCTTATCTTATTGGAAAACATAGTTACTACCCACAATCATGAGAAAGGAGAATTTGCGTCATCTCAAAGTGGAGGATATGGTTTGGATTTTAAAATCAACAAAAGTATCACTCAACACCCAAGTGGAAAATATCTCACTTCACTACATATCGTAGAAGTATAGTTGTTTGCATCACTACAAGGATTGACAAGAGTCTAATCTTTTGAGAAAACTTTTAAGGTAAAATCCAAAGTGGCAAAAATGGTTTGAGTGAGATTGATTGACTTTTAGTCTTCTCACAAAAAATGTCAAAGTATGATTAATTTGATTGAAGTTTGATTAAGAAAATATTTCGAAAAAACATGGACATAAGTCCAAGTTTATTGTGAAAGCAGTTCAAGTTTAGAAAACAAGAATAATTTTGAAAAGGAGAGAGAAGACTTTTGAAATTAAAGAAGATGGGAGGAGATGAAGGTACTATCCTAAAGCATGAGATAAAAGCTAGAGAAAAAGGACCATCTAACCAATAAGAAGCCAACACTTGACACAATGAGTCAATGTAGAATTCCAATTCTTTGGATTTGAAACCAAGCAAGCAAGGATACTAAACTTCTTAAGAATACCAAACTTCATTTTCATTAAGTCTTCACAAAAATTGGGCAGAGTAACGATTGTATACAGATAAATTCTAGATCACAGACAAAGAATGTAATCACAATAACATGCACACAAAACAAACAAACAACCCAATGTCTTGGGGTAAACCCCAAGAACTCCAGACAAAATAACAGTTGAGGTTACAAGGTCTTCAGAAAAGGTCAAGGCTTCTAATCCTAGGTCCAAGAGGTCCGTGTCTCCAAAATGCAAAGGATAGTAACCAAGTAGTCCAAATAGAATTAAAGTTTTTTATGGTTCAAGTTGATTATTAGGTATATTCACAAAAAAGAAATGAAAAGCTCAAAATAAGCAAAATAAAAATGGCATAAAAGTAAATGCTCAAGTGAGAAAAGATGAAAATAGCATGAAATGTAAATGCTAAGAAATAAATATGCTTAAAGTAAAGACATAAATTAAAAGCATAAAATAAAGTCAATTGTTAGAAATTAGTGGTTAGTTGAATGACCATCTTGAAACTTGCATTTGGAACTCATTAGAGGATTGGTAGAACCAAAGCCTCTAAACAACAAGTTGCATTTGCTTTTTGTCAAGTATATCATCCATTTAAGAATTCTCAAGGCATCATTAAATAATCAATGATGTTTAAGTGATCCACTTTGACCAAAGTTGATGAAGATTCATTGGAGGATTGGTAAGACCAAAGCCTCCTAACAATGAATCTCAATGTTATTGGATCAAAGGGTTTAAATTAACATACTTGGGCTTGCAAACATAGGTTTAGGCCACGAATGATCATTTTCTCAAATCAAGACAAAATTTAGCGCTATGTTAAGCAATCGTAAGTGGACTTATATAGAAGTCGCACCTATTTTGAGGTCGGTCAATTGCAATCTATGTACCATATGTTTTGAGACATGATATGGAAATCATGCTCCAATAACACTTAGTACAATAAGAATTGGATAAGATGAAAAGGGATGGGGTGAGGAATAAACCACATTTGAACTAAAAATTTAATCAAACTATTATTAAAATCATTCATCTATTTTTATGGAGTTAGACTCAACACTATGGATTCAATGATGTTAATAAAGTTCATGATCCAAATTTCATAGTCCAAGATCAGCCAGAATATATTTAAAAAACTAAAATTATATTAAAAGTAAGAAGAAAAAAAAAGATTTTAAAAATGAAATAAAGAGGAAAAACAACAATTATATTCAAAATAATCAAGAAAAATTAAACAAGGCCATAGAAAAATCAGAAATGAGCTCAAATATTTATATAAAAATTTTTGGTAATTTTTTAAAGTCAGAAACTATTTTTAAAATTAAAATAAATAGACCAAATAAACCAAAAATAAGGAAAAATAGTAAAGTCAGAAATAAAAAATAAACGAGGTTACCAATATTTGTCAAAAGATCATTGGATCCTTCCCTAATTTTTTTAGAATTACAAAATGAGGAAAAGTATTTTTAAACATTTAAAACAGATCAAATAAAATAAAAAATTATAAAAAATATTAAAACACAAAATAAAATTGTGAAAAAATAATAAATCAGAAAGAGAAAAATCAAAAGTATTTTTCATAATTTTTTCAGATTTTTTGGAGTTTAAATGGATTTTTATGATTTTTTTTAAGTTTAAAACAATTTAAATATAAAAATCAGAAAATAAAATAAAGTCAAAAAGATGTGGACCAACGGATGAGAGTCAAATCGCATTGGTAAGCTAATCCAATGGATCAGATGCGATGTGCATATCATGGTCATTATTGAATAAAGTACTAAATCAAATATTAAATCAGATTTTTGAAAATTCCAAATGGCATGCTTTCATTGGTTGAAGGATGACACGTTGGTCATCTTTAACCTCCAGCCAGTCTCAAAATCAGGTTCCTCAAACTGTAAAATTAGGACACGAGACCGGTATCATTTGCTTCGTCTCATCAAGACGAAGGCAACCACACCTTCGCGAAAAATTTATATAAATTGTAGCGCAGACGTTTTTGAAAAGAAGTTTTGAAAAGGGATTTGAAATTTCATAGTCTAAACGTGCTTCCAATTGAAAAAAGTGTTGCGACTAGAATCAGGATGATAAGAACTTCACAATAGTATCAAAGTTTGAGAGAATTTGTGAAGGAATCTACCTATTGAAGTTAAGTTGTAGAGCTCTGAAACTGGACTTGACTAGCACGATTCAGGGAGTTTTAGAGCTTGATTCTTCTTCTGTTAGCTTCAGTGAGGATCAAGGAAGGTGAATTGACAAAGAAAAATGATTGAGAAAGGTTGTAAGGGAAAATTCGAAGTTTCACAAAATTGAGTTCAAGAGAGTTTGGCAGGGTGATTCTAACTTTTTAAGCTTGAGAAAATGAATGAGGGGAGATCCTCTATTTATAGGGAAGTTGATTGAATGCTCAAGCGTGTGAAATGATGAAGTTTGGAGGGAAATCGTGTGAAGTTGCAAACAAGAAAAGTGTGACTTGTAATTTGATCAAAACTCACCCAAACCTTGCGTTTTGATGGGCTAATCACTTATGGGGGTTCACTAAACATGTTTAGGAGAAAAAACACGCAGCAATGTTGTGTTTAGAAGCCAAAACAAGGATTTCAAATTCTGACTTTTGAAGAAACTTCAGTTTCAAGTTACCAAGTTCAAATCAATGGCATTCTCAATTCAAGGGGTCTTAGGGCATGATTCTTGAAGCTTTAGAAAGATGAGATTACAAGATTTACAATGTGCAAAGAATGGGATCAAATGGATGCTTGAGATGAAAGTTGCAATGAGTCACAGTTGAGAAAAAGAGGTTGACATTCTATACTTAGAAAATTTCTAAGTTTTTTCTTTAAAAATGACTTGTAATGTCTTGCATCCAAACATGGCCCTCCACTTGAAATTTGCTCTTGATCAAAAAAGATGGCATGAAGTAGGTCTCTTGAATGACATTTTGAGACTTGAACCATTCAAAATCTCCAAAAATTGAAAAAGTTATGACTTGTTGAAGTTGGCAAAAGTTCATGAAATGACTTATAATCTTTTGCATCCTTAGGGCATATTCCATCCATTTTCACACTTTGCACTTAAAATATGGGTTGAAGCTCATATATTTAAGATCATTGTGGAAAAATAATAGGCTCAAAGTGATAAAAATTAGCCAAGTTATGATCATTTGAAATCACCTAATGGAATTTGAGGGTTCATCTAGAGGACTTGTAATCTTTCTTTATCATCAAGTTTCTTCCATACAAAATTTCCTTGAAACTTTTGAAGTGATTTATTAATAACCCTTTAAAGAGAAGCATGTCTTTGGAATCACTCAAAAATACCAAAAGATGAGTAAGATATACCCCTTTGAAGTTCAAAACCCTAGCTCCTAGAGCAAGAAAGTGCCTTGGGAAACCTTTGCAATTTTGACCTACTTCCTTAGACAAATACGTTTGTCGTGTAATATGAGTTGTTAAGGATGAAAACAAGAAACCATATCAACCAAAACCACTTTTAAATCCTGAGAATTGAAGGAGATGTGCACTTGTGATCAATGAATCAAGGATTTGCCCAATTGAGTCAAACTTCTTCAATCAATCCTTGTACCTTTGAACCATCTTTGACAATTTGAAGTATGATGAATCATAATAGACTTTGTCATGACATTGCTTCAAAGTATCTTCAATATTGAGGATTGAGTCTCAATGAAGCTTTGTTGAGGAAGGCATAGAAATGAACTCATGAATCAACAAATCAATCTTGGTGGAATGTGTTGTGCTTTCTCCTACAACATCATCCATTGGGGAAAACACTTATTGTATTCATTAGTTAAAGGATAATCAAAACATAGATGGTCACAAAATACAAGTCAAGGTGTTTGGTGATTCCCCATAGAGCAAAGCTAAAGATAAAGATAAGAACCAAACCCTAGTGTGTGATCTTGTTGTGATTAAATTGATATGATGTGATAGAGGGGTCTTAGGGTCAAAAATTGGGGTACAACAACTCCCATTATTTAAGTGTCTTCTATCTGGAGATGTGAAAATCTGTGTCGACGCGATTGAAGGTACTTAAATATAAATTAAACCATATTTTTGGCCCTAAGATGCCATGCAATGCTTATGATTATGAATGCAGATGAACAAATCTAAAAAGGGCGCAAAACTCCACTAAGGATGTAGCACATAAAACAGGGATCAAAAGAGAAACCCGAGCAAGAAAATAAATCACCGGTGATCAAAAGACAAAAGTCTGTTAGGGTAGAGCCCCAAGAGAGGAGATAAAGCATCGTCAACTCAAAAATTGAGGAGAGAAAGTGAAGGATAATGGTGACCAACAGATGACTACAAACCATCCACTCACTGAGGAGATAGCAAAAAAGTAAGGTTGACCCACCGTGGAAAGAAATGGTAAGATAATACCAGTAAATTTCAATAAGTAGTCAATACTCATAACTGAAAACAAATGAACTTCTTCGGAGCAATAGAATCTCAACAACGAACTACCTTCCATAATGACAAAGCTACCATTCATCGGAAAAATATCTCAACAACGAACTACCTTCCATAATGACAAAGCTACCATTCATTGGAGTAATAAATCTCAACAACAAACTGCCTTCCATAATGACAAGGATAAATTCATTGGAGTAACAAATCTCATAAACAAACTACCTTCCATAATGACAAGGCTACCATTCATTTGAGTAACAAATCTCAACAACAAACTACCTTCCATAATTACAAGGCTACCATTCATTGGAGTAACAAATCTCAACAACAAACTACCTTCCATAATTACAAGGCTACCATTCATTGGAGTAACAAATCTCAACAACAAACTACCTTCTATAATGACAATGCTATCATTCATTGGAGTAACAAACATGAATCTTCTTTGGGAGCTATCAGATTCACTGGGGAAATACAGGTTGCTCAAATAAAGAGACATGTTATTTGAGTAGGAATTGCAATAATGATTCCCTGGGGGAAGAATTATTGCTTCCTGGGGAAATGCCAATATATTCCCGTTGAGGAAGTAAAATCTTCTTATGCAAAATAAATGCACATTCTCAAACTAGGGCTTAAAGCTTGCAGAAATAAAAATAATAATATTGCAAAGGACCATTCATTCAAACCAGAAGTAAACCGAAGTGAAACAGTCAACCAAAATAAATCCTCATGAGAAATAAACTCAAGAGGGGACCGTGTTATATTCAAACAAAGAGCTGAATGGGAAGGCTAAAGCAGAATTCTTCCATGAGATCCAAACTCAATGGGAAAATTGAAAGAATATACACTTTATGCTTAAGGTTGACACTCTATTGGAGAGAGGATAACACAACTCTGCAAAACAGGGTAATATGCCAACAAGATATTAATGAATGCGAATGAGCAATTATTTGCTAAATTCAGATAGGCATGATATATGTATGAATGCATAAATGTTATTATGTATATGTTGACAAAACAGACATATAACACTGGGGACACACGGGCAAAAACAAGTGGGTACAGTCAATACTCGGCTAAATCACATCCAAGATGGAAATTCCATAAGAAAGTAAGCACCAACTGAGGAAACAAATTCCTATTTCACAGCTTAACTTTATTGGGAAGGAACAAAATCACAATAGTAAATCAACACAAACATAATGATATAAAATCTTCGTCCAGGCTCCACCGGGGAATAGCACGCAGACTTCAATGGGGAAAACAAAAGTTTCAAGGTTTGTATTTCTGCTGGGGATGACATATTGACTTCATTGGGGAGAGCAAAACCATCTCGTTGAGGGGAAACCAAAATACATCCTTCAAAATTGAGAGTGATGATTGAACCAACCTTTGGGGAGAAAATAAAACCTTAAGGGAAAATCAAATTCCAGAGAAAGATATTGCCTCAGCTTTACTTGGGGATTCAAGAGGTCAAACATTACAGAATGAAATTAAAATATGGGAATTTTAAATCAAACACAACACTTGGCGGGAGAAAACCCAAAAGGTCGACAATTGTTTCAACACTTATTAATAAAGGCATTGCCCTTGCCTAGTTACCGGGAAAACAACAAAAATACTAGCACTGCAAAAGGGCGATGTTTTGAAAATGATTCCAACTCAGTGTGTACGGGGAGAAGAGACTTTCACTACATGAGTGAAGACCTTACTAGGAAATCAGAGATAAATACTTCATATCAGACAAACCCGAGGTCATAGTGTACCAAGACTTGTCTGGTGAAGATGGGATCACAAACCTAACATACACCAATTGGTCTCGTCTTCAACTAACTGAGAAACACATGAAGATCATACGCATTCCAGAAAAAGTTCCTTGGGAGAATTTCCTTGGGGAAATCAGACTTTCAAAATTTTCCGAATTTGTCTGTCACTGGAGTCACTATTTTTGTTCTCCTTGAGTCACAAAATCTAAAGCAATAAGTAATTTGTAAATTCTTTTCAAAAAATAATTTTGTTATTTAATCTGTTTGTTTTGATCATTATTATCAATAATAAATAAAGTCTTTGTAAGTTGAATAAAATAAGAATTGCAAGGAATTGGATAAAAGCTCAAACATTAGTAATAGGATGGTGGTCTGCGAATGGCGAGACTCCATAAATGATTACAAACTTTGGAAAATGGTAATATACATTTGGAAAAGATACATTGAGTTACAATGACCATTATTCTCCCTAACAACTTTGAATTCCTGAGGAGAGACTTCGGTTGAAGAGTAATGGAAATCCCAAAATATTGTTGCTTCAATGATCAAGTCTTGTCTGATGCAGTTACTTGCCAGAAAATCCCTAACTTGTTCCTAGGTTGCCCTTGCGGGTTTTCAACCTACCATGAAAAATTTATTTTGTTTTTGTCTAATTTTTGCTAGACCACCCTTTCGGGTTTTCAGACTACCGAGACACTCCTTTTTGCCTAAGCCGCCCTTTCAGGTTTTCGTCTTAGTGAGTTGTTCTTTTATTTTTCTAGGCAAAGTACTTCTTGACTACATCAGTATTCACAGGACGTGGTAACTCTTCGATATCCATTGTTTCAAGAATCAATGCACCGCCAGAGAAGGCTTTCTTGACAACATATGGGCCCTCAAAATTGGGAGTCCACTTGCCCCTAAAATCAGCGTTAAAGGACATGATCTTCCTGAGCACGAGGTCGCCTTCTCTGAATTCAGGAGGTTTGACCTTCTTATCAAAAGCTTTATCCATTCTCTTTTGATATAACTGACAATGACACAAGACCGTCATTCTTTTCTCTTCAATTAGATTCAGTTGGTCAAACCTGTTCTGGACTTATTCAGCCTCTGACAACTTGGCTTCCATTATTACACGCAAAGAGGGAATCTCAACCTCAATGGGAAGCACTTCTTCCATGCCATACACAAGAGAGAACGGGGTTGCCCATGTTAAAGTGCATACAGATGTTCGATACCCATGCAAAGCGAAAGGGAGCATCTCATGCCAGTCTTTATAAGTGACAACCATTTTCTGGATGATCTTCTTGATGTTCTTATTAGCAGCCTCAACAGCCCCATTCATCTTTGGCCTGTAGGGAGATGAATTGTGGTGGATAATCTTGAATTCTTTGCAAAGTTTTATCATCATCTTGTTATTCAAGGTTGAGCCATTGTCGGTGATAATCCTGTTGAGCACACCATACCGACAGATTAAATTATTCTTGATAAAGCGCACCATCACCTGCTTAGTAACATTAGCATATGAGGTTGCTTCCACCCATTTGGTGAAGTAATTAATTGCCACTAAGATGAAACGATGTCCATTTGATTCCTTTGGTTCAATCATTTCAATCATGTCAATACCCCACATAGAGAAAGGCCATGGGGAAGAAATAATATTGAGAAGTGTAGGAGGCACATGAATTTTGTCAGTATAAATCTGATATTTATGGCACTTCTTTGCAAATTTGTAACAGTCAGATTCCATTGTCAGCTAATAATAACCTGCCCTAAGCATCTTCTTTTCCATCGAATGTCCATTGGCATGAGTACCAAAGGAACCTTCATGGACTTCATGCATCAACATGTTTGCTTCATGTCTATCCACGCATCTGAGCAAGACCATATCATAATTTCTTTTGTACATCATGTCTTCATTGAGGAAAAAGATGCCTATTGTTGTACCCCAAAATTTGCCCTCCCTTTCTTTAGGAAACCATCTTAGATTTTTTCAAAATCCCCTGGAACAAATCCAAGTCCTGAGTTATCCTTTTGCCCAAGCAAGTCACTTACAAGAGCAAGATGATCTCACAAACTCCAAAAACAATGCTTTCATCTTGAGGAAAATCAAATTCTAAGTGCTTAGAATGTTTCTTTAAAATAAATGTTTTCTGGAAAAATCAGCGCTTCAGAACTTCTGGATCCATTCCAGATGAAGACGGTCAGAAGTTGCAAGCTTGGCTCAGGATGGTCAGAAGTTGTCTCTTCAGCAGCTACATCAGTTCAATCAGAAGTTATAAACGTGGTTCAGAGTGTAAGCCTCAAACAGAACATACCCCTTCAGCAGTTACACAAGCTCAGTCAGAACTTGCTAAAGGAATGCAAGAGAAATATGAAAGTACAAAGGCTCCTTCAGAACAGGTTGAAGACAGAAGATGAAAGGTCAGAGGGATAGGTGTCACATTGATACAGAATCTCTAAGTCCAGATTGTCCAGAAGTAGATCCAAGGAACGTACCAGAAAACCAGGAGAATCTCCAGAGTTTGCTAAGACAACAGGTAGCCAAGGCCAGAGCGTGGTTTACGCTGCTGATTCAACAACCAGAATGTTGGTATTGACAGGTCTTGTCACCATTTAATGCCCATTAATGCTTCCAACCACTCCTGAGCATTCACGTGTGGCTTGGAAAATGCTTTGCACAGATTCTGGCATGGGTCTTCACGCCACCGCCCATTTCAGAGGTCACTTCCCCCAATCTACGCCTGCTGCTGCTACCTAGGCTGAAAGATAGCTGTTATCACAACTTCCCAGGAATTTCTGTCAAAGAACAAATTCAAACTCTGTTGGCGCCTTAAATGTTCAAGACATCCACAAGAACTTTGCCTATAAATAGAGAGCTTTCACCACTGCAAAAGATGTTCAAGAAGTTCAAGAAAAGAAACAGAAAATTGATAAGAGAGAAACGAAACTCCTAGCAACACAGCATTCTGAAACTCTGCCAAAATTTCCAGCTTTGTTTCATAACTTTAAGTTTCTCACCTTCAACTTCATCAAACACCCAGCTCTTTTCTGTAAACCAAAAACGTTCTTTCCAAACTTCTGACCCTATACACGTATACACCTTCACTTCCCCTTTTCCAAATCTGTCCAGAATACCATCAGAACCAAAAACTAACTTTCACCCACCATTTTTCCAGAAAGTCAGGTAAGCACCTGCTGACCCTCACCACACTGTTAAGCATCATCAGCTGTGCATATTCAAGTAACATAATGTAAATATTCATGTTATTGCTGTTTATGTTCTGAGGACTCTCATACCTCAGAACGTTCTGAGCCAGTTTAGGACTCGCCTGTGACCTTGGTGATTCTGATCTCTGAGACATTTTGCTATTTTGCTGGATCTGTTCCAAATATGTTTTCTGTTTTGTGGAGTAACAACAGGATTGCAGATGTTCTGATTAGTGCAGGAAAAAGCCAAGTGCTGACTTTGACGTTAGCACATCTGAAGCCTGTTTTGCTGTCAATGACATCAGAACCTCTGAGGGTTATTGCCTTTTCAGCAGAATCTGAATTTCTGGGTTCCCCACTAACAAGGTTCTGTTTTGCAGGTTCTGGAGTCAGAAGTTCTGACTCATCCAGTTTCACCAACAGGTTGATCATCTGACAACGGATCTGGGTCAGAACTTCTGATGGCCTCCCAACAGCGCGCAGGCTCCCTCTCTCTCTCTATATATCTTGTTTTCCGCTATTTTCTTTTTTGTCTATTTTTCTCGTTGAACCCCCCATGTACAAATATGTATCCCCCTCCCCTAACTATTCTAATAGCGTAGGATTTTACATTTCCGCTTCTTATTGCTAGTAATTAGGATGTGTATGGCAAGATAAAATCAATGAAATAGAAAAACCTAATTCAAAGAAAAAACTCTTGTATGCAATAAAACACACTTACACACCAACACCCCTAGGGTACTCCACTTTGTTGCCTTCAAATAAATGGACCATATTGTATGTTGAACTTCTTTGGGCAAAGCAAACAGTTTGAATGATCATAGTCCCTCGATAAAACTTTTCAAAACAAACAAAAACAAATGATCAAGTCCCTTAAAGAAATTGCCCAAAGACATTTAACGCCGTTGCAATCATGGTCTAAACGATGACCCGCGCCTGTCCCTTTCACATCCTAACACAAGATTGTCCACCAAATTCAATGGTGGAACGAACTTGTTAAAAGGGTTAAAACATAGCAATAAATCTTTTGAGAAATTTAGGAGTAGACAACCTCTTAGTTACTTGAATCAAACTTGCAAAACAAAACACTTGCCTAATTTCAAAATCACACATCACTACACTTTCAAAACAACTTTCAAAAACAAATGAAAACTTTTTCAAAAGACATACATCTTTGTATACATCCCCACATGGATCATTACAAATATTGCCACCACATTGGCCTCTTTTCAAAACATTTTCAAATCCACACACTCAAGCACCATTTAAAACAATTGAAAACAAAAGGCAAGTGATCTAAGCAAGTAACTAAGAGCCCATGGATAACCATGGATAGAAAGGGTGCTAATACCTTCCCTTTCTATAATCTACTCCCCGAACCCAAGAAAACATCTCAAAAGGTTTTTGCTGTGCTTTTTAACCTTTCCTTAGGATAAAATAAAAAGTCGGTGGCGACTCTTGCTAACCGCAACATTTGCGAATACAAACGCAAAACCTCAAGTCAGTTCTCCCACCGTATCACAGAACTGGCGACTCTGCTGGGGAACTAACTTAAAAGTGGAGTAACCTTAGGGTTTAGATCACCTTTGTTTTCAATTGATTGTCTTGTTTGCTTTTACATTTGTGGGCTTTGTATCGGAGTTTTATAGATCCTAACCCGGATCTGGGGATACCTTCTTAGAAAGTAGCAACAAGGCTGTGAGGGAACTGTGCGGGGTATACCGACATGGTTGAAGCAGTCTGCTACGTTGATGTGGCACTTTGGTGTGTACCGGTAACCCTTGAGTTCAGTCAAGGAGAGTACGGGGCCGCCGCGTGGTGTCATGAAGCATCAACTGACCTTAGGAACCTTAATTGAACCATCTTGGCCTTTTAGGGGTAGTGAGATAACTGACTTTGGTGCAGTCCGAGGTTGGTTGATACTCGATACTACACTCAATTGAGGTTTGCTTTCCTGGAATATTTCGGTCGCCAGTTCAGTGGCTAAATCGAAACGATGAACAATGAAAGCAATCCAGTGATATTGGGACCTTTAGAACCCGGTTACTTTTGATAGGACAGGTTGAGCCCACCAAACTTCAAGAGGGTAATACCCAGACCCCATGCAGGCCTAAACTCTAAGAGTTGGTGTGACTTGTGTGCCTTACCATGTTTTGCCTCTGTGAATGTTTATAGTGCATTTAATCATCACATCATTACATCATACAAACATCATGAGCATTGACTAACCATTTCAAGGGTTTCGAATCTTCATCTTTGTTCTTGTTTTATAGGACATGGAAACTGCTCGCAGAAAGACAATTCAGATTAGCCTTGTAAAGATCCCTCCTCAGCTTAAGGAACTTCTATCCAGGATTCCCGAGGGTTCTTCATTCAGTGAGAGACATGGGAGACTCATCAACTTGGTTAACACCAACATTGAGGAGGACTTGATAAAGGTCCTGTTCCAATTCTTTGACCCTCTGCATCACTGCTTCACCTTCCCGGATTATCAGTTGGTGCCTACATTGGAAGAGTTCTCTCGACTTCTGAAGGTCCCTATCCTTGATCAACTACCCTACAACGGTACGGAAGAGGAACCCAAGCTTGAAGAGATTGCTAAAGCCTTGCACCTACAGACATCTGACCTCAAGGGACATTGGGAAGTTAGAAGTGGTATCAAAGGGTTCTTAGCTAGGTTTCTGTTTGAAAAGGCCCAAGAATGTTGGAATTCTCTTGACCTACGAGCTTTTGAAGAAGTTGTGGCCCTCCTTGTCTATGGTTTGGTGTTGTTCCCTAACCCAGATCAGCTTATTGATATCAGTGCTGTCCAGATCTTTATGACCAGGAATCCTATACCTACACTGTTGGGGGACATCCTTCACTCATGTTACACTCGAACCATGAGAAGAAGGGGTGTCCTTATGTGTTGCACTCCTCTCTTGGGAAGGTGGTTTATTTCGCATCTTCCACAATCAGTTTTGAAGAACGAGCGGGGTTTGAGATGGTCACAACGGTTAATGACTCTCACGCATGCAGATATACATTGGTGCCCTAGGTCTAGGGAAGACATCACTATCATTGATCGTTGTGGGGAGTACCCTAATGTTCCTTTATTTGGAATCAAAGGAGGTATTACTTACAACCCATGCCTGGCTTGGAGACAGTTTGGTTATGCTCGGAAAGATGGCCCTCATGACATGTTAATTCCCGACATAGTTTTTGACTTCGACAACGATACTCAAGGACTTCGTCAGAAATTTATCAGAGCTTGGAGGATGCCAAGTAGGATATACAGCAAGACATTGGGGTACCGGAACTCCATCCCGTTGGAACCTTACCTCAAGTGGGTACGAGCCCGCTCCCAGAAATTAGTGATGCCTTATCCTCATATGCTTCCTGTGATCAAAGAACCAGTCTTGGAAGGAGAAGCATCCTACACCATTCAACATCCTGACATGCCCACCTCCTGGGAAGAAATGCAGAAGAGCTGGGTCCAGCTTAAGGAAGAACGGAATTCTCTTGAGACCAGTCTACATGCTAGTGAAAAGAAGGTCCTGGAACTCACCCGCCTGCTGCACGAGGAAAGGAATCTCAACACCTACATCGCGCCAAAGAGGATGCGCAATGTCTTTTTACCTTAGGGAGTTATTTTGTAATATTTGGCCCATGAGGCATTTATGTACTAACGAATTTCTCCTTATTAATATGATGTGCGTTCCCTTTTTGTCTACAACAAATTTTGAATATTCTAAATCCTTGAATGCATTGCACTTATACGCATTCCATTGCACCATATGCATAGCAGGTACCCTATTTCACAGGTTGCTTAATTTTCTTCGTTGTTTGTGTGATCAGTCATCATGAATCCAGAATCCTCCAGTGAGCAAGCCATCAAGGCCCTTCAGGCCCAAAGCACACAGTTTCAAGAGATGGTCCTAAGCCTAGCCCAAGGTCAGCAAGAGTTGAAGACTCTACTCATGAAGAAGAAGAAGAAAAAGAGGACCGCATTGTTCAACACCGGACGCCGATTTGGGAACACACTCCACAATGAAGCTGATCCAACCACCTCTTCTGCTGAGAAAAACAGTCCCCAAGGGGGAGGAGCCCCTAGTCCCGCAGTCTCCGACAACGAGACGGACTATAACGACGAACAGTACCCACCTGCTGCTGACAGATACAAACAATTGGAGGACCGTTTGAGCGCCATGGAAATTCAGAATGTGCCAGGACTGGATTTCGGAGATTTGGGGTTATCTTCTGGGGTAGTCATTCCACACAAGTTTAAGGCGCCTGCCTTCGCCAAGTATGATGGGGTCTCCTGCCCAAAGCTGCATCTAAGGTCGTACGTAAGGAAAATCCAACCTTACACGGCGGATAAGAACCTCTGGATTCACTTCTTCCAAGACAGCCTCTCGGGGTCTCAGCTTGAATGGTTCTACCAATTAGATGGAACTAGCATCCGACACTGGGAAGATTTGGCAACCGCATTCTACAGACAATACCAATACAATTCTGATCTCGCTCCTACGCGTACCCAACTTCAGGGTATGTCTCTAGGGACGGGTGAAGGGTTCAAAGAGTACGCTCAAAAATGGAGAGATTTGGCTGGCAGGGTGCAGCCTCCATTGACTGATAGAGAGCTGGTTGATATGTTTCTGGGGACGTTGTCTGGTCCGTTTTTCAATCATTTGGTTGGTAATTCCTCCGCTGGATTTATAGATTTGATATTAACAGGAGAGAGAATTGAAGCTGGCATCAGGTCAGGCAAGATACAGAAGGCTGCCTCTACAAGTGCTGAGAAGAGGCCGTTTAAGAAAGAAGCAAGTGCCGTCTATGGTCCTAGAAGACAAGTCAAGCCCGAAAGTCGCCAAGCCGTCAATGCTTTGGTCATCTCCAAACCTGTTGCTGCTCCTCAGCAGTACAATCAACAAAGAAGCGAAAGGCCCAAGAGGCAGTATGCCCGACTAAGTATGACATTATCTCAAATTTTACCCCAACTGTTATCCACCAACCTGGTGACCCTCAAAGAAGCTCCTAAGGTCGTCAACACTGCGTCTCCTAAATACAACCCAAATGCCCGATGTGCTTATCATTCTGATAGTCCCGGGCACACTACTGATGATTGCTGGGCCTTGAGAAACAAAGTGCAAGATCTGATCGACGCAAAAGAAATTCAGTTTGAAGCGCCAGAAAGACCAAATGTTGTAACGGCTCCTATGCCCCAGCATAGGGTAAACGCCATTGAGGAAGAAGTGTACGCTGTTTCGGTAGATGAAGTTGTTACCCCTCTGAAGACTGTTAAGAAGAACCTACTGCGGGCCGGTTTATTTCCGGGATGCGGTGAAGGTTGCCTGTTCTGTGCCATTTCCCCATCTGGTTGTCCCTTGCTAAGGTTAGGCATCCAAGGCCTAATGGATAGCAAGGAAATTCTATTCAAAAAGACTGTTGTTCAATTGGTTCCAATGAAAGAAGTTTCTGTAATTACCATCTTCAAAAATCCAATCAAGGCTCCCCCGAAGAAGCCTATTCAAATTATGACAGTTGCGCCTGTAATCATTACTGTTCCAGGACCCCTCTCCTACGTGTCTGATAAAGCTGTCCCCTGGCATTATGGGGCAGACGTGTATGTAAATGGAATCAAGCAAGAATTCGACGCTAGTGCCAGTATCTGCAATATCACTGGTCCAGCCAAGGTCACCCGCAGTGGCAGGCTCTTCTCGCCTGACATTGCGCCGCCCGCTATTTGAAAACCCCTCCTCATAAAACCTACAAGTTTACCTAGTCCTGTTGCTGATCAAATTGTGTCCCCTGCTGCCGAGTCATCAAATGCTCGGGGCAAAGGGATTGAAGAAGAGCCTGCCCGGATGGAGGCGCCGATACCCATAAATGCTGAGGCCTCCCGACAAGAAATGGAGGAGATTCTGAAAATAATAAAGAAAAGTGATTTTAATGTTGTCGAGCAGTTGGGGCATACACCCTCCAAGATCTCCCTGCTCTCCTTATTGCTATGCTCTGAGGCCCACGCTAAGGCCTTAATCTCATTTCTCAAGACGGCCCATGTGCCGCAAGAGACGTCTGCAGTCCAGTTCACTGACTGCATAGCAAATCTAACAGCGGACAACGGCTTGGGTTTTTCAGATGCTGACCTGACCGCAAAAGGGAGAGACCACAACGATGCCCTGCATGTCTCTATTGAATGCAGGGGCACTACTCTGGCACATGTATTAGTAGATACCGGTTCTTCCTTGAATGTTCTTCCGAAAAAGGCTTTGGATCGTCTGGATTATGAAGGCCTGGAGTTGAAACCCAGCAATATCATCGTCAGGGCCTTTGACGGTTCCAAAAGGATGGTTCATGGAGAGGTTAACATCCCTATTCGTGTGGGCTCTCAAGTGTTTGACTCTACCTTTTACGTGATGGATATACGTCCATCGTACTCTTGTCTGCTGGGTCGACCTTGGATCCATAAAGCTGGGGCAGTGACCTCCACCTTGCACCAGAAGCTGAAGTATCCCGTCAGGGGGAAGATCGTCACTGTGAAAGGAGAAGAGGAGTATATGGTGAGCCATTTGAATTCCTTCAGGTACATCGAGATGGACGGAGAGTTCATTGAAACCCCCTTCCAGCATTTCGAGGAGGTGCATCCAATTTCAGCAGCTGCAGAGACAATGGCCGGAGAGAATGATTCCTTGAAGATGGCTTCCCTAAGGGATGCCCGGGCTGTGGTTCAGAAAGGCAATTGTGCACACTGGAGTCAGCTTCCTGACTTCACTCAGAAGAACGACAAGTTTGGGCTAGGCTTTACTGCAGAGGCTCAGAAGGCGGTATGCAAAGAAAAGATCGGAAAGGCTCCGGTGTTTATTTCCAGCTCAAGGGTGAACGCTATTGAGGAGGATGTGGAGGAAGCTGAGTTTGACAGTTGGATCTACCCGACTACCAGCAACGGACCAAGCAACTGGACGGCAAAGGATTTTACCCCTATCACATTTGTCACGCAGTAATTGATTTCTTTTGATTTCCAATTTGTAACAAACAATATGTTAAAACTTTGTTGGCTCGGTGTCCTACCCGGGGCATCGTAGCTCCATTTGTGAGGGCTTTTTGTATGACATTTTCATATATCATCAATCAAAACATTGGACGTTTGTTGCATTTCAAATCTTTTGCTCTTTTCCTTTCTGTGTTATATATATTGCAAAACAGTTGTATTTACACACACTCACTTATACAGGTTTCAATCCACTCTGGATCTTACTGGTAACAGCTCTGCTACCGCCAGTTATGACTTCGAAAATCCGATCAACTTGGCCGAAGACGAAGGTGAAGATGATTGCGAAGTGCCTGGTGAACTCGCAAGACTGCTACTACAGGAAGAGAGGGCTATTCAACCACATGAAGAGCCTGTGGAGACAATTAACCTGGGTACTGAGACAGATAGGAAAGAGGTCAAGATTGGTGCCAATCTAGAGCTCGGCGTGAAGCAACGATTGATCCAGATGCTACAAGACTACATGGAGATTTTTTCTTGGTCCTATGAAGATATGCCCGGTTTGGATGCCGACATTGTAGTTCACCACCTGCCAACCAAGGAAGATTGCCCTCCGGTAAAGCAGAAAGTCCGACGGATGCGTCCAGAGATGTCTGAAAAGATCAAGGCCGAGGTTATGAAGCAGTTTGATGCCGGGTTCCTTGCGGTAACTTCTTACCCTCAGTGGGTTGCCAATGTGGTGCCAGTACCAAAGAAGGACGGTAAAGTCAGAATGTGTGTCGACTACAGGGATTTGAACAGGGCCAGCCCCAAGGATGACTTCCCCCTACCTCACATTGATGTCCTTGTTGATAATACAGCTCAACACAAGGTGTTCTCCTTCATGGATGGTTTTTCAGGGTATAATCAGATCAAGATGGCTCCAGAGGATATGGAGAAGACTACCTTTGTGACTCAGTGGGGCACCTTCTGTTATAAGGTCATGCCATTCGGGTTGAAAAATGCTGGGGCAACCTATCAACGTGCCATGGTTGCTTTGTTTCATGATATGATCCATCATGAAATTGAGGTATACGTTGATGACATGATTGCGAGGTCTCGAACTGAGGAAGAGCACCTTGACCATCTGAGGAAGTTGTTTGACCGACTCAAGTTATACAAGCTGAGGTTGAATCCCAACAAATGCACCTTTGGGGTAAGATCCGGAAAGTTGCTAGGTTTCATTGTAAGTGATAAAGGTATCCAGGTGGGCCCTGCCAAAGTTAAAGCTATTCAAGAGATGCCGACTCCAAAGACAGAGAAAGAAGTCAGAGGTTTCCTAGGACGACTGAATTATATTGCTCGATTCATCTCGCATCTGACTGCTACTTGTGAGCCAATCTTCAAATTGCTGAAGAAAGATCAAGTAGTACGCTGGAATGATGAATGTCAGGCCGCCTTTGAAAGGATAAAGGAATATCTCCAAGAGCCACCCATTCTTATGCCACCGGTGGAAGGAAGACCTCTGATACTATACTTAACGGTACTTGATAATTCAATGGGGTGTGTGCTGGGGCAGCATGACGAGTCTGGCCGAAAAGAGCACGCTATTTATTACTTGAGCAAAAAGTTTACCGACTGTGAGTCTCGTTACTCACTGCTTGAGAAAACTTGCTGCGCTCTTGTATGGGCTGCTCGCCGGCTGAGACAGTATATGCTGACTCACACTACTTTATTGATTTCAAAGATGGATCCCATAAAGTACATATTTGAAAAGCCCGCTCTATCTGGAAGAATAGCGAGATGGCAAATGATCTTGACAGAATATGATATCCAGTATACAACTCAGAAAGCAGTTAAGGGAAGTGTACTGGCAGATCATTTGGCACACCAACCTGTGGACGATTACCAATCATTAAACTTTGATTTTCCGAACGAAGACATCATGGTGGTAACTGACTGTGAAGTACCTGGACCGGATGAAGGACCTGAGGAAGGATCCCGATGGTCTATGCATTTTGATGGAGCCTCCAATGCTTTGGGTAACGGCGTCGGCGCTGTAATCATATCTCCCAAGAGGACTCATACTCCACTCACCGCCCGATTATGTTTCAGCTGCACCAACAACATGGCAGAATATGAGGCATGTATCATGGGTTTACAAGCTGCAATCGATTTGAGGATCAAGTTTCTAAGTGTCTTCGGAGATTCCGCTCTCGTGATCAATCAGATCAAAGGCGAGTGGGATACGAAACACCCGAATCTCATTCCTTACAAGGAGTATGTGTCGACCTTGCTCCCTCACTTTGAAGAGATAACTTTTGAGCATTTCCCCAGAGAGGAGAATCAGCTAGCAGACGCACTAGCCACGATGTCGTCAATGTTCAAAGTTAAATGGGACAATGAGGCTCCCCGAATCATAATCTGGAAGTTGGATGAACCGGCATACTGCTGTGAGCTCGAGGTTGAGAAGGTGACTGAAAAACCCTGGTATCACGAGGTAAAGAGGTACCTGGAAGCTCAGGAATACCCTGAGGGTGCATCTGTCAATGATAAGAAGTTCATGAGGAGGTTTGCTGCAAAATTCTTCCTCAGCAACGGCATTCTCTACAAACGGAATCATGATTCGACTCTGCTGCGTTGTGTGGATAAGGCTGAAGCTGAGAAAATCATGATGGAACTGCATGAAGGTACATTTGGAACACATTCCAGTGGACACACCATGGCTAAGAAAATCCTTCGGGCAGGATATTTCTGGTCCACAATGGAAGCCGATTGTTACCAACACTCTCGAACTTGTCATAAATGCCAGATCTATGCAGATAAGGTGCACATTCCCCCGGTTCCTCTGAACGTCTTGACAGCACCCTGGCCTTTTGCAATGTGGGGCATCGATATGATCGGGGAGATCCGACCGATGGCATCCAATGGGCATCGCTTCATCTTGGTGACGATCGATTACTTCACGAAGTGGGTTGAGGCAGCTTCCTACGCAACGGTAACCAAGAGCGTCGTAGCACGTTTCATCCGGCATAATCTGATATGTCGGTACGGCGTCCCGGAAAGAATCATTATGGACAACGGTACCAATCTCAATAACAAAATGATCACTGAACTCTGTGAACAATTCAAGATACAGCACCACAATTCTTCTCCCTACCGGCCGAAGATGAATGGGGCTGTAGAGGCAGCCAATAAAAATATAAAGAAAATTGTGCAGAAGATGACAGTGACCTATAAAGATTGGCACGAGATGTTACCGTTCGCTCTTCATGGGTACCGCACCTCAGCAAGGACATCAACCGGGGCAACTCCTTTCTCCTTGGTCTATGGCATGGAGGCAGTCTTGCCAATCGAGATCCAGATACCATCTCTCCGGATAATGAAGGATGCAGACTTGAATGAAGATGATTGGATCCAAACTCGACTTGATCAATTAAATCTGATTGACGAAAAGAGGCTCACTGCTATCTGTCATGGTCAAACGTATCAGAAACGGATGATCAGGGCATTTAACAAGAAAGTCAGACCACAAGAGTATCAAGTTGGGGACCTGGTAATCAAACGCATCATACTTCCTCAAAGTGATCCCCGGGGCAAATGGACCCCTACCTATGAAGGGCCATTCGTGGTTAAGCGTGTGTTCTCAGGAGGAGCCATGATCCTAACCACCATGGATGGTGACGACCTTCCTCACCCCGCCAATGCAGACATAGTGAAAAAATACTACGCATAAATAAAAGACCCGCTAGGTTGACATACCTAGGCAAAATAAGGGCTTCCCGGCGAACCAAAAGGGTTCGGGCAAAAATAAGGGATGAAATGAAAAAAATCTGTACACCCGGCAAGTCGAAAACCTGGAAGGGCGGCTTGGGCAAAAATGGGTATCCCGGTGGACTGAAAACCCGAAAGGGCGGTCCAGGCAAAAGTTAGGGATAAAAGCGTAACACTATGTCTCATTGGATCACTTCGCATCTGGAATTCGGCATCAACTATCTGGCTTCAGATTGCGGCATTGACCAATCAGCTTCATCGTCAAATTGGACAGCAAAGCGATGAGACGTTCGAAGACATAAAGGCAATAGCAGAGTTGGAACCCAGTGGGATTGTTCACATAGCTGTTTTGCTTCCTTTTTCAAATTGTAAACTCTATACTATTTGGCGATGTCCTCTTACTAGGATGTCAGCCTCTTGTACAAAAAAAACGCCTATTCACAGGCAAAGTTTAAATCAATACAAATTCACTTGTTCATACAAATTACCATTGTTTTCCTTTCTTGTTTTGTCTTGCGAAGAACGTCCAATGTTCATTTTTGATATATGCATTTGACATTAAATTGCTGATTCATAAATGTTTGCATATGAAACAAGAGATTAATTACAGGTGACATCAAAGACAGGGGCAATGTGGAGTTGTCTAATGCAGTCTGGTTGTTTTGCTCGCCAAGGCACCAAGGTAGGTTCAACTGAAGAATGTGGCCAAATCACCTCAATTCCCCGCAGAATAAGACAGGATGCGACAATACTTTCCCCAGGCAGAGTTGGTCCCCCGTCAATCCTAAAAAGGCACAACATTCCCCGGCAGGTCTCAAAAGCTCATCCCCAGTAGATTCTGCAAGCTTATCCCCGGCGAAGTACGGACGTCTCTCCCGAGTTTTATTTAGAGTTATTTCCTCACAAGGACTTATAACTGGGTTATCCTCAGCTAAAAGCCACGGAAGATCGCTCTCGGCAAAGTTCCTTCAATCCCCAGCGAAGTCTATCTTTGGTATTCCCAAGCAGAGTTTATCTTTGGAGTTCCCCAGCGGAGTTTATCATCATTATCCTCAGCGGAATCCGTCGTTAAAGTCCTCAGCAGGCCTCTCATCAGAACTTCGGCCAAATATCTCTTCCACAGAGCAATTCTCCGGCCGTTCGTCAAGGATTTATTTTCCTAAGATGAAATTACGCTCATAAACATTTCACATTTTCATACATCTTACTTACATACAGGATGAAACGCATACAACATCTCATGTTGAACATCATGACATCATGCATATCATACATCATGACATTGCATACAACTTATGTTTTTGCCTTTCCAGGAAAAAGACAATCCCAAAAGCGACTACCTTCAACTGTCACAATTCCAGATTCGATTCCTGTATCCAGCCAGGGCATATCTGTTGACCACGTTTCCAGACTCGACTCCTGTATCTAGCCAGGGCACGTCTGAAGAGTTCGAAGATTCGATTCCTGTATCCAGCCAGGGCACATCTATCAACTATAACATTTCCGGACTCGATTCCTGTATCTAGCCAGGGCACGTCTGAAAAGTTCAAAGATTCGATTCCTGTATCCAGCCAGGGCACATCTATCAACTACAACGTCTCCAGATTCGATTCCTGTATCCAGCCAGGGCATATCTGTTGACCACGTTTCCAGACTCGACTCCTGTATCTAGCCAGGGCACGTCTGAAGAGTTCGAAGATTCGATTCCTGTATCCAGCCAGGGCACATCTATCAACTATAACATTTCCGGACTCGATTCCTGTATCTAGCCAGGGCACGTCTGAAAAGTTCAAAGATTCGATTCCTGTATCCAGCCAGGGCACATCTATCAACTGTCACGTTTTCGGACTCGATTCCTGTATCTAGCCAGGGCACGTCTGAAGAGTCCGAAGATTCGATTCCTGTATCCAGCCAGGGCACATCTATTAACGACTATTTCCAGATTCGACTCCTGTATCCTGCCAGGACACATCTGTGAACAACCGATTGTAGATTCGATACCTGTATCTAGCCAGGGCACATCTGCATAAGGAGATTGAAGATCAAACACCTGTAACAAGCCAGGAAAACATCCGTCTTCCTCAAATATACAAATTTCTCGCTAAGGAATCTCTTATGCGATCGACACTTCCAAATGGCATCTATAAGCCCATTCCCGACAAGGTTCTGTCACGTCTTCAGATGGCATCCATAAGCCCATCCCCCTATCTGTCACCTCTCCAAATGGCATCTGTAAGCCCATTCCTAACATCACATTGCTGATACTTCAACATGCGAGTGCAAATTTCAGGGCACTCTGGTGTCCAATCTTCTTTTACCTTCGAGTCGCGAAAGGCAAGCTCGCCAATCTAACTCTTCAGGTTCAAGAAGATTGAACAGGGGCAACTGTTGTACCCCAAAATTTGCCCTCCCTTTCTTTAGGAAACCATCTTAGATTTTTTCAAAATCCCCTGGAACAAATCCAAGTCCTGAGTTATCCTTTTGCCCAAGCAAGTCACTTACAAGAGCAAGATGATCTCACAAACTCCAAAAACAATGCTTTCATCTTGAGGAAAATCAAATTCTAAGTGCTTAGAATGTTTCTTTAAAATAAATGTTTTCTGGAAAAATCAGCGCTTCAGAACTTCTGGATCCATTCCAGATGAAGACGGTCAGAAGTTGCAAGCTTGGCTCAGGATGGTCAGAAGTTGTCTCTTCAGCAGCTACATCAGCTCAATCAGAAGTTATAAACGTGGTTCAGAGTGTAAGCCTCAAACAGAACATACCCCTTCAGCAGTTACACAAGCTCAGTCAGAACTTGCTAAAGGAATGCAAGAGAAATATGAAAGTACAAAGGCTCCTTCAGAACAGGTTGAAGACAGAAGATGAAAGGTCAGAGGGATAGGTGTCACATTGATACAGAATCTCTAAGTCCAGATTGTCCAGAAGTAGATCCAAGGAACGTACCAGAAAACCAGGAGAATCTCCAGAGTTTGCTAAGACAACAGGTAGCCAAGGACAGAGCGTGGTTTACGCTGCTGATTCAACAACCAGAATGTTGGTATTGACAGGTCTTGTCACCATTTAATGCCCATTAATGCTTCCAACCACTCCTGAGCATTCACGTGTGGCTTGGAAAATGCTTTGCACAGATTCTGGCATGGGTCTTCACGCCACCGCCCATTTCAGAGGTCACTTCCCCCAATCTACGCCTGCTGCTGCTACCTAGGCTGAAAGATAGCTGTTATCACAACTTCCCAGGAATTTCTGTCAAAGAACAAATTCAAACTCTATTGGCGCCTTAAATGTTCAAGACATCCACAAGAACTTTGCCTATAAATAGAGAGCTTTCACCACTGCAAAAGATGTTCAAGAAGTTCAAGAAAAGAAACAGAAAATTGATAAGAGAGAAACGAAACTCCTAGCAACACAGCATTCTGAAACTCTGCCAAAATTTCCAGCTTTGTTTCATAACTTTAAGTTTCTCACCTTCAACTTCATCAAACACCCAGCTCTTTTCTGTAAACCAAAAACGTTCTTTCCAAACTTCTGACCCTATACACGTATACACCTTCACTTCCCCTTTTCCAAATCTGTCCAGAATACCATCAGAACCAAAAACTAACTTTCACCCACCATTTTTCCAGAAAGTCAGGTAAGCACCTGCTGACCCTCACCACACTGTTAAGCATCATCAGTTGTGCATATTCAAGTAACATAATGTAAATATTCATGTTATTGCTGTTTATGTTCTGAGGACTCTCATACCTCAGAATGTTCTGAGCCAGTTTAGGACTCGCCTGTGACCTTGGTGATTCTGACCTCTGAGACATTTTGCTATTTTGCTGGATCTGTTCCAAATATGTTTTCTGTTTTGTGGAGTAACAACAGGATTGCAGATGTTCTGATTAGTGCAGGAAAAAGCCAAGTGCTGACTTTGACGTTAGCACATCTGAAGCCTGTTTTGCTGTCAATGACATCAGAACCTCTGAGGGTTATTGCCTTTTCAGCAGAATCTGAATTTCTGGGTTCCCCACTAACAAGGTTCTGTTTTGCAGGTTCTGGAGTCAGAAGTTCTGACTCGTCCAGTTTCACCAACAGGTTGATCATCTGACAACGGATCTGGGTCAGAACTTCTGATGGCCTCCCAACAGCGCGCAGGCTCCCTCTCTCTCTCTATATATCTTGTTTTCCGCTATTTTCTTTTTTGTCTATTTTTCTCGTTGAACCCCCCATGTACAAATATGTATCCCCCTCCCCTAACTATTGTAATAGCGTAGGATTTTACATTTCTGCTTCTTATTGCTAGTAATTAGGATGTGTATGGCAAGATAAAATCAATGAAATAGAAAAACCTAATTCAAAGAAAAAACTCTTGTATGCAATAAAACACACTTACACACCAACACCCCTAGGGTACTCCACTTTGTTGCCTTCAAATAAATGGACCATATTGTATGTTGAACTTCTTTGGGCAAAGCAAACAGTTTGAATGATCATAGTCCCTCGATAAAACTTTTCAAAACAAACAAAAACAAATGATCAAGTCTCTTAAAGAAATTGCCCAAAGACATTTAACGCCGTTGCAATCATGGTCTAAACGATGACCCGCGCCTGTCCCTTTCACATCCTAACACAAGATTGTCCACCAAATTCAATGGTGGAACGAACTTGTTAAAAGGGTTAAAACATAGCAATAAATCTTTTGAGAAATTTAGGAGTAGACAACCTCTTAGTTACTTGAATCAAACTTGCAAAACAAAACACTTGCCTAATTTCAAAATCACACATCACTACACTTTCAAAACAACTTTCAAAAACAAATGAAAACTTTTTCAAAAGACATACATCTTTGTATACATCCCCACATGGATCATTACAAAGATTGCCACCACATTGGCCTCTTTTCAAAACATTTTCAAATCCACACACTCAAGCACCATTTAAAACAATTGAAAACAAAAGGCAAGTGATCTAAGCAAGTAACTAAGAGCCCATGGATAACCATGGATAGAAAGGGTGCTAATACCTTCCCTTTCTATAATCTACTCCCTGAACCCAAGAAAACATCTCAAAAGGTTTTTGCTGTGCTTTTTAACCTTTCCTTAGGATAAAATAAAAAGTCGGTGGCGACTCTTGCTAACCGCAACATTTGCGAATACAAACGCAAAACCTCAAGTCAGTTCTCCCACCGTATCACACCTATCAACCTTCTCAATGTATTTCTATCTTTATTTAATGCGCCAGTAGGGTATTCCCGAGTCTGGAGGAAGTGCTTGATATCATAATACCAAGGCTTTTCATATGTTTTTTCATCTGCCGCAAACACATGAGTCGGTCTATCTAAATGTCGCACTGTGATGTGAAGCACATCATTCCAAGTATTCACTTGATACATAGAAGCCAGAGTTGCCAAAGCATCCTCCATCTGATTTTTATCTCTCGGAATATGATGGAATTCAACTTTGTTAAAGAAGGGTAATAGTCTTCTAGCATAATCTTTGTAAGGGATCAAGCCATGGTGACGAGTATCCCATTATCCTTTAATCTGATTCACTACCAAAGCTTAATCACCATAAACATTTAGAACATTGAATGAGATTAATGGCTTCCTCGAGCCCCGTGATAGAAGCCTCATACTCCGCCATATTATTGGTACAATCAAATGTTAGCCTTGCAGTAAAGGGATGTGTGATCCATGGGGAGTGATAATCACAACACCAATTCTTTTTCCGTAAGCATTCACAACTCCATCGAACACCATGCCCCAACGAGATTCAGGATCAGGTCCTTCCCCAGGAAAAGGTTCATCGCAATCTTTTGCTTTCAAGAACATCACATCCTCATCAGGGAAATCAAACTTGACAAATTGACAATCATCCACTGGTTGGTGAGCAAGATAATCCACCAGCACACTGCTTTTTATGACCTTTTGAGTACGGTATTCAATGTCATATTCGGACAATAACATCTGCCAACGGGCAATTCTCCCTGTAAGAGTAGGCTTTTCAAAAATATACTTAATTGGATCCATTTTGGAAATCAACCAAGTAGTATGATCCAACATGTATTGTCGCAACCGCTTTCCCGCCCAGGCCAGAGCACAAAAGGTCTTTTCCAACATAGAATACCGCGACTCACAATCATTAAATTTCTTACTGAGATAATAGATGGCATATTCTTTCTTTCCTGTTTCATCCTACTGTCCCAAAATACAGCCCATAGAACTATCCAACACTGCCTGATACATGATCAATGGTATTCCTTCAATGAGAGGGAGCAAGATAGGAGGTTCAAGCAGATATTATTTGATACTTTCAAATGCCCTTTGACAATCATCTATCCACACACAACTCTGATCTTTCTTTAACAACTTAAAGATCAGTTCATACGTTGCAGTCATGTGGAAAATGAATCTGGAAATGTAATTCAAACGCCCAAGGAAGCCTCTAACTTGCTTTTCAGTTCTTGGTGCAGGCATTTATTGAATTGCCTTAACTTTGTTAGGATCAAATTCAATCCCTTTTTGACTGACAATAAAACCCAACAACTTCCCTGATCGGATACCGAAGGTGCATTTGTTTGGATTCAAGCGGAGACGATACTTTCGCAAATGCTGAAATAACTTCAACAAATCTTCCACATGCCCTGCTCCGATCTGTGATTTGGCAATCATGTCATCAACATATACCTCAATTTCCTTGTGCATCAGATCATGGAATAGGGTTGTCATAGCCCTCTGGTACGTTGCACCAGTGTTCTTCAACCCGAAGGGCATCACTTTGTAACAGAATATTCCCTATGGTGTGATAAACGTTGTTTTTTCCATGTCCTCAGGAGTCATTCTTATTTTATTATATCTGGAAAATCCGTCCATGAATGAAAACACTTTAAATATTGTTGTACTATCAAACAACATATCAATATGCGGCAATGGAAAATCATCTTTTGGACTAGCTTTATTTAGATCTTTGTAGTCTATGCACATGCAAACTTTTTGTCTTTATTTGGTACAGGGACAATATTGGTAATCCACTGAGGATACACTGATGTCATAAGAAAATTTGCATTTATTTGCTTTAACACTTCTTCTTTAATTTTTACTGCCATATCAGGGTGAGTTCTTCTCAACTTCTGCTTGATCGGAGGGCACTCAGGCTTCAAAGGAAAATGATGCTCCACAATATCAGTATCTAGACCAGGCATATCTTGGTACGACCAAGCAAAGATGTCCACATACTCTTTCAATAGTTCATTCAACTTGCTCTTCACATCAGGATGCAACAATGCTCCAATTTTGACTTCCTTTGGCTCTTCCTCTGAATCCAAATTGGTGGTCTCCAACAGCTCTTTATACAGCTAAATGGAATTTTCCTCGCGCTCGAGCAACCGTGAAACCTCTTCTGGAATCTCATCATATTCTTCTTCTTCCGTCCCAAACACAGTATATTCAAAGTTGGGAGAGGGTGCAGGGTCATTGTATTCAACAGGTTTATTAATTAATCTGCACATGTGATTTATGATTTCTTTTTAGAAACTGACACATATATCAAGTGATCATGCAGATTTATTTACAGTTATTATTTATTCCAAAAAGGATTTTTTCTGATTACCATTTTCCAAGAAAAAACAGAAAATAAAAAATATAATTTGAGAATCAAAGACATCTTTTATTAATGATTTTAATGAGTAAAGCAAACAGATAAGACCATACAATATTAACTTTCAACTTGGGCAGGGTGAAAGCTTTTTTGAAAAAAATAAACAAAACAAATTACTTTGAGACGTGGATGCAAGAGGGAACATCATAAGTGACCCAATTCTGGATTTTGACTCCAGGCGTCATATAATTCGGTACCTCATGTTCTTCTTCATCCTCTACAATGGCATTAACTCCAGAAACACTTGGATGGAGGTAGCCGCCGCTGCGGAAAATATCCTGATAGCTACTCTCAGTAGACTTTGACTTCAAACTCTCAACTTTGCCATTTTTTGCAGAGAATCTGAAACCAGTCATGTTCTTGTTTACCGGAGGATCAACAATTTTCCCCCATACTTTACTTGGACCATTGCGCACAACTTGTTAAGCATCTTTGAACGAAGCCATAGAATTCTCATTCCCTCTTACGTTATCAACGGACAGAGCTTGGAATTGCGTCCCCATAGCAGCTTCATCTGCCTCTACAACACTGAAAGACGGTAGATGAGATATCAGCAATGCTTGCTCTCCATTTATAATAACCACTTTTTCTTTATGTAAGAACTTCAGCTTTTGGTGTAGAGTGGAAGTGACAGCCTCTGCTTCATGTATCCATGGCCTTCCTAATAGACAACTGTATGCGGGCACAATATCCATGACTTGGAAAGTGATCTGGAACAAGTGCGGGCCTATGTGAATAGGCAGATCGACTTCCCCAATAACTGACTTCTTTGATCCATCGAAAGCTTTGACAATAATACCACTTGGATGCATGGGAGACCCTTGATATTTCAACTTCATCAGCGTACTCCTCAATATAACATTTAAGGCTGACCCATTATCAATCAGCACATTTGATAATGAATCATTTTTACAGTCCATGGATATGTGGAGAGCTAGGTTGTGATTCCTCCCTTCGTTAGGAAACACATCGTCGCAAAAGCTTAAGTTATTACAAGATGTAATATTACCTACCACACTGTTGAATTGATCTAACGGCATATTACACTCCACGAAGGCTTGATCCAACACTCGCATTAAAGATTCTCTATGGGCAGCAGAATTCATCAACAATGCTAGGATAGATATATTTGAAGGAGTCTACAATAGATGATCTACAATTCTGTAATCGCTCATTTTGATAATCTTCAAAATATCATCCACACCTTTTTCCAGGGTAGCACCACTGGACTCTCCTACAACTTTCTTATTCTCAACACCTTCAACAACCTTCTTATCGGCACTAACATTTCCTCGAATAACAGGCGCGAACACACGACCACTATGGGTCACTCTACTGGCCTCAACAATATTCTCAATGTTAAACAAAGGCTGGATGGGAACTTCCACGTCATCCTCTAAAATAGTAGCATTATACTTGTACGGTACAGCTTTATCTGACTTGTAAGGAACGGACCCTGGCAAGCAAATCACCACAGGGGCAACAACTGACTTACTACAATATTCAATTTCAACATGGGCAGAATCATTGAAACAAGGCACAATTACGTTCACACCTTCTTCCAAAAATTTGGACATCAAAGAATCACCTCTGGAGAACATATCCTCATCCGAGGAAAAAAAATTCATCCGCAGAAGCATATTCATCATCCAATTCATCCTCAGCCAAGTAAACCTCGATCATATTAACCTCATGGTAATCATCTCTTTGGTCTGACACCTTGATTGTTCCATTATACAATAACAACTGAATACTTGTTCTTACAATGGAACATCCTCGGGAATCCCTACAGCAAACCTGACAAGATCCATAGTGGTGCTCTACCTGACCAGCCATATGGTAAAAGGTAGCGTGCAATTGCACGAGATCATCATTCATATGGTCCACATCAAAGATTCAGAACTCTCCAGGACATCCAAAGACCATGTTCACTTCCTCCTCATATTTTGCCCTAGGTCTGATTATATGGATGAAGCCCTCATCCATCATCTCCTGCAAATCAGCCTTTATCTTATCACAACATTGTATGTTAGTACTACAAATATCACAACCAGCATGGTCATGAGTATAGTAATTAAACTCGCAAAGGTCTGCATGCATTTTTACCAAGTATCCTCTGACCAAGTTGATATCATAAATGCGGAAATCCCCTAGACAACCAACAACCATGTTAACAGCATTCGTTCCTCCATGCTTTGGCAGAAGATTATCTTTTACATTATGACTGACATTCTTTACCTTGGAAGGTGATGGTGATGGAGTTTCAAGCCCTCGTTCATGAACCAAATCAACAACTTCAACCCCTTGATTTTGAGCATCTGACATTTGAATTTGAGGAGAAATAACACCATCCGTAATGTTTTCCATGTCTACAAAACATTATAAATAACATACAAGACAGAGTTTAAAAACATAACCAACAGAGTTAAAATACGCAACAGAGTTAACCACGAGTTTGTATCAAAAACACAACCAGAGTTAATCAAGAATCTGTATTTGAAACATAAAAAAGAGTTTCTACCAATAATAAAAGATGGAAAATTAAAAACGAGTTCTGTACCAATACAAGTTCTGTTTTGTATCATTTTTCAACTTAGTACCTTACTCACTATCAAAAATTAACTCATACTCCTTATGGGAAAAACTATGATATGTACCAATAGAACAACTTTATGAAAAACTAAATCATACTTAGGTTTTTACCATACTCAGTTTCTGGAAAAGGCAAAAAGACGAAGAAACTGTTGAATGGTTTGAAAGGTGAAAATTGAAAGATACGAGTACTTACTGGATGAGCGAAAGGTTGTCATTTGTGATGTTTAGTTTCTCTAAATTTCTTCATTGATTGATATGGTATTGGTATTGATAATCTGAATGATAATATAACATTGCCTTGCCATTCCATTTTTCATTGTAAACGTAATGATGAGACTGACTGTTGATTTATTTTAATTATTGTTGATATTTTTTTCAAGCATTATTGTTGGTCTTGGTAATTACTTATAATAAGTATTCACTTCATTCAATTAAAACTAATAAATTAATATATAAATTAATTATTTTCATTTTTATTGGTTTGGTTCGAGTTTACGGTAGTAAATTAGAAATTCGATGTCCTGACCAATTAACGTTGAATTTTATTGGTTCGGTTCAGTTTTTGCTCGAACTGAAAAAATGCCCAACCTAAATATGTTGGTTTTGTTCGAATTTCGATTTGGTTCAAATTTTCTCGATCCACTGAACACTCCTAGTCTTCTGAGTGACATTTATGTATCAGAGCATGCATCAAAATGTTGACTTGACTTCCTTTCAGGATAGCACGTCTTCTGAAGCTTTAAGTTTGAATTTCATACTTTCAAAAATTTCACAATTTCTAAACAATATGATATCAAACAAGATTACCTTACTTTCAGTAAGTTTATAACTTTTGAATTATGTTTGGTAAATCGATTTGAATATGTATATATTTATAAAGTGTACAACTTCTTATATATGAAATAAATCAGAGTTGATTTCATCCATAAAGTTCTTAGACTTAGACAACGGGATCTTCGTATTCAACCTGTCTTAAAATACTCAGTGAACTTATTCAAAGTTTCTGAATTGAAACATCAAACAAACAGTTAGTAGCAACAGCATTATATATGTTTGAGTTTAAGATTATGAGAATAAGTATTATCAAAATCATTTTATTTTCTCCCCCTTTGTCATAAATCAAAAAGGTAATAAAGAGACAGAAAATGAACTTTGACACCATAATAGATTCAAACCAGAGAATCGTTTGAATAAAATTCACATGATTGAGGTTTCTTAAATTTTTGTATTTTTCATGAAGGTTTACTTATAAGGTTTTAAATAAATGTTTGGTAAGAATTTATAGGAATGAAAAAATTGAGTCAGCACACATATATTCAATAGAATCCAATCATAACAAAACAAAATAATTTATTAATTGAACAAGGAATAACAAATATGACACAACAATATTAAGATAAGGAAGACAAACACACAACCACTAGAAACAACCCCTACAATCTAAACTTCAAGAACTTCACATCGAACTTCCTCAAGAACATCCTCAGGTCCATTGCGACGAATGGCTCCAATAATTCTAGCCCTGGTGAAGAGTACATAGAGAACTCTTACAAAAGGTATAAAGGTCTGGTGTCGAGTTCTAGAAGCAATGATTGAGTCCCTTAGATAGTTAAAATGGATTGAGGTAAGTTGACTTTAAACTAACAGACGAGGAAAGTAGATGAAAACGCTATCCTCATAGGTTAGGATGTTCGACATTGATCCTCTATGACTAAAGTTTGACAACACAAGTTGAAACTAAACTGAAGCAGGCGAGAGAAGGTTGGCAAGATTGGTGTGTCCATATTCATCAGATATATTATGAATATAGCAGAGTCTATCAGCAAAAGAGTGTTTATTTTGGAAGGCTTCTACGGTAACTCCGGATTGGGCACAGCCAATAGCCACTACAATAGATGTTAGGGTGATGATGGAGTTATCAAAGACAGATGAGTGGATGGAAGTGCCATTTGATCTAACATCGACATGCAACTAGAAATCCTTGACTAGGTTAAGATAGATTGGTCCAAACAACACAATAAAGTAACTGAACCATCCTTGCACAATTATACTGAGTAAGATCAAGATTATCATCGATTAGCCTTAGAATATATGAATGTCGTTCATAGAAAATTTCAAGAAAATCTTCATCACCGTGAAAGGTTCTTGAAGCCATGGGAAAAGAGATAGAGAGAGAGAGAGAGAGAGAATTAGTGTCTGGAGATAGAATGACTATAGTAGGGTGATAAATGCTTTAAATAGAGGAAAGGAAAATGTAACTGATTGTATAAGAGATACAGTTCATATAACCGAGAACTTTGGAGGTTGACAACTTAATAAATGAAAATTTATGATGAGGGATATATACGAGTTCCCAGATGCGAGCCAAGAGACAAGACATACAATTATGATAATTATTTAATAAAGCATGTTATCGACTATCATTTCCAATAAGGTAGTTTACAAAATATGTCAGATAGTTAAATTGTACACGTCGATCAGATGAGCAAGCATATAAATTTAGTCTAATATTAATTTATGAAGTGATTCTTTAGTATCCAGAGTGCAAAGATTTTTATAAAAGGTATATCTGACCAGGAATATTTGACTTTTTCCTTAATAGAATAACTTCTAACTTGTAGAGGTGTCTATAAGTACTTTGCCATAAAATGTATAAATATTGACCTGATGTATTTTGTCTATGATGATATCACCTTCATCATCGAACTTTTTTCCGATCATCCTTTTTGTTGCAACAACATGAGTTCCTTTTTTATCAGATACTTAGTCCAAAACGTCCTTCTTGTAGAGTTGATTTGATTCTTCTTATATTGCCATCTTCCATTCATTTTCCTCAAGAGATTCATCAATTAATGTAGACTCACTCACGAACAGCAACCCTAGATGCATATTTTTATAATGATAGTCTTTTCAGGATCCTCTTTAAAGGTTTTTGGTTATTAGAAGCTTTTGAATGAACATCTACCGATCTTCTTGCTTTTTTACTTTAGCAGCAACTCTATTACCTTTAGATTCTGAAAGGGTAATCTCCATACCTGCAAGCTTATCAACTAGCTTTGACTTTTCAGAGTCAAGCTTATCATCAAATCTAACATGAATTGATTCCTCAAAAGTGAGTGTTTCAGTGTTATATTCTCTATAGCCTTTTGAGCATTCAGAACATCCTAACATGATACATGTTGTACCCCAAAATTTGCACTCTCATGTTTCCAAGATTCTTTCTTATATGGGTGGTCACAAGCACTTGATTAAAGAAAAATAAATTTTTTGAAGATGAACAAGGTGTCTTTCGATTGTCATCTTGACGGGCTTCGATTGAGCACCTAACCTCCTCCAAGCTTGATTCAAATTTCTAAGCTTCGATTGAAGCCTTGGCCTTTTGCTTGTTTGTTGTATATAAGCTTCAACTGGGCATGTGTTTCCTTTGAAACATCCTCCTTCGATTCAAAAGGGAAGGGCCTCATGTTGGTGCTCCTTCGATTCAAAAGTTAGTAGCTTCCTACTGGTTTCTTTCGATTCAGAGGGCGTTGGCTTCTTACTGGTTTCTTTCGATTCAAAAGGTGTTGGCAATGGCCTCTTGCAGCTTTCCTTCAATTCAGAAGACAAGTGCCTTCTCTACGCTTGTCTTTAATTCACAAGCCAGGAACTTCCTTCATGCCAGCAAGTACAAAGAAATAGCCTCCTGCATACATCCTTCGACTACACCATTGGCTTTACATGCTTGCTTGATTCACAATGTAATGGTTACCTGCATGTCTGCTTCAATTGAGCAAGGGTCTCTGCAGGTTTTTCTTGATGACTACCTGCATGCAAGCTTGATTCCTTCTTCGACAGGGTAGTATCTCCCTTGGAAAGTTTGTTTGACCCATTCGAAGGAATGGAAAGTGATGCATACAAGTGATGCATGTGGTCCATTCAAAAGAGAACACACATTGGTTCAAAATGAAGGATACACATATTGCTAGCCAAAACGAAAGAGAGATGTGCAAAGATACTGGTTGGCCCAAAATCCCACATATTTCCATACTCAAGTTTCCTGCACAAGCATTCTGAAGGAAGCTTCGATTAGCCTGGAAAGAGTTTTTTGTTGGGGCTAGCTAAGTAGGGGCTCAATTGAAGAGGCCCCAATGATGAGATTTAAGCCATTCGAAGGACACATCTTGGTGGCCCATTCGAAGAGGGCATAAAGCATACATATGAAACACACTCAAAAAGTCCATTCGAAGTAGGCAACCAAAGGCCCATTTGAAGGGTACACAAAAGGTCCATTCAAAAGACACATTCGAAGGATATACAAGAGGTCCAATCGAAGGGCAGGGACTGAAGGTATTCGAAAGCCAAAATTGTCCATATTCATTCAAATTCAAAAAAGAGACAAGTTTCCATGACTTTGGGAAAGTTACAAAACATCATTCATGGCTTTGAAAACACTTGTTTATGGATGTTTAAACATGTATTCTCTTGTCCCCTCCATCCCCTCTATATAAAGAACACACTAGCCAGATCAAAAGAGGTTGGACACATCTGAAGAAAGAGTCACACGAAATTAAAAACACATTCTTGGAGGTTTCCTGAAGCTTTTCTAATCATCCCCAGCCCTTAAGCAAGTATCCCCATATCCAGAAGTGTCAAATCAAAGCAATCCTTAAACAAGGGTACCCACGCCTGAAACCACATATTCGTACATCACCATTGGAAAGAATGGGTAAAAAGGTCAAACTTACATTTGCATGACATATTAACATTTGTAGTTCATTCGATCTGTATTCAAGATTAAGGACCTGGGTTTGACACCCAGGTCTGCATTTTGCTTTGTTTCTAACACTTGCTACAGATATAGCCTGAATAAACCCAACGCGTGCAGGATCGAAGGACCTGGGTTCGATACTCAGGTCCTGCATCTTTATTTGGCTAATATTTTTCTTACAGAATCAAATCGAAAGGCAGCATCCATCCCTGGATCGAAAAGCAAAGTGATCGCGACTCTATCGTCTAAATTAATCGGGAGACTGCAAGTATACAGCCCTATCGCGTAGTTTTAAAAGATATCGAACCTAAGGGACTATAAATCGAACTAACGTAACCTAAACTACTGTGTAAAGCTATAGCTATCGAATAATTAATTTGGGGAATTTTTGGGTAATAAAACTTAATTCTAATTGAAATAATAATAATGCGAATATCGGTATGTACGTCGTTAACACTAAAGAATCCGGCTTTCTACAGGATTGTTTTCTAAAAATGATAATAATATCTTTTTCAGCAAAAAGTATTTATTCAAAAATTTATTCTCAAACTTTCGCTCTATTGAAGTAAATTATAATTTTAAACTCTGATGTATGCTTTCGCTATCCCATTGATTTTAAAATTACTTTTTGAAAATAAATAAAGTTTAATTGGTTTTAAAACGCTGTCGCAGTCTTTAAAAACAATACCTAGAATCTACTATCTGATTCTAAACCTCAAACTGTCGCTCTGTTGGTTTCTAATCTTAGTCGGTTTATTAACCTCAAACTGTCGCTCTGTTGGTTTCTAAACCTTTTTAACAAAATAAACTAGATAACTAAATCAGAAAAAGTGTTTATTTTATGAAATATAATCAAGCCTGTTTATTCCGGATCCATTCAAATTAACTCGTTACATACCGATGTTTAAATGATTTAGCCAGACATACTCAGAAAAACGGACATGGATACATTAAAGGAATTAATAATCATAAATAAATTCATGGCTAAATAAATATTCTCATGCAAATAATTAATTAAAGGATATAAATAAAGAACCTGAATTAAATAATGCTGGAAACAATCTTTGAAGCTTGAATCAATCCGTACAGAATCTTCGTTCTTCAACGGGAATAAATTCTAAGTATTCGAAAAGGAAAAGAAAACTGGCTGGAAGAAAAAAATAACTACCAGGAATCGAATTACACTGGAAACTAGTAAATGCAATGAAAGTAAAAATTCTGAAAACTGGAAAAATTCTAAGCAAAAACGGTCCCAATTTTCACTTTCTAATGTCTTCTTATAGTCCTTGAACGTAACCACCTCTTCAGATATTTTTGTGTCCCACGTATCCTTGAATTTCTCGTTTCTTACTTGCCCACGTTGAGACGGGCGCCCCAAATGACTTGTTCTTCCTTTGACCATGCTGAGACGGGCGCCTCCCACTAAGGGGAAAGTCCGAGGCGGGCGCCTCAATTGTAGGAGGAGAGTTGAGACGTGCGTCTCACTCTTGCATGCGCTTTTAGGGTTTTCTTGCCTGCGTGGGTTTGAATTCTATTGGGCCCGTTTGGAGATAATAGACCCTTTTTGATCCATCATCATTGCTTTGCACACCCCTTCTCTTCATTTCTTGCACCTTTAGTCCAATAACTCTTGAATTTCTTCACTTTGCTCAATCTGTCTAATTAAAATAAAATACCTGAAACAATAGAAATACCGGCGTAATATGGAAATAAAATGAAATAATTAGATAAAAATACTAACATTACCTATGAAAATTAAATCAAATATACTATATAAAATTGCGTTATCAAACTCCCCTATACTTAAACCGTTGCTTGTCCTCAAGCAAAAGTAAAAAGGTGAAAATCACTGACGCGCAATTAAACACAGATATAAGAACGTACATCACTTCGTACCAGGTTGCAAGTTGAAAAAAAAAATTTTTGTTAGAGAATTTAAGTCGAACTTAAACACCAAAGTTACCGTAGGAACACTGGATAATCCCATTTAAGCAGACCAATTCAAGTCATGTCATTATAGCTTAACCTAATACTATGTTTTATTTCACCCGTTTTCATTCTAGTGCAATCACATTAAGCCCTTTACCTTACACGCACATAGTGGAGTAACTGGTTAGTGAATTTGATCTTGGTAAGCCAGCTAGGAGTTCTGGTAATTTAGTCATATGGTACTCCCTTTTTCCAATTAAAAATTGCGGGGGATCGAACCGTAATTCGCCCTACCAAGTTCAGCACCAGGGACCACTGAACCAATTTATAATGGATTATTATGCATTTAAATTTATAGTTTCTGCAACTGTTGGATTAAATGATCTGGTAAGGATCATCTAACTTAATAAGTGCATCTTCAGATAAAAGCAATTTCTTAAGAATATTTGATCAATCACTTATATTCATCAGCTCCCCACGTAGTTTGTGTTTATGACGGTGCCGACTGCTTAATAAACTACTCGGGGCTAATCTAAAACTAAGTTTTAAAGGTTTTGGTATAATAAGTACTTAAATCGATCCAACATCTCGGGGGTTTTGAAGTGTTAAGACGATAGCAATTTTGCTAAGTTGCTCGAATTCTTGTTTATAATAGGCAACCTTAATACTAGTTGAATAATGTTTTATAAATGCGTGTTAAAATTGTTTTATTTTATTCGTTATGGCTCAAGAAATAGGGGGAATTCGAGTAAGCACAAATTTTTGCATAAGAGATTAAAATTTGCATAAATAAGTGTTTTATTGAATTGAAATTTTGCAATACAAGAAAAGAAATAAAAGGAAAAATACTACAAAGAGAGCAAGGGAAATGGAAATGAACAAGGAAATGATCTGACTCCCCTATACTTAAAAGGAGCAATGTCCCCAATGCGATAAAAAAAACAAAGGAGAATCAGATGAAAAGAGAAAGGCGATCACTCGTTGCTTTGAGAATCATGATTTCTTGTTCTTCGTCCTCTAGTACGAGGTCTTCGTCGTACGTCAGAATTAGAATCAGTAAGATGAAGTGCATCTGCTATGCGAGCTTGCAAAGATTCGAGGTTACGATCATGGCGAAAGGCATATTATTGTTGTTCGCGTCGCATCTCTTGTTGATCACGTTGTACTTCTTGTACGAGACGTAAAGTCTCAGCTTGGTTTTGTTGCATGGCATGGAACAACTGATCTTGACGAAGCATATGAGCCTGCATGGCTGCGAAATTTGCAGCGGGATTATCTGGTTGTTGGGCGGCAGGTGCATCAAGAGCATAACGCCAATTTGCGCGGACTCGGACGTCGATACGATGCGGACAAGGTAACACAATATCAGGAATTGGACGATGATTTATCACCAATGTAAACCGGCCATCATGTCTTGGAGAGATTATGTGGGAATCTCGGCAATAGATGACATCGAGTAGAGTGGCTGGCATCATGTATGGTAACAAAGAAAGTAGCTCGGCGGAAAGGCCTAAAGCAAATGCTAAAGATGTGATGATGCCTCCAAAAACAAAGGGATTAGTACCTGCCGCGTTAGCGCATGTGTGGATGTGACTGAGCATGAAAGGAGCGACGTTGAGAGCCTGACCATTAAGGGCACAGAAAATGATGAACAGCTCATTTTGGTTAACCTTGTGATTATTGGTCCGACCAAAGATGGTGTTAGCAAGAACGCGGTGAAAGTACCTTAATGCAGGGTTATGTATTTGAGAAGCATAGAGATCGCGCCAACTTTCCGTTGTTTGACCGGTTAGATCATTCCATAGGGAGAAGTCGACTTGATCCCAAGAAAGATCGTGGTCATCGTCGAAAGGCTTGTAATGAACATGCTCGCCGCGAGTGAAAGATAAGAGTTCGGCGACTCTTTCTTGATCAAGAGAGTACTCTTGGTTGAACATGCGGAAGTTGGCGGTTCCGATTGTGTAGGGATCGTCGACAGGTGTTGTGTAAGAGAAGGAACTATGAAATTCAAGCACGAGTGGTTCATAAGTTGGACATGGGTTTGTGCATAGACTGGTTAAACCGGTGTTATTGAGCATTAATACGATGCTATCGGTCATTCCTAAGGTTTCCAAACACTCCGAACTTATGTATTTTGTAGGGACGACGGAACGGGTATAGAATTTGGTATACTTTTGTAGTTGTTGGCCGTCGTCGTTGTCACGGAAAATGATATTGGATAGGTCGGGTGGTGGTCGGTCGGGCTTAACTTGTCTTTGGTTGTTTCGTGGAGCCATAGATGGATATGGGTAGAAGAAGAAAAAAAAAGGTAGAAAGTATGGGTGTAGGAGAGGAAATGGTAGAGATGGTTAGAAATGTTGTGAAAATAGAAAGAAGGATGAATGGTATTTATAGTGGAGGGAGATTTAAGAGTGATAAATTATAATAAGTGGGTGTTGGAAAATGGAGGGGAAAATTTGAATGGAGAATAATGGTGGGAAATGGAAGGAATATAGTTTGAATGGGAATAAAGAGTGTTGAATATGAATTAATAGGGTGAATGGGAAAACGAAACGGACAAGAAAAGTAAATGCAGGGAGACCAGCTTTTACTGCGCGAGACAAAAGCTGAGGTGCCCGCCTGACAAAGGAGACCACGCGTGAGGCGTGCGTCTCAAAGCTGCATGGGAAGTTGGAGGCGTGCGCCTCCTGTCAGCGCGTTAGACTGAGGCGTGCGTCTCAGCTTGTTTGGGGAACAGGAACAGGCGCGTGAATGACAGTATGCATGTAATAATACTAATATTCCTATAACAAAATATATTTATAACATACAATATATTAAGCTGCAATATAATTATAGGAAAATAACGTGAACGGCTTTTTAAAATGATGACAAAAATTGCTTACAATCTTCAGAATCATGTGTCTGGAAAGTAAATCATAAAAACATAACGAAAATATTGTAATTCCTAACAAAATCAAACTAAGCTAAATATAACGAACTACTTAAAAACTCTAGCCACTACATGGTCCTGCCTTAGGAGCGGAGGAAGAATGAAAGTAGGAGAAAACTTCTTGAAATTGCGCAGAAACAGTATCCATAAAACCAAAGAAGTCTGCTCGCAAACTAGTCAAATCTTCCCTCAAAGTCTGATGTTCCACCTGGAGAGCGTGGATGACAGGGGCATAATCAGTGGTAGGAGCCTCATGCATAACAGTGTCAGGAGCAACAGAGTGAGCGGTAGAGTCGTGTTGAGGAGGGCCCAGATCATAATAACCTGAAGGAGCAGTGGGATCTTCCTCAGAATCTTCCAAAACCTCATAATCTTGCGGAGTCTCAGGAGTGCGGGGCGGAGAAGGCTGCTGATCAAGACCAAAAAGCCAGTTGGCTTTGTTATGCACACTCGTAGCAGGGTTAGGCAAGGTAAACAGCTGCATAACTTTACCATTAATCAACAAGGTAAACTCAGTCGGGCCAAGATCACCAATTATACCAGTGTTGAAACAGAACTCGATGGTCATGCAAGTAATACCCGTAAAAGCATTCAGATGCTTAAAGGATTGTCGAGGTCCAACAACATTTGCAATCATAGTGACGAGACCTCCCATCCGAATGGGTGCATGATCAGTATCAATGAGATCCACAAAGGTACGGATCAGATAAGTGATCGCATTAACCGGACGGTTTTGCGAAGCACAATACATGATAAACAGCTCATCTTTAGAAACAGTAGTGACATTCTGGGGTTTTCCAAAAATGGTGTGGGCCAGAATCTTATGGAAATACCTGAAGGTCGGGTTGTGGATATTCTCTGATACAAAGTCCTCGGGCTCAGGGTTAAGGATTCCAAAAATAGATCCCCAAAAATAGTCAAGCTCTCTAAATCCAAGACACTCCTCCTGAGTTTCATGATAAACTCCTATGCCATTAGGAAAACCAAGAAGCTCACCCAATTCTTTATGGTTAAACTTGAAAGTGATGCCAAAAAGTCTGAAGATAATAAGTCCACGGCGTAAAGCGAAACCATGAGTAGGAAAGTACATCAAAGAGCTGAGGAACTCCAAAGTAAGGTTCCGATAAGTGGCATAGCAAGTCATAAAGCGTGAACTATCCCACCCAATCTGATTCAGCAGAAAAAGCACACTATCACGAATACCAAGAGCAGTCATAGCACCGTGATGAGGGTAGATAGTGGGTAACATCTCACGCTCGAATAAAACTCCATATTTGGTGCGTTGATTTCTCCCTCTGAAACTAACCGGCATATTGTCAACTCGAGACATAGCGGGAAGAGAAATAAGAAGCAAGAAATAGCCTGGCGAGAAGAAAAATAAAGAAGATCAGCATTGGCCAAAATGCCGATAAGAAGAAAAAAAACATAGAATAGAAAGAAATAAGACAAAGAGGAGAAATATAATGAATAGATAAAGAAAAGAAATAGATATATTTTTTTTTGTTTTTGTTTTCGTTAAAAATAGACTAAAGAAGAAATGAAAAATAAGAAGAAGGAAAATAAAAAATAAATAATAAAAAAAAGGTGGGTTGTCTCCCACAAAGCGCTTTGTTTTATGTCGTAAGCTCGACAAATAGGACTAAAAACTAGGCTTTTAATCGAGCGTGTGGCTCGTCTAGATTTATCGTTTGAGAAGTTCCCTCGAGTTCATTTAGATGGTAATGTTTTAAACGCTGCCCGTTTACTATAAACGGTTCAATCGAAGGTCCCTTAATCTCTATCGCACCATTTGGATAAACTCGAGTTATTTCAAAAGGTCTGGACCATCTAGATCGTAATTTTCCAGGAAATAATTTTAATCGTGAGTTAAATAGTAATACCAAGTCACCTATGTTAAAATTCTTCCTAGATATATGCTTATCGTTCCATTTCTTTGTGCGCTCTTTGTAAATCCTAGCATTTTCGTACGCATCCTGTCTAAGTTCTTCCAATTCATTAATATCCAGGATACGCTTCTCTCCAGCGGCAGTGTAACTTAAGTTCAGATTCTTAATGGCCCAATAGGCCTTGTGTTCTAACTCAACTGGGAGATGGCATGACTTACCATAAATAAGCTTGAAAGGGGTGGTACCGATGGGAGTTTTATAGGCAGTTCTATAAGCCCATAAAGCTTCGTGAAGTTTAAAGGACCAGTCCTTTCTGGACGTAGCGACAGTTTTTTCAAGGATTTGTTTTATCTCGCGATTTGAAACTTCAACTTGTCCGCTAGTTTGAGGATGGTAAGGTGTAGCTATGCGATGTCGAACTCCATATTTTCCTAATAATTTTTCAAAGATTTTGGAAATGAAATGAGATCCACCATCCCTTATAACGAGTCTGGGTACACCGAACCTAGGAAAAATTATGTTCTTGAACAGCTTAATTACCACTCGGGTGTCATTTGTTGGAGAAGCTATAGCTTCGATCCATTTTGAGACATAATCCACAGCCACGAGTATATACTTGTTGCCAGATGAAGATGGAAAGGGTCCCATAAAGTCTATCCCCCACACATCAAAGATTTCGACTTCTAAAATGCCTTTTTGTGGCATTTCGTCACGTCTAGATATATTACTGGTGCGTTGGAACCGGTCGCATTTTAAGATGGTGGCATGTACGTCTTTCCATAAATTAGGCCAATAGAGGCCGGATTGTAAAATCTTTGCACAAGTTTTGGATGTACTCGCATGTCCGCCGTAAGGTGCAGAATGACAGTGTTTTATAATGTTTTCAATCTCTTCTTCTGGCACACATCGGCGGAAAATTCCATCGGGACCTCTCTTGAAAAGTAAAGGTTCATCCCAATAATACTGTTTAAGATCATGGAAGAATTTCTTCTTCTGTTGGTAGGTAAGTTCAGGTGGTAAAACGCCTGCAGCGAGGTAGTTTACGAAATCGGCATACCAAGGCACTGAGGAGACGACTAAGGTGGTTTCCATGAGTTTATCTGGTTCTGTGTCTTCCAAGTGGGCAATTAGTTTATCATACTAGAATTCATCATCGATCGGCACTTGTTCATGTTTAAGATTTTCTAGTCTAGAGAGATGATCTGCTACCACGTTTTCGGTTCCTTTCTTATCTTTGATTTCTAAATCGAACTCTTGCAGTAGCAATATCCATCTCAGGAGTCTAGGTTTAGCGTCCTTTTTGGTTAGGAGATGTCTAATAGCAGCATGATCAGTGTATATGATTATTTTGGATCCTACTAAGTAGGAACGAAACTTGTCTAATGCGAAGATCACTGCTAAGAATTCTTTCTCGGTTGTAGCATAATTCATCTGCGCTTCGTCCAGGGTTCTGCTTGCATAATATATGACGTGGAGTCTTTTATCCTTTCGCTGTCCTAAAACAGCTCCTACGGCATAGTCACTTGCGTCACACATTATTTCAAAGGGTTCATTCCAATCTGGAGTTTGCATTATAGGCGCAGAAATTAATGCTTTCTTAAGTGTTTGAAATGCTTCTAAACATTTTTCGTCGAAGATAAATTCAGCGTCTTTCATTAATAGCTCAGTTAGGGGTTTAGTTATCTTAGAGAAATCTTTAATGAATCGTCGATAAAAACCGGCGTGTCCTAAAAAGCTTCGGATTTCTCTAACAGTTTTCGGAGGTTGAAGGTTCTCAATAACTTCGATTTTAGCAGAATCGACTTCAATTCCTCTTTTGGATATAATGTGTCCTAAAACAATTCCTTCTTGTACCATAAAATGGCATTTCTCCCAATTAAGCACTAGATTAACCTTCACACAACGTTCTAACACCCTTTCTAAATTTTCTAAACATTCTTCAAAGCTTTGTCCACAGACGAAAAAATCGTCCATGAAGACTTCCATAATATTGTCCAGAAAATCAGCAAATATTGCCATCATACATCTTTGAAAAGTTGCAGGAGCATTGCATAAACCAAATGGCATTCTTCTATAAGCAAAGGTTCCAAAAGGGCATGTGAAAGTTGTTTTCTCTTGGTCATTAGGATGAATAGGTATCTGAAAGAAACCTGAATAACCGTCCAAGAAACAAAAATGAGAGTGTCTAGCTAAACGTTCTAACATTTGATCAATAAATGGTAAAGGGAAATGATCTTTTCTGGCGGCTTTGTTAAGTTTACGATAATCGATGCACATCCTCCATCCAGATTCGACTCTTTTAGTTATGATTTCTCCTTTCTCATTTTCGACTACTGTGACACCTCCTTTCTTAGGTACAACATGCACAGGACTAACCCATTTGCTATCAGATATAGGATATATGATTCCTGCTTCTAACAACTTCATAACTTCCTTTTTCACAACCTCGCTCATAATCGGGTTTAGTCTCCTCTGGTGTTCTCTTGAAGTTTTACAATCTTCTTCTAGCATAATGCGATGCATACAGATAGAGGGACTTATTCCTTTAAGATCAGTGATATTATATCCTAAGGCTGTTGGATATTTTCTCAGAGTTTGTAAAAGTTTTTCAGTTTCGGTTTCGCCAAGTTCTGCGTTGACTATCACTGGTCGTTCGAGCTCGGAATCTAGGAATTCATATCTTAGATTTTTAGGAAGTGTTTTGAGTTCTAGGGATGGTTTCCTTAAACATTGTGTAGGATCTGGTGCTATAACTAAACATTCACTTAGATTACTAATCAGATTTTCATCGAGATTGTCTTCATTTTCAAGCTCAGCTTCTTTTCTACATTCATCGATGATATCCATGAAGTAACAAGTATCTTCAATTGCAGGTGCTTTCAGGAATTGAGAGAGGATAAATTCGATTTTCTCTTCACCTACTTCAAAAGTAAGTTTTTCTCTTTTTACATCTATAATTGCACCGGCTGTAGCTAAGAAAGGCCTTCCAAGAATGATTGGGGTAACTTCGTCCTCCCTTATGTCCATGATAATGAAATCGGTTGGTATATAGAATTGGACAATGCGTACAGGAACATTCTCGAGAACTCCTGCAGGATATTTAATTGACCTATCTGCTAATTGAACGGACATTTTGGTTGGTCTGAGTTCTCCCATTTCAAGTTTCTTGCATATAGATAACGGCATCACACTTATACTGGCTCCAAGATCACATAAAGCTTTATCTATGACAAATTTTCCAATTACACATGGAATAGAGAAACTTCCAGGGTCTTTGAGTTTAGGAGGCATTGTGTCTTGAATAATTGCACTACATTCAGCAGTAAGCATGACAGTTTCATTATCCTCTAGCTTTTTCTTATTGGATAGAATCTCTTTAAGGAATTTAGCGTAGGAGGGCATTTGAGTTATAGCTTCGGTAAAAGGAATTGTGACATTAAGTTGTTTAAGAAGATCCACAAATTTCTTGAATTGACCCACATTCTTAGTTTTAGCTAACCTTTGAGGGTATGGGATACGAGGCTTATAAGGTGGTGGGGGTACATAAGTTTCATCTTTTTGCGTGGTATCTTCATTATTATCTCTCTGATTTTCCTTTTATTCTTTATCTTTAGTTTCAGATTGTTTATCATAGATGGGCTATTATTTCTGGGATCTACAGGTCCATCATACTCTGTTCCGCTTCTTAAGATAACAGCATTTGCATGTCCTTTGGGATTAGGTTGAGGCTGTCCAGGAAATGAGCCAGCAGGAGCAGCAGAAGCCGCTTGTTGTTGAGCTACCTGAGAGATTTGTGTTTCTAACATTTTATTATGTGTAGCTAAAGCATCAAGCTTGTTAGATAATTGCTTAATCTGCTCATTAATGTGTATATTCTGATTTTGAACCTCCTTATTAGTCTGGGATTGAGTATTATTGGTTTGGTTTTGAGTAGCGATGAAGTGCTCTATCATGACTTCCAAACTAGACTTCCTAGGAGCATTAGACGTGTTAGGACCATTATTAGGATGATTTGGGATAGCCTTAGGATAACCAGGTGGTGTAGCAGGAGCTTGTCCAGGTGCGTATAACGCGTTGTTATTCTTGTATGAAAAGTTAGGACGATTCTTCCAGCCAGGGTTATATGTGTTGCTGTAAGGATTACCATGTACGTAATTCGCTTGTTCAACTGGAACTCCTGTTAAAAGTGGGCATTCTGGAGCAAGATGTGATTGAATACCACATAAGTCGCAAGTTTGAGCAATTGCAGCAACAATAGCTGCGGGAGCGGTGGTAAGATTCTCGAGCTTTTGAGTGAGAGCTTCCACTTTAGCGTTGACTTGATCCAGACTATTCACTTCAACCATGGCACCTTTTGTTTGAGATTTCTCTACGCTAACTCTCTCCGTACCCCATTGGTAATGGTTTTGAGCCATGCTTTCGATAAGTTGTCTTGCTTCAGTATATGGTTTATTCATCAGTGCGCCACCAGCTGCGGCGTCTATAGTCAATCTCGTATTATACAAGAGACCATTGTAGAACGTGTGAATGATCAGCCATTCTTCTAAACCATGATGAGGACAGAGTCTAAGCATGTCCTTATAACGTTCCCAAGCTTCAAAGAGTGATTCATTGTCTTTTTGTCTGAAACCATTGATATTGGCTCTGAGCATAGCAGTTTTGCTTGGAGGAAAATATCTAGCCAAGAAGACTTTCTTCAACTCATCCCATGTGGTGATTGAGTTGGAAGGAAGAGATTGGAGCCATGCGCGAGCTCTGTCTCTGAGATAAAAAGGGAATAGGCGCAATCGTATCGCCTCGGGGTTAACACCATTCGCTTTTACAGTGTCTGCGTACTGCACAAACACTGACAGATGAAGATTCGGGTCGTCAGTAGGAGCTCCAGAAAACTGGTTCTGCTGAACGGCGGAAAGAAGCGAAGGTTTTAGCTCGAAATCGTTTCGAGCGATAGCAGGAGCAACAATACTATTATGAGGCTCTGCTTGAGAAGGAACAGCGTAGTCCTTAAGAGGACGAGGAGCAGGAGCATCAGGATCAGCCATCTTCTTGAGTTCTTCAACGTCAGGAAGTTTGGTCGGAGGAAGGTTGTTGTGTTCTAAATACTCTTGAATTCGTCTCCTTAATCTACGGTAACGCTCGATATCGTATATAGGTATATGCAAAGGCGCGCCTTGAGAGCGAGTATTTGGCATACACAGAGGGGAAAAAAATAGTTGCTATAGTCTATACTTCGTAATAAAATTACGATATCAACTTAAATAGTCCCCGGCAACGGCGCCAAAAACTTGATCGCGACTCTATCGTCTAAATTAATCGGGAGACTGCAAGTATACAGCCCTATCGCGTAGTTTTAAAAGATATCGAACCTAAGGGACTATAAATCGAACTAACGTAACCTAAACTACTGTGTAAAGCTATAGCTATCGAATAATTAATTTGGGAAATTTTTGGGTAATAAAACTTAATTCTAATTGAAATAATAATAATGCGAATATCGGTATGTACGTCGTTAACACTAAAGAATCCGGCTTTCTACAGGCTTGTTTTCTAAAAATGATAATAATATCTTTTTCAGCAAAAAGTATTTATTCAAAAATCTATTCTCAAACTTTCGCTCTATTGAAGTAAATTATAATTTTAAACTCTGATGTATGCTTTCGCTATCCCATTGATTTTAAAATTACTTTTTGAAAATAAATAAAGTTTAATTGGTTTTAAAACGTTGTCGCAGTCTTTAAAAACAATACCTAGCATCTACAATCTGATTCTAAACCTCAAACTGTCGCTCTGTTGGTTTCTAATCTTAGTCGGTTTATTAACCTCAAACTGTCGCTTTGTTGGTTTCTAAACCTTTTTAACAAAATAAACTAGATAACTAAATCAGAAAAAGTGTTTATTTTATGAAATATAATCAAGCCTGTTTATTCCAGATCCATTCAAATTAACTCGTTACATACCGATATTTAAATGATTTAGCCATACATACTCAGAAAAACGGACATGGATACATTAAAGGAATTAATAATCATAAATAAATTCATGGCTAAATAAATATTCTCATGCAAATAATTAATTAAAGGATATAAATAAAGAACCTGAATTAAATAATGCTGGAAACAATCTTTGAAGCTTGAATCAATCCGTACAGAATCTTCGTTCTTCAACGGGAATAAATTCTAAGTATTCGAAAAGGAAAAGAAAACTGGCTGGAAGAAAAAAATAACTACCAGGAATCGAATTACACTGGAAACTAGTAAATGCAATGAAAGTAAAAATTCTGAAAACTGGAAAAATTCTAAGCAAAAACGGTCCCAATTTTCACTTTCTAATGTCTTCTTATAGTCCTTGAACGTAACCACCTCTTCAGATATTTTTGTGTCCCACGTATCCTTGAATTTCTCGTTTCTTACTTGCCCACGTTGAGACGGGCGCCCCAATTGACTTGTTCTTCCTTTGACCATGCTGAGACGGGCGCCTCCCACTAAGGGGAAAGTCTGAGGCGGGCGCCTCAATTGTAGGAGGAGAGTTGAGACGTGCGTCTCACTCTTGCATGCGCTTTTAGGGTTTTCTTGCCTGCGTGGGTTTGAATTCTATTGGGCCCGTTTGGAGATAATAGACCCTTTTTGATCCATCATCATTGCTTTGCACACCCCTTCTCTTCATTTCTTGCACCTTTAGTCCAATAACTCTTGAATTTCTTCACTTTGCTCAATCTGTCTAATTAAAATAAAATACCTGAAACAATAGAAATACCGGCGTAATATGGAAATAAAATGAAATAATTAGATAAAAATACTAACATTACCTATGAAAATTAAATCAAATATACTATATAAAATTGCGTTATCACAAAGCATCTCTCCTTGGATCGAAAAAAAATCATATTCCCCTCTGGATCGAAAAGCCCATTTTTCCTTTGGATCGAAAGGAACCTTCTCTGGATTGAAGCCTCCCCTTTTCTCCCTGGATCAAAGGATGCCCCCTCGTATTTTTATTTTTGTTTTCATTGACTTCTTTTTATTTCAACTTTAAATAAAAAAATCACAAAAAAAAAATATTAGGCTAGTATTTTTCTAATTAAGTTAATTTTGTAAACAAATTAATTGATCATTTTAACCTTTCTTGAAATTAAAATTAAATAGACTTAGGTTGTATTTTCTTAAAATAAAACAAAACAAACAAAAAATATTTCTCTTCCTTAGGATTTAGACATCCCTGTTAATTTGTTTGCGCATTTATTTGTTTTCGCATTTTTTATCTTATTGTAACTGCTTCCCGGATTGTAATAGTAACTAGGACTTTACTTTTCGCATCTATATAATGTACCTCTCATAAATCCATGTAATAGCGTAGGATTTACATTCCCTCACTTTACATTTATGCCCTTTAAATTACTATAAATACTACTGCTAGTAATTAGGATTTCATGATGAGGCTGAAAATTAAAACACTAGCAAACTTAACACAAGACTAAAATAACTGAACATAACACACTTGCACATATACACCTCTATGGTACCCCACTTTGGTTTCCTTCGGAAATAAAACAATCATGTCCCTCGAGATAGGGACGCTTTAGCAAAGAACCATAAATCAAAAGATCATAATCCATCGATGACCCTACAATTACCTTTCGGTAAATGATCTAGTCCCTAAACAGAAATTGCTAAAGCGTCTCTACATTTGTTGCCTTTATGATTGTACGTCCCTTCGAATGTCCCTCATACATTCAAAGATGGGGCTTCTTATCAATCAATGTTAAGATAGAAACATCTAAAGGAGGAGGAAAAGAATGTTAGACCATTTGAGTAGGTAGGATGCTCATAGTTGCTCGCTTGCTCACAACAAAAAAACATTTACACACCAACACTTTCAATTGAAACATTTTCAAAAGTCAAAGCCCTTTGTACGCATTCTTATAGAGACGAGAATCATTACAAAGGCACTTTTCAAAAGTACTTTCAAAAACATCTTCCATAAACAAACACTCCTTTAAACTATTTTCAAAACCAATACTTTGTACGCATTCTTATAGAGACGAGAATCATTACAAACACGTTTTCAAAATATTTTCAAACCCACACCACAAGTACATTTTCAAACAAAAGCAAGTGATCTAGCAAGCAACTAAGAGCCCGTAGATAACTACGGATGAAAAGGGTGCTAAAACCTTCCCTTTCTATAATCTACCCCCCTTACTTAGAAAACTCTCGAAAAGGTCTTTTTCTGTTCTTTTCACCCTTTTCTTTGTTGGATAAAAGAAAAGCTGGTGGCGACTCTTGTTTACCACAACATTTGCAAACACAAACGCAAAACCAGTATTAACAGTCGGTTCTGCCACTATATCACAAAACTAGCGACTCTGCTGGGGATAAATAAAAAGTGGGGTTAACTTATAGTTAATTCATTTTTAAAATGTTTTAATTGCTTTCTTTGTATGCTTTATCCTTGGAATGTTGTTTTGGGTTGTTAGTATAGATCCTACACCTGGATCTGGGGACATCTTTTTAGGTAAACAGCAATAGATCGTGGAGACTGTACGGTGTAGACCTATATGGTTGAAGCGATAGCTGTGTTGGTGTGACACTTTGGTTGGTACCAGTATCCCTTGTGTTTAATCGAGGAGAATATGGGGCGGCCGCATGGTATCATGAAGCACTAACATACCTTAGAACCATAGTTGAACAAACTTGGCCATTAGAAAGTAGTGAGATAGTCGGCCTCAGTGTAAAGCTGGGGATTGGTTGATAATCGATGCTACACTCATTGAGATTGGACTTTTGATATGTTTCTGCCGCAAGAAAAGATTGCTAAGCTGAAATAATGCTCGATAAAGAAAGATCAGTGATATTGAGACTCCTTAGAACCCGGTTACTTTTATAAGACAGGTTGAACTAGCTAAACTTCAAGAGGGTACTTACCTACAAACCCCATGCAAGCCTGAACCTAAGGCTGCTTGTGTGACTTATTTGCCTTCATTATCTAACAACTTGAACTCATTGCAGGGCTTTTTACAGGACCCTTGTTTGTATACATTATCCAATAAGTTGGTTTTTCTGCAAGACATACTTGTCTTCATCACCCTACATCTTTCTTGATGCATAGCATACACATCATAACCTCATACCATAGCATTTTCTTAACCATTTTAAGGATCTCAAGGGCCTGTGATGCAGGTTATGATAAAGCAGACGTCTAGCAAGGGGCAAGGGGATTTATTTTCCTTTAGCTAATGCCGTCAGAATATCAAAACACGACAACTTGAGTCAGGGGGCTATGACCCACTTGATATGGTGAGCTTGATTCTCGTAGAAGGACATTCAATGATACAAAGTTCTTCCATCAAAGTTGCAGTCAACTCCTAACATCTCCTTATGTTTACCCCACAAGATCCTTGAAAACATTGCATGCATGTCATATCATAACAGGTCTTCCAATATAGGCCTCTCATTTTCTCCCTGTTTATTTCAGCAAAGAAAATGGATCTCAAACAAGACAACAGAGATCTCCAAACTCAAGAGGCTTAGTGTGATCGGTGGATCTGGAACTGACTGTTTCGCGCTGGTTCGCGAAATGTCGCGGAAGCAAGAGTCGCCATCGTCTTTTATTTTCTCCAAATGGAAAGGACAAAAGCACAGAAAAATTCCTTATAGAGATTGCTCTCGGTTCGGGAGGTAGATTATAGAAAGGGAAGGTGTTAGCACCCTTTCTATCCATGGTTATCCATGGGCTCTTAGATACTTGCTCACTTGTGTTTTCAAAAATGGTTTGTTTGCTTTTCAATTGTGGGTTTTAAAAAAAGTTTCTTTGAAAATTTCAGTTCGACTCTTGTATCGGTCCTCAAGAGTGTTTGAAAAAATGCTTTCGAAAGCTTTTTGAAAAAGTGTCGGTGTGAAAAGTATTTTGATTTGTTTTTGAAATTAGAGCAAGTATCTACGAGAACCTACCTACCCTAAGGAATTCGTCTGTGTAAATGTCCTTTAAAGTAGTGTCATCCCACCATTGAGAGGCAGGTAGCACCACCGTTGGAGGTGTTCGGGTCAATTCGAGGTTCAGGACATGGTGATCACCAGAGCAATAGGAAGACACCTTAGAAGCTACCCTCATGCCAGGTTCCTGGATCATGAGGACTTACTAAGACATCCTCTACTCGACGATCACCTTTCGAGGCAAGGCAACAGTGAGGCGTACCCTAGGGGTGATGTGTGCGATTCGTGTGTCGTTTTCATTTGCATTTATCTTGTCATGTTATTGGTGTTCTACGCTTGATTTTATTTTGTCCATACATTCTTTCATGCTTTTGATTAACAGTTAAAATATTTGCGAGAAAAGTAAATTCTAAGCTATTACAAATGGCGCGGGTCCACATCGCCAAAAGTTTCTCGAACCCGATTTAACAGAAAATAAATAAAGTAAAAGTGCGAGAAGTAATTTACATGGCCTCGGGAGAGATACATAATCATTATAAAGAAATAAAAATAAATGTGAATTAATAAGAATTAAACGAAACGAGGGCGTTGGACCCTTTTGCAAAATTAAATTAATGAAGAATCAATTAAAATTAAAAGAAAGCAAGAATTTGTTTTTTTTGGTATTTTTGTATTTTATGATTTAATATAAAAAAGAAATAATTAATTAAAATTAACTACTAACCCTAATTCCATTTTATTTTAATTTATTAAGAAAACATTAGAATTAAACCTAAATTAACCCTAATTTTTACATGCAAATTTAATTATAAAAATAAATAAAATAAATAATATTATTATAAAAGAGAAAAATTAAAAAAGGAATAAAAACATTAATTAAACCTAATTCTATGTTTTTTATGTTTTTTATTAAAAGAATTAAAATTGCAAACCTAATTTAAAACTAAATTCAATTACATGCAAATTTATTTATAAAAATACTAGAAATAAAAATATTGATTATTTTTGCTCTTTTCTGACTTTTTTATGTGTTTTATGATTTTATGAAAATATAATTAATTAAACAAACAGTAATTAAAATAAAAAATAAAAATTATAGCAAGAATAAAAAAATAGAGAAAATTAAAAGAAGTTGCAAACCAAGGGGGGTTGTAGTCCCAAATTAGGAGGTATGGCCTTTAGCAATCTGGCCCATTTAGCAAAGCCTGGGGGACTTTTTTGAGTAACATGTGGCGTATTGACTGGGACTCACCGTGCATTTCAATCCTTGGCCTTGGATCTGATGAAGCTGGACGCGTGTACGCTTGGTTGTGAGAGTGCATCATGGTCCTCAACGTAAGCGCTGCACGTGAACATGAATTGGAAAATGATAATGAAAGTGTGAAGACCTGGGGTTCGAACCCAGGTCATGGACATTGCCAACACGTGTACCTACCACTGAACCATCCCAAACATGTTTGATATATAATAGCAAATAAACATTATAAAAGAAATAATGGTCAGGGTCCACCAACGCGCGCGAATTTTTGAATCAACCTATCACCGTGTGCCACGATATCGTCTTCTCCACATTCCTGAAACACAAAACATTAAGCCACGGTTTTATACGCGTTCTGTTAGGTAGCTTTAGGGAAAATAGCGATTAGCCCTCAGTCACTCATAAATTGAGCGCGAGGGTGGTCTTAAGATCGCCTGAGTGTGCTGAGTTGGATGGTGGTGGTCTTGAGGGCCAATTTTTCCCCAGTCAAAAACCCCTAATTTAAAACTCTGCAAACCCTAAAACTTAGCAATGGTGAAATCGTCTATAATGCATAATAATCCAATCAAACGCATGGGTTAGCTTCAGAATATCATAAGGAACGTAAATCACATATTAAAACTTGTAAAAAACGCATGAATTGATATGCACGATCATGAATTTTATTTGATACAGTCTGCACTCGTGTTACCAATTCTTGAGGTTCTGATGAGTATTCTTGATTGAGAATCGTTCAGTGGACCTTGAGGAAGCTAATGGAAGAAGTCTTGAGACCTGAATCGCCTTGCAAAGGTGTTTTCAGATTTGACTTTTTTAAGAAAAATTTCAAGTTTGGTTATGGCTTTGTTGAGCAGCTGCGTGTGTATGTGCATTAGGGTTTCATTCTAGCTTATGTAGTGAACAAATTAGGTTAACAAAATTGATCAAAATCTCTTTCATTCATGAATTTGAAGATTTGATTTTCCATCATTATTTTCCAAATATTTTCCATGTGCTTTTTGTTCAAATCATCTCCAATCTCTCCAAATCTTTCTATATTGGGATATGCACGAATTATTGAGAATAAAACATGTACAAAAAGATTTGTTAGGTTAAGTTAAATATTTTTCACATATTTAATTGATTTAAGTGAATTATTATAAATAAAAATTCAAATAAATAAATAAAAAATGAAAAAATACTTCCCTTTGGGCCAAGTGGTCGTGCACATGCTTGGAATGATGATTTGTGGAAGAAAAATGGGCCCATTAGCAATTTTAGGTCATTTGAATCAATGTTGACTTTTTAAAATATCCAAATATTTCCCAACTTCCACAAGGCATAACTTGCTCAATTTTTAAGCTTTTCTCATGTTCTTGGACATTTTGGAAAGGTCTTTGAGTCCTCTAACCAATGTCTTTGGTCCCATGTCATTTTGATTTACCAATCTCAAGTTATGTCCTTTGACTTAAAGTCCCTTTTTGTTGACTTTTGAAAATGACCTATAATGTTGAAATTGATAACTTTTTGTGAGAGCATTTCTTGGACTTGAAGTATGAAGATGAGTTGTAGGAAATGTCTTTCTCTTCAAAATTAGCTTTGGATGGAATTTTTCTGATAATCCATGTGAAAGTTATGCCCTGGTCAATTTCAGTTGACTTTTTCAGCTGTCCAAATAAGGAAACTTTTGCATTTTGATGATTCTTGAGCCAAATTTTGAGAATCATGATCAAGCATTGATCAAATGATGTTTGTGGCTTCAAAATGATATGTTGACCAAAAATTTGAACTTTTGACTGTCAAATGACCATTTTGCCCCTACAGTTGACTGTAGTGCAATCTAGGGTTTTGACTGTGCAATTTTGAGCTGAATGTCTTGAAACTTGATATGAGGATGTTTGACCATATTTGTAGGCATATGAGACTTGATTGGTCCTTTGAAAGCTTCATTTTCTTGACCAGGATACAAACCCTAATTTTGACTGTTAGGAGACCTTTGCACTGTGCAACCCTTGGGGAATTTTGAAGCTTGACTTGGCAATTTCTTGAAGAATTATGGGAGGGCAAATTTTGGGGTACAACACTTAGTTCATGGAAATGTTCCTAAACCTATCCAAGGGGCAGGAAGAATTGAAAGCACTCTTCGCTGGGAATCTTACCAAGAAACATCCTGACAACAACAAGGATGACCAGGTTGAACAACTGCAAGCTGAGATGGAAAGGATGAGAATCCATATGATCAGTTAAATGGCTCTCATCCAAATCTTGGCTCGACATAAGCGGGATTCATTTACTAGGCAATATACCAAACTCAGCATACCAATGTCGCAAGTCTTGCAACACATGTTGAAGTTGAATTTGGTCACATGGAAGGATCCTCCTCGGAATCCTAATACTTACGCTCCTACTTATAATCCTGATGAAATATGTGCATATCACTCCAACAGTCCGGGCATGACACTGATAGTTGTTGAACGTTGAAATAAAATATTCAAGACCTGATTGATGAAGGAGCATTGGAATTTGCACAAGATGGTCAACTGGAATTTTTCTGTCATCCCTCCAAGGCACACCATTTTAAGTGACAACTTCTGACAAGAAGGATTTCGTTCATTAGAATTTTCAAGTTGTAATTGTCTTTTGATTTGTTCGAACACTTATTTATGTCAAACTTTGTTATTTCATCATTGCATTGCATATGTTTGTCTTGAATCAATTCATTTGTATTCATTATATTCAAACTGTGTTTTTACTTCCTTTTTTGTGATATTCAAATCTCGACCAAAAGCTCTAAGCCTTTAGAGGGAGGATGACAAAAACGATGCCACGGTCTCTACAGTATGCTTTTGAACAGACCCCGCTGACGATGTACAGGTGTTGCTTCAAATGCAAAACATTGGAGTTATAAGAAACATAATCCCTAGTCAACCCCTTTGAGCCTAAGAAGTTGGAGTTTTTATTTTCAAATAAATTAAAACCCTTAATCATAACCCGGGGCAGGGTAGCTTTCTCAGTTAATTCAGAGGTGCATTCAGTCGCAAGCTCATCCTTCGTACACGGCAAATAGTGTAGAAGATGCTCTCTAAAAGATGGTGATGGTTCCATATAATCATTAAGATAGGTAGTCATTATCTTTCAAAATAAAAGCCCGTTAAGTCAAAAACCTATGAAAGAGACTTAAGAAAAGCTGGGGCATCCCGCTGACTGTTAACATAAAAGAAAAAGTTCAGGCAAAAGTAGGGATAGAAAACAAATCAAAAAAGAGGTCCTACAAATCCTCAACAAAAAAATAAAAGGTTACAAAAATGACTGTCTTCTCAAACAAACGTTCAATTTCTGAACCATCACCAAGTATCAGAGCAAAGATTCCAGACTCAATTGGGATTTAAACGCACAATTAACTGAGCATAGGACTGAAGAACATCGTGAAGAGCAGGTTGGGTACAAATAAAATTTGAGCCTTTATCCTTTGTTTCATGAACCATGAACCATGCCACGTTATAACCCTTAAAAGTCCAAGCTGAAGCATGGGTTAGTTCGAAAGCATACTGTTACAAAAGGTATTATGACTCCTGTAGGGTTCGTTATAAATAATGAGCTGATATCACACTTTTACAAAATTTGTTTGTTTTACTAAAAAATGAATTTTCAAACTTCAAGACAGACATAAGCTTTGTATTCTTAAAATACCATTGTTTGCATATGACTATTTGTTCAACAGGAGAGAAATTTGCACGACGAATATTCAATGAACGAAAATCCTCTCAATGGACATAATCACCTCAGATGGAAAGACATTCCAATAATAGGCCGTTCATAATTAAGGGGCATAGCATGGTGTCCAGTTGATCTGGGGCAGTCAATTTAAGGTTCAAGGAATCTCTCAAAAATGCCAAATAGCCATGGACAAATCTCCATCTGAATCACTTGGGGAATTGGACATGAATTCCAGCAATGAATCTTCTACGATCAAATAAACATCTTCTGGCAGTGTGGCAACACTTACTACTATGGACGGTGACAATTCTCTGTACCCAGTGAACGTGGACATAGTCGGGAAATACTACGCATGAACAAAGACCCGCTAGGTTGACTGCCCCAATGAAAGTTTGTTGTTTTCTGATTGAAATCCAGACTTCACAGTAACTTGCTGGGGAAGTGGAATTAACTGCTATCTAGAAATGTATTAGAAGAAACCTATGTAGGGCTATTTCACCTGGTCGTGTAGATAGTTTTCTTTTCTGGTTTCAGGTATTGATCTACAAGTCAGTTGTTCGTAGATAGTTGTCCTGTCTGGTTTCAGGTATTAATCTAGAACTTGAAAATTCCTGGTCGTTGAGATAGTTCTTCTGGCTTGTTACATGTATTAATCTCTAACCTGAGAAAGAAATATAGTTTTCCTGGCTTGTTACAGGTGTTAATATTTAATCTCTTCATGTGGATAGTTCTCCTGGCTTGTTACAGGTATTAATTCACAGTCGGTCATCCACAGATAGTTCTCCTATCTTGTTACAGGTATTAATTTGGAACTTATTTTTGTTGGTGGTCGAGATAGTTGTCCTGGCTGATTTTAGGTATTAATCTCGTTGGGGAATATGGGTTTATGTTGTTCTCCTGCTTGAGAAAAACTTTGTGGGGAATAGAGTCAAGGAGCTTCAGTTGTCCAAGGCTCTTCTAAAGAGTTATCTCTGGAGAGATGAAAGTTTGTTGTTTTCTGGTTGAAATCCAGGCTTCACAGTAACTTGCTGGGGAAATGGAATTAACTGCTATCTGGAAATGTATTAGAAGAAACCTATGTAGGGATATTTCACCTGGTCGTGTAGATAGTTTTCATTTCTGGTTTCAGGTATTGATCTACAAGTCAGTTGTTCGCAGATAGTTGCCCTGTATGGTTTCAGGTATTAATCTAGAACTTGAAAATTGCTGGTCGTTGAGATAGTTCTCCTGGCTTGTTACATGTATTAATCTCTAACCTGAGAAAGAAATATAGTTTTCCTGGCTTGTTACCGGTGTTAATGTTTAATCTCTTCATGTGGATAGTTCTCCTGGCTTGTTACAGGTATTAATCCACAGTCGTTCATCCACAGATAGTTCTCCTATCTTGTTACAGGTATTAATTTGGAACTTATTTTTGTTGGTGGTCGAGATAGTTGTCCTGGCTGATTTTAGGTATTAATCTCTGATCCGAGAAAGAAAGATAGTTTTCCTGGCTTGTTACAGGTATTAATCTTCAATCTCCTCATGTAGATAGCTTTCCTGGCTTATTACAGGTATTAATCCACAGTCGGTCGTCCACAGATAGCTCTCCTGGCTTGTTACAGGTATTAATTCGGAACTTGTTTTTGTTGGTCGTTGAGATAGTTCTCCTGGCTTGTTTCAGGTATTAATCTTTGACCCGAGAAAGAAAGATAGTTTTTCTGGCTTGTTACAGGTATTAATCTTCAATCTCCTCATGTAGATAGCTTTCCTAGCTTGTTACAGGTATTAATCCATAGTCGGTCATCCATAGATAGTTCTCCTGGCTTGTTACAAGTATTAATCTGGAACTTGTTTTTGTTGGTCATTGAGATAGTTCTCCTGGCTTGTTACATGTGTTAATCTCTGACATGAGAAAGAAATATAATTTTCCTGGCTTGTTACATGTATTAATCTTCAATCTCCTTATGTAGATAGTTTTTCTGGCTTGTTACAAGTATTAATCTATAATCGGTTGTCCACAGATAGTTCTCTTGGATTGTTACAGTTATTAATCTGGAACTCGGCAACATTGGTCACACAGATAGTTCCCCGTCTGGTTTCGGGCATTAATCCATAGCTTGTTATATTTGTTGGTAAACCCATCTTGTTTTGGGAGTTCATACCACTTGGTCGTATAGATAGTTTCCCCATCTGGTTTCACGCATTAATCTTTGACCTGCTGTATAGATTGATAATGTTTGTCTGTCTGCTAATTTAACCTGAAAAGGTAAAATCAGTTTCATGTGATGTCATGATGTATGAATTGCATGATACTCTCAAAATAAATGAGATTATGATATATGCATTTATGTCGCATATGCTATGATGTTTGTAGAAATGATATATGAATGCAATGTATGAACGTGTCAGTTGTTCCATAACTGTATTGTTGAATTACGGAAAATAAATCCCTAATTCTTGCTGACAGTGAGAATGTAGGTCTTCAGATTTTGTTTGAAGTTGAAATGTTGGGAGATAAACTTCCGTTATTGGAGAAATAAACTATGTTGGGGAAGGTAAACTCCGTGAACTGAATTGTTTCTAGAATATAATCTGGAATAAGTATCAGGATGACATCCATCTCTGGGTCATACCTGAATCGTTTCTATAAGATGATCTGAATAAGTATCGGGATGACATTCGTCTCTGGATCGTACCTGAACTGTTGCTAGATGAGAATCTGGAGTAAGTGCCAGGATGACATCCGTCTTTGGATCGTACTTGAAATGTTTCTAGATGAGAATCTGGAGTAAGTGTCAGGATGACATACTTTTTGAGTGTCTTCCATATGTATGCTTTGTGCCCTCTTCGAATGGGCCACCAAGGTGTGTCCTTCGAATGGATCAAATATCATCATTGAGGCCTCTTCGATTGAGCCCCTACTCAACTAGCCCCAATAAAAAACTCTTTCCAGGCTAATCGAAGCTTCCTTCAGAATGCTTCTGCAGGAAACTTGAGTATGGAAATATGTGGGATTTTGGGCCAACCAGCATCTTTGCATATCTATCTTTCGTTTTGGCTAGCAATATGTGTATCGTTCGCTTTGAACCAATGTGTGTGCTCTTTTTAAGGGACCACATGTATCACTTGCCATTCCTTCGAATGGGCCAAACAAACTTTCCAAGGGAGATACTTCCCAGTCGAAGCAGGAATCAAGCTTGCATGCAGGTAGTCATCAAGACAAACCCGCAGAGACCCTTGCTCAATCGAAGCAGACATGCAGGGTAACCATTACATTATGAATCAAGCAATCATGTAAAGCCAATGGTGCAGTCAAAGGACGTATGCAGGAGGCCATTGCTTTGTGCCTGTTGGCATGAAGGAAGTTACTTCCTTGTGAATTGAAGGCAAGCGTAGAGAAGGAACTTGTCTTCTGAATCGAAGGAAAGCTACAGGAGGCCATTGCCAACACCTTCTCAATCGAAAGAAACCAGTAAGAAGCCAACACCCTCTGAATCGAAAGAATCCAGTAAGAAGCTACTAACTTCTGAATCGAAGGAGCACTAACATGAGGCCCTTCCCTTTTGAATCGAAGGAGGTTGTTTCAAAGGAAACACATGCCCATTCGAAACTTATATACAGAAAACAAGCAAAATGCCAAGGCTTCAATCAAAGCTTAGAAATTTGAAGAAAGCTTGGAGGAGGTTAGGTGCTCAATTGAAGCCTGTCAATATGCCAATCGAAAGACACCTTGTTCATCTTCAAAAAAATTATTTTTCTTTAATAAAGTGCTTGTGACCACCTATATAAGAAAGATTCTTGGAAAACATGAGAGTGAAAATTTTGGGGTATAACAGTTGCCCCTGTTCAATCTTCTTAAACCTGAAGATGTAGATTGGTTTGTCTCCCTTTCGTGATCTGAAGGTGGAAGATGATTGAACACTAGAGTGCCCAGAAATTTGCACTCGTATGAAGTAACACTAATTATTGGTGATGGCGAGAATGGTCTTACAGATGCCATTTGGATAATATGACAAAGAGTTGTCGGAGATGGGCTTAAAGATGCCATCCAAAATAGATGTTGATCTTCAATCTCCTCATGTAGATAGCTTTGAATAGATTTAGACAGGATCCCATGCAGGATTATTACAAAATGCTGATGGCCAAAACAGAAGCTGATGGCCAAAACAGAAGAACCATCAATGCATGGCGAGGCAAACATCCTGAGAAGGTTAAGGGCGTGGGTTCAACAACCACCCCTATTGGTTTTTGGTTTTCTTCCTATATTTATCCTTTTACTTATTTTCATTCTTTCTGTTTAAAATTTTTTTTTCATAAAACTTAACATTTTTCACAAACCTTTGATTTTTCCTCCTAAACTCGAATAATTAATTTTAGGTCTTTTTTTTAATTTAATTTTAGGTTTTAAATTAATTTTTGGTTCAACAACCACCCATGACATTTGCATTATCTTTATTTTCTAACCCTAATTTTCATTGATGTTTCTTCCCCTATGTATTTTTTGGTAAACTTAATTCTTTCTTATTAATCATTACACATAAATCTTTTTTTTCAAAACTAACTTTTTTTATTAAAATTAGTTAGGTTTTAGGTTTTAGGTTTTTTTTCTTATTAACTTTTTTTTTCAAAATTAACTTTTTTTTAATTAAAACTAATTAGGATTTAGATATTTTAATTAACTTTTTTTCAAAATTAATATTTTTTATTAAACAATTAGGTTTTAGGTTTTCTTTGTAATTAACCCTTTAATTAACCTTTTTTTAACAAATTAGGATTAAGTTTTTGTTTTAGTTAGTAACTGAATTTTTGGCTTTTTTTCATTTATTAATAAATTAAGTTAATTAACTTTTTTATTAAAATTAGTTAGAATTAGGTTTTTTAATTAACTTAAAATTATTTTCTACAAAAAAACACCAAAAACATTAACTTAGAATTTTCGGTTTTAATTTTTCCTTATTTTCTTTTTATTTATTCTTTTACATTTTTATTTCTAGGAAAATTGTATAGGTCGCATTATCAATGTAATAGCATAGATTTATCTTTTCTCGCATTTTTTTCTAATTATGTAATTGCTCCGAGGTTGTAATAGTAATTAGGGTTTAAATTCCGCATTTTCATTTTCAGTCCAAAATAATTATGTATCTGCAAAAGCCTTGTAATAGCTAGGACTTTAAACTTTCTGCATTTTATTTTCTCAAACTATAAACTGCTTAGATGTATGTTAATAGGATTGTATGGAAAGACTAACTGAAAATTAACCCGATAGAAAAGCCTAATTGTGCAAAGATTAAATAACTGAAATCAAACACATTCACATGCTCACTCCTAGGGTTTGCCTCACTTGGTTGCCTCGGAAAATAATGGTCATGTCCCTCGAACGTAGGGATATCTTAGAAAATGACCCTCAATCTAAAAGTCATCATAAAGATCATAGTCCTTTAACGTCCCTCGAGTTGCCTACGAGAAAATGATCTTGTCCCTCGATGTTGCCTACGAATATATGATGACAGTCCCTTCGAAATGCTAAGGTATCCTTACATGTTGCCTTCAATGACCATTACGTCCCTTTCGATATTCCCTTTAACATCCTACGACTAGGGTTACCTACTCACTAATAGTAGGATAACACAGTCTAAAGGATAGGAGGAAAAGAACGCCTTTTTTCGAGTAGGTAGATAACTGTTAGGTACTTGCTCAAAACAACAAATCTTTTACACAAACACTTTCAAAACAAAGTTTTTCAAAAAAAACTTCGTAACACTCTTGAGGACAGAAACAAAGGTTAAAACAAAGTAAAACAAAACTTTTCAAAGCAAGCACACACAAGCAATTTTCAAAATGAGCAAGTACCTAAGAGCCTATGGAAAACCATAGATGGAAAGGGTGCTAACACATTCCCTTTCTATAATCTACCCCCCCCCCCCCCCTCGTACTCAAAAATCTCGAAAAAAGGGTTTTTTCTGTTCTTTTTCCTTTTCCATGATTGGGTAAAATAAAAGTCAATGGCGACTCTTGCTTACCGCGACATTTTGCAAACAAAAAATGCAAAACGCAAACCAGTATTAAACAGTCGGTTCTACCACCGTATCACATAACAAGAAGCCAATACTTGACATTATGAGCCAAGATAGAATTCTCATTCTTTGGATTGAAACCAAGCAAGCAAAGATAATAGACCTCTTGAAAGAACCAAACTTCAAGTGTATTAAGTCTTCACAAAAATTGGGCAGAGTAACGGTTGTATACGGGTGAATTCCAGATTACAAACAAAGTATGTAATCACAATAAACTGTACACAAAATATACAAACAACCAATGTATTGAGGTAAACCTCAAGAACTCCAGACAAAATATCAATTAAGATCACAAGGTCTCCAATATAGGCCAAGGTTTCTAATCCTAAGTCCAAGAAGTCCAATGCTCCATAATGCCAAGGATAGTATCCAAATAGTCCAAGTATCATTAAAGGTTTTTATGGTTCATGTTGATTATTATATGTCTTAGAAGAGAAAAGAAAAGCTCAAGTGAGCAAAAAATAATTAAAAAATGACATGAAATGTAATGCTTAAAGTAAATGATACATAAAGCATAAAAAATAAAAGGCATAAAGTAAAAACAATTTAATAATTAGTGGTTAGTTGAATGACCATCTTGAAACTTGTATTTGGAACTCATTAGAGGATTGGTAGAACTAAAGCCCCCATACAACAAGTTGCATTTGCTTTTTTTCAAGTATATCATCCATTTAGAATCCTCAAAAAGTATCATTTAATGATCAACGATGTTTAAGTGATCCGCGTTGATCAAAAGTGTTGTAGACCCATTAGAGGATTGGTAGAACCAAAGCCTCCATACAATGAATCTCAAGGTTATTGGATCAAAGAGATCAAATTAACATACTTATTCTTGCAAACATAGGTTTGGGCCACGAATAATCATTTATTCGAATCGAGACAAAATTTAGTGCTATGTTAAGCAATCCTAAGTGGACTTATGTAGAAGTCGCACCTATTTTGAGGTCGATCAATAGCAATCTATGCACCATTTATTTTGAGACATGATATAGAGATCATGCTCTAATAACACTTAGTGCAATAAGAAAGGGATAAAATGAAGAGGGGTGGGAAAAAACATACAAACCACATTTGAATTAAATTTTAATTAAACTATTATTAAAATCATTCATCCATTTTTATGGAGTTAAACTCAACACCATGGATCCAATGATGTTAACAAAGTTCATAATCAAAAATTCAACCCAAGATCAGCCAGAAAATAATCACAAAAAAATATTGCATTTAGTATATACATTAAAAAATGTTTTAAAATGTTTTTAAAATAGAAATAAAAGAGAAAAATATTAACTATATTCAAATTAATCAAGAAATAAAAAGTAAGACCATAGAAAAATCATAAATGAACTAAAATAATTTTATAAAATTTTTGGTAATTTTTTAAAGTCAGAAACTATTTTTAAAATTAAAAGAAATGAGTAAAATGAACCAAAAATGATTAAAAAAATACCAAGTCAGAAATAAAAAATGAATCAGGTCACCAATATTTATCACAATATCATTGGATCGTTCCATAATTTTTTCAGAATTTAAAAATGCATAAAAGTATTTTTAAACATTTAAAACAAATAAAATAAAGTGAAAATTTATAAAAAAAATATCAAAACACAAAATGAAATTGTGAAAAAATAAAAATCAGAAAGAGAAGAATCAAAAATATTTTTCATAATTTTTTCAGATTTTTTGGACTAAAAATGAATTTTCTATGATTTTTTTGAAATTTAAAACAATTAAATATAAAAATCAAAAAAGAAAAATAAAGTCAAAAATATGTGGACCATTGGATGAGAGTCAAAACGCGTTAGTAATCAAATCCAAGGGATCTGGTGCACTGTGCATATCATGGTCATTAGTGAATAAAGCACTGAATCAAATATAAATCAGAAATTCAAAAAAAATAAATGGCGATGTTTCATTGGTTGAAGGATGACACGTTGGTCATCTTCAACCTCCAGCCAGTCCCAAAACCAGGTTGCTCAATCTATAAAATTAGAGCACGATACCTATGTCATTCGCTTCGTCTCTTCAAGACAAAGACAACCACACCTTCGCGATAAATTTATATAAATTGTAGCTCAAGCAATTTGGAAAGAAAGTTTTGAAAAGGGATTTGAAATTTCATGGTTAAAACATGTTTCCAGATAAAAGTAAGTGTTGCAACTAGAACCAAGGCAATGAGAGAATCACAATGATATCAAAGTTTTGAAGAATTGATGAAGAAATCTACCTATTGAAGTTGAGTTGCAGAGCTCTGAAACTGGACTTCTGTGGAGAAATATAAGGCACGATTCTTGAAGGTAATTATATGGTTAGCTTCAGGGAAGATCAAGGGAGGTAAATTGATTGAAAAATTGGATTGAAAAAGGCTTGAACACAAATTTTGATGTTGCAAAAATTTGAGTTATGGAACAAGTTTGGCAGGGTGATTCTGGCTATCCAAGCTTGAAAAAATGAATCAGGGATGACCCTCTATTTATAGGGAATCAAATGGAATATCCAAGCGTGTGAAATGATGAAGTTTAGAGGGAAATCGTGTGAAGTTGCAAACAAGAAAAGTGTGACTTCTAATTTGATCAAAACTCATCCAAAACGCGCGTTTTGTTGTGTTAATCACTTCTAGAAGTTCACTAAACATGTTTAGAGGCAAAAACACGCAGAAACAATGTGTTTAGAAGCTAAATCAATGATTTCAAATTCTGACTTTTGAAGAAACTTCAGTTTTAAGTTACCAAGTTCAAATCAATGGAATTCTCAGCTCAAGGGGTCTTAGAGCATGATTGTTGATGCTTTAGAAAGACGATGTTACAAGATTTGCAATGGAAAAAGAATGAAATCAAATGGATGCTTGAGCTGAAAGTTTCATTGAGTCAAAATTGGAGAAAAATGGTTGACTTTCCATACTTATAAATATTTCAAAATTTTCTTCAAAAGTGACCTATAATGTTTTGCATCCAAACATGGCCTTCCACTTGGAATTTGCTCTTGACCAAAAATGATGGCCTGAAATAGACATATTAAATGACACTTTGAAACTTGAACCATTCAAAATATCCAAAAATTGAGGGAGTTATGAATTGTTGAAGTTGGCAAAAAATCATGAAATAACCTATAATCATTTGTATCCTTAGGGCATCTTCCATCCATTTTCTCATTTTGCATATAAAATAAGGGATAAAGTTCACATACTCAAGATCATTATGGAAAAATAGTGGGCCCAAGGTGATAAAAATTGACCAAGTTATGATTATTTTAAGTCACACATGAGAAATTGGGGGTTCATCTAGAGGACTTGTAATCTTTCTTCATCATCAAGTTTCTTCCTCATGAAAAATCCTTGAAACTTTTGAAGTTATTTGTTAATAACCATTTTAAGAGAAGGATTTCTTTGGAATCACTCAAAAATACCAAAAGATGAGCAAGATATACTTCTTTGAAGTTCAAAACCCTAGCTCCTAGATCAAGAAAATGCTTTGAGGAACCTTGACAATTTTGAACCACCTTCTTGTACCAACACTCTTTCTTTGTAAATATAAGTTATTGAGGATGAAAATGAGAATTCATAGCTACTAAAACCACTTCCATATCTTGATAGTTTAGAGAAATATGTACTTGCGACCAATGGGAACGAGGCCTTGTCCAACCATGACAACTTCTTCAATCAATCCCTTTCACTTTTGAATCAATCTTGATATCTTGGAAATGTAGTGAACCAAAATAACCTTTCCATGCCATCCCTTCCAAAACAACTTCAATGGTGAGTTTTGGACTTCTCAGGCTTTATTGACTAGGGCGTGGAAATAAACTCATGAACCCATGGAGCAACTTGTTAAACCTCATTGCCTTTACCTACATTAGTAACAAGTAAGACAAACCAACATTGCATTTTATTAATTAAAAGGAAAATCAAGACAAAATATTCATGATCACACAAGAAAACAAGTTAAGGTGCTTGGTGATTCCTCAAAGAGTAAAGCAAAAGATATGGAGGAGAACCAAACTAACCTAATGTGATCTTTTTGTGATTGAACCAACATGGTATGTGTTTACAGTGATTTCTGGTAAACAACCGCTAGTCCTCCAAACTATCGAATAATCTTACTGACTGTTATTCAATTTCTCTGGTAACTCGCAGGATCGACTAGATTGATCTTAGGACGTGTTGGTCATTAGGGTAACTCTCATGATCGAACTGGTATTCATGGTTGGTATTTAGAATGTTATGTAGGTGTTTAACTTATTTCAATTTCTCTATTAAAGATCTAAAGGTGTGATCAAGTAAATGTGCGCGAAACTAAATTGCATGAATAAAGGTCAATTATAAAGACATGTAAAAACTGCATAAAAGACAAGTAAATGACTTCGAAGCATAAAAACAGTTAATGTAAAAGATTCTCTGGAATGCAAAAGATTCGAAATATGAAGAAAGCGTTTAAATGCAAGAAAACTGTAAAATGACTTTAAGTAAAAAAGGTGTTCGAATGATAAAAGCTTAAAGATAAAGGCATGAAATGTACAACAGTTTCTGAAATGTAAAGTATTTGAAATGGAAAGAAAGCATTTAAATGTAAGGCATCAGTAAAAAGACTTCGAATGAAAACATTTTAAATGCAAAAGCTTGTAAATGGTATTGACATGAAGATAAAAGAAAGTACTGGAAATGACAAAGAGTTTCATTAAATCATAAACATGTGGTGTTATCATACGTACATTGCTCGTGCATTCGTTTCCCTAGCCATGTGGTAATTTGAATGTTTACTGAGTTTTTTGTACAATAGATATGACACCCGAAATCCTAATGCTAAGACTTCTATTTATACTACTTCGACCATAACGGTCTTGCTATAAGATTCTGCCACGTTCAGAACATGCAGAGCAATGCCTCTCTCTTGCTTCCACGCGTCTTCGAATGCTCCAGCGCATATATTTCAAATTTCGAACATCCCGCTTGCATTTGAATTTCAAATGTTTTGGCACTTCTTCGCTTCGAACGCATTTCTTAGACACAACCTTGTTATTATTTCGAGGCTTCTTTGAATATATTCTCATAATTGTCACTCGAAACCCCAAACTTTGATATGCCCACTCGAAACACTGCTTCTACCATTTCGAAACATGACGTCTTGTTCCATTTCAATCGAAACGTCCAATTTACTTTGCTTCTAATAATATCATCAAAATCTTCAGCCAACAAAATGCCCCTTTAAAATATGTATTTCGATTCCTTTGAGAAATACTTATTTTAAACATATACACAAGATTTTGATGCGACCTTCGAATCATCGTAACATTTATTGCATATGACTCCAGTCACGTCAATCACAATGCTTTTCAGATTCCTTAACCGCCTTGAACCATTTCACAGTATGGTGCAGTTATAAAATAATGATTATCTTTAATCACGCCTATTACCAATATTAACTTTACGCCACCTCTTCATCAAACCAACCCACGACTACCACGTATCACAATCTTACTCAGTGGATGCTTAAACTTCCTCATTATAAAAACCCATCAACTTAGTCTTTTCTTTTCTTCCCACATTCTGAATCTTTTCTTCCTCTTTTCTCACTGAAACCCTAAACTTCCAACATTCTTCCAACAATGTCTTCTTCAACTTCATCTCAACTAAAAAAGGTTTCCAAAAAGAAAGGAAAGACCGCAGGAACCACAATGGAAAGCAAGGTTGGCACCTACCAAGGTCAATCTGTTCTTATTCCCCAGATGATCTCAAAAGAGAAAGAAATGCTTTATGCATCCCAGGTACTAATTCCTACTAACACTGCTGGCAAGAGGTTAGCTTTAATGGGCCCTCTTACAGTCTTTGAAATTTTAAAAGACACCAGAAATTTTTTTCCAGTTTGCTATAATTTCAAACCTCTGTTTAATAAAATGGATAGCCCCAAGACTATAGAGTCTTCTGATTCAACCACCATGGAAAATCCAATCGTTCCTCCTAAGGACCCTTTTGTACTAGATTATGTAAAGAGTAACTTCAAACCGTTTCGATCTTGCCCCACCTCCGACACAGCCTATCACAACTGGTTTAATAAGGTAGAAGCTAAGAAATCCCAGAAATGGGAAGAATTAGGTATCTACAACTTGATTAAACTGTCGAAACCAGGTTTTACTTATAGCCACCCATTGTTATTCGCGTCCCTATATTTCTGGGACAGTACTTACAATACTTTCCATCTCCCTGGTGGAATGATTACCCCTACCTTTTTTGACATAGCGGCCATTACTGGGCTATCACCAATAGGAGAAACATATATCCCTGACAATGAAGAGCATTCGAGTATTATCGACTTCGAAGTCAAGCTAGCAAGCTTTTCAAAGTTTATCAGCCACTATCACACTGAAGGAGACAGTGTGTCGGATGTAGAACACATTGCTTTCCTTACCTTATGGTTGTCAAGGTATGTCTTTTGCAGCAGATCCCTACAGGTAGCCAGTAGGTTTATTCCTCTAGCTAGAGATTTGCATGAGAATCGGAGGGTGTGTTTAAGCGAATTGCTATTAGTTGATCTTTATGAAAGTCTAAGGTCAGTTGTTTCGAGTCTAAAATCTCACACCTCCAAGAATATCCTGCTAGCTGGCCCTTTCTGGTTACTTCAGTTATGGCTAAATGCCATGTTCGAACCTTCATTATCAACTGCCAACACTATTGCTGAACAAGACCCAGAAATAGTGGATAGAATTATCGAAGGCACTAGGCTGCGAAGACTAACCCCAAACGATGATAAGGATGACTTCAAAGTTCTATTCTCAAAATATATCATGATATTCTCCAAGAGGCATAAGTTCGAAGAGACCATGGCGCCTTTTGCTTCAAGGGCTCATGGACCTTCATGGTTCACCATGGCTCTCTCAGAAGCTGTCAAAAGCAAAGAAATTCAAGACGTATGGAGAGCCTTTTTGCTGCCCAGACTAATCTCTTCAAGAATAACTCCTGCTAAGAATCATATTTTCCTTTTCGCTTACCAGCCCAACTTCGTTTCGAGACAGTTTGGCTTGTGCCAACTAATTCCTGAACCCCTATTTCAAACGGAAAATGCCATCACCTCTGGGCAAACCTTCAAGGCACGAGAAGCCAAACTACAGCAAGAACAATACCAAGGCTTCGCCCATTTTGAACTAATAACCTTCAAACCTACACACCTTACAGCAAAGGGGTTTCTGGAATGGTGGACAAAGTTCTATCAGACTTATATGTTCGATACTCTTACTATTCAGCAGAAACTAACTGATGCATTCGATGTGCAGGTACCATCCAAGAAAGGTATGTTCACTCATGCCAAAGAGATTAAAGCTTTTCAAAATTATTTCGAAACTACTTATGATCCCACACACTTGGAATCCACTGTGCATCAAGCGGCTGAGACCTTGAAGGAAAAATTCAAAGAAAAAGTTTCTAAGTTAAAACTTCCTTCAGGGTTGTCACCTGAGGATAGGTATAGGTTGGCATTCGAAATGCATCCACCTAAATTTCCTAGACTACCTACCTCAGAACTGGCTCTGGCTTGGTTTCCTCCATACCCTTGGTGGTTCACTTGCAAAGAAATGTTCAAACATCTTCAAAAGAAACCAAAGCCATCTGAGACTGTGACATGGGATCGACATTGGCTCCATGATTTCCCAGGACATCTTCGCTATGACCTTTCTGCCATGTCGATTAAATCTGATCAAGGCACAGGTGCAAATGCTTGGGAAAATCCCAAACGCTTCTCATTTTCTATATTTTTAACTTTTGCCTTAATTGTTTCGATTTTCAGCCATCAGGATAAAGACTGCTGCTTCAAAGTCAAAAGAAGGGAGCGCCTCTCAAGCCTCTATCGAAACCATTGACAATGTGACTCCATCCGAACCAACAACAATTGCTGCAACAACAACAACAACAACACCAGTAATAACCAGTGCTCCAACTCCACAGGTAATCATTTAGCCTTGATGTTTCGAATTCACTAATGTTTCATGATTTGCATCTAACTCTTTGTTTAAATCTTTTCAGACCAACAAAATTCCACCTACCACTCCAAAGAAGCGAAAATCAAACACTACTGGGGAAGACCCCAAGGCTGGAGGGAATTTACCAGCTGCTTCGAAGAAGAAGCAGAAGAAGGATATTTCAAAAAGTGTTGTACCCACTAGTGTCTCTGGACTCGATTCCAAGGATGCTGCTCCCTCACCTAAATCCAAAATTCCATCTTCGACCTCCAACGTAATGTTGGAACGCATAACTAGCAACCTCTCTTCCGAGAGTCCACGGGTAAATTGAACTTTAAATCTTTTGAAAAATAATAATTTCTCATTACCTTGGTGCATGCTTTTAATATTATTTTGCTTCTTGCAGGATATTTTAAATCCATCTCTTACCACTTCGACCTCACCATCAAAAGCTGCTGCTCCGATCAACTCTTCTCCTCAAGGAGATTCCAGCAACCTTGTACAGAACAAAGGTTCCTCCAATATGGCGGTTCTGGCTGGGGCTTCTGAGCAGCAAGATGATCAGAGTACTTCTCCTCCTCTAAAAGAAACAAATGAAGCAACGCTTCATGAATCTGCAGAGGCTTTACAAAGAACTTCTCTTCAAAAGTCCCCTCTTGAAACCCTTCAAGAGGATCCAAAGGACACTCATGCTGAAGGAGAGAAAGCCGATTCTGATCAAAGAAACAAAGAATCTGCAGAAGAAGGGTCTGAGGAAGGAGATGCCAACGATGGTTCGACTGCTGGGACAGAGTCCAATGCAAATAGCAGCGAAAACGAAGATATCGAAGTGGTGGATTTGGATGACGATGAAGAAGATAATGAGCATGAAACGAATGAAGGGGATGGTGACGCGACCAATAAACCCATGGAAGTCGAAATGGACGTGACCCCCCTGCGTGTGGAACTCCCTCAACCGTCTCTGTCCCGAATGACTGACGAGGAGCTTGCTCTCCTGAGACGAAATGACCCTATTGGGTACATGAAGGCGAAGCTGGCTCAAAGGGATATTCCACCTGCTAGGGCTGGCACAAGTTCGACTAGCCATCCGCTGCCCGCAGATGAAAGAATTGTACTTCTTAACAGGATCAGGGGAACAATTCTAGATGTGAATTTATTCGAAGTGCTCAAACAGGATAGCACTGCTTGCTATACTATGAAGGAGTTGCTTACAAAAGTCAACCTTGCTACCTGCTCCTTGCCAGTTAGTTCTATCTTGTTCGATCTTCAATCTTTGCTGGACAACGTGACTGGGTACCTTCTCCAAGATGAATTTGCTGCCAGAAAGGTTCAAGAAAAACAAACTGCAATGGATGCTGCTTATGAGCATGCTTCGAAACTCTCTCAAGAAGCTGAGGATCAAGCCATGCATCTAAAGCAAGCAAAAACTGATTATGAGGCTCGAGCTGAGTCCATCCTTCTCTGGGAAAGGCAAATTCAGGAACTTCAATAGAAGGTTAAAGAGGCTCAAGAACAACAATTGGCCTACGAAACCAATACTGCTGGTAACCAATTCGAAGAGCTCCTCAACCAGGGGCTTGCAAAAATGGAAACTGCAGAACAACTCAAGGGAGAAGTGGCCACCTTAGAGGGAGCAAGACGTTTTGCTCAACAAAGGCTTGAGTCTTTTCGAAGTGCCTTCAACAGATTGAAGAATAATTCCTATTTCTAAATCTCAGTGTTCATTTGATTAAAATTTGGTTTTTTATATGTAATATTCGAACAACGCCATTTTGGCATCCCATATTGCCATTTTGGCATTTTTATGATATTTTGATTACGTTGTTACTATTCGAATCTCCTGCAGGCGTGGCTTATATTTATTTAAATACTTCCCATTAACCTTTAGGATACGTTTATCATCCATCAGCTCTTCGATTTCATATGCATTGTTTGAGAATACCTTTAGTATTCGAAAAGGCCCTTCCCAATGAGGTGACCATTTACCTAACGTTTTATTTTTCTTGTCCATGGGCAATATGACTTTCCAAACTAAGTCATTAATAATGAATGCCTTCCTTTTCACCCTTTTGTTATATGTCCTGGCCACTCTTTCTTTTTGTCTCATCAAGATTTCCAATGCATGTAATCTAACTTCGTCCAACTCAACTAATTCATTTATCATCATCTCCCAATATAATGCAGCTGGAATTTCGTTTTGTCTTTGAATTCGAATTGATTGTAGGTGAATTTCTACTGGCAGAACTGCATCATGACCAAATGTGAGTTGGAAAGGCATGGTGTTAGTAGCTTCCTTAGGAGATGTTCTACAGGCCCATAGTATTTGGTCCAAAGTTTTGTGCCAGTTCCTTGGCTTTTTACCAATATGTTTCTTAATTAATCCTATTATCACTTTATTAGCCGCTTCGACCTGACCATTTGCTTGAGCATAATATGGCGTTGATGTTAGTAATCTAAACCCCATTTCTTGGGCAAATTCTTGCATCTTTCTACCAGTAAACACAGGGCCTTGGTCTGTGGTTATGCTCTCTTGCAATCCGAACCTATAGATAATGTGTTTCTATATAAATTCAATAATAGTCTCTTGATCAGCAACTATTAATGGTACTGCTTCGATCCACTTGGTAAAATAGTCTATTCCTACCAAGATATATTTTTGTCCTTTAGACAAAGCAGGATTTATTTCTCCTATTAAATCCAATGCCCATCCTCTAAATGGCCATGGTTTAATGATTGAATGTAACTCACTTGCAGGGGCATGTTGAATCCCTGCATGTTTCTGACATTCCTCACAACCTTTAGCAAAGTCTATACAATCTTTGAGCATGCTGGGCCAATACATGCCATATCGAAATAACAGCCATTTCATTTTATGACCTGCTTGATGTGCGCCACATGCCCCATTGTGGACTTCTGACAATGCTAAGTATGCCTCACTTTCTCCTAGGCACTTCAATAATACGCCTTCTTGGGTCTTTTTGAACAATTCGTTCCCCATGAGGACATATGACAATGCTCTATATTTTATCTTCCTATCGACATTCAGAGTTGGGTTTGTTAAATAACTCACCAGTGGACTTCGCCAATCTGCATCTGATAAAGTGTTTATGGCTAATATTTCGAATCCCTGTTTCTCAGCATAACCCAATTTCATACTCTCTAGATCTGATGGTGTGAATCTAGTATCCATAACTCTACCCCTTAATTCAACTAAATCCTCAAAGTTTTTGGCAGAAACTTTATAACCCGAAGCCAACTGTGCTAAGTCATTTGCTTCTTGGTTTTATATTCTTGGTATATGTTGAATATCCATGTATTCGAATTTCCTAAGTAGCCTGTTGACTATGACGAAGTATATCATCAGGTTTTCCTTTATGCATTTATACTCCTTTGTTATTTGCTTGACCACTAATTCTGAGTCTCCTTTAATTTCGACTCTAGTTGCCCCCAATTCCAACAAAGCTTCAAGTCCAACAATGAGCGCTTCATACTCAGCTTCGTTGTTCGAGCAACGAGGACCATCTAATTTATACTTGAATTTTGTTGGAATTCCTTCAAGAGAAATTAGAAGGACTCCAACACCACTTCCATTCCTGTGGGTCGAACCATCAAAGTATAATTTCCATGGTTGCATTTCGACGTAACTCATGACAGTCTGCTCAACCAATGAATGGTCTACAATGAAATCAGAAATCACTTGGCCTTTCACAGCTTTTAAAGGCATGAAAGTCAAAGAATATTTTGTTAAGGCTAAATCCCATTTACCAACTCTGCTATGCATTATTGGTTTTGAAAGCATGTGTTTAATGACATCGAAATGAGATGAAACATAAACATCAACAGGCTTTATATAATACTTGAGTTTCATACAAGAGAAATACAAACAGAGACATAGCTTTTCTAAATTGCTATATCTGGTCTCTACATCATTCAATACTCTACTTAAATAGTATATGGCTCTTTCGATACCATTGTTATCTTCTTGTGCTAACATACTACCTATACTAACTTCAAAGGCAGATATGTACAATCTCATGGGCTTCCCCCATGAAGGTGGAGACAAGATAGGAGGTTGAGAGAGGTATCTTTTTATCTTGTCAAATGCCTCCTGATGGGCTTCGTTCCATTCGAAGGCTTGGCCTTGCTTTAGACGAAGCAACGGAGAGAAAGCTTGGGTTCTTCCACTCAGATTCGAAATGAACCTTCTGAGGAAGTTAATCTTCCCTAGCAAAGATTGCAGCTCCCTTTTTGACGTAGGTGCTTTCGTCTCCATTATGGCTTTGGTTTTGTTCTGGTTGATCTCAATCCCTTTCTTGTGAACCACAAAACCAAGGAAATCTCCAGCCTGCACAAAAAATGCACATTTAAGGGGATTCATCTTTAAGCCATGTTTTCTCAATCGTTCAAATGATTGGCTCAAATGATGCAAATGTGTTTCTGCATATATAGATTTGATGACTATATCATCAATATACACCTGCATAGAGGTTTCAATGAAATCATGGAAAATCGAATTCATTGCCCTTTGATAAGTTGCCCCAGCGTTCTTTAAACCAAAAGGCATCACCACCCATTCGTAAGTGCCTAAGGCTCATGGGCAACGAAATGCTGTCTTGGCAACATCTTCTTCAGCAATGAAAATCTGATTATACCCAGAGTATCCATCTAACATACTCAAGTATTCGAACCCTGCAGCAGAGTCTACTAGCATTTCTGCCACAGGCATGGAGTACTCATCCTTAGGGGTTGCAGTGTTTAAATCTCTAAAATCTATGCAGATTCTCAAAGACCCATTTTTCTTAATAACAGGTACTATATTTGCTAACCATTCGACATACCTTGTGGTTCTGATGAATCTGCAACGCAGCAACCTTTCGATCTCAGCTTTAATCTTTGTGAGGACCGCTGGTGCGAATCTTCTAGGAGTTTGTTTGATGGGCTTCTTGCCATATTTGATTGGAAGTCTGTGTTCGACTAACTCCCTCTTTAAACCAGGCATTTCGTCATAATCCCATGCGGAAGCAATCTTTGTTTTTCTTGAGGACTTTGATCACTTCCTGCTTGAGGCCTGGGCTAAGTTTTGCGCTTATGTAGGTTATTCTTTTTGTGTTTTCATCCCCTAAGTTCACTTCTTCGAGTGGATCCTGTGCCAACATTTTGGCACCTGAGTCTATGGGGTCCCTTTCGAAGCCTAAGGGTTCTTTATCATAGATGGCATCCAGCCTTTGATCTATCTCAATTTCTTTAAAGGGTGAGCCTTTCGAGCCATCCCCACTTATTTCGTTCATCTTCACAGCTAATTTATTTATTTCAGCCTCTAAGGCCGCCTTTGATTCGTTCTCAGCCATATAGGCCGAAATCCTTTCGAAAAAGGAGGACTCAGTCATGAGTAAGGTTGTCGAAGTCCCAGCCTGTTGGCCGTCTTTGTATAGTATTTTCGACTCCTTCATCTTCACTGATTATTCTTCTATCCCAGTATAGGCCATCATGGCGAAGGGTCATATAGTAGTGGGTGTTTCTGGTTTCGTTGATTTCATCATTTGGGACACACGGAGCAATCTTTTCCAGATGTTTGTCATAATTCCTCTTGTCAACTAAATTGACTGTTGACATGAAGTAACTCTGGTCTGCTTCGATGTTTTCCACGATCCCATCTTCTCTCCATAGAACTAATCGCTGGTGCATTGACGAAGGAACTGCCCCTACGCCATGGATCCACTCCCTTCCCAGCAACAAGTTGTAGTTGGCCTTGGCTTCGATCACCATGAACATGGTGGGCCTATAGCTTGAGCCTATTGTCAAGTCCAATTGAACCACCCCCAGTGTTTTGCCCACTTTCCCTTCATAATTGGATAGAACCATATTGTGGGGCTTGATGTCCCCTTCGCGTATTTCTAACCTTTTCAGCATGAAGTGGGGTATCAAATTGACTGCAGCACCCCCATCCACTAGAACCTTATTCACGCCATGGGCACCAACTTTTGCCCGAATAAATAGTGGCTTAAGATGGTTCTTCATAGCTGGTTCTGGATGTTCGAAGAACGCATTTTGCTCCTCGACAGCCCCATTGTCCATCACATAGTAGCACACAGGCCTATGCTTCATCAAGTCTATGGTATCTTATTCCTCATATTCATCAATTTCAGTTTCCTGTCCAAATTCACAGGGAAGCACAGATACCACGTTACAGTTTAGGTTGAACGAAGACTCCCCCTTTGATTCGAAGTTATCCGTTATCATATCTTCGTCTTCTTCTGGGCCTGGAGTGTATTCCTTTGGTTCATCTAGTTGTACTTCATAGAAAAGCCTCCTATTAACTGGGGGTTTGTCTTCAGTTTGATTTTTTGGTGTGGGTTTGTTGGTGCTAGATTCACCTTGGTTCTTTGTTGAAGTTGCCCCTTTATTTGCCACAACTTCCCTCTCAGCCTTTCGAATCCTCTGTTGCCTTCGCCACTAGGATCTCGACATGGGGTTCCTTCCTTTGTAGTTCTCTAATCTCACCTCCTCCCTCTTCGCTAGGTTGAATTGCCTTCTGTATGTCATAGCATGGCGTGCGTTTCGTTCGGTGTTTCTCCATCTGTCTTTGCCTTTGTCATTTCTGACTTGCAACCATCTGTCTGTTGGCACTTCAGCAGGGAGTTTGAACGTCACTCTTCGAGCACCCTTGGGATGAGGGCTATCAGGCCTTCGTTGTTTGTATTTGCTATCGAAACGTGGGCCCATCTGAAAGTTTCTTGATGGTTCCAGCAAGGGGCGAAGGTAATTGTTTCGAAGGCTCTGGCCATGCTTTGATCATACACAACAGAACACCTTGGGCATATCAAGCACTTGGTTGCCCCTTTGTAGCAGCGAAATACAAATTCCAGCAAACTTTCTCCAGCCTTAGGATAACACCTGAATAGCTGGTTATCCTGGCGCCAGTTGTTGCCAGTTCGCACCCTCTGTACTCTTTCGAAGTTCGCAGCGATTCTCTGATTGTAGAGGATGCTGCATTTGGGGCATAGTATCATTCCTGTATCTCCCTTGTGGCACATCATGAGGTAATCCTTGAGACTAGCATCTCCAGCATGATTATCCTCCATTTTATACTTCTCTTTTTCTAAGTATCTTTCTACCTCCTCCATCTCAGAGCGAGGTCTCTCCATATCCACCATGTTTACCTCAACATCCTCCCCCTTAGCTTCATCATCTCCCCATCCTGTGGGTTTTATATCTTCAATGTGGACCTTTGAACTCTCTGGGGCAGAATATTTGACCAAATAGTCAAATTTTCCACCGGGTTCCCCTAAAATGTCCCATATTTCTTTCTGAGGGGAGGTTGGCTTCGTGATTTGGACTTTCTCCAATTCCAGCTTCAGGCCTTCAGTGACCTGTGTCAATTCTTGGTTTTGGTTTTCCTAGCCTTCAGTAGCCTGGATTTCTTTTGCAACAGCTAAAGGTGCTGCTTCAATCGAAGTCTCTGGTTGCTTGTGGACGTCTTCAGTGACCTCCTTATTGACTTCGACTATCACCCAGCTTTCGTTTTCAGTACCTTTCTCTCCTATTGGGGCATCACTTTGGTCAGCTTCCACCATGTTAATCTCTCCAATGCATGCAGGCTCGAAGTAATTGGTGTCTGCGACGTCCAAAGGATCTTCGTCCACTTTCATTTTTGCTTTATCAGCAAACTTCAGTCTGCCATCTTTAATTGCATTCTGAATTAGGTCCCTGAAAAGAAAACACTGTGAGGTTTTGTGGCCTAGGAAACTATGATATTTGCAAAATCCTCTTTTCTTTCTTTGATCTAAAGGAGGTATTTTGACATTTGATGGCACGATGAGTTGGCCATCTTTGACAAGTAAATCAAAAATCTCGTCACATTTAGTGACATCGAAGGTATAAACCTTCTTTGGGAATTTGTCACTTTTCTCATTTTCAACAATTTCTTTCCCTTTTGTGGGAACTAATAATTTGCAGGAGTAAGGTGGTGCCTGTTTTAATTCAGCGAGGTCGATTTCGACCTCTTCGAATTCGAATTCAGGATAATCTTCTGCTTCCTCAGTTCCAACATAGGAGATCCTTTCCTTCTTGTTATTTTTAAAGACTCTGGCCTTTTCGGCCTTTAGCCTTTCGATCTGTCGAACCCTATCGGCTAACTGAGCCATATCCCTCAAATATTGAGTGTCTAGTTTCTTTCGAATAGAGTAATCCAAGCCACCAGCGGCCATTTCGACTAACTCATGTTCAGGCACTACTGTGTAACATCTGGATTTCAAAAGCCTGAATCTATTCAGATAATCATCTATGGGTTCAGTGAACTTTCTCTTGACACTGGCTAATTCCTTCAAACTTATTTTTGACTGTCCCATGTAAAATTGTTCATGGAATAATCTCTCCAAAAGAGCCCAAGTATCAATGGACCCAGGAGGCAAAGTGGTGAACCATGTGAAGGCGTTTTTAGTCAGGGAACTTGGGAATTATTTGATCTTGAGGTCTTCATTATTGGCTATATCTCCCGCTTCGGTTAGATATCTGGCTATATGTTCGACTGTTGACTCATTGGTATCCCCAGCAAACTTTGTAAACTTAGGGACTTTGTATCCCCTTGGTAAGTCAGTGTGCATTATGTAATCTAATATAGGAGAAGCATAATTTGGCCTTCTAATTCCTGTGTTGAGGCCATTCTGGGCCATGATTCTCTCTATCATGGTGGTTAAATTATTTTCTGCCAAGATGTTATCGTTTCGAATTCTATGAACGACTGCATCAGCATCTTGATTTCGACCCACCATGACAACCCCCCTGGGTTGTTCTTCTCGAAACTCTGGGACTTCCAGCCTTTCGACCCTTGCCCCTGGTTCCATAATTTCTCTTTGTGGGCCTTGGATCATTGGAGCTTCTAGCCTTTGTGCCCTTGCCCCCAAGTTAACTTCTTCTCTGGGTGGTCTATAGGTTGGGTCGTTAGCAACTTGTTCCATAATAGGTACGTTCGCTCGAACTCCCGCCTGATTTTGCCTACGCCTCTCTGGGGGAGCAAAGAAATCTGCTATTCGACTCATGTTATCTGCGTTTTCTCTGTTTGTCACAGTCACATTTTGTACTATTGGGGCAAATATTTCCTGCATGGTTTGTGCTAACACCCCTATCATATTATGGTTACTGTCATCCATCAATTGCCTAAAAGCCAACTGGTTTTCTGTGGTTAAAATAGGCATTGCGCTATAACCCACTGACCCTTGGTTATTTGTCATAAACTGATTTTCCCCAGACCCAGACCCTAATTGTGGTGATGAATTCGATGTGGAATTGTGTAAACCTGCCATAAAAGATGTTGGCATTCCATAAGAGGAATTTCTGGTTCTATTACCATCGAAACCGGGTGGTCTAGTTAGTGGGGTGGCGAAATGGGTTTGTGTCCCTGATGGTGGAATGAATCCCCCAGGATAACCAATGGTTCCAGTATTTCCTAAGATCGAACTATTAGTTGATATGCCACTTATTCCATTAGTGGCTATATTACTGGTAGAAGATGCAACAGACTGTGCATTCGAAGGGATCACATTAGATGTTCCCATCGAAGCGGACATATTAGTGCCTGTTGTATGTGGGGCATTTTTTTCCCCTTGTTGATTGTCAGAATTAGACATCTTGTTCAAACGTTTTCTTCTGGATAAGGGTTGGTTGCTGTTGGTTATTTTACCACTTCTCAGGTTCATAAAACAACAAACTTATCACTCAGAGGGTATTTTTACAATGGTTACGTCTCAACAATCTTTATTTTTGTTCTAAATTCCGTAATGGCCAACGATTGGTCCCACCGGGTGTGCCAATTTGTTTACAGTGATTTCTGGTAAACAACCGCTAGTCCTCCAAACTATCGAATAATCTTACTGACTGTTATTCAATTTCTCTGGTAACTCGCAGGATCGACTAGATTGATCCTAGGACGTGTTGGTCATTAGGGTAACTCTCATGATCGAACTGGTATTCATGGTTGGTATTTAGAATGTTGTGTAGGTGTTTAACTTATTTCGATTTCTCTATTAAAGATCTAAAGGTGTGATCAAGTAAATGTGCGCGAAACTAAATTGCATGAATAAAGGTCAATTGTAAAGACATGTAAAAACTGCATAAAAGACAAGTAAATGACTTCGAAGCATAAAAATAGTTAATGTAAAAGATTCTCTGGAATGCAAAAGATTCGAAATATGAAGAAAGCGTTTAAATGCAAGAAAACTGTAAAATGACTTTAAGTAAAAAAGGTGTTCGAATGATAAAAGCTTAAAGATAAAGGCATGAAATGTACAACAGTTTCTGAAATGTAAAGTATTTGAAATGGAAAGAAAGCATTTAAATGTAAGGCATCAGTAAAAAGACTTCGAATGAAAACATTTTAAATGCAAAAGCTTGTAAATGGTATTGACATGAAGATAAAAGAAAGTACTGGAAATGACAAAGAGTTTCATTAAATCATAAACATGTGGTGTTATCATACATACATTGCTCGTGCATTCGTTTCCCTAGCCATGTGGTAATTTGAATGTTTACTGAGTTTTTTGTACAATAGATATGACACCCGAAATCCTAATGCTAAGACTTCTATTTATACTACTTCGACCATAACGGTCTTGCTATAAGATTCTGCCACGTTCAGAACATGCAGAGCAATGCCTCTCTCTTGCTTCCACGCGTCTTCGAATGCTCCAACGCATATATTTCATATTTCGAACATCCCGCTTGCATTTGAATTTCAAATGTTTTGGCACTTCTTCGCTTCGAACGCATTTCTTAGACACAGCCTTGTTATCATTTCGAGGCTTCTTTGAATATATTCTCATAACTGTCACTCGAAACCCCAAACTTTGATATGCCCACTCGAAACACTGCTTCTACCATTTCGAAACATGACGTCTTGTTCCATTTCAATCGAAACGTCCAATTTACTTTGCTTCTAATAATATCATCAAAATCTTCAGCCAACAGTATGATAAGGGGATCTTTAGGGGGAAAATTGGGGTACAACACTAAGGATGTCTGTAATATATATTATCTTATCTTTTGGTACCCATAATTTCTTGGGTCATTTCTTATTTGTTCTACCAGAGTTATGAACAACTTTGGTTTCAGCAGTATAATGATCATATTTACAAGTGTTAAAACTATTTGGTTTAGCCAATTGGTTATCATTGAATTTAGAATCAGATTTCTCTTCATCTTTTCCATCTTTTTTTGGCACAAATCCAGCAGACACAAAATGTGAGTGTAAGGTGGTTGGTAAATTTTACTTATTAGATTTAAAATTTTCATGAGGATCATAACTGTGATACGGTGAGAGAACTAACTTGGGATGTTTTGTGTTTTATCGCAAATGTTGCGGTTAGCAAGAGTCGCCACCGACTTTTCTTTTATCCAAAAGGAAAGGCTAAAAAGAACAAGAAAGACCTTTGAGATTGTTTCTTGAGTTCGGGAGGTAGATTATGAAAAGGGAAGGTATTAACACCCTTTTCATCCATAGTTATCCATGGGCTCTTAGTTGCTTGCTAGATCACTTGCTTTTGTTTGAAAATATGCTTTGTGTGCTTTTTTGAAAGTATTTTGAAAAGGCGCCTTCGTTTAGGAAAACTTTGTAATAGTTCTCGTTCGCAAGAACGTATACAAAGTGTTGAGCTCTTGAAAATATTTCATGTTTGGAAAATGTTTTGAAAGTGTTGGTGTTTGTTTTGAAAATAAGCAAGGATGTTTGATTTGAAATTGAGCAAGCAACTAGGAACAATCTACCTACTCAAAAGTCTTAGTTCGTTTCTTCCTTTCCTTTGATATAGTTATCTTACCATTGATTTGATAAGAATCCTTATCTTTGGATGTAACGGGACGGGCATGGGTCATCGTATAACCATGATAGCAATGTTGTAAGATGCCTTAGCATTTCTTTTTGAGGGACTAAGATCATTTTGAAAGGCAACATTTGATAGCGTCATCGAGGGACTATGATCTTGTATTTTTTATTGTTTTTTGCTAAGACATCTCACATACATAACATGGCCATTTTTGTAAGGCAACAAAGTGGAATCACCCTAAGGATGCAAGTGTGCAAGTGTATTGGATTTACATGCATTTTTCATCTTGAATTCGGGTTTGCTAATTATTGATTTTATCTTTCCATACAAATCCTAATTACTAGCATTTATATAAAGTGGTAAATTGCGGAAAATAAAATTACTACGCTATTACATCATTAGGGGAGGGGTATACAAATTTACAAATGGGGATTTGCAAGAAAATTAAACCTAATTATCTATTACAACCATATTGAATATTGTACAAAAATTGAAAATAAAATACAAGAATATAAATGGAAAAAGAAATGATTTTTGTTTGGATTTTTATGAAAGGCTTTAGTCTTGACCTAATTAAGAAAATGATTGATTAAAAATTAAACAAAATTAAAATAAAACTAATTAAGAAAGAAATTAAGTTAAAAAGCAGTTTTAGGGTTTTTGTGAAAAAGGTTTTAAATTAATAATAATAATATGAAAATTAATTAATTAAAAGAAACCTAAGTTCTAAATTAATTTTAAATAAAAAGAAAATAAAATAATAACTAAGCCTAAGTCTAAATATTAATTATTTAAGAAAAAAAGAAATTAATTATTAAGAAAAATATTTTTAGTCTTTTTGTTTTATAAAGAAATAAAATGTAAATGAGCATTTTTTAAATATGCAAGTAAATAAATAAAATATTTTTGGATTTTTTATTAATAAAAATAATAATAATGATTATAATAGTAGCAATAAAAAAATAATAAAGAAAATAAAAATAAAATATAAAATATAAAAGAAAATAAGTAAAATGAAAAATAAAATAAAAATGGTTTGGGTCAGGGGTATGAAAATAGGCGGGGGTTAGAAGAATTAAAAAAATGGAAAGCCCAACAATAAGGGCCCAACAATAAGGGCCCAGGCACTGCAGCTGAAACAAAAAAATATTGAAAAATTGTCCAAAAGGTAGTGCTGGGTGTTGAACCCATGGTCTCCCATACATACGCCCGCTACCTTTGCCATTGGGGTGGTTGTACATCCAGTAACATAAACAAAACAACAAATATGTAACATAAATTATGCCCTGAATATAACTTCATCTTCAACCTCTAGCCATGGATCCTGTAACTTCACCATTTCTCAACAAAAATGAAATATGCCAACATGAAAGTTGTTCCATTTTTTCTCATGAATCCAACCATATAAATAACTAAAGATATAAATCAAAGATGAATGAGAATTTCTAAAAGTACCAAATTCTTACCTAAATATTTCAGAACGTTCAAACTCAAAATTCTCACTACTCAAGGAATATAAATGAAATCTATGGACATTTATAGTTTCGGGGCAATGATGTCTACATTTTATCTTCACAAATGCAAGCCTAACAATGCCTAAATGAGAAGATAAAGTTCAAAAAATATACCTCAAAACTGGAAATCGTGAAATGAGTTTGAGCTTGATTCAAGGTGCTGCAATGATCAGGTTAGCTTCCTTGAGTTCCCAGGAAGCTAATGCAATGGTTAGCTTGAGCAATGGATGGCTGGAATGGCTTGGAGAACTCAACCTGCAATGCTCTGTTTTTGGTTATGGAGTTTGGTGCAAATGGTGTTACAGTCGTGTAACAGGGACAGGGATGAGTTGTATTTGATGTAAGGAATATTTAGGAACTAAAAAGCCAAAGAGCGAACGAGGGAAATATGAGTTACAAGTCCAAGGTCAGAAACTGTGCAACAATGGAATTTTTGGGCAATTTCTGATTTAAGGGAGTTTAGGAGTGTTTCAGGATGTTAATTCTCATCCCTTAGCTCATAAATAATGACTATATTTATAAGCAACAAGTTTGGAAACTTGTTGTTGATCAGAATTCAAAAACAAATGTTTAAACTCAACATGTGATTTTTGAGAAATCCAAGTTTCAATGCCTTATGTAGTTGATAATGTAGAGTGCTTATGCTTTAAATAAGTTTGCTTCTTACTTTGTAGATGGAGTGTGATCAGAGGGAACAAGTTAGAGGCTCAATAATTGACTTTGTGCATAAAGCTTGCTTTTCAAGAATGGTATTCTTCATTTTCTTCCTAAAATGGCAATGTGAATTGGATAAAGCTTAAACCACTTGGATTATAGCTCAAAAGTTTGTGTAATCCATTAATGATGGAAAGATACACAAGTTAGAAGGCCTGCAAAGCAAGATTATACAGCCTAACATTAAAATTGAATTATGTGTTCATCAAGAAATGACTTGTAATTCAAGAATGAAACCCTAACTTCTTGCCTTCGATTCTCCTTGCTCAAGTATGATCTTAATGAGTTCTTGGAAATTTTGGAAAGCTTGTAACATCCTCTAAAACCTATATGTTGGACATTTTTGAAAATTCATCTTGGAACTATATGAAAAAATTCCATGAAGTTAGGTTAAAATCCTGCCTAAACTAGGGCAAAATTTCACTAAGTTTCCAAGTTTCATGAACATGTCTTCACAAAATAATAACTTGGAATCCATACATTTCTAGAAAAAGTTGTGTTCTACAATGTTTTAGATCTAATTGATATCTACAACTTTCATGTTGGAAGTTTCCTTTGAATCATCTTGCATCATGGTGGAAATTTGGCTCAAAGTTATGAAAAAATATGAATTTTCCAACACTTAGAAAAAATTCTAAGTTTAGAAATTTTGAATTTGATTTCTTGATGAAAAAGTTTCATATTTTGACATGTCCTGATGAATTGTGATCTTTGATACTTGAGTTTGATCAAAAAATCAAAGTTTAACTTTTCAGTGTACAGTTGACTTTTTCATTAGTTGACTGAAATTCATGTGTCAGTCAATTGATCTTGAGGAAAGTTTTGAGCCATGCCATTAGGTCAAAATGAATTATTTGAATCCTTGAGATCGTGTCTCAAACCAATCAATCATTTGCTAAGTCAAAAATTAGAAATTGCACCTTCTCAATGAAAACCCTAATTTTGACCATTTTGCCCTTTTGATGATTTGATCAAATTTATTGAGGAATTGTGATCCTGACTTGATCAAATGACATATATGAGTTTGTAGTGTTGATATGGATAAAAAATTATGAAGTTTGACTGTAAATTGACCATAGTTGACTTTTTCCCCAATACAACTAATTTTAGGTCAACTAGTCATTTGACTGAGCAAAAATGTGATCCAAGACTTTGAAACTTGACATGAGTAAACTTGAGAGTCCAAAATGATCCATGAAAGTCATTTGGGTCATTAAAAGTTTATTTATCCTTGTGCAAACTCAAACCCTAATTTTCAGTCATTAGTGCTTGAGGAGGTGTCTTGAGCTGATCAACCCTTGTGCAGTCTTGAATCCAAGGAAATATTATGAGAGATTACTTGAGAAATGAGAGGGAAAATTTTGGGGTACAACAATAACCAATACCTTTAAATCCATTTTTGCTTACATTATAGATCATAGAAGCTATCAGGCTTCTCCCTATGCTCTTACCTAGAAATTTCTAGAAAGCTTTGTCATATTTCTTGATGATATCATCAGAACTTTCAGAGGCTTCTGGAAGAGTTCTCGTGTCTTTAAGGGCGGAGTTTTCATCTTTTAATAGAAAGTTTTCTTTATTTAAAACAAAAATTTCTTCCTTAAGCTTATTGTTTTTAATAGATACAGACTCATGGGTCTTTTTAAGATCCTTGAACTGAATCTTGAGTAAATCATGTTTTTCCATAATTTCAACTAAGGAATATATTAATTCAGAATGAGTAAGATCAGAAAATACCTATTTGCATAATATTTCTTATGTTTCTGAATCAGCTTCATCTTTTGGGGGGATTACTTCACTTGATGTTCCATCATGAGCCATTGGTGCCAAGTTAGCAAGTTCTCCTTCTGAGTCATAGTCAAAAGAGTCTTAATCATCCCATGTTTCCATTAGCCCTTTATTTTTTCATTTTAGAGCTTTATTCGTTGGCATGTCCTTTAGAAGATTAAGACATTCATGCTTGTAGTTTCCTCGCTCATTTCACACATAACAAATGACTTCATTTCCACTATAATTCTTTTCACTATGAGCTGATTCGAAGCGACCTCTAGTCCTCCTTGAACTTCTGAACCTATTGCCTTGATTTCTCTTCTATAGACGGTTAACCCTTCTGGATAGCAGAGACAAATCATCTTCTTGATCATCAAGATCTTCTTCTAAATCCTCTATTCTTTTGCTTGAAGAGCTTTAAACTTCTCAGATTTCTTGATGGACTTGAGCACAATAGATTTTATCTTCTTCTACGATTCATCTTGTTCTAGCTCAATCTCATGACTTCTTAAAGAACTTATCAGTTCTTCTAAAGAAGTGTTGTTCAAATCCTTTGCAAGCTTGAGTACAGTTATCACATGCCTCCATTTGGATGGCAAGCTTATGATAATCATCTTCACATGATTTACCATTGAATAACCTTTGTTCAGAACTCACAGTCCTGCAACCAAGGTTTGAAATCTTGAGAACACAACTTCAACGCTTTCATCATCCTCTGTCTTGAAGGATTCATATTTCTGAATCAAGGCCAGTGCCTTGGTTTCTTTGAATTGATCATTTCCTTCATGAGTCATTTTAAGAGAGTCAAATATAGACTTATCAGAGTCTTTATTTGTGACCTTCTCATACTCAGTATAAGAAATCGCATTCAGCATGATAGTTATTACTTTATGATAATTCTTATATTCTTTCTTTTGTTGATCAGTCATAACTGTCCTAGCTATCTCTTTTACATTAGAATATGTGGGAGGTACGTAGCCATCAACTACTATATCCCAAAGATAAACATCATGACCTATAAAGAAACTTTTTAGTTTATCTTTCCAGTATTCAAACTTTTCACCATCAAAGATGGGAGGTTTTACATTGTAGCTTTTATCGTTTGAATATGAAGCAGAGTTAGTTGGTGTGGGTTCAACCATTGTGTTTCTTCAAAGAAAAACTCGTCTGGATCTTTATCTGACACAGTTAAGTGTTTGATAACTACCAATACCAGAACCGGAGCTCTGATGTTAATTGAAGGTATGAGAAACACAAGAAAGAGGTTTTGAATTGGGTTTCACCAAAAAACAATTTTAAATATTTTCGTTGATGAAAGACCAAGTTAACTTAGAACATAAAAATAAATGAACACAATTATTTTTATTCTGGTTCATTGTTAACTAAGCCACTCCAGTCCACCCCTCAAGGTAATTTTCCTTCAACAATGACTTAATCCATTATAACCAAACTGATTACAGACAACCCATAATAAGTCAGATCAACCTTATTGACACCCCTAATAAGTCAGTTGATCCTTATTGTAAATCTACTCAAACCGCAACAAGAGTCTTCTTGAGATTAGACCTTCACTTGGTCACTCAAGGAATCAATCAACAACCGTTGAATACTTTCAGTGTATTACAATTTGCTTCTTTTAAGCAGATTACACAAACGTTTCAGTAAAAAGAAAAGCACCTAAATGTTTTACAACAAGATACAGGAAACAACTCCTTGCTTATTTACAAAAATATACATAGAAGATTTCTCTAAAGAGTTGCACAACGCTTTGGTGTAGTTTTATTTGAGCTTGATTTAATCTGATAGATTTTTCGTTGTAATGTTGATTCTTACATTTCTTCAGCTTCCAAGTCTTCCTTTTATAGCTTGTAAAAGAAATCTATTGAAGGGGTAGAAAGGTAATCGGAAATCCAGATGTTTGTTCCCAATGATCATAATGAGAGTGGTTGACAATATAGTACGAAAGGATTGTCCTTACGCCGCCTTAGAGGGTAGAGGTCACATAACACTTTTTGTACCTTTTGTACACCATCACACGTTAACCATTTTGAACTTATTATAACCTTCAGAGGCTTCGGATAATTTGAATGTTTAAAGCTCATTGTAGAAGAATCACTCTTAAGTCTTAAAACCTAAGTTTTGGAGTCTTCAGAACTTGTCTCATCAGAACCTTGTCTTCAGAGTCTTCAGCACTTGGTCGTAAGAACTTGTTTTTCTTCAAACCATCAGAACTTGTTCAGCAGAACCTTGTCTTCATAATCTTCATAACTTGGAACATGCAGAAGCAAAGCTTTAGAAGGCCTCTAAAGCTTTACCATAAATCACGATCATGACCTCTTGTACTAACGTTCCTAAGAACCGTTGCATAACACGAATTCCAGAATTTTGACTTCAAGTGTAACACGTAACCAAATGTTTTCTTCCGTTAGTGTTTATATTTAGTACCTGATGACGTTACACGACTTGATATCAGAGTTAGAACATTACAGCAGCAGCTACACACTAGAACGAAATCATTAGAGTATACAATTTTTCTTTATCATACCATGTAAAGTTATCATCAAAATCTTAAGGTCGGATGTAGAAACACTTATTGTTCTTACAATTTATACTTCAAAATTATTTGATAAGTTTTGAACTCAGGGGGAGCCTCTGAACAAGCTGAGATAAGTTTTGAGAGTATAGAACTCAACATGGTCTGTTTAGCTAACTTTAATTTGTTTTATGTGATTAAACCTGTAAAAATTGTTCATCAAAATACATGGTTTTGTCATCATAAAAATGGGGAGATTGTAAGAACAAGATTTGGTTCTACATATGGCCTTAGTTTTGATGATAACAATACAATGTTTGTTAGAGAATAATTTTGTACCCTAATGTTTTTATCTAGTGTGTAGCTTTTACTAACAGGCTCTGACTATGATAGAATGGTATGTGATGTTATCAGTTTATGGAATCAACACACTCTGACTATGTAGAGATACAAAGTATGTGTTATAAGACTTTGTCAAGTTAAAAAATGCTTCTAAACAATAGTTCTGATGAACATTAGTCTAGAGCTTCTGAATGTGACTTTGATGGTAGAGCTTTTGAGGTTTTCTCAAGCTCTGAGATTCTGAATAACAAGTTCTGAAGATTCAAAAGACAAGGTTTTGCTGAACAATTTCTGAAGACAAGGTTATGAAGATTTTATGCTCTCAAGTTCTAAGGTTCTGAAGACCAAGTTTTGAAGACTCTAAAGACAAGGTTCTGCAGAACAAGTTATGAAGATTCTGAAGACAAGGTTCTGAAGACTCTCATTGTGTTTTGATCTTTTAAGCATACTTTACCAACATAATTTCTCAAGCCTCTGAATATTATAAGATAAGATTAAAAAGTTTTTACATGAGTAAATAATACATGGTACAAGATCAAATATTCCTCCCACTACTATGATTTTGTGGCGCAAGGACTGCACTATGGTACGATGTTGTATACCACTCACACTGATCGTTATGCAAGAATACAACTAGAATTTGGAGTACTCATTATACCCTCCAACATATATTTCTTTGGATCTATAAAGAAGACTTGGAATAATGGGAAAACAATGAAGTTTATGTGAAAAGAAACTCTGCACAAAAATACTCTGATTTATTTTATTCTTTTGTAAAGAGCTATAAAGCAAGGAGCTTTTTTTCATTAACTTTCTAGTAACACCTTTGTGTTCATCATTGTATTTAAACTTGTGCAAATATAGTTTCTTATAAGCATCTTATAAACACACCTCTTTGTATTTCAATAATGAGTTGATTGTTCAATGAGAGACTAGGGTATAGTTAGAATTTCACAAGAAAACATAGACGGGTAGTCTTTATGTTTTGTAATCAATTTGATTATATTAGATTAAGTCCTTGTTGAGAAAGGAAAAATCATCCTGGCAGTGGACTGGATTAAATTTGTTAACAGTGAACCAGGATAAAAATAATTGTGTTCATTTATTGTTGTTCTTGTTTCATACTTGTTTCTTTAGGTAGCAAAAGTTTTCATTTCTAGAAACACAATTCACCCCCCCCCCCCCCCCTATCGTGTGTTTCATGTACCTTCAAATTGTATTTGCTAAAGGTTAACTCAAGGATAGTTTTTAGAAGTTCAAAAAAGTTGATAGGTATAAAAACATAAAGATTTAAAAAATATTTAAAATACAAAAACATTGAAAATATAAGATAGTAAAAACGAGGATCACATAAGGAGTAATACGAGGAATATTAAAAGATACATATCATTACCCAAGAGTCTTTAACCCTCTAGTAACTAAGCAACACCTATAACTATCAAAAACATGTAGTTAAGAGTGTCATTAAATTCAAATGCAGTTAGCATTAAATAATTCATTTCAAGTTCTAGTGTCTAAAGTAAATCAGAAGCCAATGTTAATCAGAGTTATATTATCAGACTCCTGGCTGAGGCTACTTTTGATTGAATCAACAAGCACAAATGATGTTTGTTTAAGGAAGTTGAATTATCTAGGCATACAACATAGGTGATAAGAACTTTGTTTTCACGCATTTGACAACCATCTTGCTGATATATTATTTAGAGCGGATGTGTGCAATATTCATCAGCTGGGATGAATTATATGTCTTTTATAGACAGAGTAACAAGTTACTTATCTTACACTTAGTTCAAGACACTTGGTTTTCACCAATGAGTTGATAGTTTCCACAAGCAGACTTATCTCTCAGATCTATTTAGAGCATAGTCATTATTACAAAATTTAACTAACTGATCTTTTTCAGATTTTAAGAGATTCCCTTAAAATTTAAGAGATTTTCTTTAGACTCTGATTGACGTCATGTACACAACATACACTAAAAAATATATTAGACTTAGCAACTAAAAGTTTAATTAGAGGGAACATACCTATTAAAGGAGATTTTGATCCTTCTTTGATGCTACTCTCCTTAATGATTTGAGAAGTATGATTTATGCAGGAATTTCTTAGCTCACATATAATTAGTCTTTAAGATTGAACTTATTCAGAGGTTTCCATTTAGAACTTCATACTGATACTTATAAATTCTATTTCTTTGGTTGGGTACTTCAGTTCATTCATCCAACTTATTTTCAGATTCCACTTTGTTCCAACAATGCTCTTTTGGATGGACTAAAGAAACCAAATAATCAATAGAATCCATATCCATAATCTATCCATTGTGGCTCTTTCCAAAATCTACACCTGCTTCCCCTTTCAGTGTTGGGATTTGGAATGTATGCCTTCTTTCTTTTATATCTAATAGCCAGACATTGTTCTGGCATTATCTGCATTGTCTGATCCTTTAGAATGGTAGCATCGCCTCTTATTTTGGACATATCTGCATCAAATACAATTTGAGATCTAGGCACCCATACTCTTATGGGTCCTCTGGTTACTTCTAATAAGCTTTCTCTTGTATTATGATTTTTCCCGATAGCAATGCATAGGCTCAATCCAAACTTTTGGTTTAAAAAAGTTTTGTTTGGGATGAGTCTTAACATAAGTTTATGAATCCTTCAGAATCTTTGGTCCATAGGTCCTTTGTTCTAGTTTCTTCAGAACCTTTGACTTAGAGGTCATTGGTTCTGAATTTCTCAAAACTTGTGACTGTTGAACCTTAGGTTCTGGTAAAATCTTAACCTTTGATTGCTGAACTATAGGAAATGAGATCTTTAGTACCTTTAACTTTGATGTCTAAGGTGCAAATTTATTCAGATCCTTTGAATCTGTGATCTTGGGTTCTGATTGGGTCAAATTCTTACCCTTATTAGAAGCAAACACAAAATAAGATTTTAGCATTGTTTGAGCATTGCTTGAAAAAGAAGGATCTGAGGGTTTCTTTAAGAGCTAAACTCTGGAGAAATCTCTATTATAACCCAAACATTCTCCTTTGCTTTTACTTACTCCATAGATCATGGAAACAAGTTTAGTTCTTACAAGACCTATTGTGATAAAGTTTTGAAGAGTTATCTCATGCTCATCTACAGATTTATCAAAAGCTTTATCTAAGATAACCTTATGACCCTTTTCAAGAGATTCAAATTTGTCTTGAGATATTTTTAATTCTTATTTCAAAATATTATCATCTCTCTTTAAGAATTTCACGTGTCTTACTTTGTCTTTGAAACGACTCATGGGGTCTTTAATGAAGGAAATAAGATCAAAATGAGATAAGTTAGAAAATACCTCACTTTCTTTGTTTGGTTCTGAATGAGAACAAGATTTAGATTCTACATCAAATGATATGAGATCCATCAATGCCAGATTTGATTCTCCTTCATCTTTGTCAAAACTTCCTTCACTATTAAGGTAATCTCATGTTGCAATGAGAATCTTCTTGAATCTATTTTTGAAGTTGTCCTTCTAGAAGCTTCCTTTCATTGACTTGTCGTTCTGTTGATCGGGACAGTCAGATATGAAGTTACCTAGTTTGTTGAAATTATTGCTAATCTTTTTGTTATCTTATTTGTATCTATAACTAGAATCTATGAAGCCACTACTTGTACTGGAGAATCTCTTATTCCTTCTGGCCATTTGTAGAAACCTTTTAATGATAAAAGCTATTTCTTCATCATCAGAGTTATCATCAAAAGTTCCTTCATCAAAAGCTTCTTGTGATTTACTAATTTTTGAAGATATGTGAGTTTTACTCCCAGACTTCTCATTAACATATTTTATAGCTAGTAATTTGGATATCTTCACAGGCTCATCTCTATTCTGCTCCAAGTATTCATATCTTTAACTTCCAAAATAGTTGTTACTTTAGGTATGAATCTTACAAGAAGACTCATTAGAATCTTTTTGATATGATCTACTGAAGTATAACTCTTGTTCAAAACTTGAATGCTTGATACAAGAACTTGAAACCTAGAGAACATGGTTTAAATGCCTTCGTCATCTTTCATTTTGAAGAGTTCATACTGGTGAACCAGAAGGTTGGCCATAGCCTCTTTCACTTGTTGTGCTAGTTCTCTATTTTTAGGATTGACATTAATTTTAGTAAAACAAGTATAGCGGAAATATGTTAAATAGGATGTAATAACTTGTTGAAAAGAACATGTTGGACAAAAAGTCCTATTTTATAAAGAAACATGTTGAGTTGAGATGTTTAATCAACTGACGCAACATGTCATATAAGATGTCCTACACTCAATCATTCAACATCGTGATTGTGTTGGGTTGGGCTGATGGATCAGCTTAAGATTTAACAGATGCAAAATATTCTAGGAATATTATGCTATCATATGTGGCACTGACTTTAAGGTCTGAAAGATTCAAGCTGAAATCAAGAAGAATATTGATTTTAAAATTATGGAGATAAATTAGGAAAGACATGATTGAAGACATATCTTTATGCTGAAGTTTCTACAGATTTGTAGCAGCTGATGTGATGTGATTTGAAGCCCAAATCTAGTTGGGAATAGGGTTATAAATAGAAGGTTATTAACCTAGAAAAGGTACCAGGCGGAGATGCAAAGTTTAGATTATTAGGGTTGAGTCTATAAGCCAATCTCTAGGAGAGTTGGTATGTGTGAGACTCTCTAATATATTGTTAATAGAAGAGTAGGAATGTTCCTTGAATTGTAAGGTTCTGTTATTCATTCTTAAGATTTTAAGCATATAATGTATATTATTCTTGGATGAAACTTTGAAGCAAATCCAAGTGTGTTGGTTAGTCAAGAGTCTTGGTTGAACTTTATGGTTGTTAGATATCACAAAGGTCATTAAGTGTCATTGGGTAGGGATTAGGCGAGAAGTTGTAAATGAGGGAGTTTAACTTTGAACTAATACTGCTGATAGTGGACTTTCTTCCTGGATTGGTAGCCCCCAGAGTAGGTGTTGTTGTACACCGAATTGGGTCATCATATTTTTGTGTTTTTTATCTTTTGCATTGTTCAGTTTTATTCTTGATTGATTAACATGTCATATAAGATGTTGGAACATCTGTTACGAATCTGGACTGATAAGTTTTGTATTAGTCTGTTGTATTTTGTCCATGTGTTATTTTGTAAAAAACATCAACGTCTCAACATGTGTTAGGACATTTGTAATTTGTATACCAGAATTTCAATTGGTATCAGAGAAGGCATCTTGTTATATTCTGGGTGTTACCTAAGGAAGATACTTTATGGTTTATGGACTTGAAGGAACAAAGTTTTATTTGTAGCTTTGGTGGTGACCTGCTAAGTTGGGTTTGATTTATTTTCAAACCTATGTTGTTTTGTTGGCACCTGGATTGTAGTGCTTCTATGCAAGGGTGATTGAGCCGTGAATGAAGGTTGTTGAGGAGTTTTTTGTTCTGTTTCATCTGATAGAAAACTCCTATTGGTTCCTGGTATATCTGGTGTTAAGGATGTAGGGAGATTTGCTTTAGCATTATATTAAGGAAGAAATTTATGATTTGTTCCTCTCTGAAGTTGTATTCTATATTGTAGTAATACTTGGAGGATAGTTTCAACCAGTCTGATCACATATGTTTGGAACCTTCTCCTGAACTGGAAGAAGAGGCATCTTGGTTGTGTGTCTAAGAAGTTTCTGCGCTAGAGACATGTCTTAGAAAAGTGTGTTGGTCAAGAGATGATAAACATCTTACTTTATCCTTGGGTCAGTGAAAAAGTTGAGCTCAAAATTTCTAGAGGAGAATTACTTTCTCAACCAGGTTCTTCATGTGTGGATGTCAAGGTCAAATGTCGAGGACATTCTCTCTGACATCTGAAAGATTCTTCTGATCAAGAGAAGTCAAATTTATGTGATATTTCTCGTGACTACTTTTATGGAATAGTTTTTGACTGAGTTGGAGAAGGGGACGTTGTTGTACCCGAATTTTCCCCCCTAAGATTCCTCTATTATCTCATGTCAACTCAATCATATCAAGATCACACCAGGGCTTGGTTTTTCTCCCTGTCTCTAGGTTTGCTCACGAGGAATCACCAAGCACTTTGGTTTGTATATTTTAACCATAAATGTCTTATGTTGATTAGCTTTTAACTAACAAATACAATGAATATTTGCTCTAATTGATGATACTATAGGTGATGGCACAACACATTTCATTAGGTTGATTCATAAGTTCATGAGTTTATTTCCATGCCTTCTTCAACAAAGATTTATTGAGATTCAAGCTTCATCATTGAGGATTATTTAAATTAAAATCATGACAAGGTCTACTATGATTCATCGTGCTTCAATTTGTCAAAGGAAGTCAAAAGATGCAAGAATTGATTGAAGAAGTTTGACCTAATTGGATAAGTTCTTGTTTCCTTGATCACAAGTGTATAACTCTCTCAATCCTTAATATCTGGAAGTGGTTATTGTTGCTATAGGTTATTATTATCATCCACAACAACTTCTATTCACATGGAAAAAGTTATTGTCTAAGGAAGATTGTCAAAATTGAAAGGGGTCTCCAAGTCATTTTGGTGCTTTGGGAGCTAGGGTTTTGAACTTCTAAGGGCTATATCTTGTTCATATTTTGAGATTTTTGAGTGATTCCAAAGATATGCTTCTCTTTAAAGGGTTATCAATCGATCACTTTAAAGGTTTTAAACAAATTTTGTGTGGAAGATTCCTAATGATGAAGAAAGATTACAAGTCTTCTAGATAGGCCATCAAATTCCCCTACATGACTTTAAAGGATCATAACTTGGTCAATTCTTATCTCCTTGAGCCCATTATTTTTCCATATTTATCTTAAGAATGTGAACTTCAACTTTTCTTTTATCTGCAAGACTTGAAAATGATTGGAAGATGCCTCAAAAACTCAAAAGATTATAGGTCACCTCATGGATTTTCACCAATTTCAAGGGATCATAACTTTTTTAATACTTGGTATTTTTGAGTGATTTAAGTTTCACAATTCTCTTTGGTAAGTCAACTTTAAGCTTGCATCATTGATCAAAACAAGATTTTGTAGGAAGGCCTTGTTTGGAATCAAAACATTATAGGTCACTTTTGAAGAAAAACTTAGAATTTTTCTAAGTACAAAAAGTCAACATCTTTTTCTCAACTTTGACTTATCACAACTCTCAGATAAAGCATCCATTTGATCTCACTCTTGGAAAATTGCAAAGATTGTGGCCTTATCTTTCAAATGCTTCAGGAATTATACCCTAAGACCACTTGAGTTGTGAATACCATTGATTCAAAGTGGGTACCTTGGAACTGAAGTTTCACTTTAAGTCATATTGCAATTTTCATAATGTTGCTTCTAATCATCAAATTACCACACGTTTTTCACTTAAGCATGATCAACAAAGATAATTGGATTATTTAGAGTGACAAAACACATCAATTAGATGATTTTTGATGCACATGTGAACACACTTTCTTCGTGTACATAGGTGTGCACGAATTCATTTGAATTTGCATCATTCGCCCCTCATCTTGATCCCATTCACTTCTCTTATAAATATAGGCTCCATTCCACTCATTTTCGCAAGCTGGAACAACTAAAATCACTCTGTCAAACTCCCTTCATAACTCACTTTTCTGAATTTTTGAATTCCTCTTTTCTCCACTTTTCAATCCAATTTCTTTGTTGATCCTTCATCCTTGAACTTCACTGAAGCTAACAGAAGAAGAATCAAGCCGTAAGGTGTCCTAAATCGTACTAGCCAAGTCCATTTACAGAGCAAGTTCATCTGACTTCATTCAGGTAGTTTAAGGCACTAAATCTTCTTACTCAAATTACTGGAATGGTTTATGATGTTCACTGATGCTTTCTATTAACTCAATTTTGGTGAATCAAAGCATTTGATGCTTCTGTTTTTGATTTCAAATCTTTCAAAACAACTTTGTTTTTTTTCCAAATCAAGTAAGTTGTGTTTTATATAAATTTGGCGCGAGGATATGGTTGTGATCGTCTTGAAGAGACGCGTCTGATGATACCACTATGAGCGTCTAAATTTACAGATTAAAGAATTATGGTTTTGCCCTATTTGTAGGAGTCTCGAGGTTGAAGATGACTTACTTGTCGTTCTTTAACCAATGATGCTCATCCAATTGTTTTATTTTGATTGGTTGGGCTTTTTTGTGTTACATACGCGCGCCTTGACTTGGGTTCATGATACTCCCTCACCTCATATCCATTAGATTTGTCAGTGTGTATAAGTGAATGAGATCCAACGTGTGTGGATTTTTCTGATTTATTTATTTTTACAAAATTTGTTTTAAATTTTTTTTAATTTCAAAAATTCATAACTCTCTTATTTTTTATCCAAAAATTATTTAAAAAATAAATAAAAATACTTTGAATTATTCCTGACTTTGTGAGCATTTGTTCATATTTTTATTTCAATGTTTTATATTTTTCATAATTTTTGCTTTGTTTGCTTTATTTTAATTATTTTAAAAATACTTTATGGTCTTTTAAAATTCTAAAAAATTTATGGAAGGATCCAATGATCTCTTGACAAATATTGGTGACCTCATGTTTTTTTTTTGTTTTTTATTTTACTATTTTTCACAAATTTTGGTTTATTTTGCTTATTTTCTCCAAATTTTAAAAATAGTTTCTGACTTAAAAAAATTCTGAAATTTTTTGTCAACTATTATTGAATCATGTTTGACTTATGACTTTTTTTTAGAATTTTTATTTGGTATTTTACTAAACTTTATGTCTTTTACCAATTATTTTCCTTTTTATTAACCATTTTAATTTTGTTTTATTAAATATTATTTTATTAATTTTATTTTAGTCCTGACTTGGGCTTCATTTGGTGACAAATTTCTCAACCTCATTGGATCTTGGGTGTTGATAGGTTGAGAAATCAAATCCACCAAAATGGATGAATGATGTTGATGATATTTGAAACCCCAATTTCATACAATGCATCCCCTCCCTCTTCATCTTATCCCTTTCTTACTTGTGCTACATTTTGTTAGAGAATAATTTATATATCATCTCTCCAAATATATGGCACATAGATTGCTATTGACCGACCTTAAAATAGGTGCGACTTCTATATAAGTCCACTTACGATTGCTTAATATAGCGCTAAATTTTGTCCCGATTCGAGAAATAATCATTTGTGGCCCAAACCTATGTTTACAAGCCCAAGTATGTCTAATTTGAAACCTTTGATTCAATAACATTGAGATTCATTGTTAGGAGGCTTTGGTCTTATCAATCCTCTAATGAATCATCATAAGTTTTGGTCTAAGTGAATCATTTAAACATCTTTGATCATTTGTTGTTGCCTTGAGATTTTGAAATGAATGATATACTTGACAAAAAGCAAATGAAACTTGTTGTTGATAGACTTTGATTTTATCAATCTTCTAATGAGTTTTCAAATGCAAGATTCAAGATGGTCATTCAACTAACCTCTAATTTCTAACCCATTAACAATTGACTTTTATTTTTATGCTTTACTTTACGCCTTTACTTTTACGCACCATTTATTTTATCATTTACATCTCATGCTATTTTCATCTTTGCTAACTTGAGCATTTATCTTTATGTCATTTTTATTTTGCTCACTCGAGCTTTCATTTTCTTTTTAAAGACACCTAATAATCAACTTGAACAATAAAAAACTTTAAGGTTACTTGGACTAGTTGGTTACTATCCTTGGCATTTTGGACTTATGGACTTCTTGGACTTATGAGTAGAGACCTTGACTACCTTGGAACCTTGTAACTTCTACTGTTATTTTGTCTGGAGTTCTTGGGGTTTACCCTGAGACATTGAGTTTTTTTTCTTTGTGTGCAGGTTATTCTGATTATATGTTTTTCCTGTGATTGAGAATTCATTTATGTACAGCCGTTACTCTGCCTAATTTTTGTGAAGATATAATGCATTTGAAGTTTGGTATTCTTAAGAGGTTTAGTATCTTTTCTTACTTGGTTCCAATCCAAAAAATTGGAATTCTACATTGACTCATTGTGTCAAGTATTGGCTTCTTGTTGGTTAGATAATTATTTTCCCTAGATTTTACCTTATGCTTTGGGATAGTCCCTTAATCTACTATCATCTTCTTTAATTTCAAAAATCTTCTCCTTCCTTTTTAAAACTCTTCTCCTTCCTTTTCAAAACTCTTCTTGTTTTCAAACTCGAACTGCTTTCACAATAAACTTGGACTTAGGTCCATGCATTTTCAAAATCATTTTCTTAAACATTACTTTAATCAACTTAATAATACTTTGACATTTTTGTGAGAAGACTAAAAGTCAATCAATCACATTCAAACAATTTTGCCACTTTAGCTTTTTACTTTAAAATTTTCTCAAAAGATTAGACTCTTGTCAATCCTTGTAGTGATGTGAGCTACTATACTTCTATGATACATAGTGAAGTGAGATATTTTCCACTTGGTTATTGAGCGAGGCTTTGTTGATTTTAAAGTCTAAGCCATATCCTCCACTTTGAGATGACGCAAATTCTCCTTTCTCATAATCGTGGGTAGTAAGTATGTTTTCTCACTCGGATAAGACGATGATGTCTTGTCTCTTAAAATTAACCAACACACTTGTGTTTTAAATTTTTTTAAAGGTGGACTACGAGTACCCTGATCCCCTATTGCATGGAAGGTGGTACGTAGGCACTAAAGGTTCGCAACCGGGACAGGTGCAAAAATTGTAAAAAAAATACTTCTTTTCTCATCCCCGCAATCTATTTTTTTATACAACACTTATAGCTAAAATACACAAATTTTCAAAGAGGTTCTTGCGGAGTACCGTAGATGTTTAGGGTGTTAATACCTTTCCTTTGCATAACCAACCCCCGAACTTAGATTCTCTCCCCCTATTTCTGGGTTATTCGCTCTTTTTCCATTCCTCTAGAAACAATAAAGCACAATGGCTATATTTTTATTTGATTTGTGCGAGTCAAGTCAATCCAATAGCTTAGTCTCAACATTTCTACCACTATAAACATTAAGCAGATGACTGGTAGATGTTTCTCATAAACAATATGGAGGTTGTTTACTCAAACTTGATATTATTATCATCAAGTCTAAGAGAACATGGAACTCTTGTTTTTGTGTAGTGGAAAAGACATCCAAGGGGTTGTATGCAATGGAGTTGTGTTAACCTATGTTAAGGGAGATTAACTCTCAGTTGTTGTGTGTATCATTCAAAGTGGTTGAGTGTTGTTTGTGTCTTCAAAGTGTTCTTATAATTGTGAAGAGGAAAACATTATCTGATGTTTAAGTGTAGGGAAATGTTTCTCTGGTAAAGGTATGCATCTGATTGATGGAAAATACTCTGATGGGAGTTATGTATTTGTCTGATGTGTTGATGCAGAAAGTATATGAGAATATATTTCTTGATGCTTCTTGACCTGGTCTGTGAATGAGTACAAGTGTGGTTTCCTTGGGGTTCCTGCAAGAGATATGTTTGGATTACTATGGTAGTGTCTTCAAATCCATAATAAATGATTAAGTCCTTGATATCTGAACTGATGTTGGAATATTTCCGTTGGTTGCTTTTCCATCCAAATAAGGTTGTCTTGTTTGAGGTGGAGTGTAAGGTCACGTTATTGATCTAATCTGGAGTGGTATATGGGTTGTATATATGTCATGTTTATTTGGCATAATGAATAATCCACTTATACTAAGTGGTGTGCAAAAGAAGAATGCCAGACCAAATGTTGTACCTAGTGTGAGAAGGTAGTATTATCTATTGTCTGTATTTCTCAGAGGGAACTATGAAGTAAGTAGCTTGATAAATTTCCCCCTAATGATGTTGTGCATTTAACTGATGACAAATACTTTGAAGGGAGCTAAGTGTTTATTAGATGTGTATATGCAAGTCTTTAATCTGAACTCTTCATTTCAGAGAGTATGTGAGAGTTTTTTTCCAAGTGTTTATGGTGACTTGTATGCTCTACACTTAAGAAGAGGTAATCCTATTAGTTATTTGGACATTCTGATACGGTTGCAGAACCGAGTGTTATACTGGTTTGCATTTTTGTTCGCAAATGTCGCGGTAAGCAAGAGTCGCCACCGACTTTTCTTTTATCCAACAAAGGAAAGGGTGAAAAGAACAGAAAAATACCATTTTTCAAGATTTTCTGAGTAAGGGGGTAGATTATGGAAAGGGAAGGTGTTAGCACCCTTTCCATTCGTGGTTTTCCACGGGCTCTTAGGTACTTGCTCATTTTTTAAAATAGTTTGTGTTTGTGTGTTTTGAAAGATTTTTGAAAGATTTTGTTTGCTTTATGATAACTCTTGTATCAGTCCTCAAGAGTGTGATAAAGCGTTTTTGAAAAGAAGTTTGAAAGTGTGCAAGTGTAAAAAATTAGGCTTGAGCAAGTACTTAAGAACGGTTTACTTACTTGAAAAAGAGTGTTCTTTTCCTCCTTTCCTTTAGATAGTACTATCCTACTATTAGTGAGTAGGTAGCCCTATCATTGGATGTTGAGGGACTATAGAAAGGGACGTTATGGTCATTGAAGGCAACATGTAAGGATACCTCAGATTTTCGAAGGGACTGTCATCATATAGGAAACATCGAGAGACAATATCATTTCTCGTAGGTAACTCGAAGGACAGTAAGGGACCATGATCTTTATGATGACTTTTAGATTGAGGGTCTTTGCTAAGATATCCCTACGTTCGAGGGACATGACCATTGTTTTCCGAGGCAACCAAGTGAGGAGTACCCTAAGGGTGCAAGTGTGATATAATGTGCTTTTTCAGTTATTTTTTGTCTTTTTATTAGGTTAGATAACATTTTAATTTACAGTCTTGTCATACATGCCTAATTACTAGCAGTTTATATACAGGCATATAAGAAATATAAAGCGAGAAATAAAGTTCCTACAGCTATTACAAGGCTTCGGGACAGTTACAGTTATATTTGACTAAAATGTAAAGTGCAGAAAATGAAAATCCTAATTAGGGCTATTACAATCCATAGGCAGATACATAATCAAGAAGTAAAATGCGTGCGCGATAAATTTACAAACCATAGGCAATTACATAATAACATAAGCGTGCGAAATAAAGAAACGTCTAAAAACCTAATAAAATCCTAAGTAAACAAGAACATATTTTTGTTTGCTTTTTATTAGATTTTTAATAAAATAACCAAGTGAAGTAAATATCTAAAATTATATTAGAGAAGTAAAAAAGTTGGATAAAATAAATCATAGTTCTAATGTTTTTTGTATTTTTTTATTAAGAAAATAACTTAAATTAAAGTGAACCTAAGTCTAATTTGATTTTAAATTGATAAAATAACATTAAAATAATTAATTATTTAATTAATATAATTTTAGAAGGAACCTAAATCTATTTATTATTTTTTTGATTTTTTTTTATGATTTGTTAAAAAATGACTTTTGAAAATAATAAACAAAATAAAATAGAAATAAGGAAATAGAACAAAACATGAGCTTGGCATCAAAAAACAAAATGGGGGTGTGTTGGTAAAAAAAATGCTGGGCCCAATCCAGAGGGAGCCCAGAAGTTGTACTGGGATTCAGTGGGGAGTAGTCTTGATGGCTCATGGAGCATCTGCATGTGGGAACCTTTTGATCTAGATCAACCAAGATCTAGTGGTTGTGACCTGGAGGCGCATGATGGACTGGCGTAGCTAAGGCATACTAGTTCTGTGATTAACAAATGTTAGAAAAATAAAATGTTGGACTTGGGGCTCGAACCCAGGTCCTCTCCCTCACAAACGCGCTTGTTTACCAACTGAGCTTCCCTGATCATTCGTACATGTAACAGTATTCATATATTATATATAAAATAAAGTGCTATTTGAGAGAGAGAAAAAAACAAAACACGCGCAAGTTTGAATCGTCCAGTGGAGGAATGCCATGCATCATCTTCCACCTCTATCAGTCGTATTAGATAACAAGGTCTATAGTGACGGTTTTCTGTCCGTCACTGTAACCCCTGCATTTGAAACAAACAGAATACGCAACAAAAATAAATGGTGAGACCATGAATCAACTCGTCTCGTCTCCCTGAGCATGATGGTATCAATAGTCAAGCCTAAATTTTCCTGACCATGGAAGCCCCAATTCTAAGGTCCAAACCCTAACAATGATGGTATTCGATTCCTGCATCAAAACCCAAATCTAACCATACAAAAAGCTTGCAAACACAAGAGTGGTTAATAATGCATGATTAAAATGCGTTTATGTCATATAAATCAAGGAAATCAAAGTAAAGAAAAAAAACACAAACCGTGGGGTGGTTATAACATGCTTCAGACTGTTTGGGACTTGGTAACGGCTGAGAATGATCCAGGAGGCTTCCAGGAATGTGTTTAAGCCTTTGTTTGGGATTAAAACCAGCCGTAATTTGAAATTTAAGTTTGACAACTTTGAGTTTTTTGGGTGAAATGTGCAGCAACTCTCTAGGCTTTTTGTGGGTGCATTTGGCTGGCTAGAGTGTTGTTCTTATAGTGTAGATGGAGGAGACACAATTGAATGGAAAAGATCATGGCCATAACTCATGTTTCCCAACAAAAATCCAACAAATTCAAAGCCTTCCAAATTTGCCAAAACATGTTTTATCCTTGTTTGAATGAACCTGGTCATGTTTGCACGAATCCTTGGGCTTCAAGACAAGTTAAAGCACCAGCCCAAGTGCATAAGCCCATTTCCAAATATTTTGTACCATTTATTTAATATTTATTTGAAATAAATTAAAATAAATTTGTAAAAAATAGGTAGAAAATGCAAGGCCATGCAAAAATAATATTATAGGTCCTCTATGACCTTAGGAAGATATTTGAACCTTAAAAAGTTAGGCCATTGACCCAAAAATTCAAATTTGCTCAATGCACTATTCTTGAAATTTCCAAAATTTTCCCAGCTTGGGCAAGCTATAACTTGCTCAATTTTTATCTCATGATGATGATCTTGTACTTTTTGGAAATCCTAAGATATCTAATTCAATCCCTCTTTTGATAAATTTTTCATTTGAAGATGTTATCTTGATGTAAAATGTCTTGGAAAAAAGTGGCTTTTGTTGACTTTTTGAAAATGATCTGTAATGTCTGGGCTCATATCTTTCAAACGGTGCATTTCTTGATCTTGGGGATGAATATAAGTTGTAGGTAATTGGATTCTCTTCAAAATGAGCTTTAGTTGTGAAATTTCTAATAAAGTATGAGAAAGTTATACTTGGTCAAAGTTTGGTTGACTTTTCCTATAGAAACCCTATCTTTGCAATTCTTGACTTTTGATGAATTAAGAGCATTTCTTGAGGAATCATGATCAACCCTTGATCAAATGATGATTATCACTTCAAAATGTTTATTTTGAGCAAAAATCTTGAAGTTTTACTGTACATGGGCCACAGTTGACTTTTGACCTAGCATAATTGATTTTCCAATACTTTAGCAATTGACTGAGCAAACTTATTGTGAAAGGCATTAAATTTGGCATGGATATTCTTGAAGGCATATTAGGACCATGGGAAGCATTTGAGACCATTGTAGCTCAACCATCTTGATGAAAATTGAAACCCTAGTTGGGGGTTCATTGCCTTAGGAGGAGAATTGTCTCGTCAATTCTTGGTCAACCTTGAGCAATTGAGAACCTCTAGGAGTATGTCTTGTGTGAAAATGGGAGGGCAAATTTTGGGGTACAATAGCTGCCCCTATTCAATCTTCTTAAACCTGATGATTTAGATTGGCTTTTTTACCTTTCGTGATCTGAAGGTGGAAGATGATTGAACACTAGAGTGCCCAGAAATTTGCACTCGTCTGAAATTATACTTTGATTGTGTAGATAATATCGGGAATGGGCTTACAGATGCCATTTGGAGAAGATGACGAGAGAGTCGTCAGAGATGGGCTTAAAGATGCCATCTTAGAACAATGTTGACTTCATGATATATTCCTTTGTGGGGATCCCTATGCCTATTATTGAGGAGGACTCCGCTGAGGAATGTTGGTCTCTGTCTTGGGAAATAAAGTTTAGGAGCTTCAGTTGTCTGTTACTCTACTGGGGAGTTATCTCTTGATTGAAGAGATGGAAGTGAATTGCTATCTGGTCAGGATCCAGGCTTCACAGTGACTTACTGAGGATAATAAGGTTGATTGTTATTTGGTCGTATTCCAGACTTCAGAGCGACTTACTGGGGAAATGAGATTAAACCGTTATCTGGTCATACTCCAGGATTTGCAGTTTCTCAAACTGGAATAGAAATAAAAAAAATCTTAGTGTCGATTTAACTGAACTAGAGAAAGGATTTACCGGAAAAGAATCAGTAATAAATCAATGGTTGGTTCGAACTAAACCAGCAGAGGACTTGATTTATCTTTGACTGGATAAGAATCAGAAAAATCTCAGTGTCGATTTAACTGAACCAGAAAAAGGTCTTGGATTATCTTCAACTAGAATAGGAATTAGAGATATCTTAGTATCGATCTAAATGAACCAGAGGAAAGTCTTGAATTAACTTTGACTGGAATGGAAATCAGAAGAATCTTAGTATCGATTCGACTGAACCAGACAAAAGTCTTGGAATATCTTTAACTGGAATAGAAATCAGAGAGATCTTAGTGTTGATCTGACTGAACCAGAGAAGGTCTTGGATTAACTTTGACTGGAATGGAAATCATAAGAATCTTAGTATCGATTCAACTGAACCAGACAAAAGTCTTGGAATATCTTCAACTGGAATAGAAATTAGAGAGATCTTAATGTCGATCTAACTGAACCAGTGAAGGTCTTGGATCAACTTTGACTGGAATGGAAATAAGAAGAATCTTAGTATCGATTCAACTGAACCAGACAAAAGTCTTGGAATATCTTCAACTGGAATAGAAATCAAAGAGATCTTAGTATCGATCTAACTGAACCAGGGAAGGTCTTGGATCAACTTTGACTGGAATGGAAATCAGAAGAATCTTAGTATCGATTCAACTGAACCAGACAAAATTCTTGGAATATCTTCAACTGGAATAAAAATCGGAGAGATCTTAGTGTCGATCTAATTGAACCAGAGAAGGTCTTGAGAACGTCTTTCTGAGGAAAATGCTGAAATAGCCTTTCATTAGACATAACTTTTGAGAAGAATACCAGGTCACGTAAGTAGCGAATGGTGTTTGTTAATTTGATCTTTCCTGAAAATGGTAAAGAGTTAGTCGTATGCAATGTCTTGATGTATGAAATTCATTGTGTGATAATATTCTCAAAATAAATGAGATTATGTTGTATGCGATGTGCATGCGCATGCCATGATGTATGAATATGGGATGTTATTGTGATATTTCTTAGTCGGGGAAAGTAAATCCTGGATTGCTGCTGAAGAGTATTGGGAAGCTGAGTCTTTCATTTCTGCTAAGGATGATGAATGGAGATGATTTGTCAGGGATTTCCTCTTTATGTCTAAGGATATTCTGTTGGGGACTCTTCACTCCTGCCTGAGAATAACTCTATGGAGGGAGGATGCTTTGTTGTCTTGTTTTGCTGATGTAGAGAAATAAACTCTTGGGGAATGAACTTTAGCGGTTAGAGAAATAAACTCTACCCGAGAGGAGGTTTTATAAACTATTTGAAATTATAAAACTTGGCTGGGGAAGGCAAATTTCAACTCTCTTAAGGCATTTTGCTGGAGGAAGTAATTCCTGCTTAGGGAAGAAGAGATCAAAACTTTGGTTGTTTCTACTCTGTTGGGAACATAGACGTCACAAGGTCGTATGTAATAGTGACTTCGTCTCAAACTTTCCCTGCCCATGTACCTACTGGAAGGAGTAACTATTAGAACTACGAATGGCTTTTTAGACTTTGCCCCGTTTCTTACAGTCATTAGTAACTGTCTTTCTGTTTCTTATGCAAGTATTTGTAAACAGTGATCATATTTAAATGCATATGTCAAAAATAAGTCGTTGGACGTTTTTGCAAAACAAAACAGATAAAGAAAAACAAATAGTTTTGTACTTTCAAGGAATGATTTGTATTGATTTTTTTTAAGTTCGCCTATAACAGGCATTTTGTACAAAGAGACTGACGTTCTAGTAGGAGAACGTTGTCATAAAAAATGAAAATTACACAAAATAGTGTACAAAGAGAAAACAACTATGTGTAATAATCCCATTGAGTTTTAAATCTGCTATTGCCCTTATGTCTTCGAGCGTCTCATCACTTTGCTACTTGTCTGAAGCTGACCGGATTGATCGGTACCGTTTGAGCTTGATAGTTGATACTGAAGTATGATTGCAAGGTGATCCGATGGGACATAGTGATACGCTTCAAATCCCTAACTTTTTCCTAGACCACCATTTTGGGTTTTCAGTCCACCGGGATACCCTTTTTTGTCCAAGCCGCCCTCTCAGGTTTTCGACTTGCCGGGTGTACAAATTTTTTTTGTATGTATATCCCTAAATTTTTCCCGAACCCTTTTGGTTCGCCGGGATGCCCTTATTTTTGCCTAGGCCAGTCAACCTAGTGGGTCTTTATTTAGGCGTAGTATCTTTTCACTATGTCTGCATTAATAGGGTGAGGAAGGTCGTCACCATCCATGGTAGTCAGAATCATGGCTCCAACAAAAAATATGCTTTTGATCACAAATGGCCCTTCGTACGTGGGAGTCCATTTTCCCTTAGGATCACCTTGTGGCGGCATGATGCGCTTGATTACTAGATCATCCACTTGATACACCTGACGCCTGACCTTTTTATTGAAAGCCTTGATCATCCGTTTTTGGTATATATATGTCCATAACAGACAATAGCAAGCCTTTTCTCATCAATCAGATTCAGTTGATCAAGTCGAGTCTGGATCCAATCGTCTTCGTTCAAACCTGCATCTTTCATGATCCTCAAAGAAGGGATTTGGAGCTCAATAGGAAGGACAACCTTCATAGCATATACCAGAGAATACGGTGTTGCCCATGTTGATGTACGTGCTGAGGTGCAGCAACCATGAAGAGAAAATGGTAACATCTCATGCCAGTCTTTGTATGTCACTGTCATTTTCTGTATGATTTTCTTAATATTCTTGTTAGCAGCCTCCACAATGCCATTCATCTTCGACCGGTAAGGGGAAGAATTATGATGCTGGATCTTGAATTGTTTACAGAGTTCAGTGATCATCGTATTGTTGAGATTTATACCATTGTCCGTGATGATTCTCTCTGGCACACCATACCGACAAATCATGTTATGCTTGATAAACCGCGCCACAATATTCTTGGTAACCGTAGCAAAAGAGGCAGCCTCAACCCACTTCGTGAAGTAATCAATGGCCACTAAGATGAAGCGATACCCATTGGAAGCGGTAGGCCTAATCTCAATGATCATGTCAATGCCCCACATTGCAAAGGGCCAGGGAGTCGTCAAGACATTCAAGGGAACCGGAGGTATGTGCACTTTATCAGTTTAGATTTGGTATTTGTGACAAGTTCGGGAATGTTGATAACAGTCTGCTTCCATGGTGGATCAATAGTATCTTGTCCGTAGGATATTTTTAGCCATGGTGTGTCTACTAGAGTGGGTGCCAAAGGTACCTTAGTGTAAATCTACCATAATCCTCTCTTTTTCCCTCTTGTCTACGCACTGAAGTAAAGTAGAGTCATGATTGCGCTTGTAGAGGATTTTATTACTGAGGAAGAACTTTGCGGAGAACCTTCCCAGAAACTTCTTATCATTGACAGACGCCCCCTCAGGATACTCTTGAGCCTCGAGATACCTTTTCACTTCATGAAACCAAGGTTTATTTGTTACTTCTTCAGTGTCAATCTCGTAGCAGTATGCTAATTCATCCAATCTCTCGATAGTGATCTGAGGAGCCTCGTTATCCCACCTGGCCTTGAACATAGATGACATCGTAGTTAGCGCGTCCGCTAACTGGTTCTCTTCTCGCGGAAAATGTTCAAAGGTGACTTCTTCAAAGTGGGGAAGCAATTTCAGCACATGTTCTTTGTAAGGGATGAGATTCAGGTGCTTCGTGTCCCTCTCTCCTTTGATTTGACTTATTACCAAGGCTGAATCCCAGAAAATGCTCAAGAACTTGATCCCCGGGTTAATAGCAGCTTTGAGACCCATGATGCATGCTTCATACTCCGCCATATTGTTGGTGCAATTGAAACATAATCTAGCAGTGAAAGGAGTATGACAACCCTCAGGAGACATGATTACAACACTGATGCCATTGCCGGGTGCGTTGGAGGCTCCATCAAAAACCATAGTCCATTGGGGTCCTTCATCCGGTCCAGGTTCTTCGCAGTCAATTACTAACATAATATTCTCATCTGGGAACTCAAAATTCATGGACTAGTATTCATCCACAGCCTGATGAGCCAAATGATCAGCTAGTACACTTCCCTTGATTGCTTTCTGGGTCGTGTATTGGATATCGTATTCGGTCAAGATCATTTGCCATCTTGCTATTCTTCCGGAGAGAGCGGGCTTCTCGAAGATGTACTTGATCGGATCCATCTTAGATGTCAACAAAGTAGTGTGGGTCAACATATACTATCTCAGTCGGCGAGCAGCCCATGCCAAAGCGTAACAAGTTTTCTCAAGCAGTGAGTATCTTGTTTCACAGTCGGTAAATTTTTTGTTAAGGTAGTATATTGCGTGCTCTTTTCGACCAGACTCATCATGCTGCCCCAACACACACACCCATTGAATTATCTAACACTGTTAAGTATATTATCAAAGGTCTTCCTTGAATCGGAGGAATTAGAATTGGAGGCTCTTGAAGGTATTATTTGATTCTTTCGAAGGCAGCCTGGCATTCTCCATTCCACTTTACCACTTGATCTTTCTTCAGGAGTTTGAAGATTGGCTCACAAGTAGCAGTTAGATGAGAAATGAACCTCGAAATGTAATTTAGGAGTCCTTAGAAGCCTCTAACTTCCTTATCAGTGCGAGGAGCCGACATCTCTTGTATGGCCTTCACCTTTGCAGGGTCTACCTGAATACCCTTGTCACTGACAATGAAACCTAGAAGTTTACCAGACCCTACCCCGAAGGTGCACTTGTTCGAATTTAACCTTAGCTTATACGTCTTCAACCTATCAAACAGCTTCTGTAGATGATCAAGGTGTTCTTCCTTGGTTTGAGACCTGGCTATCATGTAATCAATGTAGACCTCTATCTCATGGTGAATCATGTCATGAAACATAGCTACCATGGCTCGTTGATAGGTTGCCCCAGTGTTCTTCAACCCAAATAGCATCACTTTGTAATAGAAAGTGCCACATTGTGTGACGAAGGTTGTCTTTTCCGTGTCCTCGGGTGCCATCTTGATCTGATTGTAGCCAGAGAAACCGTCCATGAAGGAAAAAACTTTATGTTGCACGGTGTTGTCAACTAGAACGTCAATATGGGGGAGTGGGAAGTCATCCTTGGGACTCGCCCTGTTCAAATCTCTGTAGTCCATACACATACGTACTTTTCTATCCTTCTAAAGCATCGGAACTACGTTAGCAGCCCATTGGGGATAAGAGGTGACAACTAAGAACCCAGTGTTGAACTTTTCATAACTTCTGCTTTGATCTTCTCCAACATTTTAGGGCATATACGACGAATCTTCTACTTTACTGGAGGGCAATCTTCTTTAGTTGGCAGACGATGAACCACAATATCTATGTCTAGTCCTGGCATGTCTTCATATGACCAGGCGAAGATCTCGATGTAATCATGCAACATTTGTATCAACCACTGTTTGACATTAAGCTCCAAATTTGCACCTCTCCTGACTTCTTTTCGGTCCTCTTATGTTCCCAAGTTTATTATCTCAATTGGCTCTTCGTGAGGCTTTATTTCCCTTTCTACCTACTGTAATAGTTTGGCTAGTTCTTCGGGTACCTCACAATCTTCCTCACCTCCGTCCTCGGCTTGGTTGATCGGATTTTCAAAGTCATAACCGGTAATAGCAGAACTGTTATCAATGGGATCCAGAGTGGATATGGATCTGCAGTTTGATACGTGAGTGTGTGTAAGAGCATAGCTATATAGACAAAGTAAAAAGAAGAAAAGAAAAATGGAGAGCGCAAAATTTATATGCAATAAACGTCCAATGCTTTATTAATGCCATATGAAATTGAAACATGATAACCCTCACAAATAAACCATTGTGCCCCGGGTAAGACACATGGCCATACAGTTTATAATGTTTATTACATATCCAAAAACAATAAAGACAACTACTTCTGAATAAAAGTAATTGGTACAAAGTCTTTTGATGTCCAATTACTGGGTCCATCGTTGGTAGTAGGGAAGATCCAACTATCCATGTCATCGTCACCATCACTGTCTTCTAAGGCGTTTACCCCATGATTTATGATGCATATGGGAGGTCTTCCAGCACGAGAACGGCGAACAATCCTTTGAGCGCCTGAAGAGAAACCCAAACCAAACTTATCAGATTTGTATGGGATGTCCGGGAGCTGGCCCCAGATGGTAGACCCGCCTTCTTCAATAACTTCTTTGGCGTCCTTGAGAGAAGCCATCATCAAGGGAGGTCTAGGGATTTTTGGCAGATTGGTGACAATTTCAGTTGATGCTGTAGTCTGAGGTACCTCTTCAAAGTTTTGACACGGAGTCTCGATGAACTCGCCATCCATTTCTACGTACCTGAAGGAATTTAAGTGGCTTACCATGTACTCTTCTTCACCATGTACCGTGACAATATTTCCTCTTACCGGGTATTTCATCATCTGATGCATAGTAGATGTGACATCTCCCGCCCCGTGGATCCAAGGGCGACCCAACAAACAAGAATATGATGGTCTGATATCCATCATGTAGAAGGTGGAGTCAAAGGTCTGAGAACCAACTTTGATGGGGATGTCCACCTCCCCGTGCACCATTCTCTTTGATCCATCGAAAGCCCTCACTACAATGTTGTTGGGTTTCAGGGTCAAGCCTTCACAGTCTAACCTGTCTATAGCTTTCTTAGGTAGCACATTCAATGATGAACCAATATCTATTTGCACATGGGCCAAAGTAGTGCCCCTACGTTCGACAGAAACATGTAGCGCATCATTGTGTTTTCTCCCTCTGGGTGTCAAATCAGCATCGAAAAACCCAAATCGTTATCAGCTATCAAACTGGCCATGCAATCTTCAAACTGATCAGTAGAGGTTTCTTGTGGCACATGGATAGTTTTAAGGAACTTCACCAAAGCCTTTGCATGAGCTTCAGAGCACAACAGTAAGGTTAGCATAGAAATCTTGGAAGGGGTCAGCCTCAGCTGTTCGACCATATTGTAGTTGCTCTTCTTTATAATCTTTAAAGTTTCTTCCATTTCCTTCTTGGAAGCCTCTGGGATAGATACTGAATGTGCCTTCGTCTGGACAGGCTCAATCAATATGTCTTTGCCCCGAGTCTCGTCCGACTCGGTGATAGGGGTGGCAACAGGAGTATCCACAGGAATTGCGGTAGTAGTATCAGCAGGAACAAAAGTAGGAATGATCACAGGACTAGTAACAACTTTCAGAGGAGAAATCTCATGGGAGAACACTCTTCCACTTCTTGTTATTTTGTTGGTTCCAACAATGTTGCTAATGTCGGGATCAACATTTTCACAAACCTGGTCTTTAACAGTCAGCAGGTCTTGCTTGATGTCATGGTAGTAGACGTCATCCCCATAGTTCCAGGGAACAGCTTTGTCCGAGGAGTACGGGATTGGCCCTGGCATAGTGATAATAAGTGAAGCCAACTTCGGAGCAGATGTAATCCTGATGGGTCTTTTGGTGGAGACCCTGGGAGGAATGGCAGAAATGGTTATGATTGAAACATCCTTGCAAGAAATAGTCGGAACATGAGTCTTTTCAAACAAAATCTCTTTGTCATCCATCAGGCGTTGAACACCTGCCTTCAACAAATAACAACCAGTCGATAGAGATAAACATGAGTGGCAAACTTCGCCACAACCTGAAAATAAACCGGCTTTCAACAAGTTCCACTTAATGGTCATGAGAGGAGTAACAAGTTCCTCAACAGTAGTAACAAACATATCATCTTCAATAGCGTTAACACGACGATCGTGCTTGGGCATAGGAGCAGTGATAACATTTGGAATCTCAGGGGTGTCAAATTCAATTTCCTTCGTCTCGAGAAGGTCTTGCACCTTGTTTTTCAAATACCAACCGTCATTGGTATCATAGCCTGGACTTTCTGAATGGTAAGCACAACGAGCATTAGGGTTGTAGCAAGGAGAGGAGGTGTTGGGATTCTTCGGAGCTTCCCGCAAGGTTACCAGATTATATTTCAACAAATGTGGCAAGACTTGAGATATCGTCATATTTATTCGGGTAAACTATCTTACCGACCTTTCTGTTCTAGGCTGGTTATTCCTTTGTTGAATAGGTGCAGGTTTGGAGATCATAACAGCCCCTACCGCCAGACGACACTCAGTTATGTCATGATTCCTTTGGTTATAGGTGGCACTGACTTCCTTCTTCTCATAAAATGGCTTCCTTACTGTACTGGAGGACGCATCCTTCTGAATCTTACCACTCCTAATTCCAGCTTCCACTCTTTTTCCCATCAAGATCAATTCGTTAAAGCCGGTTGAGGAGCTTCCAATCAGATGATTGAAGAATGGTCCAAATAGGGTACCCAAAAACATATCCACTAGCTCCCTATCAGACAGGGGAGGTTGAAATCTTCCTTCTAAGTCCCTCCACTTCTGAGCATAGTCTTTAAAGCCCTCGCTCGAACCCATAGACATACTTTGGAGTTGTGTACGGGCGGGAGCAAGGTCTGTGTTATATTGATACTGCTTGTAGAAAGCAGCATCCAGGTCTTCCCAATTATGAATGTTGGTCCTTTCCAGCTGGTAGAACCACTCTAATTGAGTTCCGGATAAACTATCCTGAAAGAAGTGGACCCATAAGTCCTTGTCAGCAGTGTGAGGTTGGATCTTCCTCACATAAGATCGGAGGTGCATCTTGGAACATGAAACCCCATCATATTTTGTGAACACCGACACCTTGAACTTTTGCAGGATGACAACTCCAGAAACTAAACCTAACTCTTCAAAATCCAGTCCAGGCACCTTCTGGATTTCCATTGCACTCAGACGCTCTTCCAGTTGTTTGTATTTTTCATCGGCCGGAGGGTACTGCTCTTCATTGTAATCAGTCTTGTTATCATATTTCCTTGGGCTGGGGTCTTCCTCTCTTGTCTCCCCCTCTTGATTATCTCCTTCCTTTGATGAATTTACCAGTTCAGAGGCTCGCCACACTGGTCCTCTAATCCTTCTTCCCAAGTTCACCACACCAGGTGGCTTTTTTGGCTTCTTCTTTTCTTTAACAATCAGGGCTTTCAGTTTTTCTTTCCCCTTGGCCAGAGCCATGATCATCTATTGAAACTGAGCATTCTGAGTCTGTAGATCCTTCATTGTTTGTTCTAGAGCCATTGCTGAAATAAACAGCGAAGAAGATGAGACACCTGCTTTGAAACCTGCTTATGCAATGATATGTATGATATATGTATGCAATGTTTTCAAGGGTTTCTAAGACTTAAAATTTCTTAAACAAAAAAGGAACAAATGTTAATTGCATTAAAAAGTTTTATTGATCACAATAATTCCTATTGGGCTCACAAGGGAACAAAGCAAAAATAAAACTCTCCAAGCAAAGGAAAACTCAAACTTCCCACAGGCGCATCCTCTTTGGTGCAACGTAAACGTTTATACTCTTCTCCTCGTGAAGTAACCTGGTGAGATCTAAAACCTTCTTCTCGTTGGCATAAAATTGGGTTTCAAAGGTATCCCGTTCTTCTTTTAGTTGGATCCAGGATTTCTGTAGCTCTTCAAAATCAGTTGGCATGTCAGGATGAAGAACAACGTAAGGAGTGTCTCCCTCAGCAATTGGCTCCATAATCATAGGTAAGATGGCAGAGTAAGGCATAACAAAACATTGAGCAGACGCTCGCACCAATTTGAGGTAAGGCTCAAGAGGGATGGAATTCTTGTGCCCCAGTTTCTTGCTATCTACTCTGTTTATCATGCCCCAAGCTCGAATGAACCTCTTACGATAACCCTGAACATCATTCTCATAGTCAAATGTGATTCCTTGGACGAGCGTGTAGTGAGGACCATCCCTTATAGCATAACCAAATTATCGTAACACCAAACAAGGATTATAAGTGATTCCTCCCCTAATTCCTAAGAGAGGGACATTAGGGAATTCCCCCTAGCGATCAATGATGGTAACATTCTCTGAGGATTACGAACACCAATGAATATCTGAATATGTAAGGGACATCAGCCTATGAGACCATCTCATACTCTGCTCATTTCTCAAGATAGACTGGGGTAGATGTGAAATAAACCACCTAGCCAATAGAGGAGTGCAACACAGAAGGGTCCCTCTTCTCTTTAGAGTGTGAGTATGCAAAGAGTATAGAATATACCCAAGTAAGGTAGGCACCAGATTATGTGACAGAAAAATCTTAACCACATTCACATCAACGAGTTGGTCCGTGTTAGGGAATAGTACCATCCCATAGATGAGAAGGGCCAACACCTCCTCAAAAGCTTGTAAATGCAGGCTATCCCAAAAATAGTGGGCTTTCTCAAATAGAAACTTAGCTGGAAAGCCTTGGATACTTCGCTTCCTTTGCTTCTGTCACCAAGAATGTTGTTGCCCGCTTCATCAAGCAAAATATCATATGTCGGTACGGTATCCCAGAAAGGATCATTACTGATAATGGTACAAATATCAACAACACTATGATCACCGCCTTGTGCGAGCAATTCAAGATTCAGCATCACAATTCTTCTCCCTATCAACCAAAGATGAATGGTGTTATCGAAGCTGCAAATAAAAATATTAAAAAGATCATACAGAAAATGATAGTCACATACAAAGACTGGCATGAGATGTTACCATTCGCTCTTCATGGATATCATACCACAACTCGCACATCAACCGGGGTAACACCCTATTCTTTGGTTTACGGCATGGAAGTTGTCTTGCCTATCGAGGTTCAGATCCCCTCTCTGAGGATTACGAAGGATGCAGGGCTGAACGAAGACGATTGGATCCAGACTCGACTTGATCAACTGAACTTGATTGATGAGAAAAGACTTACTGCTGTTTTCCATGGTCAGATGTATCAAAAACGGATGATCAAGGCTTTCAACAAGAAAGTCAGGCACCAAGTGTATCAAGTTAGGGATCTGGTGATCAAACGCATCATAATGCCACAAGGTGATCCTAGGGGAAAGTGGACTCCTACCTATGAAGGACCATTTGTAATCAAAAACATTTTCTATGGTGGAGCAATGATCTTGACCACCATGGATGGTGATGACCTGCCACACCCTGCAAATACGGACATAGTCAAAAGATACTACACATAAGAGGCCCGCTAGGTTGACATACCTAGCGAAAACAAGGGCATCCCGACGAACCAAGAAGGTTTGGGAAAAAATTAGGGATAAAACAAAAAAAAAATTGTACACCTGGCAAGTTGAAAACCCGAAAGGGAGACTTGGGCAAAAAAGGGTTTCACGCTGGACTGAAAACCCGAAAGGACGGTCCAAGCAAAAGTTAGGGAATTAAAGCGTATGACTATGTCCCGTTGGATCACTTTACGGACAACCTTTGGCTTCCGTTGACAAACTCAGAGTTTCTGATCAATTCAATCAGCTTCGGATAAGACAACAAATAGACAAGATGCTCAGAGATATGAAGTATATAGCAGAATCGAAATCCCATGGGATTTTTATACACATAGCTACCTTTTTATCAAAATTTTCATTTTTTATGACAACATTCTATTACCAGAATTTTTTTTTCCTTGTACAAAAATACTTACTCAAAGTCAATACAAAGATATCCCTTTGAAAGTGCAAAAACTATTTGTCTTTTCTTTACGCTTATGTTTTGTTTACAAAAACGTCCAATGATTTATTGTTGAACATATACATTTGAACATAATTACTGTTTACAAATAAACAAAAAAAAGAGGCAGTTACTGATAGGTTGAAAGGATAGGGAAATACCTCTAGGCCATCCCATAAGTAATCCCCTACAGTGTGTCATTTAAATCCCCAACGGAACAAAGTTTCAAATTATTAATCCCTGGTAGAAGTCGCCAAATTTCTCAGGATTCCCTAATAAGATTTTATAAGCAGCACATGGCATTTCCCTTACAACAAAGTTTATTTCTCAAAATGGAAATTCATTAACACTTCAAAGCATGAAGACTTACATATCCTCAATAGCAGTCAGGGATTTATTTTCCCCAATCTAACTACAATGCAGCAAATTAGCTCACATACACATACATTGCATCCTTATACCATAAACATTAATAAAGCAAATGCATCACATCATACATTTCATGCAACATGACTTTGCATTTTAGCTAACATTTTACCTTTTTCAGGATAAGATTAACAACTACCATTAACAATATTCAAAACATGATACAATTCAAATACGCTCCAGACACGGATGCCATTCTGATACTCATTCGGATTCAACTTTCAGATACAGTACAGATACGCTCCTAACACGGATTCCATCCTGATACTCATTCAGATTTCAAATACAGTGCAGATACGCTCCAGACACGGATGCCATCCTGATACTCATAGATTTCAAATACAGTGCAGATACGCTCCAGACACGGATGCCATTCTGATACTCATTCAGATTCAACTTTCAAATACAGTACAGATACACTCCTAACACGGATGTCATCCTGATACTCATTCAAATTTCAAATATAGTGCAGATACGCTCTAGACACGGATGCCATTCTGATACCATTCGGATTCAACTTCAGATACAATACAGATATGCTCCAGACACGGACGCCATTATGATACTCATTCTTTCAACTTACAAATTACAATTCAACAATCACTCTTGGATGGCATCTGCAAGTCCATATCCTACAGATTTCTATCACCTCTCCAAATGGCATCTTTAAGCCCATTCCCTCGACTCTCACATCACCAAGTGCAAATTTCTAGGCACTCTAGTGTCCAATCATCTTCCGCCTTTGAGCCACGAATGGCAAAACTCGCCAATCTAACTCTCCATGCATAAGAAGATTGAACAGGGGAAGTTGTTGTACCACAAAATTTTCCCTCTCACTTATAAAGAATTTTCTCACAAGATCTCTTGGACTCAATACTGCATTAGGGTTTGACCAGCTCAAGGCACCTCTTCATGCACTGATGACCAAAATTAGGGTTTGAGTTTGCACAAGGATTTTTGGACTATCAATGCTTCATATGACTTACAAGGATCATTATGGACCCCTAAGATTACTCATGTCAAGTTTCAAGTCTTGAATCACACTTTTGATCAGTCAATTGAACAGTTGACCTAAAAATCAATTGTATTGGGGGAAAAGTCAACCATAGCCAATTTACAGTCAAACTTTATAATTTTTTATCCACATAAACATTTTAGACTCATATGTATCATTTTATCAAGTTTGGACCACAATTCCTCAAGAAATTTTATCAAATCTTCAAAAGGGCAAAATGGTCAAAATTAGGGTTTTGATTGAGAATGGGCAATTTCTGATTTTTGACCTAGCAAATGGTCAATTGGTTTAAGGCATAATCTCAAGAGTCAAATTGAATAATTTGACCTAATGGCATGGTTCAAAACATCACAAATCCATTGGATTAACAGATGAATTTTTTCAGTCAACTGATTAAAAGTCAATTGTATACTGAAAAGTCAAACTTTGACTTTTTAGTCAAAGTCAAGTGCCAAAGGTCATAATTCATTAAAGCATGTCAAAATATGAAACTTGTTCATCAAGAAATCAAGGATTTAAGATTTTGTTTTAAAAGTTGAAATTTCTTAACTTAGAAATTTTTCTAAGTATAGAAATTTCTTATTTTTTCTCAACTTTGAGCCAAATTTTCACCATGATGCAAGATGATTCAAAGGAAACTTCCAACATGAAAGTTGTAGATCTCCATGAAATCTACAACTTTGATTCACACAATTTCTTCTAAAAATGCTTGGATCTCAAGATATAATTTTGTGAATACATGCTCATGAACTAAAATAACTTAGTGAAATTTTACCCTAGTTAGGCAGATTTTTGACCTAACTTCATGCCATTTTTTCACATAGTTCAAAATGGAACTTTCAAAAGCAATTCAAAGATGAGTTTTAGAGCACATTTCAAGCTTTCCAAAATATCCAAGAACTCCTTGAGATCATTCCTGAGTAGGGATAATCGAAGAGATGAAGTTCGTGATTTATCACTTTGATTTCAAGCCATTTCATGATGAACAAAAATTCAAATCCAAGCCTAGACTGCATAATATTTGCTTTTCAGGTCTCAAACTTGTTTCTCACTCCATAATTAAATGTTTAATCAGCTGCTAGAGCTTTAATCCAAACACTTGAGCCTTTATCCAAGTTATAATTCCATTTTTGGCACAAAGTTGCCATTTCCATTTTGATAAAGCATTACTTTTGCAATTTTCAACTTCTTGAGCCTCTCAATTGTTTTCTCTGCACACAAGCAAAGTCAAAACCAAAAGCAACTTGCTTAAAGCCTCTACCAAATCAGATCAGGCTTGTACCACATTTAGAGACTTGTCTCCTCACTTTTCTTCAAAAGCAAGTTATAGAGCCAAAAGGCTATAACTCAGAAACCTGGAGTGGAGTTGATCTCTAACCTTTTCCATACATATACACAAGTGTATTTCAACATAATACATAAATGCTAAGACTCCAAAACACTCCTAAACACTTTGCAACTGAAAATCTACCATAGCTTGACAATGTTGAACCTTACACAACCATCTCCAAATCCACTCGTGCGTATTGAGTTTTAACCACCCAAACACTTGATACACTTCATATCTAAGTGATCCAGACCCTTGTTACCTCACTGTAACTCATCCTCCTCCATCCACCATTTTCAAATAGCAAGCTTGCAGGTTGACTTGAGTATGGAGATTCAGGGACTTTCAAGACAAAGTAAGGATTGGAATACACTCAGGGAGGTCCAGGCAAGCTAAACAGATCCCCATGCCTTCTCAAAACTTGCTCAAACTCCATTCACGATCCCAGCTGTAAGAGGTAAAAACTCAAACTTCTATCTCTTCATACAAGCATCATTTGGTCCTGATTTGTGAAAGAAAAATGTAGATATCCTTGCTCTAAAGCTAACCATGTTCATAGTTTTTATTTATATTAGATGTGCTTAGAGAATTTTGGATTTTAAATTTATGCAAAAATTAGGTTTCAAATTAGGGCCAGTAAAATTAGATCTTATCTTTGATTTTTAGTATACATAAATTATATGGTTAAACTCGTGGGAAGAAACATTATAACTTTCATGTTTGAACTTTCCATTTTTATGGAGAGATGAAGAAGATACAGGTGATCCGACCATGGCTCAAGGTTTAAGATGAAGTTGCCTTCAGGAGGCACTTTCTAATATATATTTATGCTTTTGTTTATATAAACAGATGTACAGCCACCCCAGTGGTAAGGCAGCGCACGTAAATGCTAGAGGTCATGGGTTCGAGCCTCAGCGCGCTACCTTTTGCAATTTTCTCACATTTTTCCATCTTTTTTGTCCCTTTGCAGCGCATGGGCTTCAGTTTCACGGGCCTGTTGATTTTTTCTAACATCCTACCCCCTGTTTGCTTGTGACAGCCCTGGCCCATATCATTTTATTTATTTTATTTTCATTTTATTTTCTTAAATATTTTTTTCTTAATATTAAAAAATCATAAAAATATAAAAAATTATAGATTTACATTTTGGCTTATTTTATTATATTTTTCTCACATAAAATATTTTTATTTAATTATATATTATCTATTTTTATTAAATAAACTTGTAAATTAAATTATAACTAGTTTAATATTTATTTTTTCTTTATCCCCATTAAATATTTATTTTAATATAAAAAAGGACCAAAAATACCTCATAATGCCATATATTATTTTCAAGACAAAAAAAATACAAAAAAAAAATACTTTTTTTCATAAAGAAACTTGTTTTCTTTTAAATAAATAGAATTAGAGTTTATTCAAAAACCTTTTCTTAAATAATTCCTCTCCTTAATTAATTTAAAGTTAATCTTGATTTGCTTACTTTTCTAGTTAAGTATAGGTTAAAACTTTTTCACATGAAAACCAAACAAAAATCTTCTTTGCATTTACATATCTTGGCATATTTAATTCACCTTGTATATTATTCCAATATTTGTACATATTCAATTTGGTTGTAATAGGTTAATTAGGTTTATATTATTGCAATCCCCATTCATAAATTGTATACCCCCCCTCCCACAAATGTTTGTAATAGCGTAGTAACTTTAAATTTTGCAATTCATCGCTTTTACATAATATGGTAGTAATTAGGGTTTGTATGGGAAGATGAAAATCAATCAAATAGAAAACCCTAATTCAAGACAAAATCAAGCATGGAAATGACACACTTGCACACAAGCACCTCTAGGGTTACTCCACTTGGTTGTCTTATACAAAATAGCCATATTACGCATGTAAGGTGTCTTAGCAAAAATAAACAAATACAAGATCATAGTCCCTCGATGATGCTATTCTAAGTTGCCTTACAAAATGATCTTAGTCCCTCAAAAATGCTAAGATGCCTTGCAACATTGTTAATCATGACTATACGATGACCCACACCTGTCCCGTTATATCCAAAGATAAGGTTGCTTACCAAATCAATGGTAATACAACAATGTCAAAGGAAAAGAAAATGAACAAGAAAGACATTTGAGTAGGTAGATTGATTTTAGTTACTTGCTCCATTTCATAACAAAACATACTTGCTATTTTCAAAACCAACACCTACACATTTCAAAACATCTTACAAAATTGAAAACATTTTCAAAAAGATCAACATCTTTGTACACATTCTTACGAACGAGAATCATTACAAAGATTGCCTAAATGATGGCCTCTTTACAAAATACTTTCAAAAAACCACACAAAGCACAATTTCAAACAAAAGCAAGTGATCTAGCAAGTAACTAAGAGCCCATGGAAAACCATGGATGAAAAGGGTGCTAATACCTTCCCTTTTCATAATCTACCCCCGAACTCAAGAAACAATCTCAAAGGTATTTCCTGTGCTTTTTCACCTTTCCTTTTGGATAAAAGAAAAGTCGGTGGCGACTCTTACTAACCGCAACATTTGCGATCAAACGCGAAACCTTCAAGTCAGTTCTCCCACCGCATCACATCTACCTACTCGAAAAAGGGCGTTCTTTTACTCCTTTCCTTTAGATAGTGTTATCCTAATATTAGTAAGTAGGTAGCCCTATCGTTGGATGTTGAGGGACTATCGAAAGGGATGTTATGGTCATTGAAGGCAACATGTAAGGATACCTTAGCTTTTCGAAGGGATTGTCATCATATAGGCAACATCGAGGGACAAGATCATTTCTCGTAGGCAACTCAAGGGACAGTAAGAGACCATGATCTTTATGATGACTTTTAGATTGAGGGTCTTTGCTAAGATATCCCTACGTTTGAGGGACATGACCATTGTTTTCCAAGGAAACCAAGTGAGGAGTACCCTAAGGGTGCAAGTGTGTTATAGTGTGCTTTTTTCATTTTTTTTTTTTGGTCTTTTTATTAGGTTAGCTAACATTTACAGTCTTGTCATACATGCCTAATTACTAGCAGTTTATATACATGCATATAAGAAATATAAAGCGAGAAATAAAGTTCCTACATCTATTACAAGGCTTCGGGACAGTTACAGTTATATCTGACTAAAATGTAAAGTGCGGAAAATGAAAATCCTAATTAGGGCTATTACAATCCATATGCAGATACATAACCAGGAAATAAAATGCGTACGCGATAAAATTACAAACTATAGGCAGATACATAATAACATAAGCATGCGAAATAAAGAAACGTCTAAAAACCTAATAAAATCCTAAGTAAACAAGAACATATTTTTGTTTGTTTTTTATTAGATTTTTAATAAAATAACCAAGTGAAGTAAATATCTAAAATCTAATTAGAGAAGTAAAAAATTTGGATGAAATAAATCCTAATTCTAATGTTTTTTGTATTTTTTTATTAAGAAAATAACTTAAATTAAAGTGAACCTAAGTCTAATTTGATTTTAAATTGATAAAATAACATTAAAATAATTAATTAATTAATTAATTAATTAATATAATTTTAGAAGGAACCTAAATCTATTTATTATTATTTTGATTTTTTTTTATGATTTGTTAAAAAATGACTTTTGAAAATAATAAACAAAATAAAATAGAAATGAGGAAATAGAACAAAACATGGGTCTGGCATCAAATAACAAAATGGGGGTGTGCTGGTCAAAAACAATGGGCCCAATCCAGAGGGAGCCCAAAAGTTGTACTGGGATTCAATGGGGAGTGGTCTTTATGGCTCATCGTGCATCTGTATGTGGGAGCCTTTTGATCTAGATCAACCAAGATCTAGTGGTTGTGATCTGGAGGCGCATGATGGATTGACGTACCTAAGGCATACTGGATCTGTGATTAACAAATGTTAGAAAAATAAAATGTTGGACTTGGGGTTCGAACTCAGGTCCTCTCCCTCACAAACGCGCCTGTTTACCAACTGAGGTGCCCTAATCATTCGTACATGTAACAACATTCATATATTATATACAAAATAAAGTGCTATTTGAGAGAAAAAAACAAAACACGCGCAAGTTTGAATCGTCCAGTGGGGGACTGATAACACAATTTTATATAGTATATTTGATTTAATTTTCATAAATAATGTTAGTATTTTTATTTAATTATTTCATTTTATTTCCATATTACGCCGGTATTTTTATTGTTTCAGGTATTTTATTTTAATTAGACAAATTGAGCAAAGTGAAGAAATTAAGAGAGTTATTGGACTAAATATGCAAGAAATGAAGAAAAGGGGTGTGCAAAGCAAAAATGATGGATCAAAAGGTTTATTATCTCCAAACTGGGCCCAAACGAAATCAGACCCACGCAAGCAAGAGAGCCCTAAAGGCACGTGCAAGAGTGAGACGCACGTCTCAACTCCTCTCCTACAATTGAGGCGCCCGCCTCGGACCCTCCCCTTAGTGGGAGGCGTCCGTCTCAACTGCCACGTAGGCCCTAGGATGATACATGAGGCGCCCGTCTCAACGTGGTCAAGTGGATGAGTAAATCTCGGGATGACCACCTCCACTCAAAGCAGTTAGAACGAGAAATTTGGGGAAAAGTGGTACGAAAATATCTCAAAATGTGGTTACATTCTACCACTATAAAAGGACATCAGGAAATCAAAATCAGGGGGGCCGTTTTTTAGCATTATTTTCCAGTTTCAGAATTTACCTTCCCGCATTATTATTTTCCATTGTAATTCAGTTTCCAGCAGTTATTTTCCAGCCAGTTCCTTTTCAAATACTTAAATTTTATTTCTGTTGAAGAACCGGGATTTTGTACGAATTGATTCAAGCTTCAAGAATTATTTCCAGCATTTATTTAATTCAGGTTTCTTATTTACATCGCTTTAATTTATTTAATTAATTATTTGCATGAGAGATATTTATTTAGCCATGAATTTATTTACGAATGTTAATTCCTTTAATGTATTCATGTCTGCTTTTATGAGTATGTCTGGCTAAATTATTTAAATATCGGTATGTAACGAGTTAATTTGAATGGATCCGGAACAAACAGGCTTGATTATATTTTATAAAATAAACACTTTTTCTGATTTAGTTATCTAATTTATTTTGTTAAAAAAGGTTTAGAAACCAACAGAGCGAAAGTTTGAGGCTAATAAACTGACTAAGATTAGAAACCAATAGAGCGACAGTTTGAGGTTTAAAATCATATAGTAGATACTAGGTATTGTTTTTAAAGACTGCGACAGCGTTTTAAAACCAATTAAACTTTATTTATTTTCAAAAAGTAATTTTAAAATCAATGGGATAGCGAAAGCATACATCATAGTTTAAAATTATAATTTACTTCAATAGAGCGAAAGTTTGAGAATAGATTTTTGAATAAATACTTTTTGCTGAAAAAGATATTATTATCATTTTTAGAAAATAATCCAGTGGAAAGCCGGATTCTTTAGTGTTAACGAAGTACATACCGATATTCGCATTATTATTATTTCAATTAGAATTAAGTTTTATTACCCAAAAATTCCCCTAATTAATTATTCGATGGCTATAGCTTTACACAGTAGTTTAGGTTACGTTAGTTCGATTTATAGTCCCTTAGGTTCGATATCTTTTAAAACTACGCGGTAGGGCTGTATACTTGCAGTCTCCCGATTAATTTAGACGATAAAGTAACGATCAAGTTTTTGGCGCCGTTGCCGGGGAACTATTTAAGTTGATATCGTAATTTTATTACGAAGTATAGACTATAGCAACTATTTCTTTTCCCTCTGTGTATGCCAAATACTCGCTCTCAAGGCGCGCCTTTGCATATACCTATATATGATATCGAGCGTTACCTTAGATTAAGAAGACGAATTCAAGAGTATTTAGAACGCAACAACCTTCCTTCGACCAAACTTCCTGACGTTGAAGAACTCAAGAAGATGGCTGATCTACCTGCTCCTGCTCCTCGTCCTCTTAAGGACTACGCTGTTCCTTCTCAAGCAGAGCCTCATAATAGTATTGCTGCTCCTGCTATCGCTCGAAACGATTTCGAGCTAAAACCTTCGCTTCTTTCCGCCGTTCAGCAGAACCAGTTTTCTGGAGCTCCTACTGACGACCCGAATCTTCATCTGTCAGTGTTTGTGCAGTACGCAGACACTGTGAAAGCGAATGGTGTTAACCCCGAGGCGATACGATTGCGCCTATTTCCTTTTTCTCTCAGAGACAGAGCTCGCGCATGGCTCCAATCTCTTCCTTCCAACTCAATCACCACATGGGATGAGTTGAAGAAAGTCTTCTTGGCTAGATATTTTCCTCCAAGCAAAACTGCTATGCTCAGAGCCAATATCAATGGTTTCAGACAAAAAGACAATGAATCACTCTTTGAAGCTTGGGAACGTTATAAAGACATGCTTAGACTTTGTCCTCATCATGGTTTAGAAGAATGGCTGATCATTCACACGTTCTACAATGGTCTCTTGTATAATACGAGATTGACTATAGACGCCGCAGCTGGTGGCGCACTGATGAATAAACCATATACTGAAGCAAGACAACTTATCGAAAGCATGGCTCAAAACCATTACCAATGGGGTACGGAGAGAGTTAGCGTAGAGAAATCTCAAACGAAAGGTGCCATGGTTGAAGTGAATAGTCTGGATCAAGTCAACGCTAAAGTGGAAGCTCTCACTCAAAAGCTCGAGAATCTTACCACCGCTCCCGCAGCTACTGTTGCTGCAATTGCTCAAACTTGCGACTTATGTGGTATTCAATCACATCTTGCTCCAGAATGCCCACTTTTAATAGGAGTTCCAGTTGAACAAGCGAATTACGTACAGGGTAATCCTTACAGCAACATATATAACCCTGGCTGGAAGAATCATCCTAACTTTTCATACAAGAGTAACAACGTGTTATACGCACCTAGACAAGCTCCTGCTACACCACCTGGTTATCCTAAGGCTATTCCAAATCATCCTAATAATGGTCCTAACACGTCTAATGCTCCTAGGAAGTCTAATTTGGAATTCATGATAGAGCATTTCATCGCTACTCAATCCCAAACCAATAATACTCAATCCCAGACTAATAAGGATGTTCAAAATCAGAATATACACATTAATGAGCAGGTTAAGCAATTATCTAACAAGCTTGATGCTTTAGCTACACATAATAAAATGTTAGAAACACAAATCTCTCAGGTAGCTCAACAACAAGCGGCTTCTGCTGCTCCTGCTGGCTCATTTCCTGGACAGCCTCAACCTAATCCCAAAGGACATGCAAATGATGTTATCTTAAGAAGCGGAACAGAGTATGATGGACCTGTAGATCCCAGAAACAATAGCCCAGCTATGCAACAAAATTCTGTTAAACAATCTGAAACTAAAGATAAAGAAGAAAAGGAAAATCAGAGAGATAATAATGAAGATACCACGCAAAAAGATGAAACTTATGTACCCCCACAACCTTATAAGCCTCATATCCCATACCCTCAAAGGTTAGCTAAAACTAAGAATGTGGGTCAATTTAAGAAATTCGTGGATCTTCTGAAACAACTTAATGTTACAATTCCTTTTACCGAAGCTATAACTCAAATGCCCTCCTACGCTAAATTCCTTAAAGAGATTCTATCCAATAAGAAAATGCTAGAGGATAATGAAACTGTCATGCTTACTGCTGAATGTAGTGCAATTATTCAAGACACAATGCCTCCTAAACTCAAAGACCCTGGAAGTTTCTCTATTCCATGTGTAATTGGAAAATTTGTCATAGATAAAGCTTTATGTGATCTTGGAGCCAGTATAAGTGTGATGCCGTTATCTATATGCAAGAAACTTGAAATGGGAGAACTCAGACCAACCAAAATGTCCATTCAATTAGCAGATAGGTCAATTAAATATCTTGCAGGAGTTCTCGAGAATGTTCCTGTACGCATTGGCCAATTCTATATACCAACCGATTTCATTATTATGGACATAAGGGAGGACGAAGTTACCCCAATCATTCTTGGAAGGCCTTTCTTAGCTACAGCCGGTGCAATTATAGATGTAAAAAGAGGAAAACTTACTTTTGAAGTAGGTGAAGAGAAAATCGAATTTATCCTCTCTCAATTCCTGAAAGCACCTGCAATTGAAGATACTTGTTACTTCATGGATATCATCGATGAATGTAGAAAAGAAGCTGAGCTTGAAAATGAAGACAATCTCGATGAAAATCTGAGTAGTAATCTAAGTGAATGCTTAGCTATAGCACCAGATCCTACACAATGTTTAAGGAAACCACCCCTAGAACTCAAAACACTTCCTAAAAATCTAAGGTATGAATTCCTAGATTCCGAACTCGAACGACCAGTGATAGTCAACGCAGAACTTGGCGAAACCGAAACTGAAAAACTTTTACAAATTCTGAGAAAATATCCAACAGCCTTAGGATATAATATCACTGATCTTAAAGGAATAAGTCCCTCTATCTGTATGCATCGCATTATGCTAGAAGAAGATTGTAAAACTTCAAGAGAACACCAGAGGAGACTAAACCCGATTATGAGCGAGGTTGTGAAAAAGGAAGTTATGAAGTTGTTAGAAGCAGGAATCATATATCCTATATCTGATAGCAAATGAGTTAGCCCTGTGCATGTTGTACCTAAGAAAGGAGGTGTCACAGTAGTCGAAAATGAGAAAGGAGAAATCATAACTAAAAGAGTCGAATCTGGATGGAGAATGTGCATCGATTATCGAAAACTTAACAAAGCCACCAGAAAAGATCATTTCCCTTTACCATTTATTGATCAAATGTTGGAACGTTTAGCTAGACACTCTCATTTCTGTTTCTTGGACGGTTATTCAGGTTTCTTTCAGATACCTATTCATCCTAATGACCAAGAGAAAACAACTTTCACATGCCCTTTTGGAACCTTTGCTTATAGAAGAATGCCATTTGGTTTATGCAATGCTCCTGCAACTTTTCAAAGATGTATGATGGCAATATTTGCTGATTTTCTGGACAATATTATGGAAGTCTTCATGGACGATTTTTCCGTCTGTGGACAAAGCTTTGAAGAATGTTTAGAAAATTTAGAAAGGGTATTAGAACGTTGTGTGAAGGTTAATCTAGTGCTTAATTGGGAGAAATGCCATTTTATGGTACAAGAAGGAATTGTTTTAGGACACATTATATCCAAAAGAGGAATTGAAGTCGATTCTGCTAAAATCGAAGTTATTGAGAACCTTCAACCTCCAAAAACTGTTAGAGAAATCCGGAGCTTTTTGGGACACGCCGGTTTTTATCGATGATTCATTAAAGATTTCTCTAAGATAACTAAACCCCTAACTGAGCTATTAATGAAAGACGCTGAATTTATATTCGACGAAAAATGTTTTGAAGCATTTCAAACACTTAAGAAAGCATTAATTTCTGCGCCTATCATGCAAACTCCAGATTGGAATGAACCTTTTGAAATAATATGTGACGCAAGTGACTATGCCGTAGGAGCTGTTTTAGGACAGCGAAAGGATAAAAGACTCCACGTCATATATTATGCAAGCAGAACCCTGGACGAAGCGCAGATGAATTATGCTACAACCGAGAAAGAATTCTTAGCAGTGATCTTCACATTAGACAAGTTTCGTTCCTACTTAGTAGGATCCAAAATAATCATATACACTGATCATGCTGCTATTAGATATCTCCTAACCAAAAAGGACGCTAAACCTAGACTCCTGAGATGGATATTGCTACTGCAAGAGTTCGATTTAGAAATCAAAGATAAGAAAGGAACCGAAAACGTGGTAGCAGATCATCTCTCTAGACTAGAAAATCTTAAACATGAACAAGTGCAGATCGATGATGAATTCCAGTATGATAAACTGATTGCCCACTTGGAACACACAGAACCAGATAAACTCATGGAAACCACCTTAGCCGTCTCCTCGGTGCCTTGGTATGCCGATTTCGTAAATTACCTCGCTGCAGGCGTTTTACCACCTGAACTTACCTACCAACAGAAGAAGAAATTCTTCCATGATCTTAAACAGTATTATTTGGATGAACCTTTACTTTTCAAGAGAGGTCCCGATGGAATTTTCCGCCGATGTGTGCCAGAAGAAGAGATTGAAAACATTATAAAACACTGTCATTCTGCACCTTACGGAGGACATGCGAGTACATCCAAAACTTGTGCAAAGATCTTACAATCCGGTCTCTATTGGCCTAATTTATGGAAAGACGTACATGCCACCATCTTAAAATGCGACAGGTGTCAACGCACTGGTAATATATCTAGACGTGACGAAATGCCACAAAAAGGCATTTTAGAAGTCAAAATCTTTGATGTGTGGGGGATAGACTTTATGGGACCCTTTCCATCTTCATCCGGTAACAAGTATATACTCGTGGTTGTGGATTATGTCTCAAAATGGATCGAAGCTATAGCTTCTCCAACAAATGACACCCGGGTGGTACTTAAGCTGTTCAAGAACATAATCTTTCCTAGGTTCGGTGTACCCAGACTCGTTATAAGTGATGGTGGATCTCATTTCATTTCCAAAATCTTTGAAAAATTATTAGGAAAATATGGAGTTCGACATCGCATAGCTACACCTTACCATCCTCAAACTAGCGGACAAGTTGAAGTTTCAAATCGCGAGATAAAACAAATCCTTGAAAAAACTGTCGCTACGTCCAGAAAGGACAGGTCCTTTAAACTTCACGAAGCTTTATGGGCTTATAGAACTGCCTATAAAACTCCCATCGGTACTACTCCTTTCAAGCTTATTTATGGTAAGTCATGCCATCTCCCAGTTGAGTTAGAACACAAGGCCTATTGGGCCATTAAGAATCTAAACTTAAGTTACACTGCCGCTGGAGAGAAGCGTATCCTGGATATTAATGAATTGGAAGAACTTAGACAAGATGCGTACGAAAATGCTAGGATTTACAAATAGCGCACAAAGAAATGGCACGATAAGCATATATCTAGGAAGAATTTTAACATAGGTGACTTGGTATTACTATTTAACTCACGATTAAAATTATTTCCTGGAAAATTACGATCTAGGTGGTCCGGACCTTTTGAAATTACTCGAGTTTATCCAAGTGGTGCAATAGAGATTAAGGGACCTTCGATTGAACCGTTTATAGTAAACGGGCAGCGTTTAAAACATTACCATCTAACTGAACTCGAGGGAAATTCTCAAACGATAAATCTAGACGAGCCACACGCTTGATTAGAAGCCTAGTCTTTAGTTTTATTTGTCGAGCTTACGACATAAAACAAAGCGCTTTGTGGGAGACAACCCACCGTTTTTTATATTTCCTTCTTCTTATTTTTCATTTCTTCTTTAGTCTATTTTTAACAAAAACAAAAACAAAAATATATCTATTTCTTTTCTTTATCTATTCATTATATTTCTCCTCTTTGTCTTATTTCTTTCTATTCTATGTTTTTTTCTTCTTATCGGCATTTGGCCAATGCTGATCTTCTTTATTTTCTTCTCTCCAAGACATGATGGCCGGTTTACATTAGTGATAAATCGTCGTCAAATTCCTGATTTTGTGTTACCTTGTCTGAATCGTATCAACGTCCGAGTCCGCGCCAATTGTCGTTATACTCTTGATGCACCTGCCGCCCAACAACCAAATAATCCCGCTGCAAATTTCGCAGCTATGCAGGCTCATATGCTTCGTCAAGATTAGTTGTTCCATGCCATGCAACAAAACCATGTTGAGACTTTACGTCTCGTACAAGAAGTACAACGTGACCAACTAGAGTTGCAACGCCACCAACAAGAGATGCAACGCGAACAACAAGAATATGCCTTTCGCCATGATCGTAACCTCGAATCTTTGCAAGCTCGCATAGCAGACGCACTTCATCTTAATGATTCTGATTCTGACGTACGACGAAGACCTCGTACTAGAGGACAAAGAACAAGAGATCATGATTCTCAAAGCAACGAGTGATCGCCTTTCTCTTTTCATCTGATTCTCCTTTGTTTTTATCGCATTGAGGACATTGCTCCTTTTTAGTATAGGGGAGTCAGATCATTTCCTTGTTCATTTCTATTTCCTTTGCTCTCTTTGTAGTATTTTTCCTTTTATTTCTTTTCTTGTATTGCAAAATTTCAATTCAATAAAATACTTATTTATGCAAATTTTAATCTCTTATGCAAAAATTTGTGCTTACTCGAATTCCCCCTATTTCTTGAGCCATAACGAATAAAATAAAACAATTTTAACACGCATTTATAAACATTATTCAACTAGTATTAAGGTTGCCTATTATAAATAAGAATTCGAGCAACTTAGCAAAATTGCTATCGTCTTAACACTTCAAAACCCCCAATGTGTTGGATCGATTTAAGTACTTATTATACCAAAACCTTTAAAACTTAGTTTTAGATTAGCCCCGAGTAGTTTATTAAGCAGTCGGCACTGCCATAAACACAAACTACGTGGAGAGCTGATAAATATAAGTGATTGATCAAATATTCTTAAGAAATTGCTTTTATCTGAAGATGCACTTATTAAGTTAGATGGTCCTTACCAGATCATTTAATCCAACAGTTGCAGAAACTATAAATTTAAATGCAAAATAATCCATTATAAATTGGTTCAGTGGTCCCTGGTGCTGAACTTGGTAGGGCGAATTACGGTTCGATCCCCCGCAATTTTTAATTGGAAAAAGGGAGTACCATATGATTAAATTACCAGAACTCCTAGCTGGCTTACTAAGATCAAATTCACTAACCAGTTACTCCACTATGTGCGTGTAAGGTAAAGGGCTTAATGTGATTGCACTAGAATGAAAACGGGTGAAATAAAACGTAGTATTAGGTTAAGCTATAATGACATGACTTAAATTGGTCTGCTTAAATGGGGTTGTCCAGTGTTCCTACGGTAACTTTGGTGTTTAAGTTCGACTTAAATTCTCTAACGAAAAATTCAACTTGCAACCTGGTACGAAGTGATGTATGTTCTTATATCTGTGTTTAACTGTGCGTCAGTGATTTTCATTTTTTTTTACTTTTGCTTGAGGACAAGCAACGGTTCAAGTATAAGGGAGTTTGATAACACAATTTTATATAGTATATTTGATTTAATTTTCATAAATAATGTTAGTATTTTTATTTAATTATTTCATTTTATTTCCATATTACGCCGGTATTTTTATTGTTTCAGGTATTTTATTTTAATTAGACAAATTGAGCAAAGTGAAGAAATTAAGAGAGTTATTGGACTAAATATGCAAGAAATGAAGAAAAGGGGTGTGCAAAGCAAAAATGATGGATCAAAAGGTTTATTATCTCCAAACTGGGCCCAAACGAAATCAGGCCCACGCAAGCAAGAGAGCCCTAAAGGCACGTGCAAGAGTGAGACACACGTCTCAACTCCTCTCCTACAATTGAGGCGCCCGCCTCAGACCCTCCCCTTAGTGGGAGGCGTCCGTCTCAACTGCCACGTAGGTCCTAGGATGATACATGAGGCGCCCGTCTCAACGTGGTCAAGTGGATGAGTAAATCTCGGGACGACCACCTCCACTCAAAGCAGTTAGAACGAGAAATTTGGGGAAAAGTGGTACGAAAATATCTCAAAACGTGGTTACATTCTACCACTATAAAAGGACATCAGGAAATCAAAATCAGGGGGGCCGTTTTTTAGCATTATTTTCCAGTTTCAGAATTTACCTTCCCGCATTATTATTTTCCATTGTAATTCAGTTTCCAGCAGTTATTTTCCAGCCAGTTCCTTTTCAAATACTTAAATTTTATTTCTGTTGAAGAACCGGGATTTTGTACGAATTGATTCAAGCTTCAAGAATTATTTCCAGCATTTATTTAATTCAGGTTTCTTATTTACATCGCTTTAATTTATTTAATTAATTATTTGCATGAGAGATATTTATTTAGCCATGAATTTATTTACGAATGTTAATTCCTTTAATGTATTCATGTCTGCTTTTATGAGTATGTCTGGCTAAATTATTTAAATATCGGTATGTAACGAGTTAATTTGAATGGATCCGGAACAAACAGGCTTGATTATATTTTATAAAATAAACACTTTTTCTGATTTAGTTATCTAATTTATTTTGTTAAAAAAGGTTTAGAAACCAACAGAGCGAAAGTTTGAGGCTAATAAACTGACTAAGATTAGAAACCAATAGAGCGACAGTTTGAGGTTTAAAATCAGATAGTAGATACTAGGTATTGTTTTTAAAGACTGCGACAGCGTTTTAAAACCAATTAAACTTTATTTATTTTCAAAAAGTAATTTTAAAATCAATGGGATAGCGAAAGCATACATCAGAGTTTAAAATTATAATTTACTTCAATAGAGCGAAAGTTTGAGAATAGATTTTTGAATAAATACTTTTTGCTGAAAAAGATATTATTATCATTTTTAGAAAATAAGCCAGTGGAAAGCCGGATTCTTTAGTGTTAACAAAGTACATACCGATATTCGCATTATTATTATTTCAATTAGAATTAAGTTTTATTACCCAAAAATTCCCCTAATTAATTATTCGATGGCTATAGCTTTACACAGTAGTTTAGGTTACGTTAGTTCGATTTATAGTCCCTTAGGTTCGATATCTTTTAAAACTACGCGATAGGGCTGTATACTTGCAGTCTCCCGATTAATTTAGACGATAAAGTCGCGATCAGGGACTGCCACGCATCGTCTTCCACCTTTGTCTGTCGTATTAGACAACAAGGTCTATGGTGACGGTTTTCTATTCGTCGCTATAACCCATGCATTTGAAACAAACAGAATACGCAACAAAAATAAATGGTGAGACCATGAATCAACTGGTCTCGTCTCCCTGAGCATGATGGTATTAGTAGTCAAGCCTAATTTTGCCTGACCATGGAAGCCCTAATTCTAAGGTCCAAACCCTAACAGTGGTGGTATTTGATTCCTGCATCAAAACCCAAATCTAACCATACAGAAAGCTTGCAAACACAAGAGTGGTAATAATGCATGATTAAAATCCGTTTATGTCATATAAATCAAGGAAATCAAAGTCAAGAAAAAAATATAAATTATGGGGTGGCTATAACACGCGTCAGACTGTTTTGGGACTTGGTAACTGTTGGGAACGATCCAGGAGGCTTCCAGGAATGTGTTTGAGCCTTTGTTTGGGATTAAAACCAGCTGTAATTTGAAATTCAAGTTTGACAACTTTGAGTTTTTTGGGTGAAATATGCATCAACTCTCTAGGATTTATGTGCATGCATTTGGCTGGCTAGAGTGTTGTTCTTATAGTGTAGATGGAGGAGACACAATTGTATGGAAAAGATCATGGCCATAACTCATGTTTTCCAACAAAAATCCAACAAATTCAAAGCCTTCCAAATTTTCCAAAACATGCATTATCCTTGTTTGAATGAACCTGGTCATGTTTGCATGAATCCTTGGGCTTCAAGACAAGTCAAAGCACCAGCCCAAGTGCCTAAGCCCATTTCCAAATATTTTGTACCATTTATTTTATATTTATTTGAAATAAATTAAAATAAATATGTAAAAAATAGGTAGAAAATGAAAGGCCGTGCAAAAATAAGATTAAAGGTCCTCTATGACCTTAGGAAGATATTTTAACCTTAAAGAGTTACGCCATTGACCCAAAAATTCAAATTTGCTCAATGCATTATTCTTGAAATTTCCAAAATTTTCCCAACATGGGAAAGCCATAACTTTCTCACTTTTTATATCATGGTTATAATCTTTTACTTTTTGGAAAGCCCAAGATGTCTACTTCAATCCCTCTTTTGATAAATTTTGCATTTGAAGATGTTATCTTGATGTAAAAGGTCTTGGCAAAAAGTGGCTTTTGTTGACTTTTTGAAAATGACTTGTAATGTCTAAGCTCATATATTTCAAATGGTGCATTTCTTGATCTTGGGGGATGAATAGAAGTTGTAGGTAATTGGATTCTGTTGTACCCCAAAATTTTCCCTCTCACTTATCAAATATTTTCTTACAAGATCTCCTTTGGTTCAAGACTGCACAAGGGTTGATCAGCTCAAGACACCTCCTTAAGCATTGATGATTGAAATTATGGTTTGAGATTGAACAAGGATAATTGAACTCTTAATGCCTCATATTAATTTCATGGATCATTATGTACCCCCAAGATTTCTCATGTCAAGTTTCAAATCTTGGATCACATTTTTGCCCAGTCAATTGAGCAGTTGACCTAAAAATCAATTGTATTGGGGGAAAAGTCAATTGTGGCCAATTTACAGTCAAACTTCATAATTTTTTATCCATGTGAACATTATAAACTCATACGTATCATTTGATCAAGTTTGGACCATAATTCCTCAAGAAATTTGATCAGATCATCAAAAGGGCAAAATGGTCAAAATTAGGGTTTTGACTGAGAAAGGGAAATTTTTGATTTTTAACCAAGCATTTGGTTAATTGGTTTGAGGCATGATCTCAAGAGTTAAATTGCATCATTTTGATCTAATGGCATGACTCAAAAGATTTCTCAAGGTCATTTGATTGATAGTTGATTTTCAGTCAACTCATCAAAAGTCAATTGTACACTGAAAAGTCAAACTTTGACTTTTTGGTCAAAATCAAGTGTCAAAGATCACAATTCATCAAAACATGTCAAAATATGAAAATTGTACATCAAGAAATCAAAAAGTCAAGATTTCATTTTGAAAAGTCAAAGTTTTCAAACTTAGAAATTTTTCTAAGTGTTGAAAACTTCATATTTTTTCACAACTTTGAGCCAATTTTTCACCATGATGCAAGATGATTCAAAAGAAACTTTCAACATGAAAGTTGTAGATCTCCATGATATATAAAACTTTTATTTACACAACTTCTCTTAAAAATGCTTGGATCTCAAGTTATTAATCCATGAAGTCATGGTCATGAAACTAAACATTTAGTAAAAAAATTTGCCCTAGTTTAGGCAGGATTTTGACCTAACTTTATGGAAATTTTTCATATATTTCCAAGGGGAATTTTCAAAAGTGATTCAAATAGGGGTTATAGAGCACATTACAAGATTTCAAAAATGTCCAAGATCTCCTTGAGATCATTCTTGATCAAGGAAAAACGAAGAGAGGAAGTTAGGGTTTCAAATTGAAATTATAAGTCATTTTGTGATGAACAAGAATTCAAATCTCAAGCCTATGCTGCACAATCTTGCTTTGCAGGCCTCTAAACCTCAATATCTCTCCCTAATCAGAATATTACACTTGCTTTTGAGCTATTATCCAAGTGTTTGAAGCTTTGTCCAAATTGGTTTTCCATTTATGGAACAAAGTTACCATTGTTATTTTGATAAAGCATTGCTTTTGCAAATGTCAACTCTCCTTGAGCTCCTAACTTGTTGTCTCTGTCCACACTCAAGATAAATAATCAGAAGCAAACATGTTTAAAGTGCCTAACCACTCTACATGCTTGTACTTTCTACCTTGAAACTACATTTCTCACTTTTCTTCAAAATCAAGCAACTTAGCCATAACCCTATAACTCAGAAATCCCTTGTGCAAAACATCTTTAACATGTTGCTTATAGATACGTAAGTTGTTTGCAAGAAAACACACGCATACACAAGCCCTAAAACACACAAGAACTTAGAACTGAACAAAAAATCACCATAGTTGTACATTCTGACCAAAAACTTGAAACTCATATCTCTCTCGTGCGTTTTCAAGCCTTTTGGTTCCTAAAGCTTCTAAACATCAAATACAACTCATCCTTGTCCCTGTTACACAACTGTAACTCCATTTTTTCATCTTCCTCCATAGCCAAAAACAGAGCACTGCACATTGACTTCTCCAAGCATCTTCAGTCAATCTCAGCTCAAGCTAACCATTGCATTAGCTTCCTGGGAACTTGAGGAAGCTAACCTGATCATTGCAGCACCTTGAATCAAGTTCATTTGCATTTCACGATTTCCAGTTTTAAGGTATTTTTCTTGAACTTCTATCTCATTACTTAGGCATTGTTAGGCTTGCATTTGTGAAGATAAAATGTAGACATCATTGCCCTGAAGTTGTACATGTCCATAGATTTTATTTATATTGATTGAGCTAGGAGAATTTTAGGATTGAACCTCTGGAAATAATTAGGTCAGAATTTGGTACTTTCAAAAATTTTCATTCATCTTTGATTTATAGTTCATGATATTTATATGGTTGGATTCGTATGGAAAAATGGTGCAACTTTCGTGTTTGTATTTTCCATTTTTATTGAGAAATGAATGAGATACAAATGGTATGGTTGGAGGTTGAAGATGAAGTTCAATATTTAGGACTTATTTTGTATTACATATTTATCATTTCAGTTATATTAACGGGTGTATAGCCACCCCAGTGGTAAGACAGCGCGCTGGTAACCAAGAGGACGTGGGTTCAACACCCAACGCGCTGCCTTTTGCCTTTTTTCACATTTTCTTTACATTTTTTTTATTCTTGCAGCGCCTGGGCCTCCAAATGATTGGGTCTGACTTTCTCATACTTTTTTCTTCTTAACAAATGATTGGGTATGACTTTATTTTTTTTATTTTTTTTATTTTCATCTTTTATTATTATTATTATTATTATTATTATTATTATTATTATTATTATTTATTAATAAAAAAACCCAAAAATATTTATATTTTATTATTTATATTTAGTTTATTTTCTTCATAAAAACTAAAAGAACAAAAACATTTTTTTATTAATTTCTTTTTTATTCAATAAACATTTAGACTAGGGTTTAACTATTATATTATTTTCTTGTGACTAAAATCAATTTAGAACTTAGGACTTTTATTTTATTTACTAGTTTAATTAAATTCACAAAAACCCTAAAAATTTGTTTTCTTTAATAAATTAATTTCTTTTATTAACTTAATCTTAATTATCTCATTTTTTAGTTAATTATTTTATTTTAATTAATTACGTCAAAAAATCTCTTTTCATGAAAACCAAACAAAAATCACATTTCTTTTTACATTTACATCCTTGCATTTTATTTATTCAGTTTTGGTGTAATATTCAATATGGTTGTAATAATTATTTAGATTTAATTTCTTGCAATTCCCCCATTTGTAAATTTGTACACCCCTCCCCCAAATGATGTAATAGCTTAGTATTTTTATTTTCCGCAATTTAAATGCTTTATATACAAATGCTAATAATTAGGGTTTTGTATGAAAAGATTAAAACCAACAAATAGAAAACCCTAATTCAAAGACAAATCAAGCATGTAAACCAACACACTTGCACACTTACACCCTTAGGGTAAATCCACTTTGTTGCCTTATAAAAATGGCCATATTATGCATGTGAGGTATCTTAGCAAAAACGAGCAAAAAATACAAGATCATAGTCCCTCGATGACGCTATCCATGTTGCCTTTCAAAATGATCTTAGTCCCTAAAGAAAATGTTAAGATATCTTACAACATTGTTAATAATGGTTATACGATGACCCTTGCCCGTCCCTTTTACATCCAAAGATAGGGTTACTTACCAAATCAATGGTAAGATAACAATGTCAAAGGAAAGAGGAAATAAACATGAAAGACTTTTGAGTAGGTAGATTGTTCCTAGTTGCTTGCTCAGATTCAAAACAAAAACATCCTTGCTATTTTTAAAAAAAACACCAACACTTTCAAAAAACAACTTTCAAACTTGAAAACATTTTCAAAAGATCAACACCTTTGTATACATTCTTACGAACGAGAATCATTACAAAGTTTGCCTAAAACGATGGCATCTTTACAAAATACTTTCAAAAACCACACAAAGCATACTTTCAAACAAAAAGCAAGTGATCTAGCAAGTAACTAAGAGCCCATGGAAAACCATGGATGTAAAGGGTGCTAACACCTTCCCTTTTCATAATCTACCCCCCGAACTCAAGAAAACATCTCAAAGGTCTTTCCTGTTCTTTTCAGCCTTTCCTTTTGGATAAAAGAAAAGTCGGTGGCGACTCTTGCTAACCGCAACATTTGCGATCAAACACAAAACGAGCAAGTCAGTTCTTCCACCGTGTTACATATTTTATTCAAAATGAGCTTTGGTTGGGAAATTTCTGATAAAGTATGAGAAAGTTATGCTTGGTCAAAGTTTGGTTGACTTTTCCTATAGAAACCCTATCTTAGTAATTCTTGACTTTTGATGAATTAGGAGCATTTCTTGAGGAATCATGATCAACCCTTGATTAAATGATGAAATCACTTCAAAATGTTGATGTTGACCAAAAATCTTGAAGTTTGACTTTACATGGGCCACAATTGACTTTTGACCTATCACAGTTGATTTTCCAATACTTGAGCAATTGACTGAGCAAACTTATTGTGCAAGGCATGGAATTTTGCATGCATAATATTGAAGGCATATTAGGACCATGGGAAGTATTTGAGACCATTGGAGCTCAACCATCTTGTTGAAAATTGAAACCCTAGTTGGGGGTTCATTGCCTTAGGAGGAGAATTGTTTGATCAATTCTTGGTCAACCTTGAGCAATTGAGAACCTCCAGGAGTATGTCTTGTGTGAAAATGGGAGGGCAAATTTTGGGGTACAACAGACATCTAAGAGAAATTGTAATCCAGGTGTGCATGTGACTGATGGTAAATATATTAACGGGAGTTGTGTATTTGTTTGACGTGTATATATATATATATATATATATATATATATATATATATATATATATATATATATATATATATATATATATATATATATATATATATATATATATATATATATATATATATATATATATATATATATATATATATATATATATATATATATATATAAGTTTGCAATATGAGCACTATAATTCAAAAAGGTTTATGAGAGTTTATTTCTCTCAGGGGTTCTCTGGTGTGTGTTAGCTGCTGAAGTTGTATGCTTCATGTATAACTTGAAAAAGGACATCCAAGCATGATGAGTTCTTTGGATGGTGTATCAATAACCAGAGTGATAGGGTTATGTGATATGTATTGATGTCCTAAATGATGTTGTAACATCATTTTTGTGGAAGTTGTCTGGTTTTATGCTCAACATTATCATCAGAAGAGGTATTTATGACTATATTGAGAGGGTTATAGTCTTGTTTAAAGTAGTATACCTGCTGAATGCGTAACCCTATCCAAAAATTTCTTGTAAGGACAGAGGAATAATATCAGATAGACTGACCTGATCAGGAGCTTTTTTATGAAGAGTCAAAAGGATTGGTTGTTCTCTCAATGAGCTATGGTATCTAGTTCAGGTTTATCTCAACAAGGGTGAAAACATGTTCAGCTGGAGTACTGGTTATCATTGATAGATGAAGTTAAATACTTGTCTCTAAATTTGTTGCAATAGTACTATTCAAGCTTGTGGAGTACATATAGAAGATTGTACAGACCTTTGGTGGGACTCGATGGATGTCCTGGGTATTGAATAAGAGATGTCACACATATGATGTTTTGTACTTGCCAAAATAAGTAGAATCTAGTGGAAGATGTTGAGAATATGCTTCAGGATATTTGTATATTTTTGTGAAGCATTTTTGGTATTTTGGCTACAAGAATAAGAAGACAATGTCTGACTGGATGTCGGAACTTTGTTTAGGACATGTTTTCTCTTTGAGCCAAACAAGGGAGTGTTATGGATTGTATGATCAAGCATGTGTTAGAAAAGAGTACATGGAGTTTGTCTGACTATGCTCATGCATGTATTGGGAATATGTTCTCAGAATAAATAGTCTAGAGACAATAAAGGCAGTCAAGAGTGAATTGGGTGGTGCACATTCATTTTGGTGGATTTATCTTCTTCAAATAACATTCCTCTTTGACAAAAACCTTCATTATAGTCAAGGATCGTTAATTCCTAAGTTACTGCTCAACTATTTATAGAATTCGTTTGTTTATCTTTCATCTTGTGAGTGTTTGATGTCTCCATAGTCCTTATGGCTTTTGTTCGGGTATGGGTGAGTACCTATCGGATATGGTTTTGTGAGGGGTTTCTCTATCAAGTTTTGTCTAAAAAGGGAGAGAAAGGGTTTGTTTAATTTCTTAATCTGGAGTTTGTTCTTCCATATATATCACAAAGATATTAGATAAGATGTTTGATCCTATGTTTGTTTGCATTTGTTTTATGACTTGTGATATGAGTTATGGACACAATTGTGACATGTGTTCTGAGTTAACAAGGTGATGGCTGATTTTCTCTTAAGTTTCCTCTTAAGCCACAAGTTGACTGGTAGCTTCCAATTATGGGTTTTATTATGCAGCTTAGTGGTTTTCTTGTACTCATAAGAGAAAGAGTCATCCTGCAGTGGTAACTGAAGGTTTATCTGTTGAGGGGGACTCAAGGTTGACCAAGGATTGACCAGACAATTCTCCTCCTAAGACAATGAACCCCCAACTAGGGTTTCCATTTTCATAAAGATGGTTGAGCTCCAAGTATCCCAAATGTTCTCCATTGTCCTAATATGTCCTCAAGATCATCCATGCCAAAATTCATTCCTTGAACAACAAGTTTGCTCAGTCAATTGCTAAAGTATTGGAAAATCAAATGTGCTAGGTCAAAAGTCAACTGTGGCCCATATATAGTCAAACTTTAAGATTTTTGGTCAACATCAACAATTTAAAATGATATCCATCATTTTATCAAGGGTTTATCATGATTCCTCAAGAAATGCGCCTAACCCATCAAAAGTAAAAAGTGGCAAATTAGGGTTGCTATAGGAAAAGTCAACTGAACTTTGACCAAGCATAACTTTCTCATACTTTATCATAAATTTTCCAACCAAATCTCATTTTGAAGAGAATCCAATTCCCTACAACTTCTCTTCAGCCCTCAAATTCAAGAAATGCACCATTTGAAAGATACAAGTTCATACATTACATGTCATTTTTAGAAAGTCAATAAAAGCCACTTTTTGCCAAGGCCTTTAACATCAAGATAACATCTTCAAATGCAAAATTGATCAAAGGACTCCTAAAAATATTTTTGCATAGTATTGACTTTATTTGCATTTTATATTAATTTTATAATTAAAAATCAAATAAATCAAGATTATTACAAATAATATGGTTAAGGCTTGTTTTAATGCATGGAGGGGTCCCAACTTTCGTGTACAGCAAGGCCAATATGTTTGCACTCATTCAAAATTCAAAAATGGACAAAATCCCATAACTTTGGCCAAGGTTACAAATGGAAATTCAAGCAATTGATTATGGCTGTTAAAAGCTTGTTTTTTTGTGTCTCCTCATCATTCTCTATATAAAGAAGGTATTGACAAGCATCAAACAGGGATACAAAGCCTAGAGAACCCCTGCCTATTTTGCAAAAAAGTTCAAAGTTGTCAAACTTGAATTTTGAGTTATATCCTCCCTCAATCAAAACCAAGGATCCTAATCACTTCTTGGAGGTTCCCTGAAGTTGTCCCAATCATCACCAAGACCTGAAACCTCACAAAACACATTAGTGAGTTCATACGGTTTGCCTTATTTTCATTTTTCATTCTGCTCAATTCTTGCAGTTTAGTATATTTTGATTACGTATTATTGATAATTTGAGCATTTGCAAGCTATTTGTACATTTGGATTGAGTTTTTGATGCAGGAATCAAGTGTTGCCATTTCTAGGGTTTGAACCTTTGAAATGAGGTTTTCCAAATTAGCCAAAATCAGCCCAAACCAGGGGTACCATTATGCTCAGGAGGATGAGGCCAGTTGATCCATGGCCTCACATTTCATTTTCATTATGTATTGTGAGTTTTACAAATTGCAGGTGCTATAATGACAAGTGAAAAACTGTCACTATAGGTGTTTGATCTAAGATGACGGAGATTGGAGAAGATGAAGTGTGGTAGTCCCTGATTGGACAGTTCAAATAAGAGCGCACGTTTTTTTTTCCAGATATTGGCGTTTTTTGTATATAATATTATAGTTTGATTATATGTAAAAAATGGTAAAGTGGCTCAGCTGGCAAAGAAGCATGGATGTGAGGGAAGGGACCTAGGTTCGAGTCCCAGGTCCAGCATATTATTTTTCTAACAATTTTCAAATGCAGATTGGTGCATGCATTAACCAGGGGTTTACCATGCGCCCTACCATCAACACCATCAGATCATACTCAACCGGGATCCAGTGCCTCCAACAAGTAGTCCCCATCATGGACTCTCCAGACGTGCCCACACAGAATCAAACGCCAATCTGGGCTTTAACTTTTGGGCCAAGCATTTTTTTGACAACAACACCCCCCATTTTTTGTTTTGGTGACCAGGCCCATGTTGTCTATTTTCTTTTTTTTTATATTTTATTTTTTTAATCATTTTCAAAAGTCTTTTTTTAATAAATCATAATAAATCAAAAAAATAATAATAATTCGGATTAGTTTCTTTCTAAAATTATTAATTAATTAATTATTTTAATGCAATTTTATCAATTTAAAATCAAATTAGACTTAGGTTCTTTATTAATTTAAATTGTTTTCTTAATAAAAAATATCAAAAATATATTAGAATTAGGGTTCATTCCCTTCAACTTTTATTTTCTTAATTAAAATTAAGTTTAAAATTAATCATTCTCTTAGCAAAAACAAAAAAAGAGATTCTATTGTTATTTATTTTTATTTATTAAGTTTTTAGACGTAATATTTCTTTTCGTGCGTTTATTTCCTTTTGTATTTTATATTCATGTAATTGTTATACAGGATGTAATAGTTAATAGGAATCTATTTTATTGCTTTATTTTCTTTTCCCCATTTGGTTTGGAATGTAAATATCCCCCTCCCCAAAATCATGTAATAGTCTAGATTTATATTTTCCGCATTTTATTTTTCTATATATATTACTGCTAGTAAATTAGGCGTGCATGACAAGATTAATTAATTAACCGTTAGATCACTAACCTCAAGATAATATAACTGAAAAAACACACTTCTCACACTTGCACCCTTAGGGTATTCCTCACTTGGTTTCCTCGGAAAACAATGGTCATGTCCCTCGAACGTGGGGATATCTTAGCAAAGACCCTCAATCTAAAAGTCATCATAAAAGATCATAGTCCCTTACTGTTCCTCGAGTTGCCTACAAGAAATGATCTTGTCCCTCGATGATGCCTATATGATGACAGTACCTTCGAATGCTAAGATATTCTTACATGTTCTCTTTAATGACCATAGCGTCCCTTTCGATAGTCCCTCAACATCCGACGATAGGGCTACCTACTCACTAATAGTAGGATAGCATTATCTAAAGGAAAGGAGGAAAAGAAAATCCTTTTTCGAGTAGGCATACTGTTCTTAAGTACTTGCTCAAATCTGAATTTTTCACACTCACACACTTTTCAAAAAAACTATTTTCAAAAACACTTTATCACACTCTTGAGGACTGATACAAGAGTTACCATAAAGCAAACAAAAATCTTTCAAAACATACAAACACAAACAGTTTTCAAAAAATGAGCAAGTACCTAAGAGTCCGTGGAAAACCACAGATGGAAAGGGTGTTAATACCTTCTCTTTCCATAATCTACCTCCCTTACTCAGAATATCTCGAAAAAAGGTCTTTTATGTTCTTTTCACCCTTTCCTTTGTTAGATAAAAGAAAAGTTGGTGGCAACTCTTGCTTACCGCACATTTGCAAACAAAAAATGCAAAACCAGTATTAACAGTCGGTTCTGCCACTGTATCACAGAACTGGCGACTCTTCTAGGGAAAATTATAAAGTGGGGTTTACCTTAGGGTCTAGATCATTTCTAAATCGTTTGCTTGTTTGTTTACTTTACTTTTAAGGGATTGTTTGGGTTACTATAGATCCTACACCCGGACCTAGGGAAACCTGTTAGGTAAGTAGCAATAGATCATGGAAACTGTGTGGGGTATACCGACACGATTGAAGCGATGGCTAAGTTGATGCGACACTTTGGTTGGTATCGGTAGCCCTTGAGTTAATCAAGGAGAATACGGGGCCGCTGTGTGGTGTCATAAAGCGTCAACTGACCTTATAACCTTTAAATGAATAACTTGGCCATTAGGACGTAGCGAGATAGCCGTCTTTGGTGTATTCCCAAAGTCGGCAGATACTCGATGCTACACTCATTGAGACTTGACTCCTGAGTTTTGTTTGGTTGCGAGTCAGTTGCCTATCGAACGAAGCTTGTGGGAAAGGTCAGTGATATTGAGATCCCTTAGAACTCGGTTACTATTTATAGGACAGGTTGAACCAATCCAACTTCAAGAGGATACTACCTTAAAACCTATGCAAGCCTTATACTTAAGGTCTCTTGTGTGATTTTCTTGTGCTTGCTATATATGTGATTTCTTAGCATAATCATGACGTCATGACATGGAATATCATACTAACCATTTCAAGGATTCTCTAGGGCTTATTTTTGTCTTATTTTGTAGGACATGACATCCGCTCGCATGAACACTATCCAAATCAACCTTGTGAAAGTGCATCCTCAACTCAAGAAGTTAGAATCAAGGATTCCTAAAACCTCTCCCTTCACTGATAAACATGGTCGACTTCTCAACTTGGTCACTGCAACCCCTGATGAAGAAATGTTAAAGGTGCTCTTTCAGTTCTTTGACTCATTGCACCACTGCTCCACTTTTCATGATTACCAGTTAGTGCCTACTATGGAGGAGTTTTATCAGTTATTGGGAGTACCTATCCTTAATCAGCTACCATTCAACGGTACAAAAAGAGGCCCAAAGTCCGAAGAGATTGCTCAAGCTCTATCTTTATAACGGTCTAATGTAGTGGAAAATTGGGAAACCAGAAGAAGCATCCAAGGCTTTCCAGCTACGTTTCTATTTGAGAAAGCCCACTATTTTTGGGATAGCCTGGATTTACAAGTTTTTGAGGAGGTGTTGGCCCTTCTCATCTATGGGATGGTACTATTCCCTAACACGGACTAACTCGTAGATGTGAATGCGGTTAAGATTTTTCTGTCACATAATCCGGTGCCTACCTTACTTGGGGATATTCTACACTCTTTGCATACTCGCACTCTAAAGAGAAGAGGGACCCTTCTGTGTTGCACTTCTCTATTGGCTAGGTGGTTTATTTCGCATCTACCTCAGTCTATCTTGAGAAATGAGCAGAGTATGAGATGGTCTCATAGGTTGATGTCCCTTACACATTCAGATATTCATTGGTGTTCGCAATCCTCGGAGAATGTTACCATCATTGATCGCTGCGGGGAATTCCTAATGTTCCTCTTTTAGGAATTAGGGGAGGAATCACTTATAATCATTGTTTGGCATTGTGACAGTTTGGTTATGCTAGAAGGGATGGTCCTCACGACACACTCGTCCAAGGAATCACATTTGACTATGAGAATGATGTTCAGGGTTATCGTAAGAGGTTCATTCGAGCTTGGGGCATGATAAACAGAGTTGATAGCAAGACACTAGGGCACAAGAATTCCATCCCTCTTGAGACTTACCTCAAATGGGTGCGAGCTCATGCTCAATGTATTGTAATGCCTTACCCCACCATATTACATGTGGTTATGGAGCCAATTGATAAGGGAGACACTCCTTACATTGTTCTTCATCCTGATATGCCAACTGATTTTGAGGAGCTACGAAAATCCTGGATCCAACTTAAAGAAGAATGGGATACTTTCGAAGCCCAATTCTACGCCAACGAGAAAAAGGTTCTAGAGCTCACCCGGTTACTTCATGAGAAGAGAAATATAAATGCCTACATTACACCAAATAGGATGCGCCCGTGGGAAGCTTGAGTCTCTTTGCTTTGGGAGTTTGCTTTTGCTTTGTTACCTCCTTTGTAAGCCCAAGAGGCATCGTTGTGACCAATAAAACTTCTTAATGCAATTAACGTTTTTTATTTTTACGTATAAGAAAATTTGAGTCTTAGAAATCCTTAAAAACATTGCATACATATATCATACATATCATTGCATGAGCAGGTTTCAAAGCAAGTTTCTCATCCTCTTCGTTGTTTATTTCAACAATGGCTCTAAAACAAATAGTGAAGGATCTATAGACTCAGAATGCCTAGTTTCGATAGATGATCATGGCTATGACCAAGGGGAAAGAAAAACTGAAAGCCCTGCTTGTTAAAGAAAAGAAGAAGCCAAGGAAGCCAACCGGGTTAGTGAATATGGGAATAAGGATCAAAGGACCAGTGCGGCGAGCCTCTGAACTGGTAACTTCATCAAAGGAAGGAGGTAGTCAAGAAGAGGAAACAAGAGAGAAAGACTTCAGTCCAAAAGAATTTGATGATGAATCTAACTATGATGAGGAACAATATCCTCCTACTGATGAAAAATACAAACAGCTGGAGGATCGTTTGAATGCAATGGAGGTCCATAAGGTACCAGGTCTAGATTTTGAAGAACTGGGTTTGGTTTCTGGGGTTGTCCTCCCACAAAAGTTCAAGGTGCTGGTGTTTGCCAAATATGATGAGGTTTCATGTCCCAAGATGCACCTCCGGTCTTATGTGAGGAAGATACAACCTCACACTGCTGATAATGACTTATGGGTCCATTTCTTTTAGGATAGTCTGTCCGAAACTCAACTAGAATGGTTCTACCAGCTATAAGGGGCCACCATCCATAATTGGGAAGACTTGGCTGCTGCTTTCTACAAGCAGTGTCAGTATAATGCAAACCTTGCTCCCACCCATAGACAACTCCAAAATATGTCTATGGGTTCGAGTGAGGGCTTTAAAGACTACACTCAGAAGTGAAGGGACTTAGCAGGAAGAGTTCAGACTCCCTTGTCTGACAGGGAGCTAGTGGATATGTTTTTGGGGACCCTGTTTGGTCCATTTTTCAATCATCTGATTGGAAGTTCCTTAGCCAGTTTCACTGAATTGGTCTTAACAGGGGAAATAGTGGAAGCTGGAATTAGGAGTGGTAAGATCTAGAAGGATGTTTCCTCCAGTGCAGCAAGGAAGACATTTTCTGGTAAGAAAGGGGTTAGTGTTGTATACCATCAAAGGAATCAGGACAAAACTGAACGCCGTCCAGCGGTAGGGGCTGTATGATCTCTAAGCCTGTACCTACTCAACAAAGGAACAATCAGCCTAGAACAGAAAGGTTGGTAAGACAGTTTACTTGGATTAATATGACTCTGTCTCAAATTTTCCCACAGTTATTGAAGACCAATCTGGTTACCTTGAGGGAAGCTCCCAAGAATCCAAACACCACATCTCCCCATTACAATCCCAATGTTCGATGCACCTACCACTCTGAGACTCCGGGGCATGACACGAATGACTGCTAGGCTTTGAAAAATAAGGTGCAAGACCTTATTGAAGCAAAGGAGATTGAATTCAACGCTCCTGAAACTTCCAACGTCATAACTGCGCCCATGCCCAAGAACGGATCGGGAATCAATGTTATTGATGTTGTCTCCGCCATGAAAGATGCTGACAATGAGTATGGCGTGGATAGCTGGATCATCCCTACTACCAACGATGGTCCCAGTAACTGGACAACAAAAGACTTTGTACTAATTAATTTTATTCAGAAGTAATTGCCTTTATTATTTTTGGATATGTAATAAACAATATAAACTATATGGCCATGTATCTTACCCGGGGCACAACGGTTTCATTTGTGAGGGTTATCATGTTTAATTTTCATATGGAATTAATAAAGCATTAGACGTTTATGCATACAAATTTTGCGCTCTCTGTTTTTCTTTTCTGTTTTTACTTTATCTATACAACTATGCTCTTACGCACACCCACGTATCAAACTGCAGATCTATATCCACTCTAGATCCTATTGATAAAAGTTCTGCTATTGCCGGTTATGACTTTGAAAATCCGATCAACCAGGCTGAGGACGAAGGTGAGAAAGATTGTGAGGTACCTGGAGAACTTGCTAGACTGTTACAACAAGAAGAAAGGGCTATACATCCTCATGAAGATCCAGTTGAGACAATAAACTTGGGCCCAAAGGAAGACAGAAAAGAAGTCAAGATAGGTGCAAATCTGGAGCTTAGTGTCAAACAGTGGTTGATACAGATGTTGCATGATTATGTTGAGATCATTTCCTGGTCATATGAAGACATGCCAGGACTGGACACAGATATTGTGGTTCATCGTCTGCCAACTAAAGAAGATTGCCCTCCGGTAAAGCAGAAGGTCCATCATATGCGCCCTGAAATGTCAGAGAAGATTAAAGCAGAGGTTATGAAACAGTTCAACACTGGGTTCTTAGCTGTCACTTATTATCCCCAATGGGTTGCTAACGTGGTCCCGGTGCCTAAAAAAGACGGCAAGGTACGAATGTGTGTGGACTACCGAGATTTGAACAGGGCAAGCCCCAAGGATGACTTTCCGCTTCCCCATATTGATGTTATGGTTGACAACACCGTGCAGCATAAGATCTTTTCCTTCATGGACAGTTTCTCTGGTTACAATCAGATCAAGATGGCACCCGAAAACATGGAGAAGACAACCTTCGTCACACAATGGGGCACTTTCTGCTACAACTTGATGTCGTCTGGGTTGAAGAACACTGGGGCAACCTATCAGCGAGCCATGATAGCTCTATTTAATGACATGATTCACCATGAGATAGAGGTTTATATTGATGACATGATAGCCAGGTCTCAAACTGAGGAAGAACACCTTGATCATCTACAAAAGTTGTTTGATAAGTTGAAGACGTACAAGCTGAGGTTAAATCCGAACAAGTGCACCTTCGGGGTAAGATCTGGTAAACTGGTAGGTTTCATTGTCAGTGACAAGGGCATTCAGGTAGACCCTATAAAAGTGAAGGCTATACAAGAGATGTCGGCTCCTCGCACTGAGAAGGAGGTCAGAGGCTTCTTAGGACGCCTAAATTACATTGTCAGGTTCATTTCCCATTTAACTTCTACTTGTGATCCAATCTTCAAACTCATGAAGAAAGATCAAGTGGTAAAGTGGAATGACGAATTCCAGACCGCCTTCGAGAGAAACAAGGAATACCTTCAAGAGCCTTCAATTCTGATGCGTCCGATTGAAGGAAGACCTTTGATAATGTACTTAACAATGTTAGATAATTCAATGAGGTATGTATTGGGGCAACATGATGAGTCCGGTCGAAAAGAGAACGCAATATACTACCTTATAAAAAAGTTTACCGACTATGAAATAAGATATTCACTGCTCGAGAAAACTTGTTGCGCTTTGGCATAGGCTGCTCGCCGACTGAGACAGTGTATGTTGACCCACACTACTTTATTGATATCTAAGATGGATCTGATCAAGTACATTTTCGAGAAGCCCGCTCTCTCCGGGAGAATAACGAGATGGCAAATGATCCTGACCGAATACGATATTCAATATACAACCCATAAAGAAATCAAGGGAAGTGTACTAGCGGATCATTTGGCCCACCAGGCCGTAGATGACTACCAGTCCATGAATTTTGAGTTCCCATACGAGAGCATCATGATAGTAACTGATTGTGAAAAAACTGGACTGGATGAAGGACCTGAGAAAGGATCCTAATGGACTATGGTTTTTGACGGAGCTTCCAACGCATTGGGCAATGGTATCGGTGCTGTAATCATATCTCCCGAGGGCTGTCATACTCCTCTCACGACCAAATTATGTTTCATCTGTACCAACAGTATGGCGGAGTATGAAGCATGCATCATGGGTCTCAAAGTTGCTATTGACCTGAGGATCAAGCTCTTGAGCGTTTTTGGGGATTTGGCCTTGGTAATAAGTCAGATCAAAAGAGAGTAGGATATGAAGCACCGGAATCTCATCCCTTACAAAGAACATGTGCTGACACTGCTTCCACACTTTGAAGATATCACCTTTGAACATTTTCCACGAGAAGAGAATCAGTTAGAGGACGCGCTAGCTACTATGTCGTTTATGTTCAAGGTCAAGTGGGACAACGAAGCTCCTCGGATCACTATTGAGAGGTTGGATGAATCAGCATACTACTATGAGATTGATAATGAATAAGTAGCAGACAAACCTTGGTTCCATGAAGTGAAGAGGTATCTCGAGGCTCAAGAATACCCTGAGGGTGCATCTATCAATGATAAGAAGTTTCTGAGAAGGTTCTTCGCAAAGTTCTTCCTCAGTAATGGAATCCTCTACAAGCGTAATCATGACTCTACTTTACTTTGGTGCGTAGACAAAAGTGAAGTAGAGAGGATTATGGAAGTTTTACACGAAGGTACCTTTGGCACCCACTCTAGTGGACACACCATAGCTAAAAAGATCTTGCAGACAAGATACTATTGGTCCACCACGGAAGCCGACTATTATCAACATTCCCGAACTTGTCACAAATGCCAGATCTACGTTGATAAAGTACATGTACCACCAGTTCCTTTGAATGTCTTGACGGCTCCCTGGCCCTTTGCAATGTGGGGCGTTGACATGATCGGAGAGATTAGGCCTACCGCCTCCAATGGGCATCGCTTCATCCCAGTGGCCATTGATTACTTCACAAAGTGGGTTGAGGGTGCCTCTTTTTCTACTGTTACCAAGAATGTTATGGTGCGATTTATCAAGCATAACCTGATTTGTCAGTATGGTGTGCTAGAGAGAATCGTCACATACAATGGTACAAATCTCAACAATACAATGATCACCGAATTCTGTAAACAATTCAAGATCCAGCATCATAATTTTTTCCCTTACTGGCTGAAGATTAATGGCACTATGGAGGCTGCTAACAAGAATATCAAGAAAATCATACAGAAGATGACGGTGACGTACAAAGACTGGTACGAGATGTTATCATTTGCTCTTCATGGTTACCGCACCTCAGCATGTACGTCAACAGGGGCAACACCTTATTCTCTGGTATATGGTATGAAGGTTGTCCTACCTATTGAAGTCCAAATCCTTCTTTAAGGATCATGAAGGATGAGGGTTTGAACAAAGACGATTGGATCCAGACTCGACTTGATCAACTAAATCTGATTGATGAGAAAAGGCTTACTGATGTCTGTCATAGTCAAATGTATCAAAAGCGGATGATCAAGGCATTCAACAAAAAGGTCAGAAGTCAAGTGTATAAAGTGGGTGATCTGGTAATCAAGCGCATCATATTGCCACAAGGTGATCCCAGGGGCAAATGGACTCCCACATACAAAGGGCCATTTGTGATCAAAAGCATATTTTCCGATTGAGCCACGATTCTAACCACCATGGATGGTGACGACCTCCCTCACCCTGTGAATGCCGACATAGAGAAAAGATACTACACATGAATAAAGACCCGCTAGGTTGACTGGCCTAGGCAAAAATAAGGGCATCTCAGCAAACCAAAAGGGTTCGGACAAAAATTAGGGATAAAGACAAAACAAATCTATACACCCGGTAAGTCGAAAACCTGAAAAGGCGGCTTGGGCAAAAAAGGGTATCCCGGTGGACTGAAAACCCGAAAGGGCGGTCCAGGCAAAAGTTAGGGATTGGAAGCGTACAACTATGTCCCATTGGATCACCTTGCGATCAGACTTCAGTATCGACTACCAAGACTCAAATGGTACCGATCAATCCAGTCACCTTTGGACAAGTAGCAAAGTGATGAGACGCTCGAAGACATAGGGGCAATAGCAGATTTAAAATTCAATGGGATTATTACACATAGTTGTTTATGTAATTTTCATTTCTTATGACGGCGTTCTCCTACTAGAACGTCAGTCTCTTTGTACAAAATGCATATTATAGGCTAACTTCAAAAAAAATCAATATAAATCATTCCTTGAAAGTACAAAACTATTTGTTTTTCTTTTTCTGTTTTGTTTTGCAAAAAACGTCCAATGACTTATTTTTGACATGTGCATTTAAATATGATCACTGTTCACAAATACTTGCATAAAAACAGAAAGACAGTTACTAATGACTTTAAGGAACGGGGCAAAGTCTAAGAAACAATTTGCAGTCCCGACAGTTACTCTTTCCAGCAAGTACAGGGGCAGAGATAGTTTGAGACGAAGTCACCATTACATACAACCCCGTGACGTCTATGTTCCCCACAGAGCAGAAACAACCAGGTTCTGATCTCCTTCTTCCCCAAGCAGGAATTACCTGCTCCAGATGAAATCTATATCCCCCAGATGAGTTTTATAATTTCAAACAGTTCATAAAACCTCCTCCCGGGTAGAGTTTATTTCTCCAACTACGGAAGCTCATTCCCCAACAGAGTTTATTTATCTACATCGGCAAAATCTTCCAACAAAGCATCCTCCCTCCGTAGAGTTATTCTCAAACAGAGTCAATCCTCGGCAATACATCCTTAAACAGAAAGAGGGAATCCCCGGCAAATTATATCCATTCATCATTCCCAGCGATAGGGGTGTTCGCGGTGCGGTTTGGGCGGTTTTGAAGCAAAAAATCATCCGAACCGCAAGAGAAAAAAACATGTGGTTCGGTTTGGTTCGATTGGATTTTAAAAATAAATCCGAACCAAACCAAACCAAACTAATGCGGTTTGGATTGGTTCGGTTGTTTCGGTTTTTTACAAAAATAATTATTATGTCATACATACAAATATATAGGAAAATATAATTTTATATTTAATTGTTCATACATTACCATAAAAAATTTATAATTGTCAAAATAAATTTATAATTTGATACATAAAATTGCGTATTATAATTTTATCTAAATCTAAATAATGATATCAACAAGATTGCATTCTTAAATAAATATTATACAAAGAATATGATAAAATATATTTTGTGAAAATAGTATTTATAAATGAATAATATTTTATTTTTTATGATTTGTAAATTAAAATGAATATAATACAAAGTATGATAAAATATACACATAATACATGTTTATTTCTCTAAAGAATTATAGAAATATATATTGGTTAGTAAGATTTTATAACATAATGCGGTTTTGTTTGGTTTGGTTCGGTTTGTAAAATACAAACCGCAAACCGAACCAAACCATGCGGTTCCACGAGAAAATGACCCAAACACATCCGAACCAAATGCGGTTTTTTGCGGTTTCGGTTTGGTTCGGTTCGGTTTTGCGGTTTTCTATTGGGCCGGTTTGGTTTTGAACACCCCTACCCAGCGAAAATGAAGGATTCAACTTCCAAATACTCTCAAGCAGTAGTCTGTGATTTATTTTCCTAGACTGGGAAACATCTCAATACCATCCCATATTCATACATCATGGCATGTGCATACACATCACATACAGCATAATCTCATTTATTTTGAGAACATCATCACAATGCATTTCATACATCATGACATTGCATACAACTAACTCTTTGCCTTTTTTAGGGAGAAGATCAAATCAACAAACACAGTTGACTACTTATGTGACATGGTAGTATTCTTAAAAGCTATATCTAACGAAGGGCTATTTCAGCATTTTCCTCAGAAAGATGTCCTTACAAGACCTTCTCTGGTCCAGTCAGATCGACACTAAGATCTCTCTGATTTCTATTCCAGTTAAAGATATTCCAAGACTTTTGTCTGGTTCAGTTGAATCGATCCTAAGATTCTTCTGATATCCATTCCAGTCAAAGTTAATTAAAGACCTTCTCTGGTTCAGTCAGATCGACACTAAGATCTCTCTGATTTCTATTCCAGTTGAAGATATTCCAAGACTTTTGTCTGGTTCAGTTGAATCGATCCTAAGATTATTCTGATATCCATTCCAATCAAAGTTAATTAAAGACCTTCTCTGGTTTAGTCAAATTGACACTAAGATCTCTCTGATTCCTATTCCAGTTAAAGATATTCCAAGACTTTCGTCTGGTTTAGTTAAATCGACACTAATATTTTTCTGATTCTTATCCAGTCAAAGTTAATTCAATATTTTCCTCTGGTTCAGTCATATCAACATTAAGATCTCTCTGATTCCTATTTTAGTTGAAGATGATCCAAGACTTTTTTCTGGTTCAGTTAAATCGACACTAAGATTTTTCTGATTCTTATACAGTCAAAGTTAATTCAAGATTTTTCTCTAGTTCAGTCAGATCGACACTAAGATCTCTCTGATTTCTATTCCAGTTGAAGATAATTCAAGACCTTTACTGGTTCAGTTAAATCGACACTAAGATTTTTATGATTCTTATCCAGTCAAAGATAAATCAAGACCTTTGCTAGTTTAGTTTGAATCGACCATTGATTTGTTACTGATTCTTAATAGTTTAATCTCATTTCCCCAATAAGTCATTGTGAAGCCTGGAATACGACCAGATAGCAGTCAACCTTATCATCCTCAGCAAGTCAATGTGAAGCCTGGATCCTGACCAGATAGCAGTTCATTTTCGTCTCTTCAGTCAAGAGATGACTCCCCAATAGAGTAATGTACAACTGAAGCTCCTAAACTCTATTTCCCAAGACATAAACCGACATTCCCCAGCAGACTCCTCCTCGGACAGCAGGAACAGGGATCCCCACAAAGAGAATTCTTATGAAATCATCATCGATTTCAGATGGCATCTTTAAGCCCATCTTCGAAGACTCTCCGTCATATTCCTTAGATGGCATCTTTAACCCCATATCTGACAGTCTTCTGTCATCTTTTCCAAATGGCATCTGTAAGCCCATTCCCGATATTATTCATCAGCAGTCTCACTTCAGGCGAGTGCAAATTTTTGGACACTCTAGTGTTCAATCATCTTCCACCTTCAGATCACGAAAGGAAGACGAGTCAATCTACATCTTCAGGTTTAAGAAGATTGAACAGGGGAAGCTGTTGTACCCCAAAATTCTCCCTCCCATTTTCACACAAGATATACTCCTAGAGGTTCTCAATTGCTCAAGGTTGACCAAGGATTGACCAGACAATTCTCCTCTTAAGGCAATGAACCCCCAACTAGGGTTTCCATTTTCATCAAGATGGTTGAGCTCCAAGGATCCCAAATGTTCTCCATTGTCCTAATATGTCCTCAAGATCATCGATGCCAAAATTCATGCCTTGAACAACAAGTTTGCTCAGTCAATTGCTCAAGTATTGGAAAATCAACTATGCTAGGTCAAAAGTCAATTGTGGCCCATGTACAGTCAAACTTCAAGATTTTTGGTCAACATTTTGAAATAATATCCATCATTTGATCAAGGGTTGATCATGATTCCTCAAGAAATGCTCCTAACCCATCAAAAGTCAAAAGTGGCAAATTAGGGTTTCTATAGGAAAAGTCAATTGAACTTTGACCAAGTATAACTTTCTCATACTTTATCAGAAATTTTCCAACCAAATATAATTTTGAAGAGAATCCAATTCCATACAACTTCTCTTCATCCCTCAAATTCAATAAATGCACCATTTGAAAGATACAAGTTCATACATTACAGGTCATTTTTAGAAAGTCAATAAAAGCCACTTTTTGCAAAGGCCTTTAACATCAAGATAACATCCTAAAATGAAAAATTGATCAAAAGAGGGATTGAAGAAGATATCTCGGGCTTTCTAAAAAGTCCAAGATCATCATCATGAGATAAAAATTGAGCAAGTTGTGCATTTCCCAAGTTGGGAAAATTTGGGAAATTTCAAGAAATATGCATTGAGAAAATTTGAGTTTTTAAGGCAATGGCTCAAATTCTTGGACTTCAAACATATTCCTAAGAGTATAGAGGACTCCTAAAACCATTTTTGCATAGTCTTGACTTTATTTTCATTTTATATTAATTTTATTTAATTAAAAATCAAATAAATCAAGATTATTACAAATAATATGGTTAAGGCTTGTTTTAATGCATGGAGGGGTCCCACTTTTCGTGTACAACAAGGCCAATATGTTTGCACTCATTCAAAATTTAAAAATGGACAAAATCCCATAACTTTGGCCAAGGTTACAAATAGACATTCATGGCATTCAAGCAATTGATTATGGTTGTTACAAGCTTGTTTTTTTTTGTCTCCTTATCATTCTCTATATAAAGAAGGCATTGGCAAGCATCAAACAAGGATACGAATCCTAGAGAACCCCTGCCCATTTTGCAAAAAAGTTCAAAGTTGTCAAACTCGAATTTTGAGTTCTAGCCTCCCTCAGTCCAAACCAAGGATCCTAATCACTTCCCGGAGGTTCCCTGAAGCTTTCCCAATCATCACCAAGACCTGAAACCTCACAAAACGCATCAGTGAGTTCATACAGTTTGCTTCATTTTCATTTTTTGTTCTGCTCAAATATGCAGTTCAAGTACATTTTGATTATGTATTATTGATCATTTGAGCATTTGCAAGATATATGTAAAGTTGGATTGTGTTTTTGATGCCGGAATCAAGTGTTGCCATTTCTAGGGTTTGAACCTTCGAAATGGGGTTTTCCAAATTAGCCAAAATCAGCCCAAACCAGGGGTACCATTATGCTCAGGAGGATGAGGCCAGTTGATCCATGGCCTCACATTCCACTTTCATTGCGTATTATGAGTTTTACAAATTGCAGGTGCTATAGTGACAAGTGAAAAACTGTCACTATAGGTGTTTGATCTAAGACGATGGAGATTGGAGAAGATGAAGTGTGGCAGTCCCTGATTGGACAGTTCAAATAAGAGCGTGCGTTTTTATTTTATTTTTTAGATATTGGCATTTTTTTGTATATAATATTCTAGTTTCATTATATGTAACGAATGGTAAAGTGGCTCAGCTGGCAAAAAAGCGTGGATGTGAGGGAAGGGACTTGGGTTCGAGTCCCATGTCTAACATATTATTTTTCTAACAATTTTCAAATGCAGATTTGGTGCATGCATTAACCAAGGGTTCACCATGCGCCTTACCATCAACACCATCGGATCATACTCAACCTGGATCCAGTGCCTCCAACAAGTAGTCTCCATCATGAACTCTCCAGACGTGCCCACATAGGATCAAACGCCAATCTGGGCTTTAACTTTTGGACCAAGCGTTTTTTTGACAACAACACCCCCATTTTTTGTTTTGGTGACCAAGCCCATGTTGTCTATTTTCTTTTTATTTTATTTTATTTTGTTTATCATTTTCAAAAGTTTTTTTAATAAATCATAAAATAATAATAATAATAATTAGGATTAGTTTCTTTCTAAAATTATTAATTAATTAATTAATTATTTTAATGCAATTTTATTAATTTAAAATCAAATTAGACTTAGGTTCTTTATTAATTTAAATTGTTTTCTTAATAAAAAATACCAAAAATATATTAGAATTAGGGTTCATTCCCTTCAAATTTTATTTTCTTAATTAAAATTAAGTTTAAAATTAATCATTCTCTTAGTAAAAACAAAAAAAGAGATTCTCTTGTTATTTATTTCAATTTATTAAGTTTTTAGACGTAATATTTCTTTTCGCGCGTTTATTTCCTTTTGCATTTTATATTCATGTAACTGTTATACGGGATGTAATAGTTAATAGGAATCTATTTTATTGCTTTATTTTCTTTTCCCCATTTGGTTTGGAATGTAAATATCCCCCTCCCCGAAGCCATGTAATAGTCTAGATTTATATTTTCCATGTTTTATTTTTCTGTATATATTATTGCTAGTAAATTAGGCGTGCATGACAAGATTAATTAATTAACCGTTAGATCACTAACCTCAAGATAATATAACTGAGAAAAACACACTTCTCACACTTGCACCCTTAGGGTATTCCTCACTTGGTTGCCTCGAAAAACAATGGTCATGTCCCTCGAACGTGGGGATATCTTAGCAAAGACCCTCAATCTAAAATTCATCATAAAAGATCATAGTCCCTTACTGTCCCTCGAGTTGCCTACGAGAAATGATCTTGTCCCTCGATGATGCCTATATGATGACAATCCCTTCAAATGCTAAGATATTCTTACATGTTGCCTTCAATGACCATAACGTCCCTTTCAATAGTCCCTCAACATCCGACGATAGGGTTACCTACTCACTAATAGTAGGATAACATTATCTAAAGGAAAGGAGGAAAATAACATCCTTTTTCGAGTAGGTAGATTATTCTTAAGTACTTGCTCAAATCTGAATTTGTCACACTTACACACTTTTCAAAAAAACTATTTTCAAAAACGCTTTATCACACTCTTGAGGACTGATACAAGAGTTACCATAAAGCAAACAAAAATCTTTCAAAACACACAAACAGTTTTCAAAAAATGAGCAAGTACCTAAGAGCCCGTGGAAAACCACTGATGGAAAGGGTGTTAATACCTTCCCTTTCCATAATCTACCCCTTACTCAGAAAATCTCGAAAAAAAGTCTTTTTTCTGTTCTTTTCACCCTTTCCTTTATTGGAAAAAAGAAAAGTCGATGGCGACTCTTGCTTACCGCACATTTGCAAACAAAAAATGCAAAACCAGTATTAACAATCGGTTCTGCCACCGTATCACATTGTGATTTGAAGCCCAAATCCAATTTGGAAAAAGGTTATAAATATAAGGTTATTAACCTAGAAAAGGTACCAGCCGAAGATGCAAAGTTTTGATTATTAGGGATGAGTCTGTTAGCCACTTTCTAGGAGAGTTGGTATGTATCAGCCTCTATAATATCACATTGGTATAAGAGTAGGATTGTTTCTTAAGTTGTAAGGTTCTTTTATTCATTCTTAAGCTTTTAAGCATATAATGTATATTGTTCTTGGATGAAGCTTTGAAGAAAATCCAAGTGTATTGGTTAGTCAAGAGTCTTGACTGAACTTTATGGTTGTTAGATATAAATGAGGTGATTTAGGAAGTGAGATGGAGATTTCTCATATTTAGGGAGGACCTAAGTAAAAGTGTCATTGGGTATGGATTAGGCAAGAAGTTGCAAGAGAGGGAGTTTAGCTTTAAACTAATACAACTGATAGTGGACTTTCTTCCTGGCTTGATAGCCCCCAGACTAGATGTTGTTGTTGTACACCAAACTAGGTCATCATATCTTTGTGTTTTTTATCTTCTGCATTGTTCAGTTTTGCTCTTGACTGATTAACATGTCATATAAGATGTGGGACCATCTGTTACGACTCTGGACTGATAAGTTTTGTATTAGTCTGTTGTATTATGTGCATGTGTTATTTTGTAGAGATCAATGTCTCAACATGTGTTAGGACATTTGTAATTTGTATACCAGAATTTCATGCTGGTTACCTTCATAGGAAGCACATAATGAATCAAAGTCAATCTTTGTTATTAACTTATCTATGGTTTTTATATACTCAAAGTGAGGTAGAGCATCAACAATAATACCTCTTACTCTGTGGTGTTTCCTGCACAATTTCTTTTGGGCTGGTGTGAAAACTTTTTTATCAATAACAATTCCCACACCATTCACTTCAATTTCAATGTCATCCTCAAGGATGTCCCATAACTCATCATCAAGGACAATGATGTAAGTGTGTATTTTGCTCTTCCTCCATTCAAAGTGAGTAGAGTCATCACTGAATACATGTAGTTTAGCAAAATAATGACTCTTTTCATGAACACTATAATCATGTGGAATATTAGTGCCAGTAACATTACTAACACCAATATCTCTTATTTAGTATACTTTTCTCTTCAAGGTATTTTTCCGTCCCATTATTAAGTGTTAAGCATAAACCTTGATATGATGCCAACTGAAGGTGAGAAAATACACAGGAAATGGGGGGGAGTTGAATTGTATATCAGATAACTTATGCTTTTTCAAAAGACCAGCTTCTGAATCTAACCAAGTTTATATTCTAAGCTAGAGTGTGCAACAACAAAATAATTAAAGTGCAAAAGCAATAACTAAATCGCATACAAAGATTATTCTGGTTCCTCTATAATAAGAGTAGTCCAGTCCCCTTGCCACACAAGAGCTTTTTACTATAATCAAAACATGATTAAAAATTTTCTTAGACACGCCCATCCAACACTTCATGCTCAATCTTACCATAAAGATATTTCTTGCCTAAACCAACTATTCAAGACTTCCTTGCTCAATCAAACTAGAAAGAGACTTCCTTACCCAAACTCACAGTCCATAACTTCTTACTTAATTACACCTGAAAGAGACTTCTTGCCCAAACTAACAGTCTGAGACTTCTTTGCTCAAACACCCAACCTGAGACTTTCATACTCAAATGCAATATGAGACTTTTACAAATACTAACAAACTGTTTAAGATTTACAACAAGATGTACTTGATATATAATCATATGTATGACTAAAACAGCAAACACATAACCTTTCTTGAGATTTCTAAGATATACAAGTGTAAGAAACTCTCAAGTCTATATGCAATATAACAACTATATACAATAGCTTAGAGAACGTGAAGGTTCTGGTCTAGAGGTGTTATATGTTGATTTTCTAGTTGTTCTTGTTGTTACTTCTTTTGAATCGTTAACTCCTTATATAGATGGAACAAAAAGAGACGTTGGAAGTTGCTTGCACAAGTGTCTTCGTTGAAGAAGTAGTTTCTAAGAGAGTGACGTTTGAGTTGGTACGATGAGGATCCCCATCTTCTAAATAATATCTTTATCCTTTGTGTCTTTCTCAAGTAAGGCATCCATAGGCATGTAGTGGTAGACTGAAGAAATCACATCATTAAGCCTTGAGCCTTGTGCTAAAACCTTTATTTTACTTTTTCTATAATTTTAGTCGTTGACAAAATAGAGTCTGCTTTTGAATAGAGTACGAGCAAGAGAGCTCTATACTATATTTCCAGCAGAGTGCTTTGAAGTTCCGTTTGAACTATTAGATGCAAAGTCAATATCACAACTGAGTTTCTATTTGATCCCTAGAAGCTAAAAACATATGGCTCTTGAGGTTCTATTAGAAATTTAGATTATGATCCTTTGGAATCTAAATTTTATGCTTCTTCTTTACAACTTAATTAATTGGGTCAGAACCAAGTTAATAACTAGCTTTAATGAACCTGCACACTTAATCAAACATTAGTATACCCTTTTGTTCTTTAAGTATTTCGTTATCATCAAAATCCAAGGAGTATGAGCAGGAACAATTTTTGATCCAACAATAATAACTTATCAAAAATAAAAGTAAGTCATACCTAAAGAAAGAGGCTGGGGAAGAAGCGAATAGGAAATGGTTTTGGTGTTTATGTAGTCATAGATGCCTCTCGAATAACAATACTTGCATAAAAACACCATTTTAACATAAGCAAAACTTTGAAATATGACTTAAGAATTATAATAGACATATTTGTAAGAACAAAACACATATATCGAACAATTGCAAACATTGTAAAATAAGTTTTATTAAAAATAGAAAGTCTTCTAAGAAAAAATTGTAAACCTTAAAATTTATTCTAAAAATGTCATCAATTATTTGGTTAAATATTTACACTACTTAACAGTTTGGTACCTGGAAACGGAGTAGATCAAACTCTGTCACAATCAATATCAACATCTTTGTCCATCTTTGAATCAAATTTAGCTGTAATTAGTTGATTATTAAAATCTGGTTCGTTATAATGCAACATAGATCTGAAAGGACATTGAGCGACCACTATCAATTGAATTCATAAAACATAAGAGATCTATAATATGTTATCAAAAAGAAAAGTATGTCATACCCAAAGAAAGAAGTTGAGGAAGAAGTTACAAATTGGTAATATTAGTTAATCAAGAGTGTAACACTCTCTTAAACATCACATGTGAATTACAGATAAATTAATTGGAATCACCACACAAGGGTGTCACATGTCATATAAACATAAATTAATCCTAATTCATAATACGAGTTAAAATAACACTATTCATAAACACTACACATTCATGACATTTATGCAACTTCATTACTCATTTAAAACATCACAACAGAATCATCATCAAATAAATATTCTCAACTTTCAAACTCATGACATTTAGTCTCATAAAAGAGTGGAAATAAAATCAGTCTGACCATCAAAATCCTTGCAAAGACATCAACATAATTATAACATAAAAACCTAATGAAACATTCTCAACCCGTTGTTACATATCAGAGAAAAGATACCTCTAACATTAATGGTAAACTACTTAATACTCCAATGAGCCATCTTTCTTACATTTGCAAGCTACTCATGGATATCTGCATGTTACCCATATGGAGGCAACATTCAAATAAAATAGGTGAATAATCATAATTAATTATAACAGGCATAAGAGAAAAGTAAACTTCAACAATTATAGTCAACAACTCAACAATATCAATATAACATATACTCACACCTTCACTCATCATAAATAGCTCGCACAACATCTTCATCACAAAAATTCACACATGTTCATATAACAATTAGAATTATTATCACATCATATTTCATCAACAGAAACTCATGCAATGCCATACAGAATGGTAATGCAATAACACTGACTCAATTCATGTGGTACCATAACATGAACACATAAGTTTATTTCACTCCATGATCCCCACCATAGGATTGATTCTCTCTTGGAACCAGAGTATTACAAATCACTACCATCACCATATATAACACTTCACTAAATGCCCGGTCAAAGGATCTAGCTACTCACACTCGAACCATCACCATAAGAAATGAGGCCACAACATAATTTAGAATATAAGTTTCATAATATGGACGCATGGACTCTCAACATGCATAACAACATCATCAACATCATTCTAACTCAATAATTCCACTTGAACCATCACCATAGGAAACGAGACATACAACAACATTCAGAACATAAAGTTCCTCAATAAAAATACATGAATCATACATGTAGCAACATCAAGCTTCATTATTATAATAAATCATCATGGTACAATATTATCTTGACATTACAACAACTCATAAATAATACATGTAAAAAATCAACTATTCGAACACATTAGACATGTAATAAATATTCAAACAGTTCACCTAACTAATCTATATGATATTTCTATCTATTAGATCCCCAATGCTTCAAATGACGCGTCAAACAAAGTTACAAAATTCAAGTTATGACACTTTTAATCTTCACTGCCAGTCATTCGCCCCGACCGCTCTTGGCGAAATCCTTGTCGCTCCCATTCACGCGCTCAGTGAAACTGTCCTTGAATTCTCCATCTAAAGCTCGTCCCGAGCTCGCCCAACGAAATCCACGATTTTCATAGCTTCCCTTCGCCTTAGGCTCGCCCGACGAAAATCCCTCGCTGTGAGCTCGCCCGACAAGTTTCACGATCCTGCAATCTTCAGGTGCGATTCACTACAGTTGTAGACCTCTTCAAGGTTCAATTTCAGACATCACACTTATCCAATATGCATCATCATCATCATCATCATAATTTGAATTAAACCAACAACACATTAACATATACGTATCAAATTTAGATCATGACACATCAAACATCATTCTCAACAATTATGTCATACTTATTCATCATCAATCAATATAATCAACAAAACCTACATTTATCCTCCCCTCATACTAATCATAATCAACCATAATTACCTACCTTTACCTTGTTATTCCTAACAATTGATCTCTTTAAGCTCTAATAGATGGATACCCCTGGCTCTTTTGTGCCATAGCCTTTCGTTTGTGTTCTCCAACTTTTCACGTACTACTGTAAATTGACCTTACTTTTCCTTATTCCCTTTTTAAAATATCCATAAACTACGGTTTACCTCATTTACCCTCACTTATCTTCACACAATTACCATAACATCCCTAAAATCTCTACACATCTAATTATTCTATTTTATTAACAAACCACGTAAAAGCTATTATTTAATAATTCTAAATAATTTCTAACTCTCAATTACATCTCCACCAATATTCTAGCAACACAACATCATAATTATTATAAACAACATAATTCTAAATTTGTGGTGTTACAAAGAGCACCATTAACAAACGTGATAAATGAAACAATCAATTTTAAATATATAATAATCAATGAGTAAAAGTATCATACTCACAGATCAAGCTTCTCACATCAAGGAAGATGAGCATCATTCATGAATCAATCGAACAAATTAACTATAAAAATTAATTCCATGCTAGATGCAAATAAAAACCTCAAAAATTAAGAAAACAAAAATCATTCCAAGCAACTAAAATAACACTATGATAATATTTACAATAGACATTAACAACGATAAACAAAACTAATCAAACAAACTATCAATTGTCATACCATTATCATAAGGAAAATAACGAAGAATACATGTACAAAACTAAAACAGTTGTTAAAAGTCACAAAATCAAGGTTTCTACTAACATCATGCAATTTTTTTTGATGTAATATCCATTGTTAGTTGCAAACTAGTAATATTAGTTAATCAAGAGCACTATTAACATACACGATAAATGAAATAGTCAAATTTAAGTATATAATAATCAATGAGAAAAGTATCATACTCAAAAATCAAGCTTCTCACATCAAGGGAGACACTCATCGACCGTGAATCAAGGGAACAAATCATTTGAAACAACTAAACTAACATTGTGATAACGGAAACACGAAAACGTGATTTGGTCTAAACTCGAAGATGGTGAAAATCTAAACCGTGATGAAGGAACATTTAGGATTAACGTTAACCTGATCGAATGTAAATAACAATCGAAAATCATGAATAACACTAACATACACCAACATAAAAAACAACAACAAAAATGAACCAATGAAATTTAGTTGAAGAATCAAAGTAAGTTAAAAAACGATGCAACTGAAGATGATGATTGAAAAATCGAAACAAAAGAAGACGATGATGGCAAAATGGAAGTTAACGATGAAGAAAATCACATACAACAATAAAAAATTGAAAAAAATAGACAATATCAAGTATGATACCTTTTGCTCTACTAATATTATGAAGGAGATTACCGCATACATCAACGAATAAGAAAAAATGAGAGATTGAGAAAGAAATAAAATTTTCAAAGATTTTGTATTGATAAGTATAAGGACATGTAATAATTTGTATCGGTAAGTAAAATAAGAGTGAATTTTGAATATACTTTTTTTTTTCTTTCTGTAAATGCAAAAGATGACTTAATACAAATCAATATAATAATTCCTCAAACCTAGAATCTAATTTAGAAATGAGTAAAAAGAATAAGAACAATTCTTTCAAATTAGTTTTAATTTAGATAATTAAGTAAAAATAACGGTGTTTAATTTTCTTATTATGATTAGGATGATAGTAGATTTTATTGAATTTTTAATGGTTATTACCATTTTATATATCCACTCAACAAGAATATTCTTTAATTTATAGCCACGTGTCTAAAGGGTGTTATTGGAATTACAGTACCAAATCCATGTTGCTAACCGCAGCGGAAACGAGACCCCATCCGGTATTACTTCAGGGTTCCTCACGTAACGCAACATAGTCGCAAAACACAAAGTTAAGAACCCTAAAAAAAACCAAAGACAAAAAAATGAAGCCCTAGAAAAGAATCAGACAAGCAATTTTCGCAGTTCCTTAAGTCTCAGTCTTTTTCTCGTATCATTGTTTTCGATAAACCATTTGCTGGTTCTTAGCTTTAATTTTGTGTATTTCGTTTTCTTTTATTGCTTTATTTCTTTTCGACATTGTTTTGCTTCAGTGTTTTCAGGAGTAAATTGATTAGGGTGCATTCGATTTCGTTGTTCGGGATTCTAATTTTCGACGCCTTTTCTGGGTAATTGTTTCCTGTACTCCAGTTAGGGTTTCGATTAACGAAGCGACGAATTTTTTCCTTGGTTCTCCGCTATTTATCATCACTGTGAGTAAAAATGAATCCTTTTTTTATGTTTTATTTTTCCTGTTAACGATTGTTATTTGAAATTGTGAAATTGTTCTGTTGTTTTGGATCTGCCGCATTTAATTTGGGTATTTTTGTTTGACTAATTTACTTCAGCAAGGTTGCAATTTTTGAGCCAATAATTTGTGTGCCCTAGATTTCTTAAAACATTTAGTTTAGTTTGCGGCTTTGATTTAATGTCAAAGCTGTTGTTTTTTGGTATAGGCTGTTTGTTTATTTGTTGCTGACAGTTTATTGAATTTAATGGCTGATTCCAGGTTAAGGAAGGTGTTCAGTCATTTATATTTTAGATACAATGTCATCAAATTCGAACTACCCGATTCTGGATGATAAGCCCATTAATCAGTGGAAGGTTACTGAGCTGAGAGAGGAGCTGAAGAAAAGAAAGTTAGCAACCAAAGGTTTAAAGGAAGATTTAATCAATCGTTTAGATGAAGCCATTCGTGAAGAAAGGGAGGGTGCTGAGGCTTCCCCTGAACAGGAGGAGGATGCCGAGGCTTCCCCCGAACAGGAAGAAGCTGCTGTTGAAGCTTCCCCTGAACAGGAGGCTGCCGAGCCTTCCCCTGAACAGGAGGCTGCCGAGCCTTCCCCTGAACAGGAGGAGGCCACGTTAGAGGCTTCCACTAAAAAGGAGGAGGCTGCTGAGCCTTCCCCTGAACAGGAGGAGGCCGCGGTAGAGGCTTCCACTGAAAAGGAGGAGGCTGCGGTTGAGGCTTCGCCTGAAAAGGAGGCTGCGGTTGAGGCTTCGCCTGAAAAGGAGGCTGAAAAGGCTTCTCCTGAACAGAAAACTGCAGAGGGTTTGGAGAAGGATGAGGCTAATGGTTTACACACTCAAGATGGGGTAAAAGATTCCCAGACTGATAATGTGGATGCTGAAGTGGTTGATGCAACTGCAAGGGAAAGCTTCCAAACATTGGAAACTTCTGAAAAGGGGGATTCTGGTGTAGTGGAACCATTTGAAAAGGAAAATGTAGTGAAGGTTCCAGAGGTTGTGGATAATGACAGTATTAAGAATGTTGAGCAAGACGGTGTTACTGACCCAGTTGACGAAAATAATACTGTTTCGGCCATGGATCTAGATAGTGAACATGCGGTTTTGCCACTTGGTGTAGAATCTGATAACGCGGGAGAGGAGGTAGTTGCCCATCCTTCCAATGTAGAGACCACTGTGGAGACTACTGTGGAGACCACTGTTACGGTCACTGAGATTGTAGAAACAGAAGTAGTAGTCACTGGTCAGGATTTGGATAGTTCAGAGAAGAGTGATGAGCATTCAGCAATCAAGCTAGAGAATAAGGAATCAAGGGCGCAGCTGGATAATGAAGAGTCAAAGCTCCAACTGGAGTGTGACCCGAAGCCTACCCGCGACGATCTCATGCCCATTTCTTCTGCTCCAGAAAACCAGGTATCTGAGGTCAACCCTAGTTTAGGGTCTCAAGTAAAATCTGATTCTTTTTCTACTGATTCTGTGTCAATTAATGAAAAGAATGAACTAAAGGATACTATAATTGCTAATAATGTCAAATTAGAACAAGATAATGTTAGGCCAGAGATGGTGGAAGAACCATCATCCAGAACTGACGTACCTGTTTATGATGAATCGCATTCAATGGATGTTGGAGGGATGCATGAAAAAAAGTCATATGTTGAAGAAAATAACAACAATGTTACAAGTCCAGACTTGAACAAAACCAATAGTAGTGATGATGTAGGATATCCAGAAAAATTGAACTTGGACAGAAGTTCTGGTGATGATTCCATGGAAGAGGACTTACCTGAGACTAGGCAATATGATTCTAAGTTTAATGTCGATGAACTTAGGGACAAAGTCAAAAATAATGAAGTGCCTATGGTCAATGAAGAAAGCAAACCAATGGTTGAGGGAGATGGTGTATCCACAAGAAAAAGCGATACCCACCAAGATATTGACATTAGTCCTGTTTCCTTGACTGAGAAGCGAAAATATCCTGGTAAGCATATCATATATATTTTTTGTAGTCTGGCTTACTTTCATTTTAGTTTTGATTGTACTTTACATCTTAGGGAAAGCAAGAAATTATATGATGATTGTCCCTTCATCGTGAATTATTTGAAATTTTTGTTTTAGAACAAACATTAGTTGGAAACAATGAGCCTGCAAAAAGGCAACGCAGGTGGAACACTGATACAACTAAAGAGTCAGATCTGCAAGGCACTACTCCCAGACCCGCCATTACACCCAAGGATGGACAAATTACTCTGAAGCGCAGCTTTTCTAGGTCTAATTCCTCTGCAACTGATGATACACCTAAAGAACGCATTGGTAAGTTGACATCATGCATAAATTGTGGAAAATCTTTGAAGAATTGATACACTCCTATATCAGGTGTTTGTATTAATGAATGTTATTTTCAATTCATAAGCTGTAGCTTGATTAAATAAGCAAATAAATTCGCAGCACTTATTAAATTTTTATTTTGGTTAGTGTACACTTATACTTATAAATGCGTATTTCTTATTCTTCATTTCTCATGCTTGTATGCATTTTCCAAGTAAAGTTAAGGTTTAAATGTTGGTACTGATTGTATGCTTTCATATAGCTATGTTTTTGTCCATGATGTCCAGTGTCCTTATTTTATGGGTTTACTTTGTTGCCTTATTTGTGTGTGTGTCTTCTATCTCTTCCTTTTTGAGTCTAAATATTTCTTTTGGCAGTTCCACCATCACGAAGGACCCCGACTAATTCCCTCAGGATTGATCAATTCCTTCGTCCATTTACCCTAAAAGCAGTGCAAGAACTTCTTGGCAAAACTGGGAGTGTGAGCAGTTTTTGGATGGATCAAATAAAGACCCATTGCTATGTTACTGTAAGACAGTTCTTATTTCTCTGCCTTCTTGCTGCTGTAAATTCCAATGTGATGTTATTACATTTATCGTATGGTTCTAACTTCTGAGTAATCTTCTTTTTCTTTTTTTGCTGATGCCAGTACTCGTCCACCGAAGAGGCCGTTGAGACACGAAATGCTGTGTATAACTTGCAATGGCCTCCAAATGGCGGGCGGCTCTTGGTTGCCGAGTATGTTGATCCTGAAGAAGTGAAAATGAAGCTAGAAGCTCCTCCTACTCCAACTGCCTCTGTAAACAGTGTTCCAACACTTCCTCCCGCACCACCTTTATCACAGCCGGATCCTTCCCCGCGTCAGCACAGGGAGCAGCATCTTCCAGTTGCTCTCCCACCTCCACCACCATTGTCAAGGCCCCCACCAGTTGCAAGGGAACGTCTTCCATCGCCACCACCCCTTCCTGAGAAAGTGGAACCACCTATTGTCACTCTGGATGACCTCTTCCGCAAAACCACAGCAACTCCTCGGATCTATTATTTACCTTTGTCTGAAGAGCAAGTTGCTGCAAAACTTGCGGCACAGAGTAAAAGTACGAGGCATTAAGCACTTAACAGGCAATTTGTCTCTGGTAGCTTGATGCTCTTTTATTTATAGCCATTGTGTTAGTTGTATCATGGAAGGAGTGAGTGCATCTTGGCAGGTCTGCTGGTGTTTTGTATCAGAAATAATTGTCATTCGAGATTTGAATTTCTTTGTTAGCGTTGGAACTTCTTAAACTAAGAGCCACTTGGGTGGATATATTTTCCCTGCTGTTTGAACTAGTTTTAGTGTGAATTTCTCAACTATTTTTTCAGACTTCGATGAAAAAATTCTGACATTACCTTATGTTTAATTCTATGGCCATGGAACTGAATCGTGGGATCAATCCGCTAATGGCACGTGATTGTTTTTTTTGTTTGTGATGTGTGTTTTCATTTGTGATGTCATGTTTTGTATGTCTGTTTTGTTTGTTGATGTGTGTTTTTATTTGTATAATGCCATGTTTTGTATGTCTATTGATAGGTAGTGTACTGGTTTTCTCCAAAGCTTGTGTTTCACTCGACGGTCACTCGACCAGATAATGGTAGATCTTTGTTAGAAGGGGTTGATTAACAAATTTGTGTATAATTGAATGGGTGGTGAGTTTGCTAAAATCACGGTGGCAGTGATTTTGTTGAAGCTCTAATGTGCAGCTTTGGCCAAAATCAAAATCAAGGAAGGAAAAAGGGCCTAATGGTATTTTTTTTTAAATAACTAGTATTTTCAAAAAAAAATCTCAAATAATCATACTTAAAAAAAAACAAAACAAAAAAAACAAAATGAGCATAAAAAAAGTGGAGACATAGAGGATGCGCGCCAGCCTATATGGTGCATTTACTCTATTTTGAATTGAGCAATATGTATAGCACGGCGCATGTATTGTTTTGTTTATTTAAATTTTTTTAATTTACTTTAACAAATAAATAAATATAAATATTAAATTATAATAATATTAAAAAAAAAACATTTCAACTCAAATACTTACCGGTTTCACAGTCCGGTCCTTGTGTTTGTCTTCAGGTTTCACTTGATTTTTCCGAGGTGTTCAGGTTTCACTTGATTTTTCCGAGGTGTTTGAGATTTTCTAGTATTCATCTGAGTCAAAGGTGTTTGGTGCGATGGTTTTAGGATATTAGTGTTATCAAACAACTCGTTGATCATTTCTCTCCAGTTTACGACGTTACCAAAGAGTTTGGTATCCATGATGTCTTAGTTGAGTCATGTTGGTTGAGTTACGTGTTGGCGGGGTGGTTGGTTGAATTGTGACATTGAATCGTTTTGAAAATGAATTAGTGGTGTTTGAAAGACATATGTTGGTTGAGTGTTTTGACAGTGTGATGTTTGGTTGTACAATGATTGAGTGATGTGGTAGGATGTGGTGGTATTATATGTGTCATCAGTGATGTGGTGGCAATATATGGTTGATGGTTGTATGTGTCATGCTCTTGGTTTTGTATTTGAGTGTGTGGCATGAATTGGTCTCGACTTTGGATGCAAGTTTCGTAAGGTTGTTGGGTTTAGGTGAGTTGATAATGTTGTTGGGTTTGATAATGTTGTAGGATTGGTTATTGGGCGTATGATGTCGTAGCTCGTTGGCGTGAGTCGATCAAATATGTCGGGGGGACAAACAAATTTGTTGAAACAAATGTATACCAAGTCATATAATTTTGAGTTAGTCTTATCCCCTGCACGATTGGTTTGTTTATGGTCAGTTGATGTCGGTGCCTCCATTAATGACATGCATCCCTAGCGAATTCTTTCAAATCTCTACATCTCTATTGGTCATCGATTCTTAATTGATGTCGATCTCTCAAACACGTCAGGGCATCTGAGATTTGTTGTTGCATATCAAACTGCAGTTTCACACGATCACTTTTGTGCATCTCTACAATAGTGAATATGATGATTATTACTTTTGCAGTTCAAACTGCAACATCATCATGATTAATCTCATGGTCGAGACCCAAATACAACCTTCAGACAACTGTAGAGGAGAAATACATTATTAGAAAATTAGTAAATTGAAAATATTAAACTAAATTAACAAGATGTTTAGTTGTAATACCTCGTCGGGTCCAAATGATCCAGAAGATTTCGATAGACTATTATAGCGTGTTTAGGCGTTTTATGGTAGTCCATTCTTAGAACACACCATCTAAATTGAAAATAGTGAAAATAAATTAATTACCGTTGTTTATAGTATAAAATAAGTAGATTGAATAATGATATAAACTTACTTTGTTGCGTAGGAGAATGTGAAGGGTTTCTCGTTGACGGGGGCGAGTGTTGGCATTCTCGATCAATCCTAAATTTAGAGGAAAAAAGTGCAGGAATAAAACGAACAAGTATTATTTCATGTATTTTTAGACAGAGAACTATATAATTGAGGCAAAACAGTTGCGAACTCTAATTATATGTGCTTATTTTACTGAAGTCTCTTAACAAGGTAAATACATAATATTTACAGTATTACCAGTAATTTCAAGAAACAAAAAGTGACCAAATAATATCATAATATAATACCGAGCTTTTATTATTATTTCTTGCTAGATAGAATTTTTAGTTGATATCATAGATAAATAATGTTTCCTAAGGTACTTGATATTAATACCTTGATCCCTTGATATATCTTCAAACAGAGGGGAACCTAAAAGTTTCTCGTATATTGCGTTGTCTTGATTAACTCGACCATTAACAATCTTATCATTGATAGATAGACTCAATAACATGTACACATCCTCTAGGGTGATAGTACATTCACCGCATGAAAATGAAATATGTGTTTCAGGTGTCCATCTTTCCACCAACGCAAAAATAATTTGTAATCAACATGGTAGGAGTTTATATTGATTACATTACCAAAATTGGCTTGTCATAAATACGGTTCTATCGACTCGTCGTGTGAGACATATTCATGTGCACGACAACAAAATCTCTTTGGATCCTAACAAAATATAATTAAGGAAAAATAATAAAAGGAAAAGTAATATAAGAAGAAACATAAAAGATATATTATTAAAGGTTCATGATATTATCAAATTATTTATAAGAGTCTATTCATATTTGATAATAACTAAGTCAGACATTTTCAATTAAAGGTTCGCGATGATGATGATGATGATGATGTTCAAAATATGTTTCGAACTCACAAACATTTTGGATTCAATGAAATTGAGTTATATGTTTTATTACCACAACCTCAACAATCTTAGTTTGTTGATCTGTCCTAATATTTTAAAGAAATGGACGACGACGACCATACCAAAGCAATACTATCGACGAAGAAGAAAAAGATGATGAGACTGGTTGATTTTATGGTGAATGATGACTCTGCAGACCACGAGCCATTACATACGAGCCATGTGTATTATCTTCTATATCACATGACAAAACTGAACTTGGAAGAAGACGAACCATCCTCATATATCTTTCACAACACGTACATACAGACCGAGGGAACATTAAAGGTTGGAGACATATTTCGTACAAAAGAAGAATATGTGAGAGCTATAAAAAAGTTTCACATGAAAATTTCAGCGGATTTTTCTGTAGATCGCATACATCATTCTATGTCGTCAAAAATTGATGTGCATGTTTCGACTACCAACATCTTACAGGAAGAGAAGTGATTCTTGGGAAATAAGTTCTATTGATCTACCTCACACTTGCAATACCATCAATCTGACGCAGGATCATCAAAAGCTTAGCTCTTAATTAATATGCCAGGAAATCATGCCTCTAGTTAGCAATGATCCATCATTAAAGGTGAGTACAATTATTTCCTATATCATTACACAATTCAATTATACTCCATCTTATAGGAAGGCATGGATAGCAAGGACTTAAGTCGCTGAACTAGTATACGACAATTGAGAGTATTCGTACAAAGAACTTCCAAAATATTTGGTGGCACTCAAGTATTATGCTCCAGGAACTGTTGCAACTTTGGAGACACTCCCAACATTTACCCCAGACAGAACTTATGTTAGTGGAAATACAATATTTAATCAACTGTTCTGAGCGTATGAACCATGCATAAAAGGTTTTGCATTCTGCAAACATATTATACAAATTGATAGAACATGGTTGTACGGGAAATATAAATGAACTTTACTCAAGCATGGCAACAATAATATTTTTCCAATTTCCTTCGCTCCGGTTGAAGGTGAGATTGTTGATGGGTGGAGTTTCTTTCTCAAGCATCTCCGATTACATGTTGTTCCTCAACTCAACCTATGTTTAATTTCAGACAAACATCCATCTATGGTGAGTGCTTATAATAACTCTGATAATAATTGACAATATCCCATTTCTATGCATGTCTATTGTATTAGACATATTGCACAAAACTTCATTTGAGATATCAGAGACAAGACACTTCAAAAAAAGTTGTGAACACAACATATTCCTTAACAGAACCATCATTTCAGCACTACCACGAAGATATCAGGTTGACAAACGCAAATGCGTTAAGGTGGATCGATAATATTCCAGTTGAGAAGTGGACTCGGATATTTGACAATGGTCAATGATGGGGCCACATGACAATAAATCTCATGGAATATATGAACTCTTTATTCAAAGGCATCATAAACCTATCGATAACTACATTGGTGAGAGCAACCTATTTTAGGTTAGGGTCACTGTTAATACTAGGGGTTCAAAATGTAGGTCAATATTACAATTAGGTAAGTTGTTTAGTAAAAGCTCTCTGAAATTGATTCAGGAGGAAATTGCCAAAGCTAACACACATGGTGTTACAATGTTTGATCGTATTAAAGGTTGACTCAGCGTATAAAAGACAATGGACCATAATGAGGGGAGACCAAGGGGATACTATCGGGTCGAACTAGATAGAGGTTGATGTAATCGTGGAAAGTTTCAAGCCTTTTGTATATCTTTCTCCCATGTCATAGTGGTATGTTCACATGATCGCCCAAACTCTTTTAGACATCTATTCCCCATTTACAATGTCATAAACGTATTAAATTGTACAACTTTAGCTTCTCGATGGTAGCAAAAAAGGATTATTGGCTTACTTATCAAGGGGGAAACTGCCAAATCTAACACACACGGTGTTACAATATTTGACCATATTAAAGGTTAATTCAGTGTACATGAGACAATGGACCATAATGAGAGGAGGCCAAAGAGATACTATCGGGTAAAACTAGATAGAGGTTGGTGCATTGCAAAAAGTTTCAAGCTTTTTTGTTTAATATGAAAGTGCAACATTCAATCTCGAGTATGCAAGGAAATTGTTAAAATATGAACCTAAATGGATGAGAGCATTGACTAAAAATTCTTTAAAAGGAAAAAAAGAATTATGCTAGTGGGGCACACTCATCAAGTTACAAGTATAACTCATCATCACCAATGGAGTATCCAATGGGGCAACAAGTAGCAAAAAGGGTAAGGCAAAGGAAAATGCAAACGCATCTTAATCGCCTTCTAATGTTCTGCAAGATACATGAAATAAAAGAGTAGCAACAATGGAAAAACTAGCTCAATGTAAGGAGAAAGAAAACTTATTTAAAAAAAGAAAAGATGAAGTTTAACACAATTCAATTTATCATGCAATTCATCATGTCAGACACTTCTATGATGAATGATAGTCAACGTGATATTCATGAAAAATATTGTAATAAGTTGAAAGAAATATATGGATATTAGTTAAGATGAAAAGTTCTAGAATTATCAAAATTAACCATTATGTAGTAATTGCTATGTTTCAACACCGGTGTAAAATGGTCATTGGTACCACTTTAATTTGTAATAAATATTAATATTATTATTTAAACTAGTTGTTATTCAAACTAGTCATTAGTCAAACTAGCCGTTAGTTGTTAGTCAAACTAGTTGTTATTCAAACTAGTCGTTAGTAAAACTAGTTGTTAGTCATATATATATATATATATATATATATATATATATATATATATATATATATATATATATATATATATATATATATATATATATATATATATATATTATCACTATTCTCATTCTTATCTCACTCTTTCTCATTCTTCTCTCATTTTTTTCTCATTCTTCACTCACTTTAATGGATTCAAACAAATCAAATTATCTCAACAAACTCTTTAGGGATTTGATTGAAGATGAATTTATGGACAACACAAATGAAGAACTACTAATGTCAACGCTCGAGAAGGAATGTCAATATGGAAGTTTCTCTAGCCAAAAGAGAAGAATAATGATACATTAAAGTGGTGAAGAATGGCACAATCGATTATTCAATGAATAATTCTAAGAAAACCAAGTATACACAAATGTTCAATTATGAAGAAGGTTTAGAATTGAAGACCCCCTTGGAAATCATGATGAATATCTCCTAATGAGGGTCGATGAAATTGGTAAAATGAGTCATTCACCATTGCAGAAATGCACATCTACTATTGTATGTTGGCATATGGGTCTCCCGCTGACATTGTATATGAAAATGTTTGAATCAGTGAAAGCTCTTCAGTTGAGTGATTAGAAAGATTTGCTAGCTCTTCAGTTGAGTGATTAGAAAGATTTGCTAGGGGCGTGAATGTTGTATTTGGGGTCGAATATTTGAGAAATCCTAACAACATTAATGTTGAACATCTTTTACAAATGGGAGAATCATGTGGCTTTCAAAGCATGTTGGGTTCCATTGATTATATGCATTAGGAATGGAAAAATTATCTTGTTGTATGGAAAAGACAATTTTGTCGAGGTGATCATGGAAAGTCTACAATCATGCTTGAAGCAGTGACATCACAAGAATTATGGATTTGGCATGCATTTTTTGGTATGGCAGGTTCAAACAATCACATTAATATGCTAAACCATTCCAACATGTTTAACGAAATTTTGGAAGGGCATGCTTGTAACACCTTAAACCCCACACATAATTTATCATATAATTTAATTAAATAAGATGCAAACCACTTAGGGTGTCATGCACAATCAAACATAATCTGCTCTGTAACACAGGTTAAAACAACATATTTAAAACATGTCATCGTATGCTCACCTTCACTTAGAGTATCATCACAACAAAATCATTAATAAAGATATTAAAAAATATTGCAACTCATGACATTTAGTCTCATAAACTTAAACTTTCATAACATAAGTAAAATGAGTTGTATTATTTAACTCTCAACGACTTTGAAATCTCAAACAAAACATAAATAGTAAACTTCAACAAACAAAACAAGTGAAAACAAACATTCCCAGCCCGATGTTACATGATCAGAACAAGACCCTACTAATAAAATGATAAACTAACAGAAGTCACTCCAAGATATATCTTCCACTTACTTCAGCAATGCTACTCCTGAGTGTCTATAAGTTACCCATGGTAGAAAATATTAAAGCAAAAGGGTGAGAATACACTTCAATAATTAACAGTGAAAACAAGAGGGAGTAGATTATCACATAACAACATACACATCACTCAACAAATACCAACATATTAAGTATTTTCATCTAAACAACACACCATCGACAATTAACACAAATGCAACACTTATGCAATATACTCAACAACGACTCAACATGCATGTGTTATAAAATATGAACACTCGTGTTCATCTTGATCCCGATCCTCACCATAGGACCATAATCCCTCTTGGAACCAGAGCACACCAAAATTGCCACCATCACCATAGGTAACACTTCACTAATCCTCCATAGTATGAATTAGCTAGTCGCACCTGATCCATAACCATAAGATCGAGGCTCACCAAAAAAACCGAAGTTTCGACAACATGAACGCATGGACTCTCAACATGTAACAACAACACATGCACATTGGCCCCTCTTCTGACCGTGTATACCACAAATAACATAACCAACATAAACATAACATATATATAATTAAGGATTAAATACGTTTTTAGTCCCTATAAAAATGCCACCCTGCAATTTTGGTTCCTCTAAAAATTTTCTTCGAATAATGGTCCTCTTAAAATTTTCTATCATCATTTTTTGACCCTCCTTCAATTTGGCTACGATTTAGCTACGAATTAGCGACGGTTTTTTACTTAGCGACTGAATTTGTAGCTAAATTGTAGCTAAATCACAGGAGGATCAAAAAAGGATAACATCAAATTTTAAGAGGACCATTATTCAAAGAAAAATTTTAGAGGGACTAAAATTACAAGGTCGCGTATTTATAGGGACCCCTGACATATTTAACCCTATAATTAAATATGCAACATCTTTAACAATCACCATAATTATTCATAACAATTCATCATCGACAGATATAAGCATCTCTAACACAACATTATTATAACCACACTATTATAATAACATCATCCATATTCAATACTTATGTTGTTAACCAATTATAATTAACATTCTCAACATCATAACATTATCACAAGATAACATCAACAAATACACACAATTCTCATAAATTATTCATGTTATCAGGATACATTAAGCCCCTTAAACTAATTCCATTTGATTGTAAGTTGCGTTAGCTTTCTAACGCTTCAAATGGCAACTCATTTGAACTTACAGATGAAAATTACGACAAAAATCGTCGGACAATGCAACAAAAAAAACAAAACAAACATTCTGGCAGTTTGGAGTTGACTCCCAACCTCTATGAGTCGACTCCTGGCACATATAGATCAACTCCCAGAACTTATGGGTCGATTTTTACTGTGCAATTTTTAAAAAATTCATTTTCTATTGGTTTGGAGTCGACTCTAAACACGTATGAGTCGACTCCAACTACGGTTTTTGCCAAAAGACCAATTTTTAAACTATCCAAACACTACCTTATATGAGAACAACTTATTTTACAAAAATCTATCAAATTAATCCAATTTTCTACTGTTATAGCATCCTAAACTCATCTATTACTCCATGGGTTCATGAATCAACAACATATTACAACAATGTCTTCATGTTGATCATCTCTAAATCACCATTAACACACTTAAAGGTAGAAACTTCAAACATCCATCAATGACATACTTTCATACATATAAAAATAAGGTAAATCAAATATAATTTTAGTCACACAATCATACATATGAACACCACAAATCATCATTCAAACATTGATTCATGAGAAAATACAACAATCATCATATAACAACTACCATAACATCACAATTCAGAATTATGAATCAAAATACCCAATCCTAAGGAGGTTAAGGGTCCCTCCATCAAACCCTCATGCTTTAACATCCATCAGAGAAACACATCTTCTCCATTCCCTTATTTTTCCTAACAAACAAACAAATCCTCTCTTTAGAATTCTTCTTCTCCTACCTCTAGCAAAACTTGTTGCTCTTGCCTCTTTGTCCATTCTCACTTTTTTACGTACGGTTAGTTTCTATTCTACACTCTCCTTCTTAATAAAAGAAAAACCTATTTCTCTAATTAGGATATTCCCTTACCACCCTCTATATTTTCCTTAATTCTAACCTTGCCCCCAATTTCTCTACACACCCTTATTTTCCTATTATTTTTATTATTCTAATATATTTACTTAATTAAATTAAATAAATTCTTAATATTTAATATCAAAATAATTCTAAATAACTCTAATTTATTCCAACTAACTTCCACTCCACATGATTATTTAACAACCATAACCCATCAATCCAATAAAATACACGAAATCATAATTAATTCATAACGAATCGATTAAAATAAACTATTTGAAAATGGGGTGTTACAATGCTCCTAATGAGCAATATACAATTAATGGGAGACCATATTATACGAGGGTATTTTTTAGCAGATGATGTATATCCTGGGTGAGCTACATTTTCCAAGACCATTTCACCACTCCAGGGAGAAAAGAGAAAACTATTTGCACATCATCAAGAATCAGATAAATAGGATGTGGAGTGGGCATTTAGAGTACTTCAATCTCGATTTACAATTATACATGGTCCAATGTGTGCATGGCACATAGAAATCTCAAACATACCTTATATGCTTGCATCATATTGTACGTCATGATTGTTAAAGACGAACGACATGAAGGTTGTTATTTCTATGAAATTATGATTGACATGAATTTTGGTAAAACTAAATTTGCAGCAACATGTTGAATAAAATGTTTCAACTTGCAGTTTCAACATATCTAATATGAAGTCCTAACCAGAAGAGCAGGACATCTGAACTATTACAGTTTTGCAGTTTGGAAGATGTTTCAATTTGTTGTTTGAACATTCCAAAAGGAATGTCCTAACCAGAAGTATAAGATATCAGGTCTGCTACAGCTGACAGTTTGGATCAGTTGTTGTGATTTAATTACTGAATATTATGGGAATATTTAGTAATCACTACGCCAAAAAAGACCTTTAAAAGCGCTTTTTTTGGCCTTTAAAAGCGCTTAAAAGCGCTTTCTAAGGTGGCGCTGCTAAAGGTTTTAGCAGCGCTTTTTGTTTAATGAAAAGCGCTCTCATAGGTCTACTTATGACAGCGCTTTTTCTAAAAAGCGCTCTCTTAAGTACCCTTATGGCAGCGCTTTTTCAAAAAAGCGCTCTCTTAGGTAGACCTATGACAGCGCTTTTTTATGAAAAAGTGCTTTCATTGGTGGCGCTTTTTTTGGAAAAAAGCTTCCATAGGTTGTCTTTTAGCAGCGCTTTTTCTTGAAAAAGCGCTGTCATGGGTCTACCTATGAAAGCGCTTTTTGGAGAAAAGCGCTGTCATAGGTCTACCTATGAAAGCGCTTTTCTCCAAAAAGCGCTTTCATAGGGTGTTTTTTTAGAGGTATTATTTATATCATTCATATACCTGCATTGTTTGCCATAACCTGTAATTCATAAATAGCGGTAATGCACTGTAATTCCGATACCCCGTTCTCGTACTCTTTCAACAATCGATTGGAATACAACCGTGTCTTATCCATGGTTTACGGTTTCTGAGTCAAAACCAATACTCAATATAACAAAACCAATACTCAATACTTTTCACTAAATTCGTTTTATTCTATCAACTACTTTAGTACACAAGTATAACACAAGAAACCATAAACAAGAAACTATCATTGCTCAAAATCAATCATAAATTATGTTTGCATCTCAAATTATATATAAACCATTGTTATATGTATTCTAACTCAAAGTCAGTATTACAAAATCAACTCTAACAACAACTAAACCAGTCCTTATATTATTCTCTGCTCAATAAAATATTGACACAACTCTTCTTTGGTTTCTTCCAACTGAAGTTTCGTGTAATATGGACATTTGTACTCATCGAAGTACTACATAAGAAAACATAATATGCATGATTTAGTTAAAAGTAAAAAATTATATGGAATATCCGAGAAATAATAAAACAAATTCTAAGTTATAAATTCATACCGTGACTGGAATCTCTATTTGATTCAGTTGAATGATTTCTTTGATAAACCGCATAACGAAGTATCCGCAATCTATACCGTTTTGTTGTTGAGGACACTACATAGAAAAACAAATAAGAATATATAGTTGTATTGTTTTATCAAATAGCGTAAATATTATAATCAAAATAGTGGAAATTAATATACCTTCACTTTGATCCAATTAATGTTGTTTGCTTTAGACCGTCGTATCCGAGCTTCTCTTTGACACCGGAATACTTGTATCGCTCTAACAAAATTAAAAATATATATTTAGAACAATGTCACAGAAATAATTAAATACATAAATACACATAAATATTTAGAATAATCTCACTTACGTATCAATCATTAACTTCATATCCGGATAATTGGTCCAATCACCGTCAACCGAATTCAGATAATAGACCACTTCTTTTACTGGATCGATAGCAACCAACAACCAGTGACGTCTATAAATTAAAACAACAGTTTAGAAGAAATTTTTCTACGCAAAAATTACAAATATTAAAATGAATTTAGAATGAAAATCTAACCCTGTAGGAATAGTATTATACGCCCAAAGATATAAGCTTTCTGTACTGCCAGTTGCCATGAATCTTTCGACTAAGTGATCTCTTACTGAATCTGGTTCCCTACCAATTGTCGCTCCGCTGACACGGGAGGAAGACACAAAATGGAATTTGTTTGACAATTGATTCCCGCACATCAATTTGTCATATAACAGCCTTAAATAGAAACATAATTAATATTAGAGCATATTCATTGAAAATGTTTAAAAAAGATTTCAGCTAATTACATAATATAAAGATGGGGTTACCGGATGTATGCGTGCATAATACTGACGCCCAATTCTTTATGACGGAAAATCTGTTCCACGTCCTTATGTCCAATTATTTATGTGCAAGGAAAACCAAAAATACCTTGATCCATATCAATTTGACGAATACCACCATCCATCAAATTTGTTGTTCCCACTATTGTTTCCAGACACTGCCGGTATCGAGGGAAAAATCTAGTGGGCACCCTTTTCTTGGGTGGTACGCCAATGATTTTCTGGCTCACTTGTTGTGACCCATGAAAAGGTACCTAAAAATCATATAAACTCGGTTAAATTATAAAATTATGCAGTTTTTTATTCGGATCATATAATTAACACTTTAAATGTACCTCTTTTGGTGATACGTCAAACTCGTCGTGCCGCAAAATCCCTTTACCCTTAGATGCGGGTGTTGTAGGAGTCTATAATTACCGTGGAAATAACTGAGGTCAGAACTGACAGTTGAAGACTTAAAGATTCATAATTGTTTTCAACATACCTGATCATCTATGAAAATGAGGTCGGATGGCCATGCAATAAAAGATCCAATTGCATCTCGCAGCAATGTGGTCTCAGCAACAATGTCAGGTACCGACAGCAATGCATCCATATCTAAAGCAATGTCAACCGATACTTTCATGTGACCATCCGGAAGCGGTCTATTATAAAGTAAATCTCCCGAACTGTTATGGACTTTTCCCTTGCCAACTAGTCGATAAGTCGGTGACGATAGGTAGAGCTGGCAAGATGAAATGCCCTAAACCAATAATAACCGTTAGAAGTGACTAAAAATATTCTATAGTAATAACGGATATATATTGAAAATTACCTCGGGAAATTTATGCTGAAAGTTGATACTAGCTTTGTCACTAGTTTCTTTTAAGTGTGAACTGCTCTTTTCCGCCATATATCTCTCTTTATCCTTCTGCAATTCACGAACTTGAGCTTGTAAATCCTGCAATGTTTGCATCACTTCTGCATTTCTAGGATTTCTTCTCCTTGGATGCTTATACAAAGAGGTTGGAGTCACACCATGACCTTTACCCCTCACCCGACCCGGATACTCAGCAATATTTAGTGCTCGACTAAGTACGCTCCTGGTATCGTGAGGATCCTCACCTGGGGATACCGATTGGGACAAGGTCTCCTGTAATTTAATTACATATAAAAAATTATTAGTGGAGATAAAAAATTACTTAAATATTAATAAACATTAATTGATTTAACTAAAGACACAATCTTATACTTACACATTCATCATACACATGTTGAATATCGGGATTAACAGCTTGATCCTTGCCCACACGGGCTTCCTTCCACAACAAATGTGCCGGTAGTGATGTTGCGTCACTTTTCGTCTCTTCTAACTACACAATGACGGAGGTCTTAAGATCATCAACTATATAACACATTGAGAGAATTAATAAGATCGTAGAGTTTATATTTACTTACAATTTTTTCCTCTAAGCGAGCATATCCCAAACGCCCTTTTTTGTATGGATATGCGGGTTTTGACGCTCTCTCGCAATTTATAGCACTCACTTTCTTGAAATTCTCATCTCTTCTTTGGCCTACAAAACCAACCCATTCTTCAGGTGTAATGAAGTTCTCATACTTCTTTGGACGTTTCGGATCCTCTTCAAGAAAATTTCCTTCATCATCTTTAAGATACTTGTTGGTTAAAAATGTTCTCCACCCTCTGTGTCTTTTTCCAGCCAAACCCATTATATACTTTTTACGGGTATCTTCAATATTAAAAGACCTCTACAAAAAAACATACGCATAAAGTGTGTTAGTAAAAGAAATTTAAACACATATTATCGTCAAGATAAAGCAAATAACAAAAACCATATATGTACCTTTATCTCAGTCCAAACTTTCTCCTTAGCCTCATCCAACTCTCCTCTTTTCCATCTAGGAGTGGTGATCGGAATGTGTATATGAACAAGCATACCAATGTAGCTTGTCAACTTTGCAGCATTAGACCCAATTAATTGGTCATTATCATTCCATTCTACATTATAGGTTACTCCTCTATCTCTATCACGTATGATTCCCCTCATAATAGTAATACCTCGTGTAATATCTTTTTCTGAAGTATTTTCTTGAGTATTTTCAGGAGCATTTTCAGGAGCATTTGCATTATCTTGATTACTAGCCATTTGACCTGTAATAATGAAAAAAAATAAACATGAAATGTCAAATAAAAAAGAAATGACAAATATAAAAAAGAAATGACAAATAAAAATGAAATGGCAAATTAAAATGAAATGACAAATATAAATGAAATAGCAAATAAAAATGAAATGACAAATATAAAAATGAAATGACAAATAAAAATGAAATGGCAAATTAAAATGAAATGACAAATATAAAAAAGAAATGACAAATAAAAATGAAATGGCAAATTAGAATGAAATGACAAATATAAATGAAATAGCAAATAAAAATGAAATGGCAAATATAAAAATGAAATGACAAATTAAAATGAAATGACAAATATAAAAATGAAATGGCAAGTTATATATACTATTACCCTTTTCACTAAGGTCTCTTTCTTTTCTTGGTAGGAATGTGTTCTACTCGTCTCTTAACAACGCGGACAGTTGGATTGATCCAAATACCCTCATTATGATCGTTTCTAATACATGATTCATTATCATTTTGATCAGTTATGGTTAAAGATTCAATGTCAACACCAATATCACTTTGATCTCCAATGCTTTCATCAATTACTTTGTTAGATAGTAGCACTATAGACCATTTCGTACTTGTCGGATCATTGACATAGAACACTTGTTTAGCTTGAGAGGCTAGAATGAAAGGCTCATCTTTGTACCCCACCCTATTAAGATCCACTTGCAAAAAACCTGACTTATCCATTCGTATGCCATTATTATTTTCAACCCACTTGCAACCAAATATAGGAATCTGAAACTTCTCGTAATCAAACATCCAAATGCGCTCGATAACCCCAAAATATGACAGGTTTACAAATTTTGGGTTTAAGTCCTTCACACTTGATATATGCATTGCTTCAGCGATCAAGGTGACACCACTATTTTGCATAGTACTTTTGTCATCCTGTTCTTTGGTATAAAATGTGTATCCATTAATTGCATATGCGCTATAAGAAAACACAATTAAACTTGGACTGTATGCTAAACATCTCAATCTTTCTGTTACTGAATCATGATCTGAACGATACTTTGAATAAATATGTTCCTTAAACCATGGTATGAAACTTCGATTGTGCTCTCGTACAATCCAATTCTCATTTCTATTCGGATTTAAACCTCGAAGAACACCCTTGTGAATTTCAACATACGGCTCAACTTCAAGCTCATTATGCAGAACATACAAATGCACTTGATCCCGTTCGACCATTGATACTGTCACAACTTTATTTCCAATTAGCTTCTTACCTTCTTTTTTTCCAACAATGTGAGATTTGGGGAGTCCAATTGATTGAACATTTGACAGATATTCAGTACAAAACTCAATCGCTTCTTCAACAATATATCGTTCAGCAATACAACCCTCTGGTCGACTTCGGTTTTTCACACACCCTTTTAATATTTTCATATAACGTTCAGTAGGGTACATCCATCTCATATAAGCTGGTCCGTACAGTTGTGTCTCTTTGACAAGATGAACGACAAGATGAACCAATATGTCAAAAAACGAGGGAGGGAAATACATTTCAAGATCACACAAAGTAACAACTATTTCTTTTTGCAATGTTGGTAAGATCTCAGGATCAATCACCTTGCTGCAAATTGACTTGAAGAAAAAACACAGTTTAGTTATTGCGCTTCTTACTTTTTCTGGAAGAATAGAACGTATACCTATCGGTAAAAAATGTTCCATTATAACATGGCAATCATGCGTCTTTAAACTCTTTAACTTGAGGTCTTGCATAGACACAAGTCTTCTAATATCTGATGAGTAGCCTTCTGGAACTTTAACCTCACTTAGGAACTTACACAATATTTTTTTCTCCTTTCTGGATAGAGTGTAAACAGCAGGTGGTAGATATGTTCGTGTTCCTTTTTTCACGGGTCCCAATTCAGTTCTTATTCCCATCTCTACCATGTCCTCCCTTGCTTTAAGACCATCCTTAGACTTCCCTTTTATATTGAGTAACGTACCAATAACACTGTCAAATACATTTTTTTCAATATGCATAACATCAAGAAAATGTCTTACGTACAAAGATTTCCAATATGGAAATTCAAAAAAAATCGACCTCTTCTTCCACCCACCTGTAACAACTTTATGTGCAAAAGGCTTGCCAAACTGAATACTCACATCTTTCACCTTTTCAAATAATTGATCACCTGTCAATCCAGGCGGAGCTCTACGTTGTTCGGTATCTCCGTTAAACGCTTTTCTCCATCCACGATATTGATGTTTAGAATTTAAGAATCTACGATGACCGAGAAAGACATTCTTCTGACAAAGTTTCAATCGCATCGTATCAGTTCCATCTTCACAGATAGGACACGCTTTTTCACCTTTAATGCTATACCCGGATAGATTTCCGTAGGCTGGAAAATCGTTAATTGTTCCAAACAACATCGCCCTCAAGTTGAAACTTTCTTTCCTATACCCATCATAAACCTCCACACCGTTCTCCCACAAAATCTTCAAATCTTCGATTAAAGGTTCCAAATATACGTCTATGTCATTTCCTGGTTGTTTAGGCCCAGAAATTAACATATATAACATCATGTACTTACGCTTCATACATAGCCAAGGAGGTAGGTTATAAATCATAAGAATTACAGGCCATGTGCTATGCGAGATACTTTGAATACCGTGTGGGTTCATTCCATCAGTAGACAATGCCAAGCGAAGGTTTCTTGCGTCTTTTCCAAATTCAGGATAATCATTATCAATTTTCATCCACTGTGGTGAATCTGCCGGATGTCGAAACTTTCCATCAACAATTCTTTCATCTGCATGCCAAGTTAAATGTCTTGAATCGGTTTCACTACGATACATCCGTCTAAATCTCAGAACTATAGGAAAATACCATAAGACTTTTGCCGGAGACAACTTTTTCTTATATCGAGGGGCACCGCATTTAGGACACTCATTTAACGATGCATACTCGTTTCGAAACAAAACGCAATCTTTTGGACAGGCATGTATCTTGTCATAGCTCATGCCAATAGAGTACAACATCTTTTTGGCCTCATACGTTCGATTGGGGAGAACATTATCCTCTGGTAACATATCTTTCATAAGGGCTAATAACTCTGTGAAACTTTTATCCGACCATCCATTGCCCGCCTTTAAGTTGTACAACTTTAATACCGCAGACAATCTTGTGAATTTTGTACAACCATTATACAACGGTTTCTCTGCATCACTTACCAACCTCTCGAACATTTTGGGACAATCATTAAGATCTTCTTCAAGCGCTTCTGCAATCTCTTCAACTCGATCATAATCGTATGTATCTGTGCCATTGTCGTTTGAAGCATAGGTCCTATTATCCCCCGATTCATCATTCCCATCACTTTTCTCACCATGCATATTCCAACATGTATAACTTCTATCAATTCCATACCGTATTAGATGCGATGCCAACTAAACCGCGTCAACCCGATTCCCATAACAGTAACACAAACAAGGACATGTCATTCGACCGGGGTCTTCGGCGTGCGCAACAACAAACTTAACGAATTCCGATACCCCGTTCTCGTACTCTTTCGACAATCGATTGGAATACATCCATGTCTTATCCATGGTTTACGGTTTCTGAGTCAATCTGAGCTAAACAAAAACTTAACTTAATCAATTTGTCGAACACTTGGTGTGAAATAAATTTTAATCAGATTTTTCTTTGGTTTTGTTGATATGAAAAATCAATTGCAATTTTATAGATTACAATCAACTCAACAAAAAATTGTTTAAAATATTATTGATAAGAAAATTATCTCAATATGTTGATTGCACAATCAATGAATTCACAATTTACAATAAAAATGAGTGAAAGAGAAGGAGAGATAAATTTGTTTAAGGAGTTCTCCTATTGATCTAAGGGCACACCTTCCCTTAATTTCAATGAAATTGAGATAATAACTTAAATGAAATTTCTACGACGATTTTTGCGGCCGTAAGAGCCAACCGTCGTCAATTTTTTGGTTATGTAAAGGCAAAATATATAGAATCCCTTTGGTGGAAGGTACAAGTCACATTTCATGTCTTACGGCGGTCATAAGAACCGACCTCGCTCAAATTCCACGACCGTTCTCCACCAGCCACCATGTTCCTATATACCCATTTTCCAATTTACGCGGCTATGTTTTCCAAATTCTATCGCGTTTTCATTTTCTTTCAGAATCGTAAACCCTTGTACTTTTTCCATCCAAACTGAACCGTATTCCATTTTCCTAACCTAAAATTGCAAAAATTTCTTGATCTATCTAATAATATCAAATCTGCAGAATCATTTTTCTCTCACATCTCATGTACAAAGAAATTCAGTGAAGGTAAAAAGATGCAACTTTATTATATTAATTCATTGACAAGGTAAAAAGATTTTATACAATAATATCTTTCGTAGATGCAACTATATTGTATTAATTCTTAAAACCTCTACAATATCTCTATGATTTGATTTAATGCCCATGGAATCATTTGTTGATTATGTTTGTGTTGCGTTAGTATAAAATTGGTAACTTTCCTAAGTGTCTAATCAATTGAAGAAAATATTTTGTATAGATTGAAAAGAAGAAACAATCACCTGACGATTCTCTTGTTTTCTGACGATTTGACACGTTTGAGTTCTCCGGTGAGATATGTTGCTCTGAATCGGAAGGTCCTGAAGAAGTTAAAGAAACCGATTAATTTCCAAAACACATTAAACAAACATCAAAAGACAGAGAGCCTTAATTGGGAATCACAATTACCTGCCGTCCAACTAGTGCCTGCTAATCAATAATAAAAACAAGAATTCTTTGGTCTTGAGAAACACTAACTGTGCCTGCTAATCAATGAAACAAGAATTTTGTATGTCACTATTGCTTCCAAGAATATATTTCGTGCCCGATTATTCAATAAACGCTCAATAACTTTTAAAACATAATCACCTAACGGGAACCAAAAATTCAACCAATATCTGCTTATTTGAAAAAAAACAACAAGAATGGCACTACAAACCCATTCTACAAACCCACAAACCTCAATGGATTTCATGAAACCTACAAACCCAATCAGCTCTAAAGAGATTTACTATCCTTAATCACATTTTAATGGCACTACATTCATGTCTTCGATAAAGGAAATAACAGACAAAGCATTTACCGTTTCAACATACACAAGCAATACACTGTAAATGAGAAGAAAATAATAATCAACGAACCTTGTGAAGAGATGGACGACTCGTGCAGCGGCGATGAGGGTTGACGATGGTGGCTACCGTGAAAAATCGCTTTGGATGAAGAAGGAACAGTAACAAAAAATCGCTTTGGGACGTTGAAGAGTGGAGGAAACACAAGAGTCACGTACAGTACCAACACAAAGCTTTAATCAAAAACATTAAAATTTATTATAAAAAAACCTACGAAAGCGCTTTTAAAAGCGCTTTCTAATGGTCATGTATAACAGCGCTTTTTCATAAAAAAGCGCTTTCGTAGCATACCCTATAGCAGCGCTTTTAAAAGCGCTTTCTAAAGACCAGATTTAGCAGCGCTTTTGAAAAGCGCTTTCTAAGGCTGACCTTTAGCAGCGCTTTTGAAAAGCGCTTTCTTAGGTTCCCTCTGAAAGGCACCCTTTAGCAGCGCTTCTCAAAAAGCGCTGTCTAAGGGTGACCTTTAGCAGCGCTTTTGAAAAGCGCTTTCTTAAGGTACCCTATGAAAGCGCTTTTTTTAAGCGAATTTTTTTTAATACCTACAACAACCCTTTTTCCTAAAAGCGCTTTCGTATGTGTGATGCTAAAGCTTATTTTTGGCGTAGTGAATCCTACATGGCATCCATGATTGGTAAATCATAGATTTTATATTGATATTCAAGATATTCAAAGTTCTAATATGGAGATATTTTAGGAAAGATTTGAGTGAAGACCTATTTTCTTGGAAAAGTTTTTGTATACCTTGTGTAGTCTCTCTGCTGCGTTTTTGAAGCCCAAATACAGTTGAGAAAAAGTTATAAATAGAAGTGTTTGTAACCTAGTTTTGGTACCAGTCGAAAATGTAATATTATTAGGGTTGATTCTATTGTGCCACTCTCTATGAGAGTTGGTTTGTGTGGTCCACTCGGGTTGTGAGTTGGACTATGTTACAGAGTTATAATCTCTGTTATTGTTCTCTTCAAAGCTTTTAAGCTAGAGGTAGTATTGTTCTTGGAGGAAGCTATTAAGCAACTCTAAGTATTGTTATTCATCAAAGTTGTGAAGCAAGATCAAGTATGTTGCACTTAATCAAAGGGTGTCTTGATTAAGGTGTTTCTTTTGTATTTGAAGTGTGGTCTTCATTTAGGTGAAAGGCCATCAATACATTAACTGGGACTGAGATTGTTTGCGGTGATTGGAGATGATATGAGATTTCTCATATCTAGGGAGAACCTAGGTAGAAGTTGCACAGGGTAGTGATTAGGATGGAAAGTTGTAAACATGGGATTATTTAGGATTTGAACTAATACTATAGTGGATTTTCTTCCTGGCTTAGTAGCCCCCAGAGTAGGTGTTGGTTTGCACCGAATTGGGTTAACAATTCAGTATGTTGTTATTGCTTTTCAATACTGTTTTAATATGTTTATACCTTGCCTGTTTGTTTAAGTCAGATCAGATGTTTCAACGTGTCATATGACATCTGAGTTTTGTTAAACCAGAATTTCAATTGGTATCAGAGTAGGCATTCTATCTGTTTCTGGATGATATCCAATGGGGATACTTTATGGTTTGGCAAGGAAGAAGGTAATACTGAAAAATTGATTTGAACTTGGAGAGTTTATATTGTTGTTTGAATGGTCCCTATAAGTGGAGGATGAACTATTTGTGACAGGGTTGTGTTGGACATGTCTGTTGTTTTCAGGCCTGTAGCTTTGGTGGCGAGCTGCTGTTTTGGTTTGATTTATTCTTAAACCTAAGGATATGTTGCTTGCACTTGGACTATGGTGATTGTGTGCAAGGTATTTGTGTTGCACCTGAAGGATGTTGAGGAGCGTTGGGTGTGTGTTTCCGCTGCATGGTATCTATTGTAACCCTGGTGGGCATGGCATTAAGGTTTAGTCTCCTCAGCAGGTTTATCCTATGGTGATGAGATATGTGCAATCTGTTTCAACCAACTTTGTAAAGTTGCCAACGATACTTGAGTTTTTTCTCAAGTCCTCTCATAAAGGCACTTTATTGTGTGGTTGATATATTTTTCAAGAAATCTGTTGTTTACCTGACAGACTATTAAAGGAAGGATTAAGCCATTTATTTTGGCCTCTAAAAGAGTCTTCCTAATTCTTGACCTAATTAGGAAAGTGACTCTGAGTCTTGTTGTTATTGGTGTAGTTGGAGCTTGGACTATTTTTGAATACCTTGAAGGTGATCAAGGGATGTTTTAATTTTCTTGAAGCACTGATGACTTCAGAACCAAGTTCAGTTTTTGTGTTCCAGAAGAAGGGAGCTAATGTTCTACTAGATGTTGGGACATCGTGTCAGCAGGTGTGCAACTTCCTATTGAATAACAGATACTCGGGGTGCCAAACAAATGTGTTATAATCACATATGTTTAGAATCTACTCTTGATTTGGAAGAGGAGGCATCTGGGCTGTGTATCTAAGATGTTTAGAAAACATGTCTTAGATTGGTGGGCTGGTTGAATGTTGATAAACCAATTGGTTTCTTCTTGGTTCAGTTTATTTATGATACAAGTTAGTAGAAGGGGAGAGGCTAAGCTATAATGTCCAGTAGAGTTGTGTTATCTCAGCTAGGTTCCTTGTACATAAAGGTCAAATGTCAAGGGCATTCTCTCTGACATCTGGTTTATTCTTCTGATCAAAGAAACCAGGTTTATATGGAATCTTATTTATGGCCATGAAAAATATTATGTTTTAGAGGAGTAATGGTGGTATGCAATAACCATATGTTGTGCTGCTCGAAGGATATTGGCAGCTGTTGAAGAAAGTCGTTGGTATGGAGTTAAAGGGGATTTGGAGAAATGTCAGACATAATGTATTGACATCCTTGTGTTAAGAATTTATTTTCTCAGTATGACGGGTGGTGTTTCTCATTAATAGGACAAGGGTTGTTTAATTAAGCTTGATATCACTTATCAAGTCAATAAGAGCATGAAACTCTTGTTTTGTTGTTGTGGAAAGGTCTTTCAAGGGATGTGTGCATTTGAGATGTATCGACCAAAATTTTGTGGTTGATTGGTGTTTACACGGTTGAAGTATCATCTGAATCACCTAGGATGAGCATTTCAGATTTCTATATGGAGTAAGGAGAAAGAGTTTGTTTTGGAACCAAATGAGTATGGTTTCCTGGTATCTTCATGAGAAGGTTCTTATTAAGCAAGATTCAATTATGTGGTAGCCTCACATGATGGAACATTTATTTGTGCAAGGATTGAAGGGCATCCTTGTGTTTTGGAAGATTGGGAGAGACATACTTATTCTTAATAATATGTTTATGGTATGATGATCAGTCAATGCCATGTTTGTTAAAGTCTTCCCCAGATACCTGATTAGAGGGGATCTCCTCTTTAGGCGCAGTAGAATGGAGTCTAACACCTCAAAGTCAGACATGCGGTATGGACATTGTGTTTATTAAAAGAAATTTTCTTGAGGTGTGCATGCTCTGCATGTTTTTGGTTTGAGTTTGAAGGTTGATCAACTACTCATGGCTGATCCTCTTATATCCCTTGAAAGATTGGTGTATGGGTTACTATGGGTATTATCTCCAAAGCCATGTTAAATGATCAAGTCCATGTGATTTGTACTGATATCAGAACTGATGTTAGAACATTATTTCTTTTTTTGCTTCTTCAGCCAAGGAAGTTTTTGGATTTGTTCATGTTGGAGTGTAAGATCAAGCCACTGGCCTAATTTGAAGTAGTTTGTGGTGTGAATGGTTGTCATGACTGGTTGTCATGAAGAAGAATCAGTTGGATCTAGAGATGTGTAGAAGAAGAATGTCAGACCGAATGTCCTACCTTGTGTGAGAAGGTAACCTTATCTGACTATTACAAATACTCATACGAGAGCTGAGTATTTACTATCCTCTGTTAATGTTGTGCATATGACTGATGGTGAATACTTTGACATGAGCTGAGTATTTGTCTGATGTGTTAGTACAAGTCTGCAGTCTGAACCTTATGATTCAGAAGGAGTATAAGGAATTTATTTTTCTCTACGTGGCGGTGTTGAGTAGCTTGGGATATGAAGCTACTAACTACTGAGAGTTTATTTCTCTCTGTGGTGCTCTGGTGTGACAGCCTGAATTGACTGCTGAAGGTGTGTCATTGGAGATCCTCTAATGTCAAGGACTTCTATGCAAATAATAAGTCTTATGGATGATGTTTTTAAGAACTAGAGTGTTTGGGGTATGTGATGGGAAGCTGAAGTCCCAAAGTAATGTTGTGACATCATGGTTTGTTGGTAGATATATTTGGAAGAAGCTTGGGATTGTGAATGTGATATTGGGTTTTCTACAATATATTTAGAAGTGGCTACGCTAAATATGTTGAAGTAGAATGTGAAGCTTCTGGCCCTGTCTTCTAGGGTGTGTGGTGAATGCATGACCATGTCATGATTGAAGATATCAATTAGACCAATAATTTCCAAGAGTAGAAGAAGAATATAAGATAGGATGATCCGATCTATATGCTTATTAGAAGGTGGTTTCTTCTACGTCAAGTTACTCCCGTAGAGATTGGTTTAGTCTGGATCTCAGTAAAACTTCTTAAGCAAGTTGAGAATTTAGTGGAGTTTATGCGTAGCTGGAGCATTGATTATCCATGACAGGGGAATGAAGTACCTGTCAATGGGTCTGTATGGTTCCATCCATGTGAAGCTGTATTGTACTGTCCTACTCTAAAAGACAGTGTTTGTATCTGTGAGAATTTATTTTTCTGTGCAGATTATGGAAGGGCTCTATGAAGTTGAGTTTGATAGGAGATGTCAAGCATGTGATGTTTTTGGGTCTTGATATTTTGATATATGATGGTCAAAAGAAGAGCATATAGAGTCTATAGGAAGGCATCATGTTTATGCTTCAGAACATATGGAGAAATATGTGAAGCATTTTTTGAAGAAGTGTTGGTCAAGTTGTTTTGTGTGTCCGGAGAAGTAAGACTAAGTGGATGTCTTGGTAGATGAAGAAAGGAGAAAAGTAGGGAGCTGATGATGTTGATAAGGCTGATGCATGAATGTTGTGTCCGTGTTCTTTTGGTTCTGCATTAATATTAACTTAATATGCTAATGTGCTATCGTGATTTGTTTTTGGTTAGTTGCTTCCTTTGTCATATTATGTCTAAAAAGGGGGAGAAGTGGGTGTATTCACTAACCACTGTGATTGTTGGCTACTACCAAGGGGGATAATTTCTGATTCTCTGAAGTTCTTAGCATGTGTTGAGGGGGAGTCGTTGCTGCTCTGGACTGAGTCCCTAGCTATGTTTTTGGTTTTGTGCTGCTAATCTTGCTTGTTTCTTTTCCGCTACTATACCTCAGATATGTGTGTTTGATTTATTTTCAAACATGATTATGGTGTTTTCTTGTGCAAGGGTTATTTGGTTGTTTTAGAAAAAATTAGACAAAGGGGGAGATTGTTATTTCTATGAAATTATGATTGGTATGATTTTGATAAAACTAACTTTGTAGCAACACGTTGAACAAAATGTTTCAACTTACAGTTTCAACATATCGAATGTGACGTCCTAACCAGAAGAACATGACATCTGAACTGTTACAGTTTTGCAGTTTGAAAGATGTTTCAACTTGCTATTTGAACATGTCGAAAGAAATGTCCTAACTAGAAGTATAGGACATCAGGTCTGCTACAACTGACATTTTGCATTCAGATGTTGTGATTTAATTACTGAATATTCTGGGAATATTTAGTAATCCTATATTGCATCCAAGATTGATAAATCAGAGATTTTATATTGGTATTCAAGATATTCAAAGTTCTAAATATGAAGATATTTTAGGAAAGCTTTGATTGAAGACCTATTTTCTTGGAAAAGTTTTTGCAGGCCTTGTACAGTCTCTCTGCTGCATTTTTGAAGCCCAAATCCAGTTGGGAAAAAGGTTATAAACAGAAGTGCTTGTAACCTAGTTTTGGTACCATCCGAAAATGTAATATTATTAGGGATGAGTCTGTTATGCCACTCTCTAAGAGAGTTGGTTTGTGTGGTCCACTCAGATTGTAAGTTGGACTGTGTTACAGAGTTGTAATATCTGTTATTGTTCTCCTCAAAGCTTTTAAGCAAGAGGTAGTATTGTTCTTGGACGGAGCTGTTAAGCAACTCTAAGTATTACTCTTGATCAAAGTTGTGAAGCAAGATCAAGTATGTTATTCTTGATCAAGGGGTGTCTTGATTAAGGTGTTTCTTTTGTATTTGAAGTGTGATATTCATTTAGGTGAAAGGTCGTCGATATAGTAACTGAGATTGAGATTGTTAGACATTATTGTGGTGATTAGAGGTGAGATGGGATTTATCATATCTAGGGAGGACCTAGGTAGAAGTTGCATAGGATAATGATTAGAATAGAAAGTTGTAAACATGTGATTGTTTAGGCTTTGAACTAATACTATAGTGGATTTCCTTCCTGGCTTGGTAGTCTCCAGAGTAGGTGTTGGTTTATACCGAACTAGATTAACAATTCTATGTGTTGTTATTGTTTTTCAATACTGTTTTAATATGTTTATACCTTGCCTGTTTGTTTAAGTCAGATCAGATATCCCAACATGCATATGACATCCGAGTTCCGTTAAACCAGAATTTCAAAGGTGATTTTGATTACTCTTAAGATAATGTAAGTAACAACAACTCAACAACTAAAACATTTAACGGTTCACGTCTGAATCTTGCAACAAAACTACAAAGAATAACAAGTCTTCATGAAAAACAAGTTCATCGCCAACTTTAAGGAGATCTAGTCATATATATTTGAGAATATTCTAGACACGAGGATGACGAAATTTAAATTTGACTAATTATGTGATGTTATTTATTTTTATTGTTTTTAATTATATGTCATGTATTTGAGATTTTAATTTTAATTATATGTATTTTATATTAATTTAATTTAAATATTTAAATTAAAATTTATTTAGTATGAATAAAATATTAATATATAAAAGTAAAATTGTGGAACCTAATATAAATTCTTTAGAGTTGCATCATTAAAGTGAAAATTTGATCATTTATTTTAAGATGACTTGACTCAATGAGTCTCACAAAAAAAATTCAAATATGAGTAACACCATTAAATATATTTTTAAGGGACATGATTTCTAGTAGGCATGACAAAAGGGCGGGTCGGGAACGATTTTTACCTCCCTCAAATCCAAATTTAAATTCCCAAACAATCCCCATTACTCGTCCCAAACCCAAATGAGATGAAGAATTAAAATTCAAATCCGTCTCAAATGAGTTTAGGTTAGGTTCGAGTATCCCCGCTCCGTCACCATCCATTAAGTAAAATCAATTTCTTTAATAAAAGTATTTATTTTTTCTAAAATTAAATTAAATTATAAATAATAAAATAAAATAATCTCAAAAAAAAAAATACATTCATATATTTCAAATATTTTAAATAATAAATATAAATCAAATTGTCAAAATATTGACCATATATTTAATATTCTAAATTATCAAAGATAAATAATAATATACATATAAAATAAACAAGACAAGTTCAAGGTGAATACTAGTGTCTCCAATACCCGATCGATTCTCATATTTTATAATCGAGAAAAACTCAAATTCAATCTCAAATCTAATCAAAACAGATTTTTTCCATCAATTTCGAGACATATTTAGATGGATACTCAAGTGTATAAATTTTATTGCCATGCCTAATTTCTAGAAAGACTTCAATCTTATCCAACACTTACTAATCTGTTTCATGCAATAATCAATTAAGTCTTTATACATTTCTATTCTAGACCCTCTTATTTATTCAAGAATAAAAAAAAAACTATTAAAATCGAACTGTTTACAATTTTTTTCTCAATCCTTACAATAATTTTCTATTGAAATGAGAATATTTTTCCCCATTTTTTAACTCTAAACTTTGAATGGTTTTATATTTCAAATCCATCATAAACCTAAAAAGTTAAATATTAAATACTTAAAAAAAGTTATAGTAGAATCAGATTTACTATTTAATTTCAAGTATTAAAAAACTTAGGAACCAAAAAAGTTATTAGGGTGTACCACCGTACTAAGTCTTCTCCGCGCCTTGACAAATAACTCACGTTTCTTCCTTTCTTATATGCAACTCAATTTCCCCCCTCTCGATTTATCTATTCAACCTCTTTTTCCTCCCAAATCTCTTCTAGGGTTTATATTCACAAATCAAAGTATTCACAGGATTCTAGGGTTTCGGTTTCGTATTTCTCGTTGAAGGAAAAAAGTTGAAAATGAACAAAGATTTCAAGGAGCTTTTACTCGCGGATAAGCTCTCCAAGCTTAATAGCACTCAGGCGTGCATTGAAAGTATCCTTTTATTTTTTCTCGATTTTGATTTTTTTTTTTAATTTTGATTTTGGATGTTTCAAGATCTAGCAATCTTCATATACTTGTTCTTTTTGCAGTATGGAATTGTTTTGGTATGGGTTTCATTGATTTTTTTTTAGTTGCTGAATTATACTGTGACTTAATTTTTTATTTTTTGTTGTGTTTATAGTGTTTACTACTTGTTTATGCGAAGTTGGTTGTATCGTTAACTTTTGATATAGCTTTATCGCATTGGTGCATATTTAACCGGAGCAATGCTGAACAAGTTGTTTCCACATGGAAAAAACAGTTTGACAAATCAGATATATACCAAAAAGTTCCCCTTTTGTATCTTGCAAATGACATCATGCAGAACAGCAAGCGTAATGGAAATGAATTCGTGATTGAATTTTGGAATGTTCTTCCTCAAGCACTTAAGGTTGTTCTTGCGGAAAACAATGATAAGGGAAATCGTGCAGTATCTAAACTGGTAAGCCCTTTTCATGGTGTTTGTAAAATTGTAAGTATTCAAAAGCCTCGAGTGAATGGGTCTGTGATAAATTCCAATAAATGGGAAAGTGGGGTGTAAAAGAATATGAAATCGCCGAGATATATTTATTTATTTATTCATGCATGGGCTTAAACGTTAGATATGACTATAAATGTTGATTATATGATTTGAAAAGAGGTTGATTTATTTTGGTTCTTACCTAATTTTAGTTTGAAGTATGGGAGGTAAGGAATGTTTTTGGGTCTCGAGTGCAAAACCTCAAGGATGTAATGCTTGGAGAGGGCACTCCTCCGCCATTGGAATTCAGCAAAAAGAGGTCACGTTCTGTAAAAGTTATGAAAAGGGATTCTGTAAAAATTTTGAAAAGGGATTCTCGTTCTATCAAATCGGTGAGACTAAGTTCCACTATGCTTTTGCCCATATTTATTTTTACTAATCATTGAATTGATGCTAGATGATTATATCCTTAAAATGGTTTGCTATGTTCGTTTCATACTCTTACTTCCACGATATTGTATGGTGCCAGAAATTGTCCCTAGGAGGAATGACAGAAAAAATAGTGTCTGCATTTCATTTGGTGCTCAGTGAACAAGCCAATGAAGATGAAGAGATGAGTAATTGCAAGACCGCTGTTCAGCGTGTGAGGAAGATGGAGAAAGATGTGGATATTGCATGTACCACTCGTAAGCATACAACTCAACAGAAGTAACACCTGGATCTTGAAAGTTACAATTCTAATATATTGCTTTCTTTTTCAGCTAAGGATCCTAAGCGGAAAACTTTGGTGAAGGGTCTAGAAGAGCAACAAGATCTATTGAAACATTGCATAGAGAAACTTAAATTAGTTGAAGCAAGTAGAGTAGCCCTAGTATCTCAGTTAAAAGAAGCTTTGCACGAGCAGGTATGTCTTTAGGCCCTCGAGTTCAATGAGTTGGTGTTTGCATTTTCAACAGATATATGTTTTTGGTTTTTCCTGACTGCATATCTTCTTTTTACTGTTTGTGGTATTTGTATTAGGAGTCGGAACTGGAGAATGTTCGTACACAGATGCAGGTAAAATCTACTATTCATGAGTGATTATTTTCATCAGAAGGCTGCCATATTTTGACTGGTTTCTTGTCCCTATTAGAATATAATGTGCATCAATCATTTATTTGAGTTGCTTACCTTTAATTACTTATCTAGTGACACCTCTTTTATGTATATCTCCAAGAAGTTCTAATTTGGCATGTGGAGAACTCACTGCAGTTCTCAGAGTCATATGTTGTAAAACATTAATAGAAGAAATTTTACCCCATCCTACCTTCCTTAAACTTTATGAACCTAACTTCCTAAACAAATACCTCTCTTTTAGTCCTTTTTTCTTTTCTGGTAATTATTGTCTCAACAAATATAAACTGAAGGGTATGTTTTGCCTAATGAGAATTTAAATAGAGAAAGTCAGTGTAATATCCTAACCTCTAGAAGGTGTTTGCTTTGGTTGGAGAGTTACTTGGTGAAAGCTCTATAATACAAATTTAAAGTAAATGAGTTTGTATTTTCTACCTAGTGACATTTATTACTTGTGTGTACTTTCATTATTAAAACTCGGATATGTTTTGGCTTATAAAATTGCTGGCAAATTTAAACTTATCTGATTATTAATCTTTAGGTTGCACAAGCACAAATAGAAGAGGCTAGCAACATGCAGAAGAGACTTGATAATGAAGATTCTTCGCAGGATACATTGTTTAAAAGAACTTCAGGCATTGATACAGCTTCACAATCAGAAGCAGCAACTAAAAAGTCAGCTGCAGCAATTGCCGCCGAGGTTGCTGATAAACTTACAGCTTCATCATCATCTCAATTGATCATGCGTTCTGTTCTCTCAACATTTGCCGCAGAAGAGGCAAAGAGTGCGCGTCTAACGTCCGAGTCCACATCAAATTCTATGATATCAATGCCGAGTTCAGATGGTCATGTCTTTATGCCAGCACAACAGTTGACTGCCGTGCCAAACCATTCATATCCTTCAGTTTTGGTAACTCAACCAACTATGCACAATGCAGCCCCATCGATGCAAGGTCAATATCACTCATATAGTAATCCATCACCCCAGCAATATGTGCAGTCAACAGGAGGGGTCATCTCTCCATATGGTTATGGTAGCATTCCACCATTACAGCCAGCACCACCCCCACCACCTTTTCCGAATCATACAATGCAAACAACACAACAGCAGCCAGTACCAACTTTTTCAAATCATACAATGCAAACAACACAGCAACAGCCAGTACCAACTTTTACAAATCATACAATGCAAACAACACAGCAACAGCCAGTACCAACTTTTACAAATCATACAATGCAAACAACACAGCAACAACCAGTACCAGCTTATAGGAATCATACAATGCAAATAACACAGCAACAACGAGGACCGATACATGTTCCAGTGCCTCCAAGTTTCCGTCCACTTCAGCCATCAGGAATGATGTACTATGCTAATTATTAACATTAAATATGTGGTGTACTGCAGTTGACACAGCCTTTGTTGTAACAAGCAAATTCTGGAGATTCAGAATTTCATTTTTTGCTGGTATACTGGAACGGGTTTCATAAACGTATGGAAGCAAAATTACTAGTCAACCGCCCGGGAAGTGAAAGGAAACTGGCCTGCCCAGAAACTGAATACAAAAGTGAGTTGAATGTGATGTTTCGATTGGGAGTTAGAAGGAAAATAGGGGGAAGACCTCGATGGATGGGTGTAGGGTTGGGTGGGGTGGGGGAGGAAGTGAGGAAAAAACCACTTCATTTAAAAGACTGTTTATGGATAGGAGAGGAGGGAAAAGAGAGATTCTTGATTAAATTTTCTTTGGGAGTATTATAAGAAGAGTGAAAGGTTTGGAGATATTTTAAAATCCCTCCAAAGATTTTTCTCAATTTATTTTAAGTTTCCTCAGATTGGGGTATCTTAATAAGAAAAATAAACTCCCATGCAAGATGGGTGGTGGTGATCCTCTCTTATCTTTTCTTGTCACTTTACGTTTAAAAGCCCATTGTTTTTCATCAATCTATCATACAAAGTCTTGATCTATATATTTATTTCATAGAAAAACTATTTATGGATTCAAAGTTTTCATCAACATGTCTGTGTTTTGATTTTTGCATGAAATCTGTACTCCATGGAAGTGCTGACCGTTTAAGATTATGATGAAACATGACACTTTATAATGTTCATGCCATTATGTTGGTTAACTATGGACATGACTCACATAAATCTCTAATTTTAGCCATTATTATCGACCAATAGCTATGTCAATTTTCTTTCTTTCTGAATAAATAGGACTATACATATTTTTATTCATCCAAAGTTCTATTTGTTGATAACTTTTTTTATTTGAAACTAGCGTGATACCTGTGCCTTCGTACGGGTATTCATTTTGCCTATATCATTTTGTTCAATATTGGTATTATTGTGATAGAAACAATGACAATAATTTACAGTTACCAGAATAATTAATTCACCACACCTCTAGTGGTCCTAGAGTTTGGAAAGTATATTCTAGAAGGGGTAAAAAGGGGAATTAGAGGATGAGTTAGTTACCAATCATGAGGTGGCATGAAGGAGGGGGCAGTACGTTTCCACAATATAAGGAGCAGTCAGTAGAGGGAATAATCATCTGGATTGTAGCTAGATTTAGAAGGAATGGATAGGATACTCTAGGATCCTATAGGAGCTTAGCTCTGGGCCCATTGTGGGATTGATTCATTCTGCTCTCTGTACTTGTTTCCATACTAATCAATAAAGCTCTTTCTTCTCATATTTCCATAACTGTTTCTTTTACTGCTATATTGATTTACTATTCTGTTAGTTCATAACAAACTGGTCTGACCTGCCGGATTGTCATTTCCGAAACCAGTGAATGCCCCCGAAAAAGGTTAAGATGGATGCGAAGGTAGCGGCGTTAGAAGGAGAGATGTCGGAGGTGAAGTCGACGTTGATAGACGTTCAGAATGCGGTGAAGACTAGCCATGAGAGTCTCATGGCCATGTTTGAACGGTGTCTAGGGAAGACGGTGGTGGAAGGAGAAGGTAGTGCAAATGGGAAGGGGAATTCCTCCAGATCGGGGCTTTACAACCTCAGTCGTGATGCATTGACAGAGTTTCGTCAATCCATCAAAAAGGTAGAGCTACCGTCCTTCAACGGCGAAGATCCTACGGGGTGGATTTCACGAGCTGAAATGTATTTCCGTGTTCAGGGGACGCTACCGGAGTTGAAAGTGAATCTAGCTCAGTTATGTATGGAGGGAGCTACGATTCATTTCTTCAATTCTCTGGTCGGCGAAGATGAAGACTTGTCGTGGGAGAAGTTGAAGGAATCACTGTTGGCCAGATATGGTGGTTACGGCGACGGTGACGTGTATGAACAATTAACAGGGCTTAAACAGAGTGGAACGGTGGAAGAATATATCACCGAATTTGAATATCTCATGGCTCAGATTCCGAAATTGCCCGACAAGCAATTTTTGGGATATTTTCTTCATGGGTTGAAGGCGGAGATTAGAGGACGAGTTCGCAGCTTCGTAGCCATGGGGGAAATGAGTCGTACAAGGTTGTTACAGGTGACGCGTGCGGTAGAGAAAGAGGTCGATGGAGAAAATGGGTCGTCTAGTAGGAGAGGGTCCAGGTTTGGAAGCGGGTCACACCGACCCGAAACTCAGATTGGGTTTTAGTGAAAAATAGAGAAGGTGGAGTGAATGGGGGTTCTAAAAGCAATCCTATTGGGCCTAGAGATGAAAGAGCAGCCCATGGAGATAAGAGAAGGAATGGGTCTCGTGAACGTGGGTTTCAACATTTATCCTATCAGGAATTGATGGATAGAAAACAGAATGGGCTTTGCTTCAAATGTAAGGGGCCTTTCTCTCCTACACATCAATGCCCCGATAAACACCTTCGGATCCTTCTTGTCGATGACAGTGATATGGAGGAGATAGAGGGCCAAGTTCTGGCAATCGAAGTGAATGAGGCGGACGACGAAGAGGAGGGAGAGATGAGCCTGATGCATTTGGATCAGATGACTAATCACACTCCCCAAGTTATACGTTTCCAAGGAGAGATCAAAGGAGTTCCGGTGCTTGTGTTGGTAGATAGCGGGGCGACGCATAACTTCATTTCTCAGAAGTTGGTAAGCAAGATGGATTGGCCCATGGAGAAGACTTCACAGATGAGAATCAAGTTGGGTGATGGTTTTCAAACCATGACTCAAGGAGTTTGCAGAGAGGTGCAATTGAAGATCGAGAATTTTGGAATTCAAGCAGATATGCATCTGTTTGAGTTAGGGGGAATTGATGTTGTGTTGGGAATAGAGTGGCTGAACACACTTGGAGATATGATTATGAATTGGAAGAAACAACTCATGAGCTTTTGGAGTAATAAGGAGTGGGTTACATTACAAGGCTTAGGGAGCAGCGATGAGTCCATGGTGGCTCTGCAGAGTATATTAGAAAAGCCCAAGCAGTGGAGAGAAAGGAAGTTAGGGAGTATAGAGAAACAGGGGAGTGGAGCACCAGAGGACCATTTGTCCCAACTGCAGAAGGAGAGGTTGGGTCAGTTATTACACGATTTTGCGTCGGTGTTCGTAGAGCCTAAGGGACTACCTCCAATCAGAGGCAAGGAACATGTTATTAATTTAGTGGAAGGGACAAATCCGGTGAATGTAAGGCCCTATAGATATCCTCACCATCATAAAGATGAAATTGAGAAGCAAATCAAAGAGATGTTGGCTACCGGAATAATCAGGAACAACACAAGCTCTTTCTCTAGTCCGGTAATATTGGTGAAGAAGAAGGACAGTTCGTGGCGTATGTGCATAGATTATAGAGCACTAAACAGGGTAACCATTCCTGATAAATTTCCAATACCTGTTATAGAAGAGTTGTTAGATGAGTTGCATGGTGCTAGATTTTTTTCTAAATTGGATTTAAAATCTGGTTATCATCAAGTAAGGGTCAAGGAAGAAGATGTATACAAGACAACATTTCGTACTCATGAGGGACACTATGAATTCCTCGTCATGCCATTTGGCCTTATGAATGCACCTTCCACATTCCAAAGCCTCATGAATGAAGTGTTTAAACCCATGCCTAGAAAATATGTGTTGGTTTTCTTTGATGACATCTTAGTATACAACACTGATTGGGAGTCCCATTTGCAGCACTTGCAAATGGTGTTACAAGTGCTAGATGACAATGGGTTAGTAGCCAACAAGAAGAAGTGTCTCTTTGTTCAGAAATCCATTGACTATTTGGGGCATGTCATATCCCAAGAGGGAGTAGCTGTGGATCCTAATAAGATAGTCAGTGTGACCCAATGGCCTACACCTAAGAATGTGAAGGGAGTTAGAGGCTTCTTAGGACTGACTGGATATTACCGGAAATTTATCAAACACTATGGCAGGATAGCTAAGCCGTTAACAGAGTTGACAAAGAAATATGGGTTTAAATGGGGAAATGAAACTCAGAGAGCTTTTGAAGAGTTGAAGGTGAAGCTCACTACAGCACCTGTCCTGGCTCTACCTGATTTTTGTAAACCATTCATAATTGAATGTGATGCTTCCGGTAGTGGTATAGGGGCAATTCTAATGCAGGATAAACGACCGATATCTTACTTTAGTAAGGCGTTGGGAGTAAGAAATATGTCTAAGTCTGCATATGAGAAAGAACTTATGGCATTGGGGTTGGCTATACAGCACTGGAGACCCTACCTCCTTGGCAGGAAATTCATTGTCTCTACCGACCAAAAGAGCCTGAAGCAACTGTTGCAGCAGAGAATATCTACTGCAGAACAGCAAAACTGGGCTGCAAAGCTACATGGTTATGATTTTGAGGTTGTCTATAAGCAAGGCAAACTAAATAGAGGAGTTGATGCCTTGTCTAGAATGCATGAGGGAATGGAGTTGAGGAGTATCACGTCTTGTCTGCAGTGGGATCAGACACAATTAATGAAGGAGGAGGTGCAGAATGACGAGGAATTGTAGAAAATAATAGCTGAACTGTCACAAGATCCGATTTCCAAACCTGGATATACCTACAAACATGGAGTCTTAATGTATGATGGTAGACTAGTCCTTTCAAGACATTCAGCCATGATTCCTATGTTATTGAAAGAGTTCCATAGCACCCCACAAGGAGGGCATTCGGGGTTCTACAAGACATATAGAAGGCTGGCAGCAAATGTATATTGGGTGGGAATGAAGGGAGTAGTGCAGGAATTTGTAAGAAGCTGTGATGTTTGCCAAAGACAAAAATATTTAGCTTCTTCTCCGGGAGGTTTGTTGCAACCCCTACCCATACCGGAATGCATTTGGGAAGATATTTCTATGGATTTCATCACCGGCCTGCCAAAATCCAAAGGGTATGAAGCTATTTTTGTAGTTGTGGACAGGTTGTCTAAATATTGTCACTTTATTCCTCTTAAGCATCCATATACGGCTAGAAGTTTGGCTGAGATTTTTAGCAAAGAAGTAGTCCGGTTGCATGGGATACCTACGTCTATAGTGAGTGATAGAGATCCCGTCTTCATGAGCAATTTTTGGAGGGAATTGTTTAAGGCCCAGGGAACTCAACTCAAGATGAGCTCGGCCTATCACCCAGAGTCTGATGGCCAGGAAAAAGTAGTTAACCGGTGTTTAGAGACGTACCTTAGATGCTTCATCTCTGATCAGCCCAAGAATTGGATGTCATGGTTACATTGGGCTGAATATTGGTTCAATACTTCATTTCATACTACTACAGAGCACACCCCTTTTGAACTAGTCTATGGTAGACTTCCTCCTGTGATGGGTAGATGGGTTCAAGGAGAGACAAGGGTTGAGGCAGTACAGAGAGATTTAGTAGAAAGGGATGAGGCAATCAGACAGTTGAGAAGTCATTTACACCGAGCACAAGATAGGATGAAGGCTCAGGCTGATAAGAAGAGAAGCGATAGGAGTTTCGAAGTAGGAGAGTGGGTCTTCGTTAAGTTGAGAGCACACAAGCAAAATTCTGTGGTAACCCGAATTAATGCTAAACTTGCTGCTAGATACTATGGACCTTACCCTATTACAGAGAGAATTGGAGCTGTCGCCTACAAATTGAAACTGCCAATAAGTTCTAGAGTTCATCCGGTGTTTCACGTATCATTGTTGAAAAAAGCTGTGGGACAGTACCATGAGAATGAAGAGCTGCCAGACCTTATGGCAGGAGAGCAGGGAGAGGTGTTTGAACCGAAAACTGTGCTGGCTGTGAGGAAGGTACAGAAGCAAGGTGAAGAGGTGAAACAATTGCTTATCCATTGGAAGGGGAGGACAGTAGAGGAAGCCACCTGGGAAGACTATGTCATGCTAAAAAGTCAATTTCCACAATTCAACCTTGAGGACAAGGTTGCAGTTGAAGAAAGGAGTATTGATAGAAACAATGACAATAATTTACAGTTACCAGAACAATTAATTCACCACACCTCTAGTGGTCCCAGAGTTTGGAAAGTATATTCTAGAAGGGGTAAAAAGGGGAATTAGAGGATGAGTTAGTTACCAATCATGAGGTGGCATGAAGGAGGGGGCAGTACGTTTCCACAATATAAGAAGCAGTCAGTAGAGGGAATAATCATCTGGATTGTAGCTAGATCTAGAAGGAATGGCTAGGATACTCTAGGATCCTATAGGAGCTTAGCTCTGGGCCCATTGTGGGATTGATTCATTCTGCTCTCTGTACTTGTTTCCATACTAATCAATAAAGCTCTTTCTTCCCATATTTCCATAACTGTTTCTTTTACTGCTATATTGATTTACTATTCTGTTAGTTCGTAACATATTGCATAGCATATATATATATATATATATATATATATATATATATATATATATATATATATATATATATATATATATATATATATATATATATATATATATATATTTGTTTTAAGTAAAATAAAAAAATAATTTCATTTATAGTAATTTATTTATATATTATAAAAAAATGGGGTAAAATAAAAATAGAAATATAAAAAAAGAAAATATATTATATAATAATTAAATGAAAATCATTTTGTTTCTATCGTATTAAAAAAATAATACAGAAAAAAAATATCATAAAATAAGGGTTAATTCTTAATATTTGGACCTTAAGGAAACTATATTGGATTGTAATTATATTGGATCAGGCCCATAGAAAGATTTAGCATAAAACTTTCATTGGTCTAATAAGAAAATCTAAACGGTTCAATTTGACTAAACACAATATCAATTAGAAGATGGAAAATGGAGGTTCATCTGGGTTTGTTGCGAATGGAAAAGATAAGTCATGCTTTGGTATTGAAGAAATAAATGGTGATTCTAAGTTTGGGTGTGTTGTGAATGGAAATGATGGTGATAGGTAAGTAATGTTTATTCAGGAATTGTGAATTTATGTTATTGTATGGAGATAGAAAAGTGTTACATTTATGATTAGTATATTTGATTGGTTTATAGCGATTCAATACATGGTTGTTTCTCCTAAAGTTCAAAGGAGAAATTGTAAAAGGAGTGAATCCATAGTTATCAGGTACAAGAAGAAGCACAAATATTGCCTTTGGACGAAGGAAATAAAATGCGAGGAGACGACTATTCAAAATGTCTTTGTAAGCGTTATAAGATTTGAATTAACTGTCTTTAGTCAAATTTTATAACTACAATGTAGTGTGTATTTATATAATGTAATTTGTAACACCCCAATTCTACCTGATGGATAATAATAAAATCAGAGTTCAACATAAATAGGATGCAATATTTTCAACTTAAAATCAAACTTCATTTTAATCGCATATAAAACAGATACATAACACTTAATTCAGATGAATCGATAACAACCTAATTTATTCTTTAAAATCAAACAACTTTTTATTGATAAGCAGCGGAATATACATACTCAACTTCAATCCACTTAACATCTTTTATTCAACTACAACAACTTCAAGACAACAATTATTTCATGTAATCAACTTAAAAATTCAGCAACTGAAATAAATATCCACAACTAAACATCAAGCGTTCATCCTCCCGAGTGCTACGTATCAGAGCGACAACACCGACTCGAACTGATGAAGGTAACAAATATTCTTCTTGATTACCTGCACAATACCAACAGAGGGCAACATTCAAATAGAAGGGGTGAGATATCAAACAATATAATCAGATGTATGATAAATAATACATTAGAATCAGTTCATATAACAATCACCACTTCACAGCTTTCAAATAACTTTAATCTCAACAAAACATCAACACGATATAACAACTAATTCACAGTTTTTAGATGATACCTGTCACAACAAGTCAACGACATAAATCAACAACAAATTTATCTTCACCACAACTCAAGATGCAACATTAAATGCGACTCAATTACAATGCACACGCATGTGGTACCATTGGAGCAGAACTCCCAACTTAAAAACGGAGCAAAACTCCCATCTTAAAAACATAGCAAAACTCCCATATTAAAAATATGCCAATAAATAGAGGCATCAACAAGGCATAAGCCTTCTTTGCAGTTTACCAATCCAGGCCATCACAAAGTATGCAAATGTATGTGACCCAATGAATGCACTATCACATACTCACAACAATCATCATCCATCACAAGGCATAAGCCCACATCGCCAATATTACCAGTAAATAGAGGTAATTCATCATCATCATCATCATCATCTAAAATTCTCTACAACTTCGCATTATCAACAAGAATTCACAGAGACAATCACAACAACACAACAACTCAACATAATTCAACTTTGGCCATAGGCCTACAACTTGATATTTCAACAACAATAATTAACACAACATTGGCATAAGCCTACAACTTAGTACGTCACAACAATAATATCATATCAATAATAGTAATTTGACAACAACATCAACAAGAAAACAACATTGGCCATAAGCCTAACAATTCAATACCACCTGCAATTCATATTTTTTCCAGCAAAGTATACAATACACCGCATCAACCAAAATATACTACAAACGCTCCGCGAATTGTTCGGACAATTCGACTATTTCCGGTTAATTAATCTTTTGCTAAATTATCAACATACACTACCTGTTATCCACTTAATAAATTACTATCAGTTACTACATTGATCTTCTGTCAATTTATTCTACTAATTACTTCTACCGATAATTCTCTGCTAAATTATTGCATCTGTTATTAATATACTACTCTGCTAAATTAATTATTACCAACTCTGCAACTAACACATTACCTCTACTAGATACCAACAACACTGCTACTTAATTTAAATTAATTAACTAATCTCTGTTACTCATTAAAAAATTTGCTACTGAAACTTAATTAAATTAAAGTAGTTTTTATTATTCTTATTTTTATGAAAAGAATAAGTATATATATAAATATACTACCCTTAATTAATTGAAAAGCATTCCCCTCGGCACACTTTTGTGCCCCTAGGAACACATCTGTGTCCCTAGGCACACATCTGTGCCCCTAGGCACACATCTGTGCTTCTACCAAATTGTGCCGGTCGACACCCTTTATCAACACGCATGTGCCGCTCGGCACATGTCTAATATTATAGTTGCAGTTCTACAACTTCGTCCAAATTTTCTTGCGATCGATAATTCCTTTGTTGCTCATAATCTCAGGCCAACTTAATAATTATACCCACATCAATATATGATGATTCCAATACTCAATTCATCGATTGAATCGCTGCAATGTTAGCACAATTATCACAGAAACACAATCTAATTCTCAGCAACATATTCATAGAAATCTCATAAATTTCAGAAACAACCAACCACAACAAATATACACATACATCAACGATTTTACACAATCCAATTCCCACATACTATTCATCATAATTCCTATTATAGAGTCAGAACCCCACCCCTACCTTGGATTGGAGACTGCTCTATAATTCTTCGATCGAGCCATGCCTTGCCAAAATTTCCAACCTTTGCCTCTTCTCTGTAACTTTGCAGCTTCTTACGTTCCCACAAAATTCTCCAAGACTTGTTCAATTAACCTAATTCTCCTTATAATTAGCTTAACCTTATAATTATTACTATTCTTATTGGGCCTAACTTTCACACTCCACCTATTACTCCATACAACCAAATAATGAGATCAACTAAATAAACCTTATATTATTCTAATATCTACATTAATATTATTGCTAATATTAATCAACCAATCAATTAAATATCAACCAAATAACAACTTAGCAACTTAAATCAACATTTCTCGACATTTCGCAACTTCAACATTTCAACAACATTCTCAATCATTAATCCGTAATTAATTTAATTAAATAATTAATTAAATTAACAAGCGGTACAACTCTCTCCCACTTAGTATATTTTTGTCCTCGAAAATCTATTTGATACTACCACTCTTAGAAATATCTTGACATATCAACACTTTAAAGTAGTAACACACTTATACTTGGATATACAACATCATCTTATCATCTTAACAACATATGCAACACCAAAACACATACACAATTTCATTCCCATAAGTATATGTATGTCAATTATCAACAAAATATCAACAACTCTACTCATATTGTCGTATCACTCTTATAGTGAGATCAACACAAACAACATAATCAACTTTGTCACGTTATGGAGTATCATTCTTTACTTATGGAAATCAACAATAACATCTCAATAACGATAACAAAATCATTACAACATCAACTTAATTGTATAACTCAACAAGCATACCCATAGCTCACCATCAACCAACAATCCACAACAATCTTCTTATAAAATCCACAAATATTTACTAGCAAACATAGTGCTCTGGCACAATATCTCTATATCAACAATCCACCAAATCAAGTATGTAGATCAATACATATCATTCCCATAGGCTCCTGATATGTAGTCCTTCTCTTCTAACGATTCGTACGCGTATAGCAATTGCGTCACATCACGCTTCAGCTGCGCAACTCTAATAATCCATCTTAGGTCACCGTCCTTGTTAAATTTTTCATCAAATATATGGTTTACAAGTTTCAATCTATTTTCATACTTTCTCAATACCAACCATAAAACCATTGTTCACTTGATATTCTCAATCTTTCACTTTGCGACGTTAATTCACATATAACTCGTCACTCTGACTTGTTCAACATGTCTCAACTCTTTCTTAGCCACTCTTCACACAAATTGGTGAGTGACTACCTCATGATATAACATCAATCACTTTACACACCATTAATATATCAATACAAGTGTATACCATCCAACACGATCTTGTCTACTATCAATAAGAGATTAAGGGTGATCAGTTTCTTAATTTGTCAATAGATAGCCGACAATAATAATGGAGTATAAACCATAGTTACAAACTATAATAGTGTTCCTTTAGAACTTGTACTCAAGTCACCTAAAGCACCATAATCTAATAATTTCCAATGAGGTTTACAAATACTCCCATAATTTCCCTCTCATTCGATTTTGTCGACGAGACACCAACGCTCAACATATTACACGGTCCATATTACACCCACTTATCCCCACACGAAGGTTAAGTATTCTCCAACTCAAGAATTAATTTCTTCATCTCCACATCATCAGGAATACAAATTCGATTACAGAATCTCAACACACCATGCGCATCTAACTTGAAATCATCATTCTCAGACTGATCGAGTCCAACCACCAAATTTACCAATTCCACATCTAACTTCTGAGCTTCTTTAATACTGTCCATAAAATCATTGTTAATCTTCAACATCCCCAACATCACACTCTTCGGTGTCACTTCGCAAACTAAACTCATTTCTCTAAACCGTTCAATTAATTCCAATTCTTTAACCATCATTACCGACATATGTAAAGTCTTTCGACCTATAACATCAACCATGACATTAGCTTCACCTGGATGATAATTCAAACCGAAATCATAATCTTTCAACAACTCCAACCATCTTCGTTGTCTCATATTCAATTCCTTTTGATCAAATAAATACTTTAAACTCTTACAGTCGCTAAATACTTCAAATCTAGAACCAAACAACATTGCCTCCAAATCTTCAACATAAACACCACCCCTGCTAACTCTAAGTCACGCGTAGGATAATTCCTCTCATAAACTATGAGTCGTATAGAAGCACAAGCAACAACTTGTCCATTAAGCATTAGCACACCACTAAGTCCCATCTTAGACGCATTCATAATACACTATAAATGACTCACTCGGATTAGGCAAAACCAATACCGGAGCAGTCGTCAATCTTTTGTTTAGTCCTACAAAACTTTCTTCACATGTAACATCCCATACTTCAAATGATGAAAGACTATGCTTTTTAATTCCTAACATCTCATTTCTTAAATTAATCTCCAATAACATATTATGCTCGACCTCGTCTCGAACAACTGCGATAATAATCATTTACGCCCAAAAAGCCTTTAGTTCCATAAACGACTTCAGAGTTCCTCCATATGGGAATGCATCAACCATATTTGAAAACAATTTCATATGATATAATATATTTCTATCTCTTCACAGGTTCAAAAGAAACTCCAATCCGATACTCGGAACACAAGATATTAATTTCCAAGGTTATCCAAAAATACGAACACCAAAGTCATGCAACGACATACTATTACACATCTTGCGATAACATCATAACAAAATTTATTTTCACCAGTACTAACACTTACCATCCTTGAAATCATACTCATCTCCTTTCACTTTTGACTCTGACTCACGATTAAAAACATTCCAATAACTTCAACAACTTTTACAATCACTCAGAAGGTTCCCACGTCAAGGTCTACAACAATCTGTCACTCTAACATCGTTCTAACATCAACATCTTATGTAAAGGCTACTGTGATACAGTGGAAGAACCGACTGTTATTAATGGTTTGCGTTTTGTATTCGCAAATGTTGCGGTAAGCAAGATTCACCACCGACTTTTCTTTTATCCAACAAAGGAAAGGGTGAAAATAACAGAAAAGGACCTTTTTTGAGATTTTCTGAGTAAGGGGGGTAAATTATGGAAAGGAAAGGTGTTAGCACCCTTTCCATCCGTGGTTTTCCACGGGCTCTTAGGTACTTTCTCATTTTTGAAAATTGTTTTCGTGTTTGTATGTTTTTGAAAAGGTTTTGTTTGTGTGTAAGTGTAAAAAAGAATAAGATTTGAGCAAGTACTTAACAACTATTTACCTACTCGAAAAAGGCGTTCTTTTCCTTCTTTCCTTTAGATAGTGCTATCCTACTATTAGTGAGTAGATAGCCCTATCGTTGGATGTTGAGGGACTATTGAAAGGGACGTTTATGGTCATTGAAGGTAACATGTAGTGATACCTTAGCAGTTTGAAGGGACTGTCATCATATAGGTAACATCGAGGGACAAGATCATTTCTTGTAGGCAACTCGAGAGACATTTATACACTATGATCTTTATGATGACTTTAAATTGAGGGTCTTTGCTAAGAGTATCCCTACGTTCGAGGGACATGACCATTTCCGAAGGCAACCAAAGTGGGAAATACCCTAGGGGTGAAAGTGTGCAACAATGTGCTTTTTTCAGGTATTTTATCTTGATGTTAGTGATCTAATGATTGATTGATTGATTCTTGTCATGCACGCCTAATTTACTAGCAGTTTATATACAAGCATATAATATAGTGCGAAAATTAAAAACCTACAACTATTACAAGGCTTCGGGGCAATTACAATTATATGTGACTGAAAAGTAAAGTGCGGAAGTTAAAACCCTAATTAAGCTATTACAAACCGGGAACGGTTACATAATAAAAAAAATCATATGAAAGATAACAACGCGCAAAAATTAAGACGGGCATACGTTTGAAACCCTAAAATCTAATTGCTTATTAGATATTGTATAAAAAATTTGAAATTTAACCTAATCTCTAATTAATTTTAAATTAAAGAAAACAAATTAAAGTTAATTAAATTAATTTGCAAATAATTAATTTTATTAAGAAAAACTCTAAGTCCTATTTTTATGATTTTCTGATTTTAAAAAAAATGAATTTTAAAGAAAAAATATAAACTAAAAAAATAAAAATAAAGTAATAAAAAAAGAATGGGCCTGAGAGGTGAGAAAGCAAATTGGGGGGGATGCTGCTGAATTTTTGCAAGGCCCATAAACTCAGCAGCCCAATGCAAGCACGTGGTTTGGTGTTGCTGTGTTAGGGGGATCCACCATGGGGAAGCATGCTTGGAAGCGTTGGATTCAGGTCACTTGGATCTGATGGTGATGGTGCAAGGGCTTATGTTGAACACCTTGTATCTGGGCACACTGGATCCATGTGAAACCTGTTGGAAAAATAAAACTCCAGACCTGGGAATCAAACCCAGGTCTTCCACTTCATGTGCGTTCTTTCTTACCACCAAGCCACCTTGTCATTCATTATATAAAATAAACACAAAACAATATATTCAAAATAATGGTCAGAATTTCTTTTTAAAAAAAAAACTGTGCGCTATTTCATACTAGCCAACCAGGCTGCGCCATGCAATCGTCTTCTCCAACCCTCCGTCGTATTAGCCTATGCATCTTTACCTACGAACAGTACGCGTCACTAAATCACCTGCACTTTCCAAAATCTACAGCATGCAATGTAAATTCAGTTTAAGGCCATGGATCAATTGGGTTTGATTCTATGAGCATGATGGTACTCCTCTTTAGGCCTAATTTTGCCTGTATCTGAAAACCCTAAATCAAAGGTCAAAACCCTAACAATGGCATATTGTCATACATTCATCAAAACAGGTAATTAACGATTCAAATATATTCTAATCATTCATACAAGCAAGAATGCATGATCCAAACCCATTTATAATGCACATATGACCATAATCATTTTCAAAAAGAAAGAATAAACCGTGACTGTATTGGGCACGATTCTTGGAGCTTTGGCGCTTGGGAGTGATGCAACTAGCTTCAGAATGCCTCCAGGAATTGATTGCAAGCTTCAAAATGCCTTGAATCCTTCTACAACTCCAGATCCGATTGACACTTTTCTCTTGAAAATTTAAAGTTTTTTAACGTCAATTTTATGCGGCCAACCCTTGTTCTTTTTGTCTGGAAATGTTGTGTTTATGTAGTGAATCATATTAGGTTAACAATTGTAGAAAAAGATCCACGCTTTGATGAGAAATATTTTCTTTCTAATTATTTTATTTTTGGCTTGTTTTGGACTAAATCCAATCTTATCTTCCCTCCACAATTTTCCTTTGACACAATCAGCAAATCTTGCCCAATACTTAATGGAAAAAGATCCCAAATCAAATCTTACATAATTTCCATAATTTTTTATTTAATTTTGAATTTTAATGAATAAAAAATTATAATAAATAATATAAATAATAAAATAATGTATGAGTGATCTCAGAGGTCTTGGGCCATGTTAGAAACAAGTTTCAAGCTTGAAAACATGGGCCCATTTGGAAAAAGTTCAAGTTTGGTCAATATTGGCTTCATGCACTTTTCCAAAATTGGCCAACTTTAGCAATGCATATCTCTCTCATTTTTAATCCTAAGAGGGTGTTATTTGACTTTTTAGAGAGCTTAGGATATCCCCTAAACAACCTTTTTAGTTTAATCTAAATTGGATCTTCCATGTTCATGTAAGGAGCTTTGACCCAAAAGATGTTTTTATTGACTTTTTGAAAGGACCTATAATGTCCGAGCTTATATCTTTTGACTGGAGCATTTCTTGATCTTGAGGGCTGAAAAGAAGTTGTAGGGAATTGGATTATATTCAAAATTATCCTTGGTGGAAAAATTTCTGATAAATCATGAGAAAGTTATGCCTGGTCAAAGTTTGGTTGACTTTTCCTATAGAAACCCTAATTTGCCATTTTTGACTTTTGATGAGTTAGGAGCATTTCTTGAGGAATCATAATAAATCCTTGATCAAATGATGTATATCACTTCAAAATGTTTATGTTGACCAAAAATATTTAAGTTTGACTGTATTTGGGCCACCGTTGACTTTTGACCTAGTACAATTGATTTTCAGTCATTTGAGCAATTTGACTGAGCAAACTTGTTGTTCAAGGCATGGAATTTGGCATGGATGATCTTGAGGATATATTAGGACAATGGAGAACATTTGGGGTCCTTGGGACTCACACATATTGCTTAAAATTGAAACCCTAATTTGAGGTTCATTGCCTTTAGGGGGGAGAGTTAGTCTGGTCAATTCTTAGTCATCCTAGGGCAAGTTGGGGATCTCAATGGCATGTATTGAGTGAAATGAGAGGGTAAATTTTTGGGTACAACAGCTGCCCCTGTTCAATCTACTTAAACCCGAGGATGTAGATTGGCTGGTATGCCTTTCGTGATCTGAAGGTGGAAGATGATTGAACACTAGAGTGCCCAGAAATTTGCACTCGCCTGAAATGATAATTGACTGTGTAGATAATATCGGGAATGGGATTACATATGCCATTTGGAGAAGATGACGGTATATCTTTGGAGATGGGATTAAATATTGATTTCATGAGGTATTCATTTGTGGGAATCCCTATTCATGTTGTTGAGGAGGACTCCGTTGAGGAATGTTGGTCTTTGTTAGGGAAATAAATTTTAGGAGCTTCAATTGTCCATTACTCTACTGGGGAGTCATCTCTTGAATGAAGAGACGGAAGTGAACTGCTATCTGGTCAAGATCCAGGCTTCACAGTGACTTGCTGAGGATAATAAGGCTGATTGCTATCTGGTCATATTCCAGGCTTCACAGTAATCTATTGGGGAATATGAAACTAAACTGTTATCTGGTCGTACTCCAGGCTTCACAGTAACTCAAACTGTTATCTGGTTAGAATCCAAGCTTCAATGACTTGAATTGTTATCTGGTCGTGCTCCAGGCTTCACAGTAACTCAAACTGTTATCTGGTCGGAATCCAGGCTTCAGTGACTTGAACTGTTATTTGGTCGTGTCCAGGCTTCAGTGATTTGAAGAGATTAAGCTGTTATCTGGTCGGATCCAGGATTCAACTTGAATTTGAGGTATACTATTATCTGGTCGAGTCCAGGCTTCATAGTAATTAACAGAGTAAACTACTATCTGGTCGTATTTCAGGCTTCACAACACCTTATACTGTTATCTGGTCGGATCCAGGCTTCACCGTGTGATGAACTGCTATCTGGTCAGATTTTAGGCTTTGCAGTAACTTAAAATGTTATCTGGTCGAAATCCAGGATTCACAATGATTGAAGAAGTTAACTACTCTCTGGTCGGATTCTAGGCTAGGCTTCGTAGCAACTTAAACTGTTATCTGGTCGAAATCCAGGCTTCACAGTAATTGAAGAAGTTAACTACTCTCTTGTCAAATTCCAGGCTTCGTAGCAACTTAAACTATTATCTGGTCAAAATCTAGGCTTCACAGTAATTGAAGAAGTGAAATGTTATCTGGTCGTATTCCAGTCTTCACAGTGACTTACTGGGGAAATGTGAAATTAACTGCTATCTGGTTGGTCTCCAGGCTTTGCAGTTTCTTCAATTGGAATAGAAATCAGAGAGATCTTAGTATCGATCTAACTGAACCAGAGAAAGGTCTTGAGTTATCTTCAAATGTATTAGAAATCAAGAAAATCTTAGCATCAATTTAGTTGAACCAGAGGAAGGTCTTGAATTAACTTTGACTGGAATAGAAATCAGCAAAATCTTAGTATCGATTTAACTGAACCAGACAAAAGTCTTGGAATATATTAAACTAGAATAGAAATATGAGAGATCTTAGTACCGATCTGTTGTACCCCAAAATTTTCCCTCTCATTTAAGAAGTATTTTCTCAACAAGATCTCCTTTGGTTCAAGACTGCACAAGGGTTGATCAGCTCAAGATACCTCCTGAAGCATTGATGACTGAAATTAGGGTTTGAGATTGCACAAGGATAATTGAACTTTTAATACCTCATATGACTTCCATGGATCATTATGTACCCTCAAGATTGCTCATGTCAAGTTTCAAGTCTTGGATCACATTTTTGCTCAGTCAATTGATCAGTTGACCTAAAAATCAGCTATATTGGGGAAAAAGTCAACTATGGTCAATTTACAGTCAAACATCATAATTTTTTATCCATATCAACATTGTGAACTCATATAAGTAATTTGATCAAGTTTGGACCATAATTCCTCAAGAAATTTGATCAGATCATCAAAAGGGCAAAATGGTCAAAATTAGGGTTTTGACTAAGAAAGGGAAAATTCTGATTTTTGACCTAACAAATGGTTATTTGGTTTGAGACATGATCTCAAGGTTTCAAATGCATCATTTTTACCTAAGGGTATGACTCAAAACTTCCTTCAAGATCAATTGATTGATAGTTGATTTTCAGTCAACTGATCAAAAGTCAACTGATACAGTGAAAAGTCAAACTTTGACTTTTTGGTCAAAATCAAGTGTCAAAGATCACAATTCACCAAAACATATCAAAATACGAATCTTGTTCATCAAGAAATCAAAAAGTCAAGATTTCATTTTGAAAAGTCAAAGTTTCCAAACTTAGAAAATTTTCTAAGTGTTGAAAACTTCATATTTTTTCACAACTTTGAGCCATTTTTTCACCATGATGCAAGATGATTCAAAGGAAACTTTCAACATGAAATTTGTAGATCTCAATGAGATCTAAAATATTTATTTACACAACTCCTCCTATAAATTCTTGGATTTCAAGTTATTAATCCATGAAATCATGTTCATAAAACTAAAACACTTTGTGAAATTTTGAGCATTTTGGTCAGGATTTTGACCTAACTTCTGGGCCAAGTTTCACATAGTTCCATTTGGATTTTGCAAAAGTGATTCAAAGAGGGATTTTATAGCACATTACAAGCTTTTCAAAATATCCAATAAATCCTTAAGATCATTTTTGAGCAAGGATAATCGAAGGTCAGAAGTTAGGGTTTCAAGTTGTTCTACAAGGCAAAATTTGTGATGCACAATGGACCAAATCACATAGCCATGCTGCATAATCTCACTTTGCAGGCTTCTAAATTGCAATTCAATCCTTAATTAAATGTTTACACAACATATGGAGCCAATGTCCAAGAATTTGAATCATTATCCAAGTTGCATTTCCATAATTGGAAGAAAGGTACCATTGCTATTCTTGAAAAGTGGCTTTAATCACAAAGTCCACTCTCCTTGAGCATTGAACTTGTTCTTTCTGCACACACAAACCCTATAAACCAAAATCAAGCATGTCTAAAGTACTAACCACTCTATGCAGCCATGTACCTTGCCTTGGAACAAGATGTTTCAACTTTGCTTCAAAAACAAGAAAGATGCTACAACTTGAGATTTCAAATTCTGATTTATTGTAGAACATAAAACCTCTTGCCCATAAATACATACACTATTTGCAAGATAAGGCACACATGTGCAAGTCCTTAAACCCACTCAAACCCTCATAAACTCATATTGCACACAAAACTCCATTTTTGTGCAGAAACTGACCTTACACTCCCATCTCTCAAATTACTCGTGCGTTTCCTCTCTAAACCTTTCCAAAAGTTCCTAAACATCATCCACAACTCATCCCAATATCTGTTACAGTTCTGTAACTCCATTTCCACCATTATCCAAACTCAAAAACAGAGCACTGCAAGTGGACTTCTCCAGAACTCCTCAGTCACTTTCAGCTCAAGCCAAGCATCACATTAGCTTCCTGGGAACTTGAGGAAGCTAACCCAATCACTATAACTCATTGAAAGCTGCTCCAACTCAGAACACGATACCCTCTTGCAAGGTGAGTTTTCTGATTTTTGAACTCCTTATATAGGCATTGTTAAGCTGTCATTTTCAAAGATAAAATGTAGACCTCATTGCCACAAAGTTGTACATATCCATAGTTTGCATTTATATGACCTGAGCTTAGAGAATTTTGGAGTTGAAGTTTTTGAAGTTTTTAGGTTTAAATTTGGGGCCAGAAAAATTCTCACTCATCTTTGACTTTTAGCTTTATTTATTTATATGGTTGGATTCGTAGGAAGAAATATCACAACTTTCATGTTTGTACTTTCCATTTTTGTTGAGAGATGAAGAAGTTACAGGTACTCCGGCTTGGCGTGAGGTTGAAGATGAAGTTCAGGCCATGGACTTGATTTGTAATATATATATATGTTTATGGTTTGATATAAATGAACGGATGTATAGCCACCCCAGTGGTAAGGCAGCGCGCTGGTAACCAAGAGGGCGTGGGTTCAACACCCAACGCGCTGCCTTTTGCTTATTTTTCTCACATTTTTCCTTTCTTTCTGTTTGCAGCGCCTGGGCCCTTAACACTGTGCCTTCTTTTTTGCTAACTTCCCCCTGCCTTGCTTCAGCACCCCCTGGCCCAACTTTCATTATTATTTTCTTTTTCTTATTTTATTTTATTTCTTTTTTCCTTTATTTTTATTATTATTATTATTATTTTTATTTTTATTAATGAAAATCCAAAAAAAATATTTTATTTATTATTTTTACACTTATTTAGTTTATTTGTTTTATAAAACTAAAAGAACAAAAATATTTTCTTTATAAATTAATTTCTTTCTTAATAATTAATATTTAGGTTTAGGTTTAACTATTATATTATTTTCTTGTAATTAAAATTAATTTAGAACTTAGGTTTCTTTTAATTAATTAATATTCATATTATTTTTTTATTTATTTAAAACCTTTTCATGAAAAAACCTAAAAAATCATTTTTAACTTATTATCCTTTGTTAATTAATTTAGGTTATATTTTTAGCTAATTTTAATTAACCACTTTCTTAATTAGGTTTAGGTTAAAATCCTTTCATAAAAATCCAAAACAAAATCATTTATTTTTTCATTTACATTCTTGCATTTTTATTTTTAATTTTATACAATATTCAATATGGTTGTAATAGTTAATTAGATTTAATTTTTTTTGCAATTTCCCCATTTGTAAATTTGTACACCCCCTCCCCTATTGATGTAATAGCTTAGTATTTTTATTTTCCGCAATTTAATGCTTTATATATAAATGCTAGTAAATTAGGGTTTGTATGGAAAAATAAAATCAATGCTTAGAAAACCCTAATTCAAAGACAAAACAATGCATGTAAATCAATACACTTGCACACTTACACCCTTAGGGTAAACCTACTTTGTTGCCTTATATAAATGGTCATAATACGCATGTAAGACGTCTTAGCAAAAACAAACAAAAATACAAGATCATAGTCCCTCGATGACGCTACAAATGTTGCCTTATGAATGATCTTAGTCCCTCAAAGAAAATGCTAAGATATCTTACAACATTGCTATCATGACTATACGATGACCCTTGGCCGTTTCTTTTACATCCAAAGATAAGATTACTTACCAATCCATGGTAAAATAACAATGTCAAAGGAAAGAGGAAATAAACAAGAAAGACTTTTGAGTAGGTAGAATGTTCCTAGTTTCTTGCTCATTTTCAAATCAAAACATCCTTGCTATTTTCAAAACAAACACCGGCACTTTCAAAAACATCTTTCAAACTTGAAAACATTTTCAAAAGATCAACACTTTCTATACATTCTTACGAACGAGAATCATTACAAAGTTTGCCTAAACGGTGGCGCCTTTTCAAAAACCACACAAAGCATATTTTCAAACAAAAGCAAGTGATCTAGCAAGCAACTAAGAGCCCTTAGATAACAACGGATGAAAATGGTGCTAATACCTTCCCTTTTCATAATCTACCCCCTGAACTCAAGAAAACATCTCAAAGGTATTTCCTGTTCTTTTCAACCTTTCCTTTTGGATAAAAGAAAAGTCGATGGCGACTCTTGCTAACCGCAACATTTGCAATCAAACGCAAAACAACTAAGTCAGTTCTCCTACCGCGTTACAGAACTGGCGAATCTGCTGGGTATTATTTTAAAAGTGGGGTTACCTTAGGGCTAGATCACATTTACTTGCTTTCATTGTTTAACTTGTATGCTTTACATTTTGGTTCTTTGTTTGGGTTTAAATCCTCTACCCGGATTTGGAATACCTTATAGGTAAGTAGCAATACATTGTGGAAACTGTGCGGGGTATACCGACATGGTCTAAGAAATAGCTACATTAGTGTGACATATTTGTGGGTACCGATAGCCCTTGAGTAGTCAAGGAGAATACGGGGCTGCTGAGTGATGTCATGAAGCACTAACTAACTTCTAGAATCTTTACTTGACCAACTTGGCGATTAGGACGTAGTGAGATGACCGACTTTGGTGCAGTCCAAAGTTGGTAGATACTCGATACTACACTCATTGAGGTTTGGTTTTTTGGGATATTTCGGTTTCCATTAAAGAGGCTTGCGCTAAAACAATGCTCGAGAAGACAAACCAGTGATATTGAGCTCCCTTAGAACCCGGTTACTATTGCTAGGACAGGTTTGAGTCAACTAAACTTCAAGAGGGTACTTACCTAAGAGACTCCATGCAAGCCTAAACCTAAGGACTTGTTTGTTTTGTTTACTTGCGCATAACATCATCAACATCATAACATCATACTCCTACTCACTAACCATTTCAAGGATTTTTGGGATTTATCTTTGTTCTGTTTTGTAGGACATGGATTCTATTCGCATGAAAACCATTCAAGTCAACCTTGTAAGGATCCCTCCTCAACTTAAAGAGTTAGCACCAAGGGTTCATGAGAATTCTCCATTTACCTAAAGACATGGTCTCCTTTTAAACTTGGTTACCTCTAACACGGATGAAGATATGATGAAGGTGCTCTTCCAATTCTTTGATCCTCTACACTATTGCTTCACATTTCCCGATTATCAACTTGTGCCAAATTTGGAAGAATTCTCCCAACTCTTGAGGATTCCCATTCTCAATCAACTACCCTTCAACAGTACGGAAATAGATCCAAAACCAGAAGAGATTGCTCAAGCCCTACACTTGCAACAATATGATGTCACAACTAATTGGGAAACAAGGAGTGGTGTCAAAGGTTTCTTAGCCAAGTTCTTGTTTGAGAAATTTCGAGACTGTTGGAACTCTTTGGACTTGCAAGCTTTTGAGGAAATTGTGGCTCTTCTCATCTACGGGGTGGTTTTGTTTCCAAATCCTGACCAACTCATAGATGTAAACACCGTCAAAATCTTCATGTCTCATAACCCAGTGCCTACTTTATTAGGAGACATCCTACATTCTTTTCACTCTTGCACTACGAGGAAAAGAGGTATCCTTATGTGTTATACTCCTCTCTTGGAAAGATGGTTTATTTCGCATCTTCCCCAATCTGTATTGAAGAATGAGCAAGGTTCAAGGTGGTCACATAGGTTGATGACGCTCAGACATTCAGATATTCATCGCTGTTCCCGATATTTGGAGAATGTCACTATCGTCGATCGTTATGGAGAATTATATAATGTCCCCTTACTTGGCATTAGAGGAGGTATCACTTACAACCCCTGCTTAGCCTTACGACAATTTAGTTACGCCTGAAGGGATGGTCCACATGAGATGCTTATTCAAGGGTTGGTATTTGATTACGAGAATGACGACCAAGGTTACCGCCAGAGGTTTATTTGAGCTTGGAGGATGTTGAAAAAGGTAGATAGCAAGACATTGGGGAACAATAATTCCATCCCTCTTGAGCCTTATCTCAAATGGGTACGAGCCGTGCTCAAAGTCTTATGATGCCTTACCCTTCCATTCTCCCGGTTATCATAGAGCCTGTTGTGGAAGGAGATGTCCCATACAGTATCCTTCATCCTAACATGCCCAACTCTCTCGAAGACTTGCAAAGGGATTGGATACAACTTAAGGGGGAGCGAGACACTTTCTAGGCCCAATTCTACGCAAGCGAGAAGAAAGTTCTGGAACTCACCAAACAACTTCATGAGGAGCGGAGTCTGAATGCCTACATCGCACCAAAGAGGATGCGTTCAACTTTTTTATCTTAGAGTTTTTGTATTTATTTGTAAGCCCAAAGAGGCATGATGTACTCAAACTTTGATTTATTAGTATAACGTGTGTTCCTTTTTGTCTAAAGAAAATTTAAATCTCTAACTTCCTTGAAATCATCTGCATATGCATCTTCATTCATCATAACACAAACAAGTTTCTTACAACAGGTCTCCTTATCTTTCTACTGTTTATTTTAGTGAGATGGATATGGAATAAACAATAAAAGATCTCCAGGCGCATAACACTCAGTTTCAAAAAATGTTTTTAACTATGGCAAAAGGACAAGAGGATTTGAAAACTTTGCTGATCAAAGAAAAGAAGAAGAAAGCAAAGAAATCAACCGGTGTTTTGAATATGGGAAGAAGAGGGGAAAAACAAGGAAGTGACTGACCATCCAAAATCTGAAGAGGATGATTACTCTGAAGAGCAATATCCTCCAGCTGATGAGAAGTACAAGCAGCTGGAAGAGCGTCTAAGTGCAACGGAGATTCAGAAAGTGCTCGGGCTGGACTTTGAAGCGCTGGGTTTGGTGTCTGGGATTGTTATTCCACCAAAGTTCAAGGCACCAGTGTTTGCTAAGTACGACGGGGTTTCGTGTCCCAAGATGCACCTCCGATCTTATGTGAGGAAGATATAGCCTCACACTGCTGACAGAGATTTGTGGGTCCACTTCTTTTAGGATAGTCTATCCGGGACTCATCTAGATTGGTTTTATCAACCGGAGAGGGCCAATATCCATAATTGGGAAGACCTGGCCGCTGCTTTTTATAAGCAGTATCAGTATAATGCAGACCTTGCTCCCACCCGTACTCAACTCCAGAGTCTGGCTATGGGTTCGAGCGAGGGTTTCAAAGACTACGCTCAGAAGTGGAGGGACTTAGTAGGAAGAGTCCAGCCTCCCCTATCTGACAGGGAGCTAGTGGACATGTTTCTGGGTACCCTGTCTGATCCTTTCTTTAATCATCTAATTGGAAGCTCCTCAGTCGGCTTCACTGAATTAATCTTGACCGGGGAAAGAGTGAAAGCTGGGATTAAGAGTGGGAAGATCCAAAAGGACGCACCCTCCAGTGCCGTGAGAAAACCATTCATTGGGAAGAAAGAGGTTGGTGCTGTGTACCCTCAAAGGAATCAGTATAAAACTGAACACCGTCCAACGGTCGGGGCCTTCATGATACCTAAGCCTACACCTACTCAACAAAGGAACAACCAGCCTATAACAGAAAGACCGGTAAGACAATTTACCCGGATAAATATGACGCTGTCTCAAGTCCTGCTACATTTGTTAAGATCTAATATGGTAACCTTGCGGGAAGCTCCAAAGAATCCCAACAATGCCTCTCCCCTTTACAACCCAAACTCCCATTGTGCTTACCATTTAGAAAGTCCAGGTCATGATACAAACGACTGCTGGGTTTTAAAAAACAAGGTGCAAGACCTTCTCGAGGCAAAATAAATTGAATTCGACACTCCTGAGATCCCAAATGTTATCACCGCTCCTATGCCCAAGCACGGCCGTGATGTTAACGCTGTTGAAGATGATGTGTTTGTTACTGTTGTTGATGAGCTTGTTACTCCTCTCCTGACCGTCAAGAGGAACTTGTTGAAGGCCAGTTTATTTCTAGGCTGTGGAGAAGGCTGCCACCTCTGTTTATCCCTACCAACTGGTTGTCAGTTATTGAAAGCAGGTGTCCAGCGCCTGATGGATGAAAAAGAGATTTTGTTTGAAAAGACTCCCGTTCCAACCATTTCTTACAAGGATGTTTTAATAATAACCATTTCCGCAAATCCTCCCAGAGTCTCCACCAAAAGACCCGTCAGGATTACATCTGTTCCAAAGGTGACTCCACTGATAATTACTATGCCAGGGCCAATCCCGTACTCCTCATATAAAACTGTCCCTTAGAACTATGGGGATGACGTCTACTACCACGACGTCAAGCAAGATTGGCTGGCTAATGAAGACTTGGTTTTTGAGAGGGCTGACCCCGACATCAGACACATTGTGGGAACCAGCAAAATAACCAGAAGTGGAAGAGTGTTCTCCCCTTAGATTTCTCCTCCTAAAACTGTTACTGGTCCTGTGATCATCCCTGCTTTTGTTCCAGTTGACACCACTACTACTACTACAGTTCCTGTGGTTACCCTTGCTGACACCCCTATCACCGAGTCGACCGAGACTTGGGGCAAAGGCATTTTGGTTGAACCTGTCCGGATGAAGGCGCAATCAGTATCTATCCCAGAGGCTTCCAAGAAGGAGATGGAAGAAATTTTGAAAATTATAAAGAGAAGCGACTACAATGTAGTCGAACAGCTAGGGCAGACCCCTTCAAAGATCTCTATGCTAGCTTTACTGTTGTGCTCTGAGGCTCATGCGAAGGCCTTGGTGAAATTTCTTAAAACTGCCCATGTGCCACAGGAAACCTCAGCTGACCAATTCAAAGATTATGTGTCCAGTTTGACCGCTGACAACGGTTTGGGCTTTTCTGATGCTGACTTGACACCTAGAGGGAGGAAACACAACAAGGCGTTACATGTCTCTGTCGAATGCAGGGGCACTACTTTTGCCCATGTCCTGGTAGGTACTGGTTCATCATTGAATGTGCTGCCTAAGAAGACTTTAGATAGACTAGACTATGAATGTTTGAACTTAAAACCCAGTAACATAGTGGTAAGGGCCTTCGATGGTTCGAAGAGAATGGTGCACGAGGAGGTGGACATCCCCATTAAAGTTGGAACTCAGACCTTTGATTCAACTTTCTATGTAATGGATATTCGCCCTTCCTATTCCTACTTATTGGGCCGTACTTGGATTCATAACGCTGGTGCCATCACCTCTACATTACATCAGATGTTAAAGTACCCAACCAAGGGAAAAATTATCACTGTCCATGGAGAGGAGGAATATATGGCCAGTCACCTGAACTCCTTCAGATATGTGGAAATGGACAGTGAATTCATCGGAAATCCATGTCAGCATTTCGAGGAAGTCCCATAAACAGTTGCAGCAACCAAGACTATCTCCAAAGTTCCAAAGATTACCAGACCTCCACTAAAGATGGCTTCTCTGAAAGATGCCAAGGCAGTAGTCGAAGAAGGTGGGTGTACTATTTGGGGCCAACTCTCGGACTTTCCTTACAAATATGATAAATTTGGCTTGGGTTTCACTTCAGGAGCCCAAAAAGCTGTTCGTCGTGCTCGTGCCGGGGGACCACCTTTGTGGATCAGCAACCATGGAGTCAACACAGTGGAGGATAATAATGACAATTGTGAACTGGAAGAATGGATCTTTCCAACTATCAGTGGAGGACTCAACAACTGGGAAGCCAAAGAATTTGTCCCTATTACTTTTATCCAACAGTAATTGTCTTTAAATTTTGTCGGACTTGTAATAATTAAACAATTTAGACTTTTAAAACTTGTGTCTTACCCGAGGCACAATGGTCCATTTGTAAGGGTTGTTACTTCATTTTCATATGTCATAAATGAATCATGGACGTTTTTGCATGCAAATCTTATGCTCTTTGTTCTTCTTTTTCTACATTTTTATTTTTTCAAAGATAGCTATGCTCTTACACACACTCACATATCAAAATAAAGATCCACATCCACTCAGGATCCCATGAGTAACGATTCTGCTATGGCCTATTGTGACTTTGAAAATACGATCTACCAAGCCGAATACGAAGGTGAGGAAGATTGTGAAGTGCCAAGGGAACTAGCCAGGTTACTACAACAGGAAGAAAGGACCATACAACCCCATGAAGAACCGGTTGACACAGTTAACTTAGGTACCGAAGAGGACAAAAAAGAAGTCAAGGTAGGTGCCAATCTGAAACCTAGTGTCAAGAAGCGATTAAATCAATTACTACATGACTATGTTGAGGTCTTTGCTTGGTCATACAAAGACATGCCAGGACTTGACGCTGATATCGTGGTCCATCGTCTACCGACAAAAGAAGACTGCCCTCCGGTAAAACAGAAAGTCCTTCGCATACGGCCAGACATGTCAGAGAAGATCAAGACTGAAGTCATGAAACAATTCAATGCCGGATTCTTAGCCGTCACCTCCTATCCACAATGGGTCGCCAATGTTGTTCCGGTGCCTAAAAAGGATGGTAAAGTACGCATGTGTGTGGATTACAGAGATTTGAATAGGGCAAGCCCTAAGAATGATTTCCCGCTTCCCCATATCGATATTCTGGTTGACAATACCGCACATCATAAAGTGTTCTCATTTATGGATGGTTTCTCAGGCTATAATCAAATCAAAATGGCACCTTAGGACATGGAGAAAACGACTTTCGTCACACAGTGGGGCACGTTCTATTACAAGGTTATCCCATTCGGATTGAAAAACGCTGGGGCAACTTATCAGCGCACCATGGTAGCTCTATTGTACGACATGATCCATCATGAAATAGAGGTCTATATGGATGGCATGATAGCCAAATCTCAAACTGAAGAGGAACATCTTGACCATTTGCAAAAACTATTTGAAAGGCTAAAGAAATACAAGCTAAGGTTGAACCCGAGTAAATTCACATTTGGATTGAGGTATGGTAAACTCCTAGGCTTCATCGTCAGCAGTAAAGGTATCGAGGCGGACCCTGCAAAGGTAAAAGCAATACAAGAAATTCCTGCTCCTCGCAACGAGAAGGAAGTCAGAGGATTCTTAGGACGGCTAAACTACATCACCAGATTCATTTCTCACCTAACCACTACCCGTGAACCAATCTTCAAATTAGTGAAGAAAGATCAAGTAGTCAAATGGAATGATGAATGCCAAGCTGCCTTCGACAAGATCAAAGAGTACCTTCAAGAACCTCCCGTTTTGATGCCTCCAGTCGAGGGAAGACCTTTGATCATGTATCTAACTGTCTTGGAAAATTGAATGGTGTGTGTGCTGGGACAGTATGACGAGTTTGGCCGAAAAGAGCATGCAATATACTACCTGAGCAAAAAGTTTACCGACTGTGAAACCAGATATTCACTGCTTGAGAAAACTTGTTGTGCTCTGGCATGGGCTGCTCGCCGTCTAAGACAGTATATGTTGGCCCATACTACCTTATTGATATCCAAGATGGATCCAATTAAATACATATTCGAGAAACCCGCCCTTTCTGGAAGAATAGCAAGATGGCAGATGATCCTGACTGAATATGACATTCAGTACACTACCCAAAAAGCAATAAAGGGCAGTGTGCTAGTCGATCACCTTTCTCATCAGGCTGTGGATGACTACTAGTCCATGAAATTCGAGTTCCCAGATGAAGACGTCATGATGGTAAACAATTGTGAAGAACTCAGACCATGTGACATACCTGAACAAGGATCCCAATGGACCTTGGTGTTTGATGGAGCCTCCAACGCACTCGGCAATGGCATAGGTGCTGTGATCATATCCCCTGAAGGATGTCATACTCCCTTCACTGTAAGAATTTGTTTCAAATATACCAATAATATGGTGGAATATGAAGCATGTATTTTGGGTCTCAAAGCTGCCATAGATTTGGGAATCAAATCCTTAAGTGTATTTGGAGATTCAACCTTAGTCATCAGTCAGATCAAAGGAGAATGGGACACGAAGCACCCTAATATCATCCCCTACAAAGAACATATGTTGACATTAATCCAACATTTTGAGGAAATTACCTTTGAGCATTTTCCTCGAGAGGAAAATCAAATAGCAGACGCGCTAGCTACTATGTCATCCATGTTTAAACTCAAGTGGGGTAACGAGGCTCCCCAGATCACCATTGAGAAAGAAGGTCAGACGTCAGGTATATCAGGTTGGTGATTTGGTAATCAAGTATATCATATTGCCACAAGGTGATCCCAAGGTAAAATGGACTCCTACATACGAAGGACCATTTGTGATCAAAAGCATATTCTCTGGTGGAGCAATGATCTTAAACACTATGGATGGTGACGACCTTCCGCACCCTGTAAACGCAGACATAGTCAAAAGATGCTAAGCATGAATAAAGACCCACTAGGTCGACTGACCTAGGCAAAAATTAGGGCATCCCGGCGAACCAAAAAGGTTCGGGTAAAAATTAGGGATAAAATAAAAAAAAATCTGTACACCCGGCAAGCTGAAAACCCAAAAGGGCGGCTTAGGCAAAAAAGGGTATCCCGGTTGACTGAAAACCCGAAAGAGAGGTCCAGGAAAAAGTTAGGGAATTAAAGCGTATGACTATGTCCCATTGGATCACCTTACAGACAACCTTTAGCATCGACTGACAAACTCAAACAGGTATAATCAATCCAATCAGCTTCGGACAAAGCAGCAAGTGGGCGAGACACTCAGAGATATGAAGGATATAGCAGAATGGGAACCCCATGGGATTATTTCACATAGCTATCTTTACTTTGTATCAATTTTCATTTTATACGACGACATTCCCTTACTAGGATGTTCGTCTCGTTGTACAAAAAATACTTATTCAAGTTAATACAAAGATATTCCTTTGAAAGTGCAAAACTATCTGATTTTCTTTTATTTTTGTGTTTTATTTGCAAAAATGTCCAATGATTATTTTTGAACATATGAATTTAAACGTGATTACTGTTTACAAATGAGAAAAAAAAGGGGAACAGAAAATAGAAAGACAATCACTAATGGCTTCAAGAAATAAGATAATATCTTTAGACCATTCCTTGAAATCCCCCACAGGTAATTTTTCCAACAAGAGCGGAAATCAGAAGATCCCAATACAGGATCGCTAACACATCTCCAGTATGCAGCCTAATGGTATCAAGTGCTCTCACATCCCCGACGGAACAAAACTTCTAGTTACCGCTCCAAACATTCCCCAATGGAAATCGCCCAGTTTCTCAGGATTCCCCAACAGGATTTCACAAAGTCCACAAGCAATGCACGACGTTTCCCTTACACAACATATTTTATTTCTCTAACAATTGGAAACTCATCAACACTTCAACTTCAAAATATGAAGGCTTATATTCCCAGTAGTACTCAGGGATTTATTTTCCCCGACTCCAGCAACACTGCGGCATAACGATTAACATGTCCACACATTACATTCGTACATCATAACACAGATGTATACTACGCGATCTCATTTATTTTGAGAAACAATATTATACCATGCATTTCATACATCATGACATTGCATGCAACTAACCTTTCATATTTTCAGGAAAGATCAATCAACAGAAAATTATCATCAAATTTTCAATAAGTCAATTACAGATCAATTCCCAAGAAAGGACTGGTCAACCATTTACATAACATATATTTCTTTCAGACCCCTGCTGGTTCAGTTTAAATCTCTAAATGATTTATTCTGATTCTTTCCCGCAAACGTCTTCTCTGGTTCAAATAAATCTCTCAATGATTTGTTCTGATTCTTCTCCAGATCCCTGCCGGTTCAGTTTAAATCTCTCAACAATTTATTCTGATTCTTTGCCGTAGACGCTTTCTCTGGTTCAGACGTTTTCTCTAGTTCAGATAAATCTCTCAATGATTTATTCTGATTCTTCTCAAGATCCCTGCCGGTTCAGTTTAAATCTCTCAACAATTTATTCTGATTCTTTCTCGCAAACGTTTTCTCTGGTTCAGATAAATCTCTCAATGATTTGTTCTGATTCTTCTCCAGATCTCTGTCAGTTCAGTTCAAATCTCTCAACGGTTTATTCTGATTCTTTCCTGCAAACGTTTTCTCTGGTTCAGATAAATCTCTCAATGATTTGTTCTGATTTTTCTCCAGATCCCTGCCGGTTTAGTTTAAATTTCTCAATGGTTTATTCTGATTCTTTCCCGTAAATGTTTTCTCTGGTTCAGATATATCTCTCAATGATTTGTTTTGATTCTTCTCCAGATCCCTGCTGGTTCATGTGAATCTCCCAACAATTTATTCTGATTCTGTCTTAGTAGGCACTTTCTCTGGTTCAGATAAATCGCTCAAAGATCTACTCTGATTCTCTCCAGTTAAAGAATATTCAAGACCTCTTTGGTTCAGTTTAAACCTCTCAACAGTTTATCCTGATACTTTCCAAATGAACACTTCTGGTTCAGATAAATCTCTCCAAGATTTATTATGATTCTTCCCAGTCAAACAACATACAAGACTTCTGCTAGTTTCAGATAAATCGCTCCAAAGATTTATTCTGATTCTTTTCCAGTTGAAATCAAGTTCAGACTTAGTCCATTTTCTGTCAACAGTCACCTTTGGATGGCATCTACAAGCCCATGTCCGGAAAATCTCCATCATTCCTCCAAATGGCATCTATAAGCCCCTTCTCAATTCATATTCAAGTGTAAATTTCTAGGCACTCTAGTGTTCAATCATCTTCCACCTTCAAGTCACGAATGGAGGATCCGCCAATCTAACTCTTCAGGTTTAAGAAGATTGAACAGGGGAAGCTGTTGTACCCAAAATTTTCCCTCTCATTTATCAAGTATTTTCTCAACAAGATCTCCTTTAGTTCAAGACTACACAAGGGTTGATCAGCTCAAGACACCTCCTTAAGCACTGATGACTGAAATTAGGGTTTGAGATTGCACAAGGATAATTGAACTTTTAATGCCTCATATGACTTTCATGGATCATTATGGACCCTCAATATTGCTCATGTCAAGTTTCAAGTCTTAGATCACATTTTTGCTTAGTCAATTGATCAGTTGACCTAAAAATCAACTGTATTGGGGAAAAAGTCAACTATGGTCAATTTACAGTCAAAATTCACAATTTTTATCCATATCAATATTGTGAACTCATATAAGTCATTTGATCAAGTTTGGACCATAATTCCTCAAGAAATTTGATCAGATCATCAAAAGGGCAAAATGGTCAAAATTAAGGTTTTGAATGAGAAAGGGCAAATTCTGATTTTTGACCTAGCAAATGGTTATTTAGTTTGAGACATGATCTCAAGGTTTCAAATGCATCATTTTGACCTAAGGGTATGACTAAAAACTTCCTTCAAGATCAATTGATTGATAGTTGATTTTCAGTCAACTGATCAAAAGTCAACTGATATAGTGAAAAGTCAAACTTTGACTTTTTGGTCAAAATCAAGTGTCAAAGATCACAATTCACCAAAACATGTCAAAATACTAATCTTGTTCATCAAGAAATCAAAAAGTCAAGATTTCATTTTGAAAAGTCAAAGTTTCCAAACTTAGAAATTTTTCTAAGTGTTGAAAACTTCATATTTTTTCACAACTTTGAGCCAATTTTTCACCATGATGCAAGATGATTCAAAGGAAAATTTCAACATGAGATTTGTAGATCTGAATGAGATCTAAAATATTTATTTACACAACTCCTCCTTGAAATTCTTGGATTTCAAGTTATTAATCCATGAAATCATGTTCATAAAACTAAAACACTTAGTGAAATTTTGAGCATTTTGGTCAGGATTTTGACCTAACTTCTGGGCCAAGTTTCACATAGTTCCATTTGGATTTTGCAAAAGTGATTCAAAGAGGGATTGTAGATCACATTACAAGCTTTCCAAAATGTCCAAGAAATCCTTGATATCATTTTTGAGCAAGGAGAATCGAAGGTCAGAAGTTAGGGTTTCAAGTTGTTCTACAAGGCAGAATTTGTGATGCACAATGGACCAAATCACATAGCCATGCTGCATAATCTCACTTTGCAGGATTCTAACTTGCAATTCACTCCTTAATTAAATTTTTACACAACATATGGAGCTATTGTCCAAGCATTTGAATCATTATCCAAGTTGCATTTCCATTTTTGGAAGAAAGGCACCATTGCTATTCTTGAAAAGTGGCTTTAATCACAAAGTCCACTCTCCTTGAGCATTGAAATTGTTCTTTATGCACACGCAAATCATATAAACCAAAAGCAAGCATGTCTAAAGTACTAACCACTCTATGAAGCCCTGTACCTTGCCTTGGAACAAGATGTTTCAACTTTGCTTCAAAAACAAGAAAGATGCTACAACTTGAGATTTCAAATTCTGACTTGTTATAGAACATAAAAGCTATTGCCTATAAATACATACACTATTTTCAAGATAAATCACGCATGTACAAGCCCTTAAACTTACGCAAACCCTCATAAACTCAGATTGCACACAAAACTCCATTTTTATGCAGAAATTGATCTTACACTCCCATCTCTCAAATTACTCGTGCGTTTCCTCTCTAAACCATTCCAAAAGTTCCTAAACATCATCCACAACTCATCCCAATACCTGTTACAGTTCTGTAACTCCATTTCCACCATTATCCAATCTCAAAAATAGAGCACTGCAAGTGGACTTCTTCAGAACTCCTCAGCCACTTTCAGCTCAAGCCAAGCTTCACATTAGGTTCCTGGGAGCTTGAGGAAGCTAACCCAATCACTAGAACTCATTGAAAGTTGCTCCAACTCAAAACATGATACCCTCTTGCAAGGTGAGTGTTCTGATTTTTGAACTTCTTATATATGCATTGTTAAGCTTTCGTTTTCAAAGATAAAATGTAGACCTCATTGCCACGAAGCTGTACATATCCAAAGTTTACATTTATATGACCCGAGCTTAGAGAATTTTGGAGTTGAAGTTTCTGAAATTTTTAGATTTTAATTTAGGGCCAGAAAAATTCTCACTCATCTTTGACTTTTAGCTTTAGTTATTTATATGGTTTGATTCATGGGAAGAAATACCACAACTTTCATGTTTGTACTTTCCATTTTTGTTGAGAGATGAAGAAGTTACAGGTACTCTGGCTGGGTGTGAGGTTGAAGATGAAGTTCAGGCCATGGACTTGATTTATAATATATTTATGGTTTGATATAAATGAACGAATGTATATCTACCCTAGTGGTAAGGCAGCGCACTGGTAATCAAGGTGGCGACTCTTGCTAACCGCAACATTTGCGATCAAACGCAAAACAACCAAGTCAGTTCTCTCACCGTGTTACACGATCTAACTGAACCAGAGACGGTCTTTTGAGACTATCTTTCTGATAACATTGCTGAAATAGCCCTTCGTTAGACGTAGCTTTCGAGAAGACTACCAGGTCATATAAGTAGTCAACGGTGTTTGTTGATTTGATCTTTCCCTGAAAAAGGTAAAGAGTTAGTTGTATGCATTGCCATGATGTATGAAATGCATTGTGTGATAAGGTTCTCAAAATAAATTAGATTATGCTGTATGAGATATGTATGTGTATGCCATGATGTTTGAATATGGGATGCTGTTGCGATATTTCTTAGTCTGGGAAAGTAAATCCCTGACTGCTGCTGAAGAGTATTGGGAAGCTGAATCCTTCATTTCTGCTGGGGATGATGAATGGAGATGATTTGCTGGGGATTTCCTCTTTCTGTTTGAGGATACTCTGTTGGGGATTCTTAACTCCTGCATGAGAATAACTCTGTGGGGGGAGGATGCCCTGTGGGAAGTTTTTACCGATATGGAGAAATAAACTCTGTTGGGGAATAAGCTTCCGCAGTTAGAGAAATAAACTCTACCCGATAGGAGGTTTTATAAACTGTTTGAAATCATAAAACGCAGTTGGGGAATACAGATTTTAGCTCTCTGAAGGAACTTTGCTGGAGGAGGTAATTCCTACTTGGGGAAGAAGAGATCAAAACTTTGATTGTTTCTACTCTATGGGGAACATAGATGTCACAGGGTCGTATGTGAGGATGTAGCGGTGACTTCGCACCAGGACGTTTTTGCCCCTGTACCTGGTGGAGAAAGTACCTGCGGAGACTTTGTGGATGGTTTGAGTGTCATCCCAACTCATGGGGTGCTTGGTAAATGTTGATCAGGATGATAAGTCTTCTACTGATAGACAAGTGACAAGATGACGGGACATAGTCGTACGCTTTAATCCCTAACTTTTGCCTGGACTATCCTTTCAGATTTTTAGTCCATCAGGATACCCTTTTTTGCCCAAGCCGCCTTTTCGGGTTTTCGACTTGCCGGGTGTACAGATTTTTCATATGTATATCCCTAATTTTTGCCTGAACCCTTTTGGTTCGCCAGGATGCCCTTATTTTTTCCTAGGCTAGCCAACCTAGCGGGTCTTTGTTCATGTGTAGTATTTTCCGACTATATCCACGTTCACAGGGTGTGGAGAATGGTCGCTGTCCATAGTAGTAAGTGTTACCACACTGCCAGAAGATATTTGTTTGATTGTACATGATTTGTTGCTGGAATTCATGTCCAATGCCCCAAGTGGTTTAGATGGAGATCTGCCCCTGGCTATTTGGCATTTTGAGAGATTCCTTGAACCTTGACTTGACTGCCCCAGGTCAGCTGGACACCATGTTATGCCCCTTAATTATGAACGACCTGTCGCTGGAATGTCTTTCCATCTGAGATGATTCTGTCTATTGAGAGTATTTTTGTTCATCGAATATCCGTCGTGCGAATTTCTCTGCTGTTGAACAAATAGTCATATACAAGCAATGCCATTTAAAGAATGAAAAACTTATGTCTGTCTTAAAATTGTTTGAAAATGCATTTTTTATAGTAAAACAAAATTTGCAATAATGTGATATCAACTCAAGATTTATAGCAAGTCCTACAGGATTCAGGATACCTTTTGTAACAATATGCTTTCGAACTAACCTATGCTTCAGCTAGGACTTTTAAGGGTTATAACATGGCCTGGTTCATGGTTCAAGAAACAAAGGATAAAGGCTCAAATTTTATTTGTACCCAACCCATTCTTCATGATGTTCTTCGATCCTACACTTAGCTAATTATGGTTCAGATCCCAATTGAGTCTGGCATCCTGTCCTTGATGTTCCGGTGATGGTTCGGATACTGCAAGTTTATTTTGAAGAGGCAGTCATTTTTGTAATCTTCTTTTTGTCGAGGATTTGTAGTAATCTCTTTTTTGGTTTTTGTTATCCCTTCTTTTGCCTGGACTATTTCTTTCGTGATTACAGTCAGCGGGATGCCCCAGCTTTTCTTAAGTCTCCTTCATAGGTTTTGACTTAACGGGCTTTTATTTTGAGAGATAATGACTTCCGACTTTAATAATTATGCGGAACTCTCACCATCTTATGATTTGGAAGGACGTCTTTAATGCCATTCATTATTTATGAAGTGGAATATTGCGACTGAATGCGCCTCTGAATTAACTGAGAAAATCACCCTGCCCCATGTTATGATTAAGGTTTTTAATTTGTGTGAAAAGAAAAAATCCTACTTCTTAGGCTCAAAGGGGTTGACTAGGGATTATCTTCCTTATAACTCTACTATGTGGGATTTGAAACAACGCCTGTACATCGTCAGCGGGGTCTGTTCAAAAGCACACTGTAGAGATTATGGTATCATTTTCGTCATCCCCTCTCTAAAGGCTTACAACTTTTAATCAAGAGTCGAATATCACAAAAAGGAAGTAAGAATGCAGTTTTGAAATAGTGAATACGAATGAATTGATTCAAGACAAACATACACGATACATTTATGAAATAACAAGGTTTGATATGAATAAATGTTCAAACAATCAAAAGAAAATTACAAATTGAAAATTCTAATGAACAAAAGCCTCTTTGTATGATTTTGTCACTTTGGATGGTTTGCCTTGGAGGGATGGCAGAAGAACTCATCTTCACCATCTTGTGTAAGCTCCAACACTCCTTCATCAATCAAGTTTTGAATTTTATATTTCAACATACAACAATCATCAATATCATGCCCCGGACTGTTGGAGTGATATGCACACCTTGCACCAAGATTGTAGTTAGGGGAAGAAGTCTTAGGATTTGGATGAGGCCCTATCAATGTGATCAAATTCATCCTCAACATGTGTTGCTGAGCTTGAGACAGCGGCATGTTGAGTTTGGTATATTGCCTGCTGGATGTATCCGGCTTACTCTGATTAACCCTTTGTTTTTGGTGAGGTTGTTGTTGGACTCACGATGTAGTAGCAATCTGGAAAGGTCCACTCTTCACCAAACCAACCTCTTATCTTCTTGGAGGTTGATTAATGATTTGGTCCTCAACCTCGACTGTTTGCTTCATACAGTTGCATCCATCTTGATGAAGTTTGTTGATAATGGCTCTCAGCTCTTCTTATCCCCGGGCTAGGCCTTGGATAAGAGCCATCTGCCCTAGCATCTGGGTTCTCATTGCTTCAACCTCAGCTTGCAGTTGTTCCAACCGTTCATCCTTATTGTCTTCGGGATTTCTCTTGGCCAGGTTCCTAGTGAGGAGTGCTTTCAATTCTTCCTGCCCCTTGGATAGGTTTAGGAATATTTCCATGAACTGAGCCTCTTGAGTTTGGAGATCTCTGTTGTCTTGTTTGAGAGCCATTGCTGAAATAAACAGCGAGAACATGAGAGACCTGCTATGAAACCTGCTTATGCAATGATATGCATAATACATGTATGCAATATTTTCAAGGATTTCTAAGACTTAAATTTGCTTAAACATAAAGAGAACAAACGTTAATTGCATTAAGAAGTTTTATTGGTCACCATGATGCCTCTTGGGCTTACAAGGGAAGTAACAAAGCAAAATAAACTCTCCAAGCAAAGAAAGACTCAAGCTTCCCACAGGCGCATCCTCTTTGGTGCAATGTAAGCATTTGTACTCTTCTCTTCATGAAGTAACTTGGTGAGCTCTAAAACCTTCTTCTCGCTGGCGTAGAATTGAGTTTCAAAGGTATCCCGTTCTTCTTTGAGTTTGATCCAGGATTTCTGTAGCCCCTCGAAATCAGTTGGCATGTCAGGGTGAAGAAAAATTTAAGGAGTGTTTCCCTTAGAAATTGGCTCCATAATCACAGGTAAGATGGCGGGGTAAGGCATCATAATACATTGAGCATGAGCTCGCACCCATTTGAGGTAAGGCTCAAGAGGGATGGAATTCTTGTGCCCCAGTGTCTTGCTATCAACTCTATTTACCATGCTCCAAGCTCGAATGAACCTCTTGCGATAACCCTGAACATCATTCTCATAGTCAAAGATGATTCCTTGGAAGAGTGCATCATGAGGACCATCCCTTCTAGCATAACCAAACTGTCGCAACGCCAAAAAAGGATTATAAGTGATTCCTCCCCTAATGCCTAAGAGGGGGACATTAGGGAATTCCCCACAGCGATCAATGATGGTAACTGTCGCGCTCGCAAAATCAGAGCAAAAAGATGAACTCAATTGTGACAATGATGATATGTAAAGAAATGTAGCGGTAAAGATTTGAGATTTAAGCCATCAATTGACTTAACTCAACACAATGAAGTCACCACCGCACTTTATTATTTCCAAAGGGAAATGGGAAAAAGCGAACAAAACCCAAAAAGATTAGAGATCGAGGTACATGGGTCGGTTATGCAAAGGGAAGGTGTTAGCACCCTAAGCATCTACGGTACTCCGCAGGATCCACTTTGTTTGGTTTCTTTTTAAAAGGAGTGTTATGTAAAGGTTTACTTGCTAAAGGAAAAGAAAGAATGAGTATTTGCAAACAAAAGAAATTTTTTTTTTAAAATTATTTTTGTTGCTCGCCTTGGGTCGTAAGACTTAGTGCCTACTTACTCCCTCGTGCAATGGGAAAGTCAGAGCACCTTAGTTCAGCAAGAAAAGACTTGTCTGTTGATTAATTTTAAACAAGGAGACACGTCGTCATTGTTAGGAGAGAAATCTCGACTAACGCCCACAAGGTGTGAGAAAGATGGACCCCTGCGTCAGCAAGAGTGAGGGTTTGAGAACGCCTCAGTACTCAAGTGGAAAAGTCGAAACCTTTATAACCATAGGGATAGGAGAATGTTGCTCGACTATCAATGCATCATGTGTCACCTTGAAAAAAGTTTTAAAGGGTAAAGGTGCTCGAGCGCACAAAAGAGTTTGAATAAGTTGAAATGTTTGTGTTAATTTCGAAAGATGTCGAAGTATGATTAAGTGAATTGAAGTATATTTAAAGAAAAGGAGTTTTAAAATAAAAGGAACTCGACAAAGCCGAGGTTTATTATGAAAGCGGTTCGATTTTATAAACAAAGAAGGTTTTGAAAAAGATGAGAAGATTTTGAAAATTAAAGAAGATGGGAGGAGATGAAGAGACTATCCTAAAGCATAAGGTAAAAGCTAAGGAGAAGAACCATCTAACCAACAAGAAGCCAATAATTGATATTATGAGTCAAGATAGAATTCCCATTCTTTGGAGTGAAACCAAGCAAGCAAAGATACTAGACCTCTTGAGAAGACCAAACTTTAAGTGTATTAAGTATTCGAAAAAATTAGGCAGAGTAACGACTGTATACGGGTGAATTCCAAATTACAAATAAAGTGTGTAATCATAATAACCTGCATGCAAAACAAACAAACAACCCAATGTCTTGAGGTAAACCTCAAGAGCTCCAGACAAAATATCAATTAAGGTCACAAGGTCTCCAACATAGGCCAAGGTCTCTAATCCTAAGTCCAAGAAGTCCATCACTCTATAATGCCAAGGATAGTAACCAAATAGTCTGAGTATCATTAATGTTTTTTATGGTTCATGTTGATTATTAAGTGTCTTCAAAAGAAAAGAAAAGCTCAAGTGAGCAAAATAAAAATGACATAAAAGTAAATTCTCAAGTGAGCAAAGATGAAAATAGCATAGAAGCAAATGCTCAAGTGAGCAAAATAAAAATGGCATGAAATGTAAATGCTTAAAGTAAATGGTACATAAAGCATAAAATTAAAAGCATAAAGTAAAGAGCATAAAATAAAGTCAATTGTTAGAAATTAGTGGTTAGTTGGATGACCATCTTGAAACTTGCATTTGGAACTCATTAGAGGATTGGTAGAACCAAAGCCTCCAAACAACAAGTTGCATTTGCTTTTTGTCAAGTATATCATCCATTTTAGAATTCTCAAGGAAATATTTAATGATCAATGATGTTTAAGTGATCTACGTTGACCAAAAGTGATGTAGATCCATTAGAGGATTGGTAGAATCAAAGCCTCCACACATTGAATCTCAAGGTTATTGGATCAAAGAGATCAAATTAACATACTTGGGCTCGCAAACATAGGTTTGGGCCACGGATGATCATTTATTCGAATCAAGATAAAATTTAGTGCTATGTTAAGCAATCGTAAGTGGACTTATATAGAAGTCACACCTATTTTGAGGCCGGTCAATAGCAATCTATGTACTTCATGTTTGGATAAATGATATAGAGATCATCATCCCTTAACATGTAGCACAATTAAAAAAAGAAAGGGATAATATGAAGATGGAGGGGAATGATAAGCTAACTTGGATCACTACCTCAAATTTCTTTCATCTTTAAATTCAATCACTCATCTAGATGGATTAAAGCACTATACATATCATTAATCCAAAGCACCAAAAATGAATTAAATAATTCACTCTTTGGTAGATTTGAATTGATGAACATTTATCCAACTTCATCTACACCACAAAGTCCATTGACTTTAAACAGAAATTGGACATTTAAAATTGCAATCCAAACCAACAATCAAAAGGAGTGAGTAGAAAAAGCATTTTGGATCAAAACAACCCCAAAACAAGGCAAAAATGCATTCTATTTCTGTGCAAAGTGATTGCACTACAGTGCAAATCGATTTGCACAGTGTTTTTTTTAAATTTTTTTGTGAAATGCTTCTGTGCAATTGATTGCACCAGGACAATAATCGATTCCACACTGTTACAGACAACAAAATAACATTTTAAAAGGCCAAATTCTTGTTCAAACCTTCCATCAAATACCTTATGATCATGGATTCAATTGAGCACGAAAATTCCATCAAATTATGAGAAAACAACATCATTGGAATCACAAAACAATGCTCAATGAATCAACCAAAAGATCAACAAGAGATCACATTGTGAAAGATGGAAAATCCAACTTACCAAAGGTAGGTCTAGAGAATTATCAACACAACTTCAAGAATTTGTTTCAATTCAACCATAAGAATCAATTGCCCAAGCTTGGATGTAGATATTTGATGAAGAAAAAGTGTTTGGATGAAGGTTTAGCTCAAAGATTAGTAAGCTTCAATGCAAAGCTTACTAACTTTTCTTGAAAATGGAGTTTTGAGTGGATTTGGTAGATGGAGAGAATTGAGTGATTTTTTAGCAAAGTGATTTTGGATATCAAAAGCTTGAAATTTGAAGGAAATGAGGGCTCTATTTATAGAGTTTAAACTTGGGATTAGTGGTAGTTTGGTAATTGATTCTTGGAGCCAAAATTTTAATTAATGATAATTCTCTAAAAAATTAGAGCCAAATTGGAGCCAAAATTTGACAAGCTTGAAATTGCTGAATTTTTTTTCAAATTTTCACATTGTGCAATCTATTGCACTACAATGCAAATCAATTTGCAAATGTATTTTTTCAAAAATTATGCAAAATGCACTTTGTGCAATCGATTTCACTCTAGGAGCAATCGATTGTACAATGAAAAAATGAAAAAATTTAATTCTTTTTCTTTGCAAATAGAGATTTTAGGGAAATAATACCGTAAAACCTTATTTGCCATATGCTTCGACTCGATACCTACAAAACAAAAATATGCAAAGACAAAGACAAATATTTTTTGTATTTTGATTAGAAGTTAGTCGACAACACAAGAGCAAACTTAAATATAGGATGCAAATGTGATGAATGAAGCCATTTATTAATGATTGTGACCAAATGACAAAATATGATATGAAAGTGCGAATGAAAAAGTTAGGGGAGAAATTTAGGGTACAACAACTGCCCCTATTTAATTATCTTTTTTCCAGATAGGCGGAAATTAATTAAATACAAACAGACTTGAATTTCGTCCCTGATGCGATGAGATGATAACATATGTTATGAATGAATGCATGGACTCTTTTTTTGACATATATTTTTTGAATGATGTATGAGATGAGACAGACTCTGTGGGAACATGGAAAGACTCGAAATTGGAAACTTATGGTAGTTCAGATGAAATGACGTGGAAAGGCATGCTAGGGAAACAACAAGATACCTATGGATATCTGTCAGGGTGACAAAGAGTAACCATCAATACTTGGAAAAAAGAGATAAAACCCGAGAAGGCAAGCAGCGACATCCAAAAATGGCATCGAATAAGGAGAGAAACTCTCTGGAAAAGATCAGAAACATCTATAAGAACATTAGATGTGGTATGAGACCAAATATGAAGCTACATAAGAGTCGTCCAGGAAAAATGCTGGACAGAAAAGAAACACGACATCCAATACTGGGTTTGAATGAAGGGAAAACTCAATGTCTAATAATGGCTTTGGACGAGAGAAAAAATCCCAACATCCAATAATGGCTTTGGATGGAAACAAAAGATCCTGACATTCAATACTGGCTTTGAATGAAAGAAAAGCTCAGCGTCTAATAATGGCTTTAGACGAGAGAAAAGATCACAACATCCAATATTGGCTTTGAATGAGGTGAGAAAAAAACATCAAGGCATCCAATACTGGCTTTGAACAACAACAAAAGATTCCGACATTCAATAATGGCTTTGAATGAAGGGAAAACTCAACGTCTAATACTGGCTTTAGATGAGAGAAAAGATTACAACATCCAATATTGGCTTTGGATGAGGTGAGACAAATCATGGCGTCCAATACTTGCTTTGGACGACAGAAAAGGTAACAACATCCAATACTGGCTTTGGATGGAAAAAGAGATCTTGACATTCAATACTGGCTTTGAATGAAGGAAAAGGTCAATGTCTAATAATGGATTTAGACGAGGGAAAAGATCACAACATCCAATATTGGCTTTGGATGAATGGAAAACTCAACATCTAATAATGGCTTTAGACGAGGGAAAGGATCACAACATCCAATACTGGCTTTGGATGAATGGAAAACTCAACGTCTAATAATGGCTTTAGACGAGAGAATAGATCATAACATCCAATACTGGTTTGAATGAGGTGAGACAAATCATGGCATCCAATAATGACTTTAGATGGCAGCAAAGGTAACAACATCCAATACTGGCTATGGAAGGAAACAAAAGATAGTAACATCCAATATTGGCTTTGGACGGCAACAAAAGAGGGTGACATCCAATATTGGCTTTGGATGGTAGAAAAGATGGTGGCAACATCCAATATTGACTTTGGACGACAACAAAAGGTAACAACATCCAATATTTGCTTTGGATGGAAACAAAAGGGAACAACATCCAATATTGGCTTTGGATGGAAGAAAAGATCATGGTATCCAATATTGGCTTTGGACAACATGGAGAAACATGATACCCAAGATTAACATTGGTTAAAAGAAGCACAACTCATCCAAGATTAGCATTGGACAAAGGAGAGAAACAACTCATCCAAGATTAGCATTGGACGGAAGAGAGAAACAACCAAACTGACATCTGCTTTGGTAGGTCCCAAGTAAGTTGGACTTTGATCTCAAGGTGACATGTCAACTGCAACAATACCTCGAGAAATGAAAATGAGGATTGAACACTCTTGTTATGCATTATGTATGAATTTTGTTATGCATGATATGTGAATGATCTATGCATGTAATGCCGATGTTTATGACAATGGAGTTTGACTTTTTTGTGGAGGTAAGATCAGAAGTTTGATTCCTTAACACGGAGAACTCTTCCAAATTTGCTTGGAAAGAAAATGCCTTGAACCCATATTTGTCACACTTGTAAACTGTATTATACTGATGATCTTTTGAGGAAAGACATGGCGAGCTGCTTGGGGATTTGTCCCAGATTAGCTGACTGTTGAGGATAAGCTGATCATTGCTTCAGTCGAAAGTTGTTGGAAATGAGCTGATCGAATGACTGTTGGAGATAAACTGATCATGGCTTCAGCTCTAAGATGTTTGTTGGAAATAAACTGATCATGGCTTCAGTTCTGAAATGACTGTTGGAAAGGAATGGCCCAGTATGAGTCTTGAAAATGATCTTCTGGCTAACCAATTCTGAGAAAACTCGCACTGAGAAACAAATCTTGAACTGATTCACAAATGGATTTGGGAGATACTTTCCCCTGATAGGGTCACCGACCAAGTTTCTCAGCTGTTTGAAATTCCTTGACGAGGAAAGCTTGTTTGCAAGCAAAATTGTTTATTAAAACATGGTAATTTTAATGCAAAGTTCATGCAAAACTTTTGAAATCAAAATCATTTTTGAAATGAAATTATTGGTGTATAGAAAATGCATCACTGGTTAACTCAGTGGTTTATACTTTTAAAGTGAAAGAGAAAGCAAAGGTATGATACCAAAACAAATGATTCGCAAAAGATCTTAGGAGTCAGTTTACGCAACCTTACCGTAGTATGCTTTCAAAAGAAACCTAGCTTCAATTAGGTCTTTTAAGGGTTGTAACATGGTCTGTGTTGTAACCCAATTCCCCCCCCCCCCCCTAATATTTCTGCATCATACCATATTGTTTGAATCACAACAAGATCACATTAGGGCTTTTGGTTCTTCTACCTATCTTTAGCTTTGCTCTATGAGGAGTTACCAAGCACCTTAACTTGTTTTCTTTTGTAATCATGGATATTTTGATTTGATTTTCTCTCTAATTAACAAAATGCAATATTGGTTTGTCTTACTTGTTAATAATGTAGGTAAAGGCAATGTTGTTTAGCAAGTTGCTTCATGGGTTCATGAGTTTATTTCCATGCCCTAGTCAATAGCTTTAGAAATTCAAACCTCACCATTGAAGTTGTTTTGGAAGAATTGGTATGGAAGTGTTTTTGGTGGCAATGAGTCCTCATCATCATCCTCAACAATTTCTATTCACAAAGGAAGAATATTGGCACAAAAAGTTTGTTCAAACTTGGCAAAGTTCCTCAAAGCATTCTCTTAATCTAGAGGCTAGGGTTTTGGACTTCAAAGGAGCATATCTTGCTCATATTTTGGTATTTTTGAGTAATTCCAAAAACATTATTCTCTTCAAAGAGTTACCAACAAATCAATTCAAAAGTTCCAAGGAGTTTTCATGTGGAAGGAACTTGGTGAAGAAGAAAGATTACAAGTCACCCAGATGAATCCCCAATTTTCCATATGTGACTTCAAATGGTCATAACTTGGTCAATGTTTATCACCTTGAGCCCATTATTTTTCCATGATGATCCTAAGGATGTGTACTTCACTCCTTCTTTTATGTGCAAAGTGAGAAAATGGATGGAAGTTGCCTTAAGAATGCAAAAGATTATAGGTCATTTCATGATTTTTGGCCAACTTCAACAAGTCATAACTTGCTCAATTTTTGGAAATTTTGAGTGGTTCAAATTGCAAAATGCCATTCAAGAGATCTACTTCATTCCATCTTTTTGATCAAGAGAAAATTCTAAGTGGTAGTCCATGTTTGGATGCAAAGGATTATAGGTCATTTTTAAAGAAGAATTTGAAATATTTCTAAATATGGAAAGTCAACTCTTTTTCTTCAACTTTGACTCCATGTAACTGTCAGCTCAAGCATCCATTTGATTCCATTCCTTTTCCATTGCAAAGCTTGTAACCTCATCTTTCCAAAGCATTACGAATTTTTCCCTAAGACCCCTTGAGGTGGAAATGCCATTGGATTGAACTTGGTAACTTGGAACTGAAGTTTCTCCATAAGCCAGAGTTTGAAATTCATGTTTTGGCCTCTAAACATCAAATTAGCACGCGTTTGTGATCTAAACATGTTTAGCCAAGTTGCCAAAGTGGATTAGAGCCTTGAAACACAAGGATTGGACGAGTTTTGATGCAAATCAGATCACACTTTGCTCGTGCATCAGGTTCACACGATTTCCCTCCAAACTTCATCATTTCACACGCTTGAACATTCCATTTGGTTCCCTATAAATAAAGGGCCATCCCCCATTCAATTTCCCAAGCTTAGATAGCCAGAATCACCCTGCCAAACTTGCTTCACAGCCCAGAATTCAGCAACTTCGAAATCTATTCTCAAGCCTTTTTCAATCCATTCTTTATCTCAATTCACCTTCCTTGATCTTCCCTGAAGGTAACCATATAATTACATTAAAGAATCGTGCCCTATATTACTCCATAGAAGTCCAGTTTCAGAGCTCTGCAACTCAACTTCAATAGGTAGATTCCTTCATCAATTCTTCAAAACTATGATATCACTGTGTTGCTCTCATTGCCCTGGTTCTAGTCGCAACATTTACATTTCACAGGAAGCACGTTTTGACCATGAATTTTCAAATCCCTTTTCAAAACTTTCTTTCCAAATTGCTTGAGCTACAATTTATATAAATTTGGCGTGAGGGTGTGGTTGTCTTCGTCTTGAAGAGACGAAGCGAATGGCATAGGTCTGAGCTTCTGATTTTACAGTTTGAGAGATCTGCAATTCATGATGGCTGGAGGTTGAAGATGACCAAGGTGTCATCTTCTGACCAATGAAGGTGTGCCATTTGTTATTTTCAAATTCTGATTTTATTAATGATTCTGTACATTATTCATTAAAGACCATGATATGCACAACGCGCCAGATCCCTTGGATTTGATTACTAACGCGTTTTGACTCTCATCCAATGGTCCACATCTTTTACTTTTATTTTATTTTTCTGATTTTTATATTTTAATTGTTTTAAATTTCAAAAAATCATAGAAAATTCATTTTTAGTCCAAAAAATCTGAAACATTTATGAAAAATATTTTTGATTATTCTATTTATGATTTTTATTTTTTCACAATTTAATTTTGTGTTTTGGTATTTTTTATGAATTTTGCACTTATTTTATTTGTTTAAAATGTTTAAAAATACTTTTACACATTTTTAAATTCTGAAAAATTATGGAATGATCCAATGATATTGTGAAAAATATTGATGACCTTATTTTATTTTTGTTTCTGACTTTACTATTTTTTACTATTTTTGTTTATTTTACCCATTTATTTTAATTTTTAAAAATAGTTTCTGACTTTTAAAAATTACCCAAATTTTTATAAAATTACTTGGCCTCTTTTCTGATTTTTCTATGGTCTTATTTTTCGTTTCTTAATTAATTTGAATATAATTGATATTTTCCTCATTATTTTCCTTTTTTTTTTTTACATTTTTAAACCCTTTAATGTATATATTAATTATATTATTATTTTGTGATTATTTTCTGGCTGTCTTGGGTTGATTTTTTGATCATGGATTTATTAACATCATTGGATCCATGGTGTTGAGTTTAACTCCACAAAAAATGGATGAATGATTTTAATAATAGTTTGATTAAATATTAATTCAAATGTGGTTTATCTTTTTACCCTAAATCCCCTTCATCTCATCCCCTTCTCATTGCACTAAATGTTGTTGGAGCATGATCTCTATATCATGTCTCAAAACAAATGGTTCATAGATTTCTATTGACCGACCTCAAAATAGGTGTGACTTCTATATAAGTCCACTTACGATTGCTTAACATAGCACTAAATTTTGTCCCGATTCGAATAAATGATCATTCGTGGCCCAAACTTATGATTGCAAGCCCAAGTATGTTAATTTGATCTCTTTGATCCAATAACCTTGAGATTCATTGTGTGGAGGCTTTGGTTCTACCAATACTCTAATGGATCTACAACACTTTTGGTCAACGCGGATCACTTAAACATCGTTGATCATTAAATGGTACTTGTGAGAATTCCAAATGGATGATATACTTGACAAAAAGCAAATGCAACTTGTTGTGTGGAGGCTTTGGTTCTACCAATCCTCTAATGAGTTCCAAATGCAAGTTTCAAGATGGTCATCCAACTAACCACTAATTATTGACTTGTTTATTTTATGCCTTTACTCTTTTAAGCTTTATGTACTATTTATTTTCTAGCATTTTTCAATTCATGTCATTTTCATCTTTGCTCATTTGAGCATTTATTTTCTTGTCTTTTTTTTTTTACTTTGCTCACTTGAGCTTTTCTTTTTCTTTTCTAAGATACTTAATAATCAACATAAACCCTAAAAAACTCTTAATGGTACTTGGACTATTTGGTTACTATCCTTGGCATTATGGAGCAGTGGACTTTTTCTTGGACTTAGGATTAGAAACCTTGGCCTATCTTGGAGACCTTGTGATTTTATCTAATTATTTTGTCTGGAGTTCTTGAGGTTTACCTCAAGACATTGGGTTGCTTGTTTGTTTTTGTGTGCAGGTTTTTGTGATTACATCCTTTGTTTGTAATACGTAATTTACCCGTATACAGCCGTTACTCTGCCCAATTTTTGTGAAGACTTAATACATTTAAAGAGGTCTAGTATCTTTGCTTGCTTGGTTTCAATCCAAAGAATGGGAATTCTATCTTGGCTCATGATGTCAAGTTTTAGCTTCTTATTGGTTAGATGGTTCTTATCCTTAACTTTTATCTTATGCTTTAGGATAACCTCTTTTTCTCCTCCCATCTTCTTTAATTTCAAAAATCATCTCCCTCCTTTTTAAACTCTTCTTGTTTTGAAACTTAAACTACTTTCATAATAAACTTGGACTTAGGTCCATGCATTTTCAAAATATTTTCATAAATAAACTTCAATCAATTTAATAATACCTTGACATTTTTTGTGAGAAGACTAAAAGTCAATTAATCTCATTTCAAACCATTTTGCCACTTTGGCTTTTTATCTTTAAAACTTTTCTCAAAAGGTTAGACTCTTGTCAATCCTTGTAGTGATGCAAACAACTATACTTCTACAATATGTAGTGAAGTAAGATATTTTCCACTTGGGTGTTGAGTGAGGAATTGTTGATTTTAAAATCCAAGCCATATCCTCCACTTTGAGATGATGCAAATTCTCCTTTCTCATGATTGTGGGTAGTAAGTATGTTTTCCACACGGACAATGACGATGATGTCTTATCTCTTAAAATCAACCAACACACTTGTGTTTCAAACGTTTAAAAGAGGAACTACGTGTACCCTGATCCCCTATTGCACGAAAGGTGGTACGTAGGCACTAAAGGTTCGCAACCACGGCGGGTGCAAAAATCATAAAAAATATATTTCTTTTCTCACCTCCACCATCCATTTTATATACAACACATTTTTATAGCTAAAATATATATATTTTACAAAGAGGTTCCTGTGGAGTACCATAGATGTTTAGGATGCTAATACCTTCCCTTTGCATAACCAACCCCCTTACCTTGAATCTTTCCCCCTCTTTTGGGTTATTCGCTCTTTTCCCATTCCTTTGGAAACAATAAAGCGCAGTGGTGATTTTTATTTTTGATTTGTATAAAGTCTAGTCAATCCAATGGCTTAGTCTTGAACATTTCTACCGCTACAGTCTGGTTCATGGTTTAAGAAATAAAGGAAAAGACTCAAAGTTTATTTGTACCCAACCCAATCTTCGTGATGTTTTTCAGCCATACGTTCAGTTAATTCAGAATATGAATTCAGGTTCCAAAAGATTTTGGAATTGTACTAATGGCAACAATGACGATGGCTCAAAAGCTAAAGGATTCTTGAGTCTGACAGTTATTTCTTCTTACATCTTTTTTGCTGTTTTGAGGACTTTTTTCAACTCTGGTGGAGAATTTTGAGGATTTGAAGACCTCTTCTGATTGAATTTATTATTCCCAACTTTTGCCTGAACTGTTTCATTTGAGATTACAGTAAGCGGGATGCCCCAGTTTTTTGCCTGAACTATTTCATTTGGAATTACAGTCAGCGGGATGCTCCCGTTTTTTGCCTAAGTTGTTTAATTTGGAATTACAGTCAGCGGGGTGCCCCAGATTTTTTCCTAAGTCTCCTTTAGAGGTTTTGACTCAGCGGGATTTTTCTTTTCATTTCATTTTCATTTCAATTTTATTTTTGGAAAGATAATGACTGCCTTGCTCAATGATTATGGGGAACCATCTTTTTCATTTTTGGTTTGGGAGCATCTGAGACTTCTTGTTGTATGCAAAGGAAAGCTTGATCGCGACCTTTATTGAAAGGTATCTTGCACGATTTCTATTGTAATTGAATGCACAACCAAATTAACTGAGAACTACCCATCCCCAGGTTAAGATTGCGGGTTTTTTCGTATAGAAAGAAACTCTAACTTCTAGGCTCAAAGGGGTGAACGAGGGATTAACTTCCTTATTACTCCGGTGTTTGGGAGTTGAAACAATGCCTGTACATCCTCAACAAAGTTTTATTCGAAATCATACCAACAATAATTATTGGTATTTCGTTTTCATCATCCTCCCTCCAATCTTTGCATAAACAAAAGCTTGATAAAGAGAGTAAACAAAACGTATTTTTGAAAGCATGTAAATGAAAATGATTTGAATTAAAACATTGCAATGCTCATTTCATTAAACTTAACATGAAAGTATAAACAATATTTGAAAGCAACAATTTTAACATAAACAAGGGAAAAATGAAAACAGAAAGAAACATGGCCTAGTGACTAATCAGTAACAAGGATGAGCTGTCCTGTCTGAAACACTGGCTTTAGGAAGTGACTTGAGGATACCCTGACTCAGTCTTCAGCCACCTTGTTTTGGAAAAGGATTGGTGATAACATTAGGACCTACCTCTTTGAAAATGAGAATATTTTCTTTCACTAATTCCTGCACTCTATTTTTCAATGCATAACAGCTTTCTAAATCATGACCGGAAGCTCCCTGATGAAATTCACAATGAAGGTCAGATCTAAACCCGGCTGGAGGAGGATTTCGAGGAATCAAAGGCCTATTTGTAATCAAGCCCTTCTGCACCATTGCAGGATACAATTCAGTGTACGTCATAGGGATGGGATCAAACTGAGCCCTATTCTGATTTTGATTCTGCGTAATAATCTGTCGTTGAGGGACATGAACTGGTTGAGCATTGAACGCAAGAGTAACAACCACTACTTGTGGTTGATCATTGTATTAAGGCCTACAACGAGGTCCTATTATCTCAGTTGAGACAACATTGGCTTCTACCTCTTTCTTCTTCTGGAAGTTCCCAAGGTATTTCTTCTCACCATTAGAAGATTCAACAGCTTTAGACACTTTACCGTTCTTGATTCGTTCTTCTAATCTCTGGCCAATAGTCACCAGGTCTGTGAAGCTGGAGGACACACTACCAATCATCTTCTCCCAAAATAAATGGGACAAAGTATCCATGAACAAACCAATTAGATCTTTCCCTGCCAGCGGTGGTTCAACTTGAGATGCTAATTCTCTCCATCGTTGAGCATATTCCTTGAAAGATTCTTTCTCATTCTGAGACATATTTTGCAGTTGGCGACGATCATGTACCATGTCAAGGTTGTATTTGTATTGCTTTATGAAAGCATCAACGAGATCTTGAAAGCATTGGATACAACCTTTCTCATGTCCCATATACCATTGAAGCTCCACTCAGACTATCTTGGAAACAATGGATAAGCAGCTTGTCATTCTTTGTGTAAGAAGACATCTTTCGAAAGTACATCACCAAATGACTTCTTGGACAAGTGTGCCCCCGATATTTCTCAAACTCAGGAGTCTTGAACTTTGCAGGCATAACCAGATCAGAAACAAGGAACATGTTTTAAGTAGCAATACCAAATACATCATTACCTTCCATAGCTCAGAGTCTCTTTTCTAAAGTCTGATATTGTTCTTTGAATTCTTTAACTCACCAAAGTCTCCCTGACTCACACTTCGAGGACTGGAAGCATGGTACTCAAAGAGAGGGTTCCCAAAAGCAGCTTGTGCAGCAGGTTGACGAGAAGCAGTATGAATTATTTGCCGAGGTTCAGTGAAAACTGGAGCTTAAAAGACTGGTCGGGAAGACTGGCCAACCATTAAAGTAATTGCAACAAGCGGAGAGTAATTATGAGGTAACCCAAACTCTGGCCATGTAGTAGATGTATGCTGGATAGGTTGAGTGTCAACAACAACAATTGGGATTTCAGATATCACAGTCCTTTGAGGTGGCTCTCCTCTTGAAATTAGGACTTGCATCACCTCAGTAAGTTTGGCCATGCCTGAATTCAACTCATCGATTTCCATTCTAACTTCCATGTTATGTTGTTCATGGTTTTCCATTCTCAATCTGACAGCAGCTCTAGTCCCGTAGTTGTGTTGAGGAATCAACTTGACGGTAGACGACTAACTGGAAGAAATAAGCAACTGAGAATAAGATCCTAAAAAACCTGGATGTATGCAGAATGATGCAGAGGATGCAAATGATATGAAATGTTATGCAATGCACTGCACAGTAAAGGATCACATGGTTCAGAGTCACGAGCCTAGAGTCAAAGGTACAACCCATAAGGTATAGACTAACGTTTATCACCTGTCGAACAAGGTTCTAAGAGGTTCCCAGAGTCTACATCCTTCCTTCGGATATTACCAATGTCTCGATTAACTCGGTAATTAGTAATACTCTCAAGAAAAACTCGTCCGAGCGCAGTATTGCGTGACAACTATTTCCGGATTACTCCTTCATAGTTTTCGCACTACACCTAAAAGGCCAAGATGGGTTAGGTAATCTATGGTCCTCAGCTTCAGTAGGCTCCCAGGTCGAAAGCAGTATATCTTCCCAATTACTCGGTAAACGATACTACAATCAAAGGGGCCTCCACTGAGTAGGGGATCTCATGTATCCTTTTTTATTGGGATTACTCCCTCAAAGTTAACAAGACTATACCACCCGTCCTATCTTATGTTTGCCCAAAGTCCGGGTAGAAGACTTATAAGAAATCACCAAGCCCCAGAAAAACAGGAAAATCCAGACAAACATATATACAACATAATGGGAAGTAATAAACAACAAGTAAAACAATATATAAACACTCATAGAAAAGAAACAAACAAAGCTAGGATCGACCCACTTAGGAATGGACCAACAATAGGTCAATCTGTCCCTAATGAAGACGCCACTTTCTGTCGCGCGCGCAAAATCAGAGCAAAGGGATGAAATCAATTACGACAGTGATAATATGTAAAGAAATGTAGCAGTAAAGATTTAAGATTTAAGCCATCAATTGACTTAACTCAACACAATGAAGTCGCCACCGCACTTTATTGTTTCCAAAGGGAAATGGGAAAAAAGCGAACAAAACCCAAAAAAGATCAGAGATCGAGGTACGGGGGTCGGTTATGCAAAGGGAAGGTGTTAGCACCCTAAGCATCTACGGTACCCTGCAGGATCCACTTTTCCTGGTTTCTTTTTAAAAGGAGTGTTATGTAAAGGTTTACTTTCTAAAGGAAAAGAAAGAATGAGTATTTGCAAACAAAAGAAAATGTTTATTTTTTATTTTTGTTGCTCTCCTTAGGTCGTAAGACTTAGTGCCTACGTACTTCCTCGTGCAATGGGAAATTCAGAGCACCGTAATTTGGTTAGAAAAGACTTGTATGTTGATTGATTTTAAACAAGGAGACAAGTCGTCATTGTTAGGAGAGAAATCTCGACTAACACCCACAAGGTGTGAGAAAGATGGACCATGCGTCAGCAAGAGTGAGGTTTTGAGAACGCCTCTAGTACTCAAGTGGAAAAGTCGGCACCTTTATAACCATTGGGATAGGAGAATATTGCTCGACTATCAATGAATCATGTCTCACCATGAAAAAAGTTTTGAAGGGTAAAGGTGCTCGAGTGCACAAAAGAGTTTGAATGAGTTGAAGTGTTTTTGTTAATTTTAAAAGATGTTGAAGTATGATTAATTGAATTAAAGTTTGTTTAAAGAAAATAAGTTTTAAAAGAAAAGGCACTCGACAAAGCCGAGGTTTATTATGAAAGCGGTTCGATTTTATAAACAAAGAAGGTTTTGAAAAAGATGAGAAGATTTTGAAAATTAAAGAAGATGGGAAGAGATGAAGAGACTATCCTAAAGCATAAGGTAAAAGCTAAGGAGAAGAACCATCTAACCAACAAGAAGCCAATACTTGAAATTATAATTCAAGATAGAATTCCCATTCTTTGGAGTGAAACCAAGAAAGCAAAGATACTAGACCTCTTGATAAGACCAAACTTCAAGTGTATTAAGTCTTTGAAAAAATTGGGCAGAGTAACAGCTATATACGGGTGAATTCCAGATTACAAACAAAGTGTGTAATCACAATAACCTGCACACAAAACAAACAAACAACCCAATGTCTTGAGGTAAAACTCAAGAGCTCCATACAAAATATCAATTAAGGTCACAAAGTCTCCAACATAGGCCAAGGTCTCTAATCCTAAGTCCAAGAAGTCCATCACTCCATAATGCCAAGTATAGTAACCAAATAGTCTGAGTATCATTAATGTGTTTTATGGTTCATGTTGATTATTAAGTGTCTTCAAAAGAAAAGCTCAAGCGAAAAAAATAAAAATGACATAAAAGTAAATGCTCAAGTGAGCAAAGATGAAAATAGCATAAAAGTAAATGCTCAAGTGAGCAAAATAAAAATGGCATGAAATGTAAATGCTTAAAGTAAATTATACATAAAGCATAAAAATAAAAGCATAAAGTAAAGAGCATAAAATAAAGTCAATTGTTAGAAATTAGTGGTTAGTTGGATGACCATCTTGAGACTTGCATTTGGAACTCATTAGAGGATTGATAGAACCAAAGCGTCCACACAACAAGTTGCATTTGCTTTTTGTCAAGTATATCATCCATTTTAGAATTCTCAAGGAAACATTTAATGATCAACGATGTTTAAGTGATCCACATTGACCAAAAGTGATGTAGATCCATTAGAGGATTGGTAGAACCAAAGCCTCCACACAATGAATCTCAAGGTTATTGGATCAAAGAGATCAAATTAACATACTTGGGCTTGCAAACATAGTTTTGAGCCAAAATTGATCATTTATTCGAATCGGGACAAAATTTAGCGCTATGTTAAGCAATCATAAGTGGACTTATGTAGAAGTCACACCTATTTTGAGACCGGTCAATAGCAATCTATGTACTTCATGTTTGGATAAATGATATAGAGATAATCATCCCTTAAAATTTATCACAATTAAAAAAAGAAAGGGATAAGATGAAGAGGGAGGGGAATGATAAGCTAACTTGGATCACTACCTCAAATTTCTTTCATCTTTAAATTCAATCACTCATCTAGATGGATTAAAGCACTAAACATATCATTAATCCAAAGCACCAAAAATGAATTAAATAATTCACTCTCTGGTAGATTTGAATTCATGAACATTTATCCAACTTCATCTACACCACAAAGTCCATTGAATTGAAAGAGAAATTTAACATTTAAAATTGCAATCCAAACTAACAATCAAAAGGAGTGAGTAGAAAAAGCATTTTGGATCAAAACAGCCCCAAAACAAGGTAAAAAATGCATCCTATTTCTGTACAAATCGATTGTACTATAGTGCAAATCGATTTTCACAGTGTTTTTTTTTAAAATTTTGCTTGAAATGCTTCTGTGCAATCGATTGCACCAGGACAACAATCAATTGCACACTGTTACAGATAGAAAAACAACATTTTAAAAGGACAAATTCTTGTTCAAACCTTCCATCAAATACCTTATGATCACGGATTCAATTGAGCACGAAAATTCCATCAAATTATGATAAAATAGCACCATTAGAATCACAAAACAATGCTCAATGAATCAAACCAAAGATCAACAAGAGATCACATTGTGAAAGATGGAAAATCCAACTTACCAAAGGTAGATCTAGAGAATTATCAACACAACTTCAAGAATTTGCTTCAATTCAACCACAAGAATCAATTGCCCAAGCTTGGATGTAGAGAATTGATGAATAAAAAGTGTTTGGATAAAGGTTTAGCTCAAATATTAGTAAGCTTCAATGCAAAGCTTACTAATTTTTCTTGAAAATGGAGCTTTGAGTGGATTTGGTAGATGGAGAGAATTGAGAGATTTTTTAGCAAAGTGATTTTGGATATCAAAAGCTTGAAATTTGAATGAAATGAAGGCTCTGTTTATAGAGTTTAAGCTTGGGATTAGTGGTAATTTAGTAATTGATTCTTGGAGCCAAAATTTGAATTAATGATAATTCTCTAAAAAATAGAGCCAAATTGGATCCAAAATTTGACATGCTTAAAATTGCTATTTTTTTTCTTCAAATTTTCACGTTGTGCAATCAATTGCACTACAATGGAAATCGATTTGCACAGTGTATTTTTTCAAAAATTATGCAAAATGCACTTTGTGCAATCGATTGCACTCTAGGAGCAATTGATTGTACAGTGAAAAAATGAAAACAATTTAATTATTTTTCTTTGCAAATAGAGATTTTAGGGAAATAATACCATAAAACCTTATTTGCCATATGCTTCGACTTGATACCTACAAAACACAAATATGCAAAGACAAAGACAAAGACAAATATTTTTTTTTGTATTTTGATTAGAAGTTAGTCAACAACACAAGAGAAAACTTAAAGATAGGATGAAAATGTGATGAATGAAGATATTTATTAATGATTGTGACCAAATGAAAAAATATGATATGAAAGTGCGACTGAAAAAGTTAGGGGCAAAATTTAGGGTACAACAGTAACATTCTCCAAGGATCGAGAACACCAATGAATATTCGAATGTGTAAGGGATATCAACCTATGAGACCATCTCATACCCTGCTCATTTTTCAAAATAGACCGAGGTAGGTGTAAAATAAACCACCTAGCCAATATATGAGTGCAACATAGAAGGGTCCCTTTTCTCTTTAGAGTGCGAGTATGCAGAGAGTGTAGAATATCCCCAAGTAAAGTAGGCACCGAATTATGAGACATAAAAACCTTAACCGTATTCACATCTATGAGTTGGTCCAGATTAGGAAATAATACCAACCCATAGATGAGAGGAGCCAATACTTCTTCAAAAGCTTGTAAATCCAGGGTATCCAAAAAATGGTGAGCTTTCTCAAATAGAAACTTAGCTAGAAATCCTTGGACACCTCTTCTAGTTTCCCAATTTGCCACTACATCAGACCGTTTTAAAGACAAAGCTTGAGCAATCTCTTCAAGCTTTGGGTCTCTTTCTATACCGTTGAATGGTAACTGATTAAGGATAGGTACCCTCAATAACTGAGAAAACTCCTCCATAGTAGGCACTAACTAGTAATCGGGAAAAGTGAAGCAGTGATGTAACGAGTCAAAGAACTGAAAGAGCACCTTTAACATTTCTTCATCAGGGTTTGAAGTGACCAAGTTTAGAAGTCGATCATGTCTTTCAGTGAAGGGAGAGCTTTCATGAATCCTTTATGCTAATTCCTTGAGTTGAGGAGGTACCCTCACAAGGTTGACTTGGATAGTGTTCCTACGAGCGGATGCCATGTCCTACAAAACAAGACAAAGATAAGCCCTAAAAAATCATTAAAATGGTTAGTATGATATGCCATGTTATGATGTCAATATTATGCTAATAAATCACAGATATAGCAAGCACAAGTAAATCACACAAAGACCTTAGGTTTAAGGCTTGCATGGGTTTTAGGGTAATACCCTCTAGAAGTTTTGATTGGTTCAACCTGTCCTATAAATAGTAACCGTGTTCTAAGGGATCTTAATATCACTGACCTTTCCCAGAAGTTGCATTCCGATAGACAACTGACTTACCACCAAACAAAACTCGGGAGTCATATCTCAATGAGTGTAGTATCGAGTATCAATCGACTTTGGGGATACACCAAAGACGGATATCTCACTACATCCTAATAGCCAAGTTGTTCAATTAAGGTTCTAAGGTTATTTGACGCTTCATGACACCACGCGGAGGCCCCGTATTCTCCTCTATTAACTCAAGGGCTACCGGTACCCACCAAAGTGTCGCATCAATGTAGCTATCACTTCAACCGTGTAGGTATACCCCGCACAGTTTCCACGATCTATTGCTACTTACCTAAAAGGTTTCCCCAGATCCGGGTGTAGGATCTATAGTAACCCAAACAATACCCTTAAAAGGAAAGCAATCAAAACAGACAAAGAAAATATATTAAAAATGAACTAGACCCTAAGGTAAACCCCACTTTTATTATATTCCCCAACAGAGTCGCCAATTCTGTGATACGGTGGCAGAACCGACTGTTATTACTGGTTTGCATTTTGTATTTGCAAATGTTGCGGTAAGTAAGAGTCGCCACCAAATTTTCTTTTATCCAACAAAGGAAAGGGTGAAAAGAACATAAAAAGACATTTTTTGAGATTTTCTGAGTAAGGGGGGTAGATTATGGAAAGGGAAGGTGTTAGCACCCTTTCTATCCGTGGTTTTCCACGGGCTCTTAGGTACTTGCTCATTTTTGAAAACTGTTTTTGTGTTTGTGTGTTTTTGAAAAGGTTTTATTTGTGTGTAAGTGTAAAAAAAGAATCAGATTTGAGCAAGTACTTAACAGCTATCTACCTACTCGAAAAAGGCGTTCTTTTCCTCCTTTCCTTTAGATAGTGCTATCCTACTATTAGTGAGTAGGTAGCCCTATCGTTGGATGTTGAGGGACTATCGGAAGGGACGTTTATGGTCATTGAAGGCAACATGTAAAGATACCTTAGCAGTTCGAAGGGACTGTCATCATATAGGCAACATCGAGGGACAAGATCATTTCTCGTAGGCAACTCGAGGGACATTTAGGGACTATGATATTTATGATGACTTTAAATTGAGGGTATTTGCTAAGAGTATCCCTATATTCGAGGTACATGACCATTTCCGAAGGCAACCAAAGTGGGAAATACCCTAGGGGTGCAAGTGTGCAACAATGTGCTTTTTTCAGGTATTTTATCTTGATGTTAGTGATCTAATGATTGATTTATTGACTCTTGTCATGCACGCCTAATTTACTAACAGTTTATGTACAAGCATATAATATAGTGCAGAAAGTAAAAACCTATAACTATTACAAGGCTTCGGGGCAATTACAATTATATGTGAATGAAAAGTAAAGTGCGGAAGTTAAAACCCTAACTAAGCTATTAGAAACCGGGCACAGTTACATAATAAAAAAATCGTATGAAAGATAACAACACGCAAAAATGAAGACGGGCATACGTTTGAAACCCTAAAATCTAATTGCTTATTAAATATTGTATAAATTTTTTGAAATTTAACCTAATCTCTAATTAATTTTAAATCAAAGAAAACAAATTAAAGTTAATTAAATTAATTTGAAAAAAAATAATTTCATTAAGAAAAACTCTAAGTCCTATTTTTATGATTTTCTGATTTAAAAAAAATGAATTTTAAAGAAAAAATATAAACTAAAAAAAAGAAAATAAAGTAATAAAAAAATAATGGGCCTGAGAGGTGAGAAAGAAAATTGGGGGGGATGCTGCTGAATTTTTGCTAGGCCTAGAAACTCAGTAGCCCAATGCAAGCGCGTGGTTTAATGTTGCTGTGTTAGGGGGGTCCACCATGGGGAAGCATGCTTGGAAGCGTTGGATTCAGGTCACTTGGATCTGATGGTGATGGTGCAAGGGCTTATGCTGAACACCTTGTATCTAGGCACACTGGATCCATGTGAAAACTGTTGGAAAAATAAAACTCCAGACCTGGGAATCGAACCCAGGTCTTCCACTTCATGCGCGTTCTTCCTTACCACCAAGCCACCTTGTCATTCGTTATATAAAATAAACACAAAAAATATTGTTGTACCCCAAAATTTGCCCTCCCATATTTCTCAATACATGTCAAGTGAGGTCCTCAAATTGCTCAAGGAAGTCCAAGAGTTGACCAGATAAACTCTCTCCTAAGGCAGTCTACCTCAAATTAGGGTTTCAGTTTTCATCAAGATGTTTGAGTCCAAAGGATCCAAAATGCTCACCATTGTCCTGATATGTTCTCAAGATCCTCCATGTCAAGTTTCAAGCCTTGCAGAGGAAGTTTGCTCAATCAACTGCTCAAAGGCCTGAAAATCGACTGTGCTAGGTCAAAAGTCATCTGTGGCCCACATACAGTCAAACTTCAAGATTTTTGGTCAACATCCTCATTTTGAAGTAAAATTCATCATTAGATCAAGGGTTGATCATGATTCCTCAAGGATTGCTCACAATTCATCAAAACCCAAAAATTGCTAAATTAGGGGTTTGTAGGAAAAGTTAACTCAACTTTGACCAAGCATAACTTTCTCATACTTTATCAGAAATGAACCATCCAAATCTCATTTTGAATAGGATGAAAGTTCCTACAATTCATCTTCATCTTCCAAGTTCAAAATATGAACTCACAAAAAGATATGAATTTTGACATTATAGGTCATTTTGAAAAGTCAACAAAAACACCTTTTGGGTCAAAGCTTCACACATGAACATGGAAGACTCAATTGATATGAGACCAAAAGGTTTGATTATAGGAAATCCTAAGCTTTATAAAAATTCCAAGAACACCCTCCTAGGATCAAAATTGAGAGAGTTATGCATTGGCCAAGTTGACCATTTTTGCAAAATTGCCAAAAGTCAAATGTGCTCAAATTTGCATTTTTTGCTAAATGGGCCCAACTTTTTATGCTTGCACTTCAATGATAACACAGTCCACGACCTATGGGACCCTCCATGCTTTATTTATTCATTTATTTAATTTATTTTGATTTTTATTCATTTAAAATTCAAATAAAATAAAAAAATCTAAATAAATCATATAATGTGTTTTAGGGATGATTTTTGCATTGAAGGAAGATCTCATGTGCTGGCAATTGAGAATCAATTCGTGCAAGGCTGATTTGGTTGGAAAAAGATTGAATTTGAGCAAAATTGGAAAGATATCATATGCCATGAAAGACCAAATCAAATCTTCATAATGGGCAAGATTGAGGTCGTTTTTGTTGACCTAATATGTGGTATTACATATACAGAGGCAGTCCAAACCAAGGTAGGGGTTGAAACAATCGTGCAAAGCAAGAACAAAGCTAAAATTTTTCAAGAAAAGTGGTGATCCAATTTCCATTCTAGAAGCCAATTCGAGCCGTTCTCACAACACCAACAAGTTCCTGGACATCTCCAGAAGGGATTTCAACCAATTGCAAGCTTCCTCACGCCTGGAATCATAGGTACAAAAGTCACAGTTTTGTCTCAAAACTTTGATTTTGTTTTCATTGGTTTACACATCATTAGCATGTTTGATTCATATATTCTTGTTTATCAATGAATTTGCAAGATTTTTGTATTGTTTAATTGTGTTTTTAGTATAGGAATCAAGAGATGCCATAGTTAGGGTTTCATGTTTTTGTTTAGGGCTTTTTTATGCAGGCAAAATTGGGCGTTAACTCTGGTACCATGACACCCGTGAGGATGATACGAGTTGATTGGTACCAGCCATGGTCATTTATCTTGAGCCTACGCAATTTTGGAGATGGACAAGGATATACCCACATCAAGCGTCTGTAGGTAAAAGTTTGTTTACCTAAAACGACGGTTGGGAGGAAGATGATGAGGCGTGTCACTTCCTGGTTGGGTGATTTGAACTTTAGCGCGTTTTTCCAATTAACTGGATTGTTTTATATATTATGCATTGTTGTCATTATATGAACAGATAAAGCGCATGGTATAGATGGTTGGGCGTGTTTGGTGTTGGGCATAAGGACCTGGGTTCGATCCCCAGGTCCCCTATTTGTTTCATATTGTTTTTTAACAGGTAATCAAGCGTGTTGCATTAATGTACACCCACCATGTGCCATCAAGATCCAACCATCAATCACGTCTCTAGCCCAGATCCAAGGCTTCTCCCTTGAAGGTCCATCACGCGCCTCTAGTCAACGTGCACACTGGATTGAATGAAGTCAAGCAGGCCTTAACCATTTGGGCCCAGCAATTTAGATAGCACCCCCCTTTTCAGCAAAAACCACCAGGCCCATTTACTAACCTTTTTTATTCTTTAATTTCCTTTATTTATTTAATTGGCAAATTAATTATTTTTTTTCCAAAAAACCATAAAATCAATAATTCATCAAAAATTAGGATTAGTTTTTATTTTATCAAAATTAATTTAATTTAGTTTAAATTCGGGAAATTGTAATTTTTTTTTAAAAATAAAATCAAATAGAAATTAGGTTAAACTTTTGACTTAATTTTATTTTTCTTTTCTTTATCAAATAAATAAAAATACAAAAATAGGTTTTAGATTAAATTAATTCATTTTTTTAAAATTAAGATTAATTAGAATTAGGATTTTCTTTTTAATATAATAATTTCTCTATTTTCTTAAATAACAAAAAATGACAAAAACATTTTTTAACTAATCGCAATTAGGTTTAGGCAAGGGTCAAAACCCCAGTTGCTCCGTATTCGATTCATCACGCGCGTGTTAATTATTTTTACCAATATCTCTATAAATGCTCATGGTTTGTAATAGTTTAATCTAGGGCTTTTTATTTATCGCTTTTTCCCGGATTTTTGGCTATGTAATTAATCCCCTTCCCCGAAGCCTTGTAATAGCGTATATTTACTTTCTCGCATTTTAATTCCCGCAAATATTTAACTGTTTAGATGTATGTTAATAGGATTGTATGACAAGAATGCATGAAAAATTTAATACAGTTAGAAAACCCTAATGTGCAAAGACTAAATAATTGAAAACAGATCATTCACACATATCACTCTTAGGGTATACTCTCACTTCGGTTGCCTTCGGTAAACGATCATTAAGTATAGGGTGTCTTAGTGGTTGCCCTCCTGTCTAAAAAGATCAAATGTCCCCATTCGAATGTTGCCTCGGAAATGTCTCCTCGGAAACGTTGCCTCGGAAATGTTGCCTCGAATATGATCTTAAGACTCTAGGGTTATTACTAAGATATCCTAACATTTCTTTAGTGATCGTACGTCCCTTTCGAATTGACCCTTACAACTCTGTTTTACCCCAAAATTTGCCCTCTCATATTTTTCCAAACATTGCAAGAAAAATCTCCAAGTGGCTCAAGATTGCTCAAGAGTTGGACAGTCAAGTCATCTCCTAAGGCAGTCAACCTCAAATTAGGGTTTTGTGTTTCATCAAGATACTTGAATCCAAATGACCTCAAGTGCTCCCCAATGTCCTAGTATGTTCTCAAGGTCATCCATGTCAAATTTCAAGCCTTGCAGAGGAAGTTTGCTCAGTCAATTGCTCAAGGGTCAAAAAATCGACTATGCTAGGGCAAAAGTCAACTGTGACCTACAAATAGTCAAACTTCAAGATTTTTTGTCAACATTCTCATTTTTAAGGATATTTCATCATTTGATCAAGGGTTGATCACGATTCATCAAGGATTGCTCAAAATTCATCAAGACTCAAAAGTTACTAAATTAGGGTTTTGTAGGAAAAGTCAACTCAACTTTGACCAAGCATAACATTCTCATACTTTATGAGAAATGACCCATAAAAAGCTCATTTTGAAGAGGATGCAATTTCCTACAATCCATCCTAATAACCCAAGATCAGAAAATGCACTCAAAAGAAGTTATAAATTTGGACATTATAGGTCATTTTTGAAAGTCAACAAAAACACCTTTTTTTCCAAAGCTTATAACTTGAACATGGAACATCAAAATGAGATGAGACCAAAAGGATTGGTTAGAGGACATCTCAAGCTTTCTACAAAGTCCAAGAACACCTCCAAAAGTTTAAAATTGAAGAAGTCGTGCATTGTTGAAGTTGGGCATTTTTGCAAAATTGCCAAAAGTCAACTATCCCCAAAACGTCAAATTTTGTCAAATGGGCCCATTCTTTTCCACTTTATTTGAGCTTGAATCATTGTCCACGTGTCCTAGCTTCAGCCATGTGTCCATTTATCAATTTTTTTATTTTATTTGATTTTTTATTAAATTATTTCATTTTAAATCAAATTAAATCAAATAAAATCCCAAACTTTGATTACATGAGATTTTTTGCTATTTTCAGGATTGGATTCTCATCAATATCATCATCAAATTCGTATCACACAAGATCATGTGCAAAAGATGTTTTTTTGACAAATTTGGCAAGTTTTCAAAAGTGAATCAAATCAAATATGGGTGCATTGATTTAGAGAGATTGGACTCATGATTCTTGACCTAATGCATTCCATGATACATATAGAAGCCAAAGGAAACAAAATATAGGTTAGAGGCTGCAAGAACAATCAAGACAAAACTTGAAAAAGGGTGGAAAAAGCTTGAATCCGAATTCACACTTAGAGGCGATCTCAGAAGCCAAGAAGGGTCTCAATCAATTCCTGGAGGTTCACTGAGTTGAAACCAACCCAAAGCAAGCTCCCATACACGCCAAAACGCACTGTAAGTACCACGCGGACCCGTTTCTTTCTTGAATTCGTAAACCTTCATTCTGGCATCTTTTGGACCAAATAATTACATGTTTGTGATCACTAAGACATTTGCAAACTTTTTGTATTATTGAATTTCGTTTATATAACCTGTACCAAGAATCACCATAGCTAGGGTTCTTGGAGCTTTTTTGGGTGTTTTTGTTACAGGTAAAATTAGCCTTAATGATGGCTATGGACGTGACCGGGAGAGGAAGACGAATGCAACCATGGTCTTGGGAGGAATTTATATGGCCTGAGATGAATTTTAGGAACGACCTATGCATTTAGCTGCAGATTCAAATCCGCAGGTAACTTCGTTACAGGCCTGGGGACATGGACGACATCGTGTCCTCCTCTGATTGGCCCTTTTCAAATTTTCGCGCATTTTTTTATTTTGCTGGCACATTAACACGTTTTGTCTTATAATATTGTTTTTGTATATTGTTAACAACTGAAGCACAATGGCCTAGTGGCTAGCAAGCGCTGGCAGCATCCAACAGGACCTGGGTTCGAATCCCAGGTCCCCCACTTTCATTCATAATTTTATTTTTCAGGTGATTTGGTGCATTTGCCTTGCTATAGCATACCATGCGCCCTCCTACATTCAACAGCCAGATGACCATTGGCCAGATCTGGTGGTCCAAGGGGAACGTCCACCATAGATCCAGTCAACAAGCGCTCACCTGATCCAGGAAAAGTCAACAAGGCCAAATCCATGCGGGCCTCAGCATTGCTATTCACACCATGGAAACAGGCCCATACTCCTTTCTCTCATATTATTTTGCTTATTTGATTTATTTTATTAATTGCCTAATTATTTTTATTTAATTTACTAACCAATTAAAAAATTCTTTTTTTTTTTATAAAATAAAAACCACAAAAATATTTTTTATCAAATTAAACTTTAACTTTTATTTTTATTAATAAATACCAATTAAATATAACTTAGATTTTAACTAGAATACCTTTAATTCCTTTTTTTAAATAATTAAAATTAACTAGACTTAATTAGGTTTTTACTAATTCAATTAATTTTTATTTCTTTCTTAAAATACCAAAAATCCAAAAATAATTTATTTTCATTAATTAATCAATTTATTTATTAACTTAATAATTAACTTAGGTAATTTCTTTCTTAATTCAAAAACAACAAAAAAATCATTTCTTTAACAAAAAAAGGGTCAAAACCCTATAACTTTGCACTCGATTTAATTTCCCGCACGCGATTTATTTTTATCATAATAATGTATTTGCTCCCGGTTTGTAATAGCTTAATAGGACTTTTACTATTTTTTATCGCTTTATTTATTTTTAAAGGGTTTGTCTTTGGCGATGTAAATACCCGACGCCTTGTAATTTAAATTCCGCAATTTATTTTCCGCAAATTATAACTGTTAGATGTTTGATAATATGTATGCATGACAAGAATGAATGCTTAATCTAAAATCAACTTAGACCACCATTAACATGTACAAAGATAAAATTAACTAAAAACGACACACTCGCACATGCGCACTCCTAGGGTACACCCCACTTGGTTGCCTTCGTACACGATCATTGATTATAGGTTGTTTTAGAGGTCGCCCTCTTGTCTAAAAGATCATAGTCGCCTCGGATATTGTTGCCTCAAACAAATGATCTAAGACATTAGGGTTACCGCTAAGGCGTCCTAACATTGCTTTGGTGACCGTAAGTCCCACATTCGAATTGACCCTTAAACTCCAACGACGGTGCTACCTACTCATTCATAGTGGGATAGCATTGTCTAAAGGAAGATAGCATAGAACGATTCCTTTTTCGAGTAGGTAGATGGTTCTTAAGGACTTGCTCTTTCAAAAACAAAATCTTTTTCACACTTACACTTTTCGAACAAAGTTTTCAAAACACCTCATACGCTCTTGAGGACAGAAGCAAGAGTTAAATCGAAGTTTTCAAACAAAAACTTTTTCAAACCCACAAGCACAAAGAAAAGTAAATTTTGAAAACAATATGAGGAAGTACCTAAGAGCCCGTGGATAACCACTGATAGAAAGGGTGCTAACACCTTCCCTTTCAATAACCTATCCCCGAGCCCGAGAAATATCTCGAAAAAGGAATTTTTCTGTGCTTTTTTCCTTTCCTGGTTGGATAAAATAAAGTCGGTGGCGACTCTTGCTTACCGCGACATTTTGAGAAAATAAACGCAAAACGCAAAACCACTATTCCAAAAAACAGTTAGTTCTTTCCCACCGTATCACAGAACTGGCGACTCTGCTGGGGACGCTTAATAAGTGGGGTGTACCTTAGGAATAGTTCATATTGTTTTCAATTGCTTGACTTGTATGCTTTATATTTGTGGGCTTGTATCGGAGTTACTATAGATCCTAAACCGGATCTGGGGGATACCCTTTAGGTAAGTGTAGGGGTGAAAATCAGAGATCAAGCTATTAATTAACTTGAGTCACAAAAGCAAGAGTCGCCACCGCGCTTTATTATTTCCAAGGGAAAAGGGAAAAGAGCGAAATAAAATCCTAAAATATGCAATGTAAAATAATACTTAAAAGTAATGAAAAATACAATGCGTTTTTGAAAGAGATCGAGGGTTCGGGGGTTGGTTATACAATGGGGAGGTATTAGCACCCAATGCATCTGCGGTACTCTGCAGGAACCTTTTGGAATATCTGTTTTTGGTTAAAATTGTTTGTTATATACAAGGGTGTATTTATCTACAACTATGTTTGCTTAAAGGGAAAGAAATGAGTTTTTATTATTGCGTTCGTGAGGGTTTCGCGACCCTTTGCCTACGTATCCGATGAAGGAATCAAAACACCGTAGTTCCTCTAGAAAAAAGTTGATTTGTTTGTGTTTTTAGTGGGCGACATTAACGCACGCATTCTAGCAATAGGCACGGCCGATATCGTGGTAGAATGGAGATAACATGCCCTTGGGGGGAGTTTTGATTTATTGAGTGTTTTGCGGGTTTTAAGATATATTCAAGTAAGGATTAAAGAGTGTTTTTTTGGATTTTTTTGGTTTGTTTACTTGTTGATTGTATCTTGCCATACACGCCTAACTACTAGCATTTGTACAAAGTAAATAAAATGCAGAAAGATAAAATCCTACGCTATTACAACCGTATCGAAAGGCATAAAAAATAAGAAGAAAAAAATAAGATAAAAGTAAGAAAAATGAGTGTCTTTCGACCCAGGCAGTAGCACCCTTCGACTTGCATTTTGTTGGCCTCCTTCGATTGGGGCTAGCACCAGTGAGGTCATGGCCTTCGATTAGGGGCTGGCACCAGTGAGGTTCTGTCCTTCGATTGGCCTGGAAGTCAGTGTATGGTGAAGTCTTCCTTGTTGCCTTGTTGTCTTCTTCGACTGGAGGTTGAAAGCAGTGAGGGAATGCCTTTCGACTGAGCCTGGAAGTCAGTGAAGGCATACTTTTCAATTGGGCCTAGAAGTCAACATGGTTTTCCTCCTGGTTTTCTCTTTCGTTTGACCTAGAGAAAGAGGATAGAAGCCAGAAGCTTCGTTTCCTATTTCTTGTTTCCTGTTTCTTTCATTTAAAGCATTAAATGGCAACATGGCCTGAGGCCATGCTAGTATTTGTTTGGTAAACAGTTTAACAGTTAAAGCAAGTTCAGGTAAACAGAAAGCAAAAAAAAAACAAAAAGGGGTAGCTATGAAAAATATGTTAAAAGGGTGGAATCGAAAGGAACAGTGGTATGTACATGTTTCAAACGAACGTAAAGATTATTTACATGTTATGCCATGAAATGAAAAGTTCAAAGGTAAGAATAACTTACCTTTCTTCAGGACTTGAATGGATGTGGGTTTCAAACTTGAACTGCTACCTGGGCATTTCTGGAATTCGAAGAGTAGTCACAGGGGGTTCGCTTTGGTTCGAAGAGTTGTCACAGAAGGTTGTCTTTGAGTGTGAGCAAACTTTTATGTGTGGGGTGTTCTTCAGAATCGAAAGAGGTGAGTGTTTTGGATTCTGGGTTTTTTGATTTCTCAAGTGTTGATGAACTTGAGAGTTTTGTTGTGTTTGAGAAAATTTGGGGGATTCGTTCCTCTGGTCCCAAGATCCTCTCTTAAACATGTGTTGGAGCCTCTTATTTATAGGCAAAGTTGGCTGAAGCTTTTGGAGGGAAAACAAAATAATTTGAACAAATTGGGTATGATGTTCTTGTAGTCTTCGAGGTGCAATTTTTTATATGCCAATTTGGTGCAAGTATGGGAGCAGCGTGGCAGGACTGCTGTGTAGCAGTTTTTTTCTGTGTTTTTTTGGCATCTTACAGCAGGCATTGGAGCAGCAACAACAGATTTTTGGAGTGTTGTATTTGGCTATTTGGACTAAAGTACCTGTGTAAGCCTCTGATTATGTAAAGATTTGGAAGCAGCATAGCATTGAAAATTAGATTTGGTCTTGAGTCGAATGCAAGAATGAGATCGAAACACACTTGTTCGAAGGAAGCCTTTCCCTCAGTCGAAGCTTATGGTCGAAACAAGCCAATGCCCAGTCGAAGCTTGTATCAAAGAAAGCATACTGCCAAATCGAAAGCTCATGCTCGAAGGAAGCATATTGCCCAATCGAAGCACGTGGATCGAAACAAACATAAAAGGAGTCATTGCCTTTTGTATTTTTAGCATGAGGGAAGTTCCTGGATTCTGAATTGAAGGGAACTTTTTCAAGGGAAGCAAGAACTTAGTCAAATCTTGTATGAAGATACCTCTTGGCTCAAACGAAGCTTGTATGAAGCAAAGTGTGAAAGAGCCCCTTGGTGCAAGTGGATTCGAAGGATGCATAGAGATGGTTACTTTGTCCCATCGAAACCTGTCCAAACGAAGTAAGCATGCAGGCAACAAACTTGTCCAGTCGAAGCAGGCTTGCAAGCAGTAAACTTGTCCAGTCGAAGCAGGCTTGCAGGCAGCAAACTTGTCCAGTCGAAGCAGGCTTGCAGGCAGTAAACTTGGTGAATCGAAAAGGTTTCCTTGCAGGGGGCATGTGTGGCCAACATGTCATGGCCTGTGATTGCAAGCATGTAGGCATCACACTTGTCCAATCGAAAGGTTGAATCGAAAGAGGTTTCAAATCCAAACGAAGGATGTACCTAAACTTGCATTCAAAGGAGGCTAAGAGTCAATCGAAGGACATGCCCAAGTTGCATTCGAAGGAGGCTAAGAGTCAATCAAAGGACATGCCCAAGTTGCATTCGAAAGAGGCTAAGAGTCAATTGAAGGGTGTTGAATTGAAGGAGACCTATCAGCACATGAAATCAAAGAAACAAAAAACACACATTCGTGCTTGATTAGAAGTTAGTGATACATAGGCTAAGAATGTTAAAAACACTTGACAATTTCTGCACAATCAATGCTCGAAGGTGAGAGGTTAAAACCGACTGTATTTAGTGACCTTGACTTTTGTATATAAATGCAAAAATAAAAATGGGATCTTAGGTCCAAAGTTGGGGTATGACAGCTTCCCCTATTTAAGTTTCTTCTATCTGGAGATATGAAGATTGGGATCTTCATTTCGACGAGATTGAAGGAACTTAAATATAGAATACACAATTTTTGGCTTTAAGATACCGCAATTATGTTTATGATATGGTATGAATGTAAGATTTTGAATTTAACAAGGAATGATGCCGCATGAGACAAACTACTACTGGAGAAACCAAGTACATTATACAACAATCCCATAGGGGAAGAGATTATAACTCCACTGGGGAAACAGAGTCATAGACTTCAAATGAGAGACTCCTATTAGAGAATAACTTTGAGGGAAGAAATGCATGATTTACATAAGTGTTGAGACTGGAAAAGAAATGATTGACATCAGCACTAAGGCTGGCAGATGATGATTGACATCAGCACTGAGACTGGCAAATGATTGGCATCAGTACTGAGACTGGAAAATGATTGGCATCAGTACTGAGACTAGAAAATGATTGGCATCAGTACTGAGACTGGAAATAAACATCTTTGACTTCTGAATTTTACCAAGAACGGTAACACATTTCTTCTTTAACCAAGATATCGCTTGAAAAGGATAAAATACAAACTTCCCCACGGGACTCTTCCAAAGAGGTGTCGTTTGCTGAGTAAACATTATTGTTGGGGATACACAAGCTGCTCAAATAAAGAGGCCGCCACTTGCTATCTTTCAAAGGTGTCAATAACATACAAGTTGCTCATGAAGAGACCGCCACTCGCTGTTTTTCAAAGATAACAATAACACAAGTTACTCATGAAGAGACCGCCGCTTGTTGTTTTTTCAAAGGTAACAATAACATACAAGTTGCTCATGAAGAGACCGCCGCTTGCTGTTTTTTCAAAGGTAACAATAACATACAAGTTGCTCATGAAGAGACCGCCGCTTGCTGTTTTTTCAAAGGTAACAATAACATACAAGTTGCTCATGAAGAGACCACCGCTTGCCGTTTTTTCAAAGATATCAATAACATACAAGTTGCTCATGAAGAGACCACCGCTTGCCGTTTTTCAAAGGTATCAATAATACACAAGTTGCTCATGAAGAGACCGCCGCTTGCTATTTTTTTCAAAGGTATCAATAATACACAAGTTGCTCATGAAGAGACCGCCGCTTGCTATTTTTTTCAAAGGTAACAATAACATACAAGTTGCTCATGAAGAGACCGCCGCTTGCTGTTTTTCAAGAGAACAATAACACATAAGTTGCTCATGAAGAGACCGCCGCTTGCTGTTTTTCAAAGATAACAATAACACACAAGTTGCTCATGAAGAGACCGCCGCTTGCTGTTTTTCAAAGGTATCAATAATACACAAGTTGCTCATGAAGAGACCGCCGCTTGCTATTTTTTTCAAAGGTAACAATAACATACAAGTTGCTCATGAAGAGACCGCCGCTTGCTGTTTTGTTGAGATTCCCAAAAGAGTGTCGCAACAACACCACCTAGAAATAAAGTTCATCTTCAATGGGAAACCATGAATAGATTCTTCCTGAGAAGACCAAGTATTTAAATTTCAAAACAAATTCACTCTTCATCTAGGTTTCACAGCCTAGAGATATCCACATGGTATCGTTCACAAGAGACAAAGCTCAATCCAGGAATAAACTAGAGAGAAAACAGTCAAATAAGACTCCACCCAATGAGGAAACAACTCAAATGGGGATTTATCCTATCCAGAGATGGAAAAGGAAAGCTAAAGCAAGTTTCTTCCACGAGAGTTAACTCAGTGGGGAATTAGAAAGGAGGCACACTTTCTGCTTAAGTTGACACTCTATTTGGAAAGATAAAATACGCTCTTTGAATAGACATAACCAAGGTATATGAACTCAATGACATTAACAAATACAAATGTGCGTGCATGATGTAAGTGTGAATGAATAAATGAATGTCATGTATATGCTGACAAAACAAATAGAGGAGATAGACAGAAGATGATAAGACATCACAACACAACCCGACACTCAGCTAATCTCAACAAGATGGTAACATTACTGGAGATAAAAACAAAAGCCATCATTGGAGAAAAGTCCTTTTACAAGGCTTAAATATCTATGGAGGGGAAGATATTTTCAGGTAGAAAACCCAAAGTCCAGTCTTCTATCGCAAACAATCCGTTGAAAGGATAACAACACAAACAATGTTTCAGCTGGAAAAAGTCATGCTTAGATGGATATACTGGGAACACCACCCTATGATAATGTGTGAAAAACATATCACATATCTTAACAAATCTGGATTGCCCCTGGGACTAATTTTGGATGCCCCAAGTTTACTGCTGATAAGCTGCATGTTGCACGACAATTCTTGCGAATAACTTCACTTCTAAAATGCCCCAAGCTATATGGTTGATGAGGAGAAATCGTCTCAAGAGGATTTTACAAAAGACCTAGCATTCACCATGATCTGGTGTCTTCAAACTCTTAGAGAGATTCATTAAATCTCGACGTGATTGCCTCGGATTGACTGTAGTTGGCACAACAAAGTCTTTAAATTTTGCCCCAAAAGAGTAAACAAGTTGGGAAAGCATTAAATAGGAGAAGCAAAATGTTCGTGCTTAAGGTCTTCAGGTGACATGCCCCTGGATATGATTTTTTCTTGAAATGATTCGCCAATTACTAAACATAGTTTCAGGCCTTAAAAGAATAAACTCATCGCTAGTGCTTATATGTGAGCTTCCTTGATACCAAACAAATGTTTTGCAGTTAGAAAAGTTTATTATGAGAATGAAAATTCTAATGCAACAGTTATGTAAGTCTTGAAGGTTTTGAAAAGATATCGCACAAATTTTGCGAGTTAGAGCACCATTAATTTTCGTATAGCAAAAGCATATGATACCAACATAACTATTTAACAAACATTCATGGGATTCAGGAACACTATCTCATTGTAATATGCTTTCAAAATAACCTTGCTTCAATTAGGACTTTTGAAGGTTGTAACGTGGTCTGGTTCATGGTTTTTAGAAAAAGATTTTTAAGGCTCAAAATTTATAGGTGCCCACCCATTCTTTGTGATGTTCTCCAACCCTATGTTCAGTTAATTCAACATGAGCGTTCATCTCTCAAAAGGATTTTGTGACGGTTAAGGAAACGACGAGGCTTTCAGAGTAGAAACCACCCTTATGTCTTCGTGTTTGTAGTCACCAATTTGTTCTTTGCTGAGGACTTTTCTTTGTAGTCCTTTCTTTGCAATTTTTTATTTTCCCTAACTTTTGCCTGAACTAATTCTTTTGAATTGATAGTCCAGCGGGATGCCCTAATTTTTTCCTAAGCCGCACGTTTTCAAGTTTTCGACTTAGCGGGCTTTTTCTTTTCTTGATTTTTGACTTTTGAACAAAATGTGTGACATTAGCTTGTCTTTACTTGTTGAGAGGATTGTGACTGCCTCGTTTCTTGATTAATGAGGGTTAACATTGTGGTTCCACATCTTCTGGATTCATTATACATGAAGGATAACCCTCGTAGTTTCTCTTCAGAATTATCTTCCTTATCAATTTTGTACACTCAATCAGATTAACTGAAAACTACCCTGCCCTAGGTTAAAATTTGAGGGTTTTTCATATAGAAAAGAAACTCTACTTCAAGGCTCAAAAGGGGTTAGCAAGGGATTATATTCCTTATATATCCGGTGTTTAGGGATTTGAAACAATGCCTGTACATCGTCAGCAAGATTTTATTCAAAAAGCATACAACCAGAGATTTTGTGTTTTTCAGATCATCATCCTCCCTTCAACCTCTGCCTAGGCAAGAGAATGGGCAACAAGTTGGTATCATAATGCAAAAAGAAATTTAAAATTTGAATAATATGAGTGAAACGAATGAATTTCTTCAAGACAAACATACTCATTGTATTAAGATAATCATGCAAATGCAAACAAGTTCTTACATGCAAACAATGTTTTGATAAACAAGAAAAATTACAAAAAGCAAAAATAAGTTAATAATCTGGTAAGGATTTCCATCTGGACTTGAATTACCGAAAACATCCTTCAAAAATCAAAGTCACCATCAATCGTGTTTACTCTTTGGCACATGCTTGATTTGAACTTCAAAACTAACGTCATTGAATGACAAGATACCACTTCTGACCAACTTCTGAACCTCAATCTTCAAAGAAAAGCAACCCTCCAAGTCATGCCCAGGAGCACCTTGATGAAAGGTACAAGTCAAATCAGCTTTGTAGTACCAATGTATCTTCTTAGGAACCTTCGGTGGAGGTCGGGTCTGAACCAAATTCCTCTGCATCAGGATAGGGAACAACTCTGTATAGGTAATTGGAATTGGATAAAATTGAGTTTTCCTCTGTTTAGGAACTTGCTGATTCTGTTGATAAATGGGAGAAACATGATGATTCTGACGATGATTATTTCTTCCTCTGGTTCTCTTCTTGGAAAAGTCATTATCAAACTTCTTTACACCATTAGCTGAGCTACCATCTTCATATAAACATCCCTTTCAGACATCTTCTTCTAGACGCACTCCCACATTCACCTTGTCAGGAAAGTCACTAGGCGCATTAATTATCATCTTCTCATGAAAGAATGATTTCAGAGTTTCAGTGAAGACTTTTATCATCGCTTCCTCCCTCCTAGAAGGATTTACTTGGGTGGCAACCAGAATTTCAACCAAGCCAGTTAAGTGCTCCACACTAGCTTTCAAATTAGTCATCTCTCTACGGAGTTCAGAAACCTCTTGCTTGATATTCTCCATTGTCCTCTTAGCGCGAGTGTTGTACTGGTGAGACCAAAGGAAAAATAAGACTTGGAAAAAGACCTTTGAAAGTGAAACAAAAAATGTAGAATGATGTATGACATGCAAAAGAGAGTTTTTATTTGACTTTCAAGGAACTCGAGATATTAAGTTATAAACATCAAAGTATGACGATAAAAGATGAATTTTAAATTGGATCAAAGCGTTGATCAAGTTATCATCAAGATCAATAATCCATTTTGGTGGATTAGGGTTTTCACCCCATCAACACCCAAGATCCATTGAGCTTGATGAAACTTGTGATGTTTACAAAGAAAGACTTCCAAATTTCTTGAAAATCAAGTGAAAAAGAGTTTCATGGATGCATGAAGGCATGGCTATGCAACAACCACAAGCAAGGTCACAAACAAAGTCGAAAGGTTCAACATCACGAGCATGGAGTCAAAGGTAAAGACCAACCCCAAGGTATGTACTAAAGGTTTAATTACACCTATAAAACAAAGTTCTAAAAGTTCCCAGAGTCAACATTCCTCTTTCGGATATTACCAACGTCCCGATTACTCGGTAATTAGCAATATTCTCAAGAGAAACTCGTCTGAGTGCATCATCGCATGACAACTACTTCCGGATTACTCCGTTATAATCTATGCACTACACCTAAGAGGCCAAGATGGGTTAAGGGTTCTACGGTTCTCATCTTCTCTGGCTCCCAGGTCGAAAGCAATAATGTCTTCCCGATTACTCGGTAAACAAATACTACGTTCAAAGGGGCTTCCACTGAGTGGGGGATTTCATGCCTCCTTCTTCGGGATTACTCCCTCAAAGTTAACATGACTATACCGCCCGTCCTATTCCTAAGTGTAACTTAGTCCGGGTATAAGACTTGTCCTTTGTAAAAACCCAAATAACCACAATATAAACATATAATCAAACAATCAAATAATGATAAAACAGATAAAACAAAATAGGCTTAACCCACTTAGGGATGGACCAGCAAGAGGTCAATCTTTCCCCAGCAGAGTCGCCAATTCTGTAGCGGTGAAAATCGGAGATCAAGCTATTAATTAACTTGACTCACAAAAGCAAGAGTCGCCACCGCGCTTTATTATTTCCAAGGGAAAAGGGAAAAGAGCGAAATAAAACCCTAAAATATGCAATGTAAAATAATACTTAAAAGTAATGAAAAATACAATGCGTTTTTGAAAGAGATCGAGGGTTCGGGGGTTGGTTATACAATGGGAAGGTATTAGCACCCAATGCATCTGCGGTACTCTGCAGGAACCTTTTGGAATATCTGTTTTTGGTTAAAATTGTTTGTTATATACAAGGGTGTATTTATCTACAACTATGTTTGCTTAAGGGGAAAGAAATGAGTTTTTATTATTGCGTTCGTGAGGGTTTCGCAACCCTTTGCCTACGTATCTAATGAAGGAATCAAAACACCGTAGTTCCTCTAGAAAAAAGTTTATTTGTTTGTGTTTTTTAGTGGGCGACATTAATGCACGCATTCTAGCAATAGGCACGACCGATATCGCGGTAGAACGGAGATAACATGCCCTTGGGGGGAGTTTTGATTTGTTGAGTGTTTTGCGGGTTTTAAGATATATTCAAGTAAGGATTAAAGAGTGTTTTTTTGGATTTTTTTGGTTTGTTTACTTGTTGATTTTATCTTGCCATACACGCCTAACTACTAGCATTTGTACAAAGTAAATAAAATGCAGAAAGATAAAATCCTACGCTATTATAACCGTATCGAAAGGCATAAAAAATATGAAGAAAAAAAATAAGATAAAAGTAAGAAAAATGAGTGTCTTTCGACCCAGGCAGTAGCACCCTTCGACTTGCATTTTGTTGGCCTCCTTCGATTGGGGCTAGCACCAATGAGGTCATGGCCTTCGATTAGGGGCTGGCACCAGTGAGGTTTTGTCCTTCGATTGGCCCGAAAGTCAGTGTATGGCGAAGGCTGCCTTGTTGCCTTGTTGTCTTCTTCGACTGGAGGTTGAAAGCATTGAGGGAATGCCTTTCGAATGAGCCTGGAAGTCAGTGAAGGCATACTTTTTGTTTGGGCCTAGAATTCAACATGGTTTTCCTCCTGGTTGTCTCTTTCGTTTGACCTGGAGAAAGAGGATAGAAGCCAGAAGCTTCGTTTCCTATTTCCTGTTTCCTGTTTCTTTCATTTAAAGCATTAAATGGCAACATGGCCTGAGGCCATGCTAGTATTTGTTTGGTAAATAGTTTAACAGTTAAAGCAAGTTCAGGTAAACAGAAAGCAAAAAAAACGAAAGGAATAGCTATGAAAAATATGTTAAAAGGGTGGAATCGAAAGGAACAGTGGTATGTACATGTTTCAAACAAACGTAAAGATTATTTACATGTTATGCCATGAAACGAAAAGTTCAAAGGTAGGAATAACTTACCTTGCTTCAGGACTTGAATGGATGTGGGTTTCAAACTTGAACTGCTCCTGGGCGTTTCTGGAATTTGAAGAGTAGTCACAGGGGGTTCGCTTTGGTTCGAAGAGTTGTCACAAAAGGTTGTCTTTGAGTTTGAGCAAACTTTTATGTGTGGGGTGTTCTTCAGAATCAAAAGAGGTGAGTGTTTGGGATTCTGGGTTTTTTGATTTCTCAAGTGTTGATGAACTTGAGAGTTTTGTTGTGTTTGAGAAAATTTGGGGGATTCGTTCCTCTGGTCCCAAGATCCTCTCTTAAACATGTGTTGGAGCCTCTTATTTATAGGCAAAGTTGGCTGAAGCTTTTGGAGGGAAAACAAAATAATTTGAAAAAATTGGGTATGATGTTCTTGTAGTCTTCGAGGTGTAGTTTTTTATATGCCAATTTGGTGCAAGTATGGGAGCAGCGTGGCAGGACTGCTGTGTAGCCGTTTTTTTCTGTGTTGTTTTGGCATCTTACAGCAGGCATTGGAGCAGCAACAACAGATTTTTGGAGTGTTGTATTTGGCTATTTGGACTAAAGTACCTGTGTAAGCCTCTGATTTTGTAAAGATTTGGAAGCAGCATAGCATTGAAAATGAGATTTGGTCTTGAGTCGAATGCAAGAATGAGATTGAAACACACTTGTTCGAAGGAAGATTTTCCCTCAGTCGAAGATTGTGGTCGAAACAAGCCAATGCCCAGTCGAAGCTTGTATCGAAGAAAACATACTACCAAATCGAAAGCTCATGCTCGAAGGAAGCATATTGCCCAATCGAAGCATGTGGATCAAAACAAACATAAAGGGAGTCATTGCCTTTTGTCTTTTTAGCACGAGGAAAGTTCCTGGCTTCTGAATTGAAGGGCGCTTTTTCAAGGGAAGCAAGAACTTAGTCAAATCTTGTATGAAGATACCTCTTGGCTCAAACGAAGATTGTATGAAGCAAAGTGTGCAAGAGCCCCTTGGTGCAAGTGGATTCGAAGGATGCATAGATATGGTTACTTTGTACCATCGAAACCTGTCCAAACGAAGCAAGCATGCAGGCAACAAACTTGTCCAGTCGAAGCAGGCTTGCAAGCAGTAAACTTGTCCAGTCGAAGCAGGCTTGCAGGCAGCAAACTTGTCCAGTCGAAGCAGGCTTGCAGGCAGTAAACTTGGTGAATCGAAAAGGTTTCCTTGCAGGGGGCATGTGTGGCCAACATGTCATAGCCTGTGATTGCAAGCATGTAGGTAACACACTTGTCCAATCGAAAGGCTGAATCGAAAGAGGTTTCAGATCCAAACGAAGGATGTACCTAAACTTGCATTCGAAGGAGGCTAAAAGTCAATCGAAGGACATACCCAAGTTGCATTCGAAGGAGGCTAAGAGTCAATCGAAGGACATGCCCAAGTTGCATTCGAAGGAGGCTAAGAGTCAATCGAAGGGTGTTGAATCGAAGGAGACCTGTCAGCACATGAAATCAAAGAAACAAAAAACACACATTTCGTGCTTGATTAGAAGTTAGTGATACATAGGCTAAGAATGTTTAAAACACTTGACAATTTCTGCATAATCAATGCTCAAAGGTGAGAGGTTAAAACCGACTGTATTTAGTGACCTTGAATTTTGTATAAAAATGCAAAAATAAAAATGGGATCTTAGGTAAAAAATTGGGGTATGACAGTAAGTAGCAATAAACTGTGAGGGAACTGTACGGCGTAGACCGATACGGTTGAAGCAGTAGCTACGTTGGTGTGGCACTTTAGTATGTACCGATATCCCTTGTGGCGCAACGAGGAGAATATGGGTCTGCTAAGGGGTCATTAAGCACCAACTGACCTTAGAACCTTTAAATTGACCAACTTGGCCATAGAACAGTAGCAGTATGCTACACTCATTGAGACTAAACTCTCGTGATGATTTCGGCTGCAAGAAAAGGTTGCTAAACTGTAATTATGACCGATCGAGGGTAGTCAGTGATATTGAGATCCTCTAGAACCCGGTTACTATTTTTAGGACAGGTTTAAACCAACTGAACTAAAAGAGGGTAGTACGTAGGCTCCTTGCTAGCCTGAAATCTAAGGGCTCTCTGTGTGACTTGTGTGCCTTTACCATGTTTTCTATTTGTGGATACTTGTGGTGTGCTTTCTATCATGACATCATGGCATTGCATACATCTTGCATTGGACTAACCTATTTCAAAGACATGAGGGATTCATCTTTGTTCTGTTTTGTAGGTCATGGCACCTATGCGTAGGAACACCATCCGGATCAACTTTGTCCAGGTTCCCACTATGCTTAAAGAGTTGGTTGCAAAGATGTCAGATACTACTTCCTTTATCAGAAGACATGGGCATCTTCTTGGTTTGGTCACCTCCAAATTGGACAAGCAGATGACGAGTGTCCTAGTCCAGTTCTTTGATCCACTATACCATTGCTTTACTTTTTAGGACTACCAGTTGGTCCCCACCTTGGAAGAGTTCTCTGATCTTCTTGGTATCTCTATTCTGGAGTAGACCCCGTTTACAGGTTGGGAGAAGATCCTTAGGCCAGAAGAGATTGCTTCATCCCTTCATCTGAAAAAGGATGAGGTAATGGCTAATTGAGAAACTCGTAGTGGAGCAAAGGGCTTTCTGACTAAGTTCTTGGTTGGTAAGGATAATCATTTCTGGGATAGTCTAGACTTCCAGGCATTCAAAGATATTCTGGCTCTTTTGATATATGGCTTGGTACTGTTTCCTAACTCTGACTCCTTTATTGATGTGAATGCGGTAAAAATCTTCATCTCTGGTAATCCTGTACCCACTCTCTTGGGTGACATTCTTCATCAGCTTTATGCCCGTACTGCTCGGAAGCGGGGAACCTTGATGTGCTGTGCTCCGTTGTTGGCGAGGTGGTTTATTTCTCACCTCCCCAAATCAGTTCTGAAGAACAAAGAAGGCATGGGCTGGGCTTATAGGGTTATGTCTCTCTCTCTCACAATGACATCATTTGGACTATTAAGAGTATGGACGAGGTGGCCATTATTGATCGCTGTGGGGAATACCCCAATGTTCCACTGATAGGAACCAATGGAGGAATAACTTATAATCCGTGCTTGGCCTTACGTCAATTTGGGCGAGCCAGAAGGGAAGGACCTCATGAATTGCTAATGCCTAGTATCATCTTTGATTTACAAGGGGATAGTGACGAGCAACGTCGCAGATTCATAAGGGCTTGGGATAGAGTACACATATCTGATCCACACGAGCTGGGTGCGAAGACTTCTCTACCAATGGAGCCATATCTCCGATGGGTTCGTATCCGTGCCCAAAAGCTGGGAATGCCCTACGAAGCCGTCTTGCCTATCATTGTTGAAATTGCTGATGAGGAAGGGGTTCCTCCTACTATCTTACACCCTTACATGCCTACTGACATTGGGGCATTGAAGAGGTCCTGGATGCAGCTAAGGGAAGAGCGGGATACTTATAGAGAAAAGTATCACCAGCAAGAGCGAAAGATCCAGAAGTTGACAAGGCAGCTGGAGAGGGAGCAAATCATCAATGACTATGTCAGCACTAAAGGCAAACGACCATGGGAGCGTTGATGTCCTTTGATTATTTCCAGTTTTTATTTACTTTCCAGTATTTCCTTTCTTGTAACGCCTTAAGGGAATTTGTTGAACAATCTGAATTTCAAGTTTATCTAATAAAAGTGTGTTTCATTTCTTGTTTACGAATTTGAATCTCTCGACGTCTTTGAAATCATAGCATACGCATTTCATTCCATGCACCTTATAACAGGTACCCTTACAGGTTTTCTCATCTTCTTCGCTGTTTATTTCAGCATCATGTCTTCTGAACCATCAACTGAATAAGCAATCAAGGCTCTGCAGGCCCAAAATTCCCAATTCCAAGAGTTATTCATGAATCTAGATAAGGGTCAGCAAGATCTGAAGGCCCTTATCTTGAAAGAGAAGAAGAAGAAGAAGAAGAAGACGGTCCTGTTTAACATGGGCCACAGGTTTGGAAATAGGCTATGAGATGAAGTTGATTTGACCACCTCATTTGGAGGGAAAGATAGTCAGGAAGAAAGGAGGGCTCCTAGCCCTGTGGTTTCAGACAACGAGACAGACTTCGACGAAGACATGTATCCTCCGGCCGAGGATAAATATAAGCAACTGGAAGACCGGTTGAGTGCGATGGAAGTACAGAAAGTGCCTGCTCTGGACTTTGGAGATCTGGGTCTGTCATCTGGGGTGGTAATTCCCCACAAGTTCAAAGCACCCGCCTTTGCTAAGTACGACAGAGTTTCTTGTCCGAAACTGCACCTCTGTTCGTATGTTAGGAAGATTCAGCCGTGCACCGCTGACAAGAATCTCTGGATCCACTTCTTTCAAGACAGTCTTTCAGGGACTCAACTTGAATGGTTTTACCAGTTGGAAGGAGCCAGTATCCGTAATTGGGAAGACTTGGCTACTGCTTTCTACAAGCAGTACCAATATAATGCTGACCTTACTCCCACGCGTACCCAACTCCAGGGTATGTCTATGGTTGTGGGTGAAGGTTTCAAAGATTATGCTCAGAAGTGGAGGGATCTAGTCGGAAGAGTGCCAACCACCCTTGGATGATAGGGAGCTTGTGGATATGTTTTTGGGGACCTTGTCTGGTCCGTATTTCAACCATCTGATTGGAAGTTCTTCGTCCGGGTTTAGGGAGCTGATTATGACCGGGGAAAGGATTGAGGCTGGTATTAAGTCTGGTAAAATACAGAAGGGTGCTTCATTAGGCACCGAGAAGAAGCCTTTTAAGAAGGAGTCCAATGCTGTTTACAGTTCGAAAAGCTAGAATAGACCTGAACACCACCAAGCTATTAATGGGGTTGTTATTTCAAGACCTGTTGGTGCTCCTCAACACAACAATCAGCCAAAGGCCGAGAGACCGCGAAGGCAATTCACTCAGCTCAACATGACTTTATCTCAGATTCTGCCACAATTATTAAAAACCAATCTAGTGATTCCAAGGGAGGCCCCGAAGAATCCCAACACTACATCACCAAAGTACAACCCTAATGCCCGCTGTGCTTTTCACTCTGATAGCCCGGGGCATGATACAGATGATTGTTGGGTTTTGAAGAACAAAATACAGGACTTAATTGATGCCAAGGAGATCGAGTCCGGAGCACTAGAAAAGCCTAAACAAGACGCATGGGTGAATGCTATCGGAGACGACGATGATGAAGAGTTTGATATTGACAGTTGGACCTACCCGACTGCTAATGATGGACTAAGCAACTGGACAGCGAAGGATTCTATGCCCGTTTCTGTTATCACCCAGTAATGAGACTTTTTGTTTTGAATTTGTAACAGACAATGTTTTAAACTTTATGGACCGTTGTCTTACCCCGGGGCACTGTGGCTTCATTTGTGAGGGATTTATGTGTGTCATTTTCATATATCATTAATAAAAGCATTGGACGTTTTCTTGCATTTCAAATTTTTTGCTCCTTGTTTTTCTTTTAATACATATTGCAAAAAAGCTATTTTACACACACTCACATATACAGGTCTACATCCACTCTGGATCTCACTGGTAACGACTCTATTACTGCCAGTTATGACTTCGAAAGTATGATCAACTTAGCCGAAGACGAAGGTGAAGATGATTGTGAAGTGCCTGTTGAACTTTCTAGACTACTACTCCAGGAAGAGAGGGCTATTCAGCCGTATGAAGAGCTGGTGGAAATTGTAAATCTGGGTACAAAAGAGGACAAGAAAGAGGTCAAGATCGGGGCAAATCTGGAGCTTAGTGTGAAGCAAAGGTTAATTCAGATGCTGCGTGACTACATTGAGATCTTTGCCTGGTCTTATGAAGATATGCCTGGGTTGGATACCGATATTGTGGTTCACCGATTTCCTACCAAGGAAGATTGCCCTCCAGTAAAACAGAAAGTCCGCCGAATGCGCCCAGAGATGTCTGAGAAAATCAAGGCTGAAGTTATGAAACAGTTTGACGCCGGTTTTATAGCAGTTACTTCTTACCCTCAGTGGGTTGCCAATGTGGTTTCTGTGCCGAAGAAGGATGGTAAGGTTCGAATGTTTGTTGACTACATGGATCTGAACAGGGCAAGCCCCAAGGATGATTTCCCTCTGCCTCATATCGACGTTCTGGTTGACAACACCGCTCAACATAAGGTATTCTCCTTTATGGATGGTTTCTCCAGTTATAATCAAATTAAAATGGCTCCCGAAGACATGGAGAAGACAACCTTTGTTACTCAATGGGGTACCTTTTGCTACAAGGTCATGCCTTTTGGATTGAAAAATGCTGAGGCAACGTATCAGCGTGCCATGGTTGCTTTGTTTCATGACATGATCCATAATGAGATCGAGGTATATGTTGACGAAATGATTGCAAGATCCCAGACCGAGGAAGAACATCTGGACCATCTTCAGAAGTTATTCGACAGGTTGAAATTGTACAAGCTGAGGTTAAATCCGAACAAGTGCACCTTCGGGGTGAGGTCCGGTAAGCTGCTGGGTTTCGTCGTTAGCGATAAAGGTATTCAAGTGGATCCTGCAAAGGTGAAGGATATACGGGAGATGCCTGTTGGTGTAAGCCCTAGAGGCCAATACTTTTGGTACTTGTATCGAATTATTTATTAATAATAAAAGGCATTTCTTTATTATGTTTTCCAAAATAATAAAGTCCCTAGAATGGTTTATTGGTTTAATGAAATGTTAAGTGTGACTTAATCATGAGATCCCATTAAACATAAGAAACTATTCTTAAAGTATCCGTAGTCAAGCTTTAATGTGAAGTGGGATAACATTAAAGCATTAAGATTATTATGAAGATAGATTGATGATCACATCTCATGGATCATAGATAAGGAGTTATCAAGTCTTGACATAGGTATGAATATTAGGAGTAATATTTATACTGGATTGACCCGTTATGAGAATACTACATAGAATGTTATGCAAAGTGTCATAAGTTATTCTCATGATGATAATGGTGTATACCACCCTTCGACCTGAAACCACTATGGACCCTAGATGTAGAGTCAAGTACTTTATTGCTGATCAAACGTCATCCGTAACTGGATGACTATAAAGATGGTTGATGGGTACTTCACAAAGCATGCTAAGGGACATGAGTGACCTAGATGGAATTTGCTCATCCTGCATAACAGGATAAATGTCTAAGGGCCCAATATTGAACTGGACAAGGGTGACACAGTGTATGCCTTGTGTTCAATATAGACATGAGGGCAAAAGGGTAATTGTACAACACAAATATTATCACGGAAAAGGTTTGGTCAGATCACATGACATTTTCGTGACTTGGGTAACAGTGATGTGTTGCTAGATACCGCTCACTGTTTATTATATTAAATGTGTAATTTAATATAATTGCCAACGTCGCGAAAACCTACAGGGTCACACACATAAGGACAGGTTGATGAGAGATAGAATAAATAAGGAACACCGTAAGGTACGGTGCACTTAAGTGTAATACGGAAAGTGGTAAGGTACCACGTGGATAAGTGATATATGGTACATCATAAGGTATGATGTCCATAAGCTTAATTGGGCTTTTAGCTTATAGCCTTAATTGGGCTTTTAGCTTGTAGCCCACACGAGTGATTCTATAAATAGATCCCTTGTGATAAAGTTTTTTCACTTGATGCATTTTCGTTTTTGACTCTCTCTCTCACTCAAGGTTTCCGTTCGTGATCAGCTAGCACTGTGACCGGAAGCGATCTGTTCGTGTGGACTGAGTAGAGGCGTTGTTCTTCATCAACGCTCGTGATCATAACCCAAAGGTCTGAATCGCCACAAGAGGTAAAACTTTCTATCACTGACCATGCTCATTCGTAAGGATCTCTAAAGGAAAATTTTATATTCCGCTGCGTTTTGATCGCAATTTTCCTTCAATGCCAGCTCCCCGAATAGAGAAAGAAGTCAGAGGCTTTCTGGGACGTCTGAACTATATTTCCCGATTCATCTCGCACCTGACTGCTACTTGTGAACCAATCTTCAAGTTACTGAAGAAAGATCAAGAGGTATGATGGAATGATGAATGCCAGGCCACTTTCGAAAGAATCAAAGAGTATCTCCAAGAGCCACCTATTCTGATGCCTCCAGTCGAAGGGAGACCTTTGATCTTATACTTGACAGTACTCGACAACTTAATGGGGTGTGTGCTGGGTCAGCATGACGAGTCTGGCCAAAAAGAGCATACTATTTATTACCTTAGCAAAAAGTTTATCGACTGAGAGACCCGATACTCGTTGCTCGAGAAAACTTGCTGTACTTTGGCATGAGCTGCTCGCCGGCTGAGACAGTATATGCTGACTCACACTACTCTATTGATTTCAAAAATGGATCCAATCAAGTATATCTTCGAGAAGTCTGCCTTATCCGGAAGAATAGCAAGATGGCAGATGATCTTGACTGAGTATGACATCCAGTATACGACCCAAAAGGCAATCAAGGGAAGTGTGTTGGCAGACCATTTGGAACATCAGGAAGTGGATGATTACCAGTCTATGAACTTTGAATTTCCGGACGAGAATATCATGTTGGTAACGGACTATGAGGAACCTGGACCGGATGAAGGACCTGAGGAAGGATCCCGATGGTCTATGTACTTTGATGGAGCTTCGAACGCTTTGGGTAATGGCATTGGGGCCGTGATCATATCTCATAAAGGCTCTCGTACTCCATTTACCGCCCGACTATGTTTTAACTGCACCAACAACATGGCGGAGTATGAAGCGTGCATTATGGGTCTTCGAGCAGCAATTGACCTAAGGATTAAGTTCTTTAGTGTCTTCGGAGATTCCGCTCTCGTGATCAGTCATATCAAAGGTGGGTGGGATACGAAACACCCAAATCTCATTCCTTACAAGGAGTATGTATTGACGTTGCTTCCCCATTTCGAGGAGATAACCTTTGAACACTTCCCAAGAGAGGAGAATCAGTTGGCGGACGCGCTAGCTACAATGTCTTCTATGTTCAAAGTCAATTGGGACAACGAAGCTCCCCGAATTATCATTGAAAGATTGGACGAACCTTCACATTGCTGTGACATTGAGACTGAAGATGTAGCAGATAAACCCTGGTTTCATGAGGTGAAGAGGTATCTCGAAGCTCAGGAATATCCCGAGGGTGTATCTGTTAACTCTGCGTAGTGTGATCAATCATCGAAATTTAATTTGCCTTTTTTAATTAACAAAATTTAAACTAATAATAAAAGTGTGTTTATTATTATTGTCTTGTGGTGATCAGTTATGGCCTTAGTTTTTTCCTTTATTTTGTTTTGAGATTGTAAAATACGGCCTGCGTGTCGTGCCTCTCTCTAAAATTCTTGATGTAACTTCTTTTCTCATCTCACTCCCTCGTATGTAAAACGAGTTTCTTTTATGTAATGTAATGTTATGAAGAAAGAGAAGAATACAATATCAAAGGAGGATAACCTTGGAGATCTTGCTTGGAGAAGTTTAGATCATTATTAGGTTAGCTTAGGTTCTCTCATTGGCTTGGGAGAACAATTGCGCTAGGGGCCATAACTGTATCCTTTTATGTATATTGATGCATGTGTTTGTATGTTGATGCATGAGAGAGACGAATTGCATGTTAAGCCGGTGAGATCAAACTAATAACAAAATCCCTCAAGTTAAATATTAAGTTCATGCTTTCCAAGTTTTAGCACTCATCAAGACTAGTATCGAATAATGTAGGTTTCGCCTACGCGAGGTGCATGTTCTATATTAGTAAGGTGCGATGGGATAATTGTAATATCCAACTGCTAAAACAATGGGTCAAACTTAACTAAACACATTATAATAAGATTATACATGTTTAGAAGCAAGAGTTGGGAATGATTCATATGATGAATTAGAATAAGGAGTTATTCACCCAACTGAAAATATTCGAGAGTTGTATGAGATACAATTGGAAGGAGTTCCTACCTAAATAACCTAGTTTTGTGTAATCAGCCTAACGCTGACTTAGAACGAAGTGAAATGTGGATCTCGACCCACTAGAAAGTCTTCCAACGGGATTTTCCGAATCAAATGATGAGGGTCATTTGGTTTGAGTAAAATAGTGGGAGCATATTTGATTAAAGGCCTAATTAAATATGTTGTTTTAATGATACTTATATTTTCATTTTTTTTGTAGATTACCATGACAACAAACAACCATATTTTGCGATCAATCCTAGATAAGGAAAAATTGTCTGGGACAAATTTCCTGGATTGGCACCGAAATCTGAGGATTGTCCTCAAGCACGATAAGAAGCTGTATGTCTTGGAGACACCTGTTCCTGAAGAGGAACCGCCTAGTTCGGCACCTAAGGCAGAAAGAGAAGCTTATAAGAAGCATCTTGATGATGCTAATGAAGCCGCTTGTCTCATGCTAGCTACTATGAACTCGGAGTTGCAAAAGCAACACGAGAACATGTCAGCGTTCGATATGATCGGACATCTGAAAATGCTCTATCAAGAGCAGGCAAGAAATGAGAGGTTTCAGGTTTCAAAGGCCCTTTTTAACAGCAAGTTATCTGAGGGAAACCCTGTAGGTCCCCATGTACTCAAAATGATTGGGTATGTGGAGAACCTTGAAAGGTTAGGGTTTCCGCTTGGAAAGGAACTTGCAACTGATTTTATCTTGCAATCGTTGCCAGATAGCTTTAATCAGTTTGTCATGAATTTCAACATGAATGACATGGATAAGAGTCTTCCAGAATTGCTAAGCATGTTGAAAACTGCTGAGCAGAATATGAAGACAAAAGGGAAGTCCATTCTGATGGTCAGTAATGGAAAGAAGCTGAACAAGAGGCCTACCAAGCAGGTTGGTAAAGGGAAAGGCAAGGAAGTTGCCAAGCCTAAACCTACTGTTCCTGCTTTGAAGCCTAGTGGAGGCATAGCAAAGGAGGGCACTTGCTTCCATTGCGGTAAGACCGGACATTGGAAGAGAAACTGCCCAAAGTACCTGGAAGATAAGAACAATGGAGTAGAGACTTCAAATTCAGGTATTTTTGTTATTGAAATTAATTTATCTACTTCTGCATCATGGGTATTAGATACTGGATGCGGTTCTCACATTTGTACTAATGTGCAGGGGCTAAAAAGGAGTAGAGATTTGGCAAAAGGTGAAGTTGACCTACGAGTTGGAAATGGAGCAAAGGTTGCTGCTTTAGCCGTAGGAACTTATGTTTTAACTTTACCTAGTGGTTTAATAATTCAGTTAGAGAACTGTTATTATGTACCTGCAATTAGTAGGAATATTATTTCCGTTTCTTGTTTGGACAAGTTTGGTTTTTCATTTATAATAAAGAACAATTGTTGCTCTATTTATTTGAATGATATATTCTATGCTTCTGCACAAATGAACAATGGACTATATGTCCTTGATCTTGAAATGCCAATTTATAACATTAATACTAAACGGATTAAACCTAATGAGTTAAATCCAAGCTACCTTTGGCACTGTCGCTTAGGCCACATAAATGAGAAACGCATTTCCAAACTCCATAAAGATGGACTCTTGGACTCTTTTGATTATGAATCATATGAGACATGCAGATCTTGTTTAATTGGAAAGATGACAAAGTCCCCATTCACAGGAAAAGGTGAAAGGGCTAATGATCTTTTGGCCCTCATACATACTGATGTATGTGGACCACTGAACATACCAGCCAGAGGAGGTTTTCAATACTTCATCACATTTACTGATGATTTCAGTAGATATGGTTATGTGTATTTAATGAAACACAAATCTGAAACCTTTGAAAAATTCAAGGAATTCAAGAATGAAGTACAAAACCAACTAGGTAAGAATATTAAAGTTCTTCGATCAGATCGAGGCGGTGAATATTTAAGCCTAGAGTTTGATGACCATCTAAAGGAATGTGGGATTTTATCCCAACTTACTCCTCCCGGAACACCACAATGGAATGGTGTATCCGAGAGAAGAAATCGGACCTTGTTAGACATGGTTCGATCCATGATGAGTCACGCCGATCTTCCGAACTCCTTTTGGGGACATGCACTATTGACTGCAGCTTACACACTTAACCGAGTTCCATCCAAAAAGGTTGAGAAGACACCATATGAGATATGGAGTGGTAAGAAACCACATATGTCTTACATGAAGATTTGGGGTTGTGAAGTTTATGTGAAACGACAAATTTCAACTAAGCTTGAGCCCAAATCTGACAAATGCTTATTTGTTGGGTATCCTAAAGAAACAAGAGGGTATTACTTCTACAATCCTTCTGAGGGCAAAGTGTTTGTCGCTCGAACTGGAGTTTTTCTGGAAAAGGATTTTATTTCCAAAAGAATCAGTGGGAGGAAAATAGAGCTTGAAGAAATTCAAGAACCACAAAGCATTGATACACCTATGGAGGAATTAGAGCAGGAAACACAAGTAGTTGTGGAAGAGCAACCTGCTCAAGTAGAACAAGACCAGCGTAGGTCAAGCAGGATACGTCAACAACCTGAGAGATATGGATATCTCATAAGTGATCAGGGTGATGTATTACTCATGGATCAAGATGAGCCTGTGACCTACCAAGAGGCCATAACTGGTCCTGAGTCCGAGAAGTGGCTAGAAGCCATGAAATCTGAAATGGATTCCATGTACACAAACCAGGTTTGGACCTTGGTAGAGCCTCCTATAGGAGTTAACCCTATAGGATGCAAGTGGGTCTTCAAAAAGAAGACTGACATGGATGGTAAGGTACATACCTATAAGGCAAGACTGGTTGCAAAAGGCTATAAACAAATTCATGGGGTGGACTATGATGAAACCTTTTCACCAGTTGCAATGCTTAAATCTGTTCGGATTTTACTTGCTATCGCTGCATATCATGATTATGAAATATGGCAGATGGATGTCAAAACTGCTTTCCTTAATGGGAATCTTCTTGAGGATGTGTACATGACACAACCTGAAGGATTTGACATACCAGAGGAAGCCCAAAAGATATGTAAGTTACAGCGATCAATTTATGGATTAAAGCAAGCTTCCAGAAGCTGGAATCTTCGTTTTGATGAAACAGTAAAACAATATGGATTCATCAAGAATGAAGATGAGCCTTGTGTCTACAAGAAGGTTAGTGGGAGCATGATCGTATTCCTGGTATTATATGTAGATGACATATTACTCATTGGAAACGATGTCCCTACCTTGCAACAAGTGAAGACTTGGTTAGGGAAATGCTTTTCAATGAAGGACCTAGGTGAAGCAGCCTATATATTAGGAATCAGGATCTATAGAGATAGGTCACAAAAACTGCTTGGCCTAAGTCAGAGTACATACATAGAAAAAGTGTTGAGACGCTTTAATATGCATGATTCCAAGAAAGGATTCATACCTATGCAACATGGCATGTGTCTGTCAAAAACACAATCCCCTTCAAGTAAGGAAGAAAGGGATCGCATGGATAAGATTCCATATGCATCTGCAATAGGATCTATCATGTATGCCATGCTATGTACTCGACCAGATGTCTCGTATTCTTTAAGTGCAACAAGTAGGTACCAGTCTAATCCCGGTGATGCACATTGGGTAGCTGTCAAGAATATCCTTAAGTACTTGAGAAGGACTAAGGATTCATTCTTGATATATGGAGGTCAGGAAGAGCTTGCTGTAATTGGATACACTGATGCTAGCTTCCAGACAGATAAAGATGACTTTAGATCGCAATCTGGTTATGTGTTTTGTTTAAATGGTGGCGCTGTGAGCTGGAAAAGTTCAAAGCAAGATACAGTTGCTGATTCTACAACCGAGGCTGAGTATATTGCTGCCTCAACTGCAGCAAAGGAAGCTGTTTGGATCAAGAAGTTCATTAGTGAACTTGGCATAGTCCATAGCATTGTGGATCCCATTGATCTCTATTGTGATAACAATGGTGCTATCGCACAAGCTAAGGAGCCTAGATCTCACCAACGATCCAAACACATACTTAGGCGTTATCATCTCATTCGAGAGATAATCGATCGGGGAGATGTGAAAATATGCAGAGTACCTACACTTGACAATGTTGCTGACCCATTAACAAAGCCTCTTGCGCAGCTAAAGCATGATGGACATACTAGATCTATGGGTATTAGGGGTATGCCTGATTGGCTCTAGTGCTAGTGGGAGATTGTTGGTGTAAGCCCTAGAGGCCAATACTTTTGGTACTTGTATCGAATTATTTATTAATAATAAAAGGCATTTCTTTATTATGTTTTCCAAAATAATAAAGTCCCTAGAATGGTTTATTGGTTTAATGAAATGTTAAGTGTGACTTAATCATGAGATCCCATTAAACATAAGAAACTATTCTTAAAGTATCCGTAGTCAAGCTTTAATGTGAAGTGGGATAACATTAAAGCATTAAGATTATTATGAAGATAGATTGATGATCACATCTCATGGATCATAGATAAGGAGTTATCAAGTCTTGACATAGGTATGAATATTAGGAGTAATATTTATACTGGATTGACCCGTTATGAGAATACTACATAGAATGTTATGCAAAGTGTCATAAGTTATTCTCATGATGATAATGGTGTATACCACCCTTCGACCTGAAACCACTATGGACCCTAGATGTAGAGTCAAGTACTTTATTGCTGATCAAACGTCATCCGTAACTGGATGACTATAAAGATGGTTGATGGGTACTTCACAAAGCATGCTAAGGGACATGAGTGACCTAGATGGAATTTGCTCATCCTGCATAACAGGATAAATGTCTAAGGGCCCAATATTGAACTGGACAAGGGTGACACAGTGTATGCCTTGTGTTCAATATAGACATGAGGGCAAAAGGGTAATTGTACAACACAAATATTATCACGGAAAAGGTTTGGTCAGATCACATGACATTTTCGTGACTTGGGTAACAGTGATGTGTTGCTAGATACCGCTCACTGTTTATTATATTAAATGTGTAATTTAATATAATTGCCAACGTCGCGAAAACCTACAGGGTCACACACATAAGGACAGGTTGATGAGAGATAGAATAAATAAGGAACACCGTAAGGTACGGTGCACTTAAGTGTAATACGGAAAGTGGTAAGGTACCACGTGGATAAGTGATATATGGTACATCATAAGGTATGATGTCCATAAGCTTAATTGGGCTTTTAGCTTATAGCCTTAATTGGGCTTTTAGCTTGTAGCCCACACGAGTGATTCTATAAATAGATCCCTTGTGATGAAGTTTTTTCACTTGATGCATTTTCGTTTTTGACTCTCTCTCTCACTCAAGGTTTCCGTTCGTGATCAGCTAGCACTGTGACCGGAAGCGATCTGTTCGTGTGGACTGAGTAGAGGCGTTGTTCTTCATCAACGCTCGTGATCATAACCCAAAGGTCTGAATCGCCACAAGAGGTAAAACTTTCTATCACTGACCATGCTCATTCGTAAGGATCTCTAAAGGAAAATTTTATATTCCGCTGCGTTTTGATCGCAATTTTCCTTCAATGCCAGCTCCCCGAATAGAGAAAGAAGTCAGAGGCTTTCTGGGACGTCTGAACTATATTTCCCGATTCATCTCGCACCTGACTGCTACTTGTGAACCAATCTTCAAGTTACTGAAGAAAGATCAAGAGGTATGATGGAATGATGAATGCCAGGCCACTTTCGAAAGAATCAAAGAGTATCTCCAAGAGCCACCTATTCTGATGCCTCCAGTCGAAGGGAGACCTTTGATCTTATACTTGACAGTACTCGACAACTTAATGGGGTGTGTGCTGGGTCAGCATGACGAGTCTGGCCAAAAAGAGCATACTATTTATTACCTTAGCAAAAAGTTTATCGACTGAGAGACCCGATACTCGTTGCTCGAGAAAACTTGCTGTACTTTGGCATGAGCTGCTCGCCGGCTGAGACAGTATATGCTGACTCACACTACTCTATTGATTTCAAAAATGGATCCAATCAAGTATATCTTCGAGAAGTCTGCCTTATCCGGAAGAATAGCAAGATGGCAGATGATCTTGACTGAGTATGACATCCAGTATACGACCCAAAAGGCAATCAAGGGAAGTGTGTTGGCAGACCATTTGGAACATCAGGAAGTGGATGATTACCAGTCTATGAACTTTGAATTTCCGGACGAGAATATCATGTTGGTAACGGACTATGAGGAACCTGGACCGGATGAAGGACCTGAGGAAGGATCCCGATGGTCTATGTACTTTGATGGAGCTTCGAACGCTTTGGGTAATGGCATTGGGGCCGTGATCATATCTCATAAAGGCTCTCGTACTCCATTTACCGCCCGACTATGTTTTAACTGCACCAACAACATGGCGGAGTATGAAGCGTGCATTATGGGTCTTCGAGCAGCAATTGACCTAAGGATTAAGTTCTTTAGTGTCTTCGGAGATTCCGCTCTCGTGATCAGTCATATCAAAGGTGGGTGGGATACGAAACACCCAAATCTCATTCCTTACAAGGAGTATGTATTGACGTTGCTTCCCCATTTCGAGGAGATAACCTTTGAACACTTCCCAAGAGAGGAGAATCAGTTGGCGGACGCGCTAGCTACAATGTCTTCTATGTTCAAAGTCAATTGGGACAACGAAGCTCCCCGAATTATCATTGAAAGATTGGACGAACCTTCACATTGCTGTGACATTGAGACTGAAGATGTAGCAGATAAACCCTGGTTTCATGAGGTGAAGAGGTATCTCGAAGCTCAGGAATATCCCGAGGGTGTATCTGTTAATGATAAGAAGTTTCTAAGGAGGTTTGCGGTGAAGTTCTTCATCAGCAATGGCATTCTTTACTAGCATAACCATGATTCAACCTTACTGCGATGTATGGATAAGAACGGAGCAGAAAAGATCATGGTAGAGTTACATGAAGGCACTTTCTGAACTCATTCCAGTGGACACACCATGGCAAAGAAAATCCTTCGGGCAGGATATTTTTGGTCCACTATGGAAGCCGACTGTTATCAACATTCTCGGACATGTCACAAGTGCCAAGTCTATGCTAATAAAGTGAACATACATCCAGTTCCTCTGAGCGTCTTGACAGCTCCTTGGCCTTTTGCAATGTGGGGCATCGATATGATCGGCGAGATCAGACCTACGGCATCCAATGGGCACCGTTTCATCCTGGTGGCTATTGCTTACTTTACGAAGTGGGTTGATGCAGCTTCCTTTGCTACAGTAACAAAGAACGTCGTGGCACGGTTCATTAGGCATAATTTGATCTGTCGATACAGTGTACCAGAGAGGATCATTATGGACAATGGTACAAATCTCAATAATAAGATGATCACCGAACTCTGCAAGCAGTTCAAGATACAACATCACAACTCTTCTCCCTACCGGCCGAAGATGAATGGGGCTGTTGAAGTGGCTAATAAGAACATTAAGAAGATTGTGCAGAAGATGACAGTGACGTATAAATATTGGCACGAGATGTTACCGTTTGCTCTTCATGGGTACCGCACCTCAACACAGACGTCAACAGGGGCAACCCCCTATTCCTTGGTATATGGCATGGAGGCCGTATTACCCATTGAAGTTAAGATACCCTCTCTTCGGATTATGAAGGATGCAGGTTTAAGCGAAGATGACTGGATTCAGACCCGACTTGATCAGCTGAACTTAATCGACGAAAAGAGACTTACTGCTATTTGTCATGGTCAAACGTACCAAAAACGGATGATCAAGGCATTTAACAAGAAAGTTAGACGACAAGAGTATCAAGTTGGGGACCTGGTTATCAAGCGCATTATCCTACCTCAAGGTGATCCCAGGGGCAAATGGACCCCTACCTACGATGGTTAAGAACATTTTCTCAGGAGGAACTATGATTCTAACCACCATGGATGGTGACGACCTTCCTCACCCCGTCAATGCAGACATAGTGAGAAAATACTACGCATGATCAAAGACCCGCTAGGTTGACTGGCCTAGTCAATAATAAGGGCTTCCTGGCGAACCAAAAGGGTTCGGGCAAAAATAAGGGATGAAAATGAAAAAACTGTACACCCGGCAAGTCGAAAACCTGAAAAGGCGACTTGGGCAAAAAAGGGTATCTCGGTGGACTGAAAACCCGAAAGGGCGGTCCAGGAAAAAATTAGGGATTAAAGCGTAACACTATGTCTCGTTGGATCACCTTGCATCCAGACTTTGGTATCGACTATCAAGCTCGGACGACACAAATCAATCTGATCTACCTTCAACCAGTAGCAAAGTGATGAGATGCTCGAGAATATAAAGGCAATAGCAGAGTTGGAACCCAGTGGGATTATTCACATAGCTATTTTGTTTTCTTTTCACAAATTGTATAAATTCTATTTGTTCGGCGGCGTTCTCTTACTAGGACGTCAGCCTCTTGTACAAAAACGCCTATTTACAGGCCAAGCTTCAAAATCAATACAATTCATTTTCAAAGAAATTTCAAGCTATTTTTCCTTTATCTGCTTTGTTTTGCAAAGAACGTCCAATGTTCATTTTTGATATATACACTTGACATTAATTGCTGCTCATGAATATTTACATGCGAAACAAAAGACGATTACTGGTAATATCAGAAACAGGGGCAAATAAGAATTATCCAAGCTGTACAGTTGCTCTGTCCACCAGGTACAAGGTAGATTCAGCTGAAGAATACGACCAAGGTATTTTCACTCCCCGCAGAGAAAGATAGTAATGATAGCTCTCCCCAACTGAGAATTACAACTATGAGTGAATGAATCAGTAATATTCTCCCCCAAGCAGAGTTCATTCACCATCATACTGAAAAGGCTTAATATCCCCGACAGTCTTAATATTCCCCATCGGAGTATAAGAATGTTCCTCGGCAGAATACAAGATATCCCTAGTGGAGTTAAAATTTTCCCAGTGCAGTCTGAAAAAGCTTCCCCAATGGAGTTGAAGAATCATCCCCAGTAGACTCCGGAAGTTCGTCCCCGGTGGAGTATAAAAATGAATATCCCCAGCCGAGTTCAAAGGAAGATTGTCCCCAGCAAAGCTCAAAGAACTATCCCCATTACATCCTAAAAGGTTATCCCCAGTGAAGTCGCAACTGAAAGATCATCCCCAACAGAGTTCTTTCCCTTCACAAACAGGAGTTCAATCCCCAACAGGATTCAGTATCACCAGCAACGGTAATTCGTCCCCAACAGAATTTATCAGTGGAATCCTCAACAGAGCATCTCTTCTCCACAAAGTAATCTCCTCATCAGTTTATTCCCCAACGGAGTTATTCTCTCCTGCAGGTTTATTCTCGCAATCATCTTCATTCGCTACCCTCAGCGGAAACAAAGAATTCAACTCTATTCTCCAGCAGCTATCCAGGATTTATTTTCCCCAGCTAAAACATTACATTTCCATATATCATGATACATACATATACGTATCATACAACACAATCTCATTTATTTTGAGAACATCATTGCTTGATCTATATCATGCATTGCATATGACTGACCTTTACCTTTCAGGAAAGGAGGCAGTTAAGTTCTCAACTAAGTCGAAGACCTGACCAGTTCTTAAATCTCAATTGAATTATCCTAGGTTGAATTTCAGATAAGGTTCTCAATCTTGACAAATTCCCCCCGTCATAGTGTGGACGAGTTCTATAATCTCAATGGTATACTACTTTGAAGACCAGAAAGTTCCTAGATCTTGATGTTTTCCTCCTTCATAGTGTGGACGGGTTCTATAATCTCAACGGTATACTACGTTGAAGACCAGATAGTTCCTAGATCTTGATGAAGATGTTTTCCTCCGTCATAGTGTGGACGAGTTCTATAATCTCAACGGTATACTAAGTTGAAGACCAGACATTTCCTAGATCTTGATGAAGATGTTTCCCTCTGTCATAGTGTGGACGAGTTCTATAATCTCAACGGTATACTAAGTTGAAGACCAAACAGTTCCTAGATCTTGATGAAGATGTTTCCCTCCGTCATAGTGTGGATGAGTTCTACAATCTCAATAGTATACTACGTTGAAGACCAGACATTTCCTAGATATTGATGTTTTTCCTCCGTCATAGTGTGGACGAGTTCTACAATCTCAACGGTATACTACGTTGAAGACCAGACAGTTCCTAGATCTTGATGAAGATGTTTCCCTCCGTCATAGTGTGGACGAGTTATACAATCTCAACGGTATACTATGTTGAAGACCAGACAGTTCCTAGATCTTGATGTTTTCCTCCGTCATAGTGTGGACGAGTTCTACAATCTCAACGGTATACTACGTTGAAGACCAGACAGTTCCTAGATCTTGATGAAGATGTTTCCCTCTGTCATAGTATGGAAGAGTTCTACAATCTCAATGGTATACTACATTGAAGACCAGGCAGTTCCTAGATCTTGATGAAGATGTTTCCCACTGTCATAGTGTGGACGAGTTCTACAATCTCAACGGTATACTACGTTGAAGACCAGACAGTTCCTAGATCTTGATGTTTTCCTCCGTCAAAGTGTGGACGAGTTCTACAATCTCAACGGTATACTACGTTGAAGACCTGACAGTTCCTAGATCTTGATAAAGATGTTTCCCTCCGTCAAAGTGTGGACGAGTTCTACAATCTCAACGGTATACTACGTTGAAGACCAGACAATTCCTAGATCTTGATGAATATGTTTTCCCCAGTTGAATTACAGACAAGTTCTTAAAACTCAGCAAAGATGTTCTCTCAGCTGAGGTACATGCAAGTTCCTAAATCTCAATAAAAGTTAGACTTCCCCAGCGGAATCTTCTACAACAACAAGTATGCAAGTTCTCGCTAAGGAATCTCTTATGCAATCGACACTCCTGTAGATGGCATCTTTAAGCCCATCCTCCCGCCATCAATCTCCAAATGGAATCTGTAAGCCCATTCCCGACATCACAAGGCTGATACCACTTCATGCGAGTGCAAATTTCTGGGCACTCTAGTGTTCAATCATCTTCCACCTTCGGATCACGAAAGGCGCGAAAGCCAATCTACATCCTCCGGTTTAAGAAGATTGAACAGGGGCAGATGTTGTACCCCAAAATTTTCCCTCTCATATTTTTCCAAACATTGCAACAAAAATCTCCAAGTGGCTCAAGATTGCTTAAGAGTTGGACAGTCAAGTCATCTCCTAAGGCAGTCAACCTCAAATTAGGGTTTTGTGTTGCATCAAGATCCTTGAATCCAAATGACCTCAAGTTCTCCCCAATGTCCTAATATGTTCTCAAGGTCATCCATGTCAAATTTCAAGCCTTGCAGAGGAAGTTTGCTCAGTCAATTGCTCAAGGGTCAAAAAATCGACTGTGCTAGGGCAAAAGTCAACTGTGACCTACAAATAGTCAAACTTCAAGATTTTTTGTCAACATTCTCATTTTGAAGGATATTTCATCATTTGATCAAGGGTTGATCATGATTCATCAAGGATTTCTCAAAATTCATCAAGACTCAAAAGTTGCTAAATTAGGGTTTTGTAGGAAAAGTCAACTCAACTTTGACCAAGCATAACTTTCTCATACTTTATTAGAAATGACCCATCCAAATCTCATTTTGAAGAGGATGCAATTTCCTACAATCCATCTTCATAACCTAAGATCATAAAATGCACTCACAAGAAGTTATAAATTTGGACATTATAGGTCATTTTTGAAAGTCAACAAAAACACCTTTTTTGCAAAAGCTTATAACTTGAGAATGGAACATCAAAATGAGATGAGACAAAAAGGATTGGTTAGAGGATATCTCAATATTTCTAAAAAGTCCAAGAACACCTCCAAAAGTTCAAAATTGAAAAAGTTGTGCATTGTTGAAGTTGAGCATTTTTGCAAAATTGCCAAAAGTCAACTATCCCCAAAACTTCAAATTTTTTCAAATGGGCCCATTCGTTTCCACTTGATTTGAGCTTGCATCATTGTCCACGTGTCCTAGCTTCAGCCATGTGTCCATTTATCAATTTTTTTTATTTTATTTGATTTTTTATTAAATTATTTCATTTTAAATCAAATTAAATCAAATAAAATCCCAAACTTTGATAACATGAGATTTTTTACTATTTTCAGGATTGGATTCTCATCAATATCATGATCAAATTCGTATCACACAAGATCATGTGCAAAAGATGATTTTTTGACAAATTTGGCAAGTTTTCAAAAGTGAATCAAATCAAATATGGGTGCATTGATTTAGAGAGATTGGATTCATGATTCTTGACCTAATGCATTCCATGATACATATAGAAGCAAAAGGACACGAAATATAGGTTAGAGGTTGCAAGAACAATCAAGACAAAACTTGAAAAAGTGTGGAAAAAGCTTGAATCCGAATTCACACTTAGAGGCGATCTCAGAAGCCAAGAAGGGTCTCAATCAATTCCTGGAGGTTCACTGAGTTGAAACCAACCCAAAGCAAGCTCCCATACACGCCAAAACACACTGTAAGTACCACGCAGATCCGTTTCTTTCTTGAATTCGTAAATCCTCATTCTGGCATCTTTGGACCAAATAATTACATGTTTGTGATCACCAAGACATTTGCAAACTTTTTGTATTATTGAATTTCGTTTATATGACCTGTACGAAGAATCACCATAGCTAGGGTTCTTGGAGCTTTTTTGGGCGTTTTTGTTACAGGTAAAATTAGCCTTAATGATGGCTATGGACGTGACCGGGAGAGGAAGACGAATGCAACCATGGTCTTGGGAGGAATTTATATGGCCTGAGATGAATTTTAGGAACGGCCTATGCATTTAGCTGCATATTCAAATCCGCAGGTAACTTCGTTACAGGCCTGGGGACAGGGACGACATCGTGTCCTCCTCTGATTGGCCCTTTTCAAATTTTCGCGCATTTTTTTATTTTGCTAGCACATTAACGCGTTTTGTCTTATAATATTGTTTTTGTATATTGTTAACAACTGAAGCACAATGGCCTAGTGGCAAGAAAGCGCTGGTAGCATCCAACAGGACCTGGGTTTGAATCCCAGGTCCCCCACTTTCATTCATAATTTTATTTTTCAGGTGATTTGGTGCATTTGCCTTGCTATAGTATACCATGCGCCCTCCTACATTCAACAGCCAGATGGCCATTGGCCAGATCTGGTGGTCCAAGGGGAACGTCCACCATAGATCCAGTCAACAAGTGGTCACCTAATCCAGGAAAAGTCAACAAGGCCAGATCCATGTGGGCCTCAGCATTGCTATTCACACAATGGAAACAGGCCCATACTCCTTTCTCTCATATTATTTTGCTTATTTGTTTTATTTTATTAATTGCCTAATTATTTTTATTTAATTTACTAACCAATTAAAAAATTCTTTTTTTTATAAAATAAAAACCACAAAAATATTTTTTATCAAATTAAACTTTAACTCGAAGGTAAAAGATGATTGGACACTAGAGTGCCCGTAAATTTGCACTCGTCAAAATGTAGCTGAGGGAATGGGCTTAAAGATTCCATTTGGAGATGGTAGAATTTTGCTGGAGATGGGCTTAAAGATGCCATCCACGACTTGTTTGTTGAAAATTAGGAGAATGAACACCAGATTGGTATCCGTATTTGGAACGTATCTGAGTTGTATCTGGAGATTGGATTCGTATGAGCAAAGGAATGGCGTCCGTGTCTAGAGCGTATCCGAGCTGTAACTATATTTGATTCTTGAATGAATACCAGAATGACTGCCGTGTCTGGAGTGTATCTATATTTTATCTGAATTCTGAATGGGCGATAGAAAAACATTCGTGTAAGGAGCATCTCTGGGCTGGGGATAAATTCCGAATGAGTGACAGAATGGCAACCATGTCTGGTGCGTATCTGGACTGTATCTGAAATTGAGATCTGTATGAGTAGCAGAATGACTTTCGTGTCTGGAGTATATCCGTACTATAACTGGGATCTGGAAAAGTGACAGAATGACTTCCGTGTCTGGAGTATATCTGAACCTGAAGTTGATAGTTGAATCTGAATGAGAAATAGAATGGATTCCATGTCTGGAGCGTATCTAGTCTGTATCTGATTGCGGAATTTTGAATGAGTAATATAATGACCTCCGTGTCTGGGGTGTATCCATACTGTATCTGAATAAGAGATCTGAATGAGTAACATAATAACTTCCATGTCTTGGAGCGTATCCGTACTGTATCTGAAATTGTTAAAGGTAGATTTTAATCTTATCCTGAAAAGGGTAAAATGTTAGCTAAAACACAAAGTTATGTTGGATGACATATGATGCCATAAAATGTGCTTTATCAATGTTTATGATATATGAATATAATGTATGCGTATGCAAGCTGATTAGCTGCCTTGTTGAGGAAAATATATCCTTGATAACTGGAGATAATGAAATCTTCGACTGCTGCCGGGGAAAATAAATCCTTGACCGCTGTTGGAGATAGAAAATCCTTGGTGACTTGTGGGAATTAATAAGAATTTTGACAATTTCTGTGGGGATGTGAGAATATTTCATGACTTTCCTTGGGGAATAAGGAAAACTCTGACGATCTCTACTGGGGAATTGAAACCTTGAAGGCTTCCACTGGAGAAATGAGAACAAGAATCTTCGTTCTACTGGGAAGTAACTCTGTGGGGGAAAATGTTTGTTCTGTTGAAGAGTTCTCAAGGGACTGGGTTGTATGCCAATCTACTGGGGAATTGGAGGAAACTGGATGGTCTTCCACCGGGGTTTAAGGGTTGAAGTTTTGGACTCTGTTGGGGAAGAAAGTTTTATCTCCACTGAGGGTTTGTAGTTCAAAGTTTTCTGGCTCCGCTGGGGATTGGGAGTTTGGAAACTTAGTTCTGATGGGGATTTGGAAACTTAACTCCGCTGGGGATATGTGTTTCAAAGCTTTAACTCTGTTGAAGATCTGGATGATGTACTGCAGGGGATTTCTTCTGGAATAGCCTAAAGACGTTTTCCTATACTTTCAAACTATCAGTAATTATCCTTTCTCATTTCGTTTTATTTGTAAGCAGTGATTATATTCAAATGCATATGCTCATTTAATAAATCATTGGACGTCTTCAAATAAAACACAAGTGTAAAAAGAAAGAAAAGAAAACAAATTTCTACACTTTGAAGTATCTTTGTATTAACTTTGTGTAAGTATTTTGTACAAAGGAGACAAACATCCTAGTAAGAGAATGTTGTCATAAAATGAGAAAAATTTATACAAAGAAAGGTGGCTATGTGTAACAATTCCATGGGGTTCCCATTCTGCTATAGTCTTTGTAACTCTGAGTATCTTGGCCATTCGTTGCTTCGTTCGATGTTGATTAGATTGATCAGAAGCCCGGAGCTTGTTTGTGAAGAGATTGTCCTTAAAGTGATCTGACGAGACATAGTCATACGCTTTAATTCTCTAACTTTTGCCTGGACCGCCCTTTCGGGTTTTCAGTCCACCGGGAAACCCTTTTTTGCCCAAGTCGCCCTTTCGGGTTTTCAACTTGCCGGGTGTACAGATTTTTTGTTTTATCCCTAACTTTTGCCTGAACCGCCCTTTCTGGTTTTTGATTCACCGGGATGCCCATTTTTGCCCAAGTCGCCCTTTCGGGTTTTCAACTTGTCGGATCGTTTATGCGTAGTATCTTTTGACTATGTCTATGTTTACAGGGTGCAGCAGGTCATCACCGTTCATGGTGGTTAGAATCATTGTCCCACCAGAAAAGATGCTTTTGATCACAAATGGTCCTTCGTAAATAGGAGTCTATTTGCCCCTGGGATCACTTTGCGATAAGATGATCCACTTGATTACAAGGTCCCCGACTTGGTATACTTGTCTCTTGACTTTCTTGTTGAAGGCTTTGATCATACGTTTCTGATACGCCTGACCATGGCAAACAGCAGTAAGTCGCTTCTCGTCAATCAATTTAAGTTGATCAAGCCGGGTCTGAATCCAATCGTCTTCATTCAAACCAGCATCCTTCATGATTCTCAAGGAAGGAATCTGAACCTCGATAGGTAAAACAGCCTCCATGCCGTATACCAAAGAAAAGGGGGTTGCCCCAGTTGAAGTGCGTGTCGTGGTACGGTACCCGTGCAAAGCAAACGATAACATCTCATGCCAGTCCTTATAGGTGACTGTCATCTTTTGAATGATCTTGTTGATATTTTTGTTCGCGGCTTCTACAACACCGTTCATCTTAAGCCGATAGGGAGATGAATTGTGATGTTGAATATTGAACTGCTCGCACAGAGCGGTGATCATAGTGTTGTTCAAATTTATACCGTTGTCAGTGATGATCCTGTCGGGGATACCATACCGGCATATAAGGTTCTGCTTGATGAAGCGGGCAACCACATTCTTTGTAACGGAGGCAAAGGAAGCTGCTTCGACCCACTTGGTAAAGTAATTAATGGCCACCAGGATGAAACGGTGTCCATTGGATGCTGTAGGCTTGATCTCTCCAATCATGTCGATTCCCCACATCGCGAATGGCCAAGGAGCCGTTAAGACATTGAGAGGAACTGGAGGAATATGTACCTTGTCCGTATAGATTTGGCATTTGTGACAAGTACAGGAATATTGATGACAATCAGTTTCCATGGTAGACCAGTAGTAGCCTGCCCGTAAAATCTTCTTAGCCATCGTATGACCGCTTGAGTGGGTGCCAAAGGTGCCATTATGTAGTTCAGCCATGATCTGCTCAGCTTTGACTTTGTCCACACAATGGAGTAGGACACAATCAAGATTGCTCTTGTATAGGATACCATTGCTCAGAAAGAACTTGGCCGTGAACCTCCTTAAGAACTTTTTGTCGTTGACTAAAGCTCCTTCAGGGTATTCTTGTGCTTCGAGATACCTTTTGACATCGTGAAACCAAGGTCGTTCCATTACTTCTTTGGTACTAATCTCGTGACAATGTGCAGGTTTGTCCATCCGTTTGATGGTGATTTGAGGAGCCTCATTATCCCAATTAAGTTTAAACATGGAGGACATTGTAGCTAGCGCATCTGCTATCTGATTCTCTTCTCGCGGGAAGTGCTCGAAGGTAATCTGCTCGAAGTGTGGTAACAATGTCAGGACATGTTCTTTGTAAGGGATGAGGTTTGGATGTTTAGTATCCCACTCTCCTTTGATTTGACTAATAACCAAAGCTGAGTCCCCAAATACAATCAAAGATTTGATTCCTAAATCAATAGCAGCCTTGAGGCCAAAGATACAAGCTTCATACTCGGCCATGTTGTTGGTGCAGCTGAAGCAGAGTCTAGTAGTGAAAGGTGTATGTCAACCTTCTGGAGAGATAAGTACCGCGCCGATACCATTCCCAAGTGCGTTGGAGGCACCATCAAAGTACAGTGTCCATCGGGATCCTTGTTCAGGTCCGTCATACGGTCTGTTTTCTTCAATGTTGCTCACAGTCATGATATCCTCATCAGGAAAGTCAAACCTCATGGATTGGTAATCTTCGACAGCTTGATGGGCCAGATGATCGGCTAGCACACTCCCCTTTATGGATTTTTGGGTTGTGTACTGTATATCATATTCGGTGAGGATCATCTACCATCTAGCGATTCTTCTGGATAAAGCAGGATTTTCGAAGATGTACTTGATCGGATCCATTTTAGAAATCAGCAGAGTGGTATGTGTTAACATATACTGCCTTAGCCGGCAAGCAGCCCATACCAAAGCGCAATAAGTTTTCTCGAGCAGTGAGTAGCGAGTCTCACAGTCGGTAAACTTTTTGCTAAGGTAATAAATGGCATGCTCTTTTCGGCCAGACTCGTCATGTTGGCCCAGTACGCACCCCATTGAATTATCTAAGACAATCAGATACATGATTAAAGGCCTTCCTTCGACGGGTGGCATCAACATAGGAGGTTCCAGCAAATACTCGTTGATCTTATCGAAAGCAGCTTGACATTCATCATTACATTTAACCACCTGATCTTTCTTTAACAGCTTGAAGATTGGTTCACAGGTAGATGTTAGGTGAGAGATGAACCTTGCAATGTAGTTTAGGCGTCCCAAGAAACCTCCGACCTCCTTCTCAGTGAGAGGGGAAGGCATTTCTTGTATAGCTTTAACTTTTGAAGGATTGACCTCGATGCCTTTGTTGCTGACGATGAATCCCAAAAGTTTACCGGACCTTACTCCGAAAGTGCACTTGCTAGGGTTCAGTTTGAGCTTATATTCCTTCAACCTGACAAACAACTTTTGCAGATGGTCGAGGTGTTCTTCTACTGTCTGTGAATGGGCTATCATGTCGTCTACATAGACTTCAATCTCATGATGTATCATGTCATGAAACAAAGCTACCATGGCTCGCTGATAGGTTACCCCGACATTCTTCAGTCTGAATGGGATTACCTTATAATAGAAGGTACCCCACTGCGTAACAAAAGTAGTCTTCTCCATGTCTTCGGGGGCCATTTTGATCTGATTGTACCCTGAAAATCCATCCATGAAAGAGAATACCTTGTGTTGAGCTGTGTTGTCAACTAAGATGTCAATGTGTGGTAGTGGAAAGTCATCTTTAGGGCTAGCCCTGTTTAAGTCTCTGTAGTCCACGCACATTCTGACTTTGCTATCCTTCTTAGGCACGGGCACAATGTTGGCCCCCCATTGTGGATAGGAAGTAACAGCAAGAAATCCAGCATTAAACTACTTCATCACTTCAGCTTTGATCTTTTCGGACACGTCGGGCCTCATCCGGCTGACTTTCTGTTTGATTGGTGGACAATCTTCTCTTGTAGGGAGACGGTGAACCACCATATCTGTATCCAGTCCCGACATGTCTTCATAGGACCAGGCGAAGATCTCAACATATTCATTCAACAGCTGAACTAAGCGCTCTTTGATACTTGGCTCCAGGTTGGCACCCACTTTAACCTCTTTTCTGTCTTCGACAATACCCAAATTGATAGTCTATAACAACTCTTCATGGGGCAGAATAGCCCTTTCTTCCTATTGCAAAAGTCTAGCCAACTCTTCAGGCACTTCACAGTCTTCATCACCTTCGTATTCAGCATGATTGACCATATCTTCAGAGTCACTGAAGGCCATAGCAGAATTGTTACCCATGGAATCTGGAGTGGATGGGTACCTGCATTTTGTGAGTGTGGGTGTGTGTAAGGGATAGCCACCTTTAAACAAAATAAAATATAAAAAAAAAGAAAATGAACACAAAAGTTTATATATGAAAACGTCCATGATTCATTAAAAATGGCATATGAAAATGAAGAATCAAAACCCTTACAAATGGACCTATATGCCCCGGGTAAGGCATAAGGCAAAAAGAGTGTACGAATTGTTTAATAATTATTACAGACCAAACAGGAAATGTTCAAAAGATAAATTACTGATTGATGAAAGTAATGGGAACGAAGTCTTTCGCCTCCCAATTGTTCAGTCCTCCTTCAATGGTTGGAAAGATCCAGTCTTCAAAATTGCTTCCTTCTTCATCATCTTCTAAAGCATGAACTCCATGATGAGTGATTTTCAATGGCGGTCCTCCAGCCCGGGAGCGACGTACAACCTTCTGACTAGTAGCAGTGAAACCCAAACCGAACTTATCTGTCTTGTAAGGAAAATATGGCAGTTGACCCCATACTGTGCTTCCTCCTTCCTTGATCACAGCTTCCGCATCTTTAAGGGATGACATCCGGGACATAGGTTTGGTAATGATGGGCACAACAGTCATTGTCTTGGCTACCGCAACTTCAGGAGAAACCTTTTTAAAGTGTTGGAAAGGTGTTTCTATGAATTCACCATCTAACTCCACGTAGCGGAAAGAGTTAAGGTGGCTTATGATATACTCCTCCTCACCATGAACTATTATGATTTTACCCTGGACTGGGTATTTTAGCATTTGGTGTAGAGAAGAAGTGACTTCCCCAGCATTGTGGATCCATGGCCTTCCCAACAAGCATGAATATGAAGGACGGATGTCCATCACATAAAATATAGAGTTGAAAATTTCCATCCCACCTTAATTGGGATGTCCACCTCCCCGTGGACCATCCGCTTAGAACCGTCAAAGGCTCTAACAATGATATTACTAGGCTTTAGGGTCAAACCTTCACAGTCCAATCTGTCCAACGCTTTTTTAGGCAAGACATTTAAAGACGACCCGATATCAACTAGAACGTGAGAAAGAGTGGTCCCTCTGCACTCTACCGATACATGCAGCGCATCATTATGCTTTCTTCCCTTAGATGTTAGATCGACATCAGAGAAGCCAAGACCATTGTTGGCGGTAAGGCTAGCTACACACTCTTGAAACTGATCCGCAGAAGTTTCATGAGCCTCAGAGCAGAGCAATAGAGCCAGCATAGAGATTTTTGAAGGGGTTTGCCCCAGTTGCTCTACGACATCATATTCAATTTTCTTAATTATCTTTAAAATCTCCTCCATTTCCTTTTGGGTGGTTTCGGGGATAACCAAAGTCCGAGCCCTCGTCCAGACAAGCGCTTCTTGGATCCCCTTACCTTTATCAGTAGTAACAGCAGAGGGTACAACTTCGGGAGTAACAATTTCTTCAATAACTGGACTTCGTACAAATATCTTGACTAGAACAGGAGCACTTGAGGGTCCGAAGATTTCCCTTGGAGGAGCAATCTTCGGAGAGAAGATTCTTCCATTACGAGTGATCTTACTTGTCCCCGTAATATTTCCTATGTCAGGAGTTTCTTCATCGGAACTTTCTTCAACTGATTCGGTCTGCTTAACACCGTGGTAGAAGATCTCTCCCCAATAATTCCACGGTATTGTCTTGTTAGACTTGTATGGGATAGGCCCCGACATAGTAATATTCAGAGGTACACACTTTGGATCGGGCGTAATCTTAACAGGTCTTTTGGAGACCTTGGAAAGATTGGCGGAAATGGTGATTATAGCAACATTATTAATTGGAGTAACAGGAGTAACAGGAGCAACAGGAGTTTTCCTGAAGAGGATTTCTTGAGTATCCATCAGGCGTTGGATGCCTGACTTCAATAGCAGACAGTCGGATTACAAGGTCGAACAAAGGTAACAATCTTTTTCACAGCCTGGGAAAATCCCGGCTTTCAACAGATTCATCTTGATCATTGGCAACGAAGTCATTAAGTCATCAACAGCAGTAACATGAAGATCTTCTACAATAGCATGTACATTATGACCATGTTTTGGCATAAGAGAGGATATCACATTAGGTTTTTCGGGGGCATCAAACTCCACCTCCTTGGAATCTATAAAATCTTGGATCTTGTTTTTAAGGGCCCAACAGTTGTTGGTGTCGTGCCCCACACTGTCCGAATGATATGCACACTTCACAATGGAATGATAGTAGGGAGAAGAGGTATTTGGGTTCTTTGGCGCCTCTTTCAAGTTTGTAAGGTTTAACTTTAACAGATGAGGGAAAACCTGAGCAGGTGTCATATTGATCCTGGTGAAATGCCGTGCAGGCCTTTCCACCCTGGTTTGGTTAGCTCTGGGTTGACTACTTCGAGGTTGATCGGCTGAGGAGTTCTGAATCATCACAGCCCCCACCGCTGGTCGGCGCTCCATTCTTCCTTGATTTCTCTGGGCATAGACAGCAAAAGCTTCTTTCTTGGCTGGAAAGGTCTTCTTGATAGCGGCGAAAGCACATGCATCCTTCGGAATTTTGTCGCTCTTAATGCCAGCTTCGACCCTTTCACCCATCAGAATTAATTCGGTGAACCCTGCAGATGAGCTCCCGATCAAGTGATTAAAGAATGGACCTGTCAGGGTTACCAGAAACATATCCATAAGCTCTCTCTCAGACAATGGTGGCTGCACCCTTCCAGCCAAATCCCGCCACTTCTGGGCATACTCCTTAAAGCCTTCATTAGAAACCATACCCATACTCTGTAATTGAGTACGAGTAGGCGCTAAATATGCTTTATATTGATATTGTCGATAGAAAGCAGTAGCCAAATCCTCCCAATCATGTACATCAGATCTTTCAAGTTGATAGAACCAATCCAATTGCATACCCGACAAACTATCTTGAAAAAAGTGGACCCACAAATCCTTATCAGAAGAGTGAGGTTGGATCTTTCTGATGTAAGACCGCAGATGCATCTTCGGACAGGACAAACCATCGTATTTAGAAAATTTAGGCACTTTGAATTTAGGGGGAATGACGATCCCAACAACCAACCCTAGTTCTTCGAAATCCAACACATGTACTCTTTGTACCTCCATGGCTGCCAGCCGATCTTCCAGATTCTTATACTTATCGTCCGTAGGGGGATACTGCTGCTCAGAGTAATCTTCCTCCTCCTCCTCTTCTTCTTCTTCTTCAGCTTCTGACTCAGAGGGCATTGCAACACCTTTTCCTTTGCCAACCCCTTCATCAGACGTCGAGGGGAAATCCAGGACTCTCCTAGCTTGGTTCTCAAACCTTCTTCCCATAGTGGCCACACAAACTCTTTTCTTTTTCTTTTTCTCCTTTTCTTTTTTCCTTTTCCTTCTCTAACAGTGCTTTAAGGTCCTCCAGACCCTTTGCCAAGGTCATGAGGAGTTGTTGGAACTGTGAATTCTGTGCTTGTAGATCTTTGACCGTCTGCTCTATATCCATCTGGCTGAAATAAACAGCAGAGAGATAAGGAAACCTGGTGTGAAGACCTGCTTATGCATATGATGAATGATATGTATTCATGTAAAGCATTCAAGGATTATGAAATTCAAATTTGTTGCAAACAAAAAAGAACGTACGTCATATTAATAAGAAGAACTTTGTTAGTACATAAATGCCCCATGGGCAAAAATAGATACAAAATTCTAATGTAAAAAGATGTTGCGCATCCTTTTCGGTGCGATGTAAGTGTTGAGAGTCTGCTCTTCATGGAGTCAACAGTAAGTTCCAAAACCTTCTTCTCACTGGCGTAGAAGCTGGCTTCAAAAGTATTATGTTCTTCCTTGAGCTGTATCCAACTCTTTTGCAATTCTTCCAATGATGTTGGCATGTCAGGATGTAAGAGGGTGTATGGAATCTCTCCTTCCATAACAGGCTCGTTGATCATAGGCAGAACATAGGGGTAAGGCATCATAAGACTCTGGGCGCGAGTTCGTACCCACTTGAGGTAAGGCTCAAGGGGGATGGAATTCTTGTGTCCCAGTGTCTTACTGTCCACTTTGTTAGGCATCCTCCAAGCTCGGATAAACCTTTGTCGAAGTCCTTGAGGGTCGTTGTCGAATTCAAAAACCAAGTCTGGAATCAGCATGTCATGAAGGCCATCCCTTCGGGCAAACCCAAACTGTCTCAGAGACAAGCAGGGGTTGTAGGTAATGCCTCCCCTAATGCCAAGTAATGGGACATTAGGGAATTCCTCACAACGATCAATGATGATGACATTTTCTCTAGACCGAGAACACCAATGAACATCAGAATATGTAAGAGTCATCAACCATTGTGACCACCTCAAGCCTTGCTTATTCTTCAAGACTGATTTGGGAAGGTGAGAAATAAACCACCTTGCTAGAAGAGGAGTATAGCACATGAGAACACCTCTCTTCTTCATTGTTAGTGTGTGAAATGAGTGTAAGATGTCCCCAAGCAATGTAGGCACGGGATTCCGAGATATGAAAATCTTGACAGCATTCACATCTATAAGCTGATCAGGGTTTGGGAACAAGACCAACCCATAGATGAGAAGTGCTACAATCTCCTCAAAAGCTTGCAGATCTAGAGAATTCCAACATTCTTGTGCCTTTTCAAACAGAAACTTTGCCAAGAAACCCTTGACACCACTTCTGGTTTCCCAATTACCTTTGATATCAGATGGTTGCAAGTGTAAGGCTTGAGCAACATCTTCAGGCTTTGGCTCTCTTTCCGTACCATTGTAGGGTAGTTGATGGAGAATAGGAATCCTCAGGAGTTGAGAAAATTCCTCCAAAGTAGGTACTAGTTGGTAATCAGGAAATGTAAAGCAATGGTGTAGGGGGTCAAAGAACTGGAAGAGAACTTTCACCATGTCTTCTTCAATGTTGGAGTTGACCAGGCTGAGAAGTCTACCATGTCTTTCACTGAAGGGAGAATTCTATGGAATCTTGGAAGTAAGCTCCTTGAGTAGAGGATGGATTCTCACAAGGTTGACCTGAATAGTTTTTTTTGCAGAGTGATTCCATGACCTACAAAACAGGAACAAAGATGATGATCCAAACCCTTGAAATGGTTAATGGATGCAAATGATGCTTCATGATGTTCATGATGTATGCACAAGTATATGTACAAGCAAATCACACAAGATCCTAGTTTCAAGCCTGCAGAGGGTTTCACAGGTAAATACCCTCTTGAAGTTTAGTTGGCTCAACCTGCCCTATAATAGTAACCGGGTTCTAAGGAGCTCAATATCACCGGATTATTTTCTGTGTTCATTGTTCCAGTTTAGCCACTTTACTGGCGACCGAAATATTCCAAGAAAACAACCCTCAATGAGTATAGTATCGAGTATCTACCAACTTCGGACTGCACCAAAGCCGGTCATCTCACTACCCCTAAAAAGGCCAAGATGGTCAAGTAAAGGTTCTAAAAGTCCATTAGTGCTTCATGACATCACTCAGCGGCCCCGTATTCTCTTTGATTGACTCAAAGGCTACCGGTACCCACAAATATGTCGCACTAATATAGCTATTGCTTCAACCATGTCGGTATACCCCGCACAGTTTCCACAACGTATTGCTATTTACCTATGAATGTTTCCCAAATCCGGGTAAAGGATTCAAACCCAAACAATAGAACCAAATGTAAAGCAATCAAGGCAAACAAAGTAAGCATTTAAAGGTGATCTAAACCCTAAGGTAACCCCACTTTTAGATATATCCCCAGCAGAGTCGCCAGTTCTATGATACGGTGGGAGAACTAACTTGAGGTTTTGCGTTTGTGTTTGCAAATGTTTCGGTTTAGCAAGAGTCACCACCGACTTTTTATTTTATCCAAAGGAAAGGTCAAAAAGCACAGGAAAGACCTTAGAGATGTTTTCTTGGGTTCAGGGGGTAGATTATGAAAAGGGAAGGTGCAAGCACCCTTTTCATCCATGGTTATCCATGGGCTCTTAGTTACCTGTTTAGATCACTTGCTTTTGCTTTTCAGTTGTTTGAAATGGTGCTTTGTGCGTGGTTTTGAAAATGTTTTGAAAAGAGGCCATCGTTGTGGAAACCTTTGTAATGATTCTTGTTTGAATGTATACAAAGGTGTTTTTGTCTTTTGAAAAGATGTTTCAATGTTTTGAAAGTTTGAAAGTTTGTTTTGAAATTGTGTTGTGAAGTGTGTTTGAAAATAGCAAGGATGTTTTTTTTTTGCAAGTTTTGATCAAGTAACTAAGAGTTGTCTACCCTATCTACTCAAAGATCTTTCCTACACATTTTTAACCCTTTTGACAATTTTGTTTTACCATTGCATTTGGTAAACAACCTTGTATTAGGATGTTAAACGGGACAGGCGCGGGTCATCGTATGGACCATGATAGCCATTGTGCTAAGTATCTTTAGCAATTTTTTTTGAGGGACTAGATCATTTTTGTGTAGGCAACCAAGATAGCGTCATCGAGGGACTATGATCTTTTGTTTTGTTTTTGTTTTGCCAAAGTACTCAACATGCATAACATGGCGATTTTAAAGGCAACAAGTGGATGAAACCCTAGGGGTGCAAGTGTGCATTGTGTTATCATTTTCATGCATTTTGTCTTTGTATTAGTCAAGCTATTTGTTTGATTTTAGATTTTTGCATACAAACCCTAATCTCTAATCATGGCATAATTGAAAGCATAAATGCGTAAAATACATCTACACTATTACAACATTTGATATGGGAAGGGGGATACAATTTTTGAATGGGGGATATTTGCAAGAAAATAAAATCCTAATATTTACTATTACATCCAAATTAAATTCCTTTGTCTCAAATAATAAATGAACAATATTTAAATGATCAATTAAATAAATATACAAAATATTATGAATATGTAAAAAATGTCTTGTTTATTTTTATGTATATAAAAATATTTTTTATGTATTTTAAAAAAAAGAAATAAAAGATTATTTTTGAAAAGGGTAGAAAACCCTAATTTTCTTTTAAGAAAGGAAGTATATATATATATATATATATATATATATATATATATATATATATATATATATATATATATATATATATATATATATATATATATATATTAATTATATACAATAAAATAAAATATATACAAAATAAAAATATATTTAGAAAAAATATTATTTAAATATAAAAAATAAAAATAATAGGTATTATATTATTATGTATTATTTTCAAGTTTTCATTAAATAAAATAAAAGTATATACTCACTAAATTATTTTTATGTTAGAAAAATAAAATAAAATACAAAAATAAATGTGAAAATTTATAAAAAATATTTTTGGTATTTTTTATGTTTGGAAAATAATAAAATAAAATCAGAAATGAAAAAAAAAACAAAAATATCAAAATATGAAGAAATGGGCCAGGGGGTGCAATCAACAATGCAGGGGGTGCAAAAAGTGAGCAACAAAGGCCCAGTCCAAGTTCCAAACTTCATCTTCAACCTCTTGTTCAAAAAATGCGCGCGCCCTGTACAAAATTCCAGATCCTGCATACGTGCTCTAATGCAAAAATTCATAACATCAAAGTTGTAGCATTTTTCAAGATGAGTTCAACCATATAAGAAACTTAATCTAACTCTCAAAGACCAGAGAGAATTTCTTTGGCCCTAAATTCTAACCTAATTTTTTCAGGGAGTTCATGGATCAAATTCTCTTAACACGTTTAACTTAAATGAAAACTGAGCATATGTACAACTTCAGGGCTATGAATACTACATTTTTTATTCACAAACCTAAGCCTAATGATTCCTAAATAGAGAGATAGGAAGTTGACAAAAACCTGTTTAAGTTGAAATCGTGTATGGCAATGTGGAGCTTTTCAGTGAGGCCTGAGATATTTGAGAGCTTGCTTGAACTTCCCCTGACCTTCCCCAATGCCTAGGTTGTCTTGAATGTGCTTGAACAAGCCTGTAGAACTCAACCTGCACAAGCTGAAAACAGAAATGGTGAAGCTTGAAAATGGAGTTACAGTCAGTGTCTAAGGGTTGGGATAGCTTGGATAGGTTATATGGAAGGTGTTTGAACAGGTTTGGGGCAAAACGCACAAGGGGTTTTTGCTATGGAACTCCAAGTGCAGGAACTGCCCTATTTTTGCAAGAGGAAGGTGTTTTAATGATCAAGAGTGTTTGATGGATCAAAGGCTCATGTTTCAGGCTCAGTGCAATGTCAAGAACCTGTTTCAAATGCTTGCTAAGCTTTGTTATAACAGATGTTCCAGTTGTGGTGTATTTGACAAGTTTCTTATATTTTAAGCAAAAGTAAGCCATGATGCAAGACAGGCATGTACAAGCTATCTATCATCTTGCACTCTATGCTCTTGGCCCCTCAAGTTGGTGGATATTGTGTGCTGTACAAGATCTTGTTCAAGGCTCAAGGATTCTATTTGACATAAAGCAAGATTTTGACAAAAATGACAATGTTGCCTTTTTGCCATTTTTGGATTAATCTCTTGTATAATCCTCTAATGACCAGAACAAAGCTTCAAACCAATGGATTTGCATTTATTTATTGAGTATGGAGGTGTTTTGGGACCTGTAATCTAGTACAAACAAGGCTTATTAGAGTTTGCAACTTGTATCAATATGAAAATGCCATGGTTCAAAAGTGAGTTTTTGCCAACTTCAAGCCTTCGATTCTCCATAACCACAAATGATTTTGGAGAGTTCTTGGACATTTTGGAAAGCTTGCAACATTCTATGCAATCCATATTTGAAATGAAATTTGTTATTCCAAGTGGAACTATGTCAAAAATGGTCATGAAGATAGGTCAAAATCCTGCCTAAACTAGGGCAAAATTTCACTAAGTTAAAAGTTTCATGGACCCTTGTTCCAAAAATCATAACTTGATATCCAAGATTCGTTTTGGAAAACTTTATGAATCAAAGTTATAGACTTTGTGGAGGAATAAAACTTTCATGTTGGAAGTTTTGTTTGAATCCAATTGCATCAAGGTGAAAATGTTGGGCAAAGTTAGGAAAAAATAAGAAAATTTCATAACTTAGAAAAATTCTAAGTTATGAAAATTTTCAATCTTAAACCCTAATTTGCAAAATTGGGTTTCTTGATGAACAAGTTTCATGTTTTGACACATCTTGATGAAAAATGACCCTTGGCACTTGATTTTGACCAAAAAGTCAAAGTTTGACTTTTCAGTGTACAGTCAAATTTTGATCAGTTGACTGGAAAATTCATCTGTCAATCCAATGCATTTGAGATCTTTTGAACCTTGTGAATAGGTCAAGATGATTCCATTGAGTCCTTGAGTCCATGCTTGAACCCAATTTTCCATTGGCTAGGTGAAAAATCATAAATTTCCCTTATACAGTCAAAACCCTAAAAATGACCATTTTGCCCTTTTGATGATCTGATCAAATTTTTGAGGAGTTATGGTCCAAACTTGATAAAATGGTCCATATGAGTATATAATGTTGATGTGGATAAAAAATTGTGAGGTTTGACTGTAGATTGGCCAGAGTTGACTTTTTCCCCAATACAACTGATTTCTAGGTCAAATGCCCAAATTACTGGTCAAAAATTTGATTCAAAGCTTGAAACTTGGTATGAGCAATCTTACAAGTCCAACATGAAGTATGAAAGTCACTTTGAGCATTGAAAGTCAAAAAATCCCTGTGCAAACTCAAACCCTAATTTCAGGTCATCAGTGTAAGGAGATGTCTTCAGCAGAGCAAACCCTAATCCTGTATGGAGCTTAAGGAACCTTGTGAGGGGAAATCTTGATAAAATGAGAGGGCAAATTTTGGGGTACAACAGCTTTGATTGCTTTACTTTTGAGGGTTTTGTTTTGGGTTACTATAGATCCTAACCCAGATATGGGGATACCTTTTAGGTAAGTAGCAATAGACTGTGAGGGAACTGTACGGCGTAGACCGATACAGTTGAAGCAGAAGCTATATTGATGTGGCACATTGGTTGGTACCGGTAACCATTGTGGAGAAACGAGGAGAATACGGGGCCACTGCATGGTGTCGTTAAGCATCAACTGACCTTAGAGCCTTTAATCGCCCAACTTGGCCATTAGAAAATAGTGAGATAGCCGGCCTCAGTATAAAGCTGAGAACTGGTTGATACTCGATGCTACACTCATTGAGACCATACTCTCGATATAGTTCCGGCCGCAAGAAAAGATTACGTGAGCTGAAACCATGACCGATGGAGGATGGTCAATGATATTGAGATCCTCTAGAACCCGGTTACTTTTTCTAGGACAAGTTTGAACCAACTTAACTTCAAGAGGGTATTACCTTTGACCTCATGCAAGCCTTAAACCTAAGGGTTTTGTGTGATTTGACTGTGTTTGCAATACCTGTTGTTTGCTATATCTATGGTTTATCATGACATCATGCATCATAACATGGCATTCATGTTTCATTACACTAACCATTTCAAAGACCAAGGGAATTTATCTTTGTTCTGTTTTGCAGATCATGGCTTCCATACGCAGAAATACTATCCGAGTCAACTTTGTGCACATACCTGCTCAACTTAAAGAGCTAGCCTCAAAAGTTTCCGAGACTTTTATGTTCATTAAGAGACACGGTCAACTTCTCATCTTGGTTACTTCAAGTCTTGATGAATAAATGATGAGCGTACTATTTTAGTTCTCCGATCCCGTGCATCATTGCTTCACCTTTCTAGATTACCAGCTAGTACCCACCTTGGAAGAGTTCTCTCATCTATTGGGAATATCCATCCTTGAACAGGTACCCTTCACAGGTATATAAGAAGTTCCTAGACCAGAAGACATTGCCTCAGCTCTGCATTTGAAACGGGCTGATGTAGTATCCAATTGGGAAACTTGAAGCGGGGTCGAAGGTTTTCTAGCCAAATTTCTGATAGACCAGGCTCAACTATTTTAGGAAGATTTAGATTTTCAAGCTTTTGAAGATTTCTTGGCTCTCCTTATCTATGGTTTGGTTCTCTTCCCGAATCTGGATTCCTTTATAGATGTGAATGATGTCACGATTTTCCTTTCTTGCAATCCTATGCCTACCTTGCTTGGAGATATCTTGCATGCCCTCTATACTCGTACCGTGAGGAGAAGAGGGACTCTTATGTGTTGCATGCCGTTGCTGTCGAGGTGGTTTATTTCTCACCTCCCTAAGTCTGTGCTGAAGAACGAAGAAGGTTTGGGTTGGTCCTACAGAATAATGTCACTTGCTCATACAGATATTCTTTGGTGTTCCCGGGCTATGGAAGACACTGCTGTTATTGACTGTTATGGGGGATACCCTAATATCTCGTTGCTTGGAATCAGAGGGGGTATAACTTACAATCCTTGTCTAGCTTTGCGATAATTTGGTCGTGCTCGGAGAGATGGTCCCCATGAGCTACTTCTTGAGGACATTGTATTTGACTACAAGGAGGACGTTAAGGAGCACCGCCGGAGGTTTATACGACTTGGGGCATGGTGAACAGATCTGACCCCCAAGAGTTGGGACCAAAGACTTCTCTTTCTATGCAGCCTTATCTCCAATGGGTTCGAGCTCGTGCCTAGAAGCTTGGGATGCCCTATGAGGCCGTATTACCAGTGATTGTGGAGCCCACTAATGAAGAGGGCATTCCTTACACGATTCTCTATCCTTACATGCCCACTGATCCTGGGGAGTTGTAGAGGTCTTGGATTCAGCTGAAGAATGAGCGGGATACTTACCGGGAACAGTACCATGAGCAAGAAATGAAGATTTTGAAGCTCACCAGGCAGCTCGAGGAAGAAAGAGTGATCAATGACTACATCGGCACAAATAGGAAGCGACCACAGGACTTTTGATTTTGATTTTTCTAGTTCTAGATTTGTTTTATTTACTCCTTTGTAACGCCTTAAAGGAATTGTTGAACCTTTTTAAAGTTAAGCTAATAAAGTTTTGTTTATTCTTGGTTTACAAATTTAAATCTCCCAAAGTCTTTGAAATCATTACATGTGCATCCCATTATCATGCACATCATTACAGGTACCCTTACAGGTTTCTCACCCACTTCACTGTTTATTTCAGCAGAAATGTCTTCCGATCAAGCCATCAAAGATCTTCAGGCATAGAACGCCCAATTCCAACAGATGTTCATAAGTCTAGCTAAAGGGCAAGAGGATCTGAAGACCCTTATTCTGAAAGAGAAGAAGAAGAAGAAGAAGAAGGTCGAAATTCTGAACATGGGTAGAAGATTCGGAGAAAGGTTAAGGCAACAAGCTGATCTGACCTCCTCATCCAAGGACGGGGAGAACCAAGAAAGAGCAAAGGACCATAGTCCTGCAGTTTCTGATAATGATACGGATTACGAAGATGAGTAATATCCTCCTGCTGAGGATAGGTACAAGTAGTTAGAAGACCGTCTGAGTGCTATGGAGATTCAGAAAATACCTGGTTTGGATTTCATAGAATTGGGTTTGGTATCGGGAGTGGTCATCCCTCTTAAGTTCAAAGCTCCAGTTTTCTCCAAGTATGATGGGGTGTTCTGCCCAAAACTCCATCTTCGCTCGTATGTCAGGAAAATCTAACCCCACACTGTTGATAGAAATTTGTGGGTGCATTTATTTCAAGATAGTCTGTCAGGGGCTCAGCTTGAATGGTTCTATCAGTTGGAAGGAGCCAATGTCTGAAACTGGGAAGATCTTGCTGCTGCTTTCTACAAGCAGTACCAGTACAACACCTACCTTGCTCCCACTCGTACTCAACTCTAGAGTATATCCATGGTTGCAGGTGAAGGTTTTAAGGACTATGCTCAGAAGTGGAGAGACTTGGCTGGAAGAGTCCAACCCCCTTTGTCTGATAGGGAGTTGGTTGACATGTTTCTAGAGACACTATCTGGTCCATTTTTCAATCACTTGATCGGCAGCTCGTCATCCGGTTTTACTGAGTTGATTTTGATTGGAGAAAGAGTAGAAGCTAGTATCCGAAGTGGTAAGATACAAAAGGATTCCTTTTCGAGTTCGGTAAAGAAGCCTTTCACTGTAAGAAGGAAGCTAGTGCAGTCTATGGCTCGAGGAGCCAAAACAGATCTGAGCACCGTCAAACGGTAAATGTTGTAGTGATACCAAGACCCGCAGTTGCTCCACAGTGCAACAATCAACAAAGGGTGGAAAGACCACAACGACATTTTACCTGCATCAACATGACGTTGGCTAAAGTTCTGCCTCATCTGTTAAAATCCAACTTGGCAACCTTGAGAGAGGCTCCCAAGAATCCAAACACTACTTCTCCCAGATACAATCCCAATGCACGATGCGCCTACCATTCTGAGAGTCCAGGCCATGATACAAATGATTGTTGGGCCATGAGAAACAAAGTACAAGATTTGCTCGAAGCCAAAGAGATTGAGTTTGACGCTCCGGAAAAGCTGAATGTTATAACTGCTCCTATGCCCAAACATGGTCGTGGAGTTAATGCTATTGACACTGATTTGTTTGTGACCTCTGTTGAAGAAATTTCTAATCCTCTGATGACCGTTAAGAAGAATTTGCTGTTGGCCAGTTTATTTTCGGGTTGTGGTGAAGGTTGCCACATGTGTTCAATTATGCCTACTGGTTTCTGTTTATTGAAGTCAGGTGTTCAACGCCTGATGGGTAATAAAGAGATTTTGTTCGAGAAGACTATGATTCTGTTTGTTCCAAATGAAGATGTTGCCATCATAACCATTTCCTCCAATCCTTCCAAGGTTTCCTTGAGAAAGCCTGTTAGGGTTACACCTGTTCCAAGAATTGCTCCACTAAGAATCACTGTTCCTGGTCCCATTCTGTACACCTTAGACAAGGCTATCCCATGGCATTATGGTGCTGATGTATATTACCATGGTGTTAAGCAAGATCTGAAGACTGAAGAAGTTGATACTGATGTCAGTAATATTGTCGGGACTAGTAAAATTACCCGAAGTGGAAGGGTCTTCTCTCTTGAGATTTCCCCGAAGACTATCATCAAGCCTACTGTTATTCCAACTGCTGTTCCAACCAGCACTCCTGACATTTCTCCGGTTCCTACTCCAGTTATTACACCTGCAACTATTCTTGTTCTTACTCCATTCATCACCCTTGCTACTGAGCCATCTGTGACTCGGGGCAAAGAAATTATAAGTGAGCCTTCCCGGACGGAGGCACCTAAGAAGATCGTTGCGGAAGCCTCTAAACAAGAAATAGAGGAAATACTGAAAATTATCAAGAAAAGTGACTACAATATGGTCGAACAGCTGGGGAAGACCCCATCAAAGATATCCATGTTGTCCCTGCTGTTGTGTTCTGAAGCCCATGTGAAGGATTTGATTGCATTTCTCAAGATTGCGCATGTGCCGCAGGAAACTTCAGCAGATTAGTTCAAAGATTGTGTGGCCAGCCTGACTGCTGACAATGGGCTGGGTTTCTTAGATGCGGATCTAACACCGAAAGGGAGAAATCATAATGATGCTCTGCACGTCTCGATCGAGTGCAGGGGCACCACTATGGCCAACATGCTGGTAGATATCAGATCTTCGTTAAATGTTCTGCCAAAGAAAGCATTAGACCGTCTGGATTGTGAAGGTTTAATTCTGAAGCCGAGTAACATTGTGGTAAGGGATTTTGATGGATAAAAAAGAATGGTGCACGGGGAGGTGGACATTCCTGTCAAAGTGGGCTCTCAGCCTTTTGCGTCCACCTTCAACGTAATGGATATCATACCATCGTATTCTTGCTTGCTGGGTCATCCTGGGATCCACAAGGCCGGGGCAGTTACTTCCATACTCCATCAAATGCTGAAATATCCGGTGAAGGGGAAGATTGTCACAAAGCGAGGTGAAGAAGAGTATATGGTGAGTCATCTCAATTACTTCCGCTATGTAGAAATGGACGGGGAATTCATAGAAACTCCTTGTCAGAATTTCGAAGAGGTCCCTTAGACTTTGGCGTCAACTGAAGTTACTACCGACAAACCTCCGCTGAAGATGGCTTCTCTCAAGGATGCCAGGGCTGTAGTTGAAGAAGGTGGGTGTACCAATTGGGGTCGGCTCCCTGATTTTACTCACAAAATTGACAAATTTGGTTTGGGCTTTACTACAGGGCTCAAAGAGCTGTTAGGCGTGTACGAATTGGAAGACCTCCTCTACACATCAGCAATCGAGGAGTTAATGCAATTGAGGACAATGAAGAAGATTCAGACATCGATAGCTAGATCTACCCAACAACCAGTGGTGGACTGAATAACTGGACGGCGAAGGACTTCATACCTGTTTCTTTTATTCCGCAGTAATTGACTTTTGTTTTTAAGATTTGTAATAAACAGTTTGAAACTTTATGGCCCGGTGCCTTGCCCGAGGCACTTTGGCTTTGCTTGTGAGGGCTTATTATTTGTCATTTCTTATATCATTAATAAAGCATTGGGCGTTTCTTGGATTTCAAATTTTGTGCTCCTTGTTTTTCTTTTCTGTCTCTCACGTTATCAAAACAAATATTCTCTTACATACACTCACGTATCATAATGCAGATCCATATCCACTCTGGATCCCATTGATAACGACTCTGCTACTGCCAGTTATGACTTCGAAAATCCGATCAACCGAGCCGAGGACGAAGGTGAGGATGATTGTGAGGTGCCTGGAGAACTTGCTAGACTATTGCAGCAGGAAGAGAGGGCCATACAGTCTCATGAAGAGCCAGTTGAGTCAGTGAATTTGGGTATGAAGGAAAATAGGAAAGAGGTTAAGATAGGCGCGAATCTGGAGCCTAGTGTCAAGCAACGGTTAATACAGATGCTACGCGACTATGTTGAGATCTTCGCCCGATCCTATGAAGATATGCCTGGTTTGGACACTGATATTGTGGTTCATCACTTGCCGACTAAAGAAGACTGCACTCTGGTAAAGCAGAAGGTCCGCCGTATGCGCCCTGAAATTTCAGAGAAAATCAAAGTAGAGATCATGAAACAGTTTGACGCAGGATTCTTAACTGTCACTGCTTATCCACAGTGGGTTACCAATGTCGTTTCGATACCAAAGAAAGACGTTAAGGTACAGATGTGTCTGGACCATAGAGATCTGAACAGGGAAAGCCCCAAGGATGACTTCCCACTCTCTCACATTGATGTTCTGGTCGACAACACCGTGCAACACAAGGTCTTCTCCTTCATGCATGGTTTTTCTGGCTACAACCAAATTAAGATGGCTCCTGAGGACATGGAGAAGACAACCTTCGTTACACAGTAGGGCACCTTTTGTTACAAGGTAATTCCTTTTGGGTTGAAGAATGCCGGGGCAACTTATCAGCGTGCCATGGTCACTTTGTTCCACGACATGATTCACCACGAGATCGAAGTTTATGTTGATGACATGATAGCCAGGTCCCAGACTGAGGAAGAACACCTTGATCACCTCTAGAAACTGTTTGACAAGTTAAAGACGTACAAGCTGAGGTTAAACCTGAACAAGTGTACCTTCGTGGTAAGGTCTGGTAAGCTTCTGGGGTTCTTCGTCAGTGACAAAGGAATTCAGGTAGACCCTGTAAAGGTAAAAGCCATACAAGAGATGTCGGCTCCCTGCACAGAGAAAGAAGTTAGAGGTTTCTTGGGACGCCTGAATTACATCGCCAGGTTCATTTCACATCTTACTGCTACTTGTGAGCCAATCTTTAAGCTGCTGAAGAAAGATCAAGTGGTAAAATGGAATGATGAGTGCCAAACTTCTTTTGAAAGAATCAAAGAATACCTTCAAGAACCACCAATTTTGATGCCTCTAGTTGAAGGAAGACCTTTGATTTTATACTTGACAGAGCTAGACAGTTCAATGGGGTGTATGCTGGGGTAGCATGACGAGTCTGGCCGAAAAGAGCACGCTATTTACTACCTTAGCAAAAAATTTACCGAATGTGAGACCCGATACTCATTGCTCGAGAAAACTTGCTGCACTTTGGCATGGGCTTCTCTCCAGCTGAGACAGTATATGCTGACTCACACCACCTTGTTGATATCAAAGATGGATCCGATCAAGTATATCTTCGAGAAGCCCGCTCTCTCCGGAGGGATAGCAATATGGAAGATGATCTTGACCGAATACGAAATCCAATACATAACCCAAAAAGCAATCAAGGGGAGTGTATTGGCGAATCATTTGGCGCATCAACCCGTGGATGACTACCGGTCCATGAATTTCGAGTTCCCGGATGAGAATATCATGTTGGTGACCAACTGTGAAGAACCTGGACCGAATGAAGGACCCGAGGAGGGATCCCGATGGTCTATGTATTTTGATGGAGCCTCGAACGCATTGGGTAATGGCATTGGCGATGTAATCATATCTCCTGAGGGCTGTCATACTCCACTCACCGCCCGATTATGTTTTAACTGCACCAACAATATGGCGGAGTATGAAGCGTGTATCATGGGTCTTCGAGCTACTATTGACCTGAGGATTAAGTTCTTGAGTGTATTCGGATATTCCGCTCTGGTGATAAGTCAGATCAAAGGCGAGTGGGATACGAAGCACCCGAATCTTATTCCTTACAAAGATTATGTACTGACATTTCTCTCACACTTTGAGGAGATAACTTTTGAGCATTTCCCAAGAGAGGAGAATCAGTTAGCGGATGCGCTAGCTACTATGTCTTCTATGTTCAAAGTCAGGTGGGACAATGAAGCTTCCAAGATTACCATCGAGAGATTGGATGAACCCGCATATTGCTACGACATTGAGACTGAAGAGGTAACAGATAAACCTTGGTTTCACGAGATTAAGAGGTATCTTGAGACTCAAGAATACCCCGAGGGGGATCTGCTAATGATAAGAAGTTTTTGAGAAGCTTTGATGCGAAGTTCTTCATCAGTAATGGGATTCTTTAAAAGCATAACCATGATTCAACCTTACTACAGTGTGTAGAAAAAATTGAGGCGGAAAGAATCATGGCAGAGTTACATGAAGGTACCTTCGGAACTCATTCCAGTGGACATACCACGGCAAAGAAAAACCTACAGGCTGGATACTACTGGTCCACTATGGAAGCCGATTGTTATCAGCATTCTCGAACCTGTCATAAGTGCCAAGTCTATGCTGATAAGGTGCATGTACCTCCGGTTCCCCTGAATGTTTTGACAGCTCCTTGGCCTTTCGCAATGTGGGGCATCAACATGATCACCGAGATCAGACCTACTGCGTCTAATGGGCATCGCTTCATTCTGGTAGCCATTGATTATTTTACGAAGTGGGTTGAGGCAGCTTCCTTTGCTATAGTAACCAAGAACGTCGTGGCGCAGTTTGTCCGACACAATCTGATCTATCGATATGGTGTCCCCGAGAGGATTATTACTGACAATGGCACAAATCTCAACAATACGATGATCACCGAGCTCTGTAAACAGTTCAAGATACAACATCATAACTCTTCTCCCTACCGACCGAAGATGAATGGGGCTGTTGAAGCAGCTAATAAGAATATTAAGAAGATTGTGCAGAAGATGACGATGATATACAAAGACTGGCATAAGATGTTACCATTCGCTCTTCATGGGTACCGTACCTCAAAACGGACATCGACAGGGGTAAAACCCTACTCTTTGGTGTATGGTATGGAGGCAGTCCTACCCATCGAGGTCCAGATACCCTCTCTCAGGATTATGAAGGATATGGGTTTGAACGAAGATGACTGGATCCAAACCCGACTTGATCAATTGAATCTAATCAATGAAAAGAGACTTACTGCTATCTGTCATGGTCAGACGTATCAAAAGCGAATGATCAAGGCCTTTAACAATAAAGTCAGATGTCAAGAATATCAAGTCGGGGATCTAGTGATCAAACGCATTATACTACCGCAAGGTGATCCCAGGGGAAAATGGACCCCCACATACGAAGGGCCATTTGTGGTTAAGAACATTTTCTCGAGAGGAGCTATGATTCTAATCACCATGGACGGTGACGACCTTCCTCACCCCTTCAATGCAGACATGGTGAAAAGATACTACGCATAATCAAAGGCCCGCTAGGCTGACTGGCCTAGGCAAAAATAAGGGCTTCCCGGCAAACCAAAAGGGTTCGGGAAAAAGTAAGGGATGAAAATGAAAAAAAAGGGTATCCCGGTGGACTGAAAACCCGAAAGGGCGGTCCAGGAAAAAATTAGGGATCGAAGCATAACACTATGTCTCATTGGATCATCTCGCAACCAGACTTCGATATCAACTATCAAGCTCAGACGGGGCCAATCAATCCAATCCACCTTCGACCAAGCAGCAAAGTGATGAGATGCTTGAAGATATAAAGGCAATAGCAGAGTTGGAACTCAATGGGGATGTTTCACATAACTGTTTTTCTTTCTTTAACAAAAATTGTAATTTCCATCTTTCGGCGGCATTCTCTTACTAGGACGTCAGCCTCTTTGTACAAAATGCCTATTACAGGCCAACTTCAAAAATCAATACAACTCATTCTCACAAGAAATTCCAAATTGTTTTTCTTTTTCTATTTTATTTTGCAAGAACGTCTAATGATTCATTTTTGATATATACATTTGAAAATAATTGCTGCTCATAAATATTTACATGAGAAACAAAAGACGATTACTCATAATTCTAGGAACAGGGAAAACAAGAAGTCCCCAAACCTTACAATTACTTTGCCCATCAGGTACAGTGATAGAGCCAGCTTGAGAATATGAGTAGTGGTACATACACCCCCCGCAGAGTAAAAAGTATCCAAAGATAATGATCTTAGCTTTCCCGAGCAGGACATAACTACCCCCAGCTGAGGTTCAGAATCGTGAGTGAGTCAGTAAATTTTTCCCCAAGCAGAGTTTATTTCTCTCACAAGCAGAAATTCAATCTCCAATAGAATTCATTATTACCAGCAACGAAAATTCATCCCCAGCTAAGTTTATTTCTCCAAATCAGCAGATCTATCAACAGAGTATCTCCTCTCCAACAGAGTTATCCCCGCAGAGTTATCCTCGGACAGGGTCTCTTCCGGCAGGATATTCCCCATCCTAATGGATGGGAATCCCCAGCTAGTCATCTTTGTTCACCATCCCCAACAAAAGTAGAGGAACTATGGTTTTTTACAGCAGTCAAGAATACCATTTCTCACACTCTCAAAACAATAGTCAAGGATTTATTTTCCCGGACTCAGATTATTACGTCAGCATTTCATGTTCATACATCATGACATGTGCATACATTACATATAACATAATCTCAGTTATTTCGAGAACCTCATCACAATGCATCTCATGCATCGCACATAACTAACCCTGTATTCCTTTCAGGAAAGACAATTATTATCAAAAATTTCCAGCAGGTCCATGATCAACACTCGAAGCTAAACAGAGTAATCATCGGTGCGACAAATACAACCTTACGCAGGTTACCTCACAGAAGTCCTACCCAAACTTAGTACAACGCAGCCATACTATCTAGGCTTTCATCTCGAAGTAACCCTACTATCCAGGTTCCTTCTCAAGCCCTACTATCCAGGCTTTCATCTCGAAGTAACCCTACTATCCAGGTTCCTTCTCACAACCCTACTATCCAGGTTTTCATATCAAGGCAACCCTACTATCCAGGCTCCTTCTCATAACCTTACTATCCGGTTTCTTCCTCTCTTAAGCCCAGACAGCAGTCCACAACACTGTACCGGGACCCAATCAAACACAATTGTTCAATAAAGCTTGGTGTATATGGACGAGTGGATTTTTCCAACCATCAACGGAGTACCCTCACTATGATGTTGCTAGGCTTTAAAGTGAGTCCCTCGCAGTCTAGTCGGTCGAGAGTGTTTTTGGGCAAGACATTCAATGATGAGCCGGTATCCACCAGAACATGGGCAAGTGTGGTGCCCCTGCATTCAATGGAAACATGCAAGGCATCATTGTGCTTCCTTCCCTTAGAAGTTAAATCAACATCGAAAAAGCCCAATCCATTATCAACTGTTAGACTGGCCACACAATTCTCAAATTGGTCGATGGAGGTCTCTTGGGGCACATTGGAGGTCTTGAGAAATTTTACCAAGGCTTTGGCATGGGCTTCAGAACATCAAAGTAAGGACAACAATGATATCTTCGAGGGGGTCTTCCCCAATTTTTCTACAATATTGTAGTCACTTTTCTTAATTATCTTCAATAATTCTTCTATCTCCTTTCTAGAAGCTTCAAGGATGATCTCGGGACGCTCTCTCGCTTGAACAGGTTCATTCAAGACCTCTTTGCCCCTTGTCTCGGTAGCAGGGATAACAATAGGAGTATCACTGGGAGTGTTGGTAGGAGCGGCCGTGGGAATGATCACGGGAGTAACAACGGTCTTTGGATAAATCTCGGGTGAGAAGACTCTTCCACTTCTTGTTATCTTACTGGTCCTAGTGATATTACCGATGCCAGGATCAATATCTCTCGCAACTTCATCTTTGACAGCCAACTGATCTTTCTTGACACCATAATAATAGACGTCAACCCCATAGTTCCAGGGGACAGCTTTATCTGAAGAGTATGATATTTGTCTTGGCATATTGATGATTAGAGGTGCAGACCTTGGAACAAATGTAATCCTGACGGGTCTTTTGGCGGAGACCCCATGAGGATTTTTGGAAATGGTTATTATTGAGACATCTTGATAAGAAGTTCTGGTAAGAGGAATCTTTTCAAATAAGATTTCTTTTCTAGTTATCAGGCGCTGAACGCCTATCTTCAGTAACAAACAGCCATTTGGTAGAGACTTGCATAAGTGACAATTCTTATCACAGCCCGGGAACAGGCCGGCTTGCAACAGATTCTGTTTAATGGTCAACAGAGGAGTAGTTAAGTCATTCATGGAGGAGACAAAATGATCCTCATCAATGGCGTTGACATCTTGACCATGTTTGGGCATTGGCGCCGTTATTACATTAGGCGTTTTTGGGGGATCAAACTCAATCTATTTCGCATTGATAAGGTCTTGTACCTTATTTTTCAAGGCCCAACAGTCGTTTGTATCATGCTCCGGGCTTTCAGAATGATAGGCACATCGAGCGTTCGGGTTGTAGCGAGGAGAAGCAGTGTATGGGTTCTTGGGAGCTTCTTTTAAAGTTTCCAGATTGGTCTTCAAAAGGTGTGGCAAAACTTGGGACATGGTCATGTTGATCCAGGTAAACCATCTCATGGGTGCTTCTGGCTTGCGCTGATAATTTTGCTGTTGATTTGGCACAGGATTAGAAATCATAACAGCCCCTACCCCCGAGCGACGTTCAGTTTTGTTTTGATTCCTATGGTCATATGCAGCACTGACCTCATTCTTTCCAACAAATGGTTTCTTCATCGTGCTCGAGGATGAATCTCTTTGAATTTTGCCACTTTTTATACCGGCTTCGACCCACTCACCAGTCATAATTAGTTCAGTAAATCTAGCCGAGGAACTTCCGATCAGGTGGTTGAAGAATGGACCTGATAAGGTTCCTAGGAACATATCCACTAATTCTCTGTCAGATAGAGGGGGCTAGACTCTACCTGCGAGATCCCTCCATTTTTGAGCATAGGTTTTGAAACCTTCCCCTGCACCCATAGACATGCCTTGCAATTGCGTACAAGTTGGAGCTAAGTCGGCATTATACTAGTATTATTTGTAAAAGGCGGCAGCCAAATCTTCCCAATTGCAAATATTGGTCCCTTCCAACTGATAGAACCAATCCAACTGCGTTCCTGACAAGCTCTTAGAAAAAATGCACCCATAGATTCTTATCAGCCGTATGGGGTTGAATCTTTCTGACGTATGACCTTAAATTCAGCTTCGGGCAAGAGACATCATCATATTTAGCGAAAGTGGGGACCTTGAATTTCTGCGGGATGACAACCCCTGAGATAAGTCCTAACTCTTCAAAATCCAATCCGGGTACCCTCTGGACCTCCATAGCATTCAAATGATCCTCTAGCTCTTTGTATTTATTATCAGCAGGAGGATACTGCTCCTCATAATAGTCAGGTTCTTCCTCTTCTTCGGATGCTGGGTTGTTGTTCACTTCCTTGGTCCCGTCTTCTTGATTATCTCCTTTACCCGATGATGTTGCGAAGTCTAAAGTCCGTCTGGCCTGTCCTTTGAACCTTCTTCCCATGATCATAATACCGGGTGGTTTCTTTGTTTTCTTATTTTCTTTGGCAAGTAGAGTCTTCAATCCTCTTGTCCTTTTGTCAGAGTCAAGAGCATTTGTTAAAACTGGACGTTCTGTGCCTGAAGATCTTTCACTGTCTGTTCAATATCCATCTCACTGAAATAAACAGTAGAAGGATAAGGAGACATATTTTAAGAAACCTACATAATGTTATGATGAATGAAGATGCAACATGCAAATGATTTCAAGGAAATTAGAGATTTAAATTTGTTCAAACCAAAAAAAGAACGCACATTATATTAATAAATCCAAGTTTGAGTACATCATGCCTCTTTGGGCTTACAATGAAAGAAATAAAATACAACAAAAACTCCTAAGACAGAAAGGTTGAACGCATCCTCTTTGGAGCGATGTAGGCGTTCAAATTCCGCTCTTCATGAAGCTGCTTGGTGAGTTCCAGAACCTTCTTCTCACTGGCGTAAAATTGGGCTTCAAAGGTGTCTCGCTCTTTCTTCAACTAAACCCAATCTCTTTGCAAGTCTTCGAGAGAGGTAGGCATGTTAGGATGAAGGACAGTGTATGTGACGTCTCCTTCAACAACATGCTTTATGATAACAGGGAGGATGGAAGGGTAAGGCATCACGAGACTATGAGCACGAGCCTGTACCCACCTAAGGTAAGTGTTGTACCCCAAAATTTGCCCTCCCATATCTCTCAAGACATGTCAAGAATCATCTCCAAATTGTTCAAGATGGCTCAAGAGTTGGACAGTCAAATCACCTCCTAAAACAGTCAATTCAAAATTAGGGTTTTGTGTTGCATCAAGGTCCTTACATCCAAATGACCTCAATTTCTTCCCAATGTCATAATATGTTCTCAAGTTCATCCATGTCAAATTTCAAGCCTTGCAGAGAAAGTTTGGTCAGTCAATTGCTCAAGAAGTCCAAAAATCGACTGTGCTAGGGAAAAAAGTCAACTGTGACCTACAAATAGTCAAACCTCAAGATTTTTTGCCAACATTCTCATTTTGAAGGATAATTCATCATTTTATCAAGGGTTGATCATGATTCATCAAGGATTGCTCAAGATTCATCAAGATTCAAAAGTTGCTAAATTAGGGTTTTATAGGAAAAGTCAACTCAACTTTGACCAAGCATAACTTTCTCATACTTTATGAGAAATGACCCATCCAAAGCTCATTTTGAAGAGGATGAAATTTCCCACAATCCATATACACACCCCAAGATCAAGAAATTCTCTCACAAAAAGTTACAAATTTGGACATTATAGGTCATTTTTGAAAGTAAAAAAACACACCTTTTTTTCCAAAGCTTATAACTTGAGCATGGAATATCAAAATGAGATGATACCAAAAGGTTTGGTTATAGGACATCTCAAGGTTTCTAAAAAGTCCAAGAAAACTTCCAAAAGTTCAAGATTGAATAAGTTATGCATTGTTGAAGTTGGGCATTTTCCAAAATGGCCAAAAGTCAACTATCCTCAAAACTCCAATTTTTGACAAAAGGGCCCACTTTTTTCCACTTGATTTGGTCTTTTCAAACCACACACGTGTCCCATCTTCAGTTTCATGTCCATTCATTAATTTTTCTATTTTATTTAATTTTTATTGAATTAATTCATTTTAAATCAATATTAATTCAAATAAAATCCAAAAATTGATGGAATGATATCTTTTTGATCATTACAGCTTTCAATGATCATGATACACATAATCAAATTCGTGCCAAGGCATATTGTGAACAAAATCTTGGATTTGGTACAACTTTGGAAACTTTGTTAATGGTGATCAAATCAAATCTCCAAACTTCAATGCACATGGATTCAAGCCCAAAGTTTAACCTAAATGCATTCCTTATTACTCACACAAGCCAGGCATATCAAGGACACGACCTAAAAGTGACTTAAACGGCCAAACCAAATTGGAGAAAAAGCTTGGAAAATTGAAAACTGAAATCCACCCTAGAGCACGATTCAGTCCAAGATCTCAACGTAGCTTCCTTGTCTGCTATCCCCTGAAGCGATTGGAATCAAAACCAGGCCTTCTCCCTCCCTACAATGCGCTGTAAGTGTCCATGAACATGGCCCTGTACATGGAATCGTAAATCCATTCTCTTGCATCCTTTTGCCAAATTTTTTGTATAATCATACTTGCCATTCAATTTCTAAGCATTCTGTATTATTTAATTTTGTTTTCATGGCTTATAACCCTGTATCCGAAGCTAGGGTTCGTGTTCTTATTTTTTAGGCATTTTTGATACAGGCAAAATCAAGGCAAACCATGGACATGGTTGTATTCAGGGAAGGGAGACGAACACAATGATGTTCTCCATTTGCATTTATATGGCCTATAACTCATGTTAGGATGGCCCTAGGGATTTTGCTACGGACTCAAATCCGCAGGAAATAAACCAGGGTTCATTGGAGAAGACGACTAGGTGTCTTCCCCTGGTTGGTCCATTTAAATTTCGCGCTTGTTTTTTTATTTTCCAGCATAATAATTGAATTTTCAATATAATATTTGTTATGTATTTCATTAACAAATAAACATGATGGTTGGATTGGAAAGCGCGCTAGTGGAAAACCCCTTGGGACCTGGGTTCGAATCCCAGGTCCCCTAATATTTGTTGTGATTTTTCTCCAGGAAATTGTATGCAGCATCATAAGCGTGGTCCACCATATTCCTCCTGATCTCAAATGCCAGATGGCCTTCATGCCAAATCTGAAGGCCAGGATTGAAGGTTCACCATACTCTCCAGTCAACGCACATGCATGGAATGGCCAAGGTCAAAGCAGGCTTGAACGTTTTGGGGTTGGAATTGCCAGATTTACCTCCAGATTGGGCCCAGCACCCCCCTTTGGTTATTTCTTTTCTTTTAATATTTTATTTATTTACTTGATTTATTTTTATTATTCTTAATTAATAACTAACCAAATAATTAATATTTTTCTTAATAAAAAAATCAGAAAACAAAAAAATATTATTTCTATTAATTTCACCATTTTATTTTGTAAATAAATATTAATTAATTAACTTAGTTTTAAATAAGTGTAACATTTAATATTTTTGCAATAAATTAAAATTAATTTAGAATATTAGGTTTTAATAATTTTAATCAGTTTTATTTTATTTCCTAAAATAACCAAAAATCCAAAAATATTCTCATTATTTAATTTAGTTTAATTGTTCATTTAATTTAATCCCATTTAATTCAAAAATAATAAAAAACATGCTTTCTTTCAAAAAGGGGTCAAAACCCTAAAAAATGCGCCGATTCAATTTTTTCGCACGCGATCCATATTTCCAATATTGTAATTGCTTCTGGTATGTAATAGCGCTTAATTAGGACATTATTTATCGCTTTCTTTTACTTTCCGCAATTTAAATTAAAGGGTTTGTTTTTGGCGATGTAAATACCCGACGCCTTGTAATAGTTTAGATTTAATTTCCCGCAATTTAATTTCCGGACAATATTAACTGTTAGATGTTTGATAAATAGGCAATGCATGACAAGATCAATCTTTAACCTAAAATCAATATAGCTCACCCATAACATGTACAGATAAATTTAACCGAAGTAACACACTTGCACATGCCACTCTTATGGTACACCTCACTTGGTTGCCTTCGAACGTGGTCATTGAGTATAGGAAGTTTTAGAGGTCGTCCTCTTGTCCAAAGATCATAAGTTGCCTCGAAATGGTTGCCTCAGAAAAAGGATCTAAGACATTAGGGTTACCACTAAGGCATCCTAACATTGCTTTAGTGACCACACGTCCCTTAATCGAATTGACCCGAAAACTCCAAAGACGATGCTACTTACTCATCAATAGTGGGATAGAATTGTCTAAAGGAAATTTGTACATATTAATTCCCTTTTCGAGTAGGTAGATGGTTCTTAAGTACTCGCTCCTTTTAAAACAAAACAAAACTTTTCACACTTACACTTTTCAAACAAAAACTCCTTTCAAACCCACAAACACAAAGAAAAGCAATTTTGAAAACACTTTAAGCAAGTACCTAAGAGCCCGTGGATAACCATGGATAAAAAGGGTGCTAACACCTTCACTTTCTATAATCTACCCCCCGAACCCGAGAAACATCTCGAAAAAAGGAATTTTTCTGTGCTTTTTTCCTTTCCTTGTTGGATAAAATAAAAGACGGTGGCGACTCTTGCTTACCGCGACATTTTGCGAAAACAAACGCAAAATGCAAACCAGCATTCCAAAACAGTCAGTTCTCTTTCCCACCGATCACAGTAAGGCTCGAGAGGGAAACCGTTTTTGTGTCCCAAAGTCCTACTGTCCACATTGTTCACCATTCTCCAAGCTCGTGTAAACCTCTGGCGATAACCTTAGTCTTCTTTGTCGTAGTCGAACACTGGACCTTGAATGAGCATCTCATGAGGACCGTCTCTTCGGGTATACCCAAACTGTTGAAGAGCTAAGCAGGGATTGTAGGTGATACCTCCCCTAATACCAAGCAGAGGGACGTTAGGGAATTCCCCACAACAGTCAATGATAGAGACATCTTCCAAGGATCTCGAACACCAACGGATGTCAGAATGGGTGAGGGACATCATCCTTTGAGACCATGTCAGTCTTTGCTCATTCTTCAATACTGATTGAGGTAGGTGTGAAGTGAACCACTTAGCGAGTAGAGGGATACAACACAAGAGAGTACCTCTTTTCTTCATGGTGTGGGTATGAAGGCAATGCAAGATGTCTCCCAGTAAGGTAGGTATGGGATTGCGAGAGAGAAATACTTTGATGGCATTAAAATCTATGAATTGGTCCGAGTTGGGGAACAGAACCAAACCATAAATGAGAAGAGCCAGGACGTCTTCAAAAGCTTGGAAATCCATGTCGTCCCAGAATGAACGAGCCTTCTCCAATAGAAACTTGGCTAGGAAACCTTTGACCCTGCTTCTTGTCTCCCAATTGGCTATGATGTCAGCTCTTTTTAGATGCAAAGCTTCGACGATGACTTCAGGTTTTGGAATCCCTTATATACTGGTGAACGATATCTGATCAAGCACAGGCACCCCTAAGAGTAGAGAGAACCCTTCCAGTGTAGGTACCAAATGATAGTCCGGGAAAGTGAAACAATGATGTACATGATCAAAGAATTGGAACAACACACACATCATATCTTCTTGGAAACTGGATGTAGCCAAACTGAGGAGTCGACCGTATTTCTTGGTAAAAGGAGAATCCCTGGGCACTCTTGAGGCTAACTCTTGAAGTTGAGGGTGTGCTTTTATAAAGTTGATTCGGATGGTGTTTCTTCAGACGAAATTCATGACCTACAAAACAAAAACAAAGATAAATTTCTAAATCCTTGAAATGGTTAGTGAGCATGCTCATGATGCTTATGATGTTTATGATGTTATGTACAAGTAAATATATACACACATAACAAACAAATTCCTATGTTTTAGGCTTGCATGGGGTTTTATAGGTAAGTACCCTCTTGAAGTTTAGTTGGCTCAACCTGCCCTAGTAATAGTGATCGAGTTCTAAAGGATCTCAATATCACCGACCTTTCTCTTAGGAATTGTCTCAGCACAATCAATCTTTTCTTGCGGCCGAGATATCCCAAAAGTCTAGCCTCAATGAGTGTGGTATCGAGTATCAACCAATATTCAGTACTACACCAAAACCGGTTATCTCACTACGTCTTAATAGCCAAGTTTGTTCAATTAGGGTTCTAAAGTCAGTTAGTGCTTCATGACGCCACTCAACGACCCCGTATTCTCCTCGATTCACCATGAGAGGTACCGATAGCCACAAATGCGTCACACTAGCCATTGCTTCAACCATATCGGTCTACGTCGTACAGTTTCCACAATCTATTGCTACTTCCTAAAAATATGTCCCAGATCCAGGTGGAGGATCAAAGCAAGCCCAATACAAAAGAACAAAATATAAAGCATGCAAAGAAACAAGTAAAGGAGATCTAACTTTAAGGTAACCCCACTTTTAGATTTGTTCCCAACAGAGTCGCCAGTTCTGTGATACGGTAGGAGAACTGACTTGGGTGTTTGCGTTTTGATCGCAATTCTGCGGATAGCAAGAGTCGCCACTGACTTTTCTTTTATCCAAAAGGAAAGGTAAAAAAGCACAGGAAACACCTTTCGAGATTATTTCTCGGGTTCGGGGGGTAGATTATGAAAAGGGAAGGTGTTAGCACCCTTTTCATCCATAGTTATCTACGGGCTCTTAGTTACTCGCTAGATCACTTACTTTTACTTTGACAATGTGCTTGTGATGTGGGCTTGAAAGTATTTTGAAAATGTCTTTGTAATGGTTCTCGTTTCTATAAGAACGCGTACAAAGTTTTATTTCGAAAAATAGTTCAAAGATGTGTTTGCGGAATGTGTTTTTGAAAGTGGTTTTTGAAAAGATGTTTTGCGATGGTTCTCGTCTCTATAAGAACGTATACAAAATGTTTTGTCTTTTTGAAAATGCTTTGAGATGAAAGTGTCGGTGTAAAAAGGGTTTTTGTCGTGAGCAAGCGAGTAACTAGGAGCGAATCTACCTACTCAAAAGGTCTTAAATGTTTTTTCTTCCTCCTTTAGATGTTGCTATCTTACCATTGATTTGGTAAGAAACCCCATCGTTGGATGTGAAGGGACATGCACGGGTCAATTTTACAGTCATCGAAAGCAACTTATGAGATGCTTTAGCAATTTTTCGTAAGGGACTAGATCGTTTTACCGGAGGCAACATCGAGGGACTACAATCTTTTTTTATCGAAGGGTCTTTGCTAAAACGTCCCATATTCGAGGGACATGACTGTGTTTCTGAGGAAACAGGCAAGGTTACCCTAGAGGTGCGCGTGTGAAAAAGTGTGTTTGATTCAAGTTATTTTGTCTTTGAAATTAGGTTATCTAACGATTGATTTTAAATCTTGCCATGCACGCCTAATTACTATACAATATAAAGAAAACAGTAAATTGTGGAAATTGAAATTCTACGCTATTACAGATTTTTCGGGAATGGGGGTACAATTCTTACAAATGGGGATGAGTTGAATGCGATTAAAAAGTCCAAATAGCAAACAATACAACCAAATTGAATTTGAGCGATTAATTAAAGTTATAACAGTCTAGAAAATAAAAATTAATTAACAAAGTATGGAAGTAAAATTCTTGTTATTTTTTTATGAAAGTAATGGAAAGAAAAGATAAAATTCTATTCTATTTAAAGAAAATAATTGATTAAAGAAATTAAATCATTTGTATATACATTTTTAATATTTTTTAGTATTTTTTATGAAGGATTTAAACATACAATTTAAGATTAAATATAAAGTTACTTAGCAAAATTATTTACAAAATTCCTTAACTAATTTCAAAACTAAACTAATTAAGAAAGTTATCTAATTAAAAATATTATTATTAAATTAGCAACAAAACAAATAAGAAAAAAAACAAACTAAGATATTAAAAGAACACAAGATAGAAAGGTGGTGCTAAACTGAAAATAGGGTGTGATGCAGATTGGGCTTTAAAGAACAAAGGCATAAGGCCCCACAATTTTTTTGTTTAAAACAGAAAGTAAAAAAAGAAGATAAACTTCTTGGGCCGTTTACTGGGTCGGGTTAGAGGCCCAAGGGAAGAAGCTGTAAGGGTTTGGAACAACTGAACCCTAATCATTTTGGGAATGGCTGCGGCTGGCTTCATCTTTTTCTCAGTTTTATCTCTCTCTCTCTCTCTCTCTCTGTGAACCTCTTCATTCTTTCTTCAATGCCTTTCTCAACGATTCAACAATTACTTTCCAATCTTTCATTTTTCTCAACAAGACTATCAATGTTCATCGCGTTCTCGTCAAACAGAGGCTAGACAAACTGTTGCAATGGAAGTAGCAATGATAGATTAAGGCTTCTGGAGGCGTGGCGGGATACTACTCAACATGGAGGGACAAGGATGAAGGTAAACGAGAAGTGATGTATGGAGTCAATGGAAGAAATTGTTGGAGATGGAGGTGGGTTGACACAGTAGCAATTTGGAATTTGGTTTCGGCGATGAATGATTGTTGCTCGTTGAAGACAAAAAAGGGGGATTAATGGCGGATATTGTTGCGGAATTAAAGATAGGAGAAGAAGATTGAGGTAAACAACAACATCCCCTTCGATAATTCGAATTCCTGTAACTTTTAAATTGCTAATTGTCTATGTTTTATTTGTTCAGCTAAACAGTGCTTATGAAGATAATGCAAACACACCACCTCGGCTTTAGGGAATACTAAATCAATATTGGTCTCCCTTTGAGCTTTTCATGGGTGTTATAATAAAAAAAATGGATTCTTGAAGCACACAACAGATAGTGATATGTGTCAGGTAAAACAGGTCCTTAAACTTTTATCTTACAGTAAAAAAAGAACCTTATCATGCTGAAAAAATCTACTGATAAACTGGTATAGAATACAAGCTAAGTTGAAGTTCAAAGCTAGATATTTAAAAATGGCGGAGTTATATTACCTGAAAGAGATCCCAACTGCTTGATTTGAGTAAATTCACTTCTTGTTCTTTATGCTTCCTTGATCATTTGCCGTGATGCTCTTTTTTGACGTCTTCTTGTTTGTTGGCTATCCTGCTGTGTTCTTTTTTCTTCTTCTGGTTTTTGCTGTTTGTTGATGGATTGTTGGTTTACAGTGATGTTTTGTCTTTTGGAGAGTTTTGTGTGTATTGATTGTGCTGTTATGGAGAGGAGTTTTGACAGGGGGTTTTGAATGGTTAGTGAAAATAATGGTTCGGTTTCTTGTCTTGTTTTTGTGCTGTTCTTTGCCCTGTCTATTTTTAGGTTTTGCTGTTTGGTTTTGCTTTTTTGTCTATTGTCCGCCCCTCCTTTTTTTTGAGTATGCTGCTGTCTTAGGGTTTTATAACAATATGAGGATTTGAATTGGGAGGGAAAAATGAGATGTGTTTTGAACAATTTTGGCTATTACTTTGTGGCTGCAGTTTTTGTTTGGTACATTTGCATGCAATGTTGACATGTTTTAGAGCAGGTTTGGTTCAGATTTTTGGACTATTGTTGCAAGGTTTGCAGGTCTTGGACCAAAGTTTGTTCTTGAGCTGACTTGGTACAGTTTTGCAGGCTTGGATTGTTTGGAAATTTTGGGACTGTTTGTGGCCTAGGTGATTTCTTTCCTCTTTCCTCTTTCAATGAAAATAAACAATTTTGTTTACTTCTTGAAATTCTGAAGGGTTTGTCTTTTTATAGGAAAATGATGATACCATGTTTTTGATGAGCAAGTTGACTTGCTGTTTTGACTTGTTCCATTTTTTACTTATTGCTGCCTTATACATGTGCTGCTGCCTGCTTGTTTACAGCCTTTGTTTATTGCAGTTTTAACTTTGCTTCTGCAATGTTTGTTATGCTTTTCTGCTGCAGTTTGGGATGCTGTTTGTTATGCTGCATTTGTTTACCTATTTTCTGTTTGTATAACAGGTTGGGCAGCTTGCTTTGCTGGTATTAGGGAGTTGGATGCTCTATTTTGTGTGCTTGGCAGCTTGTACTGCCTTTCTTGGGACCTTTGCTGCAGGTTTTGCTTTGCTTGCTGCAAATGCAATGCAACCCCATTTGGTTTAGTGATTTTGCAATGCAGCCCTGTTTTTGTATATTTTCTTTTTCCCTTTTTTGTGAACCAAAATTTAGGTTTTGAGATTTGCAAAATTGGGAGAAATGGATGGTGATTAAAACAAAAAAAATCTGATTCCAAGATGCAAACCCTAATGATGAATTTCTCCTCTCCACATATTACTTTGCTTGAATTTTCGCTAACTTTTCCTTTTCTTTGTTTCATGAACATGAGGCGTGGATGGCAAGCGAGGATTGGATGGCTTGAAGATGAGGCAAGGAAGACTTGAAGAAATAAAAAACAAAATTTCTTTCTTTGTAAACAAAATTTATGATTCTTTGTAGACAAAAGACAAAAAAATCTTGTAATTTATTTCATTTGTAATATATAAACACAAAGCCCTTGAATAAAATTTGGTGTGATGGAATTTATTGTACAAAATTTGCAATCCTCAATTGAATACTTTGGATAAAAAATCTTGGTTTGGTAACTTGTATTTCAAGCAATCACAAAATGATCAGATAAATCATGTGCCTTTGTACTCCAATCAAATTCTTAAACAAAATAAATGCTTAAGAACTCAATTCCATCTGACTAATTGAATCCACAATCATGGTTGTTTAAATGACAGTCTTAATCTTTAAATTGTATCAAATTCAAACTTGCATTCAAAATGGACTCACATTCCACGCTCGATTAGAAATGGAACTTCATTGCCAAACAAACATGCTCTGAGAACATCTGTCAATCTTTCAACAAATTATGGTTAAGAACATTCAAAATCAACAAATGACTTGTGGCGATTTGATAATTTTAAAGCCTTCTAAACACAATTTTATTTTGATCTTTGAAGATAAACTCGTGAGCGACATCACTTATGACCATATACATAAATAATAGTCTCAAGGTATTGTAATTTGAAGAAATCATAATTCTTAGAAATTAGACGATTGTTATTTAAAATTAGGTCAAATTCCATGATGCGACTTCTAACGCATTCGAATTTTGGTGATCTTCTACACGTAATTAGCTCTTGATTTGTGAAGAGAAATTGGAGATGGAATCAAGGGGAATAATATGCAAGAAAAAACACTCAAAAATATTGAATAATGAAGAAGTTACAATCATTTGAACTTGTTCTCACAAAGGATCGATTTCTGGATCAATGTAGTCATTTTCAGTCATCTGAACCATTGATTGAGCAAACTTGCAATGCGAAGTTTGAAAACTCGCTTAAACAACTTTGAGGAGACATGAAGACCTATGAAAATCATTTGAAACCTTGAAGGCTCAATTTTATTTTAGAAATGCAAAATCCTAATTGCCGATTTACTGCTTAGGAAGAGAATCTGTCTGATCAAATTCTGAGCTAAATTGAGTATTTGAGAAATCTTAGGATAATATCTTGAATGAAAAATGGGAGGTAAAGTTTTGGGGTACAACAATAATACTTGGACTATTTGGATACTATCCTTGGCATTATGGAGTATTGGACTTCTTGGACTTAGGATTAGAAACCTTGGCCTATGTTGGAGACCTTGTGATCTTAATTAATATTTTGTCTGGAGTTCTTGAGGTTTACCTCAAGACATTGGTTGTTTGTTTGTTTTGTATGCAGGTTATTGTGATTACATACTTTGTTTGTAATCTGGAATTCACCCGTATACAACCGTTACTCTACGCAATTTTTGTGAAGACTTAATACACTTGAAGTTTGGTTCTCTCAAGAGGTCGAGTATCTTTACTTGTTTGGTTTCAATCCAAAGAATGAGAATTATATCTTGGCTCATAATGTCAAGTGTTGGATTCTTGTTGGTTAGATGGTTCTTATCCCTAGCTTTTGCCTTATGCTTTAGGATAGTCACTTCTTCTCCTCCCATCTTCTTTAATTTCAAAAATCTTCTTCCTCCTTTTGAAAACTCTTCTTGTTTTGAAACTTGAACCACTTTCATATAAAACTTGGACTTAGGTCTATGCATTTTCAAAACCTTTTCATAAATAAACTTCAATAAATTTAATAATACTTTGACATTTTTTGTGAGAAGACTAAAAGTCAATCAATCTCCTTTCAAATTCATTTTTGCCACTTTGGCTTTTATCTTTAAACTTTTCTCAAAAGGTTGGATTCTTGTCAATCCTTGTAGTGATGCAAACAACTATACTTCTACAATATGTAGTGAAGAGAGATATTTTCCACTTGGGTGTTGAGAGAGGTATTGTTGATTTTAAAATCCAAGCCTTATCCTCCACTTTAATGATGCAAATTCTCCTTTTCTCATGATTGTGGGTAGTAAGTATGTTTTCCACACGAACAGTGACGATGATGTCTTATCTCTTAAAATTAACCAACATACTTGTGTTTAACTTTTTTTAAAAAGAGGAACTACGTGTACCCTGATCCCCTATTGCATGAAAGGTGGTACGTAGGCACTAAAGGTTCACAATTGCGGCGGGTGCAAAAAAAACCATAAAAATATATTTCTTTTCTCACCTCCACCATCCATTTTTATACAACATGTTATAGCCAAAATATACAGATTTTACAAAGAGGTTCCTGCGGAGTATCGTAGATGTTTAGGGTGCTAATACCTTCCCTTTGCATAACCAACCCCCTTACCTTGAATCCTTCCCCCTCTTTTTTAGGTTACTCATTCTTTTCCCATTCCTTTCGAAACAATAAAGCGCGGTGGCGATTTTTATTTTGATCTGTATAAGTCTAGTCAACTCAATGGCTTAGTCTTAAACATTTCTACCGCTACAGAAAAAATGGCGACTTCACTGGGGAAATATTGACCTCTTTCCGGTCCATCCCTAAGTGGGTTGAGCCTATCTTTGTTTATATCTGTATATGTGCTATAGTTGTTTATGTGTTATATGTTGTATATATGTTTATCTAGATTTTTCTGGTTTTCAGGGTGCTTGGTAATTACTTATAAGCCCTATACCCGGACTTGGGCAAACTTTAAGATAGGACGGGCGGTATAGTCATGTTAACTTTGAGGGAGTAATCCAAAAAAAGGAGGCATGAGATCCCCCACTCAGTGGAGGCCCCTTTGACTGTAGTGTTGTTTACCGAGTAATCAGGAAGACGTGTTGCTTTCAACCTGGGAGCCTGCTGAAGTTGAGGACCGTAGAATACCTAACCCATCTTGGCCTTTTAGGTGTAGTGCAGAAGCTATGGCGGAGTAATCCGGAAATAGTTGTCACACGATACTACGCTCAAATGAGTTTTTCTTGAGAATATTACTAATTACCGAGTTAATCGAGAAGTTGGTAATATCCGAAGGAAGGATGTAGACTCCGGGAACCTCTAGAACCTTGTTCGGCAGGTGATAACTTTTAGACCAACACCTTATGGGTAGTATCTTCGACCTCATGCTCGTGACGTTGAACCTATGAACCCTATATGTGTGATCTTGTGTATGATTGTTGCATCATGCATCCATGCACTCATAAGCATCGTTTGAAGAAATTTTATTTCGCGGGACTTAAAAGTTGGCCATTTGTGAATATCTCAGGTACTTTTTGACCATGGATTCTGAAAAAGAAAGACCGGGAAGTACAATTTCAAGGATCCCAAGATAGAAGAGTTTATTAGTCTAATTCCCGAGATTGAGTGTTCTGTAGATTTTCGGAAGAAGTATGGATCCATCATTCCTCTTATGAAAATTAGGATGAAGAAGGGTATTCTATCGACCTTGGTCCAGTTCTATGATCTGATGTATCATTGTTTTACTTCCCCAACTATCATTTGATGCCTACACTAGAGGAGTATTCTTATCTGATGGATTTACCTGTTATCGATCGTGTTCCTTTTACTGGTTTGGAGGGTGAGCCAAAACCAAATGAGATTGCTGCTTTGATCCATCTAGGGAAGTCCGAGGTGGAAGCCCATATGACTACTAATGGAGGGATTAGGGGATTACCAGCTCAGTTCTTATTGGAGAAAGCTTGTTACTTTGCCAGGATGAAGAGTACAGTCGCTTTTGAGGCCATCTTTGCTCTACTTACTTACGGTTTGTTTTTATTTTCTAATGTGGATAAGTTTGTTGACGTTAATTCTATCAGGATCTTCATGATTGGAAACCAAATTCCTACATTGTTGGGTGATTCTTATTACTCTATTCATCTTTGGAATTCTTATAATGGGGGGATGATTATCTGTTGCACGCCTTTGTTGTACCAGTGGTTTATCTCTCATATGCCTCAGTCTGATGCTTTCTGGGATGTCAGGAAGGAACCCCATTGGGCTCCTAAGATCATGGCACTTACTCACTCGGATATTGATTGGTATCATCAAGCTTACCAAGATGTAGAGATTGTTGACAGTTGTGGTAGTTTCCTCAATGTACCTCTTCTTGTTACAAAGGGAGGAATTAACTATAACCCCATTCTTGCACGACAACAACTCGGTTATCCTATGAGGGATAAACCAAATAGTATTCATTTGAGTAGTTTCTTTCTGAAGGAGGGAGAAGACCATAAGGAAGCTAGAGAGAAGATTGCGAAGGCCCGACGTCACATTCATAAGAAGAGTATGAAGGACTTGGGACCTAGGGGGATTCTTTCTTTGGAACCATATCTTCATTGGGTACAGACGAGAGCTATTCAGTTGAAGATGCCGTATTCCAGGGAAGCACCTATGCCTAATTTGTTCGTGAAAACCACTCCTCCCTTATTGGATGATATAGAAGAGCTACAACTTGCTTTGGTCAGGATGCAGCGGGAAAAGGATGCTTGGAAGAATAAGTGCCAAACTTTAGAGATTTCCTATAGAGCAGACTTGAAGGAGAAGGACGACTTGATTGAGATTCTTGAGAGTTGGGCTTTAGAGATGATGGAGAGGAAAGAGGATTTATTTTCTCCTGAGCCTTAGTCAGATGCTAGTTCCTCACTTCCTGATTCAGGTGATTGGAAGAAGGTTGCCACCAGATACGCGGAAGAGAACCAGAGGTTGAAGGCTCAGATTTCCAGGCTTACAGGACAGCGTCAGCGTATAGAGTGATCTCCGACAGCTTTACTTCTCAGGGTTTTAGACTTTATTTTCATCTTGTACTTGGGATTGTTGAGACTTGTAACCTATTTTGAAGTTATTATAATAAAAATTTTCAGTATTTCAAATGCTTTATTACTTTGATATTTGCAATGTGTCTATAAATCTTTAAGTCCCTTGAAATATTAATAATAAAATAAATCATGTGCACCACATATCATGCATCATTGTGATCGGTGGGAATAGAACTGACTGTTTTTTAGAATGCTGGTTCGCGTTTGCGTTTGTTTTCACAAAATGTCGCGGTAAGCAAGAGTCGCCACCGTCTTTTATTTTATCCAACAAGGAAAGGACAAAAGCACAGAAAAATTCCTTTTTGAGATATTTCTCGGGTTCGAGAGGTAGATTATAGAAAGGGAAGGTGTTAGCACCCTTTCTATCCGTGGTTATCCACGGGCTCTTAGGTACTTGCTCATTGTGTTTTCAAAAGTTTGCTTTTCTTTGTGTTTGTGGATTTGAAAAGAGTTTTTTGTTTTGAAGAGAGTGTGAGTGCGAAAAGTTTTGTTTTGTTTTAAAAGGAGCAAGTACTTAAGAACCATCTACCTACTCGAAAAAGGAATTAAACTGTACTAATGTATTTTAGACAATGATATCCCACTATTGAGGAGTAGGTAGCATCGTCGTTGGAGTTTTCGGGTCAATTCGATTAAGGGACGTGTGGTCACTAAAGCAATGTTAGGACGCCTTAGCGGTAACCCTAATGTCTTAGATCATTTTTCCGAGGCAACCGTTTCGAGGCAACTTACGATCTTTGGACAAGAGGGCGACCTCTAAAACTTCCTATACTCAATGATCACGTTCGAGGCCACCAAGTGAGGTGTACCCTAAGAGTGGCATGTGCGAGTGTGTCAATTCGGTTAATTTTATCTGTACATGTCATGGGTGAACTACATTGATTTTAGGTTAAAGATTGATCTTGTCATGCATTGCCTATTTATCAAACATCTAACAGTTAATATTGTGCGTAAATTTAAATCTAAACTATTACAAGACGTCGGGTATTTACATCGCCAAAAACAAACCCTTTAATTTAAATTGCGGAAAGTAAAAGAAAGCGATAAATAAATAAAGTCCTAATTAAAAAACTATTACATACCGGAAGCAATTACAATATTGGAAATAAATGGATCGCGTGCAAGAAAATTAAATCGGCGCAAAGTTCTAGGGTTTTGACCCTTTTTATTAAAGAAAGGATTTTTTTTTGTTTATTTTGAATTTAAAGAAATTAAACCTAAACTAATTATTAATTAATTAATAAATAAAAAAAAATGTTTTTGGATTTTTTTATATTTGAGGAAATAAAAATAAAAATGATTAAAATTATTAAAAGCCTAATTCTAAATTAATTTTAATTTATTACAAAGAATATTAAAGTTGTACCTAATTAAAAACTAAATTCATTAATGTTTATTTACAAAAATAAAGTGAAATTAGTTTTAATAAATAAAAATAATATTTTTTGTTTTCTGATTTTTATTATGAAAATATTAATTATTTTGGTTAGTAATTAATTAAGAATAAAAAATAAATCAAGTAAATAAATAAAATGTTAAAAGAAAAGAAATAACCAAAAGGGGGGTGCTGGGCCCAATTTGAAGGTGTGACTTGCAATTTCCAGGCCCAATAATTTTCAGCTTTGTTTGACTTTCAGGATCACCCACGCGCCTGTTGACTTGGACATATGATAGTCCTTCATTCCTGGCCACAAGATTTGGCCTGAAGGCCATCTGACACGTTGAGATTGCAAGCGTATGGTAGACCATGCTTTGGAGATCACATGCAATCACTTGAAGAAAAATCAAATAAATGTTTTGGGGGACCTGAGATTCGAACCCAGGTCCCATTGCACAATGGCCAGTGCGCTTACCAATCCAACCAAACTTCTTATTTGTTATCAGAATACAAAACAAATATTATATGGAAAACATTTACTATGCCTGGAAAATAAAAATAAATGGCGCGAGATTATGAATGGCCCAATAAGGAAGAGGCACGTGGTCGTCTTCTTCCTTGAACAACCTGGTTATTTACCTGCGGATTTCATTCGCAGCTAAATCCATGGCTCAACCCTAAAACAAATTTCTGGCCATACAAATGCAAACTAAAACCACCAATATGTTCGTCTCTTCCTCCTGGTTTCATCCATGTCTAGTATTGGCCTTGATTTTCCCTGCAACTAAAAAACCCCAAAAACAAGAAGCACGAACCCTAGATTTGGGCATGGCGTTACAGGCTATGAAAATAAAATCAAATAGTGCAGAAAGTTTCGAAATCAAACAAGAATCAAGAATATATCCATGGTTTGTCAAAAAGATGCAAGAATGAGTGGTTTCAATTTCATGTATAGAGATAGTTTCAAGGAGACTTACAATGAGATTTAGGAGGTTTTAGGACTTGATTTTGATTCCAATCGCTTCAGCAGACGTCCAGCAAGAGATTAGTGTCAAGTTTTTGCTTTGAATCGAGCCCTAAGATCGTTTTCAGATTCCACTTTTTCCAAGCTTTTTTTTCAAAATTTGTCTGGCCGTTTCTGCAGTGCTTAGCTCGTGTTCTTGATGTGTATGGCTTGTGTGTGTATATGGGAATGAATTAGGTCAAGAGTTGGGCTTTCAATCCATGTGCATTCAAGGTTTGGGATTTGATATGATCACCATTGATAAAGTTTCCAAAATTGTACCAAATATGATATTTTGTGCACAACAATGCTTGATACGAATTTGATTGAGTGTATCTTGGTAATGAAGACCTGTAATGATCAAAAAAATCTCATTCCATTAATTTTTGGATTTTATTTGAATTAATATTGATTTAAAATGAATTAAATCAATAAAAACCAAATAAAATACAAAAACAAATGATTGGTCATGAAATTGAAGATATGACACGTGTGTGGTGTGATAAGACCAAATCAAGTGGAAAAAAGTGGGCCCTTTTATCAAAAATTGGAGTTTTTAGGATAGTTGACTTTTGGAATTTTTTGAAAAATGCCCAACTTCAACAATGCATAACTTCTTCAATTTTGAACTTTTGGAAGTGTTCTTGGACTTTTTAGAAACCTTGAGATGTCCTCTAAGCAACCATTTTGGTCTCATCCAATTTTGATATTCCATACTCAAGTTATAAGCTTTGGCAAAAAAGGTGTTTTTGTTGACTTTCAAAAATGACCTATAATGTCCAAAATTTTAACTTTTTATGAGAGCATTTCTTGATCTTGGGGTGTGAAGATGGATTGTAGGAAATTTCATCCTATTAAAAATGAGCTTTGGATGGGTCATTTCTCATAAAGTATGAGAAAGTTATGCTTGGTCAATGTTGAGTTGACTTTTCCTACAAAACCCTAATTTAGCAACTTCTGAATCTTGATGAATCTTGAGCAATCTTTGATGAATCATGATCAACCCTTGATCAAATGATGAATTATCCTTAAAAATGAGAATGTTGACAAAAAATCTTGAGGTTTGACTATTTGTAGGCCACAGTTGACTTTTGCCCCAGCACAATCAATTCTTGGGCTTCTTGAGCAATTGACTGACCAAACTTTCTCTGCAAGGCTTGAAATTTGACATGGATGAACTTGAGAACATATTAGGATATTGGGGAGAATTTGAGACCATTTGTATGTAAGTACCTTGATGCAACACAAAACCCTAATTTTGAATTGACTTCCTTAGGAGATGATTTGACTGTCCAACTCTTGAGCCATCTTGAATAACTTGGAGATGATTCTTGACATGTCTTGAGGAATATGGGAGGGAAAATTTTAGGGTACAACAATTGCCCCTGTTCAATCTTCTTAAACCTGAGGATATAGATTAGAGTTCGGGCCTTTCGTGATCCGAAGGTGGAAGATGATTGAGCACTAAAGTGCCCAGAAATTTGCACTCGCATGAAGTAGCATCAGCATTGTGATGTCAGGAATGGGCTTACAGATGCAATTTGGAGATTGTTGGTAGGTGGTTTTGTCTTCGTTGACGGATTGTCTCTTTTGACAGGGTGTCTCCTTTGACGATTTGTCTCTATTGACGAGTTGTCTCCATTAACAGGTTGTCTCCATTAACGGGTTGTCTCCATTGACGGGTTGTCTCCATTGACGGGTTATCTCCATTGACGGGATGTCTCCATTGACGGGTTGTCTCCATTGAAGGGTTGTCTCCATTGACGGGTTGTCTCTATTGACGGGTTGTCTCCATTGATGGGTTGTCTCCATTGACGGGTTGTCTCCATTGACGGGTTGTCTCTATTGACGGGTTGTATCTATTGACGGGTTGTCTCCATTGACGGGTTGTCTCCATTGACGGGTTGTCTCTATTGACGGATTGTCTCCATTGATGGGTTGTCTCCATTGACGGGTTGTCTCCATTAACGGGTTGTCTCCATTGACGAGCTGTCTCCATTGACGGGTTCTATCCATTGACGGGTTGTCTCCATTGATGGGTTGTCTCCATTGACGGGTTGTCTCCATTGACAGTTTGTCTCCATTGACAGGCTGTCTCCATTGACGGGTTATCTCTATTGGCGGGTTGTCTCTATTGACGGGTTGTCTCCATTGACGGGTTGTCTCCATTGACGGGTTGTCTCCATTGACGGGTTGTCTCCATTGACAGGTTGTCTCCATTGACGGGTTGTCTCCATTGACAGGTTGTCTCTATTGACAGGTTGTCTCTATTGACAGGTTGTCTCCATTGACGGGTTGTCTCCATTGACAGGTTGTCTCCATTGACGGGTTGTCTCTATTGAAGGGTTGTCTCCATTGACGGGTTGTCTCTATTGACGGGTTGACCTCAGAAAAATATTTAGGAAGCGATTTAACTAATTTTGTCTCCATTGACTGGCCTCAGAGAAATCTTTAGGAATCAATTTAACTGATTTTGTCTCCATTGACTGGCTTTGCCTCAGAAAAATCTTTAGGAATCGATTTAACTGATTTTGTCTCCATTGACTGGCTTTGCCTCAGAAAAATCTTTAGGAATCGACTTAACTGATTTTGTCTCCATTGACATAGTTGAGAATTTGAGTGCATCTTTCCTGAAAGGTAAAGGTCAGTCATATGCAATGCATGATATGGATCAAGCAATGATGTTCTCAACATAAATGAGATTGTATGGTATGATGCGTATATGCATGTATCATGATGTATGAAAATGTAATGTTTTAGCTGGGGAAAATAAATCCCGGAGCTGCTGGAGAATAGAGTTGAATTCTTCGTTTCCGCTGGGGATGGTGAATGAAGGTGATAAACTTGCAGGAGAGGATAACTCCGTTGGGGAATAAACTGATGAGGAGATTACTCTGTGGGGAGAGATATTCTGCTGAAGATTTTAACGATAAACTCCACTGGGGATTCCGTTGATAAGCTCCACTGGGGATTTTAATGATGAACTCCACTGGGGATTCCGCTGATAAGCTCCGCTAGGGATTTTAATGATGAACTCCAATGGGGATGGATTACCGTTGCTGGTGACACTGAATCTGTTGAGGATTGAACTCCTGCTTGGGGAAAGGAAAGAACTTCGCTGGGGATGATCTTTCAATTGCAACTTGCTGGGGATAAACCTGTTAGACTCTTGTGGGGATAACCCTCTGAATTTGGCTGGGGAGACGTATTTGTGCTCTGCTGGGGGTAAGCTTCCAAAGTTTACTGGGGATGATGATTCGACTCCGTTGGGGAAGCTTTTTAGACTGTGCTGGGAAAATTGACTCCACTGGGGTATCTTGTACTCTACCGAGGAACATTCTTATACTCCGTTGAGGAATATTAATACTGCCGGGGATACTCTGATACTTGCTGGAGAATATTCTTATACTCCGCAGGGGAATATCAAGACCTTCTGGGGATACCAAGCCTTTTTAAGGCTGATGGTAGACTAACTCTGCTTGGGGAGAGTATTGCTGATTTGCACATAGCTGCAAGTCTCAGCTGGGAGAGCTACCATTACTGCCTTATTCTGCGGGGAGTGAAGGTATCTTAGCCATATTCTTAAGCTGAATGTACCTTGGTACCTGGTGGACAGAGCAACTTGTACAGTTCAGACAATTCTTATTTTCCCCTGTTTCTATTATGATCAGCAATTAATGTCAAATTCATATATCAAAAATGAACATTGGATGTTCTTTGCAGAACAAAACAGATAAAGGAAAAACAACTTGAAATTTCTGAAAATGAATTTGTATTAATTTTGAAGTTTGGCCTGAAAATAGGCGTTTTTGTACAAGAGGCTGACATCCTGGTAAGAGAACGCCACCGAAAAAATAGAATTTATACAATTTGTGAAAAGGAAACAAAACAGCTATGTGAATAATCCCACTGGGTTCCAACTCTGCTATTGCCTTTATATCTTCAAGCATCTCATCACTTGGCTGCTTAGTTGAAGATGAATCTGATTGATTAGTGCCGTCCGAGCTTGATAGTCGATACCAAAGTCTGGATGCGAGGTGATCCAATGAGACATAGTGTTACGCTTTGATCCCTAACTTTTGCCTGGACTGCCTTTTCGGGTTTTCAGTCCACCGAGATACCCATTTTTGCCCAAGCCGCCTTTTCAGGTTTTCGACTTGCCGGGTGTACAGATTTTTTTATTTTCATCCCTTATTTTTGCCCGAACCCTTTTGGTTCGCCGGGAAGCCCTTATTTTTGCCTAGGCCAGTCAACCTAGCGGGTCTTTGATTATGCGTAGTATCTTTTTACTATGTCTGCATTGACGGGGTGAGGAAGGTCGTCACCATCCATGGTAGTTAGAATCATAGCTCCTCCTGAGAAGATGTTCTTAACCACAAATGGCCCTTCGTAAGTAGGGGTCCATTTGCCCCTGGGATCACTTTGAGGTAGAATGATGCGCTTGATTACCAAATCCCCAACTTGATACTCTTGTCTTCTGACTTTCTTGTTAAATGCCTTGATCATCCGTTTCTGATACGTCTGACCATGACAAATAGCAGTAAGTCTTTTTTTGTCGATTAGGTTCAGTTGATCAAGCCGGGTCTGAATCCAGTCATCTTCGCTTAAACCTGCATCCTTCATGATCCGAAGAGAGGGTATCTGAACTTCGATGGGCAAGACTGCCTCCATACCATATACCAAGGAATAGGGTGTTTCCCCTGTTGATGTCCGTGCTGAGGTACGGTACCCATGAAGAGCAAATGGTAACATCTCATGCCAGTCTTTGTATGTCACTGCCATCTTCTGCACAATCTTCTTAATGTTCTTATTTTCCGCTTCGACATCCCCATTCATCTTCGGCCGGTAGGGAGAAGAGTTATGATACTGTATCTTGAATTGCTCGCAGAGCTCAGTGATCATCTTGTTATTAAGATTGGTATCGTTGTCTGTAATAATCCTCTCTGATACACCGTATCGACAAATCAGATTATGCCGAATGAACCGTGCCACATCGTTCTTGGTTACGGTAGCAAAGGAAGCTGCTTCAACCCACTTCGTAAAGTAATCAATCGCTACCAGGATGAAACGATGCCCGTTGGATGCCGTAGGTCTGATCTCTCCGATCATATCAATGCCCCATATTGCAAAGGGCCAAGGTGCTGTCAAAACATTCAGAGGAACTGGAGGTATGTGCACCTTATCAGCATAGACCTGGCACTTGTGACATGTCCGAGAATGCAGATAACAGTCGGCTTCCATCGTGGACCAGTAATATCCTGGACGGAGGATTTTTTTTGCCATGATATGTCCACTGGAATGAGTTTCGAAGGTACCTTCATGCAACTCTGCCATGATCCTTTCTGCTTCAATCTTATCCACACAATGCAGCAAGGTTGAATCATGGTTACGCTTGTAAAGAATGTCATTGCTGATGAAGAACTTCGCCGCGAACCTCCTCAGAAACTTCTTATCGTTAACAGATGCACCCTCGGGGTATTCCTGAGCTTCAAGGTACCTTTTTACTTCGTGAAACCAGGGCTTTTCTGTTACCTCTTCAGTCTCAATATCGCAGCAATGTGCAGGTTCGTCCAATCTTTCAATAATGATCCGGGGAGCCTCGTTGTCCCAATTGACTTTGAACATAGAAAACATCGTAGCCAGCGCGTCCGCCAACTGACTTTCCTCTCTTGGGAAGTGTTCAAAGGTTATCTCCTCAAAATGGGGAAGCAATGTCAACACATACTCCTTGTAAGGAATAATATTAGGGTGTTTCGTATCCCACTCTCCTTTGATCTGACTGATCACAAGAGCGGAATCTTCGAAGACACTCAAGAACTTAATCCTTAGGTCAATTGCTTCTCGAAGACCCATGATGCACGCTTCATACTCCGCCATGTTGTTGGTGCAGTTCAAACATAGTCGGGCAGTAAACGGAGTATGAGAGCCTTTAGGAGATATGATCACAGCGCCAATGCCATTACCCAAAGCGTTCGAAGCTCCATCAAAGTACATAGACCATCGGGATCCCTCATCAGGTCTTTCATCCGGTCCGGGTGTCTCACAGTCAGTTATCAACATGATATTCTCATCCGAGAATTCAAAGTTCATAGACTGGTAATCATCCACTGCTTGATGTGCCAAATGGTCTGCCAATACACTTCCCTTAATTGCCTTTTGGGTCGTATACTGGATGTCATACTCAGTCAATATCATCATCCATCTTGCTATTCTTCCGGACAAGGAAGGCTTCTCGAAGATATACTTGATTGGATCCATCTTTGATATCAACAGAGTAGTGTGAGTCAACATATACTGTCTCAGCCGGCGAGCAGCCCATGCCAAAGCGCAGCAAGTTTTCTCGAGCAGTGAGTATCGAGTCTCACAGTCGGTAAACTTTTTGCTAAGGTAGTAAATTGCATGCTCTTTTCGGCCAGACTCATCGTGCTGCCCCAGCACAACACACATTCAGACCATACCATCTTTCTTCGGCACTGGAACCACATTGGCAACCCACTGAGGGTAAGAAGTCACTGCTAGAAAACCAGCGTCAAACTGTTTCATAACTTCAGCCTTGATTTTCTCAGACATCTCTGGGCGCATACGGCGAACCTTCTGTTTCACTGGAGGACAGTCTTCCTTGGTAGGCAGGCGATGAACCACAATATCAGTATCTAACCCCGGCATATCTTCGTAAGACCAGGCAAAGATCTCAACGTAGTCACGCAACATCTGAATCAACCGTTGTTTCACACTAAGCTCCAGATTTGCACCGATCTTGACTTCCTTCTTGTCTATCTCAGTACCCAGATTCACTGATTCTACTGGCTCTTCATGTGGCTGAATAGCCCTTTCTTCATGGAGTAACAGTCTTGCAATTTCACCAGGCACTTCGCAATCATCTTCATCTTCGTCTTCGGCTAAGTTGATCGGATTTTCGAAGTCATAACTGACAGTAGCAGAGTCGTTACCAGTGAGATCCAGAGTGGATGTGGACCTGTATATGTGAGTGTGTATAAAATAGCTGTTTTGCAATATATAATAAAGAAAGACAAGGAGCGTAAAATTTGAAATGCAAGAAGCGTCCAATGCTTTTATTAATGATATATGAAAATGACACACAAAAGCCCTCACAAATGAAGCCACAGTGTCCTGGGTAAGACACCGAGCCATAAAGTTTCAAACATTGTCTATTACAAATTCAAAACAAAAGTTTCATTACTGGTTAACAAAAGTAATAGGGATGAAGTCCTTTGTTGTCCAGTTGCTTGGTCCACCGTCGGTCGTAGGATAGATCCAGCTGTCGAATTCAGACTCTTCCATATCATCTTCAATGGCATTCACTCCTGAGTTGCTGATGAACACAGGAGGTCTTCCGATTCTTGCACTTCAAACAGCCCTTTGAGCTTCTGCAGTGAAACCCAAACCAAACTTGTTAGTCTTCTGTGTAAAATCAGGGAGTCGGCCCCAATTTGCACACTCACCCTTCTCAATAACAACCCGGGCATCTTTTCAAGAAGCCATCTTCATAGGAGAATCTTCAACCACAGTCTCGGCTGATGCCAGTGTCTGGGGAACCTCTTCAAAATGCTAGAACAGGGTTTCAATGAACTCCCCATCCATTTCTACATATCGGAACGAGTTGAGGTGGCTGACCATGTACTCCTTCTCTCCCTATACTGTCACAATCTTCCCTTTGACCGGATACTTCAGCTTCTGGTGAAGCGTTGAGGTTACAGCCCCGACTTTATGGATCCATGGACGACCCAGCAAACAAGAGTAGGATGGCTGAATGTCCATCACATAAAACATAGAATTTAAGACCTGAGAACCAACTTTAATTAGAATATCAACCTCACCATGCACCATCCTCTTAGACCCATCAAAGGCCCTGACAACAATGTTGCTTGGTTTCAGCTCCAACCCTTCACAATCCAACCGGTCTAGAGCTTTATTGGGCAAGACGTTCAATGAGGAACCAGTATCAACCAATACATGTGCAAGAGTAGTGCCCCTGCATTCGATGGAGACATGCAGAGCATCATTATGATTTTCCCCTTGGCAGTCAAATCGGCGTCGGAGAAACCCAACCCATTATCAGCAGTCAAATTAGCCACACAATCTGTAAACTGATTAGCTGATGTCTCTTGTGGCACGTGGGCAGTCTTCAGGAAGGTAATCAGAGCCTTAGCATGGGCCTATGAACACAACAACAGTGACAACATAGAAATCTTGGATGGGGTTTGCTCCAGTTGCTCAACTACATTATAATCACTCTTCTTAATAATCTTCAGAATCTCTTCCATCTCTTGTTTGGAAGCTTCAACAGTAATTGTCTTCGGTGCCTCCATCTGGGCAGGCACATCAGTGGTGATCCCTTTGCCCCGAGCGTCAGATGACTCGGCGACAGGGGTAAGGATAGGAACTTGATCAAGAATGGAAGTAGGTAAACTTGCGGGTGTAATGACAACAGGTCTTCAGACAGTTGGTGGAGCAATATCAGGTGAGAAAAGTCTTCCGCTGCGGGTGACTTTAGCAGGTCCAGTAATGTTGCCGATGTCAGTAGCAGCATCCAACTCTTTCTTAACTCCATGAAAATAAACATCAACCCCATAGTGCCAAGGGACAACTTTATCAGAGGTGTAGGGGATGGGCCCCGGAACAGTGATGATCACAGGTGCGATCTTCGGAACAGATATAATTCTAACAGGCTTCCTCGAGGGAGCCTTGGAAGAATTGTCGAAAATGGTAATAATGGAACCTTCTTCAGAATGAACTGAGGGAACAACAGTCTTCTCAAATAAGATCTCTTTACTATCCATCAAGTTTTGGATACCTGACTTCAAGAATGGGCAACCGGTAGGTAAAATAGAACACATATGGCAACCTCCGTCGCAGCCCGGAAATAAACCGACTAGCAAAAGGTTCTTCTTCACAGTCAACAGAGGGGTAACAATTTCATCCACATAAACCACAAACAAGTCTTCTTCTAGAGCATTTACTCCATGCTTGGGCATGAGAGCAGTCACAACATTAGGCCTCTCGGGCACCTCGAACTCAATCTCCTTCGCATCAATTAAGTCTTGTATCTTATTTTTCAGACTCCAACAATCATCTATATTATGCCCCGGGTTATCGGAGTGATAAACACATCGGGCGTTAGGGTTATACCTTGGTGACGTTGTATTTGAATTCTTTGGGGCTTCCCTTAGAGTCACCAGATTAGTCTTCAGCAACTGTGGCAGAATCTGAGATAAGGTCATGCTGAGACGAGTGAATTGCCTCTTAGGTCTCTCGTTCTTTTGTTGATTGTTGTATTGAGGAGCACCAGCAGGTTTTGAAATAACCACCGTATTGACAGCTTGGCGGTGTTCAGGTCTATTCTGTCTTCTTGCACTGTAGACAATACTGGACTCTTTCTTAAACGGCTTCTTCTCGGTGCTTGATGAATCACCCTTCTGTATCTTCCCAGCCTTAATACCAGCTTCAATCCTCTCACCAGTCAAAATAAGATCTATAAATCCAGATGAAGAGCTTCCAATCAAGTGGTTAAAAAATGGACCAGACAGGGTCCCCAAAAACATGTCAACAAGTTCCCGATCTGCTAAGGGTGGTTGCACCCTTCCAGCGAGGTCCCTCCACTTATGAGCATAATCTTTAAATCCTTCACCCGTTCCCATTGACATACCCTGGAGTTGGGTATGCGTAAGAGCGAGGACGGAGTTGTACTGATACTGCCTGTAGAATGCAGTAGCCAAATCTTCCCAACTGCGGATACTAGTTTCGTCTAACTGATAGAACCACTCAAGCTGAGTCCCTGAGAGACTGTCTTGAAAGAAATGGATCTATAAGTTCTTATCAGTAGTGTAAGGCTAGATCTTCCTCACATATGACCGGAGGTGCAGCTTCGGACAGGAAACTCCGTCATACTTGGCAAAGGCTGGTGCCTTGAATTTATGGGGAATCACCACCCCAGATGATAGACCTAGATCTCCGAAGTCCAGACCGGGCACCTTCTGAATTTCCATAGCGCTCAAACGGTCTTCCAGTTGTTTGTACTTATCCTCAGCAGGAGGATACTGTTCTTCATCGTAGTCTGTCTCGTTGTCGGAGACCACAGGGCTAGGAGCCCTCCTTTCTTGTGGACTATCTTTCCCTCCAGATGAGGTGGTCAGATCAACTTCCCCGTAGCCTGTTTCCAAACCTAGGACCAGTGTTGAACAGGACTGTCCTCTTCTTCTTCTTCTTCTTTTTCTCCTTCAGAATAAGGGTCTTCAGGTCTTGCTGACCCTTAGCTAGATTCATGAATAACTCTTGAAATTGGGCATTCTGGGCCTGGAGGGCCTTGATAGCTTGCTCAGTTGAAGGTTCAGTAGACATGATGAGCACTGAAATAAACAGCGAAGAAGATAAGAGACCTGTAAAAGGGTACCTGTTTATGAAGTGCATGGGATGAAATGCGTATGATTTAAGATTTCAAAGACAATCAGGATTCAAATTTGTAAACAAGAAAAGAAACACACTTTATTAGGTTTAAACTTCAAAATTTAAATTGTTTAACAAATTGCCCTTAAGGCATTACAAGAATGGAAATACTGAAAAGTAAATAAAAACTGTAAGGAAATCATCAAAGGTCCGTCAATGCTCCCATGGTCTCTTCTTATCAGTGCGGACATAGTCGTTGAGAATCCGCTCGTTCTCTAACTGCCTAGTCAACCTCTGGATCTTTTGTTCTTTCTCATTGAACTTCTCTCGGTAAGAATCCCGTTCCTCCCTCAATTGCATCCAAGACCTCTTCAGTGCCCCAATGTCAGTGGGCATATAAGGATGGAGGATTGTCAGAAGAACCCCTTCTTCATTAGCAACTTCAAGAGTGACAGGCCGAACAACTTCATATGGCATGCCTAGCTTCTGGGCACGGATGCGGACCCATCTGAGATATGGCTCCATTGGCAGAGAAGTCTTTGGGCCCAACTCATGTGGATCAGATTGGTGAACTCTATCCCAAGCCCTTATGAATTTGCGACGCTGCTCGTCGCTATCTTCCTGAAAATCAAAGATGATATGAGGCATCAGCATCTCATGAGGTCCTTCTCTTCTGGCTCTTCCAAACTGACGGAGAGCTAAGCATGGGTTGTAAGATATTCCTCCATGGGTTCCTAGCAGTGGAACATTAGGGTACTCCCCACAGCGATCAATGATAGTCACCTCATCCATACCCCTGAGAGTCTAGATAATGTCATTATGAGAAAGAGACATCACCCTATAAGCCCAACCCATTCCTTCTTTGTTTTTCAGTACTGACTTGGGGAGGTGCGAAATAAACCACCTTAACAATAAAGGAGCACAACACATCAAGGTTCCCCGTTTTCGGGCAGTACGAGCATAGAGTTGAGGAAGAATGTCACCCAAGAGAGTGGGTACAGGGTTCTATGAGATGAAGATCTTTATAGCATTCACATCAACAAAAGTGTCAAGATTCAGAAACAATACCAAGCCATAAATCAGAAGAGCCAGAGTATCCTCGAACGCCTTAAAGTCTAGGCTATCCCAGAAGTAGTTAGCCTTTCCAACCAAGAACTTAGTCAGAAATCCTTTTGCTCCACTCCTAGTCTCCCAATTAGCCATTACCTCCTCTTTAGTCAAATGAAGGGCTGCAACAATTTCTTCGGGCCTAAGAGTCTTCTCCCATCCAGTAAATGGAGTCTGCTCCAGAATAGAGATATCGAGCAGCTCAGAGAACTCTTCTAGGGTAGGAACTAGCTGATAGTCTTGAAAAGTCAAACAGTGGTACAACGGATCATAAAATTAGACCAGGACACTCATCATCTTCTCGTCCAATTTGGTGGTGACCAAACTGAGAAGAGAACCATGCCTCTTGATGAAGGAAGTAGTGTCAGGCATCTTGGCAACCAACTCTTTAAGCAAGGTAGGGACTTGGACAAAGTTGATCCGGATAGTATTCTTATGCATGGGCATCATGATGACCTACAAAACAGAGCAAAGATGAAACCCTCTTGTCTCTGAAATAGGTTAGTCCAATGCAAGATGTATGCAATGTTATGATGTCATGATGTCATGATAGTAAGCACACCACATGTATCTACAAATAGCAAACATGGTAAAGGCACACAAGTCACACTGAGAGCCCTTAGATTTCAAGCTGGCATGGAGCTTAGGTACTACCCTATTTCAGTTCAGTTGGTTTAAACCTGTCCTAAAAATAGTAACCGGGTTCTAGAGGATCTCAATATCACTGACTACCCTCAATCGGTCATAATTCCAGTTTAGTAACCTTTTCTTGTGGTCGGAATCATCGCGAGAGTTTAGTCTCAATGAGTGTAGCATACTGCTACTGTTCTATGGCCAAGTTGGTCAATTTAAGGTTCTAAGGTCAGTTGGTGCTTAATGACCCCTTAGAAGACCCATATTCTCCTCGTTCCAACACAAGGGATATCAGTACAGACTAAAGTGCCACACCAACATAGCTACTGCTTCAACCGTGTCGGTCTACGCCGGACAGTTCCCTCACAGCTTATTGCTACTTACCTAAAAGGTATCCCCAAATCCGGGTTAGGATCTATAGAACTCCGATACAAGCCCATAAAATTAAAGCATACAAAGCATACAATTGAAAACAATAGTGATCTAATCCTAAGGTACACCTCACTTATAAAAATTCCCCAGCAGAGTCGCCAGTTCTGTGATCGGTGAGAATAGAACTGACTGTTTTTTGGAATACTGGTTCGCGTTTGCGTTTGTTTTCTCAAAATGTCGCGGTAAGCAAGAGTCGCCACCGTCTTTTATTTTATCCAACAAGGAAAGGACAAAAGCACAGAAAAATTCCTTTTTGAGATATTTCTCGGGTTCGGGAGGTAGATTATAGAAAGGGAAGGTGTTAGCACCCTTTCTATCCGTGGTTATCCATGGGCTCTTAGGTACTTTCTCATTGTGTTTTCAAAAGTTTTCTTTTCTTTGTGTTTGTGGAATTGAAAAGAGCTTTTTGTTTTGAAGAGAGTGTGAGTGCGAAAAGTTTTGTTTTGTTTTAAAAGGAGCAAGTACTTAAGAACCATCTACCTACTCGAAAAAGGAATTAAACTGTACTAATGTCTTTTAGAAAATGTTATCCCACTATTGAGGAGTAGGTAGCATCGTCGTTGGAGTTTTCGAGTCAATTCGATTAAGGGACGTGTGGTCACTAAAGCAATGTTAGGACGCCTTAGCGGTAACCCTAATGTCTTAGATCATTTTTCCGAGGCAACCGTTTCGAGGCAACTTATGATCTTTGGACAAGAGGGCGACCTCTAAAACTTCCTATACTCAATGATCACGTTCGAGGCAACCAAGTGAGGTGTACCCTAAGAGTGGCATGTGCGAGTGTGTCAATTCGGTTAATTTTATCTGTACATGTCATGGGTGAACTACATTGATTTTAGGTTAAAGATTGATCTTGTCATGCATTGCCTATTTATCAAACATCTAACAATTAATATTGTGCGGAAATTAAATTGCGGGAAATTAAATCTAAACTATTACAAGGCGTCAGGTATTTACATCGCCAAAAACAAACCCTTTAATTTAAATTGCGGAAAGTAAAAGAAAGCGATAAATAAATAAAGTCCTAATTAAAAAACTATTACATACCGGAAGCAATTACAATATTGGAAATAAATGGATCGCGTGCAAGAAAATTAAATCGGCGCAAAGTTTTAGGGTTTTGACCCTTTTTATTAAAGAAAGGATTTTTTTTGTTTATTTTGAATTTAAAGAAATTAAACCTAAACTAATTATTAATTAATTAATAAATAAAAAAAAATATTTTTGGATTTTTTTATATTTGAGGAAATAAAAATAAAAATAACTAAAATTATTAAAAGCCTAATTCTAAATTAATTTTAATTTATTACAAAGAATATTAAAGTTGTACCTAATTAAAAACTAAATTGATTAATGTTTATTTACAAAAATAAAGTGAGATTAGTTTTAATAAATAAAAATAATATTTTTTGTTTTCTGATTTTTATTAGGAAAATATTAATTATTTTGGTTAGTAATTAATTAAGAATAAAAAATAAATCAAGTAAATAAATAAAATGTTAAAAGAAAAGAAATAACCAAAAGGGGGGTGTTGGGCCCAATTTGAAGGTGTGACTTGCAATTTCCAGGCCCAATAATTTTCAGCTTTGTTTGACTTTCAGGATCACCCACGCGCCTGTTGACTTGGACATATGATAGTCCTTCATTCCTGGCCACCAGATTTGGCCTGAAGGCCATCTGGCAAGTTGAGATTGCAAGCGTATGGTAGACCATACTTTGGAGATCACATGCAATCACCTGAAGAAAAATCAAATAAATGTTTTGGGGAACCTGGGATTCGAACCCAGGTCCCATTGCTCAATGGCCAGCGCGCTTACCAATCCAACCAAACTGCTTATTTGTTATCAGAATACAAAACAAATATTATATGGAAAACATTTACTATTACTGGAAAATAAAAATAAATGGCGCGAGATTATGAATCGCCCAATAAGGAAGAGGCACGTGGTCGTCTTCTTCCTTGAACAGCCTGGTTATTTACTTGCGGATTTCATCCGCAGCTAAATCCATGGCTCAACCCTAAAAAAAATTTCTGGCCATACAAATGCAAACTAAAACCACCAATATGTTCGTCTCTTCCTCCTGGTTTCATTTATGTCCAGTATTGGCCTTGATTTTCCCTGCAACTAAAAAACCCCAAAAACAAGAAGCACGAACCCTAGATTTGGGCATGGCGTTACAGGCTATGAAAATAAATCAAATAGTGCAGAAAGTTTCGAAATCAAACAAGAATCAATAATATATCCATGGTTTGTCAAAAAGGTGCAAGAATGAGTGGTTTCAATTTCATGTACAAGGATAGGTTCAAGGAGACTTACAATGCAATTTAGGAGGTTTTAGGACTTGATTTTGATTCCAATTGCTTCAGCAGACGTCCAACAAGAGATTAGTGTCAAGTTTTTACTTTGAATCGAGCCCTAAGATCGTTTTCAGATTCCACTTTTTCCAAGCTTTTTTTCAAAATTTGTCTGGCCGTTTCTGCAGTGCTTAGCTCGTGTTCTTTATGTGTATGGCTTGTGTGTGTATATGGGAATGAATTAGGTCAAGAGTTGGGCTTTCAATCCATGGGCATTCAAGGTTTGGAATTTGATATGATCACCATTGATAAAGTTTCCAAAATTGTACCAAATCTGATATTTTGTGCACAAAAATGCTTGATACGAATTTGATTGAGTGTATCTTGGTAATGAAGACCTGTAATGATCAAAAAAATCTCATTCCATTAATTTTTGGATTTTATTTGAATTAATATTGATTTAAAATGAATTAAATCAATAAAAACCAAATAAAATAGAAAAATAAATGATTGGTCATGAAATTGAAGATAGGACACGTGTGTGGTGTGATAAGACCAAATCAAGTGGAAAAAAGTGGGCCCTTTTGTAAAAAATTGGAGTTTTGAGGATAATTGACTTTTGGCAATTTTGGAAAAATGCCCAACTTCAACAATGCATAACTTCTTCAATTTTGAACTTTTGGACGTTTTATTTGACTTTTTAGAAACCTTGGTATGTCCTCTAACAAACCCTTTTGGTCGCATCTCATTTTGATATTCCATGCTCAGGTTATAAGCTTTGGCAAAAAAGGTGTTTTTGTTGACTTTCAAAAATGACCTATAATGTCCAAATTTGTAACTTTTTATGAGAGAATTTCTTGATATTGGGGTGTGAATATGGATAATAGGACATTGCATCCTCTTCAAAATGAGCTTTGGATGGGTCATTTCTCATAAATTATGAGAAAGTTATGCTTGGTCAAAGTTGAGTTGACTTTTCCTACAAAACCCTAATTTAGCAACTTCTGAATCTTGATGAATCTTGAGAAATACTTGATGAATCATGATAAACCCTTAATTAAATGATTAATTATCCTTAAAAATGAGAATGTTTACAAAAAATCTTGAGGTTTGACTATTTGTAGGCCACAATTGACTTTTGCCCTAGCACAGTCGATTCTTGGGCTTCTTGAGCAATTGACTGACCAAACTTTCTCTGCAAGGCTTGAAATTTGACATGGATGAACTTGAGAACATATTAGGATATTGGGGAGAATTTGAGACCATTTGGATGTAAGTACCTTGATTCAACACAAAACCCTAATTTTGAATTGACTGCCTTAGAAGATGATTTGACTGTCCAACTCTTGAGCCATCTTGAATAACTTGGAGATGATTCTTGACATGTCTTGAGGAACATGGGAGGGAAAATTTTGGGGTACAACAATCATATTACACATATTTCATGCATTTTTTATGCATATCCAAGTGTCTTACCAAGCTTCTTTACTTTGTTCAGCAAGCTAACTCACCACTATAACACTCGGGCTAGATTCAGAAGGAGGATGGACAACTTAGAACAAGAGAATCGCGAGCTGCGCGAGGAGGTTTCTACTTTGAAGGGAGGAATGGCCAATCTTACTGCTCTAATGGAATCTCTGGTGGCTGCTCAGGATCAACCACCGAGTGTTCAACCTCAACCGACAAGGGCTACTGCTGAAGTTCCAACTGTTCCTGTGTCTGCTACCCCAACTGTTGTTCAGAATCGCATGCCTCAAGGTTATCCATAGGGAATGCCGGAGAATTTTGTAGCCTAAGTGTGATACGGTGGGAAGAGAACTGACTGTTTTTGGAATGCTGGTTCGCGTTTTGCGTTTGTTTTTGCAAAATGTCGCGGTAAGCAAGAGTCGCCATCGTCTTTTATTTTATCCAACAAGGAAAGGAAAAAAGCACAAAAAAATTCCTTTTTCGAGATGTTTCTCGGGTTCAGGAGGTAGATTATAGAAAGGGAAGGTTTTAGCACCCTTTCTATCCGTGGTTATCCACGGGCTCTTAGGTACTTGCTCAAAGTGTTTTCAAAATTTGCTTTTCTTTGTGTTTGTGGGTTTGAAAGAAGTTTTTGTTTTGAAGGGAGTGTAAGTGCGAAAAGTTTTATTTTGTTTTAAAAAGGAGCAAGTACTTAAGAACCATCTACCTACTCGAAAAGGGAATTAAATTGTGCTAATGTCCTTTAGACAATGCTATCCCACTATTGAGGAGTAGGTAGCACCGTCGTTGGAGTTTAAGGGTCAATTCGATTAAGGGACGTGTGGTCACTAAAGCAATGTTAGGATGCCTTAGCGGTAACCCTCATGTCTTAGATTATTTTTCCGAGGCAACCGTTTCGAGGCAACTATGATATTTGGACAAGAGGGCGACCTCTAAAACTTCCTATACTCAATGACCACGTTCGAAGGCAACCAACTGAGGTGTACCCTAAGAGTGCGCATGTGCGAGTGTGTTATTTTGGTTAATTTTATCTTTGTACATGTCATAGGTGAGCTATGTTGATTTTAAGCTCATACATTCGATCTTGTCATGCATTCCCTATTATCAAACATCTAACAGTGTATAGTTGCAGAATTTAAATTGCGAAAATTAAATCTAAACTATTACAAGGCGTCGGGTATTTACATCGCCAAAAACAAACCCTTGAAATTAAAATGCGGAAAGTAAAATAAAGCGATAAATAAAGTCCTAATTAAAAAAACTATTACATCCCAGGAAACAGGTACATCAATATGGAAACTGGGTTGCGCGCGAAAAACTAAATCGAATCCATTTTTTAGGGTTTTGACCCTTTTTTGAAAGAAAGCATTTTTTGTTATTTTTAATTAAAAGAAATTAAATCTAAGATAATAATTAAATTAATTAATAAAAAAGGATATTTTTGGATTTTTACATTTAAAGAAATAAAATAAGTTTGGTCAAAGTTATTAAAACCTAATATTCTACATTAATTTTAATTATTGCAAAAATGTTGAAACTATACCTAATTAAAGCTAAATCAATTAAATTAATTAGTGATTTTTGCAGCCTTCTAGGTTCTCTATTTCGTGCCTTTGTGTTGTATATGTATAATGGAATCAATTAGGTCAAGTCTTGGGCTTTGAATCTTTGTGTATTGGTGATTTAAGATTTGATATGATCCTCCATTACAAAGCTTCCAAAAATGTCCCAAATCCAATATTTTGTGCATGATAGGGCTTGATAAGAGTTTGATCCTGTCCATGATGATAATTGAAAAATGTATCAATAAAAAAGATCCTATTTCATCAATATTTGGATTTTATTTGGATTTAAATTGATTTAAAATGAATTAAATTAGTAAAAATCATATAAAATAGAAAAATCAATGAATGGACACAATACTGAAGATATGACACGTGTGTGGTGTGACAAGATCAAATCAAGTGGAAAAGTGGGCCCATTTGACAAAATTTGAAGTTTTGGGGATAGTTGACTTTTGATAATTTTGGAAAAATGCCCAACTTCAACAATGCATAACTTCTTCAATTTTGAACTTTTGGAGGTGTTCTTGGACTTTTTAGAAACCTTGAGATGTCCTCTACCAAACCATTTTGGTCTAATCTCATTTTTATATTCCATGCTCAAGTTATATGCTTTGGCAAAAAAGGTGTTTTTGTTGACTTTCAAAAATGACCTATAATGTCCAAATTTATAACTTCTTGTGAGTGCATTTCTTGATCTTGGGGTGTGAAGATGGATTGTAGGAAATTCCATCTCTTCAAAATGAGCTTTGTATGGGTCATTTCTCATAAAATATGAGAAAATTATGCTTGGTCAAAGTTGAGTTGACTTTTCTTGCAAAACCCTAATTTAGCAACTTTTGAATCTTGATGAGTTTTGAGCAATCCTTGATGAATAATGATCAATCCTTGATCAAATGATGAATTATCCTTCAAAATGAGAATGTTGATAAAAAATCTTGAAGTTTGACTATTTGTATGTCACAGTTGACTTTTGCCCTAGCATAGTCGATTTGTGGACCTCTTGAGCAATTGACTGACCAAACTTTCTCGGTAAGGCTTGAAATTTGACATGGATGAACTTGAGAACATGTTGGGACATTGGGTTGAACTTGAGGCCATTTGGATTCAAGGACCTTGATTCAACACAAAACCCTAATTTTGAGGTTGACTGCCTTAGGAGATGATTTGACTGTCCAACTCTTGAGCAATCTTGAACCATTTGGAGATTCTTCTTGTAATGTATTGAGAAATATGGGAGGGAAAATTTTGGGCTACAACACTAAGGTTTCAATATTGGTCCTCAAGAAGCTCCAGTTTTTCATACTACTCTTACTCCTGCACCTCTTATGGTGTATGCTGCTCCTGCTGCACCTCCTTCGGTTTGGTTCCATTTGTTAATGATGATGTGTGTCGTCCTTTTCATTCACCAAGTGAAGAATTGTGTCTTTATGACATAATGGATGATTTTCAAGAGCAGTTTGATAAGATGCAGAGGGAGATGAAGGCCCTCAGGGGAAAATAGTCATTCAGGCAGAATGTGAATGAATTATGCTTGGTCCTGAATGTTAAGATACCTGCAAAGTTTAAGGTCCCGTAGTTTGAAAAGTACAAGGGCAACAATTGCCCTCGTTCTCATCTGGTAATGTATATAAGGAGAATGTCTACCCATACTGATGATCAACGTCTGTTGATTCACTTTTTTCAAGATAGTTTCACCGGTGATGCGCTGAAGTGGTATGAGTTTGGATAGTGTCAATATCCATACTTTTAATGACTTAGGAGAAGCATTTATCAGACAATACAAATACAACATGGACATGGCACCTGACCGTGATCAACTCAGGGCCATGGTTCAGAAAGACAGGGAATCATTCAAAGAATATGCACAGATATGGCGTGAGGTGGCCGCCCAAGTGATTCCTCCCATGGAAGAGAAGGAGATGACTAAGATTTTCTTAAAGACTCTAGGTGCTTTCTACTATGAGAGGATGGTAGCGAGTGCGCCAAGTGACTTTACTTAAATGGTAGGCATGGGTTTCCGTTTAGAAGAGGCTGTAAGAGAGGGCCGTTTAACAAAGAGTGAGGGACCTGGAGGTGCAAAGAAGCCATCTTATGGGTTTACCAATAATAAGGAAGGGGATACAAATGTTTTTATGCAAGAGAGGAGGGTTAATACTCCTATAAATTATCAACGTCATTAGCAAGTCACCTCAGTTACTCCAGTTGTTGGTGTAGCTCCAACCACCGTTGCTTATCAAAGACCATCCCAGCAGGGGAATCAAGGGTATAATCAGAGAAGGGAGAGTTATGAACCTATTCCTATGAGTTATACAGAGTTACTACCGACATTTATTCAGAAGAAGTTGGTTCAGACCCGACCACCTCTCGCTGTACCATCACCATTGCATTGGTATTACAAAGCATACCAAACATGTGCTTTTCATCAGGGAGCACCAGGGCATAATGTTGAGAATTTCTATCCTTTGAAGACTGAGGTGCAGTAATTGGTGAAGTCTGGTATTCTATCTTTCAAGGATGTGGGCCCTAATGTGAAAGACAATCCTCTACCCAAGCATGGAGGAGCGAATGCTGTGAACATGGTGTCCGGTTGTCCAGGCGACTTCCGGATTTTTGATATTCATCTGGTCAGAGGAGATTTGGTGAAAATGCATGCAAACCTCTAAATTTAGCTACTATACGCATGACCATTCCAGTTGTGCTATTTGCAGTAGAGACATATAGGGTTGCATTAAGATAAAGGATGATTTACAGGAGATGATGGATGAGGGCCTCATCCATATAATCAGTCCTAGGGCAGAGTATGAAGAGGAGGTGAACATGGTTTCTGGATGTCCTGGAGGGTTCATAATTTTTGATGTGGAGCACATGAATGAGGATCTTGTACAATTGCATGCTACTTTCTGCCACATGGCTGGTCAGGTGGAACATCAGTATGGATCTTGCCGAATTTGCTGCCTGGACTCCCGAGGATGTTCAATCATGAGGAAAGGTGTTCAGTTGTTGTTGGATAATGGAACTACCAAGGTTACAAGTGAAAGGGATGATTACCATAAAGTTTATAAGATTGAGTTTTGTTTGGCTAAAGAAGAATCGGATAATGAGTATGCCTCTGCAGATGAGTTCTTCTCCCCGAATGAAGATTTGTTTTCTAGAGATGACTCTGTAATGACTGATTATGTTGAAGAAGGGGTAAACATCATTGTGCCTTGTTTTGGTGCACCCATTAATTTTGAAGTCGAGTATCATAGCAAGCCGGCTATTACTCCATTGGTGATTAGTTTTCCGGGTCCTGTCCCCTACAAGTCAGATAAGGCTGTACCCTACAAATATAACGTTACAATCTTAGAGGATGGTGTGGAAGTTCCTATCCAGCCAATGCGTGATGTTGGAAATATTATTGAGACTAGCAGAGTGACCCGCAACGGTCGTGTATTTGCATCAGTTATTCATGGAGATGTTAGCACTGGAAAGAAACTTGATGAGAATGTTGAACCCAAGAAGGTTACGGGTGAATCTAGTGGAGGTACGCTAGAAAGGGATGTGGGTGATATTTTGAAAATAATCAAGATAAGCGACTATAGAATTGTAGATCAGCTACTGCAGACTCCTTCAAAAATATCTATCTTGGCTTTATCGATGAACTCCTCTGCTTATATAGAATCTTTGATGAGGGTATTAGACCAAGCTTTTGTGGAAAGTGACATGCCTATAGACCAATTCAGTAGTGTAGTAGGGAATATTACGTCATGTAATAACCTGAGTTTCTGCGATGATGAATTTCCAGAAGAATGAAGAAATCATAACCTGGCCCTCCACATCTCTATGAACTGCAAGAATGATTCACTATCCAACGTGCTGATTGATAATGGATCCGCTTTGAACATTATACCGAGGAGCACGCTTATGAAGTTGAAATATCAAGGAACACCCATGCGCCCAAGTGACATTATTGTGAAAGCGTTTGATGGATCAAGGAAATATGTTATTGGTGAAGTGGACTTGCCCCATTCATATAGGCCCACATTTGTTTCAAATTACTTTCCAGGTCATGGATATTGTACCTGCTTATAGCTATTTTCTAGGAAGGCCGTGGATACATGAGGCAGGGGCTGTCACTTTGACTTTACACCAAAAGCTGAAGTTTGTATGTGAAGGAAAAGTGGTAATTATAAATGGAGAACATGCATTATTGATATCTCATTTGTCCTCTTTCAACATTGTGGATGCGGCTGAAGCTGCTGTTGGAACCCAGTTCCAAGACTTATCCATTGATAACATAAGAGGAAATGAGAATTCCATGGTTTCACTTAAGGATGCACAACAAGTTGTGCGTAAGGGTCAAAGTGAGGTATGGGGACAAATTGTGGATCCACATGTAAACAAAAACAAAGCTGGATTGGGGTTCTCTTTGATGAATGACAAAGGTAAGAGCATGAAGCCGAAGTCTGCTGCAGGCAAGTACCAAGACATCTTCCGTAGGGGGGTTATCTTCATCCAACTGTCTCCGGGATTAATTGCATTGTGGAAGATGAAATAGAGCCGGAAATGCCAAATTACGTGACGCACAGAGTTAGGGTTCAGAACTAGATCACCATTGACGTTCCCTCTTGCATACATGTTTCAAAGTAATTTGACTTGTTAATCTTTTTGAAAAGCTTTCACTCTGCCCAAGGTGGAAGTATTAATATTGTATGGGCTTATCTGTTTGCTGTGACTTTTAAAATCAATAATAAAAGTTGTCTCTGTTCCCCAAATTGTGTCTTTATTTTATGCTTTTTCTTGGAAAATGGTAATCAGAAAAAACCTTTCAAAATAAATAATAACTGAAATTCAATCTTCATGATCACTTGTTATATGTGTCAGTTTCAAAAAACAATCATAAATTATATATGCAGATTAATTAAAAAATCCGTTGAATACAATGACCCTGCACCCTCTCCCAACTTTGAATGTTATGTGTATGGGGCCGAAGAAGAAGAATATGATAAGATTCCAGAAGAGGTCTCACAGTTTCTTGAGCGCGAGGAGAATGCCATTCAGCCATATAAAGAGCCATTGGAAGTAATCAATTTGGGTTCAGAAGAAGATCCGAAAGAAGTCAAGATTGGAGCGTTGCTGCATCCTGATGTGAAGAGCAAGTTGATTGAGTTGCTGAAAGAGTATGTGGATATTTTTGCCTGGTCTTATCAAGATATTCCTGGTCTAGACACAGATATTTTAGAGCACCGTTTACCGTTGAAGCCAAAGTGTCTGCCAATCAAACAGAAGTTGCAAAGAACTCACCCGGATATGGCAGTGAAGATCAAAGAAGAAGTTCTAAAGAAGATTAATGCCGGTTTTCTTGTGACGTCAGTGTACCCTCAATGGATTTCCAATATTGTCCCAGTACCGAAAAAAGACTGAAAAGCTCGCATGTGCGTAGATTACAGAGATCTAAATAAATCTAGTCCAAAAGATGATTTTCCATTGCCACACATTGACATGTTAGTGGGTAGCACAACAAAATTCAAAGTATTCTCGTTCATGGATGGATTTTCCGGGTATAATCAAATAAGAATGGCTCCCGAGGACATGGAAAAAACAACGTTTATCACACACTGGGGAATATTTTGTTACAGAGTGATGCCCTTAGGGTTGAAGAACACTGGTGCAACGTACCAGAGGGCTATGACAACTCTATTCCATGATCGGATGCACAAGTAAATCGAGGTATATGTTGATGATATGATTGCTAAATCCCAGACTGAAGAAGGGCATGTAAAAGATTTGTTAAAGTTGTTTCAACGTTTGAGGAAGTATCGTCTCCGCTTGAATCCAAATAAATGTACCTTCAGTGTTCGATCATGGAAATTGTTGGGTTTCATTGTTATCCAGAAAGGAATTGAAGTTGACCCTGACAAAGTCAAAGCAATTCAAGAAATGCCAGCGCCAAGAACTGAAAAACAAGTCAGAGGGTTTCTCGGGCGCTTGAATTATATTTCCAGATTCATTTCTCACATGACTGCAACGTATGAACCAATCTTTAAGTTGTTAAAGAAAGATCAAGGTTGTGTGTGGATAGATGAATGCCAAAGGGAATTTGAAAGTATTAAAGAATATCTTCTTGAACCTCCTATCTTGCTCCCTCCTGTTGAAGGAAGATCGTTGATTATGTATCTGACAGTGTTAGATGATTCCATGGGTTGTATTATGGGACAACAAGATGAAACAGGGAAGAAAGAGTATGCCATTTATTATCTCAGTAAAAAGTTTACTGATTGTGAGTCACGGTATTCCATGTTGGAAAAGACATGTTGTGCACTGGCCTGGGCGGCAAAATGTTTGCGGTAGTATATGTTGAATCACACTACTTGGTTGATCTCTAAAATGGATCCAATCAAGTACATTTTTGAAAATCCTGCTCTTACTGGGAGAATTTCCCGCTGGCAGATGTTGTTATCTGAATATGACATCGAATACCGCACTCAAAAATCTATTAAAAACAACGTGTTGGCAGATTATCTTGCTCACCAACCAGTTGATGATCATCAGTCTATGAAGTATGACTTTCCCGATGAGGATGTGATGTTTCTGAAAGTGAAAGATTATGATGAACCGTTTCCTGAGGAAGGTCATGATCCTGAATCTCGTTGGAGTATGATATTTGATGGAGTTGTGAATGCTTATGGTAAAGGAATTGGTGCTGTGATTGTCACTCCACATGGATCACACATTCCTTTTACTACAAGGTTGACATTTGATTATACTAATAATATGGCAGAATATGAGGCTTGCATCATGGGTCTCTAGGAAGCTATTGATCTCAGAGTTAAAATTCTGGATGTGTATGGCGAATCAGCTTTGGTAATAAATCAAATTAAAGGAGAGTGGGATACTCGTCACCCCGACTTGATCCCTTAAAAAGATTTGACTCCGTTCGCATCAGAAAAATCTTTAGGAATCGATTTAACTGGTTTTGTCTCCTTTGATTGTGTTCGCATCAGAAAAATCTTTAGGAATCGATTTAACTGATTTTGTCTACTTTGACTGTGTTCGCATCAGAAAAATCTTTAGGAATCGATTTAACTAGCTTTGTCTCCATTGACTGCATTCGCATCAGAAAAATCTTTAGGAATCGATTTAACTGGTTTTGTCTCCATTGACTGCGTTCGCATCAGAAAAATCTTTAGGAATCAATTTAACTGGTTTTGTCTCCATTGACTGCGTTCACATCAGAAAAATCTTTAGGAATTGATTTAACTGGTTTTGTCTCCATTAACTGCGTTCGCATCAGAAAAATCTTTAGGAATCGATTTAACTGGTTTTGTCTCCATTGACTGCGTTCGCATAAGAAAAATCTTTAGGAATCAATTTAACTGGTTTTGTCTCCTTTGACTGCGTTCACATTAGAAAAATCTTTAGGAATCGATTTAACTGGTTTTGTCTCCTTTGACGGTGTTCGCATCAGAAAAATCTTTAGGAATCAATTTAACTGGTTTTGTCTCCTTTGACTGCGTTCGCATCAGAAAAATATTTAGGAATCGATTTATTTGGTTTTGTCTCCTTTGACTGCGTTCGCATCAGAAAAATCTTTAGGAATCGATTTAACTGGTTTTGTTTCCTTTGACTGCGTTTGCATCAGAAAATATTTAGGAATCGATTTAACTGGCTTTGTCTCCATTGACTGTGTTCGCATCAGAAAAATCTTTAGGAATCGATTTAACTGGTTTTGTCTCCATTGACTGCGTTCGCATCCGAAAAATATTTAGGAATCAATTTAACTGGTTTTGTCTCCATTGACTGCGTTCACATCAGAAAAATCTTTAGTAATCAATTTAACTGGTTTTGTCTCCATTGACTGCATTTGCATCAGAAAAATCTTTAGGAATCGATTTAAATGGTTTTGTCTCCATTGACTGCGTTCGCATCAGAAAAATCTTTAGGAATCAATTTAACTGGTTTTGTCTCCATTGACTGCGTTCGCATCAGAAAAATCTTTAGGAATCGATTTAACTGGTTTTGTCTCCATTGACTGAATTGGCCTCAGAAAAATCTTTAGGAATCGATTTAACTGATTTTGTCCCCATTGACTAAATTGGCCTCAGAAAAATCTTTAGGAATCGATTTAACTGATTTTGTCTCCATTGACTGAATTGGCCTCAGAAAAATCTTTAGGAATCGATTTAACTGATTTTGTCTCCATTGACTGAATTGGCCTCAGAAAAATCTTTAGGAATCGATTTAACTGGTTTTGTCTCCATTGACTGAATTGGCCTCAGAAAAATCTTTAGGAATCGATTTAACTGATTTTGTCTCCATTGACTGAATTGGCCTCAGAAAAATCTTTAGGAATCAATTTAACTGATTTTGTCTCCATTGACTGAATTGGCCTCAGAAAAAATCTTTAGGAATCGATTTAACTGATTTTGTCTCTATTGACTGAATTGGCCTCAGAAAAATATTTAGGAATCGATTTAACTGATTTTGTCTCCATTGACTGAATTAGCCTCAGAAAAATCTTTAGGAATCGATTTAACTGATTTTGTCTCCATTGACTGAATTGGCCTCAGAAAAATCTTGAGGAATCGATTTAACTGATTTTGTCTCCATTGACTGAATTGGCCTCAGAAAAATCTTTAGGAATCGATTTAACTGATTTTGTCTCCATTGACATAGTTGAGAATTTAACTTCATTTTTCCCGAAAGGTAAAGGTCAGTCATATGCAATGCATGATATAGATCAAACAATGATGTTCTTAACATAAATGAGATTGTATTGTATGATGTGTTTATGCATGTATCATGATGTATGGAAATGTGATGTTTTAGCTGGGGAAAATAAATCCCGGAGCTGCTGGAGAATAGAGTTGGATTCTTCGTTTCCGCTGGGGATGATAAACGCAGATGATAAACTTGAAGGAGAGGATAACTCCGTTGGGGAATAAACTGATGAAGAGAATATTCCGAGGGGAAATACTCTGTGGGGAAGAGATGTTCTGCTGAGAAAGTCACTGATAAACTCTACTGGGGATTCTGCTGATAAGCTCCGCTGGGGATTTCAACGATAAACTCCGCTGGGGATCTCAATGATAAACTCCGCTGGGGATGGATTACCGTTGCTGGTGATATTGAGTCTGTCGAGGATTGAGTTCCTGCTTGTGAAAAGGAAAGAACTTCGCTGGGGACGATCTTTTAGTTGCGACTTGCTAGGGATAATCTTGTTAGACTCTTGTGGGGATAACCCTCTGAATTTGGCTAGGGAGATTTATTTGTGTTCCGCTGGGGATAAGCTTCCAGAGTCTACTGGGGATGATGATTCAACTCCGTTGGGGAAGCTTTTTAGACCGTGCTGGGAAAATTGACTCCACTAGAGGTATCTTGTACTCTGCCGAGGAACATTCTTATACTCTGTTGAGGAATATTAAGACTGCCAGGGATACTCTTATACTTGCTGGGGAATATTCTTATACTCCGCTGGGGAATGTTAAGACCCTTTTAGTGCTGATGGCAGGCTAACTCTGCTTGGGGAGAGTATTGATGATTCGTTCACGGTTGTAAGTCTCAGCTGGGAAGAGCTACCATTACTGTCTTACTATGCGGGGAGCGAAGGTATCTTGGTCGTATTCTTCAGCTGAATATACCTTTGTACCTGGTGGACAGAGCCACTATACAGTTCAAACAATTCTTATTTTCCCCTGTTTCTGCTATTACCAGTAATTCATCTTTTGTTTCGCATGTAAATATTTATGATCACCAATTAATGTCAAATGCATATATCAAAAATGAACATTGGACGTTCTTTGCAAAACAAAACAGATAAAGGAAAAACTGTTTGAAATTTGTCTGAAAATGAATTTGTATTGATTTTGAAGTTTGGCCTGAAAATAGGCATTTTTGTACAAGAGGCTGACGTCCTAGTAAGAGAACACCGCCGAACAGATAGAATTTACACAATTTGTGAAAAGAAAACAAAACAGCTATGTGAAAAATCCCACTGGGTTCCAACTCTGCTATTGCCTTTATATCCTCGAGCATCTCATCACTTTGCTACTGGTTAAATATGAATCAGATTGATTAGTGTCGTCCGAGCTTGATAGTCGATACCAAAGTATGAATGCAAGGTGATCCAATGAGACATAGTGTTACACTTTGATCCCTAATTTTTTCCTGGACCGCCCTTTCGGGTTTTCAGTCCACCGGGATACCCATTTTTGCCCAAGCCGCCTTTTCAGGTTTTCGACTTGCCGGGTGTACAGATTTTTTTCATTTTCATCCCTTATTTTTGCCCGAACCCTTTTGGTTCACCGGGAAGCCCTTATTTTTGCCTAGGCCAGTCAACCTAGCGGGTCTTTGATTATGCGTAGTATCTTTTCACTATGTCTGCATTGACGGGGTGAGGAAGGTCGTCACCATCCATGGTGGTTAGAATCATAGCTCCTCCTGAGAAAATGTTCTTAACCACAAATGGCCCTTCGTAAGTAGGGGTCTATTTGCCCCTGGGATCACCTTGAGGTAGAATAATGCACTTGATTACCAGGTCCCCAACTTGATACTCTTGTCATCTGACTTTCTTGTTAAATGCCTCGATCATCCGTTTTTGGTACGTCTGACCATGACAAATAGCAGTAAGTCTTCTTTTGTCGATTAGGTTCAGTTGATCAAGCCGGGTCTGAATCCAGTCATCTTCGCTCAAACCTGCATACTTCATGATCCGAAGAGAGGGTATCTGAACTTCAACGGGCAAGACTGCCTCCATGCCATATACCAAGGAATAGGGTGTTGCCCCTGTTGAGGTCCGTGCTGAGGTACGGTACCCATGAAGAGAAAATGGTAACATCTCGTGCCAATGTTTGTATGTCACTGTCATCTTCTGCACAATCTTCTTAATGTTCTTGTTAGCCGCTTCTACAGCCCCATTCATCTTCGGCCGATAGGGAGAAGAGTTATGATGCTGTATCTTGAATTGCTCGCAGAGCTCAGTGATCATCTTGTTATTGATATTGGTACCATTGTCTGTAATGATCCTCTCTGGTACACTGTATCGATAGATCAGATTATGCCGAATGAACCGTGCCACGACGTTCTTGGTTACAGTAGCAAAGGAAGCTGCTTCGACCAACTTTATAAAGTAATCAATAGCTACCAGGATGAAACGATGCTTGTTGGATGCCGTAGGTCTGATCTCGCCGATCATATCGATGCCCCACATTGCAAAAGGCCAAGGTGCCGTCAAGACATTCAGATCTTTGTCATTGATAAGATAGTGAGAATCAGCATAACTATCTTAGCCGGCGAACAACCCATACCGAAGCGTAGCAAGTTCTCTCGGGAAGTGAGTATCGGGTCTCACGGTCGGTAAACTTTTTGCTAAGATAATAAATAGCATGCTCTTTTCGGCTAGACTCGTCACACTTCCCCAACATACCTCTTTGTATTATCCAACACTTTTAAGTATAAGATCAACGGTCTTCCTATAACTGAAGGCATCAAAATTGGTGGCTTGGAGGTAGTATGGCCCTCTCTTGTTGAAGCAAAAGACTAGCAAGTCCCTCAGGCACTTCACAATCATCTTCACCTTCGTCTTCGGCTAAGTTGATCGGATTTTCGAAGTCATAACTGGCAGTATCAGAGTTGTTACCAGTGAGATCCAGAGTGGATGTAGATCATGATATGTGAGTGTGTGCAAAATAGCTGTTTTGCAATATATTTAATAAAAGAAAGACAAGGAGCAAAAAATTTTGACATGCAAGAAACGTCCAATGCTTTTATTAATGATATATGAAAATGAAACACATAAAGCCCTCACAAATGAAGCCACGGTGCCCCGGGTAAGACACCGGGCCATAAAGTTTAAAACATTGTCTGTTACATATTCAAAACAAAAGATTTCATTACTGGGTAACAAAAGTAATAGGGATAAAGTCCTTCGCTGTCCAATTGCATTATCCACCGTCGGTCGTAGGATAGATCCAGCTGTCGAACTCAGACTCTTCCCCATCATCTTCAATGGCATTCACTCCCGAGTTGCTGATGAACACGAGAGATCTTCCGATCCGTGCATTCCGAACAGCCCTTTGAGCTTCTGCAGTGAAACCTAAACCAAACTTGTTAGTCTTCTGTGTAAAACCAGGGAGTCGGCCCCAATTTGTACACTCACCCTTCTCAACAAGAGCCCGAGCATCCTTGAAGGAAGCCATCTTCATAGGAGAATCTTCACCAATAGTCTCAGCTGAAGCCAGTGTCTGGGGAACCTCTTCAAAATACTGAAATGGGGTCTCAATGAACTCCCCATCCATCTCTACGTATCGGAAGGAGTTGAGGTGGCTAACCATATACTCTTCCTCTCCCTGTACTGTCACAATCTTCCCTTTGACTGGGTACTTCAGCTTCTGGTGGAGCGTTGAGGTTACGGCCCCGGCTTTGTGGATCCATGGACGACCCAACAAACAAGAATAGGATGGCCGAATATCCATCACATAGAATGTAGATTTGAATACCTGAGAACCAACCTTGATCGGAATATCAACCTCTCCATGCACCATTCTTTTAGACCCATCAAAGGCCCTGACGACAATGTTGCTTGGTTTCAGCTCCAACCCTTCACAATCCAACCGGTCCAGAGCTTTCTTGGGCAAGAAGTTCAATGAGGAACCAGTATCCACCAATACATGTGCAAGAGTAGTGCCCCTGCATTCAATGGAGACATGCAGAGCATCATTGTGATTCTTCCCCTTAATAGTCAAGTCGGCATTCGAGAAACCCAACCCATTATCAGCAGTCAAATTGGCCACGCAATCTGTAAACTGATCAGCTGATGTCTCTTATGGTACATGAGCAGTCTTCAAGAAGTTAATCAGAGCCTTGGCATGGGCCTCTGAGCATAACTACAATGACAACATAGAAATCTTGGATGGGGTTTTCCCCAGCTGTTCAACTACATTGTAATCACTCTTTTTGATAATCTTCATGATCTCTTCCATCTCTTGCTTAGAAGCTTCAACAATAATCGTCTTTGGTGCCTCCGTCTGGGCAGGCACATCAGTGGTGATCCCTTTGCCCCGAGTGTCAGATGATTCGGCGACAGGGGTAAGAATAAGAACTTGAATAGGAATGGTAGTAGGTACACTGGAAGGTGTAATAACAACAAGTCTTCGGGCAGTTGGCAAAGAGATATCAGGTGAGAAAAGTCTTCTACTACGGGTGACTTTAGCGGGTCCAACAATATTGCTGACGTTAGTATCAACATCCAACTCTTGCTTAACTCCATGAAAATAAACATCATCCCCATAGTGCCAAGGGACAGCTTTATCAGAGGTGTAGGGGATGGGCCTCGGAACAGTGATGATCACAGGTGCGATTCTCGGAACGGATGTAATTCTAACAGGCTTCCTCGAGGGAGCCTTGGAAGAATTGTTGAAAATGGTAATGATTGCAATTTCTTCAGAAGGAACCAAGGGAACAACAGTCTTCTCAAAAAAAATCTCCTTACTATCCATCAGGTGTTGGACACCTGACTTCAAGAGATGGCAACCGGTAGGTAGAACAGAACACATACGGCAACCTTCGTCACAGCCCGGAAATAAACCAGCTAGCAAAAGGTTCTTCTTTACAGCCATCAGAGGGGTAACAATATCATTCACCGAAACCACAAACGAGTCTTCATCTATAGAATTTACTCCATGCTTGGGCATAGGAGCAGTCACAACATTAGGCTTCTCGGGCGCCTCGAACTCAATCTCCTTCGCGTCAATTAAGTCCTGTATCTTATTCTTCAAAGTCCAATAATCATCTGTATTATGCCTTGGGCTATTAGAGTGATAAGCACAACGGGAATTAGGGTTATACCTCAGTGATGTTGTATTTGAATTCTTTGGGGCTTCCTTTAGAATCAACAGATTAGTCTTCAGCAACTGTGGCAGAATCTGAGATAAGGTCATGTTGAGACGGGTGAATTTCCTTCGAGGTCTCTCGTCTTTTTGTTGATTATTGTGTTGAGGAGCACTAACAGGTTTTGAAATAATAACCGCATTAACAGCTTGGCGGTGTTCAGGTCTATTCTGTCTTCTCGAACTGTAGACAGCACTGGACTCTTTCTTAAACGGCTTCTTCTCGGTGCTCAATGAGGCACCCTTTTGTATCTTACCAGCCTTAATACCAGCCTCAATCCTCTCACCAGTCAGAATAAGCTCTGTAAACCCAGACGAGGAGCTTCCAATCAAGTGGTTGAAAAATGGACCAGATAGGGTCCCCAGAAACATGTCCACAAGCTCACAATCAGTCAATGATGGTTACACCCTTCCGGCGAGGTCTCTCCACTTCTAAGAATAATCTTTGAATCCTTCACCCATTCCCATTGACATACCCTGGAGTTGGGTACGCGTGGGAGCGAGGTCGGAGTTGTACTGATACTGCTTGTAGAATGCAGTAGCCAAATCTTCCCAACTGCGGATACTGGCTCCGTCTAATTGATAGAACCATTCGAGCTGAGTCCCTGAGAGACTGTCTTGAAAGAAATGGATCCATAAGTTCTTATCAGCGGTGTACGGCTGAATCTTCCTCACATATGACTGTAGGTGCAACTTCGGACAAGAAACTCCGTCATACTTAGCAAAGGCTGGTGCCTTGAACTTGTGGGGAATCACTACCCCAGATGATAGACCTAGATCACCAAAGTCCAGACCAGGCACTTTCTGAACTTCCATAGCACTTAACCGGTCTTCCAGTTGCTTGTATCTATCCTCAGCAGAAGGATACTGTTCTTCATCGTAGTCCGTCTCGTTGTCGGAGACCACAGGGCTAGGAGCCCTCCTTTCCTCTTGACTACCTTTCCCTCCAGATGAGGTAGTCAGATCAACTTCATTTTATAGCCTGTTTCCAAACCGGTGTCCTGTGTTAAACAGGATTGTCCTCTTCTTCTTCTTCTTCTTCTTCTTCTTCTTCTTCTTCTCTTTCAGAATCAGGGTCTCCAGGTCCTGCTGACCCTTAGCTAGATTCATGAACAACTCTTGAAATTGGGCATTCTGGGCCTGGAGGGCCTTGATGGCTTGCTCAGTTGAAGGTTCAGCAGACATGATGAGTGCTGAAATAAACAGCGAAGAAGATAAGAGACCTGTAAAGGGTACCTGTTTATGAAGTGCATGGGATGAAATGCGTATGATTATGATTTCAAAGACAATCGGGAGATTCAAATTTGTAAACCAGAAAGGAAACACACTTTATTAGATAAAATTCAAAATTCAAATTGTTCAACTGATGCCATTAAGGCATTTACAAGAATGGAAATAATGAAAAGTAAATACAACTGGAAAGGAAATTATCAAAGGTCAATCAACGCTCCCATGGTCTCTTCTTATCAGTGCGGACATAATCATTGAGAATCCGCTCGTTCTCCAACTGCCTAGTCAACCTCTGGATTTTCTGCTCTTGCTCGTTGAACTTCTCTCGGTAAGAATCCCGTTCTTCCCTCAGCTGCATCCAAGACCTTTTCAGTGCCCCAATGTCAGTGGGCATATAAGGATGGAGGATGGTTGGAAGAATCCCTTCTTCATTAGAAATTTCAAGAGTGACAGGCCGGACGACTTCATACGGCATACCCAACTTTTGGGCACGGATGCGGACCCATATGAGATATGGCTCCATCAGGAGTGAAGTCTTTGGACCCAGCTCATGTGGATCAGATTGGTGAACTCTATCCCAAGCCTTTATGAATCTGCAACGTTGCTCGTCGCTATCCCCTTGAAAATCAAAGATAATACTAGGCATTAGCATCTCATGAGGTCCTTCTCATCTGGCACGTCCGAACTGACGTAGAGCTAAGCATGGTTTGTAAGAAATTCCTCCATGGGTTCCTAACAGTGGAACATTGGGGTACTCCCCACATCGATCAATAACAGTCACCTTGTCCATACCCTTGAGAGTATAGATAATGTCATTATGTGAGAGAGACATAACACTATAAGCCCAGCCCATGCCTTCTTTATTCTTCATCACTGACTTGGGAAGGTGCGAAATAAACCACCTTGCCAATAACGGAACACAGCACATCAAGGTTCCCCGCTTTCGGGAAGTACGAGCATAGAGCCGATGAAGGATGTCACCCAAGAGAGTGGGCACAGGATTGCGAGAGATGAAGATCTTTACCGCATTAACATCAACAAAGGAGTCAGAGTTCGAAAACAAAACCAAGCCATATATCAGAAGAGCCAGAATATCCTCGAATGCCTTGAAATCTAGACTATCCCAGAAATAGTTAGCCTTACCAACCAAGAACTTAGTCAGAAAGCCCTTTGCTCCACTTCTAGTCTCCCAATTATCCATTACCTCCTCTTTGGTCAAATGAAGGGCTGCAGCAATCTCTTCGGGCCTAAGCATCTTTTTCCAACCAGTAAACGGGGTCTGTTCCAAAACAGAGATACCGAGCATATCAGAAAATTCTTCTACGGTTGGAACCAACTGGTAGTCCTGGAAAGTAAAGCAATGGTACAAAGGATTATAGAATTGGACCAAGACTTTCATCATCTGTTCATCCATCTGGAAAGTGACCAAACTAAGAAGATGCCCATGTCTTCTGATGAAGGAAGTAGTATCTGGCATCCTTACAACCAAATCTTTAAGCATAGTGGGAACCTGGACAAAGTTAATCTGGATGGTATTCCTACGCATAGGCATCATGATGACCTACAAAACAAAGAAAATATGAATCCCTCTGCCTTTGAAATAGGTTAGTCCAATGCAAGATGTATGCAATGTTATGATGTCATGATGTCATGATAGTAAACACACCACAAGTATCCATAAATAGTAAACATGGTAAAGGTACACAAGTCACACAGAGAGCCCTTAGATTTCAGGTTGGCAAGGAGCTTAGGTACTACCCTCTTTCAGTTCAGTTGGTTTAAACCTGTCCTAAAAATAGTAACCGGGTTCTAGAGGATCTCAATATCACTGACTACCCTCGATCGGTCATAATTCTAGTTTAGCAACCTTTTCTTGTGGCCGGAATCATCGCGAGAGTTTAGTCTCAATGAGTGTAGCATACTGCTACTGTTCTATGGCCAAGTTGGTCAATTTAAAGGTTCTAAGGTCAATTGGTGTTTAATGACCCCTTAGATGACCCATATTCTCTGTGTTCCAACACAAGGGATATCGGTACAATCTAAAGTGCCACACCAACGTAGCTACTACTTCAACCGTATCGGTCTACGCCATACAGTTCCCTCATAGTTTATTGCTACTTACCTAAATGGTTCCCCCAGATCCGAGTTAGGATCTATAGAAACTCCGATACAAGCCCACAAATATAAATCATACAAAGCAAACAATTGAAAACATTATGATCTAATCCTAGGGTACATCCCACTTATTAAGTCCCTAGCAGAGTCGCCAGTTCTGTGATACGGTGGGAAGAGAACTGACTGTTTTTGGAATGTTGGTTCACGTTTTGCGTTTGTTTTTGCAAAATGTCGCGGTAAGCAAGAGTCGCCACCGTCTTTTATTTTATCCAACAAGGAAAGGAAAAAAGCACAGAAAAATTCCTTTTTCGAGATGTTTCTCGGGTTCGGGAGGTAGATTATAGAAAGGGAAGGTGTTAGCACCCTTTCTATCTGTGGTTATCCACGGGCTCTTAGGTACTTGCTCAAAGTGTTTTCAAAATTTGCTTTTCTTTGTGTTTGTGGGTTTGAAAGAAGTTTTTGTTTTGAAGGGAGTGTAAGTGCGAAAAGTTTTGTTTTGTTTTAAAAAGGAGCAAGTACTTAAGAACCATCTACCTACTCGAAAAGGGAATTAAACTGTGCTAATGTCCTTTAGATAATGCTATCCCACTATTGAGGAGTAGGTAGCACCATCGTTGGAGTTTAAGGGTCAATTCGATTAAGGGACGTGTGGTCACTAAAGCAATGTTAGGATGACTTAGCAGTAACCCTCATGTCTTAGATCATTTTTCCGAGGCAACCGTTTCGAGGCAACTATGATCTTTGGACAAGAGGGCGACCTCTAAAACTTCCTATACTCAATGACCACGTTCGAAGGCAACCAACTGAGGTGTACCCTAAGAGTGCGCATGTGCGAGTGTGTTATTTCGGTTAATTTTATCTTTGTACATGTCATGGGTGAGCTATGTTTATTTTAAGCTCATACATTCGATCTTGTCATGCATTCCCTATTATCAAACATCTAACAGTGTATGGTTACGAAATTTAAATTGCAAAAATTAAATCTAAACTATTACAAGGCGTCGGGTATTTACATCGCCAAAAACAAACCCTTGAAATTAAAATGCGGAAAGTAAAATAAAGCGATAAATAAAGTCCTAATTAAAAAAAAACTATTACATCCCAGGAAACAGGTACATCAATATGGAAAACTGGATTGCGCGCGGAAAATTAAATCGAATGCATTTTTTAGGGTTTTGACCCTTTTTTGAAAGAAAGTATTTTTTGTTATTTTGAATTAAAAGAAATTAAATCTAAGATAATAATTAAATTAATTAATAAAAAAAGGATATTTTTGGATTTTTATATTTAAAGAAATAAAATAAGTTTGGTCAAAATTATTAAAACCTAATATTCTACATTAATTTTAATTATTGCAAAAATATTGAAATTATACCTAATTAAAGCTATTTCAATTAAATTAATTTATTTACAAAAATAAAAGTGATGAAATTAATTTTAACAAATAAAATATTTTTTTGTGTTTTTGATTTTATCAAGAAAAATTATTAATTGGTTAGTTAAACAATAAAAATAATAATACAAAACAAAATAAATAAATATAGTGAAAAGAAAAAAGAAATAAACCAATGGGGTGTTGGGCCCAAGAGGAGGTGAAATCAGCATTTTGAGGCCCATTCACACTGGAAGCCTGGTTGACCTTTGCAATTCTCCATGGCACGTTGACTAGGGTGTAGGATGGACTTTTCATCTGGGCCACCAGATCTGGCCTGGAGGCCATCTGGAGCTGGAGATCTGGAGGTGTATGATAGACCACGCCTTGGATGTTGCATAGGATGAACTGAAGAAAAAAAAACAAATGCATTGGGGGACCTGGGATTCGACCCCAGGTCCCATTGGTTTTGAATGTTCTCCCCTGCCACTACACCACTATGCCTTATTTGTTATTGGATCAGATGACAATTAATATATTAGCAAACAAATAAATATGCTGGAATTATACAAACACACGCCAAGATTTGAAATAGCCAGTAGGGGAGGGACACGTGATCATCTTCTTCATTGAAAAGCCTGGTTATTTACCTGCGGATTTCATCCGCAGCTAAATCCATGGCTCACTCCTAAAATCTTCTCTAGGCTGTAAAAATAAATTCCAAGACCATGGTTCGATTTGTCTGGGTCTCGTGAACACATCCATATCCATCAATTGGCTTGATTTCACCTATAGCAAAAATACCCAAAAAACAACCTTCCAAACCCTAGATTCGGTTACAGGGTTACAAGCTACCAAAACAAAATCAAATAATGCAGAAACGTTCTAAATGGAACGATAAACATGATAGTGTCAAGATTTTGGCAAAAAGATGCAAGAATAAGAGGTTATGTTTTCGTGTACAGGGCCATGTTCAAGGAGACTTACAGTGCGATTTAGGGAGGGAGAGGGCTTGATTCTGATTGCTATAGATTCAGTGGATGCCTGGAAAGAGAACCACGTTGAGCTTTTGCCTTGAATTTGCCTCTAGTATGGATTTCAGTTTCACACTTTTCAAGCTTTTTTTTCAAGTTTTGATTTTGTGATTTTTGCAGCCTTCTAGGTTCTCTATTTCGTGCCTTTGTGTTGTATATGTATAATGGAATCAATTAGGTCAAGTCTTGGGCTTTGAATCTTTGTGTATTGATGATTTAAGATTTGATATGATCCTACATTACAAAGCTTCCAAAAATGTCCCAAATCCAATATTTTGTGCATGATAGGGCTTGATACGAGTTTGATCCTGTCCATGATGATAATTGAAAACTGTATCAATCAAAAAGATCCTATTTCATCAATATTTGGATTTTATTTGGATTTAAATTGATTTAAAATGAATTAAATTAGTAAAAATCAAATAAAATAGAAAAATCAATGAATGGACACAAGACTGAAGATATGACACGTGTGTGGTGTGACAAGATCAAATCAAGTGGAAATAATTGGGCCCATTTGACAAAATTTGAAGTTTTGGGGATAGTTGACTTTTGGCAATTTTGGAAAAATGCCCAACTTCAACAATGCATAACTTCTTCAATTTTGAACTTTTGGAGGTGTTCTTGGACTTTTTAGAAACCTTGAGATGTCCTATAACCAAACCTTTTGGTCTCATCTCATTTTGATATTCCATGCTTAAGTGATAATCTTTGGCAAAAAGGTGTTTTTGTTGACTTTCAAAAATGACCGAAAATGTCCAAATTTATAACTTCTTGTGAGTGCATTTCTTGATCTTGGGGTGTGAAGATGGATTGTAGAAAATTTCATCCTATTCAAAATGAGCTTTGGATGGGTCATTTCTCATAAAATATGAGAAAATTATGCTTGGTCAAAGTTGAGTTGACTTTTCTTGCAAAACCCTAATTTAGCAACTTTTGAATCTTGATGAATTTTGAGCAATCCTTGATGAATCATGATCAACCCTTGATCAAATGATTAATTATCCTTAAAAATGAGAATGTTGACAAAAAATATTGAAGTTTGACTATTTGTATGTCACAGTTGACTTTTGCCCTAGCACAATCGATTTTTGTACCTCTTGAGCAATTGACTGACCAAACTTTCTCTGCAAGGCTTGAAATTTGACATGGATGAACTTGAGAACATGTTGGGACATTGGGTAGAGCTTGAGGCCATTTGGATGCAAGGACCTTGATGCAACACAAAACCCTAATTTTGAGGTTGACTGCCTTAGGAGATGATTTGACTGTCCAACTCTTGAGCAATCTTGAACCATTTGGAGATTCTTCTTGTAATGTATTGAGAAATATGGGAGGGAAAATTTTAGGGTACAACACTAAGGTTTCAATATTTGTCCTCAAGAAGCTCCAGTTTTTCATACTACTCTTACTCCTGCACCTCTTATGGTGTATGCTGCTCATGATGCACCTCCTTCAGTGAATTTGGTTCCATTTGTTAATGATGATGTGTGTCGTCCTTTTCCTTCACCAAGTGAAGAATTGGGTCTTTATGACATAATGGATGATTTTCAAGAGCAGTTTGACAAGATGCAGAGGGAGATGAAGGCCCTCAGGGGAAAAGAGTCATTCGGGCAGAATGTGAATGAATTATGCTTGGTCCTGAATGTTAAGATACCTGCAAAGTTTAAGGTCCCGGAGTTTGAAAAGTACAAGGGCAACACTTGCCCTCATGCTCATCTGGTAATGTATATAAGGAGAATGTCTACCCATACTGATGATCAACGTCTGATGATTCACTTTTTTCAGGATAGTTTGACCGGTGCTGCGCTGAAGTGGTATATGAGTTTGGATAGTGTCAATATCCATACTTTCAATGACTTAGGAGAAGCATTTATCAGACAATACAAATACAACATGGACATGGCACCTGACCGTGATCAACTCAGGGCCATGGTTCAGAAAGACAGGGAATCATTCAAAGAATATGAACAGATATGGCGTGAGGTGGCCGCCCAAGTGATTCCTCCCATGGAAGAGAAGGAGATGACTAAGATTTTCTTAAAGACTCTGGGTGCTTTCTACTATGAGAGGATGGTAGCGAGTGCGCCAAGTGACTTTACTGAAATGGTAGGCATGGGTTTCCGTTTAGAAGAGGCTGTAAGAGAGGGCCGTTTAACAAAGAGTGAGGGATCTGGAGGTGCAAAGAAGCCATCTTATGGGTTTACCAAGAAGAAGGAAGGGGATACAAATGTTTTTATGCAAGAGAGGAGGGTTAATACTCCTAGAATAAATTATCAACGTCATTAGCAAGTCACCTCAGTTACTCCAGTTATTGGTGTAGCTCCAACCACCGTTGCTTATCAAAGACCATCCCAACAGGGGAATCAAGGGTATAATCAGAGAAGGGAGAGTTATGAACCTATTCTTATGAGTTATACGGAGTTACTACCGGCATTTATTCAGAAGAAGTTGGTTCAGACCCGACCACCTCTCGCTGTACCATCACCATTGCATTGGTATTACAAAGCAGACCAAACATGTGCTTTTCATCAGGGAGCACCAGGGCATAATGTTGAGAATTTCTATCCTTTGAAGACTGAGGTGAAAAAATTGGTGAAGTATGGTATTCTATATTTCAAGGATGTGGGCCCTAATGTGAAAGACAATCCTCTACCCAAGCATGGAGGAGCGAATGCTGTGAACATGGTGGCCGGTTGTCCAGGCGACTTCCGGATTTTTGATATTTATCTGGTCAGAGGAGATTTGGTGAAAATGCATGCAAACCTCTAAATTTAGCTACTATACGCATGACCATTCCAGTTGTGCTATTTGCAGTACAAACATATAAGGTTGCAATAAGATAAAGGCTGATTTACAGGAGATGATGGATGAGGGCCTCATCCACATAATCAGTCCTAGGGAAGAGTATGAAGAGGAGGTGAACATGGTTTCTAGATGTCCTGGAAGGTTCAGAATTTTTGATGTGGAGCACATGAATGAGGATCTTATACAATTGCATGCTACTTTCTACCACATGGCTGGTCAGTTGGAACATCAGTATGGATCTTGCCGAATTTGCTGCCTGGACTCCCGAGGATGTTCAATCGCGAGGAAAGGTGTTCAGTTGTTGTTGGATAATGGAACTACCAAGGTTATAGGTGAAAGGGATGATTACCATAAAGTTGATATGATTGAGTTTTGTTTGGCTGAAGAAGAATCGGATAATGAGTATGCCTCTGCAGATGAGTTCTTCTCCCCAGATGAAGATTTGTTTTCCAGAGATGACTCCATAATGACTGATTATGTTGAAAAAGGGGTAAACATCATTGTGCCTTGTTTTGGTGCACCCATTCATTTTGAAGTCGAGTATCATAGAAAGCCGGCTATTACTCCATTGGTGATTAGTTTGCCGGGTCCTGTCCCCTACAAGTCAGATAAGGCTGTACCCTACAAATATAACGCTACAATCTTAGAGGATGATGTGGAAGTTCCTATCCAGCCAATGCGTGATGTTGGAAATATTACTGAGACTAACAGAGTGACCCGCAACGGTCGTGTATTTGCACCAGTTATTCGTGGAGATGTTAGCACTGGAAAGAAACTTGCTGAGAATGTTGAACCCAAGAAGGTTACGGGTGAATCTAGTGGAGCTACACTAGAAAAGGATGTGGATGATATTTTGAAAATAATCAAGATGAGCGACTATAGAATTGTAGATTAGCTACTGCAGACTCCTTCAAAAATATCTATCTTGGCTTTATTGATGAACTCCTCTGCTTATAGAGAATCTTTGATGAGGGTATTAGACCAAGCTTTTGTGGAAAGTGACATGCCTATAGACCAATTCAGCAGTGTAGTAGGGAATATTAATTCATGTAATAACCTAGTTTCTGCGATGATGAATTTCCAGAAGAATGAAGAAATCATAACCTGGCCCTCCACATCTCTATGAACTGCAAGAATGATTCACTATCCAATGTGCTGATTGATAATGGATCTGCTTTGAACATTATACCGAGGAGCATGCTTATGAAGTTGAAATATCAAGGAACGTCCATGCGCCCAAGTGGCATTATTGTGAAAGCGTTTGATGGATCAAGGAAATATGTTATTGGTGAAGTGGACTTGCCCCTTCATATAGGCCCACATTTGTTTCAAATTACTTTCCAGGTCATGGATATTGTACCTGCTTATAACTGTTTGCTAGGAAGGCCGTGGATACATGAGGCAGGGGCTGTCACTTCGACTTTACACCAGAAGCTGAAGTTTGTATTTGAAGGAAAAGTGGTAATTATAAATGGAGAACATGCATTATTGATATCTCATTTGTCCTCTTTCAACATTGTGGATGCGGATGAAGCTGCTGTTGGAACCTAGTTCCAAGACTTATCCATTGATAACATAAGAGGAAATGAGAATTCCATGGTTTCACTTAAGGATGCACAACAAGTTGTGCGTAAGGGTCAAAGTGAGGTATGGGGAAAAATTGTGGATCCACATGTAAACAAAAACAAAGCTGGATTGGGGTTCACTTTGATGAATGACAAAGGTAAGAGCATGAAGCCAAAGTCTGCTGCAGGCAAGTATCAAGACATCTTCCGTAGGGGGTTATCTTCATCCAACTGTCTCCGGGATTAATTGCATTGTGGAAGATGAAGCAGAGCCGGAAATGCCAAATTACGTGACCCACAAAGTTAGGGTTCAGAACTAAATCACCATTAACGTTCCCTCTTGCATACATGTTTCAAAGTAATTTGACTTGTTAATCTTTTTTAAAAGCTTTCACTCTGCCCAAGGTGGAAGTATTAATATTGTATGGGCTTATCTGTTTGCTGTGACTTTTAAAATCAATAATAAAAGTTGTCTCTGTTCCCCAAATTGTGTCTTTATTTTATGCTTTTTCTTGGAAAATGGTAATCAGAAAAAACCTTTCAAAATGAATAATAACTGAAATTCAATCTGCGTGATCACTTGTTATATGTGTCAGTTTCAAAAAACAATCATAAATCATATATGCAGATTAATTAAAAAATCTGTTGAATACAATCACCCTGAACCCTCTGCCAACTTTGAATGTCCTGTGTATGGGGCCGAAGAAGTAGAGGTCTCATAGTTGCTTGAGCGCGAGGAGAATGCCATCCAGCCATATAAAGAGCCATTGGAAGTAATCAATTTGGGTTCAGAAGAAGATCCGAAAGAAGTCAAGATTAGAGCGTTGCTGCATCCTGATGTGAAGAGCAAGTTGATTGAGTTGCTGAAAGAGTATTCCTAGTCTAGACACAGATATTGTAGAGCACCGTTTGCCGTTGAAGCCAGAGTGTCTGCCAATCAAACAGAAGTTGCAAAGAACTCACCCGGATATGGAAGTGAAGATCAAAGAAGAAGTTCTAAAGCAGATTAATGCCGATTTTCTTGTGACGTCAGTGTACCCTCAATGGATTTCCAATATTGTCCCAGTACCGAAAAAAGACTGAAAAGTTCGCATGTGCGTAAATTACAGAGATCTAAATAAAGCTAGTCCAAAAGATGATTTTCCATTGCACACATTGACATGTTAGTGGGTAGCACAACAGAATTCAAAGTATTCTCGTTCATGGATGGATTTTCCGGGTATAATCAAATAAGAATGGCTCCAGAGGACATGGAAAAAACAACGTTTATCACACTCTAGGGAACATTCTGTTACAAAGTGATGCCCTTAGGGTTGAAGAACGCTGGTGCAATGTACCAGAGGGCTATGACAACCCTATTCCATGATCGAATGCACAAGGAAATCGAGGTATATGTTGATGATATGATTGCTAAATCCCAAACTAAAGAAGGGCATTTAAAAGATTTGTTAAAGTTGTTTCAGCGTTTGAGGAAGTATCGTCTCCGCTTGAATCCAAATAAATGTACCTTCAGTGTTCGATCATGGAAATTGTTGGGTTTCATTGTTAGCCAAAAAGGAATTGAAGTTGACCCTGACAAAGTCAAAGCAATTCAAGAAATTCCAGCGCCAAGAACTTAAAAACAAGTCAGAGGGTTTCTCGGGCGTTTGAATTATATTTCCAGATTCATTTCTCACATGACTGCAACGTATGAACCGATCTTTAAGTTGTTAAAGAAAGGTCAAGGTTGTGTGTGGATAGATGAATGCCAAAGGGAATTTGAAAGTATTAAAGAATATCTTCTTGAACCTCCTATCTTGCTCCCTCTTGTTGAAGGAAGACCGTTGATTATGTATCTGACAATGTTAGATGATTCCATGGGTTGTATTATGGGACAACAAGATGAAACAGGGAAGAAAGAGTATGCCTTTTATTATCTCAGTAAAAAGTTTACTGATTGTGAGTCGCGGTATTCCATGCTGGAAAAGACATGTTGTGCACTGGCTTGGGTGGCAAAATGTTTGCGGCAATATATGTTGAATCACACTACTTGGTTGACTCCAAAATGGATCCAATCAAGTACATTTTTGAAAAGCCTGCTCTTACTGGGAGAATTTCCCACTGGCAGATGCTGTTATCTGAATATGACATCGAATACCGCACTCAAAAATCTATTAAAAATAGCGTGTTGGCAGATTATCTTGCTCACCAACCAGTTGATGATCATCAGTCTATGAAGTATGACTTTCCCGATGAGGATGTGATGTTTCTGAAAGTGAAAGATTGTGATGAACTGTTTCCTGAGGAAGGTCATGATCCTGAATCTCGTTGGAGTATGATATTTGATGGAGCTGTGAATGCTTATGGTAAAGGAATTGGTGATGTGATTGTCACTCCACATGGATCGCACATTCCTTTTACTGCAAGGTTGACATTTGATTATACTAATAATATGGCAGAATATGAGGCTTGCATCATGGGTCTCGAGGAAGCTATTGATCTCAGAGTTAAAATTCTGGATGTGTATGGCGAATCAGCTTTGGTAATAAATCAAATTAAAGGAGGTGGGATACTCGTCACCCCGACTTGATCCCTTAAAAAGATTATGCTAGAAGATTGTTACCCTTCTTTAATAAAGTTGAATTCCATCACATCCCCAAAGACGAAAATCAAATGGCGGATGCTTTGGCTTCTATGTATCAAGTGAATACTTGGAATGATATACCTCGAATTATGGTTCGACGACTGGATAGGACCGCTCATGTGTTTACAACAGAAGAGGTAGCAGATGAGAAACCTTGGTATTATGATATCAAGAATTTTCTCCAAACTCAGGAATATCCGATTGGTGCATCGAATAAAGATAGAAAGACATTGAGAAGATTGGCTGGCAATTTCTTCCTCAATGAAAATGTGTTGTACAAGAGAAATTATGACATGGTCTTGCTCAGATGTGTGGATAGACACGAAGCAGACATGTTGATGCATGAGGTTTATGAAGTATAATTTGGCACACATGCAAATGGATATTCAATGGATAAAAGGATGCTAATGGCAGGTTATTATTGGCTGACAATGGAATTCGACTGTTACAAATTTGCAAAGAAGTGTCATAAATGCCATATTTATATGGACAAGGTTCATGTGCCTCCGACACTTCTTAATGTGATATCTTCCCCATGGCCTTTCTTTATATGGGGTATTGACATGATTGGGATGATAGAACCCAAAGCTTCGAATGGACACCGTTTCATCTTGGTAGTAATTGATTACTTCACCGAATGGGTGGAAGCTACTTCATATGCTAACATAACCAAGAAGGTGGTTATGCACTTCATTAAGAATAATCTCATATGTCGGTATGGTGTGCCGAGCAGAATTATCACTGACAATGGTTCGAATCTAAACAACAAGATGATGACAAAACTTTGTGAGGAATTCAAGATTGTGCCTCACAATTCATCTCCGTACAAGCCAAAGATGAATGGGGTTGTTGGAGCTGCTAATAAGAATATCAAGAAGATCACCCTGAAGATGGTTGTTACTTATAAAGATTGGAATGAAATGCTCCCTTTTGCTTTGCATGGATATTGAAAATCTGTCTGCACTTCAACAGGAGCAACCCCGTTCTCCCTTGTGTGTGGAATGGAAGCGGTACTCCCAATTGAGGTTAAGATTCCCTCTTTGCATGTGATAATGGAAACCAAGTTGTCAGAGGATGAATGGGTCCATAATAGGTTTGACCAATTGAATTTGATTGAAGAGAAGAGAATGACGGATTTGTGTCATGGGCAGTTATATCAGAAGAGAATGAAGAAAGCTTTTGATAAGAAAGTCAAACCTCGTGAATTCAGAGAAGGAGACCTCGTGCTCAGGAAGATCATGTCTTTTAGCGCTGATTCTAGGGGAAAGTGGACCCCCAATTTTGAAGGCCTATATGTTGTCAAGAAAGCCTTCTCTGGCAGTGCATTAATTCTTGAAACTATGGATGGCGAGGAGTTCCCACGTCCCATAAATGCTGATGTAGTCAAGAAATACTTTGTCTAAAGAAATAAAAGAACAACTCGTTAAGTTGAAAACCCAAAAGGGCGGATTAGGAAAAAAAGAGCGTCTCGGTAGGCCCAAAACCCGAAAGGCCGGTTTAGGCAAAAATTAGAGGCATAAAAAGAATAAAATTTCCCTCTAAGTTGAAAACCCACAAGGGCAGCTTAGGCAAAAATTAGGGACTTTCTTGGCAAGTAACTACATCAGACAAGACTTGATCGTTGAAGCAACAATATTCTTGAATCCTTACCATACTTCAACAGAAGCTGCTGCTCGGGATTTCAAAAGTGTTTAGAGGGGATAGTGGTCATTGTATCTCATTGTATCTTTTCCATTATATATTACCATTTTTTGAACTTTGTAATCATCCACGGAGTCTCTCCATTCGCAGACTACCATTCTATTAATGAAATTTGAGCTTTTACCCAATTCTTTGTATTTCTTATTTTATTTAGCTTGCAAAGACTCCATTTATTATTGATAACAATTTTCAAAGCGAAAAGATTAAATAAAAAAATTGATCTTAAAAAAGAATTTACAATTTGCTTTTACTTTAGAATTTGTGATGCAAGAGAAAGACAAAAGTGGTGATCCCAGGAACAGACAAACTCTAGTTGTTTTGAGAAGTTTTGTTTCCCAGGGAAGTTTTTCTCAAGATGTTTTCGTTGTATTGGGTTTGTGACTCCATTGTCCCCGGTCAAGTTTTGGTTCATTTTTCTTCTTTCCCGAGTTTGCATGATATGAAGACTCAATCCAAGATTTCTCTAGTGAAGGTTTCGCTTGTTTGATAGAAGTTCCTTCTTCCCAGAAAAGTTGGTAAAATAATTACTCTCGAAGAACACATGTCTCCGGTTTCTCCAGTAAAGAACGTATATTGGGTTTCCCTTTAAGAATGTGGTGTTGACCTCCCCAATGAAGTCAGCACGAAATCCCTAGTTAATGTCTCGACGATGGGGCATCATATGCTTTAGTGAAGTTTGCATTTTTTCCTCCTACAAAATGGGCCTAAATTCCCTAGTGAGTGTTTTAATGATTTGGTGTCCATCTGCTTTACTTGAAATTAATTTTGCAATCCCCAGTAGAAGCGTTACATTTGAAAATATTTGTTTCCTCGTTGAAGTCTGAGTGTTATTTCCCTGGTAAATCCTGGAGAAGGATGTTATATCTCTGTATCTGTACTATTTTGTCGCTATGTTTTGTTTACTCCCGGATTACGTTTCTCCCCAGTGAAGTTAAGCCACACAGTAGGATTTTAATTCCTCAGTTGGCGCTTACTTTTTCTTATGGAATTTTCATCTTGGATTTGATTTAGCCGAGTGTTGATTGTGCCCGAGTTGGTTTTCCCTGGTTACTCCCAGTGTTATATGTCTGTTTTTTCAGCATATGCACGATAGCGCTCATACATTCATACATACATTATGCATAGTTAAAATTTTGCAAATCATTGCTCATTCACATTCGTTATTTTTATGTGGACGTATTGCCATGTTTTGTAGAGTTGTGTTATCCTCTCCCCAATAGAGTGTCAGCCATAAGCAGAAAGTGTATATTCTATCAATTTCCCCACTGAGTTATCCCTCGTGGAAGATTTTTCTTTAGCCTTCCTACGCAACTCTTTGTCTGGATGATTTGGGTTTCCCTCTTGAGTTTATTTCTCAAAGAATGTATTTTGGTGGACTGTTTTACTCCAGATTATTTCAAGTTTGAATCTTTGTTTCCCAGAAATTTTATTACACTTTGGATCTCTGCAAGCTTTGAGTTTTGGTTTGAGGATGTGCATTTATTTTGCACGAGAAGACCTTTATCTCCTCAGCAGGAATATATTGGCATTTCCCAGGAAGTCATATTGCGTTCCTTGAAAGTCATTTTTTTACAATCCTTCCTAAAACAACAAGTAGCACGTCTCTTTATTTGAGCAACTTGTACTTCCCTGTAAAAGTCGACGTAACTTTTTTGCCATCTTCTCAATGAGTGGATAGTTTGCAGTCCGTTGTCAAATTAATCCAGTGGATGGCAAGTCCTTTCACTATGATAGATACAATTCATTGGGAAATATTTGTAAGTGGTAGTCTCTTTATTTGAGACAACTTACATATTACCCTTTCCGGGCGGAGTGCCTTGGTTAAAGAAGAAGTTGAGATCTATTCTAGGTGAAATGCCAGAATTTTGGGAAACTTGTTATCTTTTTGCTACCTTCAGTGAATGTTGGTAGTTCATCATCAGTGAACAGCGATACTACGATATATTCTCTTTCTACCTTCAGTGAAAGTTGGTAGGTCACCTTCAATGAAAATTGGAGCTTGTTATATTTTTGCTACCCTCAGTGAACGTTGGTAGTTCATCGTCAGTGAACGGTGATGCTATGATATATTCTCTTTCTACCTTCAATGAAAGCTGGTAGGTTACCTTCAATGAAAATTGGTGCTTGTTATCTTTTTTCTACCTTCAGTGAACATTGGTAGTTCATCGTCAGTGAATGGCGATGCTATGATATATACTCTTTCTACCTTCAGTGAAAGTTGGTAGGTCACCTTCAGTGAAAGTTGGTGCCTGTTATCTTTTTGCTACCTCCAGTGAATGTTGGTAGTTCATCGTCAGTGAACAACGATGCTATGATATATTCTGTTTCTACTTTCAGTGAAAGTTGGTAGGTCACCTTCAGTGAAAGTTGGTGCTTGTTATATTTTTGCTACCCTCAGTGAACGTTGGTAGTTCATCGTCAGTGAACGGAGATGCTATGATATATTCTCTTTCTACCTTCAATGAAAGCTGGTAGGTTACCTTCAATGAAAATTGGTGCTTGTTATATTTTTGCTACCCTCAGTGAACGTTGGTAGTTCATCGTCAGTGAACGGTGATGTTATGATATATTCTCTTTCTACCTTCAATGAATGCTGGTAGGTTACCTTCAATGAAAATTGGTGCTTGTTATCTTTTTGCTACCTTCAGTGAACGTTGGTAGTTCATCGTCAGTGAATGGCGATGCTATGATATATTCTCTTTCTACCTTCAGTGAAAGTTGGTAGGTCACCTTCAGTGAAAGTTGGTGCTTGTTATCTTTTTTCTACCTTCAGAGAACGTTGGTAGTTCATCGTTAGTGAACGGAGGTGCTATGATATATTTTATCTTCTACCTTCAGTGAAATTTGGTAGGTCACCTTTAGTGAAAGTTGGTGATTGTTATCTTTTGGCTACCTTCAGTGAACGTTGGTAGTTCACTGTCAGTGAGCAACAATGTTATGATATTTTCTTTTCTCTCTATCTTCAGTGAAAGCTGGTAGTTCATTGTTAGTAAACATCGATGATTTCTTCTCTCTACCTTTATTAAATGTTGGTAGCTCTCCTTCAAGTAAACGTCGGTATTGTTTTTCTTCTCCCTTTCTACCTTCATTGAATGTTGGTAGTTTCGCTTTCAGTAAAAGTTGGCGTATCCTTTGGCTTTTTATCATCCTCTATAAGTCAGGTCTTTTGATTCACCTGTGATTTATTTTCCTGGTCGGGTTTCTCTTTTGTTTCTTTATTTCCTTTGTCACATCCCCAACAGTGTTTTGTGTCTCTTTGATTTTTTCATGCGCATTCATGCTCATAAGTATTGTATGGCATCTTAGGGCCAATGTGATACGGTGGCAAACTGACTGTTTTTTACTGGTTTGCATTTTTTATTCGCAAATGTCATGGTAAGCAAGAGTCGCCACCGTCTTTTATTTTATCCAACAAAGGAAAAGGGAAAAAGAACAGAAAAAACCCTTTTCAAGATGTTTTTGAGTACGTGGGGTAGATTATAGAAAGGGAAGGTGTTAGCACCCTTTCTATCCATGGTTTTCCATGGCCTCTTAGGTACTTGCTCATTTTGAAATTGCTTTTGTGTGTGTTTTGAAAAACTTTGAAAATGCCTTAGTGCGGCGTTTCACTTTATGGTAACCCTTGTGTTAATCCTCAAGAGTGTGATAAAGCGTTTTTGAAAACTTTTTTTGAAAAGTGTAAGTGTGAAAAAACTGGTTGCTTTGAGCAAGTATTTAAGAGTTTCTACCTACTCGAAAAAGACTGTTCATTTTCTTATTTCCTTTAGATAATGCTATCCTACTATTAAGGAGTAGGTAACTCCATCGTTAGAGTTTGAGGGACAATCGAAATGGACGATTGCGGTCACTTAAGGAAACAAGGCAAGATCTCTTAGTAACTGTCCTAAAGTTCTAAGATCACATTTTGTTTTATCAAGGCAACCTTCGAAAGGGACTTGCGATCTCTGAATTAGAGGACAGTCACTAAGAATTCTCAAGTTCGATAATAGTGACCGTATTTTTGAGGCAACCTAAGTGGGAGATACCTTAGGGGTGAGCATGTGCAAGTGTTTAATTTCAGTTTATTTATCTTTGCACATTTAGGGCGATCTACCATTTTAATCATATAATCTTTCCATTCAATCCTATGATCATTTATCTAACAGTTAATAGTAGCTAAAAAAATAAAATGCGAGAATCTTAATCCTAGCTATTACAAGGCTTTAGGGGACGGGGATTACATAACCAAAAATGGGGAATTAAAATAGTAATTGAAAAACAGTAAAATAAACCTAGTTAAAACTATTACAACTTTGGAGCAGATACAATAATTTTAAAAAAAGAATAGAAAAAGAATACGCGCAACAAAATTAAATACAGGGAATTAACAATTAAATTCAAAGACATCTAATTAGTTAATAAAGAAAAAATATTTTTTGGATTTTGAGAAAGTAATTAATTTTTCAAATTAACCTAATTTCTAATTAATTTTAATTATGAAAAAGGAATTTAAATTATCCTAATTAACCTAATTAATTAATGAAATTAAATATTTTATGAAAAAAACCTAATTATAATGTTTTTGTATTTTAATGATTTTAAGATTTAATTAAAAAAAGATTCTTTAAAACAATTAAAAATAAATAAAACAATAAAAATGTTAAAGAAATTAAAAGAAAAAGAAAATAGAATGGGCCTGATATGAGAAGCAATTTGAGGGGTGCATGGCTGAAATTTTCCAGGACCAAGCTTGCTAGCCCTTCTTCCTGCGCGTGATCCAATGGGGCTCTCATCTGGGGGGTTCACCAAGTTCTTTGCTTGCTGAATGTTGGATCTGGATTGAAATAATATCCAATGGCTGGATCTGGAGGCGTATGATGGATGTTTGGTTGTGAGATACGCTGGATCTAAAATAAGAAATTCAGAAAATATGAAAACGTCTGGACCTGGGATCGAACCCATGTCCCTCCCTTCAAATGCCTTGTCCTTTGCCATCTGTGCTGGTTAGTCATTCGTTTACATAATTAAGCAAAAATAAAATAAGGGAAAAATGGATCCAGTGCTGAATCAACTTAACACGCAGGCATTGTAGGGCCCTGGTAATTCAAAGAACCAATCAGATGTGGAGAGAGGAATTTCATTATTGGATCCAGCCAATGGAACGCTTGGAAATGGCCACGCATGCTTGGACCACCTCTTGTAAAAGTCAAGCCACCGGCCACGGTGGTCCCGATCACCTTCTCCGGTGACACGAGAAATTGAAACCTGCGAAACACGCCATATCAAAGCATAAAAAAGACCCTACCCCCCTTAAAATTTCCCCAGGAATCCAATGGCGGTGTCTGTTTGCCCTAAAAGTCCTTGTATAACTAAAACTGAAGCTTGCTTCTCCCTAAGCCCTAACAATGGTAACTTGCGGTCCAGGCTTTATTCCAATATGGGAGGATCGGGCTAGCGCGATTCAGAGTTGTTTGGCCTTCAACGATGGACTGGTTCACCTCCTGGAGTCCTCATAAGGGTGATGGAATGATTGGATCTCATTGAGGAGGGCTGGCTCGAGTGTTTGAGAGTTGCACTCTTCTTTATTTTTTTTGAAACTTTTTCTTTCTCTCTTGAGGCAGGCTGTACACTTGTTCTCCTCCCCTTAGGGTTGGAATGGCTTGGCATATATATGTGAATCACATTAGGTCAACTAGTATGGAAAGAATCCAAAGATATCAATACCTTTCAATTTTGCTTCAAATCTTTCCAATTTTTAATATCCTTGCCCATTCATAGCATGCACAATTTCTTTGGCTATTGACATCACATGAGATCTCCATTAAATGCAAAAATCATTCCTAAAACAAATTATGTGATTTATTTGGATTTATTTGATTTTAATTGAGTTTTAAATGAATAAAAATCAAAATAAATTAAATAAACAAATAAATAAGGCATGGATGGTCCCATAGGTCGTGGACCATGCTAGGACTGAGATTCAATCTTGAAAAGATGGACCCATGTGGAAAAAATGCAATTTTGGGCATTGTTAACTCTGTGCAAATTTCCAAAAATGGCCAACTTTGACAATGCATATCTCTCTCAATTTTGACCCTAAGAGGGTGTTCTTGGACTTTTTAGAAAGCTTAGGATTTTCTGTAAACAACCCTTTTCGGTTCATCTCCATTGGCTGTTCCATGTTCATGTAAGAATCTTTGATCCAAAAGGTGTTTTTTGTTGACTTTTGAAAACGACCTATAATGTCTGATATTACATCTTTTCATGAGTGCATTTCTCGAACCTGAGGGCTAAAGATGAGTTGTAGGGAATTGGATTCTCTTCAAAATGAGCCTTGGATGAGAAATATCTGATAAAGTATGACAAAGTTATGCCTGGTCAAAGTTTGGTTGACTTTTCCTATAAAAACCCTAATTTGCAATTTTTGACTTTTGATGAATTAGGAACCTTTCTTGAGGAATCATGATTAAACCTTGATCAAATGATGGATATCACTTCAAAATGTTGATGTTGACCAAAAATATTGAAGTTTGACTGTATTTAGGCCACAATTGACTTTTGACCTAGTACATTTGATTTTTAGGTATTTGAGCAGTTGACTGAGCAAACTTGTTGTGCAAGGCATGAAATTTGGCGTGGATGACCTTGGGGACATATTAGGACAATGGAGGACATTTGTGATCCTTTGGACTCATACATCTTGCTTGCAATTGAAACCCTAGCTTGAGCCTTGTTGCCTTAGGAAAAGGATTTGTCTGATCAATCCTTAGTCAACCTTGAGCAATTAAGGACCCTTAGAGGCATATCTTGAATGAAACGGGAGGGAAAATTTTGGGGTACAATAGATTCCCCTGTTCAATATTCTTAAACCTGAGGATGCATATTAGCTGGTCTAACTTTCGTGATCTGAAGGTGGAAGATGATTGAACACTAGAGTGCTCAGAAATTTGCACTCGTTTGAAATAATACTTGAATGTGTAGGTGATATCGGGAATGGGCTTACAGATGCCATTTGGAGAAGATGAAGGAGGATCGTCAGAGATGGGCTTAAAGATGCCATCCGAAGAATGTGATGGGGAGTCGTCGGAGATGGGCTTAAAGATGCCATCCAGAATAATGATGATTTCATGAGATATTCCTTCGTGGGAATTCCTGTTCCTATTGTTAGGGAGGACTTCGCTAAGGAATTTTGGTCTCTGTCTTGGGGGATTGAGTATAGGAGATTTAGTTTGTCCATTACTCTACTGGGGAGTCATCTCTTGATTGAAGAGACAGAAGTGAACTGCTATATGGTCAAGATCCAGGCTTCACAGTGACTTGCTGAGGATGATAAGTCTGACTGTTATCTGGTCGTACTCCAGGCTTCACAACGACTTATTGGGAAATGAGATTAAACTATTATCCGGTCAGGATCCGGTCTTCATAGTGTCTTGAATTGTTGATTTACTATTATCCGGTCAGTTTCCAGGTCTCATAGCTTCTTTAACTGGAATAGAAATCTTAGTATCAATTTGAATGAACCAGAGAAAGGTCTCAAGTTGTCTTTAACTGGGATAGAAATATTAGTGTATATTTGACTAAACCCGGGAAAGGCCTTGAATTAATTTTGACTGGCATAGTAATCAGGAGGATCTTAGTAGCGATTCAACTAACTCAGACAAAAGTCTTGGTACATCTTCAACTAGCATAATAATCAGAGAGATCTTAGTGTCGACCTGTCTGACCCAGGGAAAACTTAGGTTAACTTTGACTGGCATAGTAATCAGGAGAATCTTAGTAGCGATTCAACTGATCCAGACGAAATTCTTGGAATCTCCTCCACTGGCATAGTGAGCAGAGAGATCTTGGGTTAACTTTGACTGGCATAGTAATCAGGAGGATCTTGGTAGAGATTCAACTGACCCAGACGAAAGTCTTAGAGTCTCTTCTACCGGCATAGTAAGCAGAGAGATCTTGGGTTAACTTTGACTGGCATAGTAATCAGGAGGATCTTGGTAGCGATTCAACTGACCCAGACGAAAGTCTTGGAGTCTCTTCTACCGACATAATAAGAAGAGAGATATTGGGTTAACTTTGACTGGCATAGTAATCAGGAGGATCTTGGTAGCGATTCAACTGACCCAGATGAAAGTCTTGGAGTCTCTTCTACCGGCATAGTGAGCAGAGAGATCTTGGGTTAACTTTGACTGGCATAGTAATCAGGAGAATCTTAGTAGTGATTCAACCGACCCAAACGAAAGTCTTGGCATTTCTTCCACTGGAATAGTGAGCAGAGAGATCTTGTGAGGACATCTTTCTGAGGAAAATCCTGGGATAGCCCTTTGTTAGACGTAGTTTGTAGATTTGGTCCTTTCCTGAAAGGTAAAGATTTTTTCGTATGCAATGTCACGATGTATGAAATGCATTGTAATGATGTTCTCAAAATAAATGAGATTGTATTATATGCAATATGTATGCACATGCCGTGATGTATGGATAAGGGATGCTATTGCGGTATTTCTTATCAGGGAAAGTAAATCCCGGACTGCTGCTGAAAAGTATTAGGGAAGTCGAATTCTTCATTCCCGCTGGTGATGGTGAATGGAGATGATTATGCTGAGGATTTACTCTTTGTTTACAAATATTCTGCTGGGAAGAGACTCTGCTTGAGAGTAACTCTGCGGGGGAATAGCTCTGTTTGCGAGAGGAGATGCTTTACTGGAATATTTTGCCGATTCAGAGAAATAAAATCTGCCAGGGGATGAGCTTCCGTAGCTAGAGAAATAAATTCTGTTGGGGATTGAGATTTTGCATTCAGAGAAATACACTCTGCTAGGGAGAAAACTTTATGAACCGCTTGCGATTATAAAATTCGGCCGGGGAATATAGACGTCGGCTCTCTGAAGGAACTTTGCTGGGGAAAGTAACTCATGTTTGGGGAGTGTAGACGTCACGGGGTCACATGTAATAGTGACCTTGTTTCAAAACTGTACCTGCCCCTGTACCTGCTGGAAGGAGTAACTGTCGGGCTTGACATGGTTTTTTAGTTTTTTGCCCCTGTTCCTTAAGTTGTAAGCAACTGTCTTTCTGTTTCTTATGCGAATATTTGTGAATAGCAATCATATTCAAATGCATATGTTAAGAATAAATCATTAGACGTTTTTGAAAAACAAAACAGAAAAAGAAAAATAAATGGTTTTGTAAAATTGACTTGTGTTAATTTCTGAAGTTGGCCTATAACAGGCGTTTTTGTACAAGGAAGTTGACGCTCAAGTAAGAGAATGCCGCCGTGGAAATGAAAGCTATACAATATTGTGTACAAAGAGAATAAAACAGCTATGTGTAATAATCCCATTGAGTTTCAATTCTGCTATTGCCTCTATGTCTTCGAGTGTCTCATCACTTTGCTGCTTGTCTGAAGCTGACTAGATTGATTGGTGCCGCTTTGAGCTTGATAGGTGATGCTGAAGTCTGGTCGCAAGGTGATCCAATGGGACATAATGATACGCTTTAAATCCCTAACTTTTTCCTGGACCGTGCTTTCGGGTTTTCAATCCACCGGGATACCCTTTTTGTTGCCCAAGCCGCCTTTTCAGGTTTTCGACTTGCCGGGTGTACAAATTTTTTTTGTTTTCTTCCCTAATTTTTGCCCAAACCCTTTTGGTTCTCCGGGAAGCCCTTATTTTTTCCTAGGCCAATCAACCTAGCGGGTCTTTAACCATGCTTAGTATCTTTTCACTATGTCCGCATTGACAGGGTGAGGAAGGACGTCACCGTCCATGGTGGTCAGAATCATGGCTCCACTAGAAAAAAATACTTTTGATCACAAATGGCCCTTCTTATGTGCGAGTCCATTTTCCTCTGGGATCACCTTGCGGAAGTATGATGTGCTTGATCACTAGATCCCTGACTTGATATGCTTGGCGCCTGACCTTTTTATTGAAAGCCTTGATCATCCGTTTTTGATACATTTGACCATGACAGACAACAGTAAGTCTCTTCTCATCAATCAAATTCAGTTGATCAAGTCGAGTCTGGATCCAATCATCTTCATTCATACATGCATCCTTTATGATTCTCATAGAAGGGATCTGGACCTCAATAGGCAGGACAACCTCCATGCCATATACCAGAGAGTAGGGTGTTTCCCCTGTCGATGTTCGTGCGGAGGTGCGGTACCCATGAAGAGAAAATGGTAACATCTCATGCCAGTACTTGTATGTCACCGTCATCTTTTGTATGATCTTTTTGATGTTCTTGTTAGCAACCTCCACAATGCCATTCATCTTCGGCTAGTAAGGGGAAGAATTATGGTGCTGAATCTTGAATTGTTTACAGAGTTCAATGATTATTGTGTTATTGAGATTCCTACCATTGTCAGTGATGATTCTCTCTGGTACACTGTACCGACAGATCAAGTTATGCTTGATAAATCGCACCACAATGTTCTTGGTAACAGTAGCAAAAGAGGCAGCTTCAACCCACTTCATGAAGTAATCAATGGCCACCAGGATGAAGCGATGCCCATTGGAAGCGGTAGGTCTAATCTCTCCGATCATGTTAATGCCCCACATTGCAAAGGGCCAAGGAGCCATCAAGAGATTCAAAGGAACCAGAGGCACATGCACCTTATCAACATAGATCTGGCATTTGTGACAAGTTCGGGAGTGCTGGTAGCAGTCTGCTTCCATAGTGGACCAATAATATCTTGCTCATAGGATCTTTTTAGCCATGGTATGTCCACTCAAATGGGTTCCGAAGGTACCTTCGTGTAAATCTGTCATAATCCTCTCCGCTTCGCTCTTGTCTATGCACCAAAGTAGAGTAGAGTCATGGTTGCGCTTGTAGAGGATTCCATTACTGTGGAAGAATTTTGCGGCGAACCTTATCAGTAACTTTTTATCATTGACAGATTCCCCATCGAGATACTCTTGAGCCCGAGATATCTATTTACTTCATAAAACCAAGGTTTTTCCGCTACTCCTTCAGTGTCGATCTCGTAGCAATATGTCAGTTCATCCAACCTTTCAATAGTGATTCGAGGGGCCTCGTTATCCCACATAACCTTGAACGTAGAAGACATGGTAGCTAGCGTGTCCGCTAACTGATTGTCTTCTCGTGGAAAATGTTCAAAGGTTACCTCCTCAAAGTGTGGAAGCAATTTCAGCACGTGCTCTTTGCATGGGATGAGATTCAGGTGCTTCATATCCCACTCTCCTTTGATCTGACTTATCACCAAGGCTGAATCCCCGAAAATGTTTAAGAAATTGATCCTCAGGTCGATAGTAGCTTTGAGACCCATGATGCATGCTTCATACTCTGCCATGTTTTTAGTACAATTGAAGCATAGTCAGACAGTGAAAGGAGTATCAAAACCTTCAGGAGATATAATTACAGCACCAACGCCATTATCGAGTGCGTTCGAGGCTCCGTCAAAAACCATAGTCCATCGAGATCCTTCTTCAGGTCCTTCATCCGGTCCAGGTACTTCATAGTCAATCACTAGCATAATATTTTCGTCCGAGAACTCAAAATTCATGGACTGGTAGTCATCCACGGCCTGATGAGCAAAATGATCAGCTAATACACTTCGCTTGATTGCTTTCTGGGTAAAAAAAGTTATTTTTGTTAAGGGTAAAAACCCTAATTTTGGTTTAAGAATATGTATGAAAATTATAATATTATTTATTTATGTACAATAAAAATAAAAATATATACAAGTGTTTCAAAAATAAATATATATTAGAAAAAATATTATTTTTAATAAGGGTGGAAACCCTAGTTTTTTTGTTTTAAGATAATATATATTATATTATTTATTTTATGTACAAGAAAATAAATATAAATATATACAAAGGTATTAAGAAATAAAACATGTGAAAAAATAGTATTTTATATGTATAAATAATAAAAATAAAAATATATAATATTTCTATAATATTTATTTGTTTTTATTAAAGAAAATAAAGGTATATACTATTTAATAATTATTTTTATGTCTAAAAAATAATAAAATAAAATGTGAAAATTTATGAAAATGTTTTTGATATTTTTTTATGTTTAGAAAATATAAAATAAAATCAGAAATGAAAAATAAATAGAAAAATAGAAAAATATAATGAAATGGGCCAGGGAGTGCAAGAAGCAGACCAGGGGGTGCAAAAAATCATGTCAAGCCAAGCCCAGCCCATTTACAACTTCATCTTCAACCTTTGAACAAAAAATGCGCGCCTGTGTACAAAATCTGGAAATCCTGCATACGTGCTCTAAAGCAAAAACTTATAACACCAAAGTCATAGCATTTTTCAAGACGATTCCAACCATATAAAGAACTTAATCTAACTCTCAAAGACCAGAGAGAATTTCTCTGGCCCTAATTTCTAACCTAACTTTTTCAGGAAGTTCATCAATTAAATTCTCTTAGCACACTTAACTTAAATGAAATCTATGGATATGTACAGCTTAAGGGCTATGAGTACTACATTTTTTATTCACAAACCTAAGCCTAATGATTCCTAAATAGAGGGATAGAAAGTTGACAAATACCTATTTCAGTTTAACTCGTGTATGGAAATGTGGAGGTTTTTAATGAGGCCTGCGATGTTTGTGAGCTTGCATGAACTTTCTCTGACCTTCCCCAATGCTTTGCTTGCCTTGAGCTTGCTTGAATAAGCCTGTAGAAGTCAACCTGCACAAGCTGAAATCAGAAATAGTGAAGCTTGCAAATGGATTTACAGTCAATGGCCAATGGTTGGGATAGTTCAGATAGGTTATATGGAAGGTATTGGAACTGGTTTGGGACAAAACGCACGAGTGGTTTGTGAGATGGAAGTGAAACTGCAGAGAGTGCCATGTTTTGCAAGTTTTTGGTGTTTTGATGTTCAAGAGTGTTTGAGGGATGAATGGCTCGTGTTTCTGGATCAAAGCAATGTTCAAAACTTGTTTGGAATGCTTACAAACTTTGGTTATATCAGATACTCAAGATATGTCCTTTTGGCAAGTTGACTTGTTTTGAAAGAAAAGTATGAAGTGATACAAGATAGGCCTGTACAGGCTATCTCCAAGCATGCATAAGTTTGTTGTACCTTTTCCTAAGTTTATGGAACTTGTTTGATGCAAAGATAGAGGTCCAAGGCTCAAGGGAAGCAATGTTAACATAAAGTTGCCTTTATGAAAATTGAAATGCTATCTTTTTGACATTTTAAGATTAATTCAATGTGTAAACCTCTATTGATCAGAATAACACCTTAAACCAATAATTTTGCATTCAATTTTTGAGTGTGGAAGGGTTTAGAGACATGTAATCAAATACAAAGCAAGTTTGGACAGATTTTGCATCTTGTGTCAACATGAAAATGCCATGGATCAAAGTGAGTTTTTGCCAAATTCAAATCTTCGATTATCCCTAACCATAAATGATTTTGAAGAGTTCTTGGACATTTTGGAAATATTTTAACATGCTCTACAATCCATCTTTGAAATTAATTTTGAGATTCCAAGTGGAACTATGTGAAAAATGGTCATGAAGATAGGTCAAAATCCTGCCTAAACTAGGGCAAAATTTCACTAAGTTAAAAGTTTCATGGACCCTTGTTCCAAAAATCATAACTTGAGATCCAAGCTTCTTTTGGGAAAACTTTGTGAAAAAATTTGTAGACTTTATGGAGGACTACAACTTTCATGTTGGAAGTTTGTTTGAATCCAATTGCATCATGGTGAAAATGTTGGGCATAGTTGGGATAAAATAAGAAAATTTCATAACTTAGAAAAATTCTAAGTTATGAAATTTTTCAATCTTAAACCCTAATTTGCAAAATTAGGTTTCTTGATGAAAAAGTTTCATCTTTTGACACATCTTGATAAAAAATGACCCTTGGCACTTGATTTTGACCAAAAAGTCAAAGTTTGACTTTTCAGTGTACAATCAAATTTTGATCAGTTGACTTAAAAATTCATTTGTCAATCTAATGCATTTGAGATCTTTTGAACCTTGTGAATAGGTCAAGATGATGCCATTGATTCCTTGATTCCATGCTTGAACCCAATTTTCCATTGGCTAGGTTAAAAAATCAGAAATTTCCCTTGTGCAGTCAAAACCCTAAAAGTGACCATTTTGCCCTTTTGATGATCTGATCAAATTTCTTGAGGAGTTGTGGTCCAAACTTGATCAAATGGTTCATATGAGTCTATAATGTTGATGAGGATCAAAAATTATGAGCTTTGACTATAAATTGGCCACAATTGACTTTTTCCCCAATACAATTGATTTTTAGGTCAACTGTCCAATTGACTAGGCAAAAATTTGATTCAAGGCTTGAAACTTGGTAGGGGAAATCTTATAAGTCCAACATGAAATATGAAAGTCACTTTGAGCATTGGAAGTCCAAAAATCCCTATGCAAACTCAAACCCTAATTTAGGTCATCAGTGCAAGGAGATGTCTTGAGCAGAGCAAAAACCTAATTTGGTCTTGAGTCCAAAGAGTCTTGTAAGGGGAAATCTTGATAAAATGAGAGGGAAAATTTTGGGATACAACAGCTGCCCCTATTCAATCTTCTTGAACCTAAAGAGTTCGATTGGCGAGTTTGCCTTTCGTGACTCGAAGGTAAAAGAGGATTGGACACTAGAGTGCCCGTAAATTTTCACTCGTCAAAATGTAAATGAGGGAATGGGCTAAAAGATGCCATTTGGAGATGGTAGAATCTTGCTGGAGATGGGCTTAGGGATGCCATCCAAGACTGTTTGTTGAAAATCAGGAGAATGAACACCAAAATGGTATCCGTATCTGGAACATATCTGAGTTGTATCTGGAGACTGGATTTGTATGAGCAAAGGAATGGCGTTCATATTTAGAGCGTATCCAAGCTGTAATTGTATTTGATTCTTGAATGAATATCAGAATGACTACCGTGTCTGAAGTGTATCTGTATTCTGAATGGGCGACAGAAAAAACATTCGTGTATGGAGCATCTCCGGGCTTGGGGACAAATTCTAAATGAGTGACGGGATGGCAACCGTGTCTGGTGCGTATCTGGACTGTATATGAAGTTAAGACCTGTATGAGCAGCAGAATGACTTCCGTGTCTGGAGTGTATCCGTACTGTAACTGGGATATGAATAAGTGACAGAATGACTTCCGTGTCTGGAGTGTATCTGGACTTGAATTTGATAGTTGAATCTGAATGAGAAATAGAATGGCTTCCGTGTCTGGAGCGTATCTAGTCTATATCTGGTTGATGAAGTCTGAATGAGTTGTAGAATGACCTCCGCGTCTGGGGTGTATCTATATTGTATCTGAATAAAAGATCTGAATGAGTAGCAGAATGACTTCCTTGTCTTGGAGTGTATCCATACTGTATCTGAAATCTTTGAATAGTTGTTAACGATAGCTTTTAATCTCATCCTGAAAAGGGTAAAATGTTAGCTGAAACACAAAGTTATGTTGCATGACATGTATGATGCAATAAAATGTGTTCTATCAATGTTTATGATATATGAATGTAATGGATGCGCATGTAAGCTTATTAGTTGTCTTGCTGAGGAAAATAAATCCTTGATAGATGGGGATAATGAAATTTTTGACTGCTGCCGGGGATAATAAACCCTTGACCGTTGTTGGAGATAGAAAATCCTTGGCAACTTGTAGGGATTAACAAGAACTTTGACAACCTGTGGGGATGTGAGAATCCTTCATGACTTTCCTGGGGATATAGGGATCCTTCAAGTCTGCTTGGGAAACCTGCTTGAGGAATCCATAGAATTTTGATGACTATGGCTGGGGAATAAGGAAAACTCTGACGATCTCTACTGGGGAATTGAAACCTGGGAGGCTTCAACTGGAGAAATGAGAATGAGAATCTTCGATCTGCTGGGAAATAACTCTGTGCGAAGAATGTTTATTCTGTTGAAGAGTTCTCACGGGCTTGGGTTGCGTGCCAATCTATTGAGGAATTATCCGAAGCTGTCGTATGGTTGGTTGTCAGGCTCTAAGATAACTTGCAGGAGAATCTTATGGTTTTTAAAACAACTCTCTGGGGAATTGGAGGAAACTAGATGGTCTTCCACCGGGGTTTGAGGGTTGAAGTTTTGGACTTCGTTGGGGAAGAAAGTTCCATCTTTACCGAGGGTCTGCAATTCAAAGTTTTGCTCCGCTGAGGATTGGGAGTTTGGAAACTTAGTTCTGATGGGGATTTTGAAACTTAACTCCAACAATGATATGTATTTTAAGGCTTTAGCTATGCTGAGGAATTCTCCTGGAATGGCCTAAAGTCGTTTTCCCATACTTTCAATCTGTCAGTAATTATTTTTTCCTTATTTCATTTTATTTGTAAGCAGTGATTATATTCAAATGCATATGCTCATTTAATAAATCATTGGACGTTTTCAAATAAAACACAAGTGTAAAGAAAAATAAACGGCAAATAGTTTTCTGCACTTCGAAGTATCTTTGTATTAACTTTGTGTAAGTATTTTGTACAAAGGAGACATACATCCTAGTAAGAGAATGTAGTCATAAAATTGAGAAAATTTTATACAAAGAAAGATGGCTATGTGTAACAATTCCATGGGGTTCCCATTCTTCTATAGCCTTCGTAACTCTGAGTATCTTGCCCATTCGTTGCTTCGTCCGCAGATGATTGGATTAATCAGAAGCTTGGAGCTTGTCCGGGAAGAGATTGTCCTTAAAGTGATCCGACGAGACATAGTCATACGCTTTAATTCCCTAACTTTTGCCTGGATCGCCCTTTCGGGTTTTCGATCCACCGGGAAACCCTTTTTTGCCCAAGTCGCCCTTTCAGGTTTTCAACTTGCCGAGTGTATAGATTTTTTTGTTTTATCCCTAATTTTTGCCTGAACCGCCCTTTCGGGTTTTCGATTCACCGGGATGCCCATTTTTTTGCCTAAGTCGCCCTTTCGGGTTTTCGACTTATCGGGTTGTTTATGCGTAGTATCTTTTGACTATGTCTGCGTTCGCAGGGTGCGGCAGGTCATCGCCGTCCATGGTGGTCAGGATCATTGCCCCACCAGAAAAGATATTTTTGATTACAAATGGTCCTTCGTAAGTAGGAGTCCAATTGCCCCTGGGATCACTTTGCAGCAAGATGATCCGCTTGATTATGAGGTCTGCGACTTGATATACTTGCCTCTTGACTTTCTTGTTGAAGGCCTTGATCATACGTTTCTGATACGCCTGACCATGGCAAACAGCAGTAAGTTTCTTTTCGTCAATCAAGTTAAGTTGATCAAGCCGGGTCTGAATCCAATCGTCATCACTCAAACCAGTATCTTTCGTGATTCTCAAGGAGGGAATCTGAACTTCGATAGGCAAAACAGCTTCCATGCCGTATACCAAAGAATAGGGTGTTACCCCAATTGAAGTGCGTGCCGTGGTACGGTACCCGTGCAGAGGAAATAGTAACATCTCATGCCAGTCTTTGTAGGTGACTGTCATTTTTTGAATGACCTTCTTGATATTTTTGTTTGCGGCTTCGACAACACCGTTCATCTTAGGCCGATAGGGTGATGAATTGTGATGTTGAATCTTGAACTGCTCGCACAGAGCAGTGATCATAATATTGTTCAAATTTGTACCGTTGTCAGTGATGATCTTGTCGGGGATACCATACCGGCATATGAGGTTCTGCTTGATTAAGTGGGCAACCACATTCTTTGTAACGGAGGAAAAGGAAGCTGCTTCGACCCACTTGGTAAAGTAATCAATGGCCACCAGGACGAAACGGTGTCCATTGGATGTTGTAGGCTTGATCTCTCCAATCATGTCGATTCCCCACATCGCGAATGGCCAAGGAGCTGTTAAGACATTGAGAGGAACTGGAGGTATATGTACCTTGTCCGCGTAGATTTGACATTTGTGACAAGTACGGGAATGTTGATGACAATCAACTTCCATGGTAGACCAGTAATAACCTGCCCGTAGAATCTTTTTAGCCATCGCATGACCGCTTGAGTGGGTGCCAAAGGTGCCATTATGCAGGTCAGTCATGATCTGTTCAGCTTCAACCTTGTCCACACAACGAAGCAGAACGCAATCATGATTGCGCTTGTATATGATACCATTGCTCAGGAAAAACTTGACAGAAAATCTCCTTATGAACTTTTTGTCATTGACTGAAGCTCCTTCAGGGCATTCTCGAGTCTCGAGATACCTTTTGACTTCGTGAAACCAGGGTCGGTCCACTACTTCTTCGGTATTAATCTCATGATAATGTGGAGGTTCATCCATCCGCTCAATGGTAATTTGGGGAGCCTCATTATCCCAGTTAAGTTTAAACATGGATGACATTGTAGCTAGAGCATCCGCTAGCTGATTTTCTTCTCGCCGGAAGTGCTCGAAGGTAATCTGCTCGAAATAAGGTAACAATTTCAGGACATGTTCTTTGTAATGGATAATATTGGGATGTTTGGTGTCCCATTCTCCTTTGATCTGACTGATGACCAAAGCTGAGTCCCCAAACACAACCAAAGATTTGATTCCCAAGTCAATAGCAGCATTGAGACCAAAGATGCAAGCTTCATACTCAACCATGTTGTTGGTGCAGCTGAAGCAGAGTCTAGCGATGAAAGGTGTATGACAACCTTCTGGAGAGATAAGTACCGCGCTGATACCGTTGCCAAGTGCATTTGAAGCACCATCAAAGTACAGGGTCCATCGGGATCCTTGTTCAGGTCCGTCATACGGTTCGTTACCTTCAATGTTGTCCAATGTCATAATGTCTTCGTCGGGGAAGTCGAACTTCATGGATTTGTAATCTTCGACAGCTTGATAGGCCAGATGATCGGCTAGCACACTCCCCTTTATAGCTTTTTGGGTCGTGTACTGTATATCATACTCTGTGAGGATCATCTCCCACCTTGCTATTCTTCCAGATAAAGCAGGCTTCTCAAAGATGTACTTGATCGGATCCATTTTAGAAATCAGCAGAGTGGTATGTGTCAACATATACTGCCTTAGCCGGCGAGCAACCCATACCAAAGCGCGACAAGTTTTCTTGAGCAGTGAGTACCGAGTCTCACAGTCGGTAAACTTTTTGCTAAGGTAATAAATGGCATGTTCTTTTCGGCCAGACTCGTCATGTTGGCCCAGTACGCACCCCATTGAATTATCCAAAAACAGTTAAATATATGATTAGCGGCCTTCCTTCGACGGGTGGCATCAAGGTAGGAGGTTCCAGCAAATACTCCTTGATTTTATCGAAAGCAACTTGACAGTCATCATTCCATTTAACCACCTGATCTTTCTTCAACAACTTGAAGATTGGGTCACAGGTAGATGTTAGGTGAGAAATGAACCTTGCAATGTAGTTTAGGCGTCCTAAGAAACCTCTGACCTCCTTTTCAGTGCGAGGGGCAGGCATTTCTTATATAGCTTTGACTTTGGCAGGATCAACCTCTATGCCTTTGTTACTGACGATGAATCCCAAAAGTTCACCGGACCTGACTCCGAAAGTGAACTTGTTAGGGTTCAGTCTGAGCTTGTACTCTTTCAATCTAACAAACAGCTTTTGTAGATGGTCAAGGTGTTCTTTTTCTGTCTGTGAACGGGCTATCATATCATCTACGTAGACTTAAATCTCATGATGTATCATGTCATGAAACAAAGCTACCATGGCGCGCTGATAGGTTGCCCCGACATTCTTCAGTCCAAATGGCATCACTTTATAGCAGAAGATACCCCACTGCGTAACAAAAGTAGTCTTCTCCATGTCTTCAGGGGCCATTTTGATCTGGTTGTACCCTGAAAATCCATCCATGAAATAGAATACCTTATGTTGAGCTGTATTGTCAACCAAGATGTCAATGTGCGGTAGTGGAAAGTCATCTTTAGGGCTAGCCCTATTTAAGTCTCTGCAATCCATGCACATTCTAACTTTGCCGTCCTTTTTAGGCACGGGCACAATGTTAGCAACCCATTATGGATAGGAAGTAACAACAAGAAAGCCAGCATTGAACTGCTTCATCACTTCGGCTTTGATCTTTCCGGACATGTCAGGCCTCATTCGGTGGACTTTCTGTTTGATTGGTGGACAGTCTTCTCTTGTAGGGAGACGGGGAACCATAATATCTGTATCCAGTCCCGGCATGTCTTCATAGGACCAGACAAAGATCTCAACATATTCATTCAAAAGCTGAACTAAACGCTCTTTGACACTTGGCTCTAGGATGGCACCCACTTTAACCTCTTTTTTGTCTTCCTCTGTTCCCAAGTTGATAGTCTCTAACAATTACTCGTGAGGTAGAATAGCCCTTTCTTCCTATTGCAAAAGTCTATCCAACTCTCCAGGCACTTCACAATCTTCATCACCTTCGTATTCGGCATGATTGACCAGATCTTCAGAGTCACTGAAAGCCATAGCAGAATTGTTACCCATGGAATCCGGAGTGGATGGGTACCTACATTTGTGAGCGTGGGTGTGTGTAAGGGATAGCCACCTTTAAACAAATAAAATGTTTAAAGAAAGAAAATGAATACAAAAGTTTAAATATGAAAACGTCCATGATTCATTAAAAATGGCATATGAAGATGAAAAATCAAGCCCTTACAAATGGACCTATATGCCTCGGGTATGGCGTAAGGCAAAAAGTGTGCGAATTGTTTAAAAATTATTACAGACCAACAGAAAATGTTCAAAGGATAAATTACTGATTGATGAAAGTAATGGGAACGAAGTCTTTCGCCTCCCAATTATTCAGTCCTCCTTCAATAGTCGAGAAAATCCAATCTTCAAAGTTACTCTCATCTTTAACATCTTCCAAAGCATGAACTCCATGATGAGTGATCTTTAATGGTGGCCCTCCAGCCCGGGAGCGGCGCACAGCCTTCTGACTAGCAACGGTGAAACCCAAGCCGAACTTATCTGTCTTAAAAGGAAAATCTGGTAGCTGACCCCATACTGTGCTTCCCTCTTCCTCGATCACAGCCTTCGCATCTTTAAGGGATGACATCCGAGACACAGGCTTGGTAATGATGGGTACAGAAGTCATTGTCTTGGCTGCCGCAACTTCAGGAGAAACCTCTTCAAAGTGTTGGAAAGGGGTTTCTATGAATTCACCATCTAACTCCACATAGAAAAATGAATTAAGATGGCTTATCATATACTCCTTCTCGCCATGAACCGTTATGATTTTCCCCTGGACTGGGTATTTGAGCATTTGGTGTAGAGAAGAAGTGACTGCCCCAGCATTGTGGATCCATGGTCTTCCCAAGAAGCAAGAATATGAAGGACGGATGTCCATCACATAAAATGTAGAGTTGAAAATTTCTGTTCCCACCTAATTGGGATGTCCACCTCCCCGTGGACCATCCTCTTAGAACCGTCAAAGGCTCTAACAATGATATTGCTGGGCTTTAGGGTCATACCTTCACAATCCAATATGTCCAATGCTTTCTTTGGCAGGACATTTAAAGATGACCCGGTATCAACCAGAACGTGAGCAAGTGTGGTCCCTCTGCATTCCACCGAGACATGAAGCGCGTGATTATGATTTCTTCCCTTAGATGTTAGAGTGGCATCGGAGAAGCCAAGACCATTGTCGGCGGTTAGGCTGGCCACACACTCCTGGAACTAGTCCGTGGAGGTTTCTTGAGGCACATGGGCCGTCTTCAGAAATTTGATCAAGGATTTGGCATGAGCTTCGGAACAGAGCAAAAGGGCCAACGTAGAGATTTTTGAAGGGGTTTGCCCCAGTTGTTCTACGACATCATAGTCAATTTTCTTAATTATTTTTAAAATCTCCTCCATTTCCTTTTGAGTGGTCTCGGGGATGACCAAAGGCTGAGCCCTCATCTTGACGGGCGCTTCTTGGATCCCCTTACCTTTATCATCAGCAACAGCAGAGGGAACAACTTCAGAAGTTATGATTTCTTCAATCACTGGAGTTGGTACAGATATGTTGACTGGAACAGGAGTAATTTTAGGAGCACTTGAGGGTGCAAAGATTTCCCTTGGAGGAGCAATCTTCGGAGAGAAGATTCTTCCGCTGCGGGTGATCTTACTTGTCCCCGCAATATTTCCTACGTCAGGAGTCTCTTCATTGGAACTTTCTTCAACTAATTTGATCTTCTTAACACCGTGGTAGAAGATCTCTCCTCCATAATTCCACGGTATTGTCTTGTTGGACTTGTATGGGATAGGCCTCGGCATAGTTATCTTCAGAGGTACAAACTTTGGATCAGGTGTAATCTTAACAGGTCTTTTGGAGACCTTGGAAAGATTGTCGAAAATGGTGATTATAGCAACATCGTTGATTGGAGTAACAGGAGTAATATGAGTTTTCTTGAAGAGGATTTCTTGATTATCCATTAGGCGTTGGATGCCTAACTTCAATAGCGGACATTCGGATTGCAAGGTCGAACAAAGGTAACAATCTTTTTCACAGCCCAGGAAAATCCCGGCTTTCAACAAATTCATCTTGATCATTGGCAATGGAGTCATTAAGTCATCAACAGCAGTAACATAATGATCTTCTACAACAACATGGACATTATGACCATGTTTTGGCATTAGAGCGGATATCACATTAGGTTTTTAAGGGGCGTCAAACTCCACCTCCTTGGCATCTATTAAATTCTGGATCTTATTTTTGAGGGCCCATCAATTGTTGGTGTCATGCCCCACACTGTCCGAATGATAGGCACAATTTGCATTTGAATGGTAGTAGGGAGAAGAGGTATTTGGGTTCTTCGACGCCTCTTTCAAGTTTGTAAGGTTTAACTTCAATGGATGAGGGAGAACCTGAGCAGGTGTCATATTGATCCGGGTGAATTGCCGTGCAGGCCTTTTGACCCTTGCTTGGTTGGTTCTGGGTTGACTATTTCGAGGTTGATCAGCTGCGGAATTCTGAATCATCACAGCCCCCACCGCTGGCCGGCGCTCCATTCTTCCTTGATTTCTCTGGGAGTAAACATCAGAGACTTCTTTCTTGGCTGGAAAAGTTTTCTTGATAGCAACGGAAGCAGATGCGTCCTTTTGAATTTTATCGCTTTTAATGCCAGCTTCAACTCTTTCACTAGTCAAAATTAACTCGGTGAACCCTGCAGATGAGCTCCCGATCAAGTGATAAAATAATGGACCTGACAGGGTCCCTAAAAACATATCCACAAGCTCTCTCTCAGACAATGGTGGCTGCACCCTTCCAGCCAAGTCCCTCCACTTTTGGGCATACTCCTTAAAGCCTTCATTAGAGACCATACCCATACTCTGTAATTGAGTACGAGTAGGTGCTAAGTCCGTGTTATATTGATATTGTCTGTAGAAGGCAACAACCAAATCCTCCCAGTTGTGCACGTCAGATCTCTCAAGCTGATAGAACCAATCCAATTGCGTACCCGACAAACTATATTGAAAAAAGTGGACCCACAGATCCTTATCAGAAGAATGAGGTTGGATCTTTCTGACGTAAGACCGCGGATGCATCTTCGAATAAGACAAACCATCGTATTTAGAAAATGTAGGTACCTTGAATTTAGGGGGAATCACAATCCCATCAACCAACCCTAGCTCCTCGAAATCCAGCCCAGGCACTCTTTGTACCTCCATAGCTGCCAGCCGCTCTTCCAGATTCTTGTACTTGTCGTCTGCAGGAGGGTAATGCTGTTTAGAGTAATATTCATCCTCTTCTTCTTCTTCTTCAGACTCGGAGGGCATTGCAACTCCCTTTCCTTGGCCAATCCCTTTATCAGATGTTAAGGGGAAATCCAGGACCCTTCTAGCTTGGTTCTCAAATCTTCTTCCCAAAGTAGCTACACCAACTCTTTTCTTTTTCTTTTTCTCCTTTTCTTTTTCCTTTTCCTTTTACAATAGTGATTTAAGATCCTCCTGACCCTTTGCCAAGGTCATGAGTAGTTGTTGGAACTGTGAATTCTGCGCTTGTAGATCTTTGACCGTCTGCTCTATATCCATCTTGCTGAAATAAACAGCAGAGAGATAAGAAAACCTGGTGTGAAGACCTGCTTATGCATATGATAAATGATATGTATTCATGTAATGCATTCAAGGATTCAGAAATTCAAATTTGTTGCAAACAAAAAAGAACGCACGCCATATTAATAAGATAGAATTTGTTAGTACATAAAGGCCCCATGGGCAAAATAATACAAAATTCTAAGGTAAAAAGACGTTGCACATCCTCTTTGGTGCGATGTAGGTGTTGAGATTCTGCTCTTCATGGAGTCCACGAGTAAGTTCCAAAACCTTCTTCTCACAGGCGTAGAAGATGGCTTCAAAAGTGTTTTGTTCTTCCTTGAGCTGTATCCAACCCTTTTGCAAATCTTCCAATGATGTTGGCATGTCAGGATGTAGGAGGGTGTATGGAACCTCTCCTTCCATAACAAGCTCTTTGATCATAGGCAGAATGTAGGGGTAAGGCATCATAAGACTCTGGGCGCGGGTTCGTACCCACTTGAGGTAAGGCTCAAAGGGGATGGAATTCTTGTGCCCCAATGTCTTACTGTCCACTTTGTCGGGCATCCTCCAAGCTCGGATAAACCTTTGTCGAAGTCCTTGAGCGTCGTTGTCGAAATCAAAAACCAAGTCCAAATCAGCATGTCATGAGGGCCATCCCTTCAGGCATACCCAAATTGTCTCAGAGCCAAGCAATGTAGGCACAAGATTTCGAGATATCAAAATTTTGACAACATTCACATCTATAAGCTGATCAGGGTTTGGGAACAAGACCAACCCATAGATGAGAAGTGCTACAATCTCCTCAAAAGCTTGCAGATCTAGAGAATTCCAGCAGTCTTGTGCCTTCTCAAACAGAAAATTTTCCAAGAAACCCTTGACACCACTTCTAGTTTCCAAATGACCTTTGATATCACATGGTTGCAAGTGTAAGCCTTGAGCAACATCTTCAAGATTTGGTTCTCTTTCCGTACCGTTGTAGGGTAGTTGATGGAGAATAGGAATTCTCAGGAGTTGAGAAAATTCCTCCAACATAGGCACTAGTTGGTAATCAAGAAATGTAAAGCAATGGTGTAGGGGGTCAAAGAACTGGAAGAGAACTTTCACCATGTCTTCTTCAATGTTGGATTTGACAAAGTTGAGAACTCTACCATGTCTTTCACTGAAGGGAGAATTCTCTGGAATCTTGGAAGCAAGCTCCTTGAGTTGAGGAGGGATTCTCACAAGGTTGACTTGAATTGATTCCTGCGAAGAGATTCCATTACCTACAAAACAAGAACAAAGATGAAGATCCAAACCCTTGAAATGGTTAGTGGATGCATATGATGCTTTATGATGTTCATGATATATGCACAAGTATATGTACAAGAAAATCACACAAGTTCCTCGTTTCAGGCTTGCATGGGGTTTCATAGGTAAGTACCCTCTTGAAGTTTAGTTGGCTCAACCTGTCCTATAAATAGTAACCGGGTTCTAAGGAGCTCAATATCACTGGATTATTTTCGGTGTTCATTGTTTCAGTTTAGCCACTTAACTGGCGACCGAAATATTCCAAGAAAACAACCCTCAATGAGTGTAGTATCGAGTATCTACCAACTTCGGACTGCACCAAAGCCGGTCATCTCATACCCCTAATAAGGCCAAGATAGTCAAGTAAAGGTTCTAAAAGTCCATTAGTGCTTCATGACATCACTCAGCGGCCCCGTATTCTCTTTGATTGACTCAAAGGCTACCGGTACCCACAAATATGTCACACTAATATAGCTATTGCTTCAACCATGTCGGTATACCCCGCATAGTTTCCACAATGTATTGCTATTTACCTATGAATGTTTCCCCAAATCCGGGTAGAGGATTTCAAACCCAAACAATAGAACCAAGTGTAAAGCAATCAAAGCAAACAAGGTAAGCATGTAAAGGTGATCTAAACCTTAAGGTAACCCCAATTTTAGATTTGTCCCCAGCAGAGTCGCCAGTTCTGTGATACGGTGGGAGAACTGACTTGAGGTTTTGCGTTTTTGTTCGCAAATGTTTCGGTTTAGCAAGAGTCGCCACCGACTTTTTATTTTATCCAAAGGAAAGGTCAAAAATCACAGGAAAGACCTTTGAGATGTTTTCTTGGGTTCGGGGGGTAGATTATGAAAAGGTAAGGTGCAAGCACCCTTTTCATCCATGGTTATCCATGGGCTCTTAGTTACTTGTTTAGATCACTTGCTTTTGCTTTTCAATTGTTTAAAATGGTGCTTTGTGTGTGGTTTTGAAAATGTTTTGAAAAGAGGCCATCATTGTAGCAACTTTTGTAATGATTCTTGTTTGAATGTATACAAAGGTGTATGGTCTTTTGAAAATATGTTTCAATGTTTGAATGTTTGAAAGTTTACTTTTGGAAATGTTTTGAAATTGTGTTGTGAGGTGTGTTTGAAAATAGCAAGGGTGTTTTTGCAAGTTTTGTTCAAGTAACTAAGAGTTGTCTACCCTATCTACTCAAAGATCTTTTCTACACATTTTTAACCCTTTTATATTGTTGTTTTACCATTGCATTTGGTAAACAACCTTGTATTTGGATGTTCAACGGGACAGGCGCGGGTCATCGTATTAACCATGATAGCAATAGTGCTAAGTATCTTTAGCAATTTTTGAGGGACTAGATCATTTTGTATAGGCAACCAAGATAGCGTCATCGAGGGACTATGATATTTTGTTTTGTTTTTGTTTTTCCAAGATACTCAACATGCATACCATGGCAATTTTTAAAGGCAACAAGTGGATGAAACCCTAGGGGTGCATGTGTGCATGGTGTTATCATTTCCATGCATTTTTGTCTTGTATTAGGTCTAACTATTTGTTTTGATTTTGGATATTGCATACAAACCCTAATCTCTATCATGGCATATTTGAAAGCATAAGTGCGTAAAAGTAATCTAAGCTATTACAACATTGATATGGGGAGGGGGATACAATTTTGGATAGGGGATTATTTTGCAAGAAATTAAAACCCTAAGTTATTACAACCAAATTGAATTTCTTTGCTCAAATGATAAATAAACAATATTTAAATAAGCAATTAAATAAATATGCAATATATTATGAATATGCAAAAAAATGATTTTGTTTATTTTTCTGTGTGTAAAAATAAAATATTTAATGTATTAAATAAAAAAAAAAGTTATTTTTGTTAAGGGTAAAAACCCTAATTTTGGTTTAAGAATATGTATGAAAATTATAATATTATTTATTTATGTACAATAAAAATAAAAATATATACAAGTGTTCCAAAAATAAAAATATATTAGAAAAAATATTATTTTTAATAAAGGTGGAAACCCTAATTTTTTTGTTTTAAGATAATATATATTATATTATTTATTTTATGTACAAGAAAATAAATATAAATATATACAAAGGTATTAAGAAATAAAACATGTGGAAAAATATTATTTTATATGTATAAATAATAAAAATAAAAATATATAATATTTCTATAATATTTATTTGTTTTTATTAAAGAAAATAAAGGTATATACTATTTAATAATTATTTTTATGTCTAAAAAATAATAAAAAATAATAAAATAAAATGTGAAAATTTATGAAAATGTTTTTGATATTTTTTTATGTTTAGAAAATATAAAATAAAATCAGAAATGAAAAATAAATAGAAAAATACAAAAATATAATGAAATTGGCCAGGGGGTGCAAGAAGCAGGTCAGGGGGTGCAAAAAGTCATGTCAAGCCAAGCCCAGCCCAATTACAGCTTCATCTTCAACCTTTGAACAAAAAACGTGCGCCTGTGTACAAAATCTGGAAATCCTGCATACGTGCTCTAAAGCAAAAACTCATAACACCAAAGTCATAGCATTTTTCAAGACGATTCCAACCATATAAAGAACTTAATCTAACTCTCAAAGACCAGAGAGAATTTATCTGACCCTAATTTCTAACCTAACTTTTTCAGGAAGTTCATCAATCAAATTCTCTTAGCATACTTAACTTAAATGAAATCTATGAATATGTACAACTTAAGGGCTATGAGTACTACATATTTTATTCACAAACCTAAGCCTAATGATTCCTAAATAGAGAGATAGAAAGTTGACAAATACCTGTTTCAGTTGAACTCGTGTATGGCAATGTGGAGGTTTTCAATGAGGCCTGAGATTAGGGATGTCAGTTTGGACCTGTTAATGGGGATCCCCGCGGGGAACGCCACGTTCGGGGCCCCAAAGATGGGGAATTTTCCCCCGTGGGGGCGGGGATTGGGAGAAAAATTCCCCCGAGAGCATTTCGGGGACGGGGACGGGGAATACACCCCCCGCCCCGCGGGGACCCCGCCCCGCCTATTATTTTAATATAGTTAATTTAATATTATTTTGTGTTCCATTAGTATTTTTAATAAAAAATAATAAATGTCAAATACTAGTATTTTTTAATAACATAATAAATATGTGAATTCTTTGTGCTTTTTATTTTTATAGAAAATATAAACATTTTAAAAAAATAAAATATTAATGAATAAATGTAGGATCTATGGGGATCCCCGCGGGGAACGGGGATCCGCGGGGAACGGGGATGGGGATAGAAATTCCCCCGTGACGGAGATCGGGGACGGGGACGGGGAATGAATTTGATGGCGGGGAAAAAGATGGGGAAGTGTCCCCCCGGCCCCGCCCCGCTCCATTGACATCCCTACCTGAGATGTTTGTGAGCTTGCCTGAACTTCCTCCGACCTTCCCCAATGCTTTGCTTGCCTTGAGCTTGCTTGAATAAGCCTGTAGAAGTCAACCTGCACAAGCTGAAATCAGAAATGGTGAAGCTTGCAAATGGAGTTACAGTCAATGGCCAATGGTTGGGATAGTTCAGATAGGTTATATGGAAGGTATTGGAACTGGTTTGGGACAAAACGCACGAGTGGTTTGTGAGATGGAAGTGAAACTGCAGAGAGTGCCCTGTTTTGCAAGTTTTTGGTGTTTTGATGTTCAAGAGTGTTTGAGGGATGAATGGCTCGTGTTTCTGGCTCAAAGCAATGTGCAAAACTTATTTGGAATGCTTACAAACTTTGGTTATATCAGATACTCAAGATATGTCCTTTTGGCAAGTTGACTTATTTTGAAAGAAAAGTATGAAATGATACAAGATAGGCCTGTACAGGCTATCTCCAAGCATGCACAAGTTTGTTGTAACTTTGCCTAAGTTTATGGAACTTGTTTGCTGCAAATAGAGAGGTCCAAGGCTCAAGGGAAGCAATGTTAACATAAAGTTGCCTTTATGAAAATGGAAATGCTATCTTTTTGCCATTTTAAGATTAATTCAATGTGTAAACCTCTATTAATCAGAATAACACCATAAACCAATGAGTTTACATTCAATTTTTTAGTGTGGAAGGGTTTAGTGACCTGCAATCAAATACAAAGCAAGTTTAGACTGATTTTGCAACTTGTGTCAACATGAAAATGCCATGGATCAAAGTGAGTTTTTGCCAAATTCAAATCTTCGATTATCCCTAACAATAAATGATTTTGAAGAGTTCTTGGACATTTTGGAAATATTGTAACATGCTCTACAATCCATCTTTGAAATGCATTTTGAGATTCCAAGTGGAACTATGTGAAAAATGGTCATGAAGATAGGTCAAAATCCTGCCTAAACTAGGGCAACATTTCACTAAGTTAAAAGTTTCATGGACCCTTGTTCCAAAAATAATAACTTGAGATCCAAGCTTCTTTTGGGAAAACTTTGTGAAAAAAGTTGTAGACTTTGTGGAGGACTACAACTTTCATGTTAGAAGTTTGTTTGAATCCAATTGCATCATGGTGAAAATGTTGGGCATAGTTGGGATAAAATAAGAAAATTTCATAACTTAGAAAAATTCTAAGTTATGAAATTTTTCAATCTTAAACCCTAATTTGCAAAATTAGGTTTCTTGATGAACAAGTTTCATTTTTTGACACATCTTGATATAAAATGACCCTTGGCACTTGATTTTGACCTAAAAGTCAACGTTTGACTTTTCAGTGTACAATCAAATTTTGATCAGTTGATTGAAAAATTCATCTGTCAATCCAATGCATTTGAGATCTTTTGAACCTTGTGAATAGGTCAAGATGATGCCATTGAGTCCTTGAATCCAATTTGCCATTGGCTAGGTTAAAAAAATCAGAAATTGCCCTTGTGCAGTCAAAACCCTAAAAGTGACCATTTTGCCCTTTTGATGAGTTGATCAAATTTCTTGAGGGGTTGTGGTCCAAACTTGATCAAATGGTTCATAGGAGTCTATAATGTTGACGTGGATAAAAAATTATGAGGTTTGACTGTAAATTGGCCACAATTGACTTTTCCCCCAATACAGCTGATTTTTAGGTCAACTGTCCAATTGACTGGGCAAAAATTTGATTCAAGGCTTGAAACTTGGTAGGGGAAATCTTATAAGTTCAATATGAAATATGAAAGTCACTTTGAGCATTGGAAGTCCAAAAATCCCTATGCAAACTCAAACCCTAATTTAGGTCATCACTGCAAGGAGATGTCTTAAGTAGAGCAAAAACCTAATTTGGTCTTGAGTCCAAAGAGTATTGTAAGGGGAAATCTTGATAAAATGAGAGGGAAAATTTTGGGGTACAACAGCTGCCCCTATTCAATCTTCTTGAACCTAAAGAGTTCGATTGGCGAGTTTTCCTTTCGTGACTCGAAGGTAAAAGAGGATTGGACACTAGAGTGCCCGTAAATTTGCAGTCGTCAAAATGTAAATGAGGGAATGGGCTTAAAGATGCCATTTGGAGATGGTAGAATATTGCTGGAGATGGGCTTAGAGATGCCATCCAAGACTGTTTGTTGAAAATCAGGAGAATGAACACCAGAATGGTATCCGTATCTGGAACGTATATGAGTTGTATCTGGAGACTGGATTTGTATGAGCAAAGGAATGGCGTCCGTGTCTGGGGCGTATCCAAGCTGTAACTGTATTTGATTCTCGAATGAATATCAGAATGACTACCGTGTATGGAGTGTATCTGTATTTTATCTGAATTCTGAATGGGCGACAGAAAAAACATCCGTGTATGGAGCATCTTTGGGCTTGGGGATAAATTCTGAATGAGTGACAGGATGGCAACCGTGTCTGGTGCGTATCTGGATTGTATCTGAAGTTGAGACCTGTATGAGTAGCAGAATGACTTCCGTGTCTGGAGTGTATCTGTACTGTAACTAGAATATGAATAAGTGACAGAATGACTTCCGTGTCTGGAGTGTATCTGGACTTGAATTTGATAGTTGAATCTGAATGAGAAATAGAATGGCTTCCGTGTATGGAGCGTATCTAGTCTGTATCTGATTGATGAAGTCTGAATGAGTAGTAGAATGACCTCCGCGTCTGGGGTGTATCTATACTGTATCTGAATAAGAGATCCGAATGAGTAGAAGAATGACTTCCATGTCTTAGAGTGTATCCGTACTGTATCTGAAATCTTTGAATAGTTTTTAACGATATCTTTTAATCTCATCCTTAAAAGGGTAAAATGTTAGCTGAAACACAAAGTTATGTTGCATGACATGTATGATGCAATAAAATGTGTTCTATCAATGTTTATGATATATGAATGTAATGGATGTGCATGTAAGCTGATTAACTATCTTGCTGGGGAAAATAAATCCTTGATAGTTGGAGATAATGAAATTTTTAACTGTTGTCGGGGAAAATAAACCCTTGACCGCTGTTGGAGATAGAAAATCCTTGGCAACTTGTGGGGATTAACAAGAACTTTGACAACCTGTGGGGATGTGAGAATCCTTCATGACTTTCCTGGGGATATAGGGATCCTTCAAGTCTGCTTGGGAAACCGGCTTGAGGAATCCAGAGAATTTTGATGACTATGGCTGGGTAATAAGGAAAACAATGACGATCTCTACTGGGGAATTGAAACCTGGGAGGCTTCAACTGGATAAATAAGAATGAGAATCTTTGATCTGCTGGGAAATAACTCTGTGGGGAGAATGTTTATTCTATTGAAGAGTTCTCACGGGCTTGGGTTGCGTGCCAATCTACTGAGGAATTATCCGAAGTTGTCGTCTGGTTGGTTGTCAGGCTCTAAGATAACTTGCAGGAGAATCTTATGGTTTTTAAAACAACTCTCTGGGGAATTGGAGGAAACTAGATGGTCTTCCACCTGGGTTTAAGGGTTGAAGTTTTGGACTTCGTTGGGGAAGAAAGTTCCATCTTTACCGAGGGTCTGCAGTTCAAAGTTTTGCTCCGCTGAGGATTGGGAGTTTGGAAACTTAGTTCTGATGGGGATTTTGAAACTTAACTCCAACAGTGATATGTATTTTAAGGCTTTAGCTATGCTGAGGAATTCTCCTGGAATGGCCTAAAGTCGTTTTCCCATACTTTCAATCTGTCAGTAATTATTTTTTCCTTATTTCATTTTATTTGTAAGCAGTGATTATATTCAAATGCATATGCTCATTTAATAAATCATTGGACGTTTTCAAATAAAACACAAGTGTAAAGAAAAATAAACGGCAAATAGTTTTCTGCACTTCGAAGTATCTTTGTATTAACTTTGTGTAAGTATTTTGTACAAAGGAGACAAATATCCTAGTAAGAGAATGTTGTCATAAAATTGAGAAAAATTTATATAAAGAAAGATGGCTATGTGTAACAATTCCATGGGGCTCCCATTCTGTTATAGCCTTCGTAACTCTGAGTATCTTGTCCATCCGTTGCTTCGTCCACAGATGATTGGATTGATCAGAAGCTTGGAGCTTGTCCGTGAAGAGATTGTCCTTAAAGTGATCCGACGAGACATAGTCATACGCTTTAATTCCCTAACTTTTGCCTGGATCGCCCTTTCGGGTTTTCGATTCACCGGGAAACCCTTTTTTGCCCAAGTCACCCTTTCGGGTTTTCAACTTGCCGGGTGTACAGAATTTTTTGTTTTATCCCTAATTTTTTCCTGAACTGCCCTTTCGGGTTTTCGATTAACCAGGATGCCTATTTTTTCCCAAGTCGCCCTTTCGGGTTTTCGACTTATCGGGTTGTTTATGCGTAATATCTTTTGACTATGCCTGCGTTCGCAGGGTACGGAAGGTCATCACCGTCCATGGTGGTCAGGATCATTGCCCCACCAGAAAAGATATTTTTGATTACGAATGGTCCTTCGTAGGTAGGAGTCCATTTTCCCCTGGGATCACTTTGCGGCAAGATGATTCGCTTGATTATGAAGTCTCCGACTTGATATACTTGCCTCTTGACTTTCTTGTTGAAGGCCTTGATCATATGTTTCTGATACGCCTGACCATGGCAAACAACGGTAAGTCACTTTTCGTCAATCAAGTTAAGTTGATCAAGTCGGGTCTGAATCCAATCGTCTTCACTCAAACCAGCATCTTTCATGATTCTCAAGGAGGAAATCTGAACCTCGATAGGAAAAACAGCTTCCATGCCGTATACCAAAGAATAGGGTTGAAGATGTGAAAAACACAAGAAGGGGGGTTGAATTGTAAATCTAAAATCAAAACTTAAACAACACGGTATTTTTATCCTGGTTCGTTTGATCTCAAACTACTCCAGTCCACCCGTCAAGGTGATTTCGCATCTCTCCAACAAGGTCTTAATCCACTATATTCAAATGAATACAACAATTACTTTAACAACTGTTAAAGCCTTCTTGAGTATAACCATAAACCGGTTTATCTCAAGGAAATTCTCTTACAGATAAATGAACAAAAGTGTGTTTGATGTTTTCTAATAAAACTCTATATCACAACTATGATAATACACAATATTAAGCTTAGAATGAAACTGGATTTGCTAGAGCGATAGAGTAAGAGTGGTTGGAAAGCTTAGAAATTTGTATGAGTACGTGCGCGTGGATTATTAGCCTTTTCTTTTCTCACACTGACTTGTTTATATAGCCAAGGAAAAGATACGTTGCTGTCCATAAATCACTTTCAATGATAATAACGTTCTTTCCTTTTTGAGAAGATCTTGTCTTGGAATAAATCCGTTGGTAATAAATCTGTCTTGAATGCTTAGTAACGCTGACGCTTCAGAGTCTTCTCTGCTTATGGTAATTAGAGTGTTCTTGGCTTTAACTTATTCTGATGCTTCTGAGTGCTGATGACTTGGTAAGGATCTTGATCAGAGTCAGAGTATTTTATGCGTAGATTCTGGTCATCAGGCTTCAGCGTATGATCTGGTAACTTCAGTGTGTAGCATGTTATTGATCTTTTGATGCTGACATATCTTCTGATGCTGATGTTGATACTAATCTTCTGATGTTGATTCCATCAGAGATTCTGTAAATACACAACATAATTTTAAGTAGCATATATGTCTTATATATAAATCTTACAATTTATTTATTCTTGTATTTTGTTATCATCAAAACTCTAATTGAGGGTCGTAGAATCAAACTATGTTCTAACAATCTCCCCCTTTTTGATGATGACAAAAACCAGATTTTTTTCAATTAAAAATAAAGAATAAACGGTGTCAGAGATTAAAGATAAGGAATAAAAGGTATCAGAGCTCAAAAATAAAGAATAAAAGGTATCAGAGCTAAGAAGAGAAAAACTCCCCCTGAGTTGATTACTTCCCTTTAATTCCAAGATACTTTGAGCATCAGAACTTTACTGTATCAGAGTTCATCAGATTCATCAGAATTTTGTACCTGTAAGCTTTTTAGAAGAAAGAAATTCAAATATATCAGAATGTTAGAATGTTTGAGACTTATGTCTCAGTAATCCGTTATTGAAAAAATATCATTCTTTCTCCCCCTTTTTGTCAGTTATCAAAAAGCACAAATAATCAGAGTTAAAATGATCAGAGCTAAAAAGCGTTTATATATTAAAAACAGAAACAATGATAAGTTCAGAACATATAAAAAATATTACAGATAAACAAGTTATAAAAACAACAAGGAAATTCTAAGAAGGAGGAGGAAGTCGTGTGAACAGAGCTTCCAACATGCTCTTGATTTGGGTGCTGGTTTCCTGTTGCTAAGATAAAATGTTCGCTATTGCATCAATCTTAGTGTCATGCTTATCCATTCTTTCATTCATCAGCATATCAGATCGTTTCAAGTCCTCCAGAGTCTGTCTGTCTAGGGAGGAAGCTTGAGGATCTTCAGAAACAGGATGCTTCTCAGAGCTTTCTTCAATATCTTCTTCTTGAACCTGTTCTTCAGCCGGAATTATCTGTTCTTCTGCAGGTTGAACTTTGGATGCTGGACACTGTTCAGACCAAGGAGCAATGTCCAGATGGAGAACTTATTCCTTAAGCAGCTTGCTCAGAACTGGACCTTCAATTTCTTTCAGCAGATTGCTGAAGTTCTGTTGAGCCTGTCCATAGCTCTGGTCTTGCAACTTAAAGGTTTCAGCGCATACCCATCTTCTGAATTTTGTCCAGAGGCAGTCTGATACAGCAGGGTCAACCAGTTCCAGACTTGCTTGTTTCAAAGAAGTAATCCACTTCTGTATTTCTGTTTCAAAGTTCAATATGCTGGAACCAACATCTGGATGTTTCGGTTTAGGGATGGTTGTTTTGTGGTTGATGGTAGCAAGACATTCAAAGACTGTTAAATCAATGACAGTCTTGTTGTGGTCTTTTGACTTGGCTTTTGGTGAAGGAGTGGGAGAGTCAGAAACTATTATTGGACTTGATGGGGAATTTGGTGGAGTTATTTCTGGTGAAGAGGGAAGTTGAGGAATATTCACAGTGGTACCACAGGGAAATTGAATGGCCAGAGGTTGTGGTTCAGGGGATTCAGAGGGTTGAGCCTCAGAGGTTTGACTCTCAGGTTGTGGAGATTGTTCAGGTTGAGGAGAGGGTGGATTAATTTCTGGTTGAGGAGATGAAGGTTGTGGGATTTCTGGTTCTGGAGAGAGTGGAGTTTCTGGTATTGGTGAGAGGGGAATATTAGGTTGTGGTGAGATGGGAATTTCTGTGTTTGGATTTGGATTTTCTAGTTCGGGAACGAAAGTGTGTTGGTCTATATCAGAAAGAACTTTTTCAAGTTCTTGTTCTGGTATGGCTTCAGTATTTGGATTTTGGTGTTGGGAGCGAGATCTTCCGAGGGTTAAGGATTCAGAAGGGTCAAAGTCTAAGTCAAAATCATCGAAAGTTTGAGGTGTTGGGTTTTCAGATGGAGTTGGAATTGGGATAGATGTTGATATAGCAATTGAATCTAAAACAGTTATAGAGGAAGGATTACCTCTCTTCTTGGGAGTCTGTTGAGATGATCCTTCTGCAGTAGCTTTTCTTTTCTTTGTCTTCTTCAGAACAACCTCTGGAGCCTTCTGTTGAAGATCTTGAATATTCAGATTTGGTGTTGTACCATCAGCTTTGCAAGCATCCAGATATCTCAGAATGATTTCTAGTTTAGAGTCAATTTCTGAGAACAGAGGGAAGTTGTCCAGAGGGACTCTTCTGCTGGAGATTTCAGCAAAAGGAGTGACGCTGGGCTCCTTCTTGATGTTCTCTATCAACTTCATTTTCTTCAGATTTTTGGCATTCAGCTGCTTGCCAACAGTAGGTTCTAGAGTGCTGATTTCTTGTGCCTCTGTCAAATGATCAATCAGCCTATTCTCTGTAAGAATATCTGATATCAGTCTTCCCAAGAGTATCCAATCGCTTTTTGTATGTTCCTCTTCTCTTGTTTCTTTAACACTTGTTCTGAGATGGTTGAACAGAAGATGAGCCAGATTAATCTTGACCTTCTGAGAGATGAGATAAATCAGAAACTGTTGATCAATATTAATGTAATCAGGAGAGCTGGTAGGCTTCCTGTGGTTGAAGCAGCCCAGAATGATCTTGGCCCAAATTCTGTGTTTGTCCTTCAAATCCCTTATCTTGCTAGAGGGAAGCCCCAGAGTGAAAATTTCCCTTGCAATTAGGGCAACATCTGCACACCTTTCTGCCATATCAATACAATGAACACCACCGCCATTGTAGCCTATCAAACGTGTAATGAGGTCTTCAGTAATCACAATCTTCTTCCCCATGATGTAGGACGTAACTTGATGATTTGAAGAAGAAGCGTGAATCCAAAATTCCTTTACCAGAATAGGAAATGTTGGACCCACCAGCCTGTCAAAATACTTTTCCCAACCTTGAGCTTTAACCTCTTCAGATAAATCAAACCCATTCTCCTTCAGGCTGTTGAAATCCACGATTAATTCTGACAGAACCTCAAGGTTTTTGACTGGTGTTAGAAGCGTTCTGAATGGTACTTCATATTGTTCAGATGAAACAGTTTTCTGAGAACCTGAAGAAGGAATGCTGAAAGAAGCCATGTTCACACGAGTTTTTTTTTGAAAAAGATTAAAAAGATTTCTTGAGAAAGAAGAACACTGAAAACATAAAGTTTGAGAGAAAATGATAGTGAAGGTAAAACGTGTAAATGGTGTGAAGTGTGTTTAAATAGATTTCTAAAAAAGGTTTTGAAAACATAAACGTTAAGAGAGAGAAATTAATAATGATTATTAGCATTTAATGATAGCTGATTTTAGGGGATTCAGAAAGATATTTGGAACGGTTACCCATGACATGTGTCTCAATGCATCCAATCAGCGCTTTTGCCTTTTCAGAAACGTGAACGCGTGTTCAGCCTTAGAAAATAGCTGACGACTGGATGACACTTGTTTGCTTGAGTGAACAGCACATTTCCATCCTAGAAATGAAGCGCTCAGATCTTCATGGATAGATTCTGATACAATCTGCACTTCTAAAGTTCTGAAAGAAGATTGATCAATAGTTCACAGAAAAATAAACAAAGTTATGAAGGTTAAGATATAAAATCAAAACAATTTTATTCTGGGAAGAGCTTCATGCTGAGATGTTTCAGAATGGAGTTGAACCTATCTTTAGAAAGTGGTTTTGTAAAAATATCAGCCCATTGATGGTCTGTGTTAATAAATTTTAAATTTTAAATCCCTTTCTGAATATAGTCCCTAATAAAATGATGTTTTATTTCTATATGCTTAGCCCTAGAATGTAAAATTGGATTTTTACTTAAACAAATAGCAGAAGTATTGTCACAGAGGATAAGAATGTTACTCTCAAATATTTGGAAGTCCTCAAGTTGACTTTTCATCCAGAGCATTTGTGTGCTGCATCCAGCTGCTGCTATGTATTCAGCTTCTGTTGTTGATAGAGCAATTGTGGATTGTCTTTTACTGGACCATGAGATCATATTTTCTCCCAGAAACTGGCAGCTTCCAGAAGTACTTTTACGTTCTACTCTGTCTCCAGCAAAATCAGCATCACAGTATCCTACTAAGCTGTAATCACTTGATTTTCTATAAAACAAACCTAGATTAGTAGTACCTTTCAGATACTTGAAAATTTGCTTAACTACTGTTAAGTGAGATTCTATAGGATCTGATTGGAATCTAGCACAAATGCATACACTGAATAAAATGTCAGGCCTTGAAGCCATCAGATAAAGAAGAAAACCAATCATACCTCTGTATACCTTCTGTTCTACCTTTTTACTTACCTCTTCTCTTTCCAGAATGCACGTGGGATGCATTGGAATCCTTGATGGCTTACATTCTGAGAGATCAAATTTCTTCAGAAGTTCTCTGACATATTTGCTTTGATAAATGTAAGTTCCTTCTGGGGTTTGATTGATCTGAATGCCCAGAAAGAATTTCAGTTCCCCCATTAGGCTCATCTCAAATTCTTCCTGCATACACTTAGCAAACTCTCTTCCCAGAGAAGGTTTAGTAGATCCAAATATGATGTCATCAACATAAATTTGACATACTAAAATGTCATTCTTAACTGTCTTACAGAATAGAGTTGTGTCCACTTTCCCTCTGGTGAATTCCTTTTCTAACAGGAAGTTACTTAGTCTTTCATACCAAGCTCTGGGAGCTTGTTTCAGACCATAGAGTGACTTCTTTAGTTTGAAAACATATTCTGGATTTTTGGAACTTTCAAAACCAGGGGGTTGGTGCACATATACCTCTTCTTCTATATAGCCATTTAAGAATGCACTCTTAACATCCATCTGATACAGAGTGATGCCTTTATTAACAGCAAAAGAAATTAAGAGTCTGATAGATTCTAACCTGGCGACTGGAGCAAAGGTTTCTGTATAGTCTATCCCCTCTTGCTGACTATAACCTTGTGCTATCAATCGTGCTTTGTTTTTGATGACTTCACCTTGTTCATTCAGTTTGTTTCTGAACACCCATTTTGTTCCAATGACGTTGAATCCTTTTGGTTTAGGAACCAGATCCCATACATCATTTCTTGTGAATTAATTCAGCTCCTCTTGCATTGCTAGAATCCAGTATTGTCCAGAAGTGCTTCATCAATTGTTGATGGTTCAATTAGAGAAACCAGTCCCAAGAGGGATTCTTCAGAGTTTCTGAAGCTAGATCTTATTCTGATTGGATCTTCCTTTCTTCCTAAGATTGTTTCTTCTGGGTGATCCATGCTGCTTCTGGATGGTCTTTTCTGGAGTTGATCAACAGAAGGTGCTGGATTGCTTGTAGTTACTCTTTCTGATGTTGAGGGAGTGTCTCTGTTAAGAGCTTCTGATGACTTTTCTTCAGTACCTGTGAATTCAACTTCCATACCTGCAAGTGATTCATTCTTCTTTGACTTTTGAGATTCAAGCTTATCATCAAAACGAACACTGATTGATTCTTCCACAATCTTTGTTTCTGTATTGTATACTCTGTACCCTCTTGAGTGTTCAGAGTATCCTAACATAATACACTTTTGTGCTTTAGAGTCAAACTTGTTCAAATAATTTTTTGTATTCAAAATAAAACAAGTACATCCAAATGGATGAAAATATGAAATGTTGGGCTTTCTGTTCTTCCACAATTCATATGGAGTCTTTTCCAGAATAGGTCTTATGGAGATTCTATTCTGAATGTAACACGCTGTGTTTATTGCCTCTGCCTAGAAGATCTTAGCAACATTAGTCTCGTTGATCATGGTTGTGGCCATTTCTTGCAATGTTCTGTTCTTTCGTTCTACAACTCCATTTTGCTGGGGAGTTCTAGGACAAGAGAAATCATGCAGAATGCCTTTGTCATTAAAGAATGACTCAAAATCTTTGTTTTCAAACTCTCCACCATGATCACTTCTGACTTTGAAGATTCTAAGATCCTTTTCATTCTGAACTTGGTTGTAGAAGGTGACAAACATAGAGTGTGACTCGTCCTTGTGTCTTAAGAACTTTACCCATGTCCATCTGCTATAGTCATCTACGATTACTAACCCATACTTCTTGCCATTGACTGAAGCAGTTTTAACTGGTCCAAATAAGTCAATGTGCAGAAGTTCTAATGGCTTAGAGGTGGAAACAACGATTTTAGATTTGAAAGCTGGTTTTGCAAACTTGCCTTTCTGACATGCTTCACACAGAGCATCTGAATTGAACTTCAGGTTAGGAAGTCCTCTGACCAGATTGAGTTTGTTAATCTGAGATATTCTTCTCATACTAACATGTCCCAATCTTCTGTGCCAGATCCATTGCTCGTTGTTAACAGACAGAAGACACTTTACATTCTGACTTTTCAGTTCAGAAAGTTTTATTTTATAAATGTTGTTTCTCCTATTTCCATTAAATAGGACAGTCCCATCTTTCTGACTAACAGCTTTGCATGAATTTTGTTTAAAGATTATATCATATCCATTATCACTTAATTGACTTATGGATAACAGGTTATGCATTAATCCATCTACTAATAAAACATTACTTATAGAGGGAAGATTTCCATTACCTACAGTTCCAGAGCCAATGATCTTTCCTCTCTGATTGCCTCCAAAACCTACGTGGCCTCCAGGCTTAAGTTCCAGGCTTTGGAACATATGCCTTCTTCCCATCATGTGTCGTGAGCAGCCATAGTCCAGGTACCATGATTGGTGTTTCTGCTTTGCTGCTAAAGATATATGCCACATGTATTATTTTATCCTTAGGTACCCATATTTTCTTGGGTCCTGATTTGTTAGTTTTACCAAAACTCTGGTTGAATTTTGGTTTGACAGAATAATTACTACTAATGTATTTGATGTCATGTGTGTGCCCATATATGAAATGTGAATCAAGTGGAGTACGTTTTATAACTAAATCCATGGCATTCTTTGGTGTAGGTACCTTACCTTGGTATCCTATTCCCTTTCTGCCATTTCTGCTAACTCCATAGATCATTGAAGCCATTTTGCTTCTATCTATGTTTTTAGCTAGAAACTTCTGAAAGTTGTGATCATACTCCTTGATGATCTCATCAGCACTGCTGGGAGTTTCAAGGATTGTTTCCTTCTGAGAGTTTTGTAATAGATTTTCTAATTTTGAAATTTTATCTTTCAACTCAAAATTCTCCAATTTGAGACTCTCAGTCTTATCAGAGTCAGAAGCAAGATTCCTTTTCAGGTTTCTGAATTTGACTCTGATCTGCTGATATCTTTCCAGAATTTCATTAAGGCTTTCAGCTAGTTCAGCCTTAGTAAAGTTTATAGCAAAGTCAGGAAATACCTCTTCTGTATCTGATTCAGAGTCTGACTCAGAAGCTTCACTGTCTTTTGTTATGTTTGCCATGAGAGCTATGTTTGCTCTTTCATCATCTGATTCTGAGTCAGCTTCAGATGTATCAGAATCATCCCATGTAGCCATGAGACTTTTCTTCTTTTCCTTGCCAAACTTCCTTTTGGGCTTTTCCTTCTGAAACTTTGGGTAGTCACTTTTGTAGTGCCCTTGCTCTTTACATTCATAGCAGATGATGTCTTTGTTGTTTGGCTTTCTGCTTCCTGAAGAACCTTCAGATCTTCTGTGTCCAGAGGAGGATTCTGACCTTTTGTATCTGGAGGAAGACTCGTTCTGATTCTCTGATCTTCAGGGATTCCTGAACTTCCTTTACCTCTGCTTCCACAGTTGGTTCACCCTTCTGGAGAGGAGAGACAATTCATCTTCTTCTGATGAGGACCCACCAGAGGTTTCTTCAACAGCCTGCAAAACTTTGGAGTCAGATTTTCTGTTAGATTTTAAAGCTAATGGCTTACCTTGCTTTTGAGGTTCATCTGCTTTTAGCTCTATCTCGTGACTTCTGAGGGAGCTGACAAGTTCCTCCAAAGAGATTTTTTTGAGATCCTTGGCTAGCTTAAGTGCTGTGACCATTGGCCTCCACTGTTTTGGCAGGCTTCTGATGATCTTCTTAACATGATCAGCAGTAGAATACCCTTTGTCAAGAACTTTGAGACCAACAACCAGAATTTGAAATCTTGAGAACATCGTTTCTATTGATTCACTTTCTTCCATCTTGAATGCCTCATACTTCTGAATGAGCGCAAGAGCTTTGGTTTCTTTGACTTGAATGTTGCCTTCATGCGTCATTCTTAGAGAGTCAAACATATTCTTTGCAGTGTCTCTGTTTGATACCTTTTCATATTCTGAATAAGAGATGGCGCTGAGAAAAATTGTTCTGGCGTTGTGATGATTTCTGAAATCACGCTTTTGCTGATCAGACATTGCTTTCCTGTCAATCTTCTGACCACTTCCATCCACTAGGTGCGTGTATCCATCAGTCACCATGTCCCATAGATCAACATCATGGGCCAGAAAGAAACTTTCAATTCTGTCTTTCCAGTAGTCAAAGTTCTCTCCATCAAAGACTGGAGGTTTGCCACTGAATCAATCTCTTTCTTCATTGTTGTCATTGATGATGTTTTGATGTGGTCCTGCCATTGTGTTTTTCTGACGCTGGATCTTGTACTGAAACGGTTAACTGTTATAAGCTCAGAACCAGGCGCTCTGATGCCAATTGAAGATGTGAAAAACACAAGAAGGGGGGTTGAATTGTAAATCTAAAATCAAAACTTAAATAACACGATATTTGTATCCTGGTTCGTTTGATCTCAAACTACTCCAGTCCACCCGTCAAGGTGATTTCGCCTCTCTCCAACGAGGTCTTAATCCACTATATTCAACTGAATACAACAACTACTTTAACAACTGTTAAAGCCTTCTTGAGTATAACCACAAACCAATTTATCTCAAGGAAATTCTCTTACAGATAAATGAACAAAAGTGTGTTTGATGTTTTCTAATAAAACTCTATATCACAACTGTGATAATACACAATATTAAGCTTAGAATGTAACTGGATTTGCTAGAGCGATAGAGTAAGAGTGGTTGGAAAGCTTAGCAATTTGTATGAGTACGTGCGCGTGGATTATTAGCATCTTCTTTTCTCACACTGACTTGTTTATATAGCCAAGGCAAAGATACGTTGCTGTCCATAAATCACTTTCAATGATAATAACGTTCTTTCCTTTTTGAGAAGATCTTGTCTTGGAATAAAGCCGTTGGTAATAAATCTGTCTTGAATGCTTAGTAACGCTGATGCTTCAGAGTCTTCTCTGCTTATGGTAATCAGAGTGTTCTTGGCTTTAACTTATTCTGACGCTTCTGAGTGCTGATGACTTGGTAAGGATCTTGATCAGAGTCAGAGTATTTTATGCGCAGATTCTGGTCATCAGGCTTCAGCGTATGATCTGGTAACTTCAGTGTGTAGCATGTTATTGATCTTCTGATGCTGACATATCTTCTGATGCTGATGTTGATACTGATCTTCTGATGCTGATTCCATCAGAGTTTCTGTAAATACACAACATAATTTTAAGTAGCATATATGTCTTATATATAAATCTTACAATTTATTTATTCTTGTATTTTGTTATCATCAAAACTCTAATTGAGGGTTGTAGAATCAAACTATGTTCTAACAAGGGTGTTACCCCAGTTGAAGTGCGTGCCGTGGTACGGTACCCGTGCAGAGCAAACGATAACATCTCATGCCAGTCTTTGTAGGTGACTGTCATTTTTTGAATGATCTTCTTGATATTTTTGTTTGCGGCTTCGACAACACCGTTTATCTTAGGCGGATAGGGTGATGAATTATGATGCTTAATCTTGAACTGCTCGCACAGAGCGGTGATTATAGTATTGTTCAAATTTGTACCGTTGTCAGTGATGATCCTGTCGGGGATACCATACTGACATATGAGGTTCTTCTTGATGAAGCGGGAAACCACATTCTTTGTAACGGAGGCGAAGGAAGCTGCTTCGACCCACTTGGTAAAGTAATCAATGGCCACCAGGACGAAACGGTGTCCATTGGATGTTGTAGGCTTGATCTCTCCAAATATGTCGATTCCCCACATCGCGAATGGCCAAGGAGCTGTTAAGACATTGAAAGGAACTGGAGGTATATGTACGTTGTCCGCGTAGATTTGGCATTTGTGACAAGTACGGGAATGTTGATGACAATCAGCTTCCATGGTAGACCAATAATAGCCTGCCTGTAGAATCTTTTTAGCCATCGTATGACCGCTTGAGTGGGTGCCAAAGGTGCCATTATACAGGTCAGTCATGATCTGTTCAGGTTCAACCTTGTCCACACAACGAAGCAGAACGTAATCATGATTGCGCTTGTATAGGATACCATTGCTCAGGAAAAACTAGGCAGAAAATCTCCTTATGAACTTTTTTTCATTGACTGAAGCTCCTTCAGGGCATTCTCGAGTCTCGAGATACCTTTTGACTTCGTGAAACCAGGGTCGGTCCACTACTTCTTCGGTATTAATCTCATGACAATGTGCAGGTTTGTCCATCCTCTCAATGGTAATTTGGGGAGCCTCATTATCCTAGTTAAGTTTAAACATGGATGACATTGTAGCTAGAGCATCCGCTAGCTGATTTTCTTCTCGCGGGAAGTGCTCGAAGGTGATCTGATCGAAATGAGGTAACAATGTCAGGACATGTTATTTGTAAGGGATAAGATTGGGATGTTTTGTGTCCCATTCTCCTTTGATCTGATTGATGACCAAAGCTGAGTCCCCAAACACAACCAAAGATGCAAGCTTCATACTCGGCCATGTTGTTGGTGCAGCTAAAGCAGAGTCTAGCGATGAAAGGTGTATGACAACCTTCTATAGAGATAAGTACCGTGCCGATACCGTTGCCAAGTGCATTTGAAGCACCATCAAAGTACAAGGTCCATCGGGATCCTTGTTCAGGTCCGTCATACGGTCTGTTACCTTCAATGTTGTCCAATGTCATAATGTCTTCGTCGGGGAAGTCGAACTTCATGGATTGGTAATCTTCGACAGTTTGATGGGCCAGATGATCGGCTAGAACACTCCCCTTTATAGCTTTTTGGGTCGTGTACTGTATATCATACTCTGTGAGGATCACCTGCCACCTTGCTGTTCTTCCAGATAAAGCAGGCTTCTCAAAGATGTACTTGATCTGATCCATTTTAGAAATCAGCAGAGTGGTATGTGTAAACATATACTGCCTTAGCCGGCGAGCAGCCCATACCAAAGCGCATCAAGTTTTCTCGAGCAGCGAGTAGCGAGTCTCACAGTCGGTAAACGTTTTGCTAAGGTAATAAATGGCATGTTCTTTTCGGCCAGACTCATCATGTTGGCCCAGTACGTACCCCATTGAATTATCCAAAACAGTTAAATATATGATTAGCGGCCTTCCTTCGACGGGTGGCATCAAGGTAGAAGGTTCCAACAAATACTCCTTGATTTTATCTAAAGCAACTTGACAGTCATCATTCCATTTAACCACCTGATCTTTCTTCAACAGCTTGAAGATTGGTTCACAGGTAGATGTTAGGTGAGAGATGAACCTTGCAATGTAGTTTAGGCGTCCCAAGAAACCTCTGACCTCCTTTTTAGTGCGAGGGGAAGGCATTTCTTGTATAGCTTTGACTTTGGCAGGATCAACCTCAATGCCTTTGTTACTGACGATGAATCCCAAAAGTTTACAGGACCTGACTCCGAAAGTGCACTTGTTAGGGTTTAGTCTGAGCTTGTACTCTTTCAATTTGACAAATAGCTTTTGCAGATGGTCGAGGTGTTCTTCTTCTGTCTGTGAACGGGCTATCATATCGTCTACGTAGACTTAAATCTCATGATGTATCATGTCATGAAACAAAGCTACCATGGCGCACTGATAGGTTGCCCCGACATTCTTCAGTCCAAATGGCATCACTTTATAGCAGAAGGTACCCCACTGTGTAACAAAAGTAGTCTTCTCCATGTCTTCAGGGGCCATTTTGATCTGGTTGTACCCTGAAAATCCATCCATGAAAGAGAATACCTTATGTTGAGTTGAATTGTCAACCAAGATGTCAATGTGCGGTAGTGGAAAGTCATCTTTAGGGCTAGCCCTGTTTAAGTCTCTGTAATCCATGCACATTCTGACTTTGCCGTCCTTTTTAGGCACGGGCACAATGTTAGCAACCCATTATGGATAGGAAGTAACAGCAAGAAATCCAGCATTGAACTGCTTCATCACTTCGACTTTGATCTTTTCGGACATGTCGGGCCTCATTCGGCAGACTTTCTGTTTGATTGGTGGACAGTCTTCTCTTGTAGGGAGACGGTGAACCACAATATCTGTATCCAGTCCTGGCATGTCTTCATAGGACCAGACGAAGATCTCAACATATTCATTCAAAAGCTGAACTAAACGCTCTTTGACACTTGGCTCTAGGTTGGCACCCACTTTAACCTCTTTTCTGTCTTCCTCTGTTCCCAAGTTGATAGTCTCTAACAATTGCTCGTGAGGTAGAATAGCCCTTTCTTCCTGTTGCAAAAGTCTAGCCAACTCTCCAGGCACTTCACAGTCTTCATCACCTTCGTATTCAGCATGATTGACCAGATCTTCAGAGTCACTGAAGGCCATAGCAGAATTATTACCCATGGAATCCGGAGTGGATGGGTACCTGCATTTGTGAGCGTGGGTGTGTGTAAGGGATAGGAACCTTTAAACAAATAAAATGTAAAAAGAAAGAAAATGAACACAAAAGTTTATATATGAAAACGTCCACGATTCATTAAAAATGGCATATGAAGATGAAAAATCAAGCCCTTACAAATGGACCTATATGCCCCGGGTAAGGCGTAAGGCAAAAAGTGTATGAATTGTTTAAAAATTACTACAGACCAACAGAAAATGTTCAAAAGATAAATTACTGATTGATGAAAGTAATGGGAACGAAGTCTTTCGCCTCCCAGTTGTTTAGTCCTCCTTCAATAGTCGAGAAAATCCAATCTTCAAAGTTACTCTCATCTTCAACATCTTCTAAAGCATGAACTCCATGATGAGTGATCTTTAATGGTGGCCCTCCAGCCCAGGAGCGGCGCACATCCTTCTGACTAGCAACGGTGAAACCCAAGCTGAACTTATCTGTCTTGAAAGGAAAATCTGGTAGCTGACCCCATACTGTGCTTCCTCCTTCCTTGATCACAGCCTTCACATCTTTAAGGGATGACATCCGGGACACAAGCTTGGTAATGATGGGTACAAAAGTCATTATCTTGGTTGCCGTAACTTCAGGAGAAACCTCTTCAAAGTGTTGGAAAGGGGTTTCTATGAATTCACCATTTAACTCCACATAGCGAAATGAATTAAGATGGCTTATCATATACTCCTCCTCGCCATGAACCGTTATGATTTTCCCTTGGACTGGGTATTTGAGCATTTGGTGTAGAGAAGAAGTGACTGCCCCAGCATTGTGGATCCATGGTCTTCCCAACAAGCAAGAATATGAAGGACGGATGTCCATCACATAAAATGTAGAGTTGAAAATTTTCGTTCCCACCTTAATTAGGATGTCCACCTCCCTGTGGACCATCCTCTTAGAACCGTCAAAGGCTCTAACAATGATATTGCTAGGCTTTAGAGTCAAACCTTCACAATCCAATCTGTCCAATGCTTTCTTTGGCAGGACATTTAAAGACGACCCGGTATCAACCAAAATGTGAGCAAGTGCGTCCCTCTGCATTTCACCGAGACATGCAGCGCGTCATTATGCTTTCTTCCCTTAGATGTTAGATCGACATCGGAAAAGCCAAGACCATTGTCGGCGGTTAGGATGGCCACACACTCCTGGAACTGGTCCACGGAGGTTTCTTGAGGCACATGAAAGGTCTTCAGGAATTTGATCAAGGCTTTGGCATGAGCTTCGGAATAGAGCAATAGGGCCAGCATAGAGATTTTTGAAGGGGTTTTCCCCAGTTGTTCTACGACATCATAATCGCTTTTCTTAATTATTTTTAAAATCTCCTCCATTTCCTTTTGAGTGGTCTCGGGGATGACCAAAGGCTGAGCCCTCATCCTGACGGGCACTTCTTGGATCCCCTCACCTTTATCAGTAGTAACAGCAGAGGGTACAACTTTGGGAGTTATGATTTCTTCAATCACTGGAGTTCGTACAAATGTGTTGACTGGCACAGGAGTAATTTTAGGAGCACTTGAGTTTCCGAAGATTGCCCTTGGAGGAGCAATCTTCAGAGAGAAGATTCTTCCGCTGCGGGTGATCTTACTTGTCCCCGAAATATTTCCTACGTCATGAGTGTCTTCATTGGAACTTTCTTCAACTGATTCGATCTTCTTAACACCGTGGTAGAAGACCTCTCCTCCATAATTCCACGGTATTGTCTTGTTGGACTTGTATGGGATAGGACCCGGCATAGTTATCTTCAGAGGTACAAACTTTGGATCGGGTGTAATCTTAACAGATCTTTTGGAGACCTTGGAAAGATTGTCGAAAATGGTGATTATAGCAACATCGTTGATTGGAGTAACAGGAGTAACATGAGTTTTCTTGAAGAGGATTTCTTGATTATCCATTAGGCGTTGGATGCCTAATTTCAATAGAGGACAGTCGGATTGCAAGGTCAAACAAAGGTAACAATCTTTTTCACAGCCCGGGAAAATCTCGGCTTTCAACAGATTCATCTTGATCATTGGCAATGGAGTCATTAAGTCATCAACAACAGTAACATAAAGATCTTCTACAACAGCATGGACATTATGACCATGTTTTGGCATTGGAGCGGATATCACATTAGGTTTTTCAGGGGCGTCAAACTCCACCTCCTTGGCATCTATTAAATCCTGGATCTTGTTTTTGAGGGCCCAACAATTGTTGGTGTCGTGCCCCACACTGTCCGGATGATAGGCACACTTTGTATTTGAATGGTAGTAGGGAGAAGAGGTATTTGGGTTCTTCGGCGCCTCTTTCAAATTTGTAAGGTTTAACTTCAACAGATGAGGGAGAACCTGAGCAAGTGTCATATTGATCCGGGTGAATTGCCGTGCAGGCCTTTCCACCCTTGCTTGGTTGGTTCTAGGTTGACTATTTCGAGGTTGATCAGCTGCAGAATTCTGAATCATCACAGCCCCTACCGCTGGTCGGCGCTCCATTCTTCCTTGATTTCTCTAGGAGTAAACAACATAGACTTCTTTCTTGGCTGGAAAAGTTTTCTTGATAGCAGCGGAAGCAGATGCATCCTTTTGAATTTTACCGCTTTTAATGCCAGCTTCAACTCTTTCACCAGTCAAAATTAACTCAGTGAACCCTGCAGATGAGCTCCTGATCAAGTGATTAAAGAATGGACCTGACATGGTCCCCAAAAACATATCCACAAGCTCTCTCTCAGACAATGGTGGCTGCACCCTTCTAGCCAAGTCCCTCCACTTCTGGGCATACTCCTTAAAGCCTTCATTAGAGACCATACCCATGCTCTGTAATTGAGTATGAGTAGGTGCTAAGTCCGTGTTATATTGATATTTTCTGTAGAAGACAACAGCCAAATCCTCCCAGTTGTGCACGTCAGATCTGTCAAGTTGATAGAACCAATCCAATTGCGTACCCGACAAACTATCTTGAAAAAAGTGGACCCTTAGATCCTTATCAGAAGAATGAGGTTGGATCTTTCCTATGTAAGACTGCAGATACATCTTCGGACAATACAAACCATCGTATTTAGAAAATGTAGGCACCTTGAATTTAGGGGGAATCACAATCCCAACAACCAACCCTAGCTCCTCAAAATCCAGCCCAGACACTCTTTGTACCTCCATAGCTGCCAGCCGCTCTTCCTGATTCTTGTACTTGTCGTCTGCAGGAGGGTACTGCTGTTCAGAGTAATCTTCATCCTCTTCTTCTTCTTCTTCTTTAGACTCAGAGGGCACTGCAGCTCCCTTTCCTTTGCCAACCCCTTCATCAGATGTTGAGGGGAAATCCAGGACCCTTCTAGCTTGGTTCTCAAATCTTCTTCCCAAAGTAGCTACACCAACTCTTTTCTTTTTCTTTTTCTCCTTTTCTTTTTCCTTTTCCTTTTCCAATAGTGCTTTAAGATCCTCCTGACCCTTTGCCAAGGTCATGAGTAGTTGTTGGAACTGTGAATTCTGCACTTGTAGATCTTTGACCGTCTGCTCTATATCCATCTTGCTGAAATAAACAGCAGAGAGATAAGGAAACCTGGTGTGAAGACCTGCTTATGCATATGATGAATGATATGTATTCATGTAATGCATTCAAGGATTCAGAAATTCAAATTTGTTGCAAACAAAAAAGAACGCACGTCATATTAATAAGATAGAATTTTTTAGTACATAAAGGCCCCATGGGAAAAATAATACAAAATTCTAAGGTAAAAAGACGTTGCGCATCCTCTTTGGTGCGATGTAGGTGTTGAGAGTCTGCTCTTCGTGGAGTCGACGAGTAAGTTCCAAAACCTTCTTCTCACTGGCATAGAAGCTGGCTTCAAAAGTTTCGCGCTCTTCCTTGAGCTGTATCCAACTCTTTTGCAAATCTTCCAATGATGTTGGCATGTCAGGATGTAGGAGGGTGTATGGAACCTCTCCTTCCATAACAAGCTCTTTGATCATAGGCAGAATGTAGGGGTAAGGCATCATAAGACTCTGGGCGCGGGTTCGTACCCACTTGAGGTAAGGCTCAAGGGGGATGGAATTCTTGTGCCCCAGTGTCTTACTGTCCACCTTGTTGGGCATCCTCCAAGCTCGGATAAACCTTTGTCGAAGTCCTTGAGCGTCGTTGTCAAAATCAAAAACCAAGTCCGGAATCAGCATGTCATGAGGGCCATCCCTTCGGGCATACCCAAACTGTCTTAGAGCCAAGCAGGGGTTGTAGGTAAAGCCTCCTCTAATGCCAAGTAGTGGGACATTAGGGAATTCCCCACAACGATCAATGATGATGACATTTTCTCTGGATCGAGAGCACCAATGAACATCAGAATGTGTAAGAGTCATCAATCGTTGTGACCACCTCAAGCCTTGCTCATTCTTCAAGACTGATTGGGGAAGGTGAGAAATAAACCACCTTTCTAGAAGAGGAGTACAACACATGAGAACAACTCTTTTCCTCATTGTTCGTGTGTGAAATGAGTGGAGGATGTCCCCAAGCAATGTAGGCACAGGATTCCGAGATATGAAGATCTTGACAGCATTCACATCTATAAGCTGGTCAAGGTTTGGGAACAAGACCAACCCATAGATGAGAAGAGCTACAATCTCCTCAAAAGCTTGCAGATCTAGAGAAATCCAGCAGTCTTGTGCCTTCTCAAACAGAAACTTTGCCAAGAAACCCTTGACACCACTTCTGGTTTCCCAATGACCTTTGACATCAGATGGTTGTAAGTGTAGGGCTTGAGCAACATCTTCAGGCTTTGGATCTCTTTCCGTACCTTTGTAGGGTAGTTGATTGAGAATAGGAATCCTCAGGAGTTGAGAAAATTCCTCCAAAGTAGGCACTAACTGGTAATCAGGAAATTTGAAGCAGTGGTGTAGGGGGTCAAAGAACTGGAAGAGAACTTTCACCATGTCTTCCTCTATGTTGGAGTTGACCAAGTTGAGAAGTCGACCATGTTTTTCAGTGAATGGAGAATTCTCTGGAATCTTGGAAGCAAGCTCCTTGAGTTGAGGAGGAACTCTCACAAGGTTGACTTGAATTGTTTTCCTGCAAAGAGATTCCATTACATACAAAACAAGAACAAAGATGAAGATCCAAACCCTTGAAATGGTTAGTGGATGCATATGATGCTTTATGATGTTCGTGATGTATTCACAAGTATATTTACAAGCAAATCACACAAGTTCCTAGTTTCAGGCTTGCATGGGGTTTCATAGGTAAGTACCCTCTTGAAGTTTAGTTGGCTCAACCTGTCCTATAAATAGTAACCGGGTTCTAAGGAGCTCAATATCACTGGATTATTTTCTGTGTTCATTGTTTCAGTTTAGCCCCTTAATTGGCGACCTAAATATTCCAAGAAAACAACCCTCAATGAGTGTAGTATCGAGAATCTACCAACTTCAGACTGCACCAAAGCTGGTCATCTCAGTACCCCTAAAAAGGCCAACTTGGTCAAGTACAGGTTCTAAAAGTCCATTAGTGCTTCATGACATCACTCAGCGGCCCCGTATTCTCTTTGATTGACTTAAAGGATACCGGTACCCACAAATATGTCGCACTAATATAGCTATTGCTTCAACCATGTCGGTATACCCCACACAATTTCCACAACATATTGCTATTTACCTATGAATGTTTCCCCAAATCCGGGTAGAGGATTTTAAACCCAAACAATAGAACCAAACGTAATTTTAGATTTGTCCCCAGCAGAGTCGCCAGTTCTGTGATACGGTGGGAGAACTGACTTGAGGTTTTGCGTTTGTGTTCGCAAATGTTTCGGTTTAGCAAGAGTCGCCACCAACTTTTTATTTTATCCAAAGGAAAGGTCAAAAAGCACAGGAAAGACCTTTGAGATGTTTTCTTGGGTTCGGGGGGTAGATTATGAAAATGGAAGGTGCTAGCACCCTTTTCATCCATGGTTTTCCATGGGCTCTTAGTTACTTGTTTAGATCACTTGCTTTTGCTTTTCAATTGTTTGAAATGGTGCTTTTGTGCGTGGTTTTGAAAATGTATTGAAAAGAGGCTTTTGTTTAGGCAACCTTTGTAATGATTCTTGTTTGAATGTATACAAAGGTGTTTGTCTTTTTAAAAATGTTTCAATGTTTGAAAGTTTGTTTTGGGAAATTGTTTTGAAATTGTGTGTTTTGAAATTAGCAAGGATGTTTGCAAATTGATCAAGTAACTAGGAGTTGTCTACCCTAACTCAAAGATCTTTCCTACACATTTTTAACCCTTTGATATTGTTGTTTTACCATTGTATTTGGTAAACAATCTTAATCTTTGGATGTTAAACGGGACAGGTGAGGGTCATCGTATGACCATGATAACAATGTTGCCAAGTATCTTAGCAAACTTTTTGAGGAACTAGATCATTTTTGTATAGGCAACCAAGATAGCGTCATCGAGGGACCATGATCTTTTTGTTTTGTTTGATTTTGCCAAGATACCTAGCATGTATACCATGGCCATTTTTAAGGCAACAAGTGGGTGAAACCCTAGAGATGCTTGTGTGTATTGTGTTGTCATTTTTCATGCATTTTGTCTTGTGTTTAGTCAGGCTATTTGTTTTGATTTTGGTCTTTTGCATACAAACCCTAGTTTTACTATCATGGCATTTGAAAGCGATAAATGCGTAAAATAAATCTAAGTTATTACAACATTATTATGGGGAGGGGGGTACAAGTTTGAATAAGGGGATATTGTTCGAAATAAAGCCCTAAAACTATTACAACCATATTGAATTTATTTGTACAAATAAATAAATAAGCAAATATTTAAATATACAATTAAATATAAATATGCAAAAATGTTTTTTTGTATTTGTTTTTATGTATGTAAAGTAAATTATTTTTATCTAAAAATAAGAAAAATATTAATGATTTTTTTGGAAAGGGTAGAAACCCTAATTTTGTTTTAAGAAAATATAGATATTCTATATTATTTATTTATGTACAAGAAAATAAATAAAAATATATACAAAATGTTAAAAAATAAAAATGTGTGAGAAAATATTATTTAAGTGTATAAATAATAAAAATAAAAATATATAATATTTTTATAATATTTACAAGTTTATTATAGAAAATAAAAGTATATATTATATAATAAACTATTCTTATGCCAAAAAATAATAAATAAAATAAAATAAAATGTGAAAATTTAAGAAAATATTTTAGGTAATTTTTAATATTTAGAAAAAATAATAAAGGTCAGAAAATATGAAAAGAAATGAAAAATATAAAAAATAAAAGAAATGGGCCAAGGGGGTGCAAAGAGCAAGCAGGGGGTGTCAATAGGAGAAACAAGCCAAGCCCAGCCCATTTCCACTTCGTCCCTGTATTCCAGAACAAAAATGCGCGCACTGCAACTTCAAATCTGTTCTCTCTATTCTTTGCTTGAAATCAAAAACTCATAACATGAAAATTATAGAGCTTTAAACCACGATTCTAACCATATAAAAAACTTGATCTAACTCTAAGAAACCAAGGAGAATTTTATCACCCCTAATTTCTGACCTAAAAAATTCTGTAACTTCAACATTCAAATTCTCCTAGCTCAGCTAACATAAATGAATTCTATGCATATGTACAACTCAAGGGCAATGAGGACTACATTTTTGCTTCACAAACCCAAGCTTAATGATGCCTAAATAAGGAGATAGAAAGTTGGAAAATACTTGTTTCAGTCAAACTCGAGTATGGCAATGTAGCAACTTTTGGTGAGGCCTGAAGGACTTTTGAGCTTACTTGATGTTCCCTTAACCTTCCCCAATGCTTAGTTTGCTTTGAAGTGGCCTGAATGTCTCTATAGAACTCAACCTGCAAAGCTTCAAAGAAAAAATGGTGAAGTGTGAAAATGGAGTTATAGTGGCTTGAGAATGGTTGGGATAGTTTAGGTATGTTGTATGGAGTGTGTTGGAACTGGTTTCAAGGAAAACGCACGAGTGGATTTTGTTTTGGAAGTGAATCTGCAGAACCTGCCCTGTTTTTGCAAGAACTTGTGATTTTATGCTTAAGAATGTTTGAGAGGCTTAGAGATCGTGTCTTGGACTTGGTATATTGTGTAAAACTTGTTTGAAATGTTACAAAAGCTTGCTCTTATCAGATTACAAAGTTATGCTGACTTTTGCACCCTTACTTGTTTTTGAAGAAAAAGTGGGAAGTGACAAAGGCAAGGCCTGTACAGGTTAGCTCCAACACTGCATATAGTTGGTACATCTTTCCTGATATTAGTGAACTTTGTTTGCATAAAGAAATCAGGTCCATGGCTCAAGACAAACAAAATTGCCAAAAGCATGCTTTATGTAAATGGCATTGTTAACTTTTTGCGAAAAATGGATTAATCCTTTGTATAATGCTTCATAGATCAGAACAATGCCCTAATCCAATGTGTTTGCATTTAATTTATGAGTGTGGAAAGGTTTAAGGCCTGTAAAACAAGTACAAGCATGCTTTGGATAGAATTGAAACTTGTATCAATGTGCAAAATGCCTTGGACAAAAGTGATGATTTGCCATTTTCAATCCTTCGATTCTCCCTAACCACAAAATATTTTGGAGAGTTCTTGGACATTTTGGAAAGCTTGTAACATGATTTACAATCCATCTTTGAAATTAATTTTGAGATTCCACTTTGAACTATGTGAAAAATTGCCATGAAGATAGGTCAAAATCCTGCCTAAACTAGGGCAAAATTTCACAAAGTTAGAAAGTTTTTGGACCCTTATTCACAAAATCATAACATGAGATCCAAGCATCCTTTGGGAAAACTTTGTGAGTAGAAGTTGTAGATTTTGTGGAGGACTACAACTTTCATGTTGGAAGTTTTGTTTGAATCCAATTGCATCATGATGAAAAAGTTGGGAAAAGTTAGGGAAAAATAAGAAATTTTCACAACTTAGAAAATTTCTAAGTTATGAAAATTTTCCATTTTAAACCCTAATTTTCAAAATTAGGTTTCTTGGTGAACAAGTTTCATGTTTTGACGCATCTTGATGAAAAATGACCCTTGGCACTTGATTTTGACTAAAAAGTCAAAGTTTGACTTTTCAATGTACAATTAATTTTTGATCAATTAACTGGAAAATTCATTTGTCAATCCAATGCTTTTGAGATCTTTTGAACCTTGTGATTGGGTCAAGATTATTCCATTGAGTCCTTGAATCCATGCTTGAACTCAATTTTCCATTTTCTAGGTAAAAAAAACCAGAAATTTCCCTTTTACAGTCAAAACCCTAAAAATGACCATTTTGCCCTTTTGATGATATGATCAAATTACTTGAGGAGTTATGATCCAAACTTGATCAAATGGTTCATGTGAGTCTATAATGTTGATGTGGATAAAAAATTATGAGGTTTGACTGTAAATTGGCCACAGTTGACTTTTTCCCCAATACAGTTGATTTTTAGGTCAACTGTCCAATTGACTGGGCAAAAATTTGATTCAAGGCTTGAAACTTAGCATGAGCAAACTTAGGAATCCAATATGAAGTATGAAAGTCACATGAGGCATTGGAAGTCCAAAAATTCTTGTGCAAACTCAAACCCTAATTTCAGGTCAACAATGCAAGGAGATGTCTTGAGTAGAGCAAACCCTAATCTGGTCTTGAGTCCAAAGAGTCTTGAGTAGAGCAAACCCTAATCTGGTCTTGAGTCCAAAGAGTCTTGTGAGAAAAATCTTGATAAAATGAGAGGGCAAAGTTTGGGGTACAAAAACTTCCCCTGTTCAATCTTCTTGAACCTGAAGAGTTAGATTAGCGAGCTTTTCGTTCGTGACTTGAAGGTAAAAGATGATTGGACACTAGAGTGCCCGTAAATTTGCACTCGTCAAAATGTAATTGAGGAAATGGGCTTACAGATGTCATTTGGAGAGGTTGATAGAATATTGTTGGAGATGGGCTTAAAGATGCCATCCAAGGAAGTTGATCGCATAAGAGATTCCTTTGCGAGAGCCCATATACCTGTTGTTGAGGAGGACTACACCGGGGAATGCTGGTCTCTGTCGTGGTAGAAATAGAATTTTAGGAGCTTCAGTCATCCGTTATTCTACTGGGGAATCATCTCTTGGTTGAAGAGGTGAAAATGAACTGCTATCTGGTCGTGCTCCAGGCTTCATAGTGATAAGATCAGCTACTATCTGGTCGTGCTCTAGGCTTTGTAGTGACTTAACGGGGAGATGAGATTAAACTTGCTATCCGGTCGTTCTCTTGGCTTCGCAATTTCTCAATTATTATCTGGTCGTACTCCAGGCTTTAGAAGGAATTAAGTTATTATCCGATCGCATCCGGGCTTCAACTTGAATATAAGGCACACTAATATTCGGTCGATCCAGGACTTCTTAGTAATTAGCCAAGTAAACTTCTTTTTTGGTCGAAATCCAAGCTTCACAATGTCTCACTGTTATCTGGTCAAAATTCAGGCTTTACAGTCTTGTATTGCTATCTAGTTGAAATCCAGGCTTCACGATACCTTACTTCCTATCTGGTCAAAATCCAAGCTTCAGAAGAAAATCAAATGGTTATCTGGTCGCCTCGAGGCTTCCCTTTGATATCGGGGCCTACTAATATCCGGTTGAATCCGGGCTTCAAAGTAATCGGCCGAGTAAACAACTTTTTTGGTTGAAATCCAAGTTTCACAGCATACCTCACTATTATCTGGTTAAAATCCAGGCTTCACAATGTTTTGTAGAGATCAATATACTATCCGGTCGAATCCGAGCTTCATAGCTTGAATTTATGGTGTACCACAATCTGGTCGATTCCAGGCTTTATGGTGCTTTATACTGCTATCTGGTTGATTCCAGGCTTTACAGTAATTTGTTGGGGATTCAACTATTTTCCGGTCGATCTTCGGGCTTCATAGTAATCCAGATATTATCCGGTAGAATATGGGCTTCATAATTTGAACTAGAACAGGAATCTAAGCATTGTTTTGAATAAGCAATAGAATATCATCCGTGTCTGGAGCATCTCTAAGCTGTATTTGAGCTTTGAATATTTGTTAAATATAGCTGTTAATTTTATCCTGAAAAGGGTAAAATGTTAGCTGACACACAAAGTTATGTTGCATGAAATGTATGATGCAATATATGTGTTTTATCAATTTTTATGATATATGAATGTAATGTATGCGCATGTAAGCTGATTAGCTGTCTTGCTAAGGAAAATAAATCCTTGATAGCTAGAGATAATAAAATCTTTGACTGCTTCTAGGTAAAATAACTCTCTGACTGTTGCGGGAGATTCAAAACCTTTGACAACTTCTGTGGATGTGGGAATCCTTCACGACTTTCCTGGGGATATAGGGATCCTTCAAGTCCTTTGAAGTTGGAAGATGATAGACATTCTGTTGTAAGAATGATGCCGAGTGCTGCTGGAGAAACCTGCTTGGGGAGTCCCGAGAACCTTGAAGACTGTGGCTGGGTATTGAGAATATTCAATCTGTTGGGAAATAAGAATAACTTTGCGGGGATAAAGTTTATTCTATTGGGGAGTAGCTGTACTGCTGGAGAGTTTTAGGAGACTCTGTGGGGAACAACTCATTCTTGTTATGGAGAGAGTTCAAGAGTTTGGGTTGTATGCCAATCTACTGGGGAGTTATCTGAAGCTGTCGTCTGGTTAGCTGTCAGGCTTCAAAGCAACTTGCTGGGAAATTATTAGGTTCTAAGATAACTTGCAGGGGAATTATCTGGTTTTAAGACAAAACTCCCTGGGGAATGGGAGGAAACTGGATGGTTTTCCACCGGGGTTTAAAGGTTGAAGTTTTAGACTCCGTTGGGGAAGAAAGTTTCATCTTTGTTGAGGGTCTGTAGTTCAAAGTTTTTGGCTCCGCTGGGGATTGGGAGTTTGAAAACTTAGCTCTGGTGGGGATTTTGAAATTTAACTTTGCTGGGGATATGTATTTCAAGGTTTTAGCTCCATTGGGGACCTAGATGATGTACTGCATGGGATTTCTCTTGGAAAACCCTAAAGATATTTTCCTATCCTTTCAACCTATCATTAATCGTTCGTTCTCATTTCGTTCATTTGTAAACATTGATTATATTCAAATGCATATGCTCATTTAATAAATCATTGGACGTTTTCAAATAAAACACAAGTATAAAAAGAAGAAAAGGCAAATAGTTTTTTGCACTTTGAAGTATCTTTGTATTAACTTTGTGTAAGTATTTTCTACAAAGGAGACAGACATCCTAGTAAGAGAATATTGTCATAAAAAATGATAAAAATTAAAGAAAGATGGCTATGTGTAAAAATTCCATGGGGGTTCCCATTCTGCTATAGCCTTTGTAACTCTGGATATCTTGTTCATTCGTTGCTTCGTCCGAAGATGATTGAGTTGATCAGAAGCCCGAAGCTTGTCTGTGAAGAGATTATCCTTAAAGTGATCCGATGAGACATAGTCATACGCTTTAATTCCCTAACTTTTGCCTGGACCGCCCTTTCGGGTTTTCGATCCACCGAGAAACCCTTTTTTGCCCAAGTCGCCCTTTCTAGTTTTCAACTTGCCGGGTGTACAAATTTTTTTTTGTTTATCCCTAATTTTTGCCTGAACCGCCCTTTCGGGTTTTCGATTCACCGGGATGCCCTTTTTTGCCCAAGTCGCCCTTTCGGGTTTTCAACTTATCGGGTCATTTATGCGTAGTATCTTTTGACTATGTCCGCGTTCGCAGGGTGCGGCAGGTCGTCGCCGTCCATGGTGGTTAGGATCATTGCCCCACCAGAAAAGATGTTTTTGATCACAAATGGTCCTTCGTAGGTAGGAGTCCATTTGCCCCTGGGATCACTTTGCGGCAAGATGATCCGCTTGATTACAAGATCTCTGACTTGATATACCTGGCGTCTGAATTTCTTGTTGAATGCCTTGATCATCCATTTTTGATACGTCTGACCATGAAAAACAGTAGTAAGTTGCTTTTCGTCAATCAAGTTAAGTTGATCAAGCCGGGTCTGAATCCAATCGTATTCACTCAAACCAACATCCTTCATGATTCTCAAGGAGGGAATCTGAACCTCGATAGGTAAAACAGCTTCCATGCCGTATACCAAAGAATAGGGTGTTGCCCCAGTTGATGTACGCGCCGTGGTACGGTATCCGTGCAGAGCAAACGGTAACATCTCATGCCAGTCCTTGTAGGTGACAGTCATCTTTTGTATGATCTTCTTGATATTTTTGTTCGCAGCTTCAACATCACCGTTCATCTTTGGCCGATAGGGGGATGAATTGTGATGTTGAATCTGGAACTTCTCGCACAAGACGATGATCATTGTATTGTTAAGGTTTGTACTGTTGTCAGTGATGATCCTATCGGGGATACCGTAGCGATATATGAGGTTCTGCTTGATGAACCGGGCAACAACATTCTTTGTGACAGATGCGAAGGAAGCTGCTTTGACCCACTTGGTAAAGTAATCAATGGCCACCAGGATGAAACGATGTCCATTGGATGTTGTAGGCTTGATCTCTCCAATCATGTCGATTCCCCACATAGCGAATGGCCAAGGAGCTGTTAGGACATTGAGAGGAGCTGGAGGTATGTGTACCTTGTCGGCATAGATTTGACATTTGTGACAAGTACGGGAATGTTGATGGTAGTCAGCTTCCATGGTAGACCAGTAATAGCCTACCGGTAGAATCTTCTTAGCCATCATATGTCCGCTATGAGTGCCAAAGGTACAATTGTGCAGTTCATCCATGATCTTCTCAGCTTCAGCCTTGTCCACATAACGGAGCAGAATGCAATCATGATTACGCTTGTATAGGATACCATTGTTCAAGAAGAACTTGGCAGAGAATCTCCTTAAGAACTTTTTATCGTTGAGTGAAGCTCCTTCAGGGTATTCTTGCGCCTCGAGATACCTTTTGATTCGTGAAACCAAGGTCGGTCCACTACTTCTTCGGTATCAATCTCATGACAATGTGCAGGTTCGTCCATCCATTCAATGGTGATTTGGGGAGCCTCATTATCCCAGTTAAGTTTAAACATGGATGACATTGTAGCTAGAGCATCAACTAGCTGATTTTCTTTTCACAGAAAGTGCTCAAAGGCGATCTGCTCAAAATGTGGTAACAATGTCAAGACATGTTCTTTGTAAGGGATGAGGTTTGGATGTTTAGTATCCCACTCTCCTTTTATTTGACTGATAAGCAAAGCTGAGTCCCCAAACACAATCAGAGATTTGATTCCCAAGTCAATTGCCGCCTTGAGACCAAAGATACAAGCTTCATACTCGGCCATGTTATTGGTGCAGCTGAAGCTGAGTATGGCAGTGAAAGGTGTATGGCAACCTTGTGGAGAGATGAGTACCGCGCCGATACCGTTGCCAAGTGCATTGGAGGCACCATCAAAGTACAGGGTCCATCGGGATCCTTGTTCAGGTCCTTCATACAGTCTGTTCTCTTCAATGTTGTCCACTGTCATGATATCCTCGTCTAGGAAGTCGAACCTCATGGATTGGTAATCTTCGACAACTTGATGGGCCAGATGATCAGTTAGCACACTCCCCTTTATAGCTTTTTGGGTCGTATACTATATATCATATTCAGTCAGGATCATCTGCCATCTAGCGATTCTTCCGGATAGAGCAGGCTTCTCAAAGATGTACTTGATCGGATCCATCTTAGAGATCATCAAAGTGGTACGAGTCAACATATACTGCCTTAGCCGGCGAGCAGCCCATGCCAAAGTGCAGCAAGTTTTCTCGAGTAGTGAGTATCGGGTCTTACAGTCGGTAAACTTTTTGCTAAGGTAATAAATGGCATGCTATTTTCGGCCAGACTCGTCATGTTGGCCCAATACGCACCCCATTAAATTCTCTAGGACAGTCAGATACATAATTAGCGGTCTTCATTCGACGGGAGGCATCAAGATAGGAGGTTCTAGCAAATACTCCTTGATTTTATCAAAAGAAACTTGACAGTCATCATTCCATATAACCACTTGATCTTTCTTCAACAGCTTGAAGATTGGCTCACAGGTAGATGTTAGGTGAGAAATGAACCTTGCAATATAGTTTAGGCGTCCAAAGAAACCTCTGACCTCCTTCTCAGTGCGAGGGGCAGGCATTTCTTGTATAGCTTTGACTTTGGTAGGATCAAACTCGATGCCTTTGTTGCTGACAATGAAACCCAAGAGTTTACCGGACTTGACTCCAAAAGTGCACTTGTTAGGGTTAAGTCTGAGCTTGTACTCTTTCAACCTGACAAACAACTTTTGCAGATGGTCGAGGTGTTCTTCTTCAGTTTGTGAACGGGCTATCATGTCGTCTACGTAGACCTCTATCTCATGATGTATCATATCAAGAAACAAAGCCACCATGGCGCGTTGTTAGGTTGCCTCAGCATTCTTCAGTCCAAATGGCATCACTTTATAGCAGAATGTATCCCATTGTGTAACAAAAGTAGTTTTCTCCATGTCTTCAGGTGCCATTTTGATCTGATTGTAACCTGAATATCCATCCATGAAATAAAATACCTTGTGCTGAGCTGTATTGTCAACCAAGATGTCAATGTGCGGTAGTGGAAAGTCATCTTTAGGGCTAGCCCTGTTTAAGTCTCTGTAATCCATGCACATTCTGACTTTGTCGTCTTTCTTAGGCACAGGTACAATGTTAGTAACCCATTGTGGATAGGAAGTAACAGCAAGAAACCCAACATTGAACTGCTTCATCACTTCAGCTTTGATCTTTTCAGATATATCGGGCCTCATTCGACGGACTTTCTGCCTAATTGGTGGACAATCTTCTCTTGTAGGGAGACGGTGAACCACAATATCTGTATCAAGTCCCGACATGTCTTCATAGGACAAGGCGAAGATCTCAACATATTCATTCAACAGCTGAATTAAGCGCTCATTGACACTTGGCTCTAGGTTGGCACCCACTCTAATTTCTTTTCTGTCTTCCTCAGTTACCAAGTTGATTGTCTCTAACAACTCCTCATGCGGTAAAATATCCCTTTCTTCCTGTTGTAACAGTCTAGCCAATTCTCCCGGCACTTCACAGTCTTCATCACCTTCGTATTCGGCATGGTAGACAAGATCTTTAGAGTCACTGAAGGCCATAGTAGAATTGTTACCCATGGAATCCGGAATGGAAGGGTACCTGTATTTATGAGTGTGGGTGTGTGTAAGGGATAGCCATTTTTAAACAAATAAAATGAAAAAAGAAAGAAAATGAACTCAAAAGTTTATATGTGAAAACGTCCATGATTCATTAAAATGGCATATGTAGATGAAAAATCAAACCCTTACAAATGAACCTATGTACCTCGGGTAAGGCACAAGGTTAAAAGTGTACGAATTGTTCAAGAATTATTACAAACCAACAGAAATGTTTGAAAGATAAATTACTGATTTATGAAAGTAATGAGAACAGAGTCCTTTGCCTCCCAATTGCATAGTCCTCCATCCTCAACAGGGAAAATCCAGTCTTCCAGATTGCTCTCCTCTTCACCATCCTCCAAATCATTGACTCCATGATGGGTGATCTTCACTGGTGACCCTCCATCCCGGAAGCGACACACAGCCTTTTGAGCTCAAGCAGTGAAACCCAAGCCGAATTTATCAGATTTGAAAGGAAAATCAGGAAGTTGCCCCCAGATTGTACTTCCTCCTTCTTCAATCACAACCTTTTCATCTTTGAGAGACGACATCCGCGGCGGAGGCCTGGTAACCATGGGTACAAAAGATATTGTCTTTGTTGCTACAATCTCTTCAGAAACTTCCTCGAAGTGTTGGAAAGGGGTCTCTATGAATTCGCCATCTAATTCCACATAGCGGAAAGAATTAAGATGGCTTATCATGTACTCCTCTTCACCGTGAACAGTTACAATTTTCCCCTGGACAGGGTACTTGAGCTTTTGATGCAGAGTAGAAGTGACGCCTCCAGGATGGTGAATCCAGGGTCTTCCCAACAAGCAAGAATAGGAAGGACGGATGTCCATCACATAGAATATGGAGTTGAAGGTTTAAGTTCCCACTTTAATCGGGATGTCCACCTCCCCGTGGACCATCCTTTTAGAACCATCAAAGGCTCTGACAATTATGTTGCTTGGATTCAAGGTTAAACCTTCACAATCTAGCCTATCCAATGCCTTCTTTGGTAAGACGTTCAGCGATGAACCAGTGTCTACCAGAACATGTGCCAGAGTAGTCCCTCTGCATTCTACCAATACATGCAAAGCGTAATTATGTTTTCTCCCTTTAGATGATAAATCGACATCGGAGAATCCTAGACCATTGTCAGCTGTTACGCTAGCTACACATTGCTGGAACTGATCCGCGGAGGTTTCCTATGGCACGTGGGCCGTCTTCAAGAATCTGATCAAAGCCTTAGCATGAGCTTCTGAACAAAGCAGCAGGGCCAACATTGAGATCTTTGAGGGGGTCTGCCCCAGTTGCTCCACAACATCATAATCGCTTTTCTTGATTATTTTCAAAATCTCTTCCATTTCTTTTTGAGTGGTTTCGGGGATAATCAATGGCTGAGCCCTCGTCTTGACAGGCTCTTCTTGGATTCCTTTCCCTCTATCATCAGCAACAGTAGAGGGAATAACCACAGGAGTCACAACTTCTTCAATAATCGGAGTTCTTGCAGATATGTTGACCGGTACAGGAGTAACTATAGGAGCGGCTGAGGGTCTGAAGACTGCCTTTGGAGGCGCAATCTTCAGAGAGAAAATTCTTCCATTGTGGGTGATTTTACTCGTTCCATCAATGTTTCCAATGTCAGAAGTCTCTTCATCAGAACTTTCTTCAATTGATTCAATTTGTTTAATATTGTGGTAGAAGATCTCTCCCCCATAGTTCCACGATATTGATTTGTTGTACTTATACGGGATGGGCCCCGACATAGTTATCTTCAGAGGTGCAATCTTCGGATTAGATGTAATCTTAACTGGTCTTTTGGAGACCTTGGAAAGATTGGAGGATATGGTAATTATTGAAACATCATTGACAGGAGTCGGTGTAACAAGAGTCTTCTCAAAAAGGATTTCTTGATTATCCATTAGGCGCTATATTCCTAACTTCAACAACGGACATACGGTTGGTAAGGATGAACAAAGGTATCAATCTTCTTCACAGCCTGGGAAAATCCCAGCCTTCATCAAATTTAACTTGATTATCGATAGCGGAGTCATCAAATCATCAACAATAGTAACAAAAAGATCTTTTTCAACAGCATGGGCATGGTCACCATGTTTTAGCATTGGAGCAGAGATCACATTTGGATTTTCAGGGGCTTCGAATTCAACTTCTTTAGCGTCTATTAAATCCTGAATCTTATTCTTGAGGGCCCAACAATGGTTGGTGTCGTGCCCCAGGTTGTCGAAATGATAAGCACATTTGGCGTTGGCATGGTAGTAAGGAGAAGTTGTATTCGGATTCTTCGGGGCCTCTCTCAAACTGGTAAGGTTTAACTTCCGGAGATGGGGTATAATTTGAGCGGGAGTCATGTTTTTCTGAGTGAATTGCTGTGCAGGCCTTTTCACCCTTGCTTGGTTGGTCCTGGGTTGATTGTTTTTGGGCTGATCAGCTGCAGACTTCTAAATCATTGTGACCCCCACCGCTGGTCGGCGCTCAACTCTTCCTTGACCTCTCTGGGAGTAAACAACTGAGACTTCTTTCTTTGTTGGAAAAGTCTTTTTGATGGCAGCGGAAGCAACTGCATCTTTTTGAATTTTGCCGCTCTTGATGCCGGCTTCAACTCTCTCACCAGTTAGAATCAAATCGGTGAACCCCGCAGAAGAACTTCCTATCAGGTGATTAAAGAATGGACCTGACAGAGTCCCCAAGAACATATCAACTAGCTTCCTCTCAGATAGAGGTGGTTGCACTCGTCCCGCCAAGTCTCTCCATTTCTGAGCATACTCTTTAAAACCTTCATTGGAGACCATGCCCATACTCTGTAATTGAGTACGGGTTGGTACTAAGTCCGCATTATATTAATACTGCTTGTAGAAAGCAGCAGCCAAATCCTCCCAATTATGCACATCAGACCTCTCTAGCTGGTAAAACTAATCTAACTGTGTCCCCAAAAGACTGTCCTGGAAGAAATGAACCCACAAGTCCTTGTCAAAAGAATGTGGTTGAATTTTCCTGACATAATACCGTAGGTGCATCTTTGGGCAAGACACCCCATCATATTTAGCAAAAAGAGGCACTTTGAATTTAGGGGGAATCACAATCCTAGAAACCAACCCTAACTCTTCAAAATCCAGCCCAGGCACTCTCTAAACCTCCATAGCTGCCAAACGCTCTTCCAGATTCTTGTACTTGTCATCTGCAGGAGGATACTGCTGTTCATAATAATCTTCATCCTCTTCCTCTTCTTCTTCCTCAGACTCAGATGGCACTGCAGCTCCCTTTCCTTTTCCTACTCCTTCATCAGATGTTGAGGGGAAATCCAGGACCCTTTTGGTTTGACCTTCAAATCTTCTACCTAAAGTAGCCACACCAACTCTTTTCTTTTTCTTTTTCTCCTTTTCCTTTTCCAGCAAGGTTTTGATCTCCTCCTGACCCTTAACCAAGGTCATGAGTAGCTGCTGGAACTGTGAATTCTGTGTTTGTAAGTCTTTGATCGTCTGCTCTATATCCATCTTGCTGAAATAAACAGCAGAGAGATAAGGAAACCTGGTGTGAAGACTTATTTATGCATATGATGAATGGTATTTATTCATGTAATGCTTTCAAGGATTCAGAAATTCAAATTTGTTGTAAACAAAAGGAACACACGTCATATTAATAAGATATAATTTGTTAGTACATAAATTCCCCATGGGCAAAATAATACAAAATTCTAATGTAAAAAGACATTGCGCATCCTCTTTGGTGCGATGTAGGTGTTGAGAGTCTACTCTTTGTGAAGTTGACGAGTAAGTTCTAAAACCTTCTTCTCACTGGCGTAGAATTGGGCTTCAAAAGTGTCGCGCTCTCCCTTGAGCTGTATCCAACTCCTTTGTAAATCTTCTAATGATGTTGGCATGTCAGGATGTAGGAGGGTGTATGGAACCTCTCCTTCCATAACAGGCTCTTTGATCATAGGAAGCATGTAGGGGTAAGGCATCATAAGACTTTGGGCGCAGGTTCGTACCCACTTGAGGTAAGGCTCAAGGGGGATGGAATTCTTGTGTCCCAAGGTCTTACTGTCCACCTTGTTGGGAATCCTCCAAGCTCGGATGAACCTTTGTCGAAGTCCTTGATCGTCGTTGTCAAAGTCAAAAACCAAGTCTGGAATCAGCATGTCTTGTGGGCCATCCCTTCGGGCATACCCAAACTGTCTCAGAGCCAAGTAGGGGTTGTAGGTGATGTCTCCCCTAATGCCAAGTAGATGGACATTAGGGAATTCCCCACAATGGTCAATGATGATAACATTTTCTCTGGATCGAGAATACTAATGAACATCTGAATGTGTAAGGGTCATCAACCATTGTGACCACCTCAAGCCTTGCTCATTCTTCAAGACTAATTGGGGAAGGTGAGAAATAAACCACCTTTCTAGTGGAGGAGTACAGCACATGAGAACACCTCTTTTCCTCATTGTTTGAGTGTGAAATGAGTGGAGGATATCCCCAAGCAATGTAGGCACCGGATTGCGAGCCATGAAGATCTTGACAGCATTCACATCTATAAGATGGTCAGGGTTTGGGAATAAGACCAACCCATAGATGAGAAGAACTACAATCTCCTCAAAAGCTTGCAGGTCTAGAGAATTCTAGCATTCTTGAGCTTTCTCAAACAGAAACTTTTCCAAGAAGCCCTTGACACCACTTCTGGTTTCCCAATGACCTTTGACATCAGATGGTTGCAAGTGTAGGGCTTGAGCAACATCTTCAGGCTTTGGATCTCTTTCTGTACTGTTGTAGGGTAGTTGATTGAGAATAGGAATCCTCAGGAGTTGAGAAAATTCCTCCAAAGTAGGCACTAACTGGTAATCAGGAAATGTGAAGAAGTTGTATAGGGGGTCAAAGAACTGGAAGAGAACTTTCACCATGTCTTTCTCTATGTTAGAGTTGACCAAGTTGAGAAGTCGACCATGTCTTTCATTGAATGGAGAATTCTCTGGAATCTTGGAAGCAAGCTCCTTGAGTTGAGGAGGAACTCTCACAAGGTTGACTTGAATAGTTTTCCTGCGAAGTGATTCCATTACCTATAAAACAAGAACAAAGATGAAGATCCAAATCCTTGAAATGGTTAGTGGATGCATATGATGCTTCATGATGTCCATGATGTATGCACAAGTATATGTACAAGCAAATCACACAAGTTCCTAGTTTCAGGCTTGCATGGGGTTTCTTAGGTAAGTACCCTCTTGAAGTTTAGTTAGCTCAACATGTCCTATAAATAGTAACCAGGTTCTAAGGAGCTCAATACCACTGGATTATTTTTCGTGTTCATTGTTTCAGTTTAGCCACTTTACTGGCGACCGGAATATTCCAAGAAAACAACCCTTAATGAGTGTAGTATCGAGTATCTACCAACTTCAGACTGCACCAAAGCCGGTCATCTCACTACCCCTAAAAAGGCCAAGTTGGTCAAGTAAAGGTTCTAAAAGTCCATTAGTGCTTCATGACATCACTCAGCGGCCCCGTATTCTCTTTGATTGAATCAAAGTCTACCGGTACCCACAAATATGTCGCACTAATATAACTATTGCTTCAACCATGTCGGTATACCCCGCACAGTTTCCACAATGTATTGTTATTTACCTATGAATGTTTCCCAAATCCGGGTAGAGGATTTCAAACCCAAACAATAGAACCAAATGTAAAGCAATCAAGGAAAGCAAGATAAGCATGTAAAGGTGATCTAAACCCTAAGGTAACCCCACTTTTATTTAAATCCCCAGCAGAGTCTCCAGTTCTGTGATACAGTGGGAGAACTGACTTGAGGTTTTGTGTTTGTGTTCGCAAATGTTTCAGTTTAGCAAGAGTCGCCACCGACTTTTTATTTTATCCAAAGGAAAGGTTAAAAAGCACAGGAAAGACCTTTGAGATGTTTTCTTGGGTTCGGGGGGTAGATTATGAAAAGGGAAGGTTCTAGCACCCTTTTCATCCATGGTTTTCCATGGGCTCTTATTTACTTGTTTAGATACCTTGCTTTTGCTTTTCAATTATTTGAAATGGTGCGTTTGTGCGTGGTTTTAAAAATGTTTTGAAAAGGGGCCTTTGTTTAGGCAACCTTTGTAATGATTCTTGTTTGAATGTATACAAAGGTGTTTGTCTTTTGAAAAATGTTTCAATGTTTGAAAGTTTGTTTTAGGAAATTGTTTTGAAATTGTGTGTTTTGAAATTATCAAGGATGTTTGCAAATTGATCAAGTAACTAGGAGTTGTCTACCCTAACTCAAAGATCTTTCCTACACATTTTTAACCCTTTGATATTGTTGTTTTACCATTGTATTTGGTAAACAAACTTAATCTTTGGATGTTAAACGGGATAGGTGCGGGTCATCGTATGACCATGATAACATCATTGCCAAGTATCTTAGAAAACTTTTTGAGGGACTAGATCATTTTTGTCTAGGCAACCAAGATAGCGTCATCGAGGGACTATGATCTTTTTGTTTTGTTTGATTTTGCCAAGATACCTAGCATGTATACCATGGCCATTTTTAAGGCAACAAGTGGGTGAAACCCTATAGATGCTTGTGTGCATTGTGTTGTCATTTTTCATGCATTTTGTCTTGTGTTTAGTCAGGCTATTTGTTTTGATTTTGGTCTTTTGCATACAAACCCTAGTTTTACTATCATGGCATTTGAAAGCGATAAATGCGTAAAATAAATCTAAGCTATTACAACATTATTATGGGGAGGGGGTACAAGTTTGAATAAGGGGATATTGTTCAAAATAAATCCCTAAAACTATTACAACCATATTGAATTTATTTTTACAAATAAATAAATAAGCAAATATTTAAATATCCAATTAAATATAAATATGCAAAAATGTTTTTTTGTATTTGTTTTTATGTATGTAAAATAAATTATTTTTATCTAAAAATAAGAAAAATGTTAATGATTTTTTTGGAAAGGGTAGAAACCCTAATTTTGTTTTTAGAAAATATATATATTTTATATTATTTATTTATGTACAAGAAAATAAATAAAAATATATACAAAAGTGTTAAAAAATAAAAATGTGTGAGAAAATATTATTTAAGTGTATAAATAATAAAAATAAAAATATATAATATTTTTATAATATTTACAAGTTTATTATAGAAAATAAAAGTATATATTATATAATAAACTATTCTTATGCCAAAAATAATAACAAAAAAAATAAAATAAAATGTGAAAATTTAAGAAAATATTTTTGGTAATTTTTAATATTTAGAAAAAATAATAAAAGTCAGAAAATATGAAAAGAAATGAAAATTATAAAAAATAAAAGAAATGGGCCAAGGGGTTGCAAAGAGAAAGCAGGGGTGTCAATAGGAGAAACAAGCCAAGCCCAGCCCATTTCCACTTCGTCCCTGTCCTCCAGAACAAAAATGCGCGCGCTGCAACTTCAAACCTGTTATCTCTATTCTTTGCTTGAAATCAAAAACTCATAACATGAAAATTATAGAGCTTTAAACCACGATTCTAACCATATAAAAAACTTGATCTAACTCTAAGAAACCAAGGAGAATTTTATCACCCCCAATTTCTGACCTAAAAAATTCAGTAACTTCAACATCCAAATTCTCCTAGCTCAGCTAACATAAATGAATTTTATGCATATGTACAGCTCAAGGGCAATGAGGACTACATTTTTGCTTCACAAACCTAAGCTTAATGATGCCTAAATAAGGAGATAGAAAGTTGAAAAATACCTGTTTCAGTCAAACTCGAGTATAGCAATGTAGCAACTTTTGGTGAGGCCTGAAGGACTTTTGTGCTTACTTGATGTTCCCTTAACCTTCCTCAATGCTTAGTTTGCTTTGAAGTGGCCTGAATGTCTCTATAGTACTCAACCTGTAAAGCTTCAAAGCAAAAATGGTGAAGTGTGAAAATGGAGTTATGGTGGCTTGAGAATGGTTGGGATAGTTTAGGTATTTTGTATGGAGCGTGTTGGAACTGCTTTCAAGCAAAACGCACGAGTGGATTTTGTTTTGGAAGTGAATCTGCAGAACCTGCCCTGTTTTTGCAAGAACTTGTAATTTTGTGCTTAAGGGTGTTTGATAGGCTTAGAGATCGTTCTTGGACTTGGTATATTGTGTAAAACTTGTTTGAAATGTTACAAAAGCTTTCTCTTATCAGATTACAAAGTTATGCTGACTTTTGCACCCTTACTTGTTTTTGAAGAAAAAGTGGGAAGTGACAAAGGCAAGGCATGTACAGGCTAGCTCCAACCCTGCATATGGTTGGTACATCTTTCCTGATATTAATGAACTTTGTTTGCATAAAGAAATCAAGTCTATGGCTCAAGACAAACAAAATTGCCAAAAGCATGCTTTATGTAAATGGCATTGTTAACTTTTTGCCAAAAATGGATTAATCCTTTGTATACTGTTTCATAGATCAGAACAATGCCCTAATCCAATGTGTTTGCATTTAATTTATGAGTGTGGAAAGGTTTAAGGCCTGTAAAACAAGTACAAGCATGCTTTGGACAGAATTGCAACTTGTATCAATGTGCAAAATGCCTTGGACAAAAGTGATGATTTGCCATTTTCAATTCTTCGATTCTCCCTAACCACACATGATTTTGGAGAGTTCTTGGACATTTTGGAAAGCTTGTAACATGCTCTACAATTCATTTTTGAAATGAATTTTTAGATTCCACTTGGAACTAGGTGAAAAATTGCCATGAAGATAGGTCAAAATCCTGCCTAAACTAGGGCAAAATTTCACTAAGTTAGAAAGTTTTTGGACCCTTATTCACAAAATCATAACTTGAGATCCAAGCATCTTTTGGGAAAACTTTGTGAATAAAAGTTGTAGATTTTGTGGATGAATACAACTTTCATGTTGGAAGTTTTGTTTTAATCCAATTGCATCATGGTGAAAAAGTTGGGAAAAGTTGGGAAAAAATAAGAAATTTTCATAACTTAGAAAATTTCTAAGTTATGAAAATTTACCATTTTAAACCCTAATTTTCAAAATTAGGTTTCTTGGTGAACAAGTTTCATGTTTTGACACATATTGATGAAAAATGACCCTTGGAACTTGATTTTGACTAAAAAGTCAAAGTTTGACTTTTCAGTGTACAGTTGATTTATGATCAGTTGACTGGAAAATTCACCTATCAATCCAATGCTTTTGGGATCTTTTGAACCTTGTGATTGGGTTAATATGATTCCATTTAGTCCTTGAATCCATGCTTGAAATCAATTTGCCATTGGCTAGGTCAAAAATCAGAAATTTCCCTTCTACAGTCAAAACCCTAAAAATGACCATTTTGCCCTTTTGATGATCTGATCAAATTTCTTGAGGAGTTGTGGTCCAAACATGATCAAATGGTTCATATGAGTCTATAATGTTGATGTGGATAAAAAATTATGAGGTTTGACTGTAAATTGGACACTTTTGACTTTTTCCCCAATACAACTGATTTTTAGGTCAACTGTCCAATTGACTGGGCAAAAAATTGATTCAAGGCTTGAAACTTAGCATGAGAAAACTTAGGAATCCAATATGAAGTATGAAAGTCACATGAGGCATTGGAAGTACAAAAATTCTTGTGCAAACTTAAACCCTAATTTCAGGTCAACAATGCAAGGAGATGTCTTGAGTAGAGCAAACCCTAATCTGGTCTTGAGTCCAAAGAGTCTTGTGAGAAAAATCTTGATAAAATGAGAGAGGGCAAATTTTGGGGTACAACACCTACCACAACCTAAAGGATAGATAATTGAAAAGTTTATGCTTTTGTCATGACCTAGAGGACAAATGACACAAGAATAGGCTTATATATTCATCACAACCTAGAGGATGAAAACATAATCCTGATAATTCACATACCTACCACAACCTAGAGGGTAGATAATACGAGGATGAGCTTGTGGATTCATCATGACCTAGAGGATAAACGACAAGAGGGTGGGCTTACGTATTTATCACGACCTAGAGGATAAATAACGTATCCAGATAATTCGCCTATCTATCACAACCTAGAGGATAGATATTTGAAAAGTATTTTGATAATTAAAACTTTAGATAACTAATCCCAAGATAAGATCAGAGTTTGACCAGTTGTGTATGTTCTCAACCAAGGTGTTTGTTTGCTTTGCGGATAAGAAAATTTGATAATAGGCCCCAAGAAAAGTTCACATTTTGACCAAAAAATTAATTTGAAAAATGCCATGCATGATGCATAATTCCCTAGATTGATATGAAACCCAAAATGCATATGCACTGAGTTTTTTCTGTATATGCCTCAAGTGTCTGTATATGCACCACATGTTTGTACATGCCCCCCAAATATTTGTATATGCACCAAATGTTTGTTGTAAATGTTTTAATATTCTCTCCTTTTAAACCATTGGTTTTGTGTCACCAACTCCCCAACATTGTATGCTACATTGTCATAGTATTTTTGAGTTGATTTGAATAAGATGAATAAGTGTCAGTAGGATTTTGATATTTGTATCGCAGGCGCATGCATGGACATAGTCGTGGACATAGGCGTGGATGTGGCTATAGTTGCAGGCGTGGACATAGTCGCAAATTTTCTTTCGATGTTTTTTCTAACCAAAATGCCTTTTGATGTTTTATCAAATGCTTCTTTTCGTTCTTCAAATCCCCAAAATGATTTCAACACGGAATTCACAAGAAATAATTATAGTATTTTGCAAACAAGTATGAAAAAAGAAAAAACAAATTGGAAAGATTGAAAAAGTAAGTGTTTTATTGATAAATATGCCTCTGAACAGGAGAGAGTACAAGATGCAATTCCTAGAAAAAAGGTAATTACAGAAAGTTTAACAAAATTGAAAATGGCAATGAAAATGATAATTGCTACTACTGTTTCTCCAATGTCCTTTTGATAACTCCAATCTCCTTTACTTCCGAGTTAAATGATTTAGACTAATCCCTCTCCTTCGTGGTTATAGTCGTGGTTCTTAGATTGCAGTCTATTCGTTCTTTATTTTGAATAAAATCCCTAACTTTTTCCAGGACCACCCTTTCGGGTTTTCAATGCACTAGGATAATATTTTGTTTATATGTCCCTAATTTTTTCCTGGATCGCCCTTTAGGATTTTTAATCCACTGAGACGCTCCTTTTTTCCTAAGTCGTCTATTTAGGGTTCTAACTTAGTGATATTTTTATACATAATATTTTTTGACTACGTCTGAGTTTGTTGGATGTGGCAGTTCTTCCCCATCCATTGTTGTGAGGATAAGACCACCACTCGAGAGTGTTATTTTTACCACATACGGACCTTCGTAGTTGGGTGTCCATTTACCACGTGAATCAAGGCGAGATAGTATAATCTTATTGAGCATGAAATCTCCTTCTTTGAACACTCGAGGACGAACCTTTTTGTCAAATGCTTTATTCACTTGCTTTTGGTATAATTGATCGTGGCACAAAGCTGTCAATCATTTTTCTTCAATGAAGTTAAGATGATCAAGTCGCGTCTGAACCCATTATAACTCTTCAAGCTTTGTCTCCATTAGAACTCTTAGCGATGGGATTTCTACTTCAACAGGGAGTACTGCCTCCATGGCATATACTAGAGAGAAATGAGTTACACCTGTTGACATACATACGAAAGTATGATAGCCATGTAGAGCGGAGGGGAGTATTTCGTTCCAATCTTTGTATGTCTTCACCATTTTCTGAATAATTTTCTTGATTATCTTATTGGCAGCTTCAACGACCCCATTCATCTTGGGTCGATATGGTGAGGAATTATGATGCTCAATCTTGAAGTCATCGCATAATTATTTCATCATTTTGTTGTTCAAATTGGACCCGTTGTCTGTAATGATTCTGCTAGGAACCCCATATCTGCATATAAGATTCTTCTTGATGAACTGAGTAACCACTTGTCTTGTCACATTTGTGTAGGATACAACTTCCACCATTTTGTGAAGTAGTCAATGGCAACTAGTATGAACCGGTGTCCGTTAGAGGCTTTCGGTTCGATCCTTCCTATCATATCAATTCCCCAAATCGAAAATGGCCTAGGAGAACTTAGGACATTCAATGGAGTCAGTGGTACATGCATTTTGTCGGTGTAAATTTGGAATTTGTGACATGTCTTTGTATAATGGTAGAAATCAGCTTGCATCGTCAACCAATAATAACCTGCTCGTAAGATCTTTCTAGCCATGGCATGTCCATTTGTATGAGTTCCGAAAGTGCATTCATGGATTTATCTCATAAGTATATCTACTCCATGTTTCCACGCACCTGAGCAACACCATATCATAGTTTCTTTTGTATATCACATCACCATTCATAAAAAACTTTGAAGCTAACTTCCACAGAGTTTACTTGTCAATCACAGAGGAATTTTCTGGGTGTTCTTGCTTCTCGAGATACCTTTTGATGTCATAGAACCAACGCTTATTATCTGGTCCTTCTTCAATGGAAAGGCAATGTTCATGTTCTTCAAAATGTCTAATTGTAATGGGAGGCACGTGATTTGGCCAGGTCACTTTGAACATGGCTGATAAAGTTGCTAAGGAGTCTGCCATCTGATTTTCTTCTTGCGGAATATGACTGATGGTAATCTCAGTAAATTTTGTGGCTAACTTCAAAATGTGATCCCGATATGGAATTAGTTTGGGATGTTTAGTTTCCCATTCACTGCTGACTTGGTATATGACTAATGTTGAGTCTCCATATACTTCGAGGTACTTAATTCTTAGATCGATAACAACTTCTAGACCCAAGATACAAGCTTCGTATTCAGCGATATTGTTGGTGTAGTCAAAACATAACCTTGCAGTGTAAGATATGTGAAAATTCTTCGGAGAAGTCAACGCTGCCCCGATACCATTCCCTAGTACGTTTGAAGAACTGTCAAACATGAGTGTCCAACGTGCCCCTGGTTCTAGTCCTGGTATTTCGTATTCACTTATAACCATGACATCTTCGTCTGGAATGTTGAACTTCATTAGTTGATATTCTGGCAATGCCTGATGAGCCAGGTGATCAGCTATCACACTACCCTTGATGGCCTTTTGGGTATCATATTGGATGTCATATTCAGATAATAACATCTGCCATCTGGCATTTCTCCCTGTAAGAGCCAGTTTTTCAAACACATATTTCAAAGGATCCATTCTTTCTATTAACCACGTGGTGTGAGTTAACATATACTGCCTCAATCGTTTGGTAGCCCAAGCCAAAGTACAACAAGTATTCTCGATAAGTGAGTACCTGGTTTCTCAGTTGGTGAATTTCTTGCTGAGGTAGTAAATTGTATGCTTTTTTCTACCGGTTTCATCGTGTTTCCCTAATACACATCCCATGGACACTTCAAGCACTATTAAGTACATGATGAGAGGACTTCCAGGAACTGGTGGCATCAAGATTGATGGCTCTTGTAAATATTGCTTTATTATCTTGAAGGATGTATGACAATCATCATTCCACACCACCTTTTGATCCTTTCAAAGTAATTTAAATATAGGCTCGCGTGTAGCAGTTATGTGTGATATGAACCTTGAAATGTAATTCAATCGTCCTAAGAAACCACAAACCTATTTTTCTGTTTTTGGAGCTGGCATTTTTTGTATGGATTTCACTTTATCAGGATCTACCTCAATACCCCGCTGACTTACGATAAAGCCCAGTAACTTAACTGACCTGACACCAAATGTACATTTGTTCAGATTCAACCTCCTTTTGAACTTTCGCAGACGCTCAAATAACTTTTGTAAATGTATGATGATATCCTCCTCAAGCAATCATATCATCAACATATACCTCAACTTCTTTGTGGATCATATCATGAAATAGTGTGACCATGGCTTGTTGATAGGTTACCCCTGCATTCTTTAGACCGAAAGGCATTACCTTGTAACAGAAAGTGCGCCAACGGGTCATGAAAGTAGTCTTTTCCATATCCCCGGGTGCCATTTTGATATGATTATAACCTGAGAAACAATCCATGAATGAAAATACAAAAGCTTGAGTTGTATTATCCACCAAAACATCTATGTGAGGTAATGGGAAATTGTCTTTGGGACTTGCTTTGTTTAGATCCTGTTAATCTACACACATGTATACTTTTCCATCCTCCCTGGGCACTGACACGATGTTAACTATCCAAGGTGGATAATCTACCACCTCTAAGAACCCTACATCAAATTATTTAAGGACTTTCTCTCGAATCTTGCTGGACATGTCTGGATGAGTTCTTTTGAGCTTCTGTCTAACTGGAGAACAACCTTCGTTGAGAGGTAGTCTATGTACCATAATATCCGTATCTAGTCCAGGAATATCTCTGTAAGACTAGGAAAATATATCCACATATTCATGTAAAAGCTTGATTAGTCTTTCTTTGACGTTTTCCTCCAATGTTGTCCCTAGCTTGATCTCTTTTGGATCATCTTCTGTTCCAAGGTTGATGGTCTCAATAGATTCTTGGTATGGTTGTATATTGTATGCATTTTGCTCTAATTCCTTTGCTAATTCTTCAGAGAGTTTAAGATCTTCATCATCTTCCTCTTCCGCTTGGTTGATGGGTGTATCAAAATTATATCGGATAGCAGAAGTAACATTATCAGTGATTTTAGGCATGAATCTGCATATTTATCATATTTTGGTGCAGTTTTAGTATGTGAATTTGAAAAATGCACATGAAAAAAAGTATTGCCATTTTTTTAAAAACATAAGAGATAAATGCAAGAGAAAGACATGGATCTTAATTGAATGAGAAATATAACTCTTATTAATTAAGAATATTGTTTGAAACAAATTGGAGGACCATTACAAGCTACCCATATGCCTTGGGCTTGACACGTGTTCTTTTTAAAAACAAGAAAAAATACTTTGGAAGAAAAAATGTCTCTGGAATCCCCACTGTTGTCCAATTCTTGAGTTCTTCGCCTGGAGCACATTCACGGGTGAAATTAGATGCTCTCTTGGTGCTACTCTTGTTAAATATCATTGCCACTTATCCACCATGCTATGTTCCTTTGTTGATGAAGGTTTCCTGGATGGGAGGAAATTGCTCCTTGCCTCCCAGAGTAGACTTTGATGATTCTTTTCCCAAACCAAAATGATTTTTCTTCTCGGGTATCTCCATAAGTTTACCCTAACCTTTTGAGGTACCATCTCTCACAACTGCTTGTAAATATCTCCACGAAGTCACAATAGGTTTCTTGATTTTCTCCACTGATAGGGTTACCATTGAAGCAACCTCTAAGACTTGGAATGGTGTCGCTATACAGTCTTTATTCACACTGATATATCTGCAGGACTCTATGTGACTTACAAATATGTCCTCTTCACCATTGATTATAACCAATCTTCCTTCAATGGAGAACTTTAATTTTTGACGTATAGTTGAAGTAATAGCACCCACTGTATAAATCCAAGGTCATCTGAGCAAACACGTATATGCTGGTTCTATATCCATTACCTGAAAGGTAATGTAAAACATATGCTAGCTGATCTTGACAGGAAGATCCACTTCTCCAAACATTGTACTTTAAGAACCATCGAAAGCTTTGCTATCATAGAACTTAGCCTTATAACAACACCATCTAGGGTTAACTTCATCAAGCTGGATTTTGGTAGCATGTTGAGGATAGAACCAATATCGGTGAGTACCCTAGACAGGTTAGTTGCACATATATGAATGGAAATGTGCAACACTTTGTTGTAAGATTTACCTTGTGGAGGCAACTCACTGTTATTGAAGCCTAAGTATGATCCAGATGTTAAGTTTGCTACGACATTTTCAAACTGATCCACGGTAATATCTTCTGCAACATGAGCAGAACTTAGAACCTTCATTAGAGAGTCTCAATGCACTTCTGAATTCAAGAGCAACAAGAGTATTGAAATCTTGGTCGGGGTTTGGTGTAGCTGATCCACCACTCTATAATCACTTTTCTTAATTATTTTCAATAATTCTTCCGCCTCTTGGTCAATAAAATTCTTGCTTGGAGGTTCTTGTTCTTGGCTTTCCTCTACCACAACTTTCCCCTTATCCTTAACCACATCATCATTTTTCTTTTATGGTTCGGGACCATAGATTCAACCACTGCAAGTCATGCCCCCTGTTCCAGCTATATTTGTGATCGTAGGTCCTTGACTTGTTGATGGTTCATATTCTTGGTTCAAACCATTGGCATAGATAGTAGAATCATAACTCCACAATATCTCTTTGTTACTTTCGTAAGGAGCGGGATATGGCCCCCTAATCACCATTGTAGTTTTTGGAATTATTGGAATTCTTAGAGTATGGCATGGTATGATCACTGGTGCTTATGTTGACTATCCCCATGGAATCATAAGAATTTTCTTATTAGGACTTGACCTTTGGCGAGGAATTACCAATGGCTTCTTTATACTTCCATCGACCGCAGCTACGCATTCTTCTTTAGGCTATTTCCAGATTTGGAGTATCCCCTTATCCACCAATTTTTGTAACATCTTCTCAAAAGATTAATTGTGTTATAAGGGGAACCCACATTCAAACAAATATTCTTTCAAAAGGTTTATTGGAGTCTTTGTTCGTCTGGCTTCCCTAAAGTCCGTCACCACTTCAATTGCATTCACAATTGGCCCACCACGTCGGGGTATGGGGTTTGTCTTGATGTTTGCCTTATCAAAAGTGATATCTTGGGAATCCAATAAATCTTGAACCTTATGTCTGAAGGCCCATCATTTTTCTATGTATGCCCTGGAGAATTGGCATGATATTCACACCTGGAATTTGCATCATACTTTGGCGGGAGTGCCCCGATTTGAGGAGCTAAAGGTTTCAGCTCTACCAAAGATGCTTTTAGTAAGTGTTGCAGCAATTGACTGTGAGGCATGGGGAGTGGATCAAATCTTCTCGGAGGCCTTTCAAACCTATTTTGTTGTTAGTGTTCCCGTGGAATTACCAATGGCTGTTGTGCCCTTGGATGCGATGCGACAACATGAATTTATCCTTCCTTCTTTCTCGAAAAGTTAGGAACCTGTCTCTTTGAATTAAAAGGGGTACTAGATGATGCTCCTTGTATCTTGCCACTATTTATACATGCTTCAATCCTTTCTCTAATAGTTACTAAATCAGAAAATCCGGAAGAGACGCTTCCTACCATCTTATCATAGTACAACCCTTGTAAAGTACTCATAAACACATCGACCAATTATTTCTCCAGGAGTGGTGGTTGTACACGGGATGCCATTTCTCTCCACCTCTGAGCATATTATTTGAAGGACTCATCCTTCTTCTGAGATAAATTTTGGAGTTGCAAGCGGTTAGGTGCCATTTCCAAATTGTACTTGTATTATCTCAGGAAAGCGTTGGCAAGATCTGCCCATGTTTGGATATGAACTCGCTCCAATTGCATGTACCGATCTAGAGATGGCCCACTTAAACTGTCTTCGAAACAATGGATAATCATCTTCTGAACTTGAGCATAGGCATGCATTTTTTTGCAATACATGCGTAGATGTTTCCTCGTGCATGTGAGTCCCTTATATTTTCCAAAGTCAGGTGCTTTGAATTTTGGAGGGATCACCACATCCAGAACTAGACCCATTTCAAGAGCATCGACGTTGAAAGCATTGTAACCCTCTATAACTTTTAACCTTTCTTCAAGATCTTTATAGTGATTTAGCGCCCAGGGATTCTCAACTATCTTTGGTTGGTGTGACTGAGTAGCACCTTCCAAATTGAGGTCTCCGTATTGTAGATCTACGTAGTTGTCTGCATTGTTAACCGAAATTTGCAAAGTATGGGATGCCCTACCTTCAGTGGAGGTGGGACAAACCTTTCAGTATCAACTTGCCTAACCTCTTGTTGTACTACAATTTACTTTAGAAGTCCTGACCCTGGTTCTCTTCTCCGTTGGTGACCGCTCGATGTACCAATAGTTTGGGATACTTCTTCAAAGGACGTCCTAGGAATCTATTCTTTCCTCTCAATGATGTTCTTCAAAGATAATAGAACTTGACTCATGTCTCCTTTCATTGAGTCAATATTTCCCTTTACTTGCTCCAAATCTTCCTTGAATGCAGCTTGATTCTCTTCGACCTGTTCCATCACTTTCTTTTGATGGGCTCTTGTTTGATAAGGAGGTCGGAGAGGCGGTGCTTTCTTACCAATGATTTAACTGGAGAATGTTTTTAAAAAATTATGAGTTTTTTTCTTAATTTATGAAATGAAATGTTCGTGAATGCATGGATGCATATGAATATGCTAAGAGTTTTGTTTTTGAATGTCTTATTCACTTGGATTCTCTTTCAGATTTTTTTTATATATATATATTTTCTAGGTTTTGTTTTTTTATTGGCGAGCATCTCATATATAAATACACAAACGAGATATAGAAACAAAATACTTTTATTGAAATGATAATTGTCTTAACAAGAGATTACAATTAAGATATTGAAAAATATTCTATCCAAAACATCAAAATTAAATTGCTGAAGGAAATAACAAAGGTAAACAAAATCTTCTAAGTGTACCTGCAGATATGTGCTCTGAAACCATCAACCATAGTCCTACAAAGCTTGAGGAAGTCTTCAACATCTTTCGGAAGTGAGACTGTTGTACCCCAAAATTTTCCCTCTCTTTTCTCAAGACATTTCTCACAAACATCTTCAATAACTCAAGCTTGCACAAGTATTGACTAGGTCAAGCCATCTCCTAAACACTAATGCCTCAAATTAGGGTTTGAATTTTCACAAGGATAATTGGACTTATAATGTCTCAAATTACTTTCATAGATCATTATGGACCTCTAAGAATACTCATGTCAAGTTTGAAAACTTGAACCATAATTTTACTCAGTAAATTACTCAGATGATTGAAATTCAGTTGTATTGGGCAAAAAGTCAACTATGGTCAACCTATAGTCAAACTTCATGATTTTTGGCCTACATCAACTTCTTAAAGTCCTATTCATCATTTGATCAAGTTTGGATCACAATTCCCCAAGAAAATTGTTCAAATCACTAAAAGGGCAAAATGGTCAAAATTAGGGTTTTGACTGAGAATGGCTAATCTTTGACTTTTGACCTAATACATGACTTATTGTTTTAAAAAATGACCTCAAGGATTCAAATGTATTATTTTGACCTAATTACATGTCTCAATTCATTTCTCAAGATCAATTGATTTATAGTTGAAATTCAGTTAACTGATACACCAAAAATCAAACTTTGACTTTTTGATCAAAATTGAGTTTCAAAGATCACATTTCATCAAGATATTCAAAAATTTGAGACTTGATCATCAAGAAATCAAGAAGTTCAAAATTCATATTAAAAAGTCAAACTTTTCAAGACTTAGAATTTTTCTAAGGGGTTTTTTGAGTCTTATTTTTTTCATGACTTCATGCTAACTTTTCACCAAGATGCAAAATGATTCAAAGAAAATTTACAACATTAAATTTTTAGATCTTGGTGAGATCTAAAACTTTGATTTACTGATCAATTCCTAGAAAATTCTTGTATTTTTAGTTATAAATTCATGAAGTCATGCACTTTTTCTTAAAACACTTAGTGAAAATTTGACCTAGATTAGGCAGATTTTCGACCTAACTTCATGGAAATTTTTCACATAGTTCCAAATTGATTCTTCAAAAATGAAAAAAATGAAGGTTCTATAGGATGTTACAAGATTTTCAAAATGTCAAATAACTTATTAATATCATTCTTGATCTAGGAGAATCGAAGTGATGAAGTTAGGGTTTCAAACTTTAATTACAAGGCATTTTTCATGAAGAACACTTGACCAAATCCATAAGCCATGCTGCATAATATTGCTTTGCAGGATTCTAACTTATGTTTCACTCCATAATTAATGGTTTACACAAATTTTTGAACCATTATCCAAGTCGTTGAACCATTATCCAAACCAAATTGCCATTAATGGAAGAAAGTTCACACTTCCATTTTGGAAAAGTGGCTTTAATCACAAAGTCCACTCTCCTTGAGCTTTGTAGGATTTCTTTCTACACAAGCATCCTCTACAAGTTCAGAGTAATTATGTTTAAAGTTTCTAGCCACCCTACCTTACCTTGAAACCATGTTTGTCCAAGTTGCTTCAAAAACAAGTCAAAATCCACAAACATGTGATCTTGTACTTCTGACTTCTGCAAGCTTCCAAAGCTCCTCTCTATAAATTGAACCATCATTTGCACATAACACACGAGTTCACAAGCCCTCAAGCACCCTCACTCTCCCTCAAACTAGAAATTGTAACATAAGCACAAAAACTTGTCATTTCTGACTTTGAAACTCAATCTTGAAATCTACCTGTGCGTTTTCACTTCTAATCCATCACAAAGCTTCTAATACACATATAGAGGCTATCCCAATCCCAGTTTTCCAACTGTAACACCATCTTCTTTATTTTCTATAACAAAAAACAGAGCATTGCAGATGGACTTCTCAAGACCATTTCAACCACTCTCCATTCAAGCTAAGAATTGCATTAGCTTCCTAGGGGACTCAAGGAAGCTAACCTGATCATTGCAGTACCTTGAAACAAGCTCAAACTCAAAACACGAAATCCATTTTTGAGGTAAGTTTTCTGATTTTAGAAATCTTTATATAGGCATTGTTAGCTTTCCATTTTTAAATATAAAATGTAGACATCATATCCCTGAAGCTAACCATGCCCTTAGATTTCATTTATATTGCCTGAGTGTAGCGGTAAAATCAATGAAGTCACCACCGAGTATTTATTTATCCCATAAAAGGGAAAGGAAAATCATCGAAGAAAAACCTAAAGGGGGAAATCAAGGTCTTGCGACCGAGAGATTGGGTAAGGGAGTCAATTACGCGAGGGTAAGGTATTAGCACCCCACACGTACATAGTATTCTACGGGATCCACTCTCATTATTCTAATCAAAGGTTGTGTTCAATCGTATGCTTAAGCGTTATAAACTAAGAGGGAATGCATGCAAAGAAAACATGGGGAAGAGAAGGAAGTATTTACAATTTTCGCTCGGCTGAGCCCCGTGACCAGATGCCTACGTATCCCTTCTAAGGAATCAGAGCGCCATAGTTCGGCTCATATATTTTGTTTGTTTGTATTTTTTAAATGAACAATGTTGTATTCGATCATTCCACCGCTGCTCGACCTTTGGAGACTTATGACTTGTAGTAGAAAGGAGCTAACATGCTCTTAGAAGAGAAAATATGAATGGCGAAAAGAAATGGATTGATTGGTATTTTTTACCAGAAAAAGAATTTTTTGTATGATTAGCATTTTTTATTCATTTGCCAAGAAAAAGAAGTTTTAGTTTTAAGTGCAATTATGCAAAAAATGGGAAGAGAACATCCAAGGGAGACTAACCTATCTCTAACCTAATGTTATCATACAATGAGGGATCCTATCTAAGTTAGAATTCCAAAGAAAGTCTAGCAAACTATCCTATAGGGAGCATGCATTGAGAGCGAAGTCGTGATCTCAATTTCTAAATTGAGTGACTCATCGATCAACAAGAAATAAAGGAAAGTGATAAAATCATATAGGGAGCATGCACTGAGAGCGAAGTCGTGATCTCAATTTCTAAATTGAGTTACTCTTCGATCAATAAGAAATAAAGGAAAGCGATAAAATCCTATAGGGAGCATGCACTGAGAGTGAAGTCGTTATCTCAATTTCTTAATTGAGTGACTCATCGATCAACAAGAAAGAAAACAAACACAAGCACAACACATATAAGAAATGAAGTGCGGAATGCATGCTACAGGTCTTTAAACAACAACTTTGAGCGCACGCTCTTTATCTCCTACTTCTCATGATATCTAGAAAAGAAATAAACGTGAGAATATAGCTTGGAAGCAGTATAATACCAAACGAACAATAAAGTCCGCAAAAAGCACAACCAAAGGAAATAGACTCAGAATACTTCGCGCGAGCTGGCATCAACAAACAAACAGTCAGAGATCGAATATTCGGAAAAGATGTCAAAGTTTCCTCGATGTGAAAATAAATCACACTCGGAATCTAAATACATCTGCATATCGAACAATGAACCTGCATACGATCTCAGATCTCAAGCAAACAAAGGTGAGTTATAAATCTCAAATAAACAGATAATCGGGATTTAATTCCTAAAAATATCTTCTAAATCTATTATATGTATTTTTTATTAATGTTTTTGCCACATCCATATTTTCTCCCTTTTTTTTTTTACAAAAATTGCTGTCGAACAATCATGGAAAGAAAAAACTAAAGAAATATTAACTAAAAATTCTATAAGGGGTGCAAACTGTACATGATGCTACTGCATGAGAAACCCAATCCAGGTTCTAAGTCCAGCCCATGGAATGCTTTTGTTATAGTTTTTTTTCAGCCTTAAAAAAAACTCTGATGGGCTTGAGGGAAGGGTTCAGCCCAAAGATCATGCTTTGTAACACTTCTTCTAGGCTATGCACAAAAAAAAACGAGTGTTGCACTTCGGTTCAGCCCAGCAAGAACATTCCACTTAACACTTGGCTTCTCCCTAATACTCGCCGAATCCAACCTTGCCCTAAGCTTTGCCTGCTCCGGATCCTTTTATCTCTTCACTCCAGATCCGCCGCGCCAATCCATTCTCCCAACCCCAAATCGCTGGTGAATTCAACAACCTCGCCTCCACCATATCAAAATCTCAGTTCACTATCTTATCCCTAACCATGATTAAAAGCCTAAATACTTCTTCTTTGATTCAATTCTCTACCCTTTCTGCTTACGATTCCAATTCAAACTCTCATACTTTCATCGATTCAATCATAACACTAAAAGATGATATCTGTTACCGGAAGGGATTAAAGAAACATTACCTGTCAGCGACGACCCCGATTCCTTTTCAACACCGCTGCGAAGATAATAACTCCAACGGTAATCTCTTCACTTGTTTCCTCTTCTTTGCTTCTAAACTCCTTTATCATCGCTTCCTGTTGTTATCTGAAATCTCGGTTATGCCCTGATATCATTGTTGTCGCTCGTTTGCAGGGAGGAAGGTTGGATAATTGATGAAGGTGATAATGGAGTAATGAAGTGGGGTCTAAAGATCAGGGAAGATGAAGATTGAATAGGAGCGTGGTTTTCTGAAATCGTGATGGAATACGAAGATGGAGATATTTTTGTGGTAATCTAAAATCGTGATGGAAGATGAAGATGGAGCGATTTTTGTGGTAATCTGAAAATCGTGATGGAAGATGAAGATGGAGCGATTTTTATGGTAATCCTGTTGAAGGTTGAAGTATGGGAGAGAGAGTGAACCTTCAAGATGGAACCTCTACGAGATAGTTGAAAGGTGATTCCTCCCCAATTCTATTACAAAACTGTCTTTTATTCTGTTTTCAATCTATTAGCTTCCCCAATTCTGTTACGATTCTGTTAGCCCTCCCAATTCTGTTACAAAATCTCTAGCCATTCTGTTACAAAACCTCTAACCATTGTTATTGCTGTTAAAAAATATTTAGGAAACAGTTAGAAGTGTTAGAGAGTTTAGTTATCTCTATTTTGAAAACAGTTAGTATTGTTAGTTGGTTAGTTAGAGAGTAGAAATAAATTTGATTAGAAAGTTTGCCGGTCTGCTGGAGCTGTTAGAACCTTTTGACATGTTTTTCTTGACAGGCGAAGCTGTGAATTAAACTTGAATCTTATTCTATTTTCGCATTTCCTTATTTTTCTGAGTTTAAAACTCTTTTAATGGTCTTTTTTTCCGTTATCAAACTACTACACACCAAGAGCTGTTATGAAACTGGTATCCTTTAATTATGAACAAAATTTCTCCAATTTAATTGTTTGGGATGCTGGTGCAGGGGCTCATTTTGCAAGGACCGACTTCAATTGGACTTCTCTAAACTTGTTTATTAGATGAACTGCAGTTTGGTTATCACTAGCATGCTAGGATAATGGCTTGAGGCTAGGCGGCTAGGAAATGTTTGAACTGGTTTATTGTGTTTTCAGCTAATCAGTTTTACAAGGCTGCTATGAATTTACTCACTTTTCTTCTCCTGTGTTTGCAACACGACATGCTCCTAACATTCATGTGGGCTTGTGTCCATTGATTGAAATAGAGCTATTTCGGTATATGAGCATGGTTGATCGGTTTTGGACAAGTTGAGAGGAAGCAAAGGAATATGGTTGAGACATTCGAAGGCGAGGCATGAAGATTGAATTGTAGATATGAATCGGTGGAGATGGAAGCATAAACATGGTAGCCATTAGGTTTAGGATTAGGCATATGTCTTATGTATAATTTCTTGATGTAATATCTTGTAAAATATGAATAATTTTCCTTGTTTCTTGAATTCCAAAGAACTAAACTTGAACAAATATGGAGGTATTTGAATTTCAATCTTCAATTGAATGAAATACTCGAATCCACGACCTATGGTTAATAAATCTCGAGTAACCTTATAATGAAGGCATATTGATATCTTTTGCATTTTTGAATTGAGCTTTATTAATGAATGAAGCTTTGAGTAAATCAAATTTTGATGATCTTAATGAACATTTGTAATTGCAACTTTGATGACATCTGATAATCGTTAAATGAATTTGATAATGACGTATACCTTTGAATTTTATTTATCTAAGACATCTGCATACATGATTGTTCTAATCTTGCACTTTTGAATTTCTTTTGACATATCAATACTAACGCCATAGCGAACTATGAACCAAAACCTTGAGCCACTTTGTCACATTGAACTCATAGCACATTTGGATGAACCCCTTAATTTTGAGTCCACATTACCTTGCAATTGGAGAAACTTATCTTAATTGAATGATTGATGACCTTAGTCCATATTTCAACCAATCAAAAGACATATCAAAGCAATCATTGACCAAAATAACTCTCTTAGAAGAAAATGCCTTTCTCCCAATGAATCCACAATTTCACATTTTGTGCCATGATTCATGTTTTTGAACTTCAAACCATAAAGGCATCCTAGCTTGATAACCAACAATCATGCAACAAAATTAAAGCCCTGAGAAACAGGTTGAAGACAAATGATAAGACTTGAAGTATGAAATCCAATGACCTTCAGTTGAAACATTGACAAACTCAACCACTATGGGTAAAAACCCTAATCCACTGATAAGTATCATAATGAGAATAAGATGTCGATTCAATCCTTTAAACTTCTTGAAAGTAATATCTTGTGGTCAATAAAATTGGGAGGAAACCCTAATTCTCTTGATTTGGATACATGATGATGAGGAGACGACTTGAGGTATTGAGAGGAATCAAAACCCTAGCTCATGGTCTGCTCAATTGCAAGACATGATGAAACCAAGAATGATGAGAACGCCAGTTGAAACAACTTTGAGTAAGGTAGCAACCTCAATTCATAGAGAAAAACAATAATGCCAAAGCCTTTGATCTCGTAACCATGGAATCAATGATATGCATGAGACGTATATGATATGATGAGGGATCTTAGGGGCAAAAATTGGGGTATTACACTGAGTAGTGTGAATTTCAAGTTTGAACTTCCTGAAAAAGTTAGGTTAAAATTTGGTATCATTAGAAATTATCATTCATCTTTGATCTATAACTTTAGTTATATTCATTTCTGGATTCATGATGAAATTTTACGCAACTTCATGTTTACATTTTCCATTTTGGTTGAGAGATGAAGAAGTTACATGGTTTGAAAATCTTGTGGAATTTTCTAGCGCGAGGTTGAAGATGATACAGGCCTATGATTGGTTTTGTAATATATATTTATGGTTGTTTTTATAACACTGGATGTATCACCACCCCAGTGGTTAAAGCGCACGCCTATTACCCTTTAGGACCTGTGTTCAAGCCCCAAAGTCTGTTTTGTTATTTTTCACATTTTTCTGTTTCTTTTTTTTGTTTGCAGCTAGCGCGCCTGGGCCTCCTCTCAATGGGCCTTTGTTATTTTTACTCTCTCTAACCCCCTGTCTACTGGTGACACACAGTCCATTTGTTTTTTTTATTTATTCTGATTGCAAAAACCATATTTGGGCTTGAACTTAACCAAAAAAATCTGTTTTCTCTTCTAAACTCCCAAATTTAATTTCACACCTCACTGACCTAATTTTATTTTCTTATCTTTATTTTCTTCTTATTATTATTATTATCATCAAAAACCCCAAAAATATTTAATATTTATTATTTATATATATTTAGTACACCTTTATCTTATTTAAAGCAAAAGATTAAAAAACATTTTCTTAACAAATATTTTCTTATTAAATCTAATTTATTTTCTTTAATTAAATCATCTTAGACTTAGGTTTTATTTTAAAATTTTCTTCTAAATGATTTAGGAATTAGGAATTTAATTGTTTTTCTATTCACTTTTAGTTAGTTTAATTAAATCAAAACCCTTTCACAAAAACCCTAAAAATATGTTTCTTAGTTTAATTTCATTAAATCAATTTAAATTAACTTAGTTTCAATTAACTATTTCCTTTTTTAGTTTAATTAAGATAAACCCTTTTATACAAAAAAAATCCAAACAAAAACAATCCTCTTTTCCTTGTATAGTACCTCACATTCTTGTATATTATCTCACATTTTTGTATATTTTACAATCTATTATTCAATATGGTTGTAATAGTAATTTGGTTTTAATTTCTCTCCTCCCCATTTGTAATTATGTACTCATCCCCTAAATGATGTAATAGCGTAGAACTTTACATTTCTACAATTTATCGCTTTCAACACAAATACTAGTAATTAGGGTTTGTATGGCAAGACATAAAATCAACAAGTAAAAAATCCTAACTCAAGAACAAAAAGCATGAAAAATAAACACTTTGCACACTTGCACCTCTAGGGTTAACCTCACTTGTTGCCTAAAGATAAAAACAGTCATGTCCCTCGAACGTGAGATACTTTAGCAAAGACCCTCGAATACAAGATTGTAGACCCTCGATGACCCTTCAATGTTTCCCTTGGTAAACAATCTTAGACCCTTACGACAAATTGCTAACGTATCCTACAATGTTGCTTTCTATGACTGTACAATGATGCACGCATGTCCCTTCACATCCAATGATATGGTTGCTTACAAACTAATAGTAAGACAACACTATCTAAAGGAGGAAGAAAAGAACTAAGACTTTTTGAGTAGGTAGAACGTTCATAGTTGCTTGCTCACAACATTTCAAAACATATTCCAAAACATACCAACACTTTCCATGAAATATTTTCAAAATTCAACACTTCGTATACATTCTTATAGAGACGAGAATCATTACAAAGTTTTCCTAAAGGAAGGCACTTTTCAAAAATACTTTCAAAAACAATCACAAACACATTTCAAACAAAGAATTTTAAAAGTGAGCTAGCAACTAAGAGCCCATAGATAACTACAGATGAAAAGGGTGCTAACACCTTCCCTTTTCATAATCTACCCCCCGAACTCAAGAAAATTCTCAAAAGGTCTTTCCTGTTCTTTTCACCCTTTCCTTTATAGGATAAAAGAAAAGTCGGTGGCGAATCTTCCTATCCGCAACAATTGTGATAAAACTCAAAACACCGAAGTCAGTTCTCCCACCGTATTACAGAGACCATCACACTTTCCGCATCTGTCAAACCTCTAGGGATCTCACCAATGAGGTTGTTGGCTAAGAAGGCGAGTCTTGCATACTTGTCTTTATAGAAACGATATTCCTGGTAGAGTTCTGGAATTATATTATGATTATCTTTTCCTGCCTTGGCGATCTTTACATGTTGCTTTTCTCAATATAGTTTTTCAGACCTCATTTCTATGTAGAGTCTCCTTTCTATAAGGAAATTATTTTGAAGGTCTTCCAATCACGACAAACTTGCTCATATTCATCAGTCTTTTGGGTGAGAAGTCTTTCTACCCTCATCCTCTTGAGATGTTATCCTACATTAGATTTTTGGCTATCTTGGAGTCTCGTAATAAGATATTGCATTTGCTCTTCTTGATCTAAAGAAGCTTGTGCCAAACTTTGAATTTGAGCCCTCAAATTTTCTTCCATCTCCTTTTTGTCTTGCGTTGCTTTTTCGTACCACTTACTTAGTCTCCCGATTTCACTAGCAACATCTTCCAAACGTTGGTTATAAGAATCCAAGTTGAAGGTAACACTTAACAACCCTTCAGTTGAACGTTTCCGTTTAAGATTCTCCTTTTCAAAAGCTTCACGGTCTTTCTGAATCTGTTGGTCTTTTGACTCAAGCTTGCATTGCATCTGTCTTTTATCCTTACCTAAGTTATGAAGTTTAAGATCTAATTCCTCTTTCTCCTTTTGAGCTTGATTCAAGGCTTTCTTCAAGTTGTCTATTTCTTCTAAGGACATAGTGTGATATGGTGGCAGAACCGACTATTTTTAGTTACTACTGGTTTTTGCGTTTTTTGTTCGCAAATGTCGCGGTAAGCAATAGTCGCCACTGACTTTTATTTCATCCAACAAAGGAAAAGGAAAAAGAACAGAAAAAACCTTTTTCCCGAGATGTTTCTGAGTACGGGGGGTAGATTATAGAAAGGGAAGGTGTTAGCACCCTTTCTATCCATGGTTTTCCATGGGCTCTTAGGTACTTTCTCATTTTGAAATTGCTTGTGTGTGTTTTGAAAAGTTTTTGTTTAACTTCAGGGTAACCCTTGTATCTGTCCTCAAAAGTGTGACGAAGTTGTTTTTGAAAACTGTTTTGAAAGTGTTTGTGTGAAAGAGTTTTTTTTGTTTTGAGTAAGTACTTAATAGTTTCTACCTACTCGAAAAAGACTGTTCATTTTCTCGTTTCCTTTAGACAGCACTATCCTACTATTAAGGAGTAGGTAGCCCCATCATTGGAGTTTAAGGGACATTGGAAAGGGATGACAGAGACGATTACAATCGCTAAAGCAATGATTAAGAAACCTTAGTAATTACCCTAGAGTCCTAAAGATCTTTCCGAAGCAACATTTGAATGGGTCATTTTGATCTTTTGGGACTGGAGGACAACCACTAAGATTCCCTATACTTCATGACCGTTTACCGAAGGCAACCGAAGTGGGATAAACCCTAGGAGTGAACATGTGCATGTGTTTGATTTCAGTTGATCATCTTTGCACAATTAAAGTTTTCTACTGTTTTAATTTCTTTTGTCTTTTGCATGCAAGCCTATTATCCATACATCTAGACAATTTATAGTTGTGGAAATTAAAAGCGGAAAAGTAAATCTACGCTATTACAAAGCCTCAGGGAGTGGGTTACATAACCAAAAATTTGGGATTAAACAGTAAATAATATGCGGTAAACCCTAATTAAAAGCTATTACAAACCCGAAGCAAATAAAATAATTGGAATTAAAAAATAAAATATTACGCGCGAGAATTAAATACGGGAATCAAAGTCTAAATTCAAAGGGAATCAAAGAAAATATTTTTGTTATTTTTGATTGAGAAAATTAACTATTTGCAAATTAACCCTAATTTTCTAATTGATTTTAATTATGAAAAAAAAGAATTTAAGTTTCCCTAATTCAATTAATCTAATTAATTAATGAAATAAAATATTTTATGAAAAAAATCTAATTTTAATGTTTTTGTGATTTTTTGATTAAATAAAAAAAATTATTTTTTGTTTTTTTTTGTAAAAAATAATTAAACAAATAATTAAAAAGAAATAAGAAATTAAAAAAAGAAAAATTAGATTGGGCCTGGTGTGAAAGCAATTTTGGAGGTGTGAAAAAGAATTTGTCCAGGCCCAGATTGATGCAAGCCCAAGGCTGGCGTATGATCCAGTGAGGATCCCCTTTGGAGGTTCACCATGCGCTACTTCCTGGAGGCGTGAGATCTGGCCAGGACGTGATCTAATGGTGATGGATCTTAAGGCGCATAGCATGGACCAGGGCGTGCAGCACATGGAATCTGCAGATAAATAGTGAGAAAAAACATAAAATCACACGCATGTGATCGAACCCAGGACGTTACCTTTATACCTCTCTTCCTTGAACAATTGCGTTAACTACTCATTCGTTAATATGATAAAACAAATAAAACATAAAGCAAGCAAAGTGGTATTTCCCAAAAACGTGCGCGTGATTCAAATCTCCCTGTGGGAGTCTGCCACCTAATTGTCTTCTTCCCCATAACTGTTGTTTTTTACCACACTTTTACCTACGGACTGCATCCGCTACTATAGCTTATAGCAACGAATTAAGCGTCACTAAAGCCCCCTGCAAAAAATCAAAATTAAAAATATGCAATATAAATTAATGGTGAGGCTATGAATCAACTCGTTTTGGTCCCCTGAAAACGACGATGGCATTAGTTTCTCCCAATTATGTCTAAATCATAAAGCCCTAATTTGAAGCTTGGAACCCTAGCAATGGTATCGTGCCATCCATGCACTTAAACTTCATCCAAACCAATCAAAAACATTGCAAATATGATAGCAAGCATGGATATATGATCAAAATATGTTTATGATGGATAAATCATTAAAAACGAATTTTGAAAAAAGATGCAAATCGTGGTACTGTGAGGTGCGATTTCTGAAGGTTTTAAGGCTTGAGGATGATTGGAATAGCTTCAGAAAATGTCCAGGAATGGATTGTTGGCTTTGATATTGCTTGAATTGGTCTATGGAAGAGAATCCGATCTGCACTTTTCTTCCAAAATTTGCAACTTTTTTATTCTGTTTTCATGACCCAATCCTTGTCCTCATGCTTTGGAAATGTTATGTATATATCATAGAATGATTTAGGTCAACAAAAACTGATCATATCTTTGCAAATTATGGAGATTTGATTTGATTTTGTTCCTTGTATTATTTATTTCTAAAACAAGTCAAATCATGATCTTTTCCAATCAATTAGCTCTTGCATGATTTGGATGTTTTGCTAGCTGTTCATTGACTCATAATATGCTCATAAAATCAAATCTTGGATTTTATTTCATTATTCTACTATTTAAATTGATTTATTTTGATTTAAATGAATAAAAAATCAAAATAAATAATAAAAATAATAAAATAATAGGTGGATAAGCTCAGGGGTCGTGGGCCATCTTAGGAACAAGTTTCAAACAAGAAAACATGGGCCCATTTGGAAAAAAAAGTCATTTTGATCAATGTTGACTTCATGCACTTTTCCAAAAATTGGTCAACTTTGACAATACATATCTCCCTCAATTTTAACCCTAAGAGGGTGTTCTTGGACTTTTTTAGAAAGATTAGGATGTCCTCTAAACAACCTATTTGGTTTCATCTAATTTGGATCTTTCATGTTCATTTAATAAGCTTTGACCCAAAAGGTGTTTTTTTTTTTACTTTTTAAATGACCTATAATGTTTGAATTCATATCTTTTCATGAGTGTATTTTTTGAACTTGGATGATAAATTTTTGATAAAGTATGAGGAAGTTATGCCTTGTCAAAGTTTGTTGACTTTTCCTATAGAAACCCTAATTTAGCAACTTTTGAGTTTTGATGAATTTGGGGCATTCCTTGAGGAATCATGATCAACCCTTGATCAAATAACGGATATCACCTCAAAATGTCGATGTTGACCAAAATCTTGAAGTTTGACTGTATGTGGGTCACATTTGACTTTTGACCTAGCATAGTTGATTTTTAGGCATCTGAGCAGTTGATTGAGCAAACTTGTAGTGCAAGGCATGAAACTTGGCATGGATGATCTTGAGAACATATTAGGGAAAAGGAAATCATTTAGGACCCTTGGAACTCAAACATCTTGATGAGGAGTGAAACCCTAGTTTGAGACTCATAGTCTTAGGAGGAGGATTTGTCTAGTCAATCTTTAGGCATCCTTGGGCAAGTTAAGGACCTCTAGGAGTATGCTTTGAGTAAAAATGGGAGGGAAAATTTTGGGGTACAACATCTGCCCCTGTTCAATCTTCTTAAACCTGAGGATGTAGATTGGCTTGTCTGCCTTTCATGATCTGAGGGTGGAAGATGATTGAACACTAGAGTGCCCACAAATTAACACTCGCATGAAGTGAATGTTGATCGATAATATTGGGAATGGGCTTACAGATGCCATTTGGAAGGTGATGAAGAATCGTTGGAGATGGGCTTAAAGATTCCATACAGAAAAGATATCGGTTGCATAAGAGATTCCTTTGCGAGAATTCATGTAACTGCTGTTGAAGAGAACTTCAACGGGGAATGTTGATTTATGTCTTGTGAAATAGAGGCTAGGAGCTTTAGTTGTCCTCTATTCTACTGGGGAATTAATTCTTGATTGAGGAGGTGGAAGTAAACTGCATATTTGGTCAGGGTCCAAGAGGCACAATAACTTACTAGGGAAATGTGAAATTGATCGTATCTGGTCGGGTCCAGGTCTTACAGTGTTGTAAACTTTTTTCTGGAGATAAGAGAGAAGGAACCTGGATAGTAGGGTTGCTTCGAAATGAAAGCCTGGGAAGTAGGGCTGTGAGAAGGAACATGGATAGTATGGTTACTTCAAAATGAAAGCCTGGATAGTAGGGCTATGATAAGGAACATGGATAGTAGGGTCACTTCGAGATGAAAGCCTGGGTAGTAGGGCTTATGGAAAGGAACCTGGATAGTAGGGTTACTTTGAGAAGAAAGCCTGGATAGTATGGATATGAGAAGGAACCTGGATAGTAAGGTTACTTCGAGATAAAAGCATGGATAGTAGGGCTTATGGAATGAACCTGGATAGTAGGGTTACTTTGAGATGAAAGCCTGGATAGTAGGGCTATAAGAAGGAACATGGATCGTAGGGTTGCTTCGAAGTGAGTTTGGGTAAAATCGCATATGAACCAAGAAGGAACCTGGGTAAGGTTGCTTCGAAGTGAGTTTGGGTAAAATCGCATCTGAACCGAGAAGGAACCTGGGTAAGGTTGCTTCGTGAGGATTTTGGGTAAAACTGCATCTGAATCGAGAAGGAACCTAGGTAAGGTTACTTCGCGAGGAGTTTGGGTAAAACTGCATCTGAACCGAGAAGGAACCTAGGTAAGGTTTCCTCATAAGGATTTTGGGTAAATCTGCATCTGAACTGAGAAGGAACCTAGGTAAGGTTTCCTCGAGAGGAGTTTGGGTAAAACTGCATTTGAGCTGAGAAGGAACCTAGGTAAGGTTGCTTCGTGAGGAGTTTGGATAAAACTGCATCTGAACCGAAAAGGAACCTAGGTAAGGTTGCTTCGTGAGGAGTTTGGGTAAAACTGCATCTGAACCGAGAAGGAACCTAGGTAAGGTTTCTTCGTGAGGAGTCTGGGTAAAACTTCATAAGGAACCTGGGTAAGGTCGCTTCGGGATAAATTCGTGTAAAACTTCAGAAGGAACCTGGGTAAGGTTACTTCGAGATAAGTTCGTGTAAATCTTCAGGAGGAATCTGGGTAAGGTTACTTCGGGATAAGTCCGTGTAGGGCTTCAGGAGGAACCTGGGTAAGGTTACTTCGGGATAAGTCTGTGTAGGGCTTCAGGAGGAACCTGGGTAAGGTTACTTCGGGATAAGTCTGTGTGGGGCTTCAGGAGGAACCTGGGTAAGGTTACTTCGGGATAAGTCCGTGTAGGGCTATGGGAAGGAACCTGGATTATAGGGTTACTTCATGATGAGTTCGTGTGAAACTTTATTTGGAAATGTATGAGAAGCGACCCGTGTAAGATTTTTCAGAATAAACCCATGTGAAGCTGTATTTAGGAGAAACCCGTGTAAGATTGCTTTGTGACGAACTCGTGTAAAACTGCATTTGGTCGCGCAGATAATTACTCTGTTTAGTTTCGGGAGCTAATCTTGGACCTGCTGGAAATTGTTGATAATAACCATCTTTCCTGAAAAGGTACATGATTAATTATATGTGATGCATGAAATGCATTGTATGGTGATGTTGCAAAAATAAATGAGATTATGCCGTATACAATATGTGTGCGCACATCATGATGTATGAACATGAAATTCTATTGTGACACGTCCGATTCTGGGAAAATAAATCCCTGACCGCTGCTGGAGAGTATTGGAAATTAAATTCCTGACCGTCGTAGAAAAAGTGGTTCTTCTACTTCCGCTGGGGATGGTAAACAGAGATGACTATGTTGGGGATTTACTTTTTTCTGTTTGTAAATATTCTACCAGGGAGAGACTCTGCTTGAGAATAACTCTGCGGGGAAATAACTCTGTATGAGAGAGGAGACGCTTTGCTGGAAGATTTTGTCAATTCGGAGAAATAAACTCCGCAGGGGGATGAAATTCTATAGCTGGCATAATAAACTATGTTAGGGATTGAGCTTCCGCATTCGTAGAAATAAACTCTGCTCGAGAGGATGTTCCGCAGTCAGAGAGATAAGTTTTGCTTGGGAGAAAGCTTTATAAACCGTTTGCGATTATAAAACTCGGCTGGGGAATATAGATATCGGCTCTCTGAATGAGCTTTGCTGGGGAAAGTAGCTCCTTCCTGGGAAGCCGATGTTAAAGCTTTAGTTGCCTCTACTATGTGGGGAGTGTAGATGTCACTGGGACGCATGCTGAGGATACGACAATGACTTTGCATCAGGGCTTTTCTGCCCTTGTACCTGCTGGAGAAAGTACCTGCGGAGGCTTCGTGGATAGCTTGAGTGTTATCCCAAATCATGAGGTTCTTCGTAACTGCCAATCAAAATGATAAGTCTAGGTAAGTGATAAGATGACAGGACATAGTCGTACGCTTTGATCCCTAACTTTTTCCTGTACTGTCTTTTCAGATTTTCAGTCCATCGGGATACCCTTTTTTGCTCAAGTCGCCTTTTCAGGTTTTCGACTTGTCAGGTGTACAGTTTTTTTCATATGTATATCCCTAACTTTTGCCCGAACCTCTTTGGTTCGCCGGGATGCCCTTATTTTTTCCTAGGCCAGTCAACCTAGAGGGTCTTTGGTAGGCTCCTAGTTTTAGCCTACGAATATTCTACCCTCCCCATAAGGTGGTTTCCTTAAGGTTATCATGGATAACACTAAAGGGAAAGGCACAAGGGCCTCCCTTAAGCGAAGCCTCTCTGTATACCGAAACTTTCGCCTCTAGAGTCATAAAAGGTCTCACCATGAGATTTTTATTTAACGGTTATACAAAAAGTCATAAGTTTAATTCCAAAGTCATATACTCCAAGAGGATACCTCTTGAGATATATTTATTTTTTGGAATTCCATCGACTCTAGGTGAAGTCATCACAAAAACTCATAAGGATGATGTACCCCTTTGGCCAATAGACGAACCTTCTTTCTTAGGTTTTTGAAAATATTTTTTTTGAAATAAAACCCCACCACAAGTAAATAAAATATGATAATAAAAAAATAAAGGCAAGTAAATAAACCAAGAAAATAAATATAACAAAATGATAAAAATAGAAAAACCCTAAAAAAACCTAAATCCAAAAGAGAGGCTTCTAAACCCTAGGGTTAAATTCCCCAGCAGAGTCGCCAGCTGTAATAACTGGCTGAAAAATATAGAGTTTCCACCATTAACTTTTATCCTAAGACGAGAATATAATGGAATAACCCTAATTGTTGATACAAATATCCTAAGTTCTTGAATCACTTTAGACGAAGAGAAGGTGTTAGGCACCCTTTATCTACCTTGTTCACAAGGATACTAAGGTTTAGGTTTAAGGCTTAGGAATAGGGTTTTAACTTTTTAGGGATTAGGGGAACTCGCCATAATTTTAAGTCGCATGCCTACGTATCCTCTTATGAGGAATCATAGTCCCAATTCGTAGTTCATTGTTGTTTGATTATATTTTTGTATGGGTTGCAGAAATATCTTGAATTCTCCTTGAACCAAGTCTGAGTGTGTAAATAGCGGAATTGTAGACGAAGTTCGCATTCGACAAGAAACATTTATACAACCCTTTTTGAAAATAATATTGAAATTTGAATTATATTAGTAGAAAATGAGTTAGTATTTGGTTGGTTAGATGTTTTCAAATAAATGATGCAATATAGAAAAATAGATTTTAATGCATGAGAAAAATATTTAAATGTAATTAAGGTATTTAAAAAGGATTATGTGATAGGGTGGGAGAGAACTGACTGTTTTGGAATGTTGGTTCGCGTTTTGCGTTTGTTTTTGCAAAATGTCGCGGTAAGCAAGAGTCACCACCGTCTTTTATTTTATCCAACAAGGAAAGGAAAAAAGTACAGAAAAATTCCTTTTTCGAGATGTTTCTCGGGTCTGGGGGGTAGATTATAGAAAGGGAAGGTGTTAGCACCCTTTCTATTCGTGGTTATCCACGGGCTCTTAGGTACTTGCTCAAAGTGTTTTCAAAATTTCTTTTCTTTGTGTTTGTGGGTTTGAAAAGAGTTTTTTTTTGTTTGAAAGGTGTAAGTGTGAAGAAGATTTTGTTTTTTTTTTGAAAGAGCAAGTACTTAAGAACTATCTACTTACTCGAAAAAGGAATCTTTCTATGCTATATTCCTTTAGACAATGTTATCCCACTATTGATGAGTAGGTAGCATCGTCGTTGGAGTTTAAAGGGTCAATTCAATTAAGGGACGTGCGGTCACTAAAGCAATGTTAGGACGCCTTAGCGGTAACCCTAATGTCTTAGATCATTTTTCCGAGGCAACCGTTTCGAGGCAACTATGATCTTTGGACAAGAGGGCGACCTCTAAAACTTCTTATACTCAATGACCGCGTACAAAGGCAACCAAGTGAGGTGTACCCTAAGAGTGCGCATGTGAGAGTGTGTTGTTTTCAGTTAATTTTATCTTTGTACATGTCAATGGTTATCTATGTTGATTTTAGGTTTAAACATTTGATCTTGTCATGCATTCCCTATTATCAAACATCTAACAGTTTATGAGTTGCGAAAATTAAATTTGTGGAATTTAAACTAATTATTACAAGGCGTTGGGTATTTACATCGCCAAAAGCAACCCTTGAAATTAAAATGCGGAAAATAAATAAAGAGATACAATAGTAAATAGTCCTATTAAACTATTACATCCCAGGAAACAGATACAATATTGAAATAAAATGGATCGCGTGCGGGAAATTAAATCGGGCGAATTCTAGGTTTTGACCCTTTGATTATTAAAGAAAAGATTTTTTTGGTTATTTTGAATTATAAAGAAATTAGATCTAAATTAATTATTAAATTAATAAGCTAATTAATTAATTAGTGAAAATAAATATTTTTGGGTGTTTGATATTTAAAGAAATAAAAATAAATTAATCAAAGTTTAATAAAAACATAATTGTCTAAGTTAATTTTAATTATTGGAAAATATATTAAAAGTTATTCCTAATTAAAGCTAAATTGATTAAATTAATATTTATTAACAAAAATAAAATACTGAAATTTAATTTAATAAACAAAATATTTTTTAGTTTTTAATTTTAATGAGGAAAAAAGTTTTGATTGGTTAGTTAAAAATAAAATAATAACAATAAATAAATAAAAGAAATAATAAAAATAAAGAAAGAGTTTAGGAGGTCATGGGCCTGAAAGGAGGGTGAGAATGGCAATTTGATGGCCCAAATGTGCAGGCCTGTGTTGACTTTCCTGATTCCAGCGTGGCACTTTGACTAGGGCATATGGTGGACATCACATCTGGACCACCAGATCTGGCCTGGGGCCATCTGGCAGCTGATTGAATGAGGGAGTATGATGAACCACGCGCCTGGGTCAACACTGGATCACTTGAAGAAAAATATTAACAATGCAATATGGGGGACCTGGGATTCGAACCCAGGTCCTATTAGTCATTGCATACACTCCACTACCACTCAACCAGTGCGCTTTAGTTGTCATAGTATTGGACAATAATGATAATATGGGGGAGAAGAATAATATGCCAGAAATAAAAAAGAAAACTCGCCAAGTTTGAATCCACCAATAAGAGGGGGGCACGTCTTCGTCTTCCTCGTTCAACCCTGAACATTTACCTGCGGATTTATATCCGCAGCTAAATTCGCAGGACATTCCAAAAATTAAACCTAGGCCATGAAAACGACACCCAAGACCATGGTAGTGTTCGTCTGGGCATCCTGAGCAAACCTATACCATTCTTGGACCTTGATTTCCCCTGAAAAAGAAAGCCCTAAAATCTAATGCAAAACCCTAGCCATACGGTTAAGGGGTTAAAGTCCATATCAATGCAATCAAATAATGCCAACAGTCCAGAAATTTCATAAGCATCATGAATATGTCAACGATTTGCCAAAAAAATGCAAGAACATGAGGTTGCAATTTCGAATACAGGGCGGTATTTTGAGATACTTACAGAGCGTTTGAGAGGGTGTGAGAGCTTGATTTTGATTGCAGGAGGTTCAGTGATTGTCCAGCAATGGATTAGTGTTGAGTTTTGGTGCTGAATTTGCCTCTAAGAACGATTTCAATTTCACACTTTTTGGCAATTTTTCAAGTTTGGTTCTTGATGATTCTGCAGCCACTAACCCTTGATCTCGTGTGCTTTGGCTTGTATATGTAATATACAATGCATTAGGTCAACAAATGTGGATTGAATCCTTCCACATTGATGTCATGGGATTTGATTTGATCCACCATTAAAAGCTTGCCTATTTTGTCCAAAATCCAATCTTTTTGCACATGGAAGGCTTGATACGAATTTGATCATGACATTGATGATGATTAGGTCTTGAAAATAGAAAAAGATCTCATGTAATCAAGTTTTGGGATTTTATTTGATTTAAATTGATTTAAAATGAAATAATTCAATAAAAATCCAATAAAATATAAAAATTGATAAATGGGCTCAAGGATGAAGTTAGGACACGTGTGTAGTGTGACAAGATCAAATCAAGTGGAAAAGAATGGGCCCATTTGACAAAATTTGAAGTTTTGGGGATAGTTGACTTTTGGCAATTTTGCAAAAATGCCTAACTTCAACAATGCATAACTTCTTCAATTTTGAACTTTTGGAAGTGTTCTTGGACTTTTTAGAAAGCTTTAGATGTCCTATAACCAACCCTTTTGGTCTCAAGTTATACTCTTTGGAAAAAAGGTGTTTTTGTTGACTTTCAAAAATGACCTATAATGTCCAAATTTATAACTTCTTGTGAGTGCATTTTCTGATCCTGGGGTATGAAGATGGATTGTAGGAAATTGCATACTCTTCAAAATAAGCTTTGTATGGGTGATTTCTCATAAAGTATGAGAAAGTTATGCTTGGTCAAAGTTGAGTTGACTTTTCCTGCAAAACCCTAATTTAGCAACTTGTGAGTCTTGATGAATTTTGAGCAATCCTTGATGAATCATGATGAACCCTTGATAAAATGATGAAATATCCTTCAAAATGAGAATGTTGACAAAAGATCTTGAGGTTTGAATGTATTTGGGTCATAGTTGACTTTTGCCCTAGCACAGTCGATTTTTGGACTCTTTGAGCAATTGACTGAGCAAACTTCCTCTGCAAGGATTGAAATTTGACATGGATGAACTTGAGAACATATTAGGACATTGGGGAGAACTTGAGGTCATTTGGATGTAAGGACCTTGATGCAACACAAAACCCTAATATGGGATTGACTGCCTTAGAAGATGACTTGACTGTCCAACTCTTGAGCAATCTTGAGCAACTTGGAGATTTTTCTTGCAATGTCTTGAGAAATATGAGAGGGGAATTTTTTGGGTACAACAGCTTCCCCTATTCAATTTTCTTAAACCTGAGGATATAGAATGGATTTCGGGCCTTTCGTGATCCGAAGGTGGAAGATGATTGAACACTAGAGTGCCCAGAAATTTGCACTCGCATGAAGCGGTATCAGCATTGTGATGTCGAGAATGAGCTTACAGATGCCATTTGGAGATTGTTGATAGGTGGTCTGAACTTCGGCTGGAATACGAATCAGGGAGATCTTATCGTCGATCTGACTGAACCAGAGAAGGTCTTGGATTAACTTTGACTGGATCGGCATCAGAAAAATCTTCGAATCGATTTAACTGGACCAGACGAAAGTCTTGGAATTACTTCAACTGGAATACGAATCAGGGAGATCTTCGCGTCGATCTGACTGAACCATAGGAGGTCTTGGATTAACTTTGACTAGATCGGCATCAGAAAAATCTTCGAATCGATTTAACTGGACCAGACAAAAGTCTTGGAATAACTTCAACTGGAATATGAATCAGGGAGATCTTCGCGTCGATCTGACTGAACCAGAGGAGGTCTTGGATTAACTTTGACTGGATTGGCATCAAAAAAATCTTTGAATCGATTTAACTGGACCAGACGAAAGTCTTGGAATAACTTCAACTGGAATACGAATCAGGGAGATCTTCGCGTCGATCTGACTGAACCAGAGGAGGTCTTGGATTAACTTTGACTGGATCGACATCATAAAAATCTTCGAATCGATTTAACTGGACCAGACGAAAGTCTTGGAATAACTTCAACTGGAATACGAATCAGGGAGATCTTCGCGTCGATATGACTGAACTAGAGAAGGTTTTTTGAAATAGCTGAGAATTTAACTGCATCTTTCTTGAAAGGTAAAGGTCAGTCATATGCAATGCATGATATGGATCAAGCAATGATGCTCTCAACATAAATGAGATTGTATGGTATGATGCGTATATGCATGTATCATGATGTATGGAAATGTAATGTTTATAGCTGGGGAAAATAAATCCCGGATAGCTGCTGGAAACAAGAGTTGAATTCTTCACTTCCGCTGGGGATGATGAACGAAGGTGATTGCAAGAATAAACCTGCAGGAGAAGACAACTATGTTGGGGAATAAACTGATGAGGAGATTACTCTGTTGGGGAAGAGATGCTCTGCTGAGGATTCCACTGATAAATTCTTTAGGGATGAATTATCGTTGCTGGTGATATTGAATCTGTTGAGGATTGAATTCCTGTTTGTGAAAGGGAAGAACTCCGCTGAGGACGATCTTTAAGTGGCGACTTCACTGGGGATAACCTGTTAGACTTTTGTGGGGATAATCCTCTGAATTCGGCTGGGGAGATTTACTTTGTACTCCGCTGAGGAGATTTATTTCGTACTCTGCTGGGGGTAAACTTCCAAAGTCTACTGGGGATAATTCTTCAACTCCGTTCGGGAAGCTTTTTCAGACTGCGCTGGAAAAATTTTAACTCCATTGGAGGTATCTTGTATTTTGCCGGGGAACATTATTATACTCCGCTAGGGAACATTGAGACTGCCGAGTATATCAAGCCTCTTTAGTACTGATGGTAGATAAACTCTGCTTGGGGAAAGCATTGCTGATTCGTTCATAGTTGCAAGTCTCAGCTGGGGGAGAGCTACCATTACTGTCTTACTCTGCAGGGAGTGAAGGCGTATTATCCATATTCTTCAGCTGAATTTACCGTCGTACTTGGTGGACAGAGCAACTATACAACTTGGACAATTCTATATCCCCTGTTTCTGATATTACCAGTAATTCGTCTTTTGTTTTGCATGTAAATATTTATGAGCAACAATTAATGTCAAATGCATATATCAAAAAATGAACATTGGACATTTTTTGCAAATCATAACAGATAAAGGAAAACAGTTTGAAACTTCTTTGAAAAATGAATTGTATTGATTTTGAAGTTTGGCCTATAAATAGGCGTTTTTGTACAAGAGGCTGACGTCCTAGTAAGAGAACACCGCCGAGCAGATAGAATTTACACAAATTGTGAAAAACAAAACAGCTATGTGAACAATCCCACTAGGTTCCAACTCTGCTATTGCCTTTATGTCCTCGAGCATCTCATCACTTTGCTACTTTGTTAAAGGTAGATCAGATTGATTAGTGTCGTCCGAGCTTAATAGTTGATACCGAAGTCTGGATGCAAGGTGATCCAATGAGACATAGTGTTACGCTTTGATCCCTAATTTTTGCCTGGACCGCCCTTTCGGGTTTTCAATCCACCGAGATACCCTTTTTTGCCCAAGCCGCCTTTTCAGGTTTTCGACTTGCCGGGTATACAGATTTTTTCATTTTCATCCCTTATTTTTGCCCGAACCCTTTTGGTTTGCCGGGAAGCCCTTATTTTTGCCTAGGCCAGTCAACCTAGCAGGTCTTTGATTATGCATAGTATCTTTTCACTATGTCTGCATTGACAGGGTGAAGAAGGTCGTCACCGTCCATGGTGGTTAGAATCATAGCTCCTCCTGAGAAAATGTTCTTAACCACAAATGTCCCTTCGTAAGTAGGGGTCCATTTTCCCCTGGGATCACCTTGAGGTAGAATAATGCGCTTGATTACCAGATCCCCAACTTGATACTCTTGTCGTCTGACTTTCTTGTTAAATGCCTTGATAATCCGCTTTTGGTATGTTTGACAATGACAAATAGCAGTAAGTCTCTTTTCGTCGATTAGGTTCAGCTGATCAAGTCGGTCTGAATCCAGTCATCTTCACTCAAACCTGCATCCTTCAAGATTCGAAGAGAGGGTATCTGAACTTCAATGGGCAAGACTGCCTCCATGCCATATACCAAGGAGTAGGGTGTTTCCCCAGTTGAAGTCCGCGCTGAGGTACGGTACCCATGAAGAGCAAATGGTAACATCTTGTGCCAGTCTTTGTATGTCACTGTCATCTTCTGCACAATCTTCTTAATGTTCTTATTAGCTGCTTCTAAAGCCCCATTCATCTTCGGCCGGTAGGGAGAAGAGTTATGATGCTGTATCTTGAATCGCTCGCAGAGTTTGGTGATCATCTTGTTGTTAAGATTTGTACCATTGTCTGTAATGATCCTCTCTGGTACACCGTATCGACAGATTAGATTATGCCGAATGAACCATGCCACGACGTTCTTGGTTACAGTAGCAAAGGAAGCTTCTTCAACCCACTTTGTAAAGTAATCAATTGCTACCAAGATGAAATGATGCCCGTTGGATGTTGTAGGTCTGATCTCGTCGATCATATCAATTCCCCACATTGCAAAAGGCTAAGGAGCTGTCAAGACGTTTAGAGGGACTGGAGGTATGTGCACCTTATCAGCACAAAGTTGGCACTTGTGACATGTCCGAGAATGCTGATAACAGTCAGCTTCCATTGTGGACCAATAGTATCCTACCCGAAGGATTTTCTTTGCCATGGTGTGTCCACTGGAATGAGTTCCGAAAGTACCTTCATGTAAATTCGCCATGATCCTTTCTGCTTCATTCTTATCCACACAACGCAGTAAGGTCGAATCATGATTGCGCTTGTAAAGGATGTCATTGCTGATGAAGAACTTTGCTGCGAACCTCCTCAGAAACTTCTTGTCATTAACAGATGCACCCTCGGGGTATTCCTGAGCTTCAAGATACCTCTTCACCTCATGAAACCAAGGTTTATCCACTACCTCTTCAGTCTTAATATCACAACAATGCGCAGGTTCGTCCAGTTTTTCAATGATAATCTGGGGAGCTTCGTTGTCCCAATTGACTTTGAACATAGAAGACATCGTAGCCAGCGTGTCCGCCAACTGATTCTCCTCTCTAGGGAAGTGTTCAAAGGTTATCTCCTCGAAATGGGGAAGCAACGTCAATACATACTCCTTGTAAGGAATAAGATTTGGGTGTTTCATATCCCACTCGCCTTTGATCTGACTGATCACGAGAGCGGAATCTCCGAAGACACTCAAGAACTTAATCCTTAGGTCAATTGCTGCTCGAAGACCCATAATGCACGCCTCATACTTCGCCATATTGTTGGTGCAGTTGAAACATAGTCGGGCGGTGAATGCAGTATGAGAGCCTTTATGAGATATGATTACGGTGCCAATGCCATTACCCAAAGAATTCGAAGTTCCATCAAAGTACATATACCATCGGGATCCCTCATCAGGTCCTTCATCCGTCCAGGTGTCTCACAATCAGTCACTATTATGATATTCTCGTCCGGGAATTCAAAGTTCATAGACTGGTAATCATCCACTGCCTGATGTGCCAAATGGTCTGCCAACACACTTCCCTTGATTGCCTTTTGAGTCGTATACTGGATGTCATACTCAGTTAAGATCATCTTCCATCTCGCTATTCTTCCGGACAAAGCAGGCTTTTCGAAGATATACTTGATTGGATCCATCTTTGATATCAATAGAGTAGTGTGAGTCAGCATATACTGTCTCAGCCGGCGAGCAGCCCATGCCAAAGCGCAACAAGTTTTCTCGAGCAACGAGTATCGAGTCTCGCAGTCGGTAAACTTTTTGCTAAGGTAATAAATAGCATGCTCTTTCCGGCCAGACGCGTCATGCTGCCCCAGCACACACCCCATTGAGTTGTCGAGTACTGTCAAGTATAAGATCAAAGGTCTCCCTTCAACTGGCGGCATCAGAATAGGTGGCTCCTAGAGATACTCTTTGATCCTTTCGAAAGCGGCCTGGCATTCATCGTTCCAACGTACAACTTGATCTTTCTTCAGTAGCTTGAAGATTGGCTCACAAGTAGCAGTTAGGTGCGAGATGAATCGGGCAATGTAGTTTAGTCGTCCCAGAAAGCCTCTGACTTCTTTCTCTGTTCTGGGAGCTGGCGTCTCCTGTATAGCTTTCACCTTTGTAGGATTCACTTAAATACCTTTGTCGCTTACGACGAAACCCAACAGTTTACCAGATCTCACCCCGAAGGTGCACTTGTTCGGGTTTAACCTCAGCTTGTACAACTTCAACCTGTCAAACAACTTCTGCAGATGGTCAAGGTGTTCCTCCTCAGTTTGGGACCTTGCAATCATGTCGTCGACGTATACCTCTATCTCATGATGGATCATGTCATGAAACAAAGCAACCATGGCATGTTGATATGTTGCCCCAGCATTTTTCAACCCAAAGGGCATGACCTTGTAGCAAAAAGTACCCCACTGAGTGACAAAAGTTGTCTTCTCCATGTCTTCGGGAGCCATTTTGATCTGATTATAACCGGAGAAACCATCCATAAAGGAGAATACCTTGTGCTGAGCGGTGTTGTCACCCAGAACATCAATATGAGGTAGAGGGGAGTCATCCTTGGGGCTTGCCCTGTTCAGATCCCTATAGTTAACACACATTCGAACCTTACCATCCTTCTTCGGCACAGGAACCACATTGGCCACCCACTGTGGGTAAGAAGTAACTGCTAGAAAACCGGCGTCAAACTCTTTCATCACTTCATCCTTGATTTTCTCAGACATCTATGGGCGCATTCGGCGGACCTTCTGTTTCACTGGAGGACAGTCTTCCTTGGTAGGCAGGCGGTGAACCACAATATCGGTATCCAACCCAGGCATATCTTCATAAGACCAGGCAAATATTTCAACATAGTCACGCAGCATCTGAATCAACCGTTGCTTCACACTAAGCTTCAGATTTGCACTGATCCTGACCTCTTTCTTGTCTACCTCTGTACCCAGATTTACTGATTCCACTGGCTCTTCGTGCAACTGAATAACCCTCTCTTCCTAAAGTAACAGTCTAGCAAGTTCACCCGGCACTTCGCAATCATCTTCACCTTTGTCTTCCGCTAAGTTGATCGGACTTTTGAAGTCATAACTGGTAGTAGCAGAGTCGTTACCAGTGAGATCCAGAGTGGATGTAGACCTGTATATGTGAGTGTGTGTAAAATAGTTGTTTTGCAATATATAATAAAAGAAAAACAAGGAGCGCAAAATTTGAAATGCAAGAAACGTCCAATGCTTTTATTAATGATATATGAAAATGACACACATAAAGCCCTCACAAATTAAGCCACAGTGCCCCGGGTAAGACACCGGGCCGTAAAGTTTAAAACATTATCTGTTACAAATTCAAAACAAAAGGTTTCATTATTGGGTAACAAAAGAAATATGGATGAAGTCCTTTGCTGTCTAGTTGCTTGGTCCACCATCGGTCGTAGGATAGATCCAGCTGTAGAACTCAGACTCTTCCACATCCTCTTCAATGGCATTCACTCCCGAGTTGCTGATGAACACGGGAGGTCTTCCGATCCGTGCATTCCAAACAACCCTTTTGAGCTTCTGCAGTGAAACCCAAACTAAACTTGTTAGTCTTCTGTGTAAAATCAAGGAGTTGGCCCCAATTCGAACACCCACCTTTCTCGACAACAGCCCGGGCATTCTTAAAAGAAACCATCTTCATAGGAGAATCTTCAACAACAATCTAAGTTGACGCCAGCGTCTGGGGAACCTCTTCAAAATGCTGAAATGGGGTCTCAATGAACTCCTCATCCATCTCTACATATCGGAAAGACTTGAGGTGGCTAACCATGTACTCTTCCTCTCCTTGTACTGTCACAATCTTCTCTTTCACTAGGTACTTCAGCTTCTGGTGGAGCGTTGAGGTTACGGCCCCAGCTTTGTGGATCCATGGGCGACCTATTAAACAAGAATAAGATGGCAGAATGTCCATCACATAGAATGTAGAGTTTAAAACCTGAGAACCAACCTTAATCGGAATATCAACTTCTCCATGCACCATTCTCTTAGACCCATCAAAGGCCCTAACAATAATGTTGCTTGGCTTCAGCTCTAACCCTTCACAGTCCAATCGGTCTAGAGCTTTCTTAGGCAAAACGTTCAACGAGGAAATAGTATCCACCAATACATGAGCAAGAGTAGTGCCCCTGCATTCAATGGAGACGTGCAGGGCGTCATTGTGATTCTTCCCTTTAGCAGTCAAGTCGGCGTCAGAGAAACCCAACCCATTATCAGCAGTCAGATTGGCTATGCAATCTTTAAACTGATCAGCTGATGTCTCTTGTGGTACGTGTGCAGTCTTCAGGAATGTAATCAGAGCCTTGGCATGGGCCTCCGAGCACAACAACAGAGATAACATAGAAATCTTGGACGGGGTTTGCCCCAGCTTCTCGACTACATTGTAGTCACTCTTTTTTATGATTTTTAGAATCTCTTCCATCTCTTGTCTAGAAGCTTCAACAGTAATCGTCTTTGGTGCCTCCATCCGGGCAGGCTCACTTATGATCCCTTTGCCCCGAGTGTCGGATGACTCGGCGACATGGGTAAGAATAGGAACTTGAACAGGAATAGTAGCAGGTACACTGGCAGGTTTAATAACAACAGGTTTTCGGGCAGTTGGTGGAGAGATATCAGGTGAGAAAAGTCTTCCGCTGCGGGTGACTTTGGCAGGTCCAACAATATTGCTGACGTCAGTATCCGCATCTAACTCTTGTTTAACTCCATGAAAATAAACATCATCCCCGTAGTGCCAAGGGACAGCTTTATCAGAGGTGTAGGGGATAGGCCCAGGAACAGTAATGATCAATGGTGTAATTCTTGGAACAAATGTAATTCTAACAGGCTTTCTCGAGGAAGCCTTGGAAGAATTGTCGAAAATGGTGATAATAGCAACTTCTTCAGTATGAACTAAGGGAACAATAGTCTTCTCAAACAAAATTTCTTTACTATCCATCAGGCGTTGGACACCTGATTTCAAAAGTTGGCAACCGGTTGGTAGGGCAGAACACATACGACAATCTTCGTCACAACCCAGAAATATACCGGCTAGAAAAAGGTTCTTCTTCACAGTCATCAAAGGGGTAACAATGTCATTCACAGAAACCACAAACGAGTCTTCATTTATAGCATTTACTCCATGCTTGGGCATAGGAGCAGTCACAACATTAGGTCTTTTGGGTGCCTCGAACTCAATCTCCTTAGCATCAATTAAGTCCTGTATTTTGTTCTTCAAAGACCAACAATTATCTGTATTATGCCCCGGGCTATCAGAGTGAAAAGCACAACGGGCATTAGGGTTATACTTTGGTGATGTAGTGTTGGGATTCTTTGGGGCCTCCCTTGGAATCACTAGATTGGTTTTCAACAACCATGGCAGAATCTGAGATAAGGTCATGTTGAGCTGGGTGAATTGCCTTCAAGGTCTCTCGGGCTTTTGTTGATTGTTATGCTGAGGAGCACCAGCAAGTCTTGAAATAACAACCGCATTAACAGCTTGGCGGTGTTCAGGTCTATTCTGGCTTTTCGAACTATAGACATCACTGGACTCTTTCTTAAATGGCTTCTTCTTGGTGCTTGATGAGGCACCCTTCTGTATCTTACCAGCCTTAATATCAGCCTCAATCCTCTCACCGGTCATAATTAGCTCTATAAACCCAAACGAAGAGCTTTCAATCAGGTGGTTGAAAAATGGACCAGACAAGGTCCCCAGAAACATGTCCACAAGCTCCCGATCAGCCAAGGGCGGTTGTACTCTTCCGGCGAGGTCCCTCCACTTCTGAGCATAATCTTTGAAACCTTCACCCGTCCCCATAGACATACCCTGGAGTTGGGTGCGCGCGGGAGCGAGGTCGGAATTGTACTGGTACTGCCTATAGAAAGCAGTAGCCAAATCTTCCCAACTGTGGATACTGGCTCTGTCCAACTGGTAAAACTATTCAAGCTGAGTCCCTGAGAGACTGTCTTGAAAGAAGTGGATCCATAGGTTCTTATCAGTAGTGTACGGTTGAATCTTCCTTACGTATGACCGAAGGTGCAGCTTCGGACAAGAAACTCCGTCATACTTAGCAAAGGCTGGTGCCTTGAACTTGTGGGGAATCACCACCCCAGATGATAGACCTAGATCACCAAAGTCCAGACCAGGCCCTTTCTGAACCTCCATAGCACTCAACTAGTCTTCCAGTTGCTTGTATCTATCCTCAATCAGAGGATACTGGTCTTCGTCGAAGTTTGTCTCATTGTTTGAGACCACAGGGCTAGGAGCCCTCCTTTCTTCCTGACTATCTTTCCCTCCAGATGAGGTGGTCAAATCAACTTCATCCCGTAGCCTGTTTCCAAACCTGTGACCCGTGTTAAACAGGACTGTCCTCTTCTTTTTCTTCTTCTTCTCTTTCAGAATCAGGGTCTTCAGATCTTGCTGACCCTTAGCTAGATTCATGAACAGCTCTTGGAATTGGGAATTTTGAGCCTGTAGGGCCTTGATTGCTTGCTCAGTCGAAGGTTCAGCAGACATGATGAGTGCTGAAATAAACAGCGAAGAAGATAAGAGACCTGTAATGGGTACCTGTTATGAAGTGCATGGGATAAAATGCGTATGACATGATTTCAAAGACAATCGAGAGATTCAAATTTGTAAACCAAAAAGGAAACACGCCTTTATTAGGTAAACTTGAAATTCAAATTGTTCAATAAATTGCCCTTAAGGCGTTACAAGAAAGGAAATACTGGAAAGGAAATAATCAAAGGACAATCAGTGCTCCCATGGTCTCTTCTTGTCGGTGCGGACATAGTCATTGAGAATCTGCTCGTTCTCCAGCTGCCTAGTCAACTTCTGGATCTTCTGCTCTTGCTCGTTAAACTTTTCTCGGTAAGCATCCTGCTCTTTTCTCAGTTGCATCCAAGACCTTTTCAGTGCCCCAGTGTCAGTGGGCATGTAAGGGTTGAGGATGGTAGGAAGAACCCCCTCTTCATTAGCAACTTCAACAATGATATGCAGGAAGGCTTCATACGGCATACCCAACTTTTGGGCACGGATACGAACCCATCTAAGATATGGCTACATCGGAAGAGAAGTCTTTGGATCCAGCTCATGTGGATCAGATCTGTGAACTCTATCCCAAGCCCTTATGAATCTGCGGCGTTGCTCGTCGCTATCCCCTTGAAAATCAAAGATGATACTAGGCATTAGCAGCTCATGAGGTCCTTCTTTGCTGGCTCTCCCAAACTGACGTAAGGCCAAGCACGAATTATAAGAAATTCCTCCATGGGTTCCTATCAACGGAACATTGGGGTACTCCCCACAACGATCAACAATAGCCACCTCGTCCATACCCTTGATAGTCCAGATGATGTCATTATGAGAGAGAGACATAACCCTATAAGCCTAGCCCATGCCTTCTTTGTTCTTCAGTACTGATTTAGGGAGGTGTGAAATAAACCACCTCGCCAATAATGGAGCACAGCACATCAAGGTTCCCCGCTTACGAGCAGTACGGGCATAAAGCTGATGAAGAATGTCACCCAAGAGAGTGGGTACAGGATTACGAGAGATGAAGATTTTCACTACATTCACATCAACAAAGGAGTCAGGATTTGGAAACAATACCAAGCCGTATATCAGAAGAGCCAGGATATCTTCGAATGCCTTGAAGTCTAGACTATCCCAAAAATAATTAGCCTTACCAACCAAAAACTTAGTCAGAAAGCCCTTTGCTCCACTTCTAGTCTCCCAATTAGCCATTACCTAAACCTTGGTCATATAAAGAGCTGAAGCAATCTCTTCGGGCCTAAGGATTTTCTCCCAACCAGTAAACGGGGTCTGCTCCAGAATAGAGATACCGAGCAGATCAGAGAACTCTTCTAAGGTGGGAACCAACTGGTAGTCCTGAAACGTAAAGTAATGGTATAGTGGATCATAGAATTGGACCAAAACACTCATCATCTGCTCGTCCAATTTGGAGGTGACCAAACTGAGAAGATACCCATGTCTTTTGATGAAGGAGGTAGTATCAAGCATCTTTGCAATCAATTCTTTAAGCATAGTGGGAATCTGGACAAAGTTGATTTGGATGGTATTCCTACGCATAAGCATCATGACCTACAAAACAGAACAAAGATGAATCCCTCTTGTCTTTGAAATAGGTTAGCCCAATGCAAGATGTATGCAATGTTATGATGTCATGATGTCGTGATAGAAAGCACATCACAAGTGAAGAAGTGAAAAACACGAGAAGGGGGGGTTGAATTGTAAAACTTGAAATCAAATGCAGACAACACGTTATTTTTATCCTGGTTCGTTTGATCTCAAACTACTCCAGTCCACCCGTCAAGGTGATTTCTCCTCTCTCCAATGAGGTCTTAATCCACTATATTCAACTGAATACACAACTGCTTTAACAACTGTTAAAGCCTTCTTGAGTCTAACCACAAACCGGTTTATCTCAAGGAATTTCTTTTACAGATAAATGAACAAATGTGTGTTTTATGTTTTCTAGAAAAACTATATATCACAACTGTGATAATACACACTATGAAGCTTAGATGAAACTAGACTGCTAATGCTATCGAGTAGGGGTGGTTGAAATCTTTAGCAATTTGAGTGAGAGAGTTTTCGTATGCGTGCGTGCGTAAAGAGTATTAGCCATTTCTTTTCTCACTGACTTGTTTAAGTAGCCTAGGAATAAATACGTTGCTATCCTGTAGCGATAAAAAATGTAGCGGGGTAAATCGGAGATCGAATTATTGATTAATTCGTCTCGCAAAAGCAAGAGTCGCCACCGCGCTTTATTGTTTTCAAAGGAAAAGGGAAAAGAGCGAAATAAAACCCTAAATATGCAATGTAAATAAAAATACAAATACAAAGCGTTTTTGAAAAAGAGATCTTATGGTTCGGGGGTTGGTTATACAATGGGAAGGTATTAGCACCCAATGCATCTATAGTACTCTATAGGAACCTTTTGAAATATCTGTTTTATTTAAAATTGATCGCTTGATTGAAAATAAATCGTTTTGGCCGAAAAAGGGATACGGACGGGTTTTTGAAAATACGACGACCTAATGTCGAAGTTTTGGCTTAAAAGGTATAAGTCTTGAAAAGGTTGAAATTTTGAAGAAAGGTGAATATTTGAGGAAAATTAACCTAAGTTTTTAATGAATGAGAGTATTCGCTCGATCGTTTTTTTTGAGGACATGAAGTCAACAAAAATTAGACAATTCCCTTTGGATTGACGCAAACAGAATAATCAAGTAAATGCGAAATATTTAAACAGAAAATTATGAGATAAATGATATACAACAAATTAAATAAAAGACTGAGTGCGTGAACATGCATTTTTTAGATTTTTGTTTAATATGTGAAGAGAAAAATGTTTTAATTGGTTACGCATTTTAACATAGATAGAAAGTAACGAGAATTAATAGAAATGTTTTTTAGGTTTTATATGTTTCTATTTTATGTCTTTTCTATATTGGTATTTAATCAAAATGAGGGGAGTAAATTAAAGAAAAATAGCATGTCTTTTAGTTTTCTCATTTTTTATTTTCATATATTTTTTAGAGATATTAAATATTTTTTCAAATTAAATAAAACTTATAAGTCAAATATCTAATTAAAAAAAAGAAGACTAAAATTATTAAATGAACCTAAATTTAAACTAAATAAGATTTGGGTAAAATATTAAAATTATCTATTTGAAATTATATGTTATTCCTAAGAAAACTAACTAATCTAAATTAATTAAGTTAAGAAAAAGAATAGAATTAAACTAAAGAGTAAATAGAAGATGGGGTGTGAATTGCAATTAGAATGGGCTTAAGTTAAGAAGAGAAATTGAGCTGGGTTGAGGGGAAATGGAGCGGGTCATGGAGGACCCAGACCCAAGAAGAAGAACACAATGCTTGTAACAAAAAAACCTAGGAACGCTGTACCATGGCCGCCGCTGGTGACTCCTAAAACGCTAGATTATCTTCCACACGTCTCTTTCTCTCTTTTATTCACAAACTAATCCGCCCAAACTGATAAACAAAAGCCAACTCTCAACGATTCTCACGAGGAAACAAAGAACTGGGTCACAGCGAGGATGATGAAGATTGTGGTTGTCGGAAATTGAAGAACGGTTCGATAGCAATGAGGTGATGAGCTTCACAGATTGCAGTTTGACGCGATGGATGATGGATTCGGGACGATGATGAAGGAAAATTGGAAAGAGGCGTTGAGCTGTGAAGATGGTGAGATGGGAGATGGAAGGATGGCGGAGGGAATTGGACAGGGTGTTGCGATGGTGATGATGCTGGATGATGGGTAGTGATTTAGTGATAATGATGGCAGGATGACAGTAGAAGGGTGGTTGTGCAGAGTTGATTGGTGGTGATGATGGTCACATTTTGTGGTGAGTTTTGGATTCTCATCGTCATATTCTTCTAAACATATTGGGCATCCATCCTCTTCTTCTACTGAATTTATAGGTTCGCCCAACTTTGAAAGCTCAATTTCAGAATCCTTTACCGAGTCTAGTTCTAAATCAGTCTGACCTTTGTATTCTGATTCCTTCAGTTCTTCTGACTTAGGTGGGGTTGCGTTATTGTCTCCTGATGGTTCTTGAACTGAGTTAGAATTTGTGTTGTTCTTGTCACAGCAAATTTCTTGAGCCACAGGTGCGGTCCGAGTGGCACGGAGATGATTGAAGGTTAAAGGTACTTTGCTTCCTTTCTTTTCCAAATTCAGATTTTTGAATGGTATGTTTTTGTGAAATAAAGGTTTTTGTTTTTGATTTAAATCCGTAATGATGTTGAAGGTTAAAGGGTATGTTATGATCTTCCAGTATATATTTTTTCTAATATAAATGGCCCTCTTAATCTTCTTTTTTTATGAAAAAAAAACTCTGTGTCTGAATTATTTCTATTGTTGCGCGTGTGTTGATTGAAGTAGGAAAGCAACCCGATGAAGATGATTGAAGTGTGATGAAAGTGTAGGAAGGATGACAATGAAGCAGATGATAGTATTAAAGAAGTTTTCGAGAGTTTGTTGAGAGTTCGATGAAGCTTATTGAAGATTATGTAGAGAGAAGATTGAGGGTAGAGAAATTGCGTCCATTTTTTAGAGAGAGATGAAGCTCTTTTTAGTGAGTTTTTCTGTGAACTGTCTTCTTGAGTTTTCTGATTTTTTCTCTGAATATTTGAAGAGTTTTTGATATTGTTGGGTTTTGTTGTGGTCAGTGTGTAGAATCAAAGTGAGAAGGTTGGTTGTTATTCGTGGATGAGGAAGGATTATGAATTGGTTTTGAGTAAGTGAAGCAGGGTTTTTGCAGGGGTGATGGAAAGGCATTAAGGAAGAGTTTAAGTGATTTGTCTAACGGTTTGGAGATTCATGGACAGAAGCTAGGCCGAGGGAGTGTTTAATAAAAAAAACTTGGTAAGAACAGTGTAAAATTTCTGTTGTGTACCTATGTAATTTTTTAGTTTTTCTCTAACATTATAGTAATTATTTCACACGGTTTCCTCTTGTTTTTCTCTCTATGTAGCAGAAACAGATATTATGCAACAACTAGTACAGAAAATATGCAAACACAAAGGTGCAAGAATGGTGGAAAAGAATCAGTACCTATCGGAGTCCTTCTTTCTGGTAGTGAGTATTGCTAATTACTCCTCCTTGTTCTATTTGCTTCTGTTAAGAAAAAAAAATTGTATTTGTGTCGTGCTGTTGTGTTGTATTTTGGTATGAGGTTATTACAGGTCAGAGGAGAGGAATATAAGTGAGGCTTTAAGGGAGTATATGTGAGGTTTTTTGAATAGTTTGATGCAGGTTCTGTTTGGAAATGGTTTGTGCAGATACACTTGGAAAAAATGGTTTTTATGCTATGCAAAAATGATTTTGCAGTAGGTTATGTCATTTAACCATATGCTCTGGTTTTGAATGGTTTTTGTGGTTTTGCAATATGCTAAGGTTTTTGATAGCAGTATGCAGGTTGTGGTTTTGCAAATGGACTATGTTTTGAATAATTTTGATGTAGGTTCTGGTTTTGCAATGGACTCTGGTTTTTTTGCTGGGTAATCTTGTGTTTTCTTCGTCCCTGCAGGTTATATTCTTCTTGAAGGGTTCTTGGTTCTCATATAGCCGTTGCTTCCTTTGCTGGCTCAGGTCTGAGTATATTAATATATTTTCCTGATGCTCTGCACATATGCTGCTACATATGGTTGACTTTATTCCTATTTCATGCTTGAACCAAAACCTGCAAAACTAAACCTCTTCCTCTCTCTCTCCCAAGTACAGAAATGATACATAAAAATGATATCTTGTACTGCTGTCTGAAAAAGCAATAGGCTGGAATATGATGAAAAATGGAAACATATATTGCTTGCATACATTGTTTTAAAATTGCATATCTCTGTCCACTGCAATTGTACATTAGAGGAGCCTATGCTATCTTTCTTCTTAAGTTGTAATAGGTTACGTTGGCTTGTGTTATGAACTTACACACGCTGTTGATTTATGCTTATGCAGTTTTGACCAAAAAAATTGAATTTATACATATGTGAAATATGCAGTGGGCTTTTTGATAAAAATGCAATTGATTTTGAAATGTGCTATTTTTTAATTGTGCATTCATTTAAAAATTCCTCTCTTTTTTGTGAACCGGGAGAAATCCCGTGATTTGCAAAAAAGGGTAACTGATTCCTGCCATTGCTTTTAATGATGAACATTAAATTTATTTTCTGCATTTTAATTATTTGTTCAATTCTGACTTTTCTTTTAATCGTTTTTTGCAGGTAAAATTTAAATGAGCAGACAAGAGCATTGGATAGAAGATTAGAATTAGAATTTAGAAAAATAGCTTTTTATTTTACTTTAAGCATTTGTGTAATTGTCTTTATAAATATTTTGTAATAACACAACATTTAAATGACAATTGTAATAAATAGAATAAAGTGAATAAAAATTCTATTATTTCTCAATTAATTCTTTTTCTTTCCAATTATTTATTTATTGTTTATAATTCTTTAAATTATATAATGACTGAAAATCAAATCCAATCATTTAAATTCAGAATGATAAACAAATAAATAAATATCATTGATCAATTAATAACTTCAATCATTTACTTTATTATTATTTTTAATTCTTCTAAATTATAATAACTTGAAAAATAGAATTTCAGCTATTTAAATTTAGAACAATAAATAATCAAATAAACATTGCTTGATCAATTAATAGACTCCTTTTCAAATGTTTATTTCATTATTCGTAAACCTTTAAATTATATAATAACGGAAAACAGGTTCCCATTATTTAAATTTAGGATAATGAATAATTAATAAACATTATTTGATCAATTAATAAACCTCTTCTCAATAATTTATTTTATTATTTATAAATCTTTAAATTACATAATAATCGAAAATAAATTCCAATTATTTGAATTTAAGATAATAAATAATCAATGAACATTGTTTAAGTCTTGATCAGTTAATGAATTTAGCGTTCAACAAATAAGCAGCTCCCGACTCGAAAAAGTTATGAATTTTTAAACTGCTTTGAAAATTTGATAAAAATAGGTCAAAACTCTTGCAATGCGAATGATGCAGATGGAAGACGGTATCTTAGGTCAAAATTTGGGGTACAACAGCTGCCCCTATTTAAGTTCCTTCTATCCGGAGATATGAAGATTAAAATCTTCGTTTCGACGAGATTGAAGGTACTTAAATACATAATTACGCAAATTTTGTCCTAAGATGCCGTCATCATGCAGTGATATGAATGTAGTGCTTGAATTCACAGAGAAATATATTGTATGAAACAAGACAAATGTTAGGGAGAAACGAACGCCAACAAAACACAGCGGCATGAATTATACGCTACTGGGGAAAACGAGCTATCGACTTCAAACGACAGACTCCTGACAGCGAATAAAATCGAGGGAAAACAACCTCTAATCCTAACAAAGAGAGCATCTTGCATAGGCCATAACAGATTATTGACCCAAAACAGTGAGTTCGCAACTCAAGGTCGACGGTAGACAGAGAGTATCAAATTGCTGATAACTGGTTACCGACTTCTGGAGGTATAGATTCGTAACAGACTTCTTTGCTAGGTTTTCAGAGATATACTCGTTAATGCTGAGGTAATAAGACTGTAGATACGAAGGTTGTTCAAATAAAGAAAAAACTGCCATTTGTTGTTGTCCAAAGAAAATACCGATAACATACAAGCTGCTCAAATAAAGAAGCTGCCGCTTGTTGTTGTCCAAAGAAAATACCGATAACATACAAGCTGCTCAAATAAAGAGACTACCCCTTGCTGTCGTCCAAAGAAAATACCGATAACATACAAGCTGCTCAAATAAAGAAGCTGTCGCTTGCTGTTTTCCAGAAAAGTAATAACGTACTGGTAACTCATGAAGAGTTTGCTGTTTGTTGCTTTCAGAAAAAATAAAATGACGCACTAGTAGCTCGTGAAGAACTGCTGCTCGGCGCTTTCAAAAAGAAGTAAATAACGCACTAGTAGCTCATGAAGAACTGCTGCTCGGCGCTTTCGAAAAGATAAAATGACGCACTAGTAGCTCATGAAGAACTGCTGCTCGGCGCTTTCAAAAAAGATAAAATGACGCACTAGTAGCTCATGAAGAACTACTGCTCGGCGCTTTCATAAAAGATAAAATGACGCACTAGTAGCTCATGAAGAACTGCTGCTCGGCGCTTTCAAAAAAGATAAAATGACGCAGTAGTAGCTCATGAAGAACTACTGCTCGGCGCTTTCGAAAAGATAACGTACAAGTTGCTCGTGAAGAGCTGCCGCTTGTCGTTTTCCAAAATAATTCAGAAGGAAACTGCGATGATACTGGCAGAGAATACAATCCTCGTCAAAGAGAAACCTGAATCAATCCTTCCCGAGGAGATCATATACTTTAACGTGCAAAATAAATGCACCAACTGTCTAGGTCGCGATTTCACTGGGGAAAATCAAAGAGATAGCCTATGCAAGAGGCAGCAACTTCATCCAGGGATAGCCTAGGAAGAAAACAGTCAAACAAGACTCCACCCGATGAGAAAGTAACTCAATTGGGGAATTTAGAAAGGAAGCACGTTTTCTGCCTAAGCTAACTTTCTACCTGGAAAGAACATATGTACGTTGTTCGAACAAACAAGATATGACTCAAAATCAACGGCAAATGCGGATATGCATGCTGATATGAGTGTAGATGAATAAGTGAATGTTATGCTGACGAAACAGACAGATGAAATATCTTGGAGATAATAAGATGTCACAGCAAAATAGATACTCGGCCAATCTTGAAAAAACGGAAGATAAATGGAACGGGAAACACACAGCAACGTCGGAGGGTATCACGCTACAAGGTCCAAGTCTTCTGAGGAGAAGAACATCCAAATCCAATCTTCTAACATCAATAGATCAAGGTATGAGACAAAATGCACCACATTTCAGAAATCGCCTAGATCGAGATAGCCAAAACGAAGCTCAACTGGAACAGCTGGGGAGTCACTAAACTTAGTACCCCAAAAAAAACACAATTTTAACACAACTAACCCCTCATGACGATTTCGAAACGACACACGCTCATGATGCAAGGATAAACTACCGTACTGTTTTGCATTTCATGGCTTGACCATCCTTGGAACAAACTGTTAATATTCCTTTCGTTATTCACGACACATTTTTTTAAAATAAGGACATTTAAGTAAATTTGTTTCAAGTATTCCCATAAAAATTAAAATTTTGCCCACAAAAGATAAGTGCTCAAACTTCATTAATACGAGGTTGTTCGCTAACAGTGCGACTCCAACGGTTTACAAAAGCTTGGGGAAATAGTACATGAAATAGAAGGTCATACAAAACAATGATCACTATTCTCCCTAACAACTTTGAATTCCAGAATGTGTTCAGATGCCGAGACTGATTTGACCCGAAACCTGCCTAAGCGAAATACTTCTTGACTGCATCGGCGTTCAAAGGACGCGGGAGGTCTTCACCATCCATATTGGTGAGAATCATGGCACCTCCAGAGAAAACTTTCTTAACAATATACGGTCCTTCATAATTCGGAGCCCATTTGCCCCTAGAATCAGATTGGAAAGATAATATTTTCTTGAGCACAAGGTCACCTTCTCTGAACTCGCGCGGTCGAACCTTCTTATCAAAAGCCTTCTTCATTCTCTGCTGATACAACTGACCGTGACACAAAGCTGTCAATCTCTTTTCTTCGATTAAATTCAACTGATCGTATCTATTTTGACACCATTCGGCCTCGGAAAGTTTGGCTTCCATCAACACTCTCAGAGACGGAATCTCAACCTCCACGGGGAGTACTGCTTCCATACCGTAAACTAGGGAGAAAGGGGTCACGCCCGTTGAAGTTCGAACCGAAGTACGGTACCCGTGTAAAGCAAACGGAAGCATTTCATGCCAGTCCTTATAAGTTACCACCATCTTCTGGACAATCTTCTTGATGTTCTTGTTAGCAGCTTCAACAGCCCCATTCATCTTCGGCTTGTAAGGAGAGGAATTATGGTGTTCGATCTTGAAATCTTCACAAAGCTCCTTCATCATCTTGTTATTCAAATTCGACCCATTATCGGTGATGATCTTGCTCGGGATACCGTACCGACAAATGATCTGATTCTTAATAAATCTGACTACCACCTGTCTGGTTACATTAGCATAAGATGCTGCTTCCACCCATTTAGTAAAATTATCGATCGCTACCAAGATGAAGCGATGACCATTTGAAGCTTTGGGTTCAATCATCCCAATCATATCAATGCCCCACATAGAGAAAGGCCAAGGTGAAGATATAACATTGAGGAGGGTCGGCGGCACGTGCATCTTGTCCGCATAAATCTGGCATTTATGACATTTCTTCACATATTTGCAGCAGTCGGATTCCATTGTCATCCAATAGTAACCAGCTCTCAACATCTTTCTAGCCATTGCATGTCCATTGGCATGAGTGCCAAAGGATCCTTCATGTACTTCTTGCATTAGCATATCCGCTTCACGTCTGTCTACACATCTGAGCAAGACCATGTCGTAATTCCTCTTATACAACACTTCTTCATTGAGAAAGAAACTGCTTGCTAATCTTCTCATCGTCTTCCTATCCTTATTGGATGCCCCAGGCGGGTACTCTTGAGTTTGAAGAACACGTTTGATGTCATAGAACCAAGGTTTGTCGTCGGTGACCTCTTCCACTGAGAACACATGAGCAGGTCTGTCGAGGCGCATAACCCGGATCGTAGGCACATCATTCCAATCATTCACTTGAAACATTGAAGACAAGGTAGCCAAAGCATCAGCCATTTGATTCTCATCCCTAGGGATATGATGTAATTCCACCTTGTTGAAGAAGGTTAACAACCTTCTAGCATAGTCTCTGTAAGGGATCAAACCAGGATGGCGAGTCTCCCATTCTCCTTTGATTTGATTAATCACCAATGCCGAATCTCCGTAAATATCCAGAATCTTAATCCTTAGATCCACCGCTTCTTCGAGACCCATAATACATGCCTCATATTCCGCCATGTTGTTCGTACAGTCAAACTTCAGTCTTGCCGTGAACGGGATATGAGTACCTCGGGGAGTAACGATGATTGCCCCAATTCCATTTCCATAGGAATTCACAGCTCCGTCAAATATCAAACCCCACCGGGATTCAGGATCAGGTCCTTCTTCAGGTAACGGCTCTTCACAGTCTTTAGCTTTCAAGTACATAACATCTTCATCTGGGAAGTCAAACTTGATGGATTGATAGTCTTCAATTGGTTGGTGAGCCAAATGATCGGCTAAAATACTCCCTTTGATTGCTTTCTGAGTGTGATATTCAATGTCATATTCAGATAACAACATCTGCCAACGGGCTATCCTTCCAGATAAGGCGGGCTTCTCAAAGATATACTTGATTGGGTCCATTTTGGAGATCAACCAAGTAGTGTGATTAATCATATACTGGCGCAGACGGCGAGCAGCCCAAGCTAAAGCACAACAAGTTTTCTCAAGCAATGAGTATCGAGACTCACAGTCTGTGAATTTCTTACTCAGATAATATACAGCATGTTCCTTTCTTCCAGTCTCGTCTTGCTGACCAAGCACACATCCCATGGAATCTTCTAATATGGTCAAGTACATAATCAATGGTCTTCCTTCCACTGGAGGAATCAGTATGGGAGGTTCGAGCAAATATTCTTTGATGCTATCAAAAGCTCTCTGACAATCCTCTGTCCACACACATCCTTGGTTCTTGCGGAGAAGTTTGAAAATCGGCCCACAGGTAGCAGTCATATGAGATATGAATCTAGAAATGTAGTTCAGTCTCCCAAGGAATCCTCTTACTTGTTTTTCCGTCTTGGGAGCGGGCATCTCCCGAATAGCTTTGACTTTATCAGGATCTACTTCAATACCTTTCTGACTGACAATGAAACCTAGAAGTCTTCCAGAACGAACACCAAAAGTACACTTGTTGGGATTCAGACGGAGTTTGTACTTTCTCAAACGCTGGAATAACTTCAACAAGTGTTCCAAGTGATCTTCCTCAGTCTGTGATTTGGCAATCATGTCATCCACATAAACTTCGATCTCCTTATGCATCATGTCATGGAACAAAGCAGTCATGGCCCTTTGGTATGTTGCACCAGCATTCCTCAAACCAAACGGCATAACCCGATAACAGAAAGTTCCCCAAGGTGTAATGAAAGCGGTCTTTTCCATATCTTCCGGCGCCATCTTGATTTGATTGTAACCAGAGAAACCATCCATGAAAGAAAAAACTTTGAACTTGGCGGTACTGTCGACCAACACGTCAATATGAGGTAATGGGAAATCATCCTTCGGACTAGCTCTATTCAGATCTCTGTAGTCTACACACATCCGAACTTTGCCATCTTTCTTTGCAACAGGCACTATATTGGCTAACCACTAAGGGTAGACCGACGTAACAAGGAAACCTGCGTTGATCTGCTTCTGAACTTCTTCTTTAATCTTGTCGGCCATGTCAGGACGAGTCCTTCTCAACTTCTACTTGATCGGTGGACACTCGGGTCTCAACGGTAAACGATGCTCCACAATGGCGTTGTCCAACCCCGGCATATCTTGGTAAGACCAAGCAAACACATCAACATACTCTCTGAGAAGCTCCAACATTTTCTCTTTAACTTCCGGGATAAGCAATGCTCCGACTTTGACTTCCTTTCTATCCTCTTCATCACCTAAGTTGACCAACTCTACAGGTTCTTCAAATGGTTGAATGACCTTCTCATCCTGCTCAATCAAACGGGAAATCTCAATAGGAACCTCTTCATCATCCCCTTCTTCGGCTCTGAACACAGGGAATTCAAAGTTGGGAGAGGGCATAGGATCATTGTTTTCGATGGTTAAGTCATGAAGTAATCTGCACACATGATTATGCTTTATTTTAGAAATCGATTTGTGCAAATAAAACAAAATGTTCTTAATCAATTTTCATTATTATTTCCCGAAAAAGTGAAAAATAAAACAGCAGTGGACAAAATAACATTTTTATTCATTAAAGGGGAAATACTTGAAACAGAAAGCCCAGACATTTCTCTTTTGCCTTGGGCAGAGCAAAAGGAGTTATTTTTCATAGCCCGACACAAAATACGTTTCGCCTTTGGCAGAGCGATTTTTCAAAAGGAAAATAAACAAAACATTACTCGGAAATATGCATAACCACAGGAATATCAACAGCTATCCAGTTTTGGCAAGCCAATCCAGGCGTCACAAACACGGGCAAATCCTCCTCGGAATCATCATCTATGACAGCATCAACCTCAGGATGCACAAACCCTGCACTCCGAAAGACCTCTTGAATTGGACGAACAACCACTTCTTTCTTGACCCTTGCAGCTATTGGATGAAAACCCAAACCTTCCCCAGACTTGTTCTCGGGTAACGTCAACACCTGGCCCCATCCTTCGGCCGAACCACTTTCCACTACTCGCCGTGCATCCTCAAAAGAAGAGATGGATGCCCCTTGCTTCTTCACTGTATTCTTAGCAACAGATAGGCCCTGAAACTGGGTCCCGACGTCCTCGTCAGCATCGATAAAAGAAAATGATGATAAATGACTTACCACCATGGCCTGCTCTCCCCAATCATCACTAGTTTCCCATGTCTCACAAACTTTAATCTCTGATGGAGCGTGGAGGTGACTGCCCCGGCATCATGGATCCAGGGACGACCCAATAAACAACTGTAAGCAGCACGGATGTCCATCACTTGGAAAGTGATTTGAAAAGTATGGGGACCAATCACTATGGGAAGATCCACTTCACCAATAACTGTCTTCCTGGAACCATCAAATGCTTTAACAATTACTCTGCTAGGCCTCATAGAAGCACCTGGATATGAAAGTCGCGACAACGTGGTCTTGGGCATCACATTCAACGACGAGCCCGTATCCACCAACACGCTTGATAAGGTATCGTTTCCACAACTTACTGAAATGTGCAGAGCCATATTATGGTTTCTCCCCTCCTCCGGGAGTTCTTCATCACTGAAACCCAAGTTGTTACACGAGGTTATATTCCCCACAATCCCATCAAACTGATCAACTGTCACATCATGGTCAACGAACGCCTGGTCCAAAACTTTCATCAAGGCTTCTCTATGTGCCCCAGAATCTCTCAATAAGGCAAGCAAGGAAATCTTGGAAGGTGTTTGCAGAAGCTGGTCCACAATCTTATACTCGCTTCTTTTGATAAGCTTTAAGATTTCATCTTCTTCAGGGTGAGGGATAGGTTCACTGGATCATCCTATCTCAACTCTTGGTTCACCATTTCTTACAGGAATCTCCGCCGGCATGGGCCTCCTTACTTGAACTTCTGGTCTTCTCGACGGTACTGCGGCGAAAACACGCCCACTTCTTGTCACTCTACTTACATCGGCAATATTAACAAAAGACGGTCTAGTTGGTACGGGGACCTCTACCCCATTCTCGATCATGGTGGCGTTATACTTGTACGGCACGGCTTGGTCTGAGCTATAAGGCACAGGGCCAGGTGGGTAAATAATCAAAGGATCAGCAGACGCAGTCTGGCTGTTGTAAGCAATCTCTACTGATTCTGGCAAATTAAATTGCGGGGTGATAACATTCACTTCATCTTCAGGATTTCGGTCATAGGTAATAGTGATAATTCTCTGATCTAGCAACTTCTGAATGTCCTCCTTCACAATAGGACAATCATCTTCTCTTGAACAAAACTCACAAACGTCATAGTCATGTTGGTGCCTAACAAAGGCAAGTCTTCTCAAACTCTGATGTAACCTGATCAATGATTCTCTGATGTGCTCGACTTGGAAAACTCGGAACTTCCCCGGACAACCTCCCACCATATTCACAGAAGCTGCCCCATGTCGGGGCAAAGGGTTATCTCTGACGTTTGGATTAACATCCTTAAAAGACAAGATGCCATTCTTAATTAATCTCTGCACATCCGCCTTCAAAGCAAAGCAATTCTCAAGGTTGTGCCCCGGCGACCCTTGATGATATTCACAGAATTGATCCGCCTTGTACCACGGAGAAGCACTGTTCGGTGCGACAGGAGGTGGCTTTGTTGTGATGAGATTCTTTCTAATGAGAGCAGGGAACAATTCAGTATACGTCATAGGAATGGCATCGAACTGCGGCTTCCTGGGCGAACGGTTCTGATTGTTAAACGGATAAGCCTGTTGTCGAGGCTGCTGCTGAAAAGGCCGTGGTTGAGTTGGCGGAATCTGATGAGATGGGGCTACCAAAGCTGGGCGGACAGCCGGAGTGACTGCCGCGACGTGAGAGTAGCCTCTCCTAGGCCTACCTGGAAACAAAGCACTGACATCTTGCTCTTTTCTCTTCGGGAAAACACCTCCGAACTTCTTCGCACTGCTAGACGGACTCCCTTCTTTAACCAGACGCCCTTCGCGAATTCCTTCCTCTAATCGCATGCCCATGCTCACCATTTCGGTGAAGTCACTGGGTGCGCTGGCTATCATTCTCTCATAGTAAAAGGACCCCAAAGTCTTCAAAAATATCTTAGTCATCTCTTTCTCCTCAAGAGGTGGATAGATTTGAGCAGCAATTTCACGCCACCTCTGGGCGTACTCCTTAAAAGATTCTCGGTCTTTCTGCGACATTGCCCGGAGTTGATCCCTGTCTGGCGCCATGTCAACGTTGTACTTGTACTGATGGACAAAGGCTTCACTAAGATCGTTAAAGTTGCGGATCCGAATGCTGTCTAAACCCATATACCACTTCAGAGCAGCACCCGTCAAGCTGTCTTGAAAATAATGAATCAACAAATCATGATCATCGGAGTACGTCGACATCTTCCTTACGTACATTGTCAAATGGCTTCTAGGACACGAATCACCCTTATATCTCTCAAAGTCTGGCACTTTGAATTTCGCTGGGATCTTGACATTCGGAACTAAACAAAGGTCGTGCGTACTCTTCCCAAACAAATCCTTCCCTTTCAATGCTCTAAGCTCCTTCTACATTTCCTGGAACTGATCCTGAAATTCCTCCATTCTGTCAAAAAGACCCAAACTTTCAGCGGGCTCGGCAGGATAAACTGGTTCATTCAAGTATGGTACTGAGTGGACCACAGGAGCAACGGTCGTCATAACTGGTTGCGGAAAAGGTGTTACAGATGGAATTACTGGCGGCATGGCAGTTGTCTCTGGTTGAGGAAGAGACAATGCAGGCTGAAATATAGGTTGTGCGGTAGGCTGATACCCCTCTGGCGCAAAGTTGTAAGGCATTCCCCACGGAAAACCTTTCGGAATCTGATGTTGAAGCGGAGAGTTGATTTGAGTTGTGGATGCAGGAACTGTAACATTTTCGGAAACCACTGGAGTTGAAGTCTGAATCTCGGCAGCCGTAGTCGATGGCTGATTCTGAACAGCCACCAAACTTTCCACCAACGCTGTTAACTTTTCCATCTCGGCACGAAGTGTAGCAACTTCCCCACGAAGTTCGTGATTTTCCTGTTCCAAATCTTCCATTTTCCTCTGACGATTAGCCCGAGTGTCGTATCGGTGAGACAGCTTGACAACCTTCGGTGGAAAAAGAACAAGAATGAGACTCTAGAAAACATGTGATGTGGAATGTGAAATGATGCATGATGGCAATGCAAATGATGACTCATTTTGAAAGTTTTTCAAGGAACTTTAGTAACTTTTCATACATCAATGGTAAAGGAATTTAGAACAACAAAAACTCAATCCGTTAATCGAAAGCGATAAATTACAAGTTACAATTTGGAATAGTAAATTACAACCTTGAGATAACAAATCCACTAATGAAAGCAATAAATTACAACTTGCAACATGAAAACCATAATGAAGTGATAAATTACATTTTTGAAACACGAAAGCAGTAAATTACAACGTGGAGCATGAAGCCCAAAATAAGACAATAAATTACAACTTCGGAGCATGAAGCCCTTAATAAAACAATAAATTACAACTTCGGAGCATGAAGCCCTTAATAAAACGATAAATTACAACTTCGGAGCATGAAGCCCTTTTACATGGTTTTTCAAAATGACATCAATAGAATAAACTAAAGCTAAAGCTTACTCGGAATCCTCAGATGACGGACCAAATACCAGCTGTAACCGGAGCTTCTGGATCTCTTCTTCGTAAAAGTCTTCCATATCTTTCTTTTCCGCTATCAGTCGGTCGATGATTTCTTCCTGTGGATTAGGAATAAGAGCCACGCTTACTGAACATTCCCTTTTTCTCTTCCTTTCACTTGCATATTTCTTTAGCAAGGCATCCTTCTGTCGAAGCTTCTCATCGTGGTCAACGAACCGGCCGTCTTGAATAAGCAACAACTCCTTCTTTTCTTTCAGCTGTCGAGTCAGGACTCGATTCTCATATTCGGACATATGGTACTTTTCCTTCCAAGCATCCCTTTCGGATTTCATCCTAGCCAGGTTTCCTTGATATTCTCCTACATCCGCGATAGGGATAACAACTGATGATGGTGCGATGGCAGGGAATAAAGGTTTCTCAAGTTTATACGGCATCTTGAGAGCATAAGCCCTAGCACGGACCCACTGCAGGTAAGGTTCCAAAGAGACGGCACCTCTATGTCCCAGCATATCTCTCCCTTTCTTGTGGATATGGCGCCAAGCTCCTTCAATCTCTCTCTTAGCAGCCTGATGATCTTGTCCTTCCTGAAGAAAGAAACCACTCACATGGATACTGTTCGGCTTATCTCTCATCGGGTACCCGAACTGACGGCGCGCTAGAACAGGGTTGTAGTTGATTCCACCCCTCGTACCAAGAAGAGGTACGTTGGGAAAAGCACCACAGCTGTCAATGATCTCCACGTCATGGTAAACTCGATTATACCAGTCAATGTCGAAATGAGTGAGAGCCATAATCTTTGGCGCCCAACGCGGTTCCCTCTCAAGATCCCAGAAAACATCGGACCCAGGTAAGTGCGAGACGTACCACTGATACAGCAACGGCACACAACAGACAATCATCCCTCCTCGACAAGAGTTTCGAAGATGGATAGAGTAATACGTGTCCCCTAGCAGCGTAGGGACCGGATTTCTAGTCAGGTAAATTCTGATAGCGTTGACATCCACAAATTTGTCAATGTTAGGGAATAAGAAAAGACCATACGCGAGTAGAGCAAACACGTCCTCGAAGGCAACGGTATCCTTTGTATCAGCAAAGTAATGAGCTTTCTTCAACAGAAACTGCGCCGGCAAACCCCGAATTCCCCCTTTCGTGGTCATATTCTCCTCTATCTCTGACTTCTTCAGGTGGGTGATGGTTGCTATCTCATGGGACTTAGGCTCCTCTTCCAACCCAGAAAAAGGAACACGGTCGACAATCGGCAAACCAAGAATATAGGAGTACTCCTCTAAAGTAGGCATCAACTGATAATCTGGGAAGGTGAAACATCGGTACAGGGGATCATAGAACTGAACCAACGTGTTGAGGATACCTTTCTTCATCTTGCGCTTCATGAGCGGTACGATGGACCCATATTTCTTCTGAAAATCTGTCGGACTCTCTATCTTCGGAATCAAACTCTTCAGTTCTTCAATTTCGGGCTCCTTAAAGCTAAAACTTCGAGTATTTCTCCTTCCAAATTCCATAATACCCTGAGACGTTTGCGAAAATCAATCCAAAGTTCCTTGAAAAACGAATTTTTTACAAAGATGTTGATGAATGCATGAATGAATGATAGTGCAACAGTCACACATAAATTTGCAAACATGGGGTTTAAAGGTTCAACGTCACGAGCATGGAGTCAAGGGTAAAAACACCCCCAAGGTATGTACTAAGGGTTTAATCACACCTGTAAGACAAGGTTCTAAGAGTTCCCAGAGTCTACATTCCTCCTTCGGATATTGCCAACGTCTGGATTACTCGATAATTAGCAATATTCTCAAGAGAAACTCGTCCGAGCGTAGCATCGCGTAACAACTACTTCCGAATTACTCCGTTATAGTCTCCGCGCTACACCTAAAAAGGCCAAGATGGGTTAGGGTTCTACGGTCCTCAACTTCTCGGGCTCCTAGGTCGAAAATAATAACGTCTTCCCGATTACTCGGTAAACAAATATTAAGTTCAAGAGGGCCTTCCATTGAGTGGGGGATTTCATGCCTCCTTCTTCGGGATTACTCCCTCAAAGTTAACATGACTATACCGCTCGTCCTATTCCTTAAGTGTTACTTAATCCGGGTATAGGATTCGTCCTTTGCAAAAAACCCAAACACCCCAATTTAAACATATAATCAAGCAAATCAAATAATAGTAAACAGATAAAACAAATTAGGCTTAACCCACTTAGGGATGGACCAGCAAGAGGTCAATATTTCCCCAGCAGAGTCGCCAAATCTGTAGCGATAAAAAATATAGCGGGGTAAATCGGAGATTGAATTATTGATTAATTCGTCTCGCAAAAGCAAGAGTCGCCACCGCGCTTTATTGTTTCCAAAGGAAAAGGGAAAAGAGCGAAATAAAACCCTAAATATGCAATGTAAATAAAAATACAAATACAAAGCATTTTTGAAAAAGAGATCTTATGGTTCGGGGGTTGGTTATACAATGGGAAGGTATTAGCACCCAATGCATCTATAGTACTCTATAGGAACCTTTTGAAATATCTGTTTTATTTAAAATTGATCGCTTGATTGAAAATAAATCGTTTTGGCCGAAAAAGGGATACGGACGGGTTTTTGAAAATATGACGACCTAATGTCGAAGTTTTGGCTTAAAAGGTATAAGTCTTGAAAAGGTTGAAATTTTGAAGAAAGGTGAATATTTGAGGAAAATTAACCTAAGTTTTTAATGAATGAGAGTATTCGCTCGATCGTTTTTTTTTAGGACATGAAGTCAACAAAAATTAGACAATTCCCTTTGGATTGACGCAAACAGAATAATCAAGTAAATGCGAAATATTTAAACAGAAAATTATGAGATAAATGATATACAACAAATTAAATAAAAGACTGAGTGCGTGAACATGCATTTTTTAGATTTTTGTTTAATATGTGAAGAGAAAAATGTTTTAATTGGTTACGCATTTTAACATAGATAGAAAGTAACGAGAATTAATAGAAATGTTTTTTAGGTTTTATATGTTTCTATTTTATGTCTTTTCTATATTGGTATTTAATCAAAATGAGGGGAGTAAATTAAAGAAAAATAGCATGTCTTTTAGTTTTCTCATTTTTTATTTTCATATATTTTTTAGAGATATTAAATATTTTTTCAAATTAAATAAAACTTATAAGTCAAATATCTAATTAAAAAAAAAGAAGACTAAAATTATTAAATGAACCTAAATTTAAACTAAATAAGATTTGGGTAAAATATTAAAATTATCTATTTGAAATTATATGTTATTCCTAAGAAAACTAACTAATCTAAATTAATTAAGTTAAGAAAAAGAATAGAATTAAACTAAAGAGTAAATAGAAGATGGGGTGTGAATTGCAATTAGAATGGGCTTAAGTTAAGAAGAGAAATTGAGCTGAGTTGAGGGGAAATGGAGCGGGTCATGGAGGACCCAGACCCAAGAAGAAGAACACAATGCTTGTAACAAAAAAACCTAGGAACGTTGTACCATGGCCGCCGCTGGTGACTCCTAAAACGCTAGATTATCTTCCACACATCTCTTTCTCTCTTTTATTCACAAACTAATCCGCCCAAACTGATAAACAAAAGCCAACTCTCAGCGATTCTCACGAGGAAACAAAGAACTGGGTCACAGCGAGGATGATGAAGATTGTGGTTGTCGGAAATTGAAGAACAGTTCGATAGCAATGAGGTGATGAGCTTCACAGATTGCAGTTTGACGCGATGGATGATGGATTCGGGACGATGATGAAGGAAAATTGGAAAGAGGCGTTGAGCTGTGAAGATGGTGAGCTGGGAGATGGAAGGATGGCGGAGGGAATTGGACAGGGTGTTGCGATGGTGATGATGCTGGATGATGGGTAGTGATTTAGTGATAATGATGGCAGGATGACAGTAGAAGGGTGGTTGTGCAGAGTTGATTGGTGGTGATGATGGTCACATTTTGTGGTGAGTTTTGGATTCTCATCGTCATATTCTTCTAAACATATTGGGCATCCATCCTCTTCTTCTACTGAATTTATAGGTTCGCCCAACTTTGAAAGCTCAATTTCAGAATCCTTTACCGAGTCTAGTTCTAAATCAGTCTGACCTTTGTATTCTGATTCCTTCAGTTCTTCTGACTTAGGTGGGGTTGCGTTATTGTCTCCTGATGGTTCTTGAACTGAGTTAGAATTTGTGTTGTTCTTGTCACAGCAAATTTCTTGAGCCACAGGTGCGGTCCGAGTGGCACGGAGATGATTGAAGGTTAAAGGTACTTTGCTTCCTTTCTTTTCCAAATTCAGATTTTTGAATGGTATGTTTTTGTGAAATAAAGGTTTTTGTTTTTGATTTAAATCCGTAATGATGTTGAAGGTTAAAGGGTATGTTATGATCTTCCAGTATATATTTTTTCTAATATAAATGGCCCTCTTAATCTTCTTTTTTTATGAAAAAAAAACTCTGTGTCTGAATTATTTCTATTGTTGCGCGTGTGTTGATTGAAGTAGGAAAGCAACCCGATGAAGATGATTGAAGTGTGATGAAAGTGTAGGAAGGATGACAATGAAGCAGATGATAGTATTAAAGAAGTTTTCGAGAGTTTGTTGAGAGTTCGATGAAGCTTATTGAAGATTATGTAGAGAGAAGATTGAGGGCAGAGAAATTGCATCCATTTTTTAGAGAGAGATGAAGCTCTTTTTAGTGAGTTTTTCTGTGAACTGTCTTCTTGAGTTTTCTGATTTTTTCTCTGAATATTTGAAGAGTTTTTGATATTGTTGGGTTTTGTTGTGGTCAGTGTGTAGAATCAAAGTGAGAAGGTTGGTTGTTATTCGTGGATGAGGAAGGATTATGAATTGGTTTTGAGTAAGTGAAGCAGGGTTTTTGCAGGGGTGATGGAAAGGCATTAAGGAAGAGTTTAAGTGATTTGTCTAACGGTTTGGAGATTCATGGACAGAAGCTAGGCCGAGGGAGTGTTTAATAAAAAAAACTTGGTAAGAACAGTGTAAAATTTCTGTTGTGTACCTATGTAATTTTTTAGTTTTTCTCTAACATTATAGTAATTATTTCACACGGTTTCCTCTTGTTTTTCTCTCTATGTAGCAGAAACAGATATTATGCAACAACTAGTACAGAAAATATGCAAACACAAAGGTGCAAGAATGGTGGAAAAGAATCAGTACCTATCGGAGTCCTTCTTTCTGGTAGTGAGTATTGCTAATTACTCCTCCTTGTTCTATTTGCTTCTGTTAAGAAAAAAAAATTGTATTTGTGTCGTGCTGTTGTGTTGTATTTTGGTATGAGGTTATTACAGGTCAGAGGAGAGGAATATAAGTGAGGCTTTAAGGGAGTATATGTGAGGTTTTTTGAATAGTTTGATGCAGGTTCTGTTTGGAAATGGTTTGTGCAGATACACTTGGAAAAAATGGTTTTTATGCTATGCAAAAATGATTTTGCAGTAGGTTATGTCATTTAACCATATGCTCTGGTTTTGAATGGTTTTTGTGGTTTTGCAATATGCTAAGGTTTTTGATAGCAGTATGCAGGTTGTGGTTTTGCAAATGGACTATGTTTTGAATAATTTTGATGTAGGTTCTGGTTTTGCAATGGACTCTGGTTTTTTTGCTGGGTAGTCTTGTGTTTTCTTCGTCCCTGCAGGTTATATTCTTCTTGAAGGGTTCTTGGTTCTCATATAGCCGTTGCTTCCTTTGCTGGCTCAGGTCTGAGTATATTAATATATTTTCCTGATGCTCTGCACATATGCTGCTACATATGGTTGACTTTATTCCTATTTCATGCTTGAACCAAAACCTGCAAAACTAAACCTCTTCCTCTCTCTCTCCCAAGTACAGAAATGATACATAAAAATGATATCTTGTACTGCTGTCTGAAAAAGCAATAGGCTGAAATATGATGAAAAATGGAAACATATATTGCTTGCATACATTGTTTTAAAATTGCATATCTCTGTCCACTGCAATTGTACATTAGAGGAGCCTATGCTATCTTTCTTCTTAAGTTGTAATAGGTTACGTTGGCTTGTGTTATGAACTTACACACGCTGTTGATTTATGCTTATGCAGTTTTGACCAAAAAAATTGAATTTATACATATGTGAAATATGCAGTGGGCTTTTTGATAAAAATGCAATTGATTTTGAAATGTGCTATTTTTTAATTGTGCATTCATTTAAAAATTCCTCTCTTTTTTGTGAACCGGGAGAAATCCCGTGATTTGCAAAAAAGGGTAACTGATTCCGGCCATTGCTTTTAATGATGAACATTAAATTTATTTTCTGCATTTTAATTATTTGTTCAATTCTGACTTTTCTTTTAATCGTTTTTTGCAGGTAAAATTTAAATGAGCAGACAAGAGCATTGGATAGAAGATTAGAATTAGAATTTAGAAAAATAGCTTTTTATTTTACTTTAAGCATTTGTGTAATTGTCTTTATAAATATTTTGTAATAGCACAACATTTAAATGACAATTGTAATAAATAGAATAAAGTGAATAAAAATTCTATTATTTCTCAATTAATTCTTTTTCTTTCCAATTATTTATTTATTGTTTATAATTCTTTAAATTATATAATGACTGAAAATCAAATCCAATCATTTAAATTCAGAATGATAAACAAATAAATAAATATCATTGATCAATTAATAACTTCAATCATTTACTTTATTATTATTTTTAATTCTTCTAAATTATAATAACTTGAAAAATAGAATTTCAGCTATTTAAATTTAGAACAATAAATAATCAAATAAACATTGCTTGATCAATTAATAGACTCCTTTTCAAATGTTTATTTCATTATTCGTAAACCTTTAAATTATATAATAACGGAAAACAGGTTCCCATTATTTAAATTTAGGATAATGAATAATTAATAAACATTATTTGATCAATTAATAAACCTCTTCTCAATAATTTATTTTATTATTTATAAATCTTTAAATTACATAATAATCGAAAATAAATTCCAATTATTTGAATTTAAGATAATAAATAATCAATGAACATTGTTTAAGTCTTGATCAGTTAATGAATTTAGCGTTCAACAAATAAGCAGCTCCCGACTCGAAAAAGTTATGAATTTTTAAACTGCTTTGAAAATTTGATAAAAATAGGTCAAAACTCTTGCAATGCGAATGATGCAGATGGAAGACTGTATCTTAGGTCAAAATTTGGGGTACAACATATCCATAAATCCATTTCAATGCTCATAACATTCTTTCCTTTTTGAGAAGATCTTTGTCTTGGAATAAAGCCGTTGGTAATTAATCTGTCTTGAATGCATGGTAACGTTAACACTTCAGAGTGTTCTGCTAATGATAATCAGAGTGTTCTTGGCTTTAGCTTATTTTGATGCTTCTAAGTGTTGATGACATGGTTATGATCTTGATCAGAGTCAGAGTATATTATGCGCAAATTTTGTTCATCAGGCTTCATCGTATATCACATGTTATTTGATCTTCTGATGCTGACATATCTTCTGATGCTGATGTTGATACTGATATTTTGACGCTGATTCCATCAGAGTTTCTGTAAATACACAACATAATTTTGAGTAGCATATATGTCTTATATAAATCTCATAATTCATTTAATCTTGTATTTTGTTATCATCAAAACTCTAACTGAGGATTGTAGAATCAAACTATTTTCTAACAATCTCCCCCTTTTTGATGATGACAAAAACCAAATTTTTTTCAATTAAAATAAAATGATGAAAGGTATCAGAGCTTAAGGATAGAGAAGAAAAAGTATCATAGATAATCAATTAACGAATAAAAGGTATCAGAGATAAGAAGATAAGGAATAAAAAGTATCAGAGTAATAAAGAGAAAAACTCCCCCTGAGTTGATTACTTCCCTTTAATTCCATGAGACCTTGAGCATCATAACTTTATTGAACTTTCTTTGAGCATCAGAACTTTATTTTATCAGAGTTCATCAGATTCTTGTACCTGTAAGCTTTTCAGAAGAAGTAAATTCAAATATATCAGAATGTTGGAATGTTTGAGAATTTTGTCTCAGTAATCCGTTATTGAAAAATATCATTCTTTCTCCCCCTTTTTGTCAGTTATCAAAAAGCACAAATAATCAGAGTTAAAATGATCAGAGCAAAAAAATGTTTGTATTAAAAACAGAAGCAATGATAGTTTAGAACAAGTAAAAATATTACAGACAAACATGTAAAGAAAACAAGGAAGACACAGGAAAATTCTAAGAAGAAGGAGGAAGTCGGGTGAACAGAGCTTCCAACATGCTCTTGATTTGATTGGTGGTTTCCTGTTGCTGAGATACCATGTTTGCTATAGAATCAATCTTGATATTCTGCTTATCCATCCTTTCATTCATCAGCATATCAGATCTCTTCAAATCCTCCAGAGTCTGCCTGTCAAGAGAGGAAGCTTGAGGATCTTCAGATACAGTATGCTTCTCAGAGCTTTCTGCAGTAACTTCTTCTTGACCCAAGTCTTCAGCTTGAATTATCTGTTCTTCTGCAGGTTGAACTTTAGATGCTGGACGCTTTTCAGACCAAGGCGCAATGTCCAGATGGAGAACTTCTTCCTTCAGCAGCTTGCTCAGAACTGGACCTTCCATTTCCTTCAGCAGATTGCTGAAGTTCTGTTGAGCCTGTCCATAGCTCTAGTCTTGCAACTTGAAGGTTTCAGCGTAAACCCATCTTCTGAATTTTGTCCAGAGGAAGTCTGATACAGCAGGATCAACCACTTCCAGACTTGCTTGTTTCAAAGGAGTGATCCACTTCTGTATATCTATTTCAAAGTTCAAAATGCTGGAACCAACATCTAGATGTTTCGGTTTAGGGATGGCTGTTTTCTGGTTTATTGCAGCAAGGCGTTCAAAGACTATTAGATCAATGATTGTCTTGCTGTGGTTTTCTATATTGGCTTTTGGTGAGGTAGTGGGAGAGTCAGAAATGACGATTGGCCTTGATGGTGTATTTGGTGGAGTTGTTTCTGGTGAAGAGGGAAGTTGAGACATATTCACAGTGGTACCACAGGGCAATTGAATGGCCAAAGGTTGTGGTTCAGGGGATTCAGAGGTTTGAGCCTCAGAGGTTTGAGTCTCAGGTTGTGGAGATTGTTCATGTTGAGGAGAGGGGGGATTAATTTCTGGTTGAGGAGAGGAAGGTTGTAGGATTTCTGGTTCTGGAGAGAGTGGAGTTTCTGGTATTGGTGAGAGTGGAATGTCAAGTTGTGGTGAGATGGGAATTTCTGTGTTTGGATTTGGATTTTCTGGTTCGGGAACGAAAGTGTGTTGGTCTATATCAGAAAGAACTTGTGCAAGTTCTGGTTCTGGTATGGTTGCAGTATTTGGATTTTGTGGTTTGGAGCGGGATCTTCTTAGGGTTAACGACTCAGAAGGGTTAAAGTCAACATCAAAATCATCAAAGTTTTGAGGTGTTGGGATTTCAGATGGAGTTGGAATGGATGTTGAAACAACAGTTGAATTTAAAACAGTAACAGAAGAAGGATTACCTCTCTTCTTGGGAGTCTGTTGGTATGGACCTTCTGTAGCAACTTTTCTTTTCTTTGTCTTCTTCAGAACAACCTCTGGTGCCTTCTGCTGAAGATCTTGAATATTCAGATTTGGTGTTGTACCATCAGCTTTACAAGCATCCAAATATCTCAAAATGATTTGAGGCTTAGAGTCAATTTCTGAGAACATAGGGAAGTCGTCCAGAGGGACTCTTCTGCTGGAGATTTCAGCAAAAGGAGTGACATTGGGCTCCTTCTTAATGTTCTCTATCAGCTTCATTTTCTTCAGATTTTTGGCATTCAGCTACTTGCCAACAGAAGGTTCCAGGGTGCTAATTTCTTGTGCCTTTGTCAAATGATCAATCAGCCTATTCTCAGTCAGAATATCTGATATCAGTCTTCCCAAGGGTATCCAATCCCTTTTAGTACGTTCATCTTCTCTTGTTTCCTTGACACTTGTTCTGAGATGGTTGAACAGAAGATGAGCTAAATTAATCTTGACCTTCTGAGAAATAAAATAGATTAGAAACTGCTGATCTATGTTTATGTAATCAGGAGAGCTGGTAGGATTCCTGTGGTTGAAACAGCCCAGAATGATCTTGGCCCAAATTATGTGCTTGTCCTTCAAATCTCTAATCTTGCTGGAGGGAAGCCCCAGCGTGAAAATTTTCCTTGCAATCACAGCAGCATCTGCACACCTTTCAGCCATATCTATACAGCGAATTCCACCTCCATTGTACCCTATCAAACGAGCAATCAGGTCTTCAGTAATCACAATCTTCTTCCCCATGATGTAGGATGTAACTTGGTGATTTGAAGAAGAAGCGTGAATCCAAAATTCCTTTACCAAAATAGGAAATGTTGGACCCACCAGCCTGTCAAAGTACTTTTCCCAACCTTGAGCTTGAATCTCTTCAGATAAATCAAAACCATTTTCCTTGAGACTGTTGAAATCCACTATAATTTCTGATAGAACTTCAAGATTCTTGACTGGAGTTAGAAGCATTCTGAATGGTACTTCGTATTTCTCAGATGAAACATTTTTCTGGGAACCTGAAGAGGGAATGCCTGAAGAAGCCATGTTCACACGAGGTTTTTTGAAAAAGATTTAAGGGGTTTCTTGAGAAAGAAGAATACATAAATCAGAAATCAGAAATATTGAGTGAAAACAAAAGTGACGGTAAAAGTGTGTGAATGGTGTGAAGAGTGTTTAAATAGATTTCTAAAAAGGTTTTGAAAACATAAACGTTTAAGAGAGAGAAATAAATAATGATTATTAGCATTTAATGATAACTAATTTTAGGGGATTCAGAAAGATACTTAAACGGTTACCCATGACATGTGTCTCAATGCATCCAATCAGCGCTTTGCCTTTTCAGAAGCGTGAACGCGTGTTTAGCCTCAGGAAACAGTTGATGACTGGATGACACTTGTTTGCTTGAGTGAACAACACATCTATCCTTGAACTAAAGCGCTCAGATCTTCATGGATAGATTCTGATACAATCTGCATTTTTAAAATTTCTCAAATATCTGGAAGTCCTCAAGTTGACTTTTCATCCAGAGCATTTGTGTGCTGCATCCAGTTGCTGCTATGTATTCATCTTCTGTTGTTGATAGAGCAATTGTGGATTGTCTTTTGCTGGACAAAGAGATCATATTTTCTCCCAGAAACTGGAAGCTTCCAGAAGTGCTTTTACGCTCTACTCTGTCTCCAGCAAAGTCAGCATCACAGTATCCTACTAAGCTGTAATCACTTGATTTTCTATAAAATAGACCCAGATTAGTAGTACCTTTCAGATACTTGAAAATTCGCTTAACAGCTGTTAAGTGAGATTCTCTAGGATCTGATTGGAATCTTGCACAAATGCATACACTGAATAAAATATCAGGCCTTGAAGCTGTCAGATAAAGAAGAGAACCAATCATACCTCTGTAGACCTTCTGTTCTACCTTTTTACTTACCTCTTCTCTTTCCAGAATGCACGTGGGATGCATTGGAATCTTTGATGGCTTACATTCTGAGAGATCAAATTTCTTCAGAAGTTCTCTGACATATTTGCTATGATGAATGTAAGTTCCTTCTGGGGTTTGATTGATCTGAATGCCCAGAAAGAATTTCAGTTCCCCCATTAGGCTCATCTCAAATTCTTCCTGCATACACTTAGCAAACTCTCTTCCCATAGAAGATTTAGTAGATCCAAATATTATATCATCAACATAAATCTGACAGACTAAAATGTCATTCTTAACTGTCTTACAGAATAAGGTTGTGTCCACCTTCCCTTTGGTGAAATCCTTTTCTAACAGGAAGTTACTTAGTCTTTCATACCAAGCTCTGGGAGCTTGTTTCAGACCATACAGTGACTTCTTTAGTTTGAAAACATATTCTAGATTTTTTGAACTTTCAAAACCAGGGGGTTGGTGCACATATACCTCTTCTTCTATATAGCCATTTAAGAATGCACTCTTAACATCCATCTGACACAGAGTGATGCCTTTATTTACAGCTAATGAAATCAAAAGTCTGATAGAGTCTAACCTGGCGACTGGAGAAAAGGTTTTTGTATAGTATATCCCCTCTTGCTGACTATAACCTTGTGCTACCAATCGTGCTTTGTTTCTGATGACTTCACCTTGTTCATTCAGTTTGTTTCTGAACACCCATTTAGTTCCAATGACGTTGAATCCTTTTGGTTTAGGAACTAGATCCCATACGTCATTTCTTGTGAATTGATTCAGCTCCTCTTGCATTGCTAGAATCCAATCATTGTCTAGAAGTGCTTCATCAATTGTTGATGGTTCAATTAGAGAAACAAGTCCCATGAGGGATTCTTCAGAGTTTCTGAAGCTGGCTCTTGTTCTGATTGGATCTTCCTTTCTTCCTAAGATAGTTTCTTCAGGGTGATCCATGCTGCTTCTGGATGGTCTTTTCTGAGATTGATCAACAGAAGGTGTTGGATTGCTTGCAGTGCCTCTTTCTGATGTTGAGGGAGTGTCTCTGTTAAGATCTTCTGATGACTTGTCTTCAGTACCTGTGAATTCAACTTCCATACCTCCAAGTAATTCATTATGCTTTGACTTTTGAGAGTCAAGCTTGTCATCAAAACAAACACTGATTGATTCTTCCACAATCCGTGTTTCTGTATTGTATACTCTGTACCCTCTTGAGCGTTCAGAGTATCCTAACATGATACACTTCTGTGCTTTAGACTCAAACTTGTTCAAATTATTTTTAGTATTCAAAATAAAGAAAGTACATCCAAATGGATGAAAATAAGAAATGTTGGGCTTTCTGTTCTTCCACAATTCATATGGAGTCTTTTCTAGAATAAGTCTTATAGAGATTCTATTCTGAATGTAGCACGCTGTGTTTATTGCCTCTGCCCAGAAGATCTTAGCAACGTTAGTCTTGTTGATCATGGTTCTGGCCATTTCTTGCAATGTTCTGTTCTTTCATTCTACAACTTCATTTTGCTGGGGAGTTCTAGGACAAGAGAAATCATGCAGAATGCCTTGTCATTAAAAAATGATTCAAAATCTTTGTTTTCAAACTCTCCACCATGATCACTTCTGACTTTTACGATTCTAAGATCCTTTTCATTCTGAACTTGGTTGCAGAAGGTGACAAACACAGAGTGTGACTCGTCCTTGTGTCTTAAGAACTTTACCCATGTCCATATGATATAGTCATCTACGATTACTAACCCATACTTCTTACCACTGACTGAAGCAGTTTTAACTGGTCCAAATAAGTCAATGTGCAGAAGTTCTAATGGCTTAGAGGTGGAAACAACGTTTTTAGATTTGAAAGCAGGTTTTGCAAACTTGCCTTTCTGACATGCTTCACACAGAGCATCTGAATTGAACTTCAGGTTAGGAAGTTCTATGACCAGATTGAGTTTGTTAATCTGAGATATTCTTCTCATACTAACATGTCCCAATCTTCTATGCCAGATCCATTGCTCGTTGTTAACAGACAGAAGACACTTTACATTCTGACTTTTTAGTTCAGAAAGTTTGATTTTATAAATGTTGTTTCTCCTCTTTCCATTAAATAGGATAGTCCCATCTTTCTGACTAACAACTTTATATGAATTTTGATTAAAGATTATATCATAACCGTTATCACTTAATTGACTTATGGATAACAGATTATGCATTAATCCATCTACTAATAAAACATTACTTATAGAGGGAAGATTTCCATTACCTACTATTCTAGAGCCAATGATCTTTCCCCTCTGATTGCCTCCAAAGCCTACATGGCCTCCAGGCTTAAGTTCCAGGCTTTGGAACATATGCCTTCTTCCCATCATGTGTCGTGAGCAGCCAGAGTCCAGGTACCATGACTGGTGTTTCAGCTTTGCTGCTAAAGATATCTTCCACATGTATTATTTTATCCTTAGGTACCCATATTTTCTTGGGTCCTGATTTGTTAGTTTTACCAAAACTCTGGTTGAATTTTGGTTTAATAGAATAATTGCTACTAGTATATTTGATGTCATGTGTGTGCCCATATACGAAGTGTGAATCAAGTGAGGTGCGTTTTATAACTAAGTCCATGGCATTCTTTGGTGTAGGTACCTTACCTTGGTATCCTATCCCCTTTCTGCCATTTCTGCTAACTCCATAGATCATTGAAGCCATTTTGCTTCTATCTATGTTTTTAGCTAGAAACTTCTGAAAGCTGTGATCATACTCCTTGATGATCTCATCAGCACTACTGGGAGTTTCAGGAATTTTTTCCTTCTGAGGGTTTTGCAATAGATTTTCTAATTTTGAAATTTTATCTTTCAACTCATAACTTTCCAATTTGAGACTCTCAATTTTATCAGAGTCAGAAGCGAGATCCCTTTTCAGGTTTCTGAATTTGACTCTGATCTGCTGATATCTTTCCAGAATTTCATTAAGGCTTTCATCTAGTTCAGCCTTAGTAAAGTTAATAGCAAAGTCAGGAAATACCTCTTTTGTATCTGATTCAGAAGCTTCACTGTCTTCTGTTATGTTTGCCATGAGAGCTATGTTTGCTCTCTCATCATCTGATTCTGAGTCAGCTTCAGATGTATCAGAATCATCCCATGTGGCCATGAGACTTTTCTTCTTTTCCTTGCCAAACTTTCTTCTGGGCTTTTCCTTCTGAAGCTTTGGGCAGTCACTTTTGTAGTGCCCTTGCTCGTTACATTCATAGCAGATGATGTCTTTGTTGTTTGGCTTTCTGCTTCCTGAAGAGCCTTCAGATCTTCTATATCCAGAGGAGGGTTCTGACCTTCTGTATCTGGAGGAGGATTCATTCTAATTCTCTGATCTTCTTGGATTCATGAACTTTCTTTGCCTCTGCTTCTACAGTTGGTTCACCCTTATGGAGAGGAGAGACAGTTCATCTTCTTCTGATGAGGACCCATCAGAGGTTTCTTCTACAACCTAAAAAACTTTGGAGTCAGATTTTCTGTTAGATTTTAAAGCTAATGGCTCACCTTGCTTTTGAGGTTCATCGGCTTCTAGCTCTATCTCGTAACTTCTGAGGGAGCTGACAAGTTCCTCCAGGGAGATTTTGTTGAGATCCTTAGCTAGCTTCAGCACTATGACCATTGGCCTCCACTGTTTTGGTAAGCTTCTGATGATCTTCTTAACATGATCAGCAGTAGAATACCCTTTGTCCAAAACTTTGAGACCAGCAACCAGAATTTGAAATCTTGAAAACATCGTTTCAATTGATTCACTTTCTTCCATCTTGAATGCCTCATACTTCTGAATGAGCGCAAGAGATTTAGTTTCTTTAACTTGAATGTTGCCTTCATGCGTCATTCTCAGAGAGTCAAACATATTCTTTGCAGTGTCTCTGTTTGATATCTTTTCATATTCATAGTAAGAGATGGCGCTGAGAAGAATTGTTCTGGCTTTGTGATGATTTCTGAAGTCATGCTTTTGTTGATCAGACATTGCTTTCCTGTCAATCTTCTGACCACTTGCATTCACTGGGTGCATGTATCCATCAGTCACCATATCCCACAGATCAGCATCGTGGGCCAGAAAGAAGCTTTCAATTCTGTCTTTCCAGTAATCAAAGTTCTCTCCATCAAAGACTGGAGGTTTGCCACTGAATCTGTCTCTTTCTTCATTGTTGTCATTGCTGATGTTTTGATATGGTCCTGCCATAGTGTTTTTCTAATGGTGGATCTTGTACTGACACGGTTAAGTGTTATAAGCTCAGAACCAGGCGCTCTAATGCCAATTAAAGAAGTGAAAAACACAAGAAGGGGGGTTGAATTGTAAAACTTGAAATCAAATGCAGACAACACGTTATTTTTATCCTGGTTGGTTTGATCTCAAACTACTCCAGTCCACCCGTCAAGGTGATTTCGCCTCTCTCCAACGAGGTCTTAATCCACTATATTCAACTGAATACACAACTGCTTTAACAAATGTTAAATCCTTCTTGAGTCTAACCACATACCGGTTTATCTCAAGGAATTTCTTTTACAGATAAATGAACAAATGTGTGTTTGATGTTTTCTAGAAAAACTATATATCACAACTGTGATAATACACACTATGAAGCTTAGATGAAACTAGACTGCCAATGCTATTGAGTAGGCGTGGTTGAAAGCTTTAGAAATTTGAGTGAGAGAGTTTTCGTATGCGTGCATGCGTAAAGAGTATTAGCCATTTCTTTTCTCACTGACTTGTTTAAGTAGCCTAGGAATAGATACATTGCTATCCATAAATCCATTTCAATGCTCATAACGTTCTTTCCTTTTTGAGAAGATATTTGTCTTGGAATAAAGTCGTTGGTAATTAATCTGTCTTGAATGCATGGTAACGTTGACACTTCAGAGTGTTCTGCTAATGATAATCAGAGTGTTCTTGGCTTTAGCTTATTCTGATGCTTCTAAGTGCTGATGACATGGTTAGGATCTTGATCAGAGTCAGAGTATATTATGCGCATATTCTGTTCATCAGGCTTCAGCGTATAGCACATGTTATTTGATCTTCTGATGCTGACATATCTTCTGATGATGATGTTGATACTGATATTCTGACGCTGATTCCATCAGAGTTTCTGTAAATACACAACATAATTTTGAGTAGCATATATGTCTTATATAAATCTCATAATTCATTTAATCTTGTATTTTGTTATCATCAAAACGCTAACTGAGGGTTGTAGAATCAAACTATGTTCTAACAACAAGTATCCACAAATAGCAAACATGGTAAAGGCATACAAGTCACACAGAGAGCCCTTAGATTTCAAGCTGGAAAGGAGCTTAGGTACTACCCTCTTTCAGTTCAGTTGGTTTAAACCTGTCCTAAAAATAGTAATCGGGTTCTAGAGGATCTCAATATCACTGACTACCCTCGATCGATCATAATTCCAGTTTAGCAACCTTTTCTTGCAGCCGGAATCATCGCGAGAGTTTAATCTCAATGAGTGTAGCATACTGCTACTGTTCTATGGCCAAGTCGGTTAATTTAAAGGTTCTAAGGTCAGTTGGTGCTTAATGACCCCTTAGATGACCCATATTCTCCTCATTCCAACACAAGGGATATCGGTACAATCTAAAGTGCCACACCAACGTAGCTACTGCTTCAACTGTATCGGTCTATGCCGTATAGTTCCCTCACAGTTTATTGCTACTTACCTAATGGGTACCCCCAGATCTGGGTTAGGATCTATAGTAACTCTGATACAAGCCCACAAATATAAAGCATACAAAGCAAGCAATTGAAAACACAATGATCTAATCCTAAGGTACACCCCACTTATTAAGCGTCCCCAGCAGAGTCGCCAGTTCTGTGATACAGTGGGAGAGAACTGACTGTTTTTGGAATGCTGGTTCGCGTTTTGCGTTTGTTTTTGCAAAATGTTGCGGTAAGCAAGAGTCGCCACCGTCTTTTATTTTATCCAACAAGGAAAGGAAAAAAGCACAGAAAAATTCCTTTTTCGAGATGTTTCTCGGGTCCGGGGGGTAGATTATAGAAAGGGAAGGTGTTAGCACCCTTTCTATCTGTGGTTATCCACAGGATCTTAGGTACTTGCCCAAAGTGTTTTCAAAATTGCTTTTCTTTGTGTTTGTGGGTTTGAAAAGAGTTTTTTTTGTTTGAAAGGTGTAAGTGTGAAGAAGATTTTGTTTTTGTTTTCAAAGAGCAAGTACTTAAGAACCATCTACTTACTCGAAAAAGGAATCATTCTATGTTATCTTCCTTTAGACAATGCTATCCCACTATTGATGAGTAGGTAGCATCGTCGTTGGAGTTTAAAGGGTCAATTCAATTACGGGACGTGCGGTCGCTAAAGCAATGTTAGGACGCCTTAGCGGTAACCCTAATGTCTTAGATCATTTTTCCTAGGAAACCGTTTCGAGGAAACTATGATCTTTGGACACGAGGGCGACCTCTAAAACATCCTATACTCAATGACCGCGTACGAAGGCAACCAAGTGAGGTGTACCCTAAGAGTGCACATATGCGAGTGTATTGTTTTCAGTTAATTTTGTCTTTGTACATGTCAATGGTTATCTATGTTGATTTTAGGTTTAAACATTTGATCTTGTCATGCATTCCCTATTATCAAACATCTAACAATTTATGAGTTGCGGAAATTAAATTTGCGGAATTTAAACTAATTATTACAAGGCGTCGGGTATTTACATCGCCAAAAGCAACCCTTGAAATTAAAATGCGGAAAATAAATAAAGCGATAAAATAGTAAAAAGTCCTATTAAACTATTACATCCCAGGAAACAGATACAATATTGAAATAAAATGGATCGCATGTGGGAAATTAAATCGGGCGAATTCTAGGGTTTTGACCCTTTGATTATTAAAGAAAAGATTTTTTTGGTTATTTTGAATTAAAAATAAATTAGATCTAAATTAATTATTAAATTAATAAGCTAATTAATTAATTAGGTGAAAATAAATATTTTTGGGTTTTTGATATTTAAAGAAATAAAAATAAATTAATCAAAGTTTAATAAAAACCTAATTGTCTAAGTTAATTTTAATTAATGCAAAATATATTAAAAGTTATTCCTAATTAAAGCTAAATTGATTAAATTAATATTTATTAACAAAAATAAAATACTGAAATTTAATTTAATAAACAAAATATTTTTTGGTTTTTAATTAATGAGGAAAAAGTTTTGATTGGTTAGTTAAAAATAAAATAATAACAATAAATAAATAAAAGAAATAATAAAAATAAAGAAAGAGTTTAGGAGGTCATGGGCCTGAAAGGAGGGTGAGAATTGCAATTTGATGGCCCAATTGTGCAGGCCTGTGTTGACCTTCCTGATTCCAGCGTGGCACTTTGACTAGGGCGTATGGTGGACATCACATATGGACCACCAGATTTGGCCTGGGGCCATCTGGCAGGTGATTGAATGAGGGAGTATGATGAACCACACGCCTGGGTCAACACTGGATCACTTGAAGAAAAATATTAACAATGCAATATGGGGGACCTGGGATTCGAACCCAGGTCCTGTTAGTCATTGCATACACTCCACTACCACTCAACCAGCGCACTTTAGTTGTCATAGTATTGGACAATAATGATAATATGGGGAAAAACAATAATATGCCAGAAATAAAAAAGAAAACGCGCCAAGTTTGAATCCACCAATAAGAGGGGGGCACGTCTTCGTCTTCCTCGTTCAACCCTGAACATTTACCTGCGGATTTATATCTGCAGCTAAATTCGCAGGACATTCCAAAAATTAAACCTAGGCCATGAAAACGACCCCCAAGACCATGGTTGTGTTCGTCTGGGCATCTTGAGCAAACCTATACCATTCTTGGACCTTGATTTCCCCTGAAAAAGAAAGCCCTAAAATATAATGCAAAACCCTAGCCATACGGTTAAGGGGTTAGAGTCCATATTAATGTAATCAAATAATGCCAACAGTCCAGAAATTTCACAAGCATTATGAATATGTCAACGATTTACGAAAAAAATGCAAGAACATGAGGTTGCGATTTCGAATACAGGGAGGTATTTTGAGATACTTACAGAGCATTTGAGAGGGTGTGAGAGCTTGATTTTGATTGCAGGAGGTTCAGTGATTCTCCAGCAATGGATTAGTGTTGAGTTTTGGTGCTGAATTTGCCTTTAAGAACGATTTCAGTTTCACACTTTTTGGCAATTTTTCAAGTTTGGTTCTTGATGATTCTGGAGCCTCTAACCCTTGATCCCATGTGCTTTGGCTTGTATATGTAATATAAAATGCATTAGGTCAACAAATATGGATTGAATCCTTGCACATTGATGTCATGGGATTTGATTTGATCCACCATTGAAAGCTTGCCTATTTTGTACAAAATCCAATCTTTTTGCACATGGAAGGCTTGATACGAATTTGATCATGACATTGATGATGATTAGGTCCTGAAAATAGAAAACGATCTCATGTAATCAAGTTTTGGGATTTTATTTGATTTAAATTGATTTAAAATGAAATAATTCAATAAAAATACAATAAAATAGAAAAATTGATAAATGGGATCAAGGCTGAAGTTAGGACACGTGTGTAGTGTGACAAAATCAAATCAAGTGGAAAAGAATGGGACCATTTGACAAAATTTGAAGTTTTGGGGATAGTTGACTTTTGGCAATTTTTGCAAAAATGCCCAACTTCAACAATGCATAACTTCTTCAATTTTGAACTTGTGGAAGTGTTCTTGGACTTTTTAGAAATATTGAGATGTCCTATAACCAACCCTTTTGGTCTCATTTCATTTTTATATTCCATTCTCAAGTTATAATCTTTGGAAAAAAAGGTGTTTTTGTTGACTTTCAAAAATGACCTATAATGTCCAAATTTATAACTTCTTGTGAATGCATTTTCTGATCTTGGGGTATGAATATGGATTGTAGGAAATTTCATCCTCTTAAAAATGAGCTTTGTATGGGTCATTTCTCATAAAGTATGAGAATGTTATGCTTGGTCAAAGTTGAGTTGACTTTTCCTGCAAAACCCTAATTTTTTGAGTCTTGATGAATTTTGAGAAATCCTTGATGAATCATGATCAACCCTTGATCAAATGATTAAATATCCTTCAAAATGAGAATGTTTACAAAAAATCTTGAGGTTTGACTGTATTTGGGTCATAGTTGACTTTTGCCCTAGCACAGTCGATTTTTGGACCCTTTGAGCAATTGACTGAGCAAGCTTCCTCTGCAAGGCTTGAAATTTGACATGGATGAACTTGAGAACATATTAGGATATTGGGGATCACTTGACGTCATTTTGATGTAAGGACCTTGATGCAACACAAAACCCTAATTTGGGATTGACTGCCTTAGGAGATGACTTGACTGTCCAACTCTTGAGCAATCTTGAGCAACTTGGAGATTTTTCTTGCAATGTCTTGAGAAATATGAGAGGGAAAATTTTGGGGTACAACAGCTGCCCCTGTTCAATTTTCTTAAACCTGAGGATATAGATTGGCTTTCGGGCCTTTCGTGATCCGAAGGTGGAAAATGATTGAACACTAGAGTGCCCAAAAATTTGCACTCGCATGAAGCGGTATCAGCATTGTGATGTCGGGAATGGGCTTACAGATGCCATTTAGAGATTGTTGATAGGTGGTCTAAACTTCGGCTGGAATACGAATCAGGGAGATCTTATCGTCGATCTGAGTGAACCAGAGAAGGTCTTGGATTAACTTTGACTGGATCGACATCAGAAAAATCTTCGAATCGATTTAACTAGACCAGACGAAAGTCTTGGAATAACTTCAACTGGAATACGAATCAGGGAGATCTTCGCGTCGATCTTATTGAACCAGAGGAGGTCTTGGATTAACTTTGACTGGATCGGCATCAGAAAAATCTTCGAATCGATTTAACTGGACCAGACAAAAGTCTTGGAATAACTTCAACTGGAATACGAATCAGGGAGATCTTCACGTTGATCTGACTGAACCAGAGGAGGTCTTGGATTAACTTTGACTGGATCGACATCAGAAAAATCATCGAATCGATTTAACTAGACCAGACGAAAGTCTTGGAATAACTTCAACTGGAATACGAATTAGGGAGATCTTCGCGTCGATCTGACTGAACCAGAGGAGGTCTTAAATTAAATAAAACCCTAAAATCTAAGTTGATTTTAACTTAATTAAGAAAACCTAAAAATCAAATTAGGGTTGATTAAATTAAAAACCTAAAATTAAATTAGGGTTTGTTAAGAAAAAAATGTTTGGAAAAAATTTTTTGTAAAATATTTAAAGGAAAATGGATGAAAAAAGAGTGAGAAACATAGAAAATAATATAGAAAAACACAAAGTTTCTAGGGGTGGATGTTGAACCCACGCCCTCAAGACTTTCCAGCAACACAATCACCACTACGCCAAGCACTCCTTGGTGTTAGGATCTGGCTTCAGCGTGTTATGTAATAAACCTGCAAAACATGAAAATATTAGAAAAATAAAGTGGCAAAAGGCTGGATCGAACCCATGCCTTTTGACACAAATAACTTATCGCACACGCTTCTACCGCTGGGGAGGCTATACATCCGCTTATTTAAATGAAACCACAAATATATATTATAAACATGAATGTATTGACCGGAGAGGCGCCAGAGTCCTAGCTCCGGTCATCTTCTCTGATAGACTGTTTCTTCCAAAACCTGCAAAATCAAGGATGTTAGCACATCAAAAGCACCTTACCCCCCTAAATCGAGGGCTGAAAATCCAATGGAAATAATATTGTGGGCTAAAATTGGATGGTTTAAGAGCTATGAGAAAAAATGCATGGAACGGTGTTAACATGGTGATCTACAATTTAGCATGCATGGGATCACTATGATGATCGAAACATGTTCAGAGACATCTCAGAAGTATGTTAGTAACATCAATGTGGCTTAAAATAGAACAAAATTAAAAATATTAATTTTGCAACAATGTGAAATCGGATATGCCATGCGATGGGGTTTCATGTGTTTTGGAACATTAAAACTAACCCAGCCTTACTCTGTATGATTGTTAGGAGTGAATGGGATGGCTGCTTTGTAGTGGAAGAGTTTGTAACAAGGGTTTAAAAATTTTAGGGTTCTTGAAATTCTTTGATCTTTTTTAACAAGTTTGTGGAGCAAGTTTTTGTGAAAAGAATGAGATTATATAATGGAAATTAGGGCAAATATATGGGCTTGGTCTTTGTAAGAAAGGCCTATGTATTTTATTTTATTTATTTTACATTATTAATGAATAAATAAAAAATAATTAAAATATTAAAATAAAAATAGGTTAAGGGGTGTAAGAATAAGATTTGAGGTGGATGAGGAGTATAATACATGTTTGGACTCTTACACCATGACCCAATAGCCCAAAATAACAAGCTTGCTCACTTTGAACTTCATGCATTTGCTTAAAATTTCCCAACTTGCAATGGACACAACTCTCTCAATTTTCATATTTTGAAGGTGATATTGTACTTTTTGGAAAGCCCAAGATGCCCACTGCAATGTCTCTTTTAATCAATTTTGCTTTTGATGACTTTATCTTGATATAAAATTCCTTGAGAAAAAGTGTCTTTTTGTTGACTTTTGAAATGACATGTAGTGTATTAGCTTATATCTCTCAAATGAAGCATTTTTTAGACTTGGGCTTAGAGAGACAAAGTTGTAGAGAATTGAATTCCCTTCAAAATGAGATTTATTTAGGGTAAAACTAATGAAGCATGTGAAATTTATTCTTGGTTAAAGTTTAGTTGACTTCTCCTAAGGAAACCCTAATTTGGTGACTTTTTACTTTTGATGATTTGAGAGCTTTCCTTAAGGAATCATAATCAACCCTTGATCAAATGATGAGTGTGGCTTTAAAATATTTATGTTGAACAAAAATATTAAGGTTTGACTGTATGTTGACCATAGTTGACTTTTTACATAATACAAATGATTTTCAGTCATCTGAGTCATTGACTTAGCAAACTTGTGATGCAAGACTTGAAATTTGACATGAGCCTTCTTAGGGACATATGAATAACCATGAAAACAACTTGAGACCTTGGAAACCCAATCTTCCTTGATAAATATAAAACCCTAGTTGTGAGTCCATTGCTTAGGAGGAGAATTTGCCTGGCCAATTCTTAGGCAACCTTGAGCAAATGAGGACCTTAGGAGAATGTCTTGAAGAAAAATGGGAGGGAAAATTTTGGGGTACAACAGTTGTACCTGTTTAATCTTCTTAAACCTGAATAATTATATTGGCATGTCCTTCATTCGTGACTTGAAGATAGAAGATGATTGAACACTTAAGTATCCAGAAATTTACACTCGCATGTGCAGGCAGTAACGTTGTTGGTTGGAAATATTGCTTGAATAGGCTTAAAGGTGCCATTCGGATAAGTGACGGAGACTCGTCGAAGATGGGCTTATAGATGCCATCCAAAGTAATTATTGATAAAAGTATCATAATGAGTTTACGCTTGACTGTATCTGAAGAATGCTTTCCAGGACGAATTTATCCGATCTTATCTGAGGGAAATGCTTTTCAGAATGAATCTCTGAAGGAAATGCTTTTTCAGAATAGCTCTTTGAAGGAAATTGATTTTCAGAATTCAGTCTCTGAAGGGATGTGTTTGTCATGTAAATAGTCGCCTCGTCCTATTTCAGGAATTGATATACAATCTATTTTTGTTGGTAAACCCATCCTGTTTCAGGAGTTCATACCACTTGGTGATAAAGATAGTCACCCCGTCCTATTTTGGGAATTGATCTTCATCTGGCCATAAATATATAAAGATAGTTTCTCCGTCCTGTTTCGGGAGTTAATATTTACTCAGTTGTATAGATAGTTTCCCCGTCCTATTTCGGGAGTTAATCTTCAACCTGTTTTTGTAGATAGTCGCCCCGTCCTATTTTGGGAATTGATATACAATTTGTTTTCATAGATAGTTGTTGTGTCTTGTTTTAGGAATTAATATGTGTCTGGTCATACAGATAGTTTTCCTGTTTTATTACAGGAATTAATCTGCGACCTGTTTAAAAGTTGTTGATGATATTCGTCTATTTGTAGACTTTACCTGAAAAGATAAAGAGTTAGCTGTATACAATGTCATGATGTATGAAATGCATTGCATAATGATGTTCTTGAAGTAAATGAGAGTATGCTATATGCATTTCGTATGCATATTGTGGTATCCCAAAATTTTCCTCTCAATTTCTTAAGAGCTCTCTCCCAAGATCTCCATTGATTCAAGGCTGCACAAGGCTTCATTAGCTCAAGAAACCTCATCAAGCACTGATGACTCAAAATTAGGGTTTGAGTTTGTATAAGGACAATTAGACTTTTAAATCTTCATATGACTTCCATGGATCATTTTGGACTCTCAATATTGCTTATGTCAAGTTTCAAGCTTTGGATCACATTTTTGCTCAATCAATTGATCAGTTGACCTAAAATCAACTGTATTGGGGAAAAAGTCAACTATGGTCAATTTACAGTCAAACTTCATAATTTTTTATCTATATCAACATTTTGAACTCATATATGATCAAGTTTGGATCACAATTCCTCAAGAAATTTAATCAGTTCATCAAAAGGGCAAAATGGTCAAAATTAGGGTTTTGATTGAGAAGGTTCAATTTTGATTTTTGACCTAACACATGACTTGTTGGTTTGAGACATGATATAAAGGATTCAAATGCATAATTTTGACCTAATGGAATGCCTTAAAACATTTCCCAAAGATCAATTGATTGAGAGTTGAAATTCAGTCAACTGATAAAAAGTCAACTGATACACTGAAAATGTAAAACTTTGACTTTTTGATCAAAATCAAGTTTCAAAAATCATATTTCATTAAACCATGTCAAAAATTTTAAGACTTAGAAATTTTTCTAAGTGTTGGAAAGTTAACCTTTTTCATGACTTTGTGCCAAATTTTCACCATGATGCAAGATGATTCAAGGAAAACTTCCAACATGAAAGTTGTAGATCTTAATGAGATATAAACCATTATAGGACAAAACTTTTTCTATAAATGCTTGGATCTTAAGTTATTAATTCATAAAGACATGTCCATGAAACTAAAACACTTAGTGAAATTTTTCCCTACTTAGGCAGATTTTTTACCTAACTTCATGGAAACTTTTCACCTAGTTCCAAATTGAATCTTCAAAAATGTCCAACATGAAGGTTGTAGAGGATGTTACAAGCTTTCTAAAATATCCAAGAACTTATTGAGCTCATTTTTTATCTAAGAGAATCAAAGACAAGAAGTTGGACATTCATTCTTGAACTATAGGTCATTTCCATGATGAACAAGAATTCAAATCTCTTAGCCATGCTTTGTAATATTGCTTTGCAGGCCTCCAAGTCTCTAAATCTCTCCATAATCATAATATTACACAAAATTTATGGTTATTATCCATTAAATCCAAGATTTATCGAAGTTAACTTGCAATTTTTGGAAGAAAGGCAAGACTTCCATTTTGAAAAAGTTGCTTTAATCACAAAGTCAACTTCTTGAGCCTCTAACTTGTTTCCTCTGCACACATTCAATCCAAAATCTCAGAAGAAACATGTTTAAAGTGTTCAACCACTCTAGAAGGCAGGATATAAGCATTAAAACCAAGTTTGTCAAGATTGCTTTAAAAATAAGGCAAAAAGCCATAACATGTGATCTTTGTTTTCTGACCATCTCAAGTCCTCAAACCTCTTGCCTATAAATTAGGACATCATTTGAAACAAAAGAGACGATTTTACAAGCCCTCAAACTCCCCCAAACTCCCCAAAACTAGAAATTGTAATACAAGCACAAAAACTTGTCATTTCTGATTTCTGAATCCAATCTCCCAATCCACTTATGTGTTTCTTGGCCTTTTGCTTCGAAAAGATTCTAAACATCATCCATAAATAATCCCACACCCTGCTACACTTTTGTAACTCCGTCTTCATCATCCTCCATTTTTAAACTGAAGCTTGCACCTTGACTTCTCCAGGGCATTCCAGCCATCCATAGTTTAATATAAGGGTTGCATTAGCTTCCTAGGGACTCGAGGAAGATAACCAGATCATCACAACACCTTGAAAGGTCCTCTAAATCAAAATACGATCTCCAGCTGCAAGGTGAGTTTTTTGACTTTTCATCTCATTATTTTGGCATTTTTAGGCTTGCATTTTCAAAGACAAAATGTAGATATCATTGCCCTGAAACTGTACATATCCATAGATTTAATTTATATTGCTTGAGTAGGGGGAGTTTTGGATCTGAATTTTATGAAAAAATTAGGTTAGGTTTGATACTATTCAAAATTCATGCTTGTCTTTGATTTATAGTTTTATGAGTTACATTTCTGAATTCGTGATGAAATTTGCCACAGGTTTCATGTTTACATTTTTCATTTTGGTTGAGAAATGATTGAGATACAATTGATCTGTATGGGCGTGAGGGTGAAGATGAAGTACATGTCTAGATATTGATTTTCAATATATATTTATGGTTTGATACAAGTTAACAGATGTATAGCCACCCCAGTGGTAGAGAGCGTGCGCGTTTATGCCTAGGGCCTGTGTTCGAGCCCTAGCGCTGCCATTTTGCCTTTTTCTAACATTTTCCATCTTTTCTTTGTTTGAACAAGCCAGCGCGCCTTGGGCCTCCACAACTGGGCCTTTGTATTTTACTTCTCCTAACCCCCCCCCCCCCCCCCTCTTTGCAGGTTTACAGCGCAGCCCATTGGTTCTTTTTTTATTTTATTTCATTTCTGATGACAAAAATGCTGATGAGTCAGGCCAAACACAAAAACTGTTTTCTACACAAACAAACACCCAAATTTAATTTTTACCCCCTGACTTTATTTATTTATTTTATTTTATTTTCTTATTTACTTTCCCTTAAATATTATTATTATTATTATTATTATTATTATTATTATTATTATTATTATAAATATTATTTTTATTAATAAAAATACACAAATATTTTCTTATTGCAAATTTAATTTCTTTTTTTTAAACAAAGTAATATTAGACTTAGGTTTTAATTTCTTTTAATTAAATTAACTTAGAACTTAGATTTTCTTCTAATTAATTTTCTCATACTAGTATAATTAATATAAAATATTTTTTCATACAAGACCCTAAAAACTTATTTTCTTTTATAAATTAATTTCTTTTACTTAACTTAATTTTAATTCTCTTGTCTTAATTAATTATTATTTTAAGTTAATTAGGTTTAAACCATTACCTTAAACAAAATTCAAAACAAAAACATTTTCCTCTTTCTTTATACATCATATTTATTTCATTGACCATTTATTTCCTTGTACATTATATATTCCAATTCTTGTACATTTATTCAATATGGTTGTAGTAGATAATTAGGTTTTAAATCCTTGAAATCCCCATTTGTAAGTTTGTACCCTATCCCCAAAAATGATGTAATAGCATAGGATATTTACTTTCTGCAATTTACCGCTTTCATATAAATGCTAGTAAATTAGGGATTGTATGGAAAGATAAAATCAATATTTAGAAAACCCTAATCCAAGATACACTCAAGCATGAAATACAATACATTCGCATACTCTGCAACTCTAGGGTTTACTCCACTTTGTTGCCTTAAAAATGGTCATGTTACGCATGTGAGACATCTTAGCAAAAAACAAACAAAATACAAGATCAAAGTCCCTCGATGACGCTACGAATATTGCCTTATAAATGATCTTAATTCCTAAAGGAAAATGCTAAGATATCTGACAACATTCTTATCCATGACTATACGATGACCCATTCTCGTCTCTTTACATCCAAAGATAAGGCTACTTACCAATCAATGGTGAGATAGCAATATCAAAGGAAGGAAGAAACGAACAAAAGACTTTTGAGTAGGTAGAATGTTCTTAGTTGCTTGCTCATAATCCATCTTCAAAATAAACATCTCTTAAACACACCGAACACTTTCAAAACATGAAATATTTTCAAGAAGTCTAACACTTTTTATGCATTCTTATAGATACGAGAATCATTACAAAGTTTTCCTAAATGAATGCGCTTTTCAAAAATACTTTCAAAATCCACCACAAACACATTTCAAACAAAGCAATTTTCAAAAGTGATCTAGCAAGCAACTAAGAGCCCATAGATAACTATGGATAAAAAGGGTGCTAACACCTTACCTTTTCATAATCTACCCCCCGAACTCAAGAAAATATATCAAAGGTCTTTCCTGTTCTTTTCACCCTTTCCTTATTGGATAAAAGAAAAGTCGTTGGCGACTCTTGCTATCCGCAACAATTATGATCAAACGCAAAATAACCAAGTCAGTTCTCCCACCATATTACAGAACTGGAGACTCTGCTAGGGAGATACTTAAAAGTGGGGTTACCTTAGAGCTAGATCACATTTACTTGCTTTCATTGTTTGTTTTGTTTGTTAGGACATAATTTAGTTCTACATCCCAGTAAGAGTTTTGATGATAACAAACACATGATATAAAGAACAAATATGCTCGCTAATAAAAGTAGTTTACATGCAGGATGTTCTGATGTGACAAAGATGTTCTGATGCAACTGGAAGGTCTTCCAAAACATCACCAGAAGTTCTGATTATGTGAGCACAAAATTTGAGAGTACCATGAAAGATTCAGACACATCAAATCTGTGTGACACACCTATATGAAGAAGTTCTATTACAACTTCTGAATGCACCAGGACTGTGAAACAGAATCTTTGATACTCTGATTTGCAAAGTTCTAATATAAGCTATAAAGGACTCTCAATGGTAATATTCATCTTCTGATGTAGGAAGCTCTGAAGCATTACAATTCCATCAATGCATGATCATAAGTAACGGCCACAAATAGACAAGGATCTCTTGGTTTGGAAAGCTCATTAACTCGTGTTATGGACATACCAAAAGTATTTTATTATGTCACTATTGCATGGCCTATATAAAGAAGACAAGAAGAATATTTCAAGGTGATGAACTACTGCGCATAAAAAGAAGAACTCACGTGAAAAGTTAGTAACACAACTATCATTCTTCATTCTCAACATTCAATATTAAATTGTGTAAAACATCACTGTTAGTGATACTGTTTATTAGAAACATCATTGTGCACATTTATTCAATTAAATGTTTAGTGAATTTCCTTGAGATAAACCGGGTTGTGGTTGTACTCAAGAAGACTTTGGCAGTTGTCAAAGTAGATTTATAATTAAGTTCGATTAGTGAATTAAGACCTCGTTGGAGAGTGGCGAAATCAGCTTGGCGGGTGGACTGGAGTAGTTTGAGTTCAAACGAACCATGATAAAAATAAACGTGTTCTTTACTCCATTGATTTTTAAGATTCCAATTCAACCCCCCCTTCTTGTGTTTTTCACTTCTTCAATTGGTATCAGAGCATCTGGATCTGGGTGCAAACACTTAACCGTGTCAGATAAAGATCAAAGGGGGAAAAGTATGATGGGAACAAGTCAGAACATCAGTAGCAGCCTCCGATATTTGACGGTAAAAGTTTTGACTACTGGAAAGATATGATCAGAAGTTTCTTCCTAGCCTATGATGCTGACCTCTAGGATATGGTAACTGATGGATACATACATCCTGTTGATGAAAGTGGTCAGAAGATTGACAGAAAAGGATGATAGATCATCAAAAGCAAGACTTCAGAAATCATCACAAGGCCAGAACGATTCTCTTGAGTGTCATCTCGAATTCAGAGTATGAGAAGATCACAAAAAGAGAGACAACTAAAAATATGTTTGATTCTCTGAGGATGACGCATGAAGGCAACATACAAGTAAAGGAAACCAAAGCCCTTGTGCTCATTCAGAAGTATGAAGCCTTCACAATGGAAGAAGAAGAAACCATTGAAATAATGTTCTCTAGATTTCAAATTCTGGTGGTTGGGCTAAAGGTGCTAGACAAAGGGTACTCAACTGCTTATCATGTAAAGAAGATCATCAAAAGTTTTCCAAAACAATGGAGACCCATGGTCACGGCTCTCAAACTGGAAAAAGATCTGAACATAATATCTCTAGAAGAACTTGTCAGCTCTCTCAGAAGCCATGAGATAGAGTTAGAAGATGGTGGGCCTCAGAAGCAAGGTAAATCTATTGCTCTAAAATCTAACAAATATAAAACCAAAATTTTGCAGGCAAAAACAGAAGCGGAAAACTCTGGAGAATCCTCGTCAGAAGAAGGTGAACTGTTCTTTCTATCCAGAAGAATCAATCAGTTGTGGAAGCACAGGTATAAGAACTTCAGAAACTCCAGAAGAATAGGAAATGAATCTAAACAATCTTCTGGATACAGAAAATCCAGTAACAGAATCATTACCTGCTATGAATGCAATAAACAAGGTCACTACAAAAGTGATTGTCCAAGGCTTCAGAAGGACAAACATAAAAGGAAGTTCGTTAAGGAGAAGAAGAAAAGTATTATGGCAACATGGGATGACTCTGAATCTTCTAAAGACGGAATAGAATCAGAAGATGAACAAGCCAATATATCTCAAACGAACAACCTATCAGATGTCTCTGAATCCTCAGAATCAGAATCAGAATCAGAATCAGAATCAGGCTCATAGTCTGAAGAGGTATTTTCTGACTTTTCTAGATTTCAATTAGAGGAGAGTCTATCAAAAATTCTAGAAAGGTATCAGAAGCTTCGAGTCATAAATAAGAACATGAAAAAGGATCTAGTTTCTGACTCTGAAGAAACTAAAAATCTGAGACTAGAAAACTCTGAGTTGAAAGAAAAGGTTTTTAAACTTGAGAATGATTTACAAAATACTCAGAAGGAAACTGTCTTAGAAGTTCCTAGTAATCCTGATATAATCATAAAGGAATATGATCACAGCTTTCAGAAACTCCTCACTAAAAACATAGATACAAGCAAGATGGCTTCAATGATCTACGGAGTTAGTAGAAACGACATAATAGGTATAGGATACAAAGGTAAAGTATCCCAACCTAAGAAAGTTAAGGATCTGGTTATCAAACACACTCCTCTTTATTCTATTTTCACCACTGGGAAAACACATGATATGAAACATACTGGTAAGGCGTTTTATGCTAAACCAAAATTCAAACAAAATTTTAGAAACTCTAACAGTCATGGACCTAAAAAGATATGGGTACCAAAAGACAAAATCATCTATGTTGCAGATATTAACACCTGGACTTTGGATGCTCTCTACACATGGAGGAAAGAAATCATATGTTCCAAAGTCTGGAATTTAAAAGATTCACAGATTTCAGAGGCAATCAGAAACAAAAGGTTACTGGCTCTGAATCTATTGGAAACAAGAATGGAAATACAGCATCAGAAGCCAACTTCTGTCAGAACAAGCCAAATGGAGTCTTTATCACTTTTTGATTCTTGACAAAAAGGGGGAGAATGAAGAATATTTTGACTCATAATCAGAAGATCTTCAGGGAAGTATTTTATTTTCTCATTAGACGAGTATTCTACTCAGGGGGAGCCTTTTGATTATTGTTCTTTATATTCCATCAAAATATATTAGTTTTTGTCATCATCAAAAAGGAGGAGATTGTTAGAACATAATTTAGTTTTACATCCCAGTAAGAGTTTTGATGATAACAAACACATGATATAAAGAACAAATATGCTCGCTAATAAAATTATATCTTTACATGCAGGATGTTCTGATGTGACAAAGATGTTCTGATGCAACTGGAAGTTTTTCCAGAACATTACCAGAAGTTCTGATTATGCGAGCACAGAAGTTGAGAGTACCATGAAAGATTCAGACACATCAAATCTGTGTGACGCGAAGATAAGGATCTCCTGGTTTGGAAAGCTCATTAACTCATGTTATGGACATACAAATAGTATCTTCTTATGTCACTATTGCATGGCCTATATAAAGCAGACGAGAAGAAGATTTCAAGGTAATGAACTACTGCGCATGAAAAGAAGAACTCACGTGAAAATTTAGTAACGCAACTATCATTCTTCATCCTCAAAGTTCATTATTAAACTATGAAAAACATCACTGTTAGTGATATTGTTTATTAGAAACATCATTGTGCACATTTATTCAATTTACTGTTTAGTGAATTTCCTTGAGATAAACCAGGTTGTGGTTGTACTCAAGAAGACTTTGGCAGTTGTCAAAGTAGATTTGTAATTAAATTTGATTAGTGAATTAAGACCTCGTTGGAGAGATTCGAAATCACCTTGGCGGGTGGACTGGAGTAGTTTAAGTTCAAACGAACTAGGATAAAAATAAACGTGTTCTTTACTCCATTGATTTTTAAGATTCCAATTCAACCCCCCTTCTTGTGATTTACACTTCTTCATTGTTTTCTTTACATTTTATGGGCCCTTGTTTGGGTTTGTAATGATCCTCTACCCAGATCTGGGAACACCATTAGGTAAATAGCAAAGATTATGGAGACTGTACATCGTAGATCGATATGGTTGAGACAATAGCTATGTTAGTGTGACATATTTGTGGGTACTGGTATCCCTTATGACGAATTAAGGAGAATACGGGGCCACTGAGTGATGTCATGAAGCACTAACCAACCTTAGAACCTTTAATTGAACAACTTGGCCATTAGGAAGTAGTGAGATAGCTGGTTTCGATGGAAAGCTGAAAATTGGTTGATACTCAATACTACGCTCATTAAGATCGAACTTTTGGGATATTTTGACCGTAAGAAAAGATTTACTGTGCTAAAAAAATTCCCAATGAAGAAAGATCAGTGATATTGAGATTCCCTAGAACCCGGTTACTTTCTAGGACAGGCTGAACCAACTAAACTTCAAGAGGGTACTTACCCATGAAACCCATGCAAGCCTAAACCTAAGGTTTTTATGTTCTTTGTTTGTGATTATTATTCATGTCATCATAAACATCATAACAACATAAGGCATTCTCACTAACCATTTCAAGGATTTAGGAATTTATCTTTGTTTTGTTTTATAGGTCATGACTTCCACTCGTAGGAATACCATTCGAGTCAAATTTGTGAAAGTGCATCCTCAACTTCAAGAGTTAGCATCAAGAGTTCCTGGAGATTCTCCTTTCACCAAGAAATATGGTCGACTTCTCAACTTGGCTACCTCAAACTTCTAAGAAGAAATGATGTGTGTGCTTTTCCAATTCTTTAATCCTATGCATCATTGCTTCACCTTTCCCGACTACCAATTGGTACATACATTAGAAGAATTCTCTCAATTGCTAGGAGTGTCTGTGGTTGATCAAATGCCATACATTGGTTTAGAAGAGACTCCAAAACTTGAAGTTATTGCCAAAGCTTTACATTTGAAAAGATCTGACATTGTGGAAAATTGGGAGACAAGAAGTGGAGTTAAGGGTTTCTTAGCCAAATTTCTGTTGGAGAAGACTTGTTTATTTTGGGAAGATATGGATTTTCAAGCTTTTGAGGATGTCTTGGCCCTTCTAATCTATGGTTTGATTCTATTTCCCAATCCGGACCAACTCATAGATGTGAATGCCATCAAGGTTTTTCTCTCTCGTAATCCCATACCTACTTTGCTTGGAGACATTCTACATTGTTTCCACACTCGTATCATGAAGAGAAGGGGAACTCTTTTGTGTTGCATTCCATTACTCTCTAGATGGTTTATTTCACACCTACCTAGATCAACATTGAAGAATGAGCAAGGCATGACATGGTCTCACAGATTAATGTCACTCACACATTCTGATATCTATTGGTGTGCTCAATCTATGGAGGATATTACTATTATTGACCGTTGTGGGGAATTCCCTAATGTCCCTCTACTTGGAATTAGGGGAGGTATTACCTACAATCCTTGTTTGCATTTGCGACAGTTTGGGTATGCTAGGAGGGATGGCCCTCATGATGAACTTGTATAAGGAATTGCATTCGACTACGAGAACGATGTCCAAGGTTATCGTCAAAGATTCATACGAGCTTGGGGCATGGTTAACAAGGTTGATAGCAAGATGTTAGGGCATAAGAACTCCATCCCTTTGGAGCCTTATCTCAAGTGGGTGTGAAATCATGCCCAAAACCTCATGATGCCTTATGAAGCCATCCTATCTATCATCATGGAGCTTGTTGCCGAAGGAGATGTTCCGTATATTGTCCTTTATCCTAACATGCCCACTTATCTTGAAGATTTGCAAAGAGCTTAGATTCAGCTAAAGGAAGAACGAGACACCTTTGAAAACCAGTTCTATACAAGTGAAAAGAAGGTTTTGGAGCTCACGAGACAGCTTCATAAAGAGCAAAGTTTGAATGCCTACATTGCGCCGAAGAGGATGCGCTCGACCTTTTTGTCTTAGGAGTTTATTTTGTATTTATTGTAAGCCCAAGAGGCATGTTTGTAATCAATTTGAACTTATTAATGCAATTGATGTTTGTTCCTTTTTTCTAAACAAATTTAAATCTTCTAAGTCCTTGAAATCATTTGCATACGCATTTTCATGCATCATAACATAAACAAGTTTTCCACAATAGGTTTCCTTAGCTTTCTACTGTTTATTTCAGTAAGATGGATATTGAACAAACAGTGAAGGACTTGCAAGCGTAGAATTCCCAGTTCTAAGAGACCTTATAGACCCTGGCTAAGGGGAAACAAGAGCTGATAACTATGCTAGTAGCCAAGAAGAAAACCAAAAAGAAGGCCTTCATCAACATGGGTAAGAGATTCAAAGGTCCAGTTTGTCAGGTACAAATAGTCGAAGAGTCGTCTGAAGAGGACGAAAATTAAGACGAAGAGGCAAGGAGCACCCATGTTAAGGGTTCCAATAATCAAGCTTCCAAAGATGAAGATTACTTTGATGAGAAATATCCTCCGGCTGAGGATAAATACAAGCAATTAGAGGATAGACTAAAGATTGTTGAAATTTAAGCCGTGTCTAGTTCGGATTTTGGTGAGTTGGGCTTAGTACCTGGGGTCGTCATTCCCCATAAGTTCAAAATACTGGTCTTCACCAAGTATGACAGGGTTTCCTACCCGAAAATTCATCTAGGGTGTTACGTGCCCAAGATACAGCCGCACACTACCGACAAAAAGCTCCGGGTCCATTTCTTCCAAGAGAGTCTGGCTGGGACTCAACTAGAATGGTTCTATCAATTGAAGGGTTCCCGCATCCATACATGGGAAGATCTAGCCACTGCTTTTTATCATCAATATCAATACAATGCCGATCTGGAACCAACTAGAGTCCAACTTCAAAGTATGACAATGGGTACTAATGAGGGGTTTAAGGAGTACACACAAAAATGGAAGTATCTTGCTGGTAGTGTCCAACCACCACTAACTGACAGAGAACTAGTTGACATGTTCATGGGTACATTAAATGGCCCATTTTTCAACCTATTGATTGGCAGTTCTTCTTCTGGTTTCACCGAGTTAATACTAACTGGTGAAAGGGTAGAAAGCGGCATTAAGAGTGGGAAAATTCCCATGACATCTGCTTCCGCGTCCAATACTGTAAAGAAGTAACTCCCTGGAAAGAAGGAAACAAATGTTGTGTATGGGGCAAGGGCCCATACCAAGAAGGATTACTGACCCTTTGTTAATGATGTGTTAATCTCAAACCCTCCATCTGCTCAAAGGCAATCATCCAACAATCAACAATCCGAAGTTCCTCAAAGACAGTTCACGAGGATAAGCATGTCACTGTCCCAAGCCTTACAACATCTGGTAAAATCCAAATTAGTAACATTGCACGATCCACCATCCAATCTAAACATTTCATCACCTAAGTACAATCCAAATGCCAAATGTGCATATCATTCCAACAACCCCGGGCATGGAACTGATCAATGCTGGGCTCTGAAGAATAAAATTCAAGATCTGATAGACAATAAAACAATTGAATTTTATCCACCTGCTACTCCAAATGTGATAACCGCACCAATGTCGAATCATGGAAAATGTGTTTATGCAATTGATGATACTACTTTTGTCTCCTCCATTGAAGATTTAACAACCCCATTAACTACTATGAAGATTAATTTGCTGGGAGTCGGGGTGTTCCCTGGCTGTTCTAAAGATTGTGTTTGTTGTGATCAATAAGTAAATGGGTGCAAGCGGCTGAAGGAAGGTGTGCAACGCATGATAGATAGTCGCGAGACTCTGTTTGAGAAGATTCCTACCATCAAGAGTTTGACCAACAAAGCTAAAGACCTTTCTATAATAACAATTTCCAACAAGCATTTTAGGATCCCCTCAAAGGGTCCTATTAGAATTTCAAATGAACCAACCATTGCTCCTTTAATAATCACTGCCGCTGGGCCTATTCCCTACTCCTCTGATAAAGCGGTTCCATGGAACTATGGTGCCGAGGTTTATTATCATGGGATAAAACAAGATTCTTGGATCAATAAAGATGAAGCTTATGTCACTAATATTGTAGGTTCTAGTAAAGTGACAAGAACATGGAGAATATTTTCCCCTGATATTTCACCACCCACTACTATAACAACTCCCGTCCGTGTAACCCATGACAATTCTAGTGCCAACACTAGAGGCAAAGAGAAAGAAGGTGAGCCTACAGGGATAGAGGCACCTACCAAAAATACTGAAGCTAAAGAACCCTCCACTCGAGAGATGGAGGAAATCCGAAAAATCATACAGAAGAGTGACTTCAAAATAGTTGAGCAATTGGGGTAAACCCCCTCCAAAATTTCCATGATGTCATTGTTACTCTGTTCGAACACTCATGCCCAAGCTTTAATCAAGTTCCTGAAGAAAGCCCATGTGCCCTAAGAAACCACAGCTGACCAGTTCGAGAACTGTGTAGCAAGTTTAATAGTTGACAATGGATTAGGTTTCTTCGACGCTGATTTACCTCCTATGGGAAGGAACCACAACAAAGCCTTACATGTCTCTATTGAATGCAAGGGGACTACTCTGGCTCATGTCCTAATTGATACTGGCTCATCTTTAAATGTGTTACCTAAAGTTGCGTTGGACTGGATAGATTGTGAAGGACTGGTATTGAAGCCAAGCCATATTGTCGTATGGGCTTTAGATGGGTCTAAGAGAATGGTTCATGGAGAGGTGGATCTCCCAATTAAAGTTTGCTCACAGATCTTTAACTCTACCTTTTATATAATGGATATACGTCCTACCTACTCTTGTTTGCTTGGGCGCCCATGGATCCATGGAGCAGAGGCAGTAACATCCACCCTTCATCAAAAATAAAAGTATCCGGTCAAAGGGAAGATCGTTACTATTTGCAGAGAAGAAGAATTTATGGTGAGCCATCTCAATTTCTTCAAGTATGTGGAAATGGATGGTGAATTCATAGAAACTCCATTCCAGGCTTTCGAAATTATTCCTCCTATGGTTGCCGCCACCAAAATCTCCTCTAACATATCAAAAGCTGATGAAGTTATACCAATAATGGTTTCACTTAAGGATGCCCGTGCAGGGCCGAAGATGGAAACTGTACTATATGGGGACAACTTCCCAACATTCCATTTAAAGTAGAAAAATTCAGATTGGGTTTCACCATCAAAGCTCAGAAAGAAGTCAGGCGTGCTCGCGTGGGAAAGCCACCTCTCCGCATCAGGAATCATGAAGTGAACATTATGGAAAACTCTGATGATAAAAATACTTTTGAAGATTGGATCTACCCTACGGTCGAAGTAAAGCTCAACAACTGGCATGCAAATAATTTCACTCCCATATCCTTCATTGAGGAGTAATTACTGTTTACTATTTTATGTCAATTCAAGAATTTTTGTCTGTAATCTTAAATTCCAAACAATGACTTTTAAGCCATGTGCCTTGCCCGAGGCACTATGGTCCATTTTTTAAGGGTTTAGTTCATGTTCATTTATCATATGATCATTTAATATAAACCATTGGACCTTTTGCCTTCAAATTTTTGTGTTCATTGTCTTTCTTTTCCTTTATTACATTTTTTCAATAGCCATGTATCTTACATGCGCACACACACATACACACACACACACACACACACACACACACACACTTGCAGATCCTCATCCACTCCGGATCTTATTTCCATTGACTCTACTATTGCCAATTATGACTTCAAACATCCAATTAACCTAGCTGAAGACGAAGGTGAGGAAGATTGCGAAACACCAGGAGAACTAGCCAGGCCTCTGATGCAAGAGGAGAAAGCTATTCAACCTCATGAAGAACCCATTGAAGTTATCAACTTAGGTATTGAGACAGACAGGAAAGAAGTCAAGATCGGCACCAACCTAGAAGATGGTATCAAGAGAATATTGGTTCAGATGTTACATGACTATGTTGAGGTGTTTGCTTGGACATACGAAGATATGCCGGGGTTGGATACCGACATTCTGGTTCATCGTCTACCAACAAAGGAAGATTTCCCTCATGTTAATCAAAAGGTTCGTCGCATGCAGCCAGACATGTCTGAAAAGATAACGGTTAAGGTAATGAAGCAATTCGATGCAGGTTTTGTAGCCATAACATCTTATCCTCAATGGATTGCAAACATGGTCCCCGTACCAAAGAAAGATGGAAAGGTTTGTATGTGTGTAGATTATAGGGATTTGAATAGGGCAAGCCCCAAAGATGATTTCCCTCTACTACATATCGAAGTCTTGGTTGATAACACCGCTCAACATAAAGTCTTATCTTTCATGGATGGATTTTCTAGCTACAACCAAATCAAGATGGCTCCCGAAGACATGGAAAAGACCACCTTTGTTACACAGTAGGGCACCTTTTGCTACAAAGTCATGTAGTTCGGATTAAAGAATGCAGGGGCAACATATCAAAGAGCTATGGTAGCTTTGTTTCATGATATGATCCATCAAGAGATAGAGGTCTATGTGGATGATATGATTTCAAGGTCACAAACTGAAGAAGAGCATCTCGATCACCTACACAAGCTATTTGAAAGATTGAGGAAGTACAAGTTGAGGTTGAACCCTAATAAGTTCACATTCGGGGTAAGGTCTGGAAAGATTCTAGGTTTTGTCGCCACTGGTAAAGGCATCAAAGTTGATCCTGCAAAGGTAAAAGCCATTCAAGAAATGCCAGTTCCCTGCTCTGAGAAGGAAGTCAGAGGATTCTTGGGTCGTCTTAATTACATTTCCCATTTCATATCTCACTTAACTGCTACTTGTGATCCAATCTTCAAATTCCTGAAGAAAGATCAAGTAGTCAAATGGAATGACGACTGTTAAGCTGCCTTTGACAAGATCAAAGAATATTTGCAAGAACCTCATATACTTATGCCTCTAGTGGAAGGAAGATCATTGATCATGTACTTGACTGTGCTAGAGAATTCTATGGGGTGTGTGTTGGGCCAACTTGACGAGTCTGGCCGAAAAGAGCATGCAATATACTACCTGAGCAAAAAGTTTACCGACTGAAAAACTAGATATTCACTTCTCAAGAAAACTTGTTGCGCTCTGGCATGGGTTTCTCGCCGACTAAGATAGTATATGTTGACTCACACCACTTTATTGATTTCTAAGATGGACCCCATCAAGTATATCTTCGAGAAGGCTGCTCTCTTTGGACGAATAGCTAGATGGAAAATGATTTTGACTGAATTAGTATTCAATATATAACACAAAAGGCCATCAAAGGAAGTGTATTGGCAGATCATTTGGCCCATCAAGTTATTGATGATTATCAATCTATGAACTTTGACTTCCCAGATGAGAATATCATGTTAGTGAATGACTGTGCAAAACCTGGACCATATGATAGACCTGAACAAGGATCCCGCTGGACTATGGTTTTTGATGGAGCTTCCAATGCTTTGGGTAATATAATTGGTGTTGTGATAATTTCTCCTGAAGGTTACCACACTCATTTCACTGCTAGACTTTGCTTCGATTGTACGAATGACATGGCTGATTATGAAGTATGCATCTTGGGTTTGAAGGCTGCCATTGACTAAAGGATCAAGCATTTGGAGACTATGCTCTAGTGATTATCCAAGTAAAGGGAGAATGGGACACTAAGCATCCTAACCTTATTCCTTACAAGGAGCTTGTGTTAACCCTAATACCATACTTCGAGGAGACCACCTTCGAACATTTTCCTAGAGAAGAAAATCAGTTGGATGACGCCTTGGCAACAATGTCTTCCATGTTCAAGGTCAAATGGGACAACAAAGCTCATATGATAACAATCGAAAGATTTGGCGAACCCACGCACTGCTATGAGTTTGACATCAACGAAGAGAAGCCATGGTACCATGAGGTGAGGAGATATCTTGAGGCACAAGAATATCCTGAAGGAGCTTCCATCAATGATAAGAAATTCTTGCAAATATTTTCAGCCAAACTCTTTCTAAGTAACGAAAACCTGTACAAGCGCAGCCATGATTCTACTCTACTCCGATGTATGGACAAGAAGGAGGCAGAGAAAATTATGGAAGACATGCATGATGGCCTCTTTGGGACCCACTCTAGTGAACACACTATGGCCAATAAAATTTTGAGGGCTGGTTACTATTGGTCCATAATGGAAACTAATTGTCATCATCACTCAACGACTTGCCACAAGTGTCAAATCTATGCTGACAAGGTCCATGTACCTCATATTCCTCTAAATGGCATGACTGCTCCGTGGCCGTTTGCAATGTGGGGAATTGACATGATTGGAGAGATCAAGCCTACTTCTTCCAATGGACATCGCTTCATTCTTGTCGCTATCAACTACTTCACTAAATGGGTCGGATCTGCCTTATTCACCTCTGTCACGAAGAACGTTGTATCCAGATTCATCAGGCATAATATCATCTGGCATTACGGTATCCCCGAAAGGATTATCACCGACAATGGAACTAATCTCAACAACGCTATGATTACGGAACTCTACACTCAGTTTAAAATCAAGCATCACAATTCTTCTCCATACAGACCCAAGATGAATGGCGCAGTGGAAGCTGCCAATAAAAAAATCATGAAGATTATGCAAAAGATGGTGGTAACCTACAAAGACTGACATGAGATGTTACCATTTGCTCTCCATGGCTACCGTACTTCGGCTCGTACGTCAACTGGGGAAACTTTTTTCTCCTTGGTCTATGGCATGGAAGTTGTCTTGCTTGTAGAAGTTCAGATTCCCCCTCTAAGGATAATGAACAAATTTAGGTGAAGACGAATGGATTCAAACTAGGTTGGATTAGTTAAAATTGTGTGACGAGAAGCGACTGGATGCTGCTTGTCATGGTCAGATGTATCAAAAGCGTATGATCAAGGCGTTCAACAAAAAGATCAAGCCTCGAGTGTATCAAGCTGGTGACTTAGTAATAAAGCGCGTCATTCTCCCATAAGGCGACCCCAGGGGAAAATGGACTCCCACTTACGAAGGGCCATTTATCGTAAAGAAAGTTTTCTCTGGTGGTGCCATGATGCTGATTACTATGGATGGAGAAGACTTCCCATATCCTGTGAACGTGGACATAGTTAAAAAATACTACGCATAAAATGATCCGCTAGGTTGACACACCTGGCAAAAATATGGGCATCCCGGCGAACCAAAGAGGTTCGGGAAAAAAATGGGGATATATGCAAAATATTGTACACCCGACAAGTCGAAAACCCGAAATGGTGGCTTGGGCAAAAAATGGGTATCCTGGTGGGTTGAAAACCCGAAAGAGCGGTCCAGGCAAACATTAAGGATTAAAAGCGTATGACTATGCCCCGTGGGATATCTACAACCAGCTTTATTACCAAAGTCTAAGTTCAAATGGTCCAAGATCAATCCAATTAACTCCTTTCAAAGGCAAGGCATGATGTTCAAAGACATATGGGCAATAGCGGGGTTGGAACACAATGAGATCCTTTTCATATGGCTATTATTTTTGTTTTCACTTTGTATTATTTCCATTATTTTGATGATTTCCTCTTACTAGGATCTCGGTCTCTTTGTACAAAAACTCCTAATTCATGGGCAAAACATCAAAATATACTTTGAAGTGCAAACTTTTTTGTTTTTCCTGTTTTGAGTGCAAAAGTGTCCAATGACTAAAATTGAATGAACATATGCATATGAACATGATTAAACTTTTAACAAATGTATGCTTAAAAATAGTGACAAACATCTCCTTAAATGCATTTGAGATATCCCCACAGAGTTATTTCAATAACATTATCCCCATAAATTTGGATTCATAAAATCCCAAGCCAGAGTTTGAATCTCTGGAAAATCCTCTCTCCAGCTGAGTTGGTTTTAAAAGGAAGCCTTATGAAATATCCTCCCCAGAAGTTCGTCAAATATCCTTTTCAATATGGTTTATTTCCCCAACAAACTACAGACTCCCCAGCTTGAGTTTACCTCGCAGACTATTATAAATCAAAGGACTGTAACCCCTAGTCCCCAGTGAAGTCATCAATAGAGTAATTGTTACCGCCGAAAGTTGTTGTAAATCCTGGAACCCGACTAGATAACAATCAACTTCATCCTTTCAAGTAAGTTACTACGAAGCCTGGACCCGACTAGAAACTAGTTCAACTTCATCCTACTTTCAACTTACTATGAAAACTGGACCCGGCTAGATAACAATAAATCTCAATTCCAAGTTACTAAAGCATGGACCCAACTAGATATTAGTTCAACTTCTCAAATTGCTTAAGCCTGGACCCGACTAGTCAATAATTTAAGCCTGGACCCGACCAAATACCAGTTAAACATTCTAAAGCCTGGATTTCTGAAACTTGGACCCGACCAGATAACAATAAATCTCAAATTTAGTTGCTAAAGTCTGGACCCAACCAGTTAAAAGTTCGAGTTACTGAAACCTGGACCCGACCAGATAACAATTGATCTCAAGTTCAAATTGCTGAAGACCGGACCCGACCAGATATTAGTTTAACTCCTTCAGCTGCAGAGCCTGGACCCGACTAGTTAACACTTCGAGTTACTAAAACCTAGACCCGACCAGATAAAAGTTGATCTCAAGTTCAAATTGCTGAAGACTGGACCCAATCGGATAACAAAAAACCTCAATTTCAAGTGGCTAGAGCCTGGACCCGACCAGATAGTAACTTAACTTCTCCATCTACTACAAAACCTGGACCCGACTAGTTAACAGTTCGAGTTGATGAAACCTGGACCTGACCAGATGACAGTTTGATTCTTACAAATCACTAATAAAACTCATTTTCCCTAGTAGAGTTTGCCACTATCCCAGTGAGTTACCGCAAAGCCTAGAATCCGACCAGATAACAGTTAACTTCTTTATCCCCAATAAGTTATTGTGAAGCCTGGAAACCGACCAGATAATAGTTGGATTTAATGAGATAATTCCCCACCAAAGCAATGGAGAACTAAAACTCCTGAATTCTGGTTCCCAAGCAGAAATCAACACTCTCCACGGAGTCTTCTCAAGCAAAGTCAATAGTCCTTAGCAGAGTTTCTTCTCAACAAAGCAGGAATCCCCAACGAAAGCATTTTTAACAAAAAAATATGAAGATACACATACTCTTCACCTCCAACAGCAGTCCAAGATTTAACTTCTCAAAGATCCCCAGCATCTGTCAAGGATGCACTTCGACAACATGTCACATTCATACATTATATAACATACATAATATATACATACAATATAAATCTCATTTATTTTGAGAAACATCATTACACCATACATACATTCGCATATGGCTAACTCCTTTTGTTCCTTGCAGAAAAATTCACTAATCCAAAGACCTCCTTTAGATCAGAATTGATTCTTCCAGTCAAAGACAGACAAGACACCTAGTTTTCAGCACGAATCGACTAAAGATTTATGCTGATATTTCTCCCAGTTTTCAATCATCTTTCACCTTCAAGTCACGAATGGCAGACCCACCAATCTAACTCTCCAGGTTTAATAAGATTGAACACGGGCATCTGTTGTACCCCAAAATTTGCCCTCTCAATTTCTCGAGAGCTCTCTCACAAGATCTCCATTGATTCAAGACTGCACAAGGCTTGATCAGCTCAAGACACCTCCTTAAGCACTGATGACTCAAAATTAGGGTTTGAGTTTGTATAAGGACAATTAGACTTTTAATGCTTCATATGACTTTCATGGAACATTTTGGACTCTCAATATTTCTCATGTCAAGTTCCAAGCTTTGGATCACATTTTTGCTCAATCAATTGATCTGCTGACCTAAAATCAATTATATTGGGGAAAAAGTCAACTATGGTCAATTTATAGTCAAACTTCATAATTTTTTATCCATATCAACATTTTGAACTCATATATGGCAATTGATCAAGTTTGGATCCTAATTCCAAAAGAAATTTGATCAGATCATCAAAAGGGCAAAATGGTCAAAATTACGGTTTTGACTAAGAAGGCTCAATTTTTTATTTTTGACCTAACACATGACTTTTTGGTTTGAGACATGATATCAAGGATTAAAATGCATCATTTTTACCTAATGGAATGGCTTAAAACATTTCCTAAAGATCAATTGATTGATAGTTGAAATTCAGTCAACTGATGAAAAGTCAACTGATACACTAAAAAGTCAAACTTTGACTTTTTGATCAAAATCAAGTTTCAAAAATCATATTTCATCAAGACATATAAAAATATGAATATTTTTCATAAAGAAATCAAAAAGTCAAATTTATCTTTGAAAAGTCAAAATTCTAAGACTTAGAAAATTTTCTAAGTGTTGGAAAGTTAACCTTTTTCATGACTTTGTGCCAAATTTTCACCATGATTCAAGATGATTCAAATAAAACTTCCAACATGAAAGTTGTAGATATTAATGAGATATAAAACATTATAGAACATAAAGTTTTCTATAAATTCTTGGATCTAAAGTTATTAATTCATAAAGACATGTCCATGAAACTAAAACACTTAGTGAAATTTTGCCCTACGTAGGCAGATTTTTTACCTAACTTCATGGCAACTTTTCACCTAGTTCCAAATTTAGTCTTCAAAAATGTCAAAAATGAAGGTTGTAGGGGATGTTACAAGCTTTCCAAAATGTTTAAGAACTCATTGAGATCATGTTTGATCTAAGAGAATCGAAGACAAGAAGTTGGACATTCATTCTTGAACTATAGGTCATTTCCATGATGAACAAGAATTCAAATCTCTTAGCCATGCCTTGTAATATTGCTTTGCAGGCCTCCAAGTCTCTAAATATCTCCGTAATCAGAAAATTACACAAACTTTATGGCTATTATCCATTAAATCCAAGCTTTATCAACTTAACTTGCCATTTTTGGAAGAAAGGCAAGACTTCCATTTTGGAAAAGTTGCTTTAATCACAAAGTCAACTTCTTGAGCCTCTAACTTGTTTCCTCTGCACACACTCAATCCAAAAGCTCATAAGAAACATGTTTAAAGTGTTCAACCACTCTAGAAGTCCTACTATAAGCATTGAAACCAAGTTTGTCAAGATTTCTTCAAAAACAAGGCAAAAAGCCATAACATGTGATCTTTGTTTTCTGACCATCTCGTGTCCTAAAACCTCTTGCCTATAAATTAGCACATCATTTGCAACATAAGAGACGATTTTACAAGTCCTCAACCTCCCCCAAACTCCCCAAAACCAGAAATTACAATACAAGCACAAAAACCTGCCATTTTTTATTTCTGAATCTAATCTCCTAATCCAATCGTGCGTTTCTTGGCCTTTTGCTTCCAAAAGCTTATAAACATCATCCATAAACAATCTCACACGCTACTACACTTATGTAACTCCATCTTCATCATCCTCCATTTTCAAAAAACTGAAGCTTGCACCTTGACTTCTCCAGGACATTCCAGTCATCCATAGTTCAAGCTAATGGTTCCATTAGCTTCCTAGGGACTTGAGGAAGCTAACCAGATCATCACAACACTTTGAAAGGTAGTCTAACTCAAAACACGATCTCTAGCTGCAAGGTAAGTTTTCTGACTTTTCAACTCATTATTTAGGCATTGTTAGGCTTGCATTTTCAAAGACAACATGTAGATATCATTGCCCTGAAACTGTACATATCCATAGATTTCATTTATATTGCTTGAGTAGGGAGAATTTTAGACCTGAACTTTCTGAAAAAATTAGGTCAGATTTGGTACTATTAAAAATTCATGCTTGTCTTTGATTTATAGTTTTAATGAGTTACATTTCTGAATTCGTGATGAAATTTGCCACAAGTTTCATGTTTACATTTTTCATTTTGGTTGAGAAATGATTGAGATAAAGTTGGTCTGGTTGGGCGTGAAGTTGAAGATGAAGTACAGGCCTAGGAATGGATTTGCAATATATATTTATGTGTTGATACAAGTTAACGGATGTATAGCCACCCCAGTGGTAGAGAGCGCGCGAGTTTATGCCTAGGGCCCGGGTTCGAGCCCCAGCGCTGCCATTTTGCCTTTTTCTAACATTTTCCATCTTTTCTTTGTTTGAACAATCCAGCGCACCTTAGGCCTCCATAATTGGGCCTTTGTATTTTACTTCTCCTAACCCCCCCCCCCCCCCTCTTTGCAGGTTTACAGTGTAGCCCATTGATTCTTTTTTTATTTTATTTCATTTCTGATCACAAAAATGCTAATGGGTCAGACCAAACACAAAAACTGTTTTCTACACAAACAAACACCCAAATTTAATTTTTACCCCTGAATTTATTTTTCTATTTTATTTTATTTTCTTATTTACTTTTCATTAAATATTATTATTATTATTAATATTTTTATAAGTATTATTTTTATTAATAAAAAAACACAAAAATATTTTCTTATTGCAAATTTAATTTCTTTTCTTAAACAAATTAACATTAGACTTAGGTTTTAATTTCTTTTAATTAAATTAACTTAGAACTTAGGTTTTCTTCTAATTAATTTTCTCATACTAGTATAATTAATATAAAATCTTTTTTCATACAAAACCCCAAAAACTTGTTTTCTTTACTAAATTAATTTCTTTACTTAACTTAATTTTATTTTTCTTGTCTTAATTAATTATTATTTTTAGTTAATTAGGTTAAAACCATTCCCTTAAACAAAACTCAAAACAAAAACATTTTCCTCTTTCTTTATACATCATATTTATTTCCTTGACCATTTATTTCCTTGTACATTATATATTCCAATTCTTGTACATTTATTCAATTTGGTTGTAATAGATAATTAGGTTTTAAATCCTTGCAATCCCCATTTGTAAGTTTGTACCCTATCCCCATAAATGATGTAATAGCATAGGATATTTACTTTCGGCAATTTACCGCTTTCATATAAATGCTAGTAAATTAGGGTTTGTCTGGAAAGATAAAATCAATATTTAGAAAACCCTAATCCAAGATAAACTAAAGCATGAAATACAATACATTTGCACACTTTTCACCTCTAGGGTTTACTCCACTTTGTTGCCTTAAAAATGGTCATGTTACCCACGTGAGACATCTTAGCAAAAAACAAACAGAATACAAGATCAAAGTCCCTCGATGACGCTATGAATGTTTCCTTATAAATGATCTTAGTCCCTAGAGGAAAATGATAAGATATCTCACAACATTGCTATCCATGACTATACGATGACCCATGCCCGTCCCTTTACATCCAAAGATAAGGCTACTTACCAATCAATTGTGAGATAGAAATATCAAAGGAAGGAAGAAATGAACAAAAGACTTTTGAGTAGGTAAAATGTTCTTAGTTGCTTTCTCACAATCCATCTTCAAAACAAACATCTTTCAAACACACCAAACACTTTCAAAACATGGAATATTTTCAAGAAGTCCAACACTTTGTATGCATTCTTATAGAGACGAGAATCATTACAAAGTTTGCCTAAACAAAGGCGCTTTTCAAAAATACTTTCAAAACCCACCACAAACACATTTCAAACAAAGTAATTTTCAAAAGAGATCTAGCAAGAAACTAAGAACCCATAGATAACTGTGATACGGTGGGAGAACTGACTTGGTTGTTTTGCGTTTTATCGCAAATGTTGCGGTTAGCAAGAGTCGCCACCGACTTCTTTTTATCCAAAAGGAAAGGTGAAAAAGTACAGGAAAGACCTTTGAGATTGTTTCTTGAGTTCAGGGGGTAGATTATGAAAAGGGAAGGTATTAGAACCCTTTTCATCCATGGTTTTCCATGGGCTCTTAGTTACTTTCTAGATCACTTTCTTTTGTTTGAAAATGTGTTTTGTGTGGTTTTTGAAAGTATTTTGAAAAGGCGCCATCGTTTAGGCAAACTTTGTAATGATTCTCGTTTGTAAGAATATATACAAAGTGTTGATCTTTTGAAAATGTTTTCAAGTTTGAAAGATGTTTTGAATGTGTTGGTGTTTGTTTTGAAAATAGCAAGGATGTTTTGGTTTTGAAATTGAGAAAGCAACTAGGAATAATATGCCTACTCAAAAGTATTTAATGTTTATTTCCTCTTTCCTTTGACATTGTCATCTTACCATTGATTTGGTAAGTAACCCTATATTTGGATGTAAATGGGACGGTCATGGGTCATCGTATAAACATGATTAGCAATGTTGCAAGGTATCTTAGCATCTTTCTTTAGGGACTAAGATCATTTTGAAAAGGCAACATAGATAGCGTCATGGAGGGACTATGATCATGTATTTTTGCTTGTTTTTGCTAAGATACCTCACATGTATAATATGACCATTTTTATAAAGCAACCAAGTGGATTTTACCCTAGGGGTGCTTGTGTGCAAGTGTATTGATTTTCATACTTTGTTTAGTCTTTGATTAGGGTTGGCTACTTGTTGATTTTATCTTCTCATACAAACCCTAATTACTAGCATTTATATAAAAGTGATAAATTGCGAAAAGTAAAATTACTACGCTATTACATCATTAGGGAAGGGGGTGTACAAATTTACAAATGGGGATTGCAAGAAAATTAAACCTAATTATCTATTACAACCATATTGAATATTGTACAAAATTGAAAATAAAATGCAAGAATATAAATGGAAAAAAGAAATGATTTTTGTTGTTTTTTATGAAAGGGGTTTTGCCTTGACCTAATTAAAGAAAATGATTAAATAAAATTAACTTAAACTAATTAAGAAAAGAAATTAATTTGAAAAGGATTTTTAGGGTTTTTTATGAAAAGGTTTTTAATTAATGAAAATAAAATGAAGATTAATTAATTAAAATAACCTAAGTTCTAAATTAATTTTAACTAAAAAAATGGATAATTAAACCTATGTCTAAATATTTATTAATAAAAAGAAACTTAATTAATTTAAGAAAATGTTTTTTTATCCTTTTGTTTTTTATAAGGAAAAATGAAATGTATAAGTATAAATAATAAATAAAAATAAATTTGGATTTTTTATGATTTATGAAAATAATAATAATAATAATAATAATAATAATAATAATGATAATAATAATAATAATAATAATAATAATAATAATAATAATATTAATATTAATAATAATAATAATAATAATAATAATAATAATAATAATAATAAAAATATTAATATTAATAATAATAATAATAACAATAATATTAATAGTAATAATGAAGAAAAATAAAATAAAAATAAAAATATAAAGAAAAGTCAGGGGGTTAGAAAATGAAATAGGGAGTAAAATAAGCAAAAAAAGATTAGGCCCAACAAAGAGAAGCCCGGCGCTGCAAACAAACAAAAAATGTGAAAATGTGAAAAGAAAAAGTAAAAGGCAGCGCTGGGTCTTGAACCCGTGACCTTGAGGTTACCAGCGCGCTACCTTACCACTGGGGTGGTTGTATATCCGTTAACATAAGCAAAACAAAAAATACATAACATCAATCCAGTCCTGAAAATGACTTCATCTTCAACCTCCAGCCAAAGGATCCGTAACTTGCTCATTTCTCAACCATTTGCAAAAATGTAAACATGAAAATTGCTCCATTTTGTCACACGAATCCAACCATATAAATATCATAAGCTATAAATCAAAGATGAATGAGAATTTCTAAAAGTACCAAATTCTGACCTAATTATTTCAGAAAGTTCAAACTCAAAATTCTCCTAGCTCAATCAAAATAAATGAAATCTATGGACATGTATAGTTTCAGGGCAATGATGTCTACATTTTATCTTCACAAGTGCAAGCCTAACAATCCCTAAATATGAAGATAGAAGTTCAAGAAAAGTACCTCAAAACTGGAAATCGTGAAATGGATTTGAGCTTGTTTTAGGCAGTGTTGATGATCAGGTTAGCTTCCTTGGACCTCTAGGAAGCTAATGCAATGGCTGGCTTGAGTTGAGGGTGGTTGGAATGGTCTGGAGAAGTCCAACTGTGATGCTCTATTTTTGACCTTGGAAATGGATGAAGATGGTGTTACAGTCGTGTAACAGGGATAGGGATGGCTTATGTATGATGTTTGGAAGCTTTTGGAAGCAAAAGGCCAAGAAACGCACGAGTGAAATGAAAGTTTGAAGTTCTTGGTCAGAATATGCAACAATGGTGGTTTGTGATGCAATCCTGAGTTTTGGCTAGTTTTTGAGCTTGTATATTCGCGTGTTCTCTTGCAAATAGTATCTCTATTGCCCCCTTGGGTAATACATTCAAAGAAGAACCAGTGTCGACTAGCACATGTGCTAGGGCAGTCCCTTTGCACTCGACAGAAACATGTAAAGCTTTATTGTGATTCTTCCCAATAGGCGTTAAGTCAACATCTGAAGATCCCAAACCATTATCAGCTATCAGGCTAGCCACACAATTCTCAAATTGATCTGTTGCCGTCTCCTGGGGGACATGAGCCTTTTTCAGGAACTTGATTAATGTTCGAGCATGGGCATCAGAGCAAAGCAGCAATGACAACATTGAAATCTTAGAAGGGGTTTGCCCCAACTGTTCTACAATTTTGAAGTTGCTTCTTTTTATGATCTTTAAAATCTCATCCATCTCGCGAGCAGAGGGTTCTCCATCAGCAACATCCTTGGAGGGTATTTCACTTACAACCGGCTCAACAACCTTTTCCTTCCCTCTTGTATCGGTATTTGGCTTGGCAGCAGTAATGCGGATGGGCGTCTTTGTAGCCACTGGTGGTGCGATATTGGGTGAAAATATTCTCCCAGTTCTAGTTACCTTGCTTGAGGCAGCTATGTTACCTACATCGTTATCTTTTCCTTCATCGATCCAGGAATCTTGTTTAATCCCATGATAGAACATCTTAGCACCATAATTCCATGATACTGCCTTATTTGAAGAATAGGGAACCGGTCTGGGATTGGTAATTATTAAGGGAGCAACAGTGGGTTCATTTGAAATCCTAATAGGACCTTTGGAGGTGATCCTAAGAGGCTTGTTTGAGATGGTAATAATGGAGAGGTCTTCACATTTGTCAATCAAACTTTTGGCAAGTGGGGTTTTCTCAAATAGAATTTTATGGCTATCCATCAGGCGTTGAATGCCTTTCTTCATCCCTTCACATCCATTGAGTTGTTGGGTACATCACACACAGTCTTTTACACAGCCAGGGAAGATCCCAACTTTCAACAGATTGTTCTTGATTACATTCAATGGAGTAGTCAATTCTTTAACAGAGGCAACAAAAATTGTATCTTCGAAAGAATTAACACCTTTATCATGCTTCGTCATTGGAGCAGTTATTACATTCGGCGTTGGAGGATGATCAAATTCAATAGTTTTATTATCAATCAAATCCTGGGTTTTGATCTTCAAAGCCCAACACTGGCCAGTCTCGTGCCCGGGGCTGCTTGAGTGGTAAGCACATTTAGCGTTCGGATTATACTTTGGTGACGAGGTGTCAGGGTTGGCGGGAGGATCGCGTAATGTCACTAAATTAGTATTGAGAAAATGTTGAAGGGCTTGAGACAGCGACATGCCTAACCTCGTAAATTGTCTTCTTGGAGTTTTAAAACATTAATGATTTGCTGATGGTCTTGGAGTGGAAGTTGGATTGGAGATTCAGACAACATTGACAGACGGGTGATCGTTCTTCTTGGTATGGGCCCTTTCCCCGTACACATCATTGACTTACTTCTTTGCAGTAAAAGGTTTCTTGATAGGATTGGGAGTGGAGGTAGATGCCATAGAGATCTTCTCACTTTTGATGCCACTTTCAACTCTTTCACCGGTTAAGATTAATTCGGTGAAACCAGAAGAAGAGCAACCAACCAACATATTAAAGAAAGGACCAGATAAAGTGCCTATAAACATGTCAATGTGCTCCCTATCAGTCAAGGAAGGTTGGAACCTACTAGCAAGGTCTCTCCACTTTTGTGCATATTCCTTAAATCCTTCATTCTTCCCCATGGTCATACCTTGCAACTGAAGCCTCGTTGGCGCCAAGTCAGTGTTGTACTGATACTGATGGTAGAAGGCAGTAGCTAAATCCTCCCAAGTATTGATACGAGAACCATCTAACTGATAAAACCATTCAAGTTGCGTTCCAGCCAAGCTCTCTTAGAAAAAGTGAACCCACAACTTCTTATCAGCTGTTTGCGGCTGTATCTTGCGCACATAAGATTTCAAATGGAGTTTTGGACAAGAAACCCCATCGTACTTTGCAAATATTGGTATTTTGAGTTTGTGGGGAATGAATACCCCAGAGATCAAACCCAAATCATCAAAATCTAAACCGGGGATGGCTTGGATTTCAACAGCTTTCAATCTGTCTTCTAACTACTTGTATTTGATATCAGCGGGTGGATACTACTCGTTGTAATAATCATCATCAGATACTTAATCATTGATACAGTTAGCCTGAGTACTCTTAACCTTACCAATCTTGTTCTCGTCCTCTTCAGTTGAATCTCCTCCTACTGGGATTTGACGGAATGTCTCCTTGAACCTTCTACCCATGTTGAATAGAGCTTTCTTCTTTGGCTTCTTCTTAACATCCAGCAAAGCCATCATATCTTGCTTCCCCTTGGCTAGGGCGAGTAGAGTTTCCTGAAACTGAGAATTCTGGGTTTGGAGATCCTTTACGGTTTTCTCTAGATCCATCTTGCTGAAATAAATAGCAGAAAGATAAGGAAACTTGTTATGCAAAAACCTGTCACGTTATGATGCATGGAATATGTACATGCAAATGATTTCAAGGATTAATGAAATTTAAATTTGTATAGACAAAATAAATGAACAAACATTAATTCTCATTAGACAAAACAAAGAAAGACTACATCATGCCTCTTAGGCTTACAAAATAACTTTCTAAGATAAAAAGACCGAACACATCCTCTTTGGCGCGAGATAAGCGTTCACACTTTGATCTTCTTGTAGCTGCTTTGTAAGCTCCAATACCCTCTTTTCACTAGCATAGAATTGAGCCTATAAAGTATCTCGTTCTTCCTTCAGCTGGATCCAACCATTTTTTAAGTCTTCGAGAGAGGTAGGAATGTCGGGATATAGGATAGTGTATGGGACATCTCCTTCGACTACAGGCTCCATAATGACTGGTAAGATGGACATAAAAGGCATCACAAGTTTCTGAGCATGAGCTCGTACCCATTTAAGTTAAGGCTCGAGGGGAATGGAATTCTTGTGTCCTAGCGTCTTGCTATCCACCTTGTTCAACATCCTCCAAGCTCGGATAAATCTCTGGCGGTGACCTTGATCGTCATTCTCGTAGTCAAATACCAAACCTTGAATAAGCATCTTGTGTGGACCATCCCTTCGGGCGTAACCAAACTGTCTTAAGGCTAAGAAAGGGTTGTAGGTGATACCTCCCCTAATGCCAAGTAAAGGGACATTATGGAATTCTCCACAATTGTCGACGAAAGTAACATTCTACAAAGAGCGGGAACACCACTGAATATTTGAATACTTGAGCTTCATCAACCTATGTGACCACCTTAAACCTTGTTCGTTCTTCAATATCGATTGGGGAAGATGCAAAATAAACCATCTTGCCAAAATATGAGTACAACATATAAGGATACCTCTTTTCCTCATGGTGCGAGCGTGAAAAGAATGTAAGATATCCCCAAGCAAAGTAGGCATTGGGTTACGAGACATGAAGATTTTGACGGTGTTCACATCTATGAGTTGGTCAGGATTTGGAAACAAAGCCATCACATAGATGAGGAGAGCCACAATTTCCTCAAAAGCTTGCAAATCCAAAGAGTTCCAACAGTTTTGGGATTTCTCAAACAAGAACTTTGATAGGAAACCCTTGACACCACTCCTTATTTCCCAATTAGTTGTGATGTCAGATGATTGCAACTGTAGAGCTTGAGAAATATCTTTTGGCTTTGGATCTCTTTCCATACCGTTGAAAGGTAGTTGATTGAGAATAGGAATCCTAAAGACTCGGGAGAATTCTTCCAAAGTTGGCACAAGTTAATAATCGAGAAATGTGAAGCAATGGTGTAGAGGATCAAAGAACTAGAAGAGCACCTTCATCATGTCTTCATCAGTGTTGGAGGTGACCAAGTTTAGCAGGAGACCATGTCTTTCGGTAAATGGAGAATTTTCAGGAATCCTTGATGCTAGCTCTTTAAGTTGAGGAAGGATCCTTACAAGATTGACTTGAATAGTTTTCCTGCGAATAGGATTTATGTCCTACAAAACAGAACAAAGATAAATCCCAAAAATCCTTGAAATGGTTAGTGAGTATGAGTATGATGTTATGATGTTTATGATGTTATGTACAAGTATATATATATATATATATATATACAAACAAAGAAAACAAGTCCTTAGGTTTAGGCTTGCATGGAGTCTCATAGGTAAGTACCCTCTTGAAGTTTAGTTGGCTCAAAACCTGTCCTAGTAATAGTAACTAGGTTCTAAAGAGCTCAATATCACTGGTTTCTTTTCTCGGGCATTGTTTCAGTGCAAGCCTCTTTAATGGCGACCGAAATATCCCAAAAAACCAAACCTTAATGAGTGTAGTATCGATTATCTACCAACTTCGGACTGCACCAAAGTTGGTCATCTCACTACGTCCTAAAGGCCAAGTTGGTCAAGTAAAGGTTCTAAAAGTTCATTAGTGCTTCATGACATCACTCAGCGGCCCCGTATTCTCCTTGACTACTCAAGGGCTACCGATACCAACAAATATGTCGCACTAAAGTAGCTATTCTTTAGACCATGTCGGTATACCCCATACAGCTTCAACAATGTATTGCTACTTACCTATAAGGTATCCCAAATCCGGGTAGAGGATTCAAGCCCAAACAAAGAACCATAATGTAAAGCATATAAGTCAAACAATGAAAGCAAGTAAATATGATCTAGCCCTAAGGTAACCCCACTTTTAAAAAATTCCCCAGCAGAGTCGCCAGTTCTATGATACGATGGGAGAACTGACTTGGTTGTTTTGCTTTTTATCACAAATGCGGTTAGCAAGAGTCGCCACTGACTTTTCTTTTATCCAAAAGGAAAGGTGAAAATGTACAGGAAAGACCTTTGAGATTGTTTCTTGAGTTCGGGGGGTAGATTATGAAAAGGGAAGGTATTAGCACCCTTTTCATCCATGGTTTTCCATGGGCTCTTAGTTACTTTCTAGATCACTTGATTTTGTTTGAAAATGTGATGTGTTTGGTTTTTGAAAGTATTTTGAAAACGCGCCATTGTTTAGGCAAATTTTGTAATGATTCTCGTTTGTAAGAATGTTAACAAAATGTTGATCTTTTGAAAATATTTTCAAGTTTGAAAGATGGTTTGAAAGTGTTGGTGTTTGTTTTGAAAATAGCAAGGATGTTTTGGTTTTGAAATTGAGCAAGCAACTAGGAACAATCTGCCTACTCAACAGTCTTTCATGTTTATTTCCTATTTCCTTTGACATTGTCATCTTACCATTGATTTGGTAAGTAACCTTATCTTTGGATGTAAAAGGAACGGGTGTGGGTCATCGTATAACCATGATTAGCAATGTTGCAAGGTATCTTAGCATCTTTCTTTAGGGACTAAGATCATTTTGAAAAGGCAACATAGATAGCGTCATGGAGGGACTATGATCTTATATTTTTGCTTGTTTTTGCTAAGATACCTCATATGTATAATATGGCCATTTTTATAAGGCAACCAAATGGATTTTACCCTAGGGGTGCTTGTGTGCAAGTGTATTGATTTTCATGCTTTGTTTAGTCTTTGATTAGGGTTTGCTACTTGTTGATTTTATCTTCTCATACAAATCCTAATTACTAGCATTTATATAAAATCGATAAATTGCGAAAAGTAAAATTAGTACGCTATTACATCATTAGGGGAGGTGGGTGTACAAATTTACAAATGGGGATTGCAAGAAAATTAAACCTAATATCTATTATAACCATATTGAATATTGTACAAAATTAAAAATAAAATGCAAGAATATAAATGGAAAAAAGAAATGATTTTTGTTGTGTTTTATGAAAGGGGTTTTGCCTTGACCTAATTAAAGAAAGTGATTAAATAAAATTAAATAAAATTAACTTAAACTAATTAAGAAAAGAAATTAATTTGAAAAGGATTTTTAGGGTTTTTTATGAAAAGGTTTTAAATTAATGAAAATAAAATGAAGATTAATTAATTAAAATAACCTAAGTTCTAAATTAATTTTAACTAAAAAAATGGATAATTAAACCTATGTCTAAATATTTATTAATAAAAAGAAAATTAATTTATTTAAGAAAATGTTTTTTTTTATCTTTTTGTTTTTTAAAAGGAAATATGAAATGTATAAGTATAAATAATAAATAAAAATAAATTTGGATTTTTTATGATTTATGAAAATAATAATATTAATAATAATAATAATAATAATAATAAAAATATTAATATTAATAATAATAATAATAATAATAATAATGAAGAAAAATAAAATAAAAATAAAAATATAAAGAAAAGTCAGGGGGGTTAGAAAATGAAATAGGGAGTAAAATAAGCAAAAAAGATTAGGCCCAAAAAAGAGAAACCCAACGCTGCAAACAAACAAAAAATGTGAAAATGTGAAAAGAAAAAGCAAAACGTAGCGATGGGTCTTGAACCCGTGACCTTGAGGTTACCAGCGTGATGCCTTATCACTGGGGTGGTTGTACATCCGTTAACATAAGCAAAACAAAAAATACATAACATCAATCTCGTCCTGAAAATGACTTCATCTTCAACCTCCAGCCAAAGGATCTGTAACTTGCTCATTTCTCAACCATTTGCAAAAATGTAAACATGAAAATTGCTCCATTTTGTCACACGAATCCAACCATATAAATATCATAAGCTATAAATCAAAGATGAATGAGAATTTCTAAAAGTACCAAATTCTAACCAAAATATTTCAGAAAGTTCAAACTCAAAATTCTCCTAGCTCAATCAAAATAAATGAAATCTATAGACATGTATAGTTTCAGGGCAATGATGTCTACATTTTATCTTCACAAGTGCAAGCCTAACAATGCCTAAATATGAAGATAGAAGTTCAAGAAAAGTACCTCAAAACTGGAAATCATGAAATGGATTTCAGCTTGTTTCAGGCAGTGTTGATGACCAGGTTAACTTCCTTGGACCTCTAGGAAGCTAATGCATTGGCTGGCTTGAGCTGAGGGTGGCTGGAATGGTCTGGAGAAGTCCAACTATGATGCTCTATTTTTGACCTTGGAAATGGATGAATATGGTGTTACAATTGTGTAACAGGGATATGGATGGCTTATGTATGATGTTTGGAAGCAAAAGGCCAAGAAACGCACGAGTGAAATGGAAGTTTGAAGTTCTTGGTCAGAATATGCAACAATGGTGGTTTGTGATGCAATCTTGAGTTTTGGCTAGTTTCTGATCTTGTATATTCGTGTGTTCTCTTACAAATAGTATGTCTATTTATAGAGGAAAGGTTTTGAGGTTTGAAAAGGTCAGAAACAAAGAATCAAATGTTATGAGTTTTTGACTTATTTTTGAAGTTATCTTGACAAATATGGTTTTAATGCAAGGTACATGTCTTGTAGGGTGGCTATAAACTTTAAACATGTTTTTTCTGAGTTTATAGAGCATGCTTGTGCAGAGAGAACAAGTGCAAAGCTCCATACAAGTTGACTTTGTGATTAGAGCCTCTTTACAAGAATGGAATGGTTACTTTCTTCCAAAATGGAAATGCAACTTGGATAATGATTCAAATGCTTGGACAATGGCTCCATATGTTGTGTAACCATTCAATTATGGAGTGAAAAACAAGTTTGAGGCCTGCAAAGTGGATATTATGCAACATAGGCTTGGATTTGAATTCTTGTTCATCATGAAATGGCTTGTAATTCAAGTTTGAAAACCATAACTTCCTCTCTTCGATTCTCCTTGCTCAAGAATGATCTCAAGGAGTTCTTTGGCATTTTGGAAAGCTTGTAATGTTCTCTACAACCCCTCTTTGAATCACTTTTGAAAATTCCCCTTGGAACTATATGAAAAAGTTCAATGAAAGTTAAGTTAAAATCCTGACCAAAACTAGGGCAAAATTTCACTAAGTGTTCAATTTCAAGACCATGACTTTAGGAATTAATAACTTGAGATCCAAGCATTTTCAGAAGAAGTTGTTTAAAGAAATGGTGTAGATATCATGGATATATACAACTTTCATGTTTAAAGTTTCTTTTGAATCCTCTTGCATCATGGTGAAAAATTGGCTCAAAGTTGTGAAAAAACATGAAGTTTTAAACACTTAGAAATATTTCTAAGTTAGAAAACTTTGAATTTTCAAAATGAAATCTTGACTTTTGATTTCTTGATGAATAAGTTTCTTATTTTGACATGTTTTTATGAATTGTGATCTTTGACATTGGATTTTGACCAAAAAGTCAAAGTTTGACTTTTCAGTGTACAGTTGACTGAAAATTCACTGTCAATCCAATTGATCTTGAGCAATGTTTTAGGTCATGCCATTAGGTCAAAAAGATGCAATTTAACTATTGAAACCATGCTTCAAACCAATTGATCATTTTCTAGGTCAAAAATCAGAAATTGCCCTTTCTCAATCAAAACCCTAATTTTGACCATTTTGCCCTTTTGATGATTTGATCAAATTTCTTGAGGAATTATGGTCCAAACTTGATAGAATGATACATATGGGTTTATAATGTTTATGTGGATAAAAAATTATGAATTTTGACTGTAAATTGGCCATAGTTGACTTTTTCCCCAATACATCTAATTTTTAGGTCAACTGCTCAATTGACTGAGCAAAAGTGTGATCCAAGGCTTGAAACTTGACATGAGTAATCTTAGGGGTCCATAATGATCCATGAAAGTAATATGAGGAATTGAAAGTTAAACTATCCTTGTGCAATCTCAAACCCTAATTTTGGTCATCAGTGCTTGAGGAGGTGTCTTGAGCTGATCAACCCTAGTGTAGTCTTGAACCAAGAGAGATCCCTGTGAGAAAATATTTGATAAGTGAGAGGGTAAATTTTTGGGTACAACAATAACTATGGATGAAAAGGGTGCTAACACCTTCCCTTTTCATAATCTACCCCCCGAACTCAAGAAAATATCTCAAAGGTCTTTCCTGTTCTTTTCACCATTTTCTTATTGGATGAAAGAAAAGTCAGTGGCGACTCTTTCTATCCGCAATAATTGCGATTAAACGCAAAACAACCAAGTCAGTTCTCCCACCATATTACACATATGTTGTGGTATTTATAAATGGTGTATGATTGTGAAATGTCGTTGAAGCGTATTGGTAGCTTTGTATAACATCTCTAACTAGGGAAAATAAATCCCCGACTGTTGTTGGGGATGGAGAATATGTGTAATCTTCAATCTTGTCTAGAATGTCTCCGCTGGGAATTCATGCTTTCTGTTTGAGGAAACTCCACTGGGGAATTTGATTTCTGCTTGGGGAGTAAAGTTTAAGAACATTGGTCGTTCATCGCTCTACTGGGGAGTTTAATTCTTATACACCCTGACTGGGGATAAAAAAGATGGATAACCTTTAAAGATGTTGTCTGGCCGGGTTTCTAATATGGATGTCAACTCGTCTAGGGAGGATAGAGTTAACCGATATCTGGTCCGATTTTAGATTTCGTAGTAACTCTCTGGGGAAATGGTCTGGACTACCCTTTGCTGGAGAGAGAAATTTGGCCCTTGATTTGTAGTAGTCAAAGGGATAGACTCAAGCTAGGGAGATTGTATCCTGTTGGGGAAATAAACCTTGTTAGGGAAATAAACTCGCTGGAGGAATATATTCTGCTGAGGAAATGAGCCCTGCTGGAGAAGAGAATTATGCAGGGGATTTTACAGTGTTGGAGAAATAAACTCAGCTGCGGAAGAGAATTCTTGTGAACTATGCTGATGTCATAATCTATGACAAAGATTTGGACTCCGTAGGTTGGCAACATTGCCGGGAAAAAGATCATACTTCTTTATCTGTTAGGGGATCTGCTGGGGAGTATGACCAGGTTAATTGTTGGAAGATGCCACACTTCCTGTCTTAAGGCATGTTAGACTTGTGGGGGAATGTATCTTTGTTGATGACAAGCTAGTGAACTTGACTCTGCGGTGGTAATCCCATTGAGGTTTCTCTATGGGGATTTAAGGATGACTTGAACATTATCCCAACTCCTAGAGTCTTGAATAAATACTTTATTCCTGTTTTTATGCATATATTTGTTAACATTAATCATATTCATATGCATATGTTCATTCAATTTAGTCATTGGAGGTTTTTGCAAACAAAACAGAAAAAACAAATTTTGAATTTTGAAACAATATTTATATTGACAGTTTTCCTACAAACAGACGATTGTTGTACACAGATACAGAAGTCCTAGTAGGAGGAAATCGTCATGAAATGAAAAGAGTACAAAGTGAAAACAAAATATATAGCTATGTGTAAATGATCTCGTCAGGTTTCAACTCTTCTATTGCCCCTATGTCTTCGAGCATCTCATCCCTTGCTGTCGGAAGAAGTTGATTGAATTAATCTGCACCATTCGAATTTGACGTTGGTAATAAAGCTGGTTGTAAGTGATCCAACGGTACACAGTAATACGCTTTAATCCCTAATTTTTGCCTGGACTGCCCTTTCGGTTTTTCAGTTCACCGGGATACCCTTTTTTTCCCAAGCCGCCCTTTCAGGTTTTCGACTTACTGGGTGTACAATATTTTATATATATATCCCTAATTTTTCTTAAACCCTTTTTTTTTGCTGGGATTCCCTTATTTTTGCGTAGGCCAGTCAACCTAGCGGGTCGTTTTCATGCATATTATCTTTTGACTATGTTCGCGTTCACAGGGTGCGAAAAATCTTCACCATCCATGGTGGTAAGTATCATAGCACCGCCCAAAAATATCTTCTTGATTACAAATGGCCCTTCGTAGGTGGGAGTCCATTTTCCTCCGGGATCACCTTATGGTAGAATGATGTGTTTTATTACCAAGTAACCAGCCTATATACCTGATGCTTGATCTTCTTGTTGAAAGCTTTGATCACACGCTTCTGATACATCTGATCGTGACTGTTGTAACCCAAAATTTTCCCTCCCATATTTATCAATACATTTCAAGTGAGGTCTTCAAATTGCTCAAGGAAGTCCATGGGTTGACTAGACAAGCTCTCTCCTAAGGCAGTCTACCTCAAATTAGGGTTTCATGTTGCATCAATATATTTGAGTCCCAAGGATCCCAAATGCTCACCATTGTCATAATATGTTCTCAAGATCATCCATGTCAAGTTTCAAGCCTTGCAGAGGAAGTTTGCTCAGTCAATTGCTCAAAAGCCTGAAAATCGACTGTGCTAGGGCAAAAGTCAATTGTGGCCCACATACAGTCAAACTTCAAGATTTTTGGTCAACATCCTAATTTTGAAGTATTATTCATCATTTGATCAAGGGTTGATCATGATTCATCAATGATTGCTCACAATTCATCAAAACCCAAATGTTACTAAATTAGGGTTTTGTAGGAAAAGTCAACTCAACTTTGACCAAGCATAACTTTCTCATACTTTATGTGATATGACCCATCCAAAGCTCACTTTGAATAGGATGCAATTATATACAATCCATATTCATCTCCCAAGTTCAAAATATGCACTCACAAGAAGTTATGAATTTGGACATTATAGGTCATTTTGAAAAGTCAACAAAAACACCTTTTTTATCAAAGCTTCATAGATGAACATGGAAGAATCAATTGAGATGAGACCAAAAGGGTTGCTTAGAGGACATCTCAATCTTTCTAAAAAGTCCAAGAACACCTTCAAAGAGTAAAAATTGAAGAAGTTATGTATTGGTGAAGTTGACCTGTTTTGCAAAATTGCTAAAAGTCAAAAGTGCCTCAAATTGCAATTTTTGTTAAATGGGCCTAACTTTTTGCACTTGTTTTGAGTTGGTAGCATGGTACACGAGCCCTAGATCTTTCCACTTGTCTTTATCTTATTTTCGCTATTTATTTTGGTTTTTTATTTCAATTAAATCAATTTAAATCAAAATAAATCATGAAAATATCCAAACCATTTAAGTCTTGAGATTTGGTACATGTTTCAGGTTCCTTATACAGCTAGCAACAAAATCAAATCGTGTAAGGCCTAGGTGTGCATAAAAAGATTGACTTTGGCCTATTTTTGGAAAGACTTTCATGGAAATCAAATCAAGATCAAAAGCCATAATTGATAAAGATTGAGAGCACAATTGTAACCCTAATTCAATTAGTGGTATATAATGGACGATTACAAACAAAAAGCACAAGGTTTAGAGGCGCATAGAGGAAGAACAAAACTTGAAAAAATTCAAAGAAAGTGTTGATATGATTTTGTACTTCCAGGCACTTTCAAGACTCCTTAGCCATCCCATTCGCTTCCTGGGAGTGCAAGGAACCTATACCAATCAGAAACAAGCGTTCTAGTGCCCAAAATTCATCTCCACGACCCTCACGGTTTGGTTTTTTTTCTTGAAATCGTATTCCATTATTCTTGCATCTTTATCATCCTTTAATAGCATATTTGTAATCCTGATCATGTTTGCAAGCTAACAGTACCCTTTAATTTCATTTTCGTTGGCTATATTGGAATCCACCATTGCTAGGGTTTCCTTGTGTGTTTTGGGTTTTTTCTGTACAGGCAAAATTGGTCCACAAGAAGGGCACCATAATGCTCAGCAGGCCAAGGCGATTTGATTCATGGCTTTAGATTCCATTTATCGTGCATGTGGATGATTTTGGAAAATCGTTGGCTTATAGCTACAGACAGTTGCCCGTAGGTAAAAGTCAGTGACCTTTTAGCAACGGAGAGAGGATAGGGACGATGGCGTGGCAACCCCTGATTGCTTCATTTGAATTTTCACGCAGATGATTTTTTATTCTGTTTGTTTTCCATATTATTGTTTATTATTGTTTCATATACAACACACGCACGTAGCTCAGTTGGCAATAAGGCTGGTGGGAAAGGCCAAAGGACTTGGGTTCGAATCCCAGGTCCCCCATATATTTCATGTTCTTTTCATTTGCATAATCAGGTATGTACGCACCATGAAAACCACCATGTGACCTCAAGGCTCCACCATTGGATCTCCAGAAGGCCATCATATGAAGGACCATCATACATCCTGGTCAATGCACAGCATGGGATCTTGGAAGTCAATGTGGATCAGTTGGTTTGGGCCCAAAAGCTTGTTGTTCACACCCCTCCAAATTACTTACAAACAGGCCCATTTTCTTTTTCTCTTTATATTTTCTTTATTTATTCATTTTATTATTTTTACTAACATAAAAATCAATTCTTTTTGTCAAAAAATCATAAAAATAATTTTTCATCCAATTAGATTTAGGTTTTTTTTATCAAAAAAATAATTTAATTAGTTTATTTAATTTTTTTAGGTAACTTTAATTGTCTTTGTAAACAAATTAAAATCAATTAGAAAAAATAGGGTTTTTGTCTAATTTAATTTTTATTTCTCTTTTCCTAAAAAAATAACCAAAACACAAAAATAGGTCAAATAATTTAGTTTTTCTTTAATTTAATTTAATTAGTAATTAAATTTGTACATATTTAATTTAAAACTTTTTTCTTAAAATAATCAAAAACAACAAAAACAAGTTTTCTTTTAATTAGGTTAGACGAGGTCAAAACCCTAATTTCCTTTCGTTCTCTATTCGTCGCGCGTTTATTTATTTTTACAATATTGATGTAATTGCTTCTGAGATGTAATAGATTAATTAGGACTTTTTACTTTCCTTTATCGTTTTGACGGGTTTTTTGCCTATGTAATTAATACCCGAAGCCTTGTAATAGCATAGTTTTATTTTCCGCATTTTAATTTCCGAAAAATATTAACTGTTAGATGTATGATATTAGGGTTGCATGACAAGATTGTATGTAAACTTTAAAACGGTTAGCAAACCCTAAATGTGCAAAGATAATAACTTGAAATTGAATCACTCGCACATGCGCACTCCTAGGTTATACTCTCACTTAGGTTGCCTTCGGTAAACGATCATTAAGTATAAGATATTTTAGTGGTCGCTCTCTTGTCTAAACAAAGATCAAAGTCCCGTTCGGAAAATTCGGCTCGGAAAGGTTGCCTCGGAAATGTTGCCTCGAATATGATCTTAAGACATTAGGGTTATTACTAAGACGTCCTAACATTGCTTTAGTGATCGTACGTCCCTTTCGAATTGACCCTTACAACTCCAACAATGGTGATACCTACTCACTAATAGTAGGATAGCGCTGTCTAAAGGAAACAAACATAGAACAATTCTTTTTTCGAGTAGGTAGATGCTAGTAGGTACTTGCTCAAAGCAATCAAACTTTTTTTACACTTACACTCTTTTCAAACAAAGTTTTCAAAACGACTTTGTAACACTCTTGAAGACAGAAGCAAGGGTTAAATCAAAGTAAAACAAAATCATTTTTTCAAATCAAACACACACAAGCAATTTTGAAAATGATGAGCAAGTACCTAAGAGCCCGTACAAAACTATGGATAGAAAGGGTGCTAATACCTCCCCTTTCTATAATCTACCCCCCGTACTCAGAATATCTCGAAAAAGGAATTTTTCTGTTCTTTTTCCTTTTCCTTTGTTGGATGAAATAAAAGTCGGTGGCGACTCTTTCTTACTGCGACATTTTGCGAATAAAAAACGTAAACCAGTATTAAAAGTCGGTTTTGCCACCGTATTACAGAACTGGGGACTCTGCTGAGGAGAATGATAAGTGGGGTATACCTTAGGATTATTTCATCATATTTGCTTCTATTGTTTGATTTGATTGCTTTACTTTTGAGGGCTTTGTATTGGAGTTATTATAGATCCTAACCCGGATCTGGGGACACCTTTTAGGTAAGTAGCAATAAACTGTGAGGGAACTGTATGGCGTAGACCGATACGGTTGAAGTAGTAGCTACGTTGATGTGGCACATTGGTTGGTACCGGTATCCCTTGTGGAGAAACGAGGAGAATAAGGGGCTGCTATGTGTGTCATTAAGCATCAACTGACCTTAGAACCTATAATTGACCAACTTGGCCATAGGAAGTAGTGAGGACCTCAGTGTAAAGTTGAGAACTGGTTGATACGCGATACTACACTCATTGAGACCATACTCTCGAGATAGTTCCGACCGCAAGAAAAGATTGTGTAAGCTGAAACCATGACCAATGGAGGATGGTCAGTGATATTGAGAACCTCTAGAACCCGGTTACTATTATTAGGACATGTTGAAACCAACTGAACTTCAAGAGGGTAGTACCTAGACCCCATGCAAGCCTGAAACTTAAGGGCTCTTGTGTGACTTGTTTGCCTTTACCATGTTTGTTACCCGCTATACCTGTTGTGTGTTTTATCATGACATCATGCATCATGACATAGAATGCATACTTCATTACACTAACCATTTCGAAGACCGAGGGGATTTATCTTTGTTCTGTTTTGCAGATTATGGCTTCAGTGCGCAGAAACACCATTCGAGTTAACTTCGTGCAAATATCTGCTCAACTCAGAGAGTTAGTCTCAAAAGTTCCTGATACTTCTTCATTCGTTAGAAGACATGGTCAGCTCCTTAGTTTGGTCACTTCAAAGTTGGATGAGCAGATGATGAGCGTGCTCTTCCAGTTCTTCGATCCGGTGCATCATTGTTTCACCTTCCCGGATTATCAGCTAGTTCCCACTTTAGAGGAGTTTTCTTACTTACTGGGCATATCCATCCTCGAGCAGACACCCTTCACAGGTTTGGAAGAGGTTCCTAGACCCGAGGACATTGCTTCAGCCTTACATCTAAAAAGGGCTGATGTAGTATCCAACTGGGAGACACGGAGCAGAGTTAAAGGCTTCTTAGCCAAGTTTCTGATGGATCAAGCTCAACAATTCTGGGATAACTTGGATTTTCAGGATTTCGAAGATATTTTGGCCCTCCTCATCTACGACTTGGTTCTTTTCCCGAATCCAGATTCCTTCATAGATGTGAATGCGGTTAAGATCTTCTTATCCTGCAATCCAGTGCCTACTCTTTTGTATGATATCCTACATGCCCTCTATACTAGTACTGTGTGAAGAAGGGGGACCCTCATGTGTTGCATGCCGCTGTTGGCGAGGTGGTTTATTTCGCACCTCCCTAAGTCTGTATTGAAGAATGAGAAAGGGCTAGGATGGTCCTACAGAATCATGTCCCTTGGCCATACGGACATTCTTTAGAGTTCTAAGGATATGGAAAGAGTAGCTATCATTGATCGATGTGGGGAATACCCTAATGTCCCGTTGCTTGGAATTAGAGGGGAAATAACCCACAGTCCTTGTTTGGCTTTACGACAGTTTGGTTGCGCTCGGAGAGACGGTCCTGATGAGCTACTCCTTACAGATATTGTCTTTGACTATAAGGAGGACGTTAATGAGCATCGCCGCAGGTTTATACGAGCTTGGGGCATGGTGAACAGGTCTGACCCTCACGTGCTAGGACCAAAGACTTCTCTCCCTATGCAACCCTATCTCTAGTGGGTCCGAGCTCGGGCTCAGAAGCTTGGGATGTCTTATGAAGTTGTTTTTCCAGTGGTTGTGGAGCATACCAATGTAAAGGGCGTTCCTTATACAGTCCTTTATCCCTACATGCCTACTGATCCCGGGGCATTGAAGAGATCCTGGATCCAGTTGAAGGAAGAAAGGGATACTTACCGGGAGAAGTATCATGAGCAGGAAAGGAAGATCTTGAAGCTCACGAGGCAACTTGAAAATGAAAGGACAATCAATGACTACGCCAACACGAAGGGAAAGCGACCATGGGATTTTTGATTTTTGCTGTTTCTAGTTTAGATTTATTTTCAGTTTATTCCTTTTGTAACGCCTTAAGGGCATTGTGAAACATTTTTACAAGTTAATCTAATAAAGGTTGTTTATTTCTTGGTTTTCAAACTTAAATCTCCCTAAGTCTTTGAAATCATTTCACACACATTCCATTACCATGCACATCATTACAGGTATCATCACAGGTTTCTCATCTTCTTCGCTGTTTATTTCAGCACTAATGTCTTCTGAAATGCCTACCGATCAAGCCATTAAAGCTCTCCAAGCACAAAATGCTCAATTCAAAGAAATGTTCTTGAACCTGGATAAAGGGCAAGAAGATTTGAAGACTCTCATCCTGAAGGAGAAGAAGAAGAAGAAGAAGAAGAAGGTGGTTCTGCTGAATATGGGTCACATATTTAGGAATAGGTTGCGACAGGAAGCGGGTCTGTCTCATTCATCTAGAGGAGGAGAGAATCAAGAGGAAGGAAAGGGTCCTAGTCCTGTAGTCTCTGATAATGATACTGATTTTGATGATGAACAGTACCCTCCTGCTGAGGATAGGTACAAACAACTTGAAGACTGTCTGAGTGCTATGGAGATTCAGAAGGTCCCTGGTTTGGATTTTGGAGATCTGGGACTATCATCAGGGGTGGTGATCCCTCACAAGTTTAAAGCTCCGGTCTTTGCTAAGTACGATGGAGTATCCTGTCCAAAACTCCATCTCTGCTCGTACGTCAGAAAAATCCAACCCTACACTGCTGATAGGAATCTGTGGGTCCATTTCTTTCAAGATAGTTTGTCAGGGACTCAACTTGAATGGTTTTATCAATTGGAAGGAGCTAATGTCCGAAACTGGGAGGACCTTGCTACTGCTTTTTACAAACAATACTAGTATAACGCCGACCTTGCTCCCACTCGTACTCAGCTTCAGAGTATGTCCATGGGTGCAAGCGAAGGTTTTAAGGACTATGCTCAGAAGTGGAGAGATCAGGACGGAAGAGTTCAACTCCCTCTGTCTGATAGGGAATTGGTGGATATGTTTCTGGGGACTTTGTCTGGTCCATTTTTCAATCACTTCATTGGAAGTTCATCATCTGGGTTTACTGAATTGATCTTGACTGGGGAGAGGGTAGAAGCTGGTATCAGAAGTGGTAAGATACAGAAGGGTGCTTCATCAAGTACAAAAAAGAAGCCTTTCAGGAAAGAAGCTAGTGCAGTTTACAATTCAAGGAGCCAAAACCGACCTGAACGCCGTCAAGCAGTGAATGCGGTAGCAATATCAAGACCCACCGTTGCCCCACAATGCAACAATCAGCAAAGAATAGAGAGGCCGCAGAGACAGTACACTCGGCTTAATATGACCTTGTCACAAATTCTACCACAATTGTTGAAGACCAACCTAGTAACTCTGAGGGAAGCCCCAAAGAATACCAGCACCACATCTCCGGTATATAATCCGAATTCCCGCTGTGCCTATCACTCTGATAGCCCGGGTCCTGATACGAACAACTGTTGGGCCTTGAAGAATAAGGTGCAAGATTTGATTGAAGCTAAAGAAATTGAGTTTGACGCTCCAGAGAAACCCAACTTCATAACTGCTCCTATGCCCAAACATGATCATGGGGTGAATGCAATTGAGGATGATGAAGAAGAGTCAGAGTTCGACAGGTGGATTTACCCAACTACCAGCGGTGGCTTGAACAATTGGACGGTGAAGGACTTCGTGCCCGTTTCTTTTATTACACAGTAATAGACTTTTGTTTTGAGATTTATAACAGACAATTTGAAACTTTACGGGCCGGTGCCTTGCCCGAGGCACTTTGGCTTTGTTTGTGAGGGCTTATTATTTGTCATTTTCATATATCATCAATAAGGCATTGGACGTTTTCTTGCATTACAAATTTTGCGCTCCTTGTTTTTCTTTTCTATCTCGCACTTTATCAAAACAGCTATTGTCTTACACACACTCACATATCATAATGCAGATCCACATCCACTATGGATCCCATTTGTAACGAATCTGCTACTGCCAGTTGTGACATCGAAAATCCGATCAACCAAGCCGAGGACGAAGGTGAGGATGATTGTGAAGTGCCTAGAGAACTTGCTAGACTGTTACTTCAGGAAGAGAGGGTCATACAACCGCATGAAGAGCCAGTGGAATCAGTGAATTTGGATACAGAGAAAGACAAGAAAGAGGTTAAGATTTGTGTAAATCTGGAGCCTAGTGTCAAGAAACGGTTGATACAGATGCTACGCGACTACTTTGAGATCTTCGCTTGGTCATATGAAGATATGCCTGGTTTAGACACTGATATTGTGGTACACCGCTTGCCAACTAAAGAAGACTGTCCTCCGATAAAGCAGAAGGTTCGCCGTATGCGCCCTGAGATATCTGAGAAAATCAAAGCCGAGGTTATGAAATAGTTTGACGCCGTATTTCTATCTGTCACCTCCTACCCACAGTGGGTTGCCAACGTGGTTCCGGTGCCGAAGAAGGATGGTAAGGTTCGGATGTGTGTGGACTATAGAGATCTGAATAGGGCGAGCCCCAAGGATGATTTCCCACTTCCTCATATCGATGTTCTGGTTGACAACACCGCGCAGCATAAGGTCTTCTCCTTTATGGATGGTTTTTCCGGTTACACTCAGATTAAGGTGGCTCCCGAGGATATGGACAAGACGACCTTCGTTACACAGTGGGGAACCTTCCGTTACAAAGTAATGCCTTTCTGGTTGAAGAATTTCGTGGCAACGTATCAGCGCGCCATGGTCGCCTTGTTCCACGACATGATTCACCATGAGATAGAGGTTTACGTTGATGATATGATTGCAAGGTCCCATACTGAAGCATAACACCTTGACCGTCTTCAGAAACTATTTGACAGGTTGAAGATGTATAAGCTGAGATTAAACCCGAACAAGTGCACCTTCGGGGTAAGGTCTGGTAAGCTGCTGGGTTTCATCGTTAGTGATAAAGGTATTCAAGTGGATCTTGCAAAGGTGAAGGCTATACAGGAGATGCCAGCTCCCCGAATGGAAAAGGAAGTTAGAGGCTTTTTGGGATGTCTGAATTACATTGCCCGATTCATTTCACATTTGACTGCTACTTGTGAGACGATCTTCAAGCTGCTGAAGAAAGATCAAGTGGTAAAATGGAATGATGAATGTCAGACCGCTTTCGAAAGGATCAAAGAATATATTCAAGAGCCACCTATTCTGATGCCTCCAGCCGAAGGAATACCTTTGATCTTATACTTGACAGTACATGACAATTCAATGGGGTGCGTGCTGGGGCAGCATGACAAGTCTGGCCGAAAAGAGCATGCTATTTACTACCTTAGCAAAAAGTTTACCGTGAGACCTGATACTCACTGCTTGAGAAAATTTGCTGCGCTTTGGCATGGGTTGCTCGCCGGCTGAGACAGTATATGCTGACTCACACTACCCTATTGATATCAAAGATAGACCCAATCAAGTATATCTTCGAAAAGCCTGCCTTGTCCGGAAGAATAGTAAGATGGCAGATGATCTTAACTGAGTATGATATCCAATACACAACCTAAAAAGCAATCAAGGGGAGCGTATTGGCCTATCATTTGGCGCATCAGGCCGTGGATGATTACCAGTCTATGAATTTCGAGTTTCCGGATGAGAATATCATGTTGGTGACTGACTGTGAAGAACCTGGACTGGATAAAGGACTTGAGGAGGGATCCCAATGGTCTATGTACTTTGATGGAGCCTCAAATGCATTGGGTAATAGCATTGACACTGTTATCATATCTCCTGAGGGATGTCATACTCTGTTTATCGCCCGATTATGTTTTAACTGCACCAACAATATAGTGGAGTATGAAGCGTGCATCATGGGCCTTCAAGCAGCTATTGACCTAAGGATTAAGTTCTTGAGTGTATTCGGAGATTCCGCTCTCATGATCAGTCAAATCAAAGGCGAGTGGGATACCAAACACCCAAACCTTATTCCTTACAAAGAGTATGTACTGACGTTGCTCCCACACTTTGAGGAGATAACCTTTAAACATTTCCCCAAAGAAGAGAATCAGTTAGCGGACGCGCTAGCTACAATGTCTTCTATGTTCAAGGTCAGGTGGGAAAATGAAGCTCCCCAGATTACCATTAAGAGGTTGGACGAATCCACATATTGCTATGACATTGAGACTGAAGAGGTAGTAGATAAACCCTGGTTTCACGAGGTAAAGAGGTATCTTGAGGCTCAAGAGTACCCCGAGGGTGCATTTGTTAATGATAAGAAGTTCTTGAGAAAGTTCGTTGTGAAGTTCTTCATCAGTAATGGTATCCTTTACAAGCGTAACCATGATTCAACCTTACTGCTATGTATGGACAAGAACGAGGCAGAAAGGATTATGGCAGAGTTACATGAAGGTACCTTCGGAACTCATTCTAGTGGACATACCATGGCAAAGAAAATCCTACGGGCAAGATATTATTGGTCCACTATGGAAGCCGACTGTTATCAACATTCTCGGACTTGTCATAAGTGCCAAGTCTATGCTGATAAGGTGTATGTACCTCCAGTTCCTCTGAATGTTTTGACGACACCTTGGCCTTTTGCAATGTGGGGCATTGATATGATTGGCAAAATCAAACCTACTGCGTCTAACGGGCATCGTTTCATTCTGGTAGCTATTGATTATTTTACAAAGTAGGTTGAGGCAGCTTCCTTTGCTACAGTAACCAAGAATGTCGTGGCGCGGTTCATCTGACACAATTTGATCTGTCGATATGGTGTACTAGAGAGGCACATTACAGACAACGGTACAAATCTCAACAACACGATGATCACCAAGCTCTGCAAGCAGTTCAAAATACAACATTATAACTCTTCTCCCTACCGGCCAAAGATGAATGGGGTTGTTGAAGCAGCTAATAAGAACATCAAGAAGATTGTGTAGAAGATGACGATGACATACAAAGACTGGCATGAGATGTTACCATTCACTCTTCATGGGCACCGTACCTTAGCGCAGACTTTAACAGGGGCCACACCATACTCTTTGGTGTATGGTATGGAAGCAGTCCTACCCATTGAGGTCCAGATACCCTCTCTCCAGATTATGAAGGATGCATGTTTGAGTGAGGACGATTGGATCCAGACCCGGCTTGATCAGCTGAATCTAATCGAAGAGAAGAGACTTACTGCTATTTGTCATGGTCAAATGTATCAAAAGCGGATGATCAAGGCATTTAACAAGAAAGTAAGACGACAAGAGTATCAAGTCGGGGATCTGGTGATCAAGCGCATCATACTGCCGCAAGGTGATCCCAGGGGCAAATGGACCCCTACTTATTAAGGGCCATTTGTGGTTAAGAACATTTTCTCGGGAGGAGCTATAATTTTAACCACCATGGATGGTGACGGCCTTCCTCACCCCGTCAATGCAGACATAGTGAAAAGATACTACACATAATCAAAGACCCGCTAGGTCGACTGGCCTAGGCAAGAATAAGGGCTTCCCGGCAAACCAAAAGGGTTCGGGCAAAAGTAAGGGATGAAAATGAAAAAAAACTGTACACCCGGTAAGTCAAAAACCTGAAAAGGCGGCTTGGGCAAAAAAAGGGTATCCCAGTGGACTGAAAACCCGAAAGAGAGGTCCATGCAAAAATTAGGGATCAAAGCGTAACACTATGTCTCATTGGATCATCTTGCAACCAGACTTCAGTATCGACTATCAAGCTCGGATGGCGCCAATCAATCTGATCTACCTTCAACCAAGTAGCAAAGTGATGAGATGCTCGAAGACGTAAAGGCGATAGCAGAGTTGGAACCCAGTGGGATTATTCACATAGCTGTTTTTCTTTGTTTCTCACAAATTGTATAATTTCTATCTTTCGGCGGCGTTCTCTTACTAGGACGTCAGCTTCTTGTACAAAACGCCTATTACATGCCAACTTCAAAAATCAATACAATTCATTTTCACAAAGAAATTTCAAAATTGTTTTTCTTTTTCTGTTTTGTTTTGCAAGAACGTCCAATGATTCATTTTTGATATATGCATTTGAAAATAATTGTTGCTCATAAATATTTACATGCGAAACAAAAGACGATTACTCGTAATTTCAGAAACAAGGGCAAACAGAAATGTCCCAAACCTTACAGTTGCTTTATCCACCTGGTACAGGGACATAGCCAGTTTGAGAATATGACTAAAGGTACATACACTTCCCACAGAGTAAAAAGTATCTAAAAACATCGGTGTTAGTTCTCCCCAAGCAGAGTTCATCCTTCACCAACAATAGAAGACCATCCCCAGTGGATTTTATATCTTCCACAAACAGAAATTTTATCCCCGACAGAGTTTATCATCACCAGCAACGGTAATTCATCCCCAGCCGAGGTTATTGCTCCAAATTAGCAGATCTTCTAGCAGAACATCTCTTCCCCACCGAGTCATTTTCTCGCCAGTTTATTCTCCAGCCGAGTTAGTCTCCCACCAATTTATTCTCAAATCATCTTCGATCGTTATCCCCAGTGAGCGAAACTCTTTATATTCTCCAGCAACAATCAGGGATTTATTTTCCCTAGCTAAAGAACATCACAAAAACATCACATTTCCATGCATCATGGCACATGCATATGCATCATACAACACAATCTCATTTATTTTGAGAACATCATTACTCAATATGTGTCATGCATCATGGCATTACATACGACTAATTCTTTACATTTCAGGAAAAGATACAATCAAATTCTCACAAAGTTCAAGCTATGAAGCTCGGGTACGACCAGATAGTATCTTGATTACTCTATCATATTGTGAAGCCCGGAGAATGACCGGATAACAACATCAGAACACTGCGAAGCCTGGAATCGACCAGATAGTGGTATCTCTTAAAAGAAAGCTATGAAGCCCGGATTCGACCAGATAATAGTTTAATCCCCAGCAAGTTACTGTGAAGCCTGGATTACGACCAGATAGCAGTACGAGACGCCATAAAGCCTGGATTCGACCAGATAGTGGCATATCATAAATACAAGCCGTGAAGCCTGGATTCGACTGGATAATAGCTCAGCAAGTTATTGTGAAGCCTGGATTACGACCAGATAGAAATTCAAGTTTCTGTGAAGCTTAGATTATGACCAGATAGCGGTAAAAAGACACTAAAGCCTGGATTACGACCAGATAAAAGTAAGGGACACTGTGAAGCTTGGATTTCGACCAAATAGTAGTTTCTTGGCCAATTACTATGAAACTCGAATATCGACTGGATATTAGTAGGCCTTAAAGTCAAATGGAAGCCCGGATGCGACTGGATAATCACTTGATTTCTTCTAAAGCCTGGATTTCGACCAGATAAGAAGTAAGGTATTGTGAAGCTTGGAATCGACCGGATAGCAGTACAAGACACCATGAAGCCTGGATTCGACCAGATAATGGTTTGAAACATCGTGAAGCCTGGATTACGACCAGATAGCGGTAAAAGACATTGAAGCTTGAATTTCGACCAAATAGCAGTTTACCTGGACAAATACTAAGAAGCCCGAAGTTGACCTGATATTAGTGTGCGCTAAATTCAAGTTAAATCCCAGATGCGACCTGATAACAACTGAATTCCTTCTGAAGCCTGGATTACGACCAGATAAGAATTGAGAAATTGCGAAGCCTGGATTACGACCGGATAGCAAGTTTAATCTCATCCCCCCAGTAAATCACTGTAAAGCCTGGATCACGACCAAATAATAGTTCATTTTCACCTCCTCGACCAAGAGACTATTCCCCAGTAGAATAAAGGACGACCGAAGCTCCTAAAATTCTATTTTTTTCTCAAGACAGAGACCAACATTCCCCAGTGTAATCTTCCTCAACAAAAGGTATACGGGTTCTCGCTAAGGAATCTCTTAGACGATCGAAACTCCTTCTGATGGCATCTTTAAGCCCATCGTCCATCATCAATCTCCAAATGGCATCTATAAGCCCATTCCCGACATCACAAGACAAGTACCACTTCATGCGAGTGCAAATTTCTTGGGCACTCTAGTGTTCAACCATCTTCCACCTTCAGATTACGAAAGGCAGACAAGCCAATCTACATCCTCAGGTTTAAGAAGATTTAACAGGGGCAGCTGTTGTACCCTAAAATTTTCCCTCCCATATTGCTCAAGGAAGTCCATGGGTTGACTAGACAAGCTCTCTCCTAAGGCAGTCTACCTCAAATTAGGGTTTCATGTTGCATCAAGATATTTGAGTCCCAAGGATCCCAAATGCTCACCATTGTCATAATATGTTCTCAAGATCATCCATGTCAAGTTTCAAGCCTTGCAGAGGAAGTTTGCTCAGTCAATTGCTCAAAAGCCTGAAAATCGACTGTGCTAGGGCAAAAGTCAAATGTGGCCCACATACAGTCAAACTTCAAGATTTTTGGTCAACATCCTCATTTTGAAGTATTATTCATCATTTGTCAAGGGTTGATCATGATTCATCAAGGATTTCTCACAATTCATCAAAACCCAAAAGTTACTAAATTAGGGGTTTGTAGGAAAAGTCAACTCAACTTTGACCAAGCATAACTTTCTCATACTTTATGAGATATGACCCATCCAAATCTCATTTTAAAGAGGATGCAATGCTCTACAATCCATATTCAGCTCCCAAGTTCAAAATATGCAGTCACAAGAAGTTATGAATTTGGACATTATAGGTCATTTTGAAAAGTCAACACAAACACCTTTTTTGTCAAAACTACATACATGAACATGGAATACTCAATTGATATGAGACCAAAAGGTTTGCTTAGAGGACATATCAAGATTTCTAAAAAGTCCAAGAACACCTTCAAAGAGTCAAAATTGAAGAAGTTATGCATTGGTGAAGTTGACCTTTTTTGCAAAATTGCCAAAAGTCAAAAGTGCCTCAAATTGCATTTTTTGTTAAATAGGCCTAACTTTTTGCACTTGTTTTGAGTTGGTAGCATGGTCCACGAGCCCTAGATCTTTCCACTTGTCTTTATCTTATTTTTTCTATTTATTTTGGTTTTTTATTTCAATTAAATCAATTTAAATCAAAATAAATCATGAAAATATCCAAACCATTTAAGTCTTGAGATTTGGTGCATGTTTCAGGTTCCTTATAGATCTAGCAGAAAAATCAAATCGTGCAAGGCCTAGGTGTGCATAAAAAGATTGATTTTGGCCTATTTTTTGAAAGACTTTCATGGAAATCAAATCAAGATCAAAAGCCATAATTGATAAAGATTGAGAGCACAATTGTAACCCTAATTCAATCAGTGGTATATAGTGGGCGATTGCAGACAAAAAGCACAAGGTTTAGAGGCGCATAGAGTAAGAACAAAACTTGAAAAAATTCAAAGAAAGTGCTGATCTGATTTTGTACTTCCAGGCACTTTCAAGACTCCCAAGCCATCCCATTTGCTTCCTGGGAGTGCAAGGAACCTATACTAATCAGAAACAAGCGTTCTAGTGCCCATAATTCATCTCCACGACCCTCACAGTTTGGTTTTTTTCTTGAAATCGTATTCCATTATTCTTGCATCTTTATCATGTTTTAATTGCATATTTGCAATCCTGATCATGTTTGCAAGCTAACAGTACCCTTTAATTTCATTTTCGTTGGCTATATTGGAATCCACCATTGCTAGGGTTTCCTTGTGTGTTTTGGGTTTTTTCTGTATAGGCAAAATTTGTCCACAAGAAGGGCACCATAATGCTCAGCAGGCCAAGGTGATTTGATTCATGGCTTTAGATTCCATTTATTGTGCCTGTGGCTGATTTTGGAAAATCGTTGGCTTATAGTTACGGACATTTGTCCGTAGGTAAAAGTCAGTGATCTTTTAGCAACAGAGAGAGGACAAGGACGATGGCGTGGCAACCCCTGATTGCTTCGTTTTAATTTTCGCGTGGATGATTTTTTATTCTGTTTGTTTTCCATATTATTGGTTATTATTGTTTCATGTACAACACACGCACGTAGCTCAGTTGGCAATAAGGCTAGTGGAAAAGGCCATAAGACTTGGGTTCGAATCCCAGGTCCCCCATATATTTCATGTTCTTTTCATTTGCATAATCAGGTATGTACGCACCATGAAGACCACCATGTGACCTCAAGGCTCCACCATTGGATCTCCAGAAGGCCAGATCTGAAGGCCATCATATGAAGGACCATCATACATCCTGGTCAATGCACAACATGGGATCTTGGAAGTCAACGTGGATCAGTTGGTTTGGGCCCAAAAGCTTGTTGTTCACACCCCTCCAAATTACTTGCAAACAGACCCATTTTCTTTTTCTCTTTATATTTTATTTATTTATTCATTTTATTATTTTTACTAACATAAAAATCAATTCTTTTTATCAAAAAATCATAAAAATAATTGTTCATCCAATTAGATTTAGGTTTTTTTTTATCAAAAAAATAATTTAATTAGTTTATTTATTTTTTTTAGGAAACTTTAATTGTCTTTGTAAACAAATTAAAATCAATTAGAAAAATTAGGGTTTTTGTCTAATTTAATTTTTATTTCTCTTTTCCTAAAAAATAACAAAAACACAAAAATAGGTCAAATAATTTAGTTTTTCTTTAATTTAATTTAATTAGTAATTAAATTTATACATATTTAATTTAAAACTTTTTTCTTAAAATAATCAAAAACAACAAAAACAAGTTTTCTTTTAATTAGGTTAGACGAGGTCAAAACCCTAATTTCCTTTTGTTCTCTATTCGTCGCGCGTTTATTTATTTTTACAATATTGATGTAATTGCTCCTGGGATGTAATAGATTAATTAGGACTTTTTACTTTCCTTTATCTTTTTGACGGGTTTTTTGGCTATGTAATTAATACTCGAAGCCTTGTAATAGCGTAGTTTTATTTTCCGCATTTTAATTTCCGCAAAATATTCACTGTTAGATGTATGATATTAGGGTTGAATGACAAGATTGTATGTAAACTTTAAAACGGTTAGCAAACCCTAAATGTTCAAAGATAATAACTTGAAATTGAATCACTCGCACATGCGCACTCCTAGGGTATACTCTCACTTCGGTTGCCTTCGGTAAACGGTCATTAAGTATAAGATATTTTAGTGGTCGCTCTCTTTTCTAAACAAAGATCAAATTCCCATTCAGAAAAGTCGCCTCGGAAATGTTGCCTCGAATATGATATTAAGACATTAGTGTTATTACTAAGACGTCCTAACATTGCTTTAGTGATTGTACGTCCCTTTCGAATTAACCCTTACAACTCCAACGATGGTGCTACCTACTCACTAATAGTAGGATAGCGCTGTCTAAAGGAAACAAACATAGAACAATTCTTTTTTCGAGTAGGTAGATGCTAGTAGGTACTTGCTCAAAACAATCAAACTTTTTTCACACTTACACTCTTTTCAAACTTACACTCTTTTCAAACAAAGTTTTCAAAATGACTTCGTAACACTCTTGAAGACAGAAGCAAGCGTTAAATCGAAGTAAAACAAAAACCTTTTTTCAAATCAAACACACACAAGCAATTTTGAAAATGATGAGCAAGTAACTAAGAGCCCGTAGAAAACTACGGATAAAAAGGGTGCTAAGACCTTCCCTTTCTATAATCTACCCCCCGTACTCAGAATATCTCGAAAAAGGAATTTTTATGTTCTTTTTCCTTTTCCTTTGTTGGATGAAATAAAAGTCGATGGCGACTCTTGCTTACCGCGACATTTTGCGAATAAAAAATGCAAACCAGTATTAACAGTCGGTTCTGCCACCGTATCATAGTGACAGACAACCGTCAATCTTTTCTCGTTAATCATATTCAACTGATCCAACCTAGTCTGAACCCATTCGTCTTTGTCTAAATCTGCATCTTTCATAATTCTCGAGGAAAGAATCTGAACTTCGACAGGTAGGACAACTTCCATACCATAGACTAGAGAGAATGATGTTGCCCCATTTGATGTTCGTGCCGAAGTGAGGTAGCCATGAATATAAAATGACAACATCTCATACCAATCTTCATATGTGACCTTCATTTTCTGTATAATCTTCTTAATATTCTTATTGGTGGCTTCCACTGCGCCATTCATCTTCAGTCGATGTGGAGAAGAATTGTGGTGCTTGATCTTGAATTGCATGCAGAGTTTCGTGATCATAATGTTGTTGAGATTGGTACCACTGTCTATGATAATCCTTTCAAGGATGCCATACCGACAGATAAGATTGTGCTTAATGAATCGGGCAACAACGTTCTTGGTAATAGAGGCGAACGAGGCTGCTTCAACTGACTTTGTGAAATAATCAATGGCGACGAGGATGAAGCGATGTACTTTGGAAGCAGTAGGTTTGATCTCTTGAATCATATCAATGCTCCACATTGCAAAAGACCAAGGAGCAGTCAAGACATTCAGAGGTACTGGAGGCACATGTACTTTATCAGCGTAGATTTTACATTTGTGACAAGTTCTTGAATAATGGTGACAATCGGTTTCCATAGTCGAAAAATAGTAACCCGCTCTCAGAATCTTCTTAGCCATAGTATGTCCACTGGAATGAGTACCAAATATACCTTCGTGCATATCTTCCATAATCTTCTCCACCTCTTTCTTGTCCATACAACGAATCAGAGTCGAATCATGGTTACGCCTGTACATAATTCTGTTACTCAGAATGAACTTAGCAGAGAACCTCCATAGGAACTTCTTGTCATTGATAGATGCCCTTTCAGGGTATTCTTGAGCCTTAAGGTATCTTTTCACTTCATGAAACCAAGGCTTCTCTTCTATTCTGTCAGTGTCAACTTCGTAGAAGTGTGTTGGTTCGTATAGCCTTTCAATGGTAATTCTGGGAGCCTCGTTGTCCCATTTGACCTTGAACATAGATGACATGGTAGCTAAAGCGTCTGCCAACTGACTCTCTTCTCGTGGGATATGCTCGAAAGTGATTTCCTCAAAGTACGGGATTAAGGTAAGCACATGCTCTCTATAAGGAATGAGGTTCGGATGCTTTGTATCCTATTCTCCCTTAATATGGCTGATCACCAGGGTTGAGTCCCCGTATACGCTCAAGAACTTGATTCTCAGATCAATAGCAGCTTTAATACCCATGATGCATGCTTCGTATTCGGTCATGTTATTGGTATAGTCAAAGCATAATATGGCGGTGAAGGGTGTATGCCAACCCTGGGGAGAGATAATCACAACACCAATTCCATTACCAAGTGCATTAGAAGCTCCGTCAAAAACCATAGTCCATCAGGATCCTGGCTCAGGTTCTTCATACGGTCCAGGTTTTTCACAATTTGTAACTAGCATAATGTTCTCGTCTGGGAATTTGAAGTTCATAGATTGGTATTCGCCTACAGCTTGATGATCCAAATGATCTTCCAGTACACTTCCTTTGATTTCTTTTTGAGTGGTGTATTGAATCTCATATTCTGTCAAGACCATTTTCCATCTGGCTATCCTTCTTGACAGAGCGGGTTTCTTGAAGATGTATTTGATGGGATCCATTTTAGAGATCAATAAAGTAATATGAGTCAACATATACTGTCTTAGTCGGCGAGAAACCCATGCCAAAGCGCAACAAGTTTTCTCGAGCAGTGAGTATCTTGTTTCACAGTCAGTAAACTCTTTGCTAAGGTACTATATTGCATGCTCTTTTTGACCAGACTCGTCACACTGGCCCAATACACACCCCATTGAATTCTCTAGTACTGTTAGGTACATGATTAGAGGTCTTACTTCAACTGGTGGCATCAGAATTGGAGGTTCTTGTAGGTACTCCTTGATTTTGTCAAAAGTTGTTTGACAATCGTTGTTCGATTTTACTACCTGGTCTTTCTTTAGCAAGTTGAAGATTGACTCACAAGTAGCAGTCATAGGAGAAATGAATTGAGAAATATAATTCAGTCGTCCCAAGAAACCTCTGACTTCCTTCTCAGTATGAGGAGCTGGAATTTCTTGAATGGCTTTGACTTTGGTGGGGTCAACTTCAATACCTTTATCGCTGACAGCAAAACCCAGAAGCTTACCAGATCTCACCCTAAAGTTTCACTTGTTCAGATTCAATCTCAGCTTGTACTTTTTCATCCTCTCAAACAACTTGTGTAGATGGTCAAGATGATCTTCTTCAGTCTGAGATCTGGCTATCATATCATCGACATAAACCTCTATCTCATGATGAATCATGTCATGGAATAAAGCTTCCATAGCACGCTGGTATGTGGCGCTGACATTCTTCAACCCAAAAGGCATAACCTTGTAGCAGAAAGTTCCCCACTGTGTGACGAAGGTAGTTTTCTCCATGTTTTTAGGTGCCATCTTAATCTAATTATAACCTGAGAAATCGTCCATGAAGGAGAATACCTTGTTTTGAGCGGTGTTGTTAACCAGAACATCAAAGTGTGGGAGCGGAAAGTCATCTTTGGGGCTTGCCTTGTTCAGATCCCTGTAATCTACACACATACGCACCTTGTCATCTTTCTTAGGTACCAAAACTAAATTTGCGACCCATTGAGAATAGGATGTCAGTACTAAGAAACCTGCATTGTATTGCTTCATAACTTCGACGTTGATCTTCTCTAACATCTCGGGACGCATGCGACGAACCTTTTGCTTTATTGGAGAACAACCCTTTTTCATCGGTAGATGGTGAACCACAATATCACTATAGAGCCCTGGCATGTCTTCGTATGGCCAAGCAAAGATCTCAACATATTCATGCAACATGTGAATCAACCTGTTCTTGACACTGCCCTCTAAGTTGGTGCCTATCTTGACTTCTTTCCTGTCTGTTTCAGAACCCAAGTTTACAAGTTCAACTAGCTCTTCACGCGGTTGGATATCTTTCTCTTCTTGTACTAACAGTCTGGCAAGTTCTCCAGGTATATCAAAATCTTCCTCACCTTCGTCCTCGGCTTGGTAGATCGTATTTTCAAAGTCATAAGTGGTAATAGTAGAGTCGTTATCAACGGGATCCAGAGTGGATGTGGATCTGTAATTTATTATGTGGATGTGTGTAAGAACACATAGCTATTTGAAAATGATAAAAGTAAAAGTAAAGACAGAGATCATAAAATTTGAATGCAAAACGTCCAATGCTTTATTAAATGAAAATATGTTTATGAAATGACAACCCTTAACAAACAAACCGTTGTGCCCCGGGTAAGGCACAACGTTTAAAGTCATTGTTTAAAAATTACATAACTGAAACTTTGAAAGCAATAAAAATAGGAATGTAGCTATTACTCCTGAATAAAGGAGATAAATATAATGTCTTCGACCATCCAGTTGCTGAGCCCATTGCCAATGGTAGGAAAGATCCAATTGTCAAGGTCATAATCACTATCAGTGTCTTCTATAGCGTTGACTCCGTTATTGCTGATGCAGAATGGTGGTCTTCCAGCACGAGTGTGACAAACATCCCTCTGACCCTCTACAGTGAAACCCAAACCAAAATTTTCAAATTTATACGAAATGTCAGGAAGCTGATCCCAAATAGTACAACCACCTTCTTCCACAACAGCTTTAGCATCCTTCAACAAGGCCATCCTGGGGGGAACCCTGGTAACTTTGGGGATGGCAAAGACATCTTCAGTGACGGCTGGAGGGATAACTTCAAAAGCCTGACAGGGAGTCTCGATGAATTCGCCATCCATTTCTACATATCAGAATGAGTTTAAGTGGCTACAATATACTCTTCTTCGCCACAGACTGTAACAACCTTTCCCTTCACGGGATACTTTAACTTCTGGTGTAGGGTCAAAGTGATAGCGCCCTCCCCATGGATCCAGGGGCGCCCCAGTAAGCAAGAATAAGTTGGTCGAATATCCATTATGTAGAAAGTAGATTTGAATACTTGCGAACCTACCTTGATCGGAAGATCCACTTCTCTGTGCACCATTATCTTTGATTTGTCAAAGGCTCGAACCACAATATCATTGGGTTTCAACATAACCCCTTCGCAATCAAGTCTGTCAAGAGTGCCTTTCAGTAGAATATTTAAAGAGGAACCAATATCAACCAATACATGAGCCAAAGTAGTACCCCTGCATTCAATGGAGACATACAGGGCCTTATTGTGATTTCTTCCTTCCGGGGTCAGATCAACATCAGCGAAACCTAATCCATTGTCAGTCATTAAGCTAGTAACAAAACTTCCAAATTGATCGGCAGAAATCTCTTGTGGCACGTGAGCAGTCTTTAAGAATTTTACTAAAGCCTGTGCATGGGCTTCAGAACACAATAGTAGGGATAACATGGAGATTTTGGATGGGGTCTTCCCCAGCTGTTCTACAATTTTGTAATCACTCATGCGGATAACCTTCAATACCTCTTCCAACTCTTGTCTAGAGGTGTCTTCAGCTGTAACTTCTTTAGGCGTCTTCGTCTGGGCAGGCTCTGTTATTTTCTCTTTGCCCCGAGTCCCAGTAGTTAACTCGATAGCAGTAACTCGAACATGTGTAGTAACAGTCTTCGGAGATATTTTCAGGGAGAAAACCCTTTCGCTTATAGTAACCTTATCGGTCCCAACAATATTGTCAATGTCGGGATCAGCAGCTTCAGTAACTTCATCTTCAATAGTCGGTAGTTCTTGTTTGATGCCATGGTAGTAGACGTCGGATCCACAGTTCCAAGAAATAACTTTATCCGAAGAGTATGGGATAGGTCCAGGTGTAGTGATGATCAGAGGAGCAGATTTCAGATTGGCAAGAATCCTTACAGGTCCTTTGGAGGTAATCTTGACAGGAGTGTCAGATATTACAGATAAGTCTTGACACAAATTCTCAGAAAACGAAACCTTCCTAGCCAGAATCATGTGATTGTCTATTAGGCGTTGAACGCCTTCCTTTAGTAACTTGCAGCCATTGGGTTGCGTTGTGCAACAATAATATCTTTCAATACAGCCCGGAAATAAACCGGCATGCAATAGATTCTCTTTGATAATTGGGAGGGGAGTAACTAGTTCTCTTACATCAACAACATAAATAACATCGTCAATAGCATTTGTGCCTTTGTCATGCTTCGGCATAGGTGGAGTAATCACGTTGGGAGTTTCCGGAGGATCAAACTCAATCTCTTTGTTGTCAATCATATCCCAAATCTTGTTTTTTAGGGCCCAACAGTAGTTGGTGTCGTGCCCGGGACTGTTGGAATGGTAGGCACACTTCGCATTCGGATTGTATCAAATAGAAGAGGTGTTGGGATTCTGATGGGGCTCCCTTAATGTTATCAACTCCTCTTTTAGTAAGTTTTGTAATGCCTGAGACAATGGCATGCTAATCTTTGTAAACTGTCTTCTCGGAGCTCTGTCCTATATTGATTGCCCTATTGTTGTTGTTGAATATGAGCAGGATTAGAAATTAATATGGCTCCCACAGACTGATAGAAGTCATTTTTAACATGGCCCTTCTGCCCATAAATAACATTGGTCTCCTTCTTACCACTAATGTCTTGTCCATATCACTCGAAGATGCAGCTACTTGAATTTTTCTACTCTTGATACCACTTTTGACATGTTCCTCGGTTAGAATCAGCTCAGTAAAACCAGATAAGGAACTTCCAATCAGATGGTTAAAGAATGGACCTGTCAGAGTGCCCATGGACATATCGACCAACTCCTTATAAAATAAAGGAGGTTGCACTCTTCCGGCTAGATCTCTCCACTTTTAGGCATACTCTTTGAACCCTTCATTCGAGCCCATAGTCATGTTTTGTAATTGCACGTGAGTTGATGCAAGGTCAGCATTGTATTGATACTGCTTGTGAAAAGCAGCAGCCAAGTCTTCCCAAGTACAGATGTTGGTTCCCTCCAGCTGATAGAACCACTCGAGTTAGGTACCAGACAAACTTTCCTTAAAGAAGTGAACCCATAACTTTCTGTCAGCAGTGTGGGGTTGGATCTTCCAAACATATGACCTCAGATGAAGTTTGGGACAAGAAATACCATCTGTGATACGGTGGGAGAACTGACTATGTGTTTTGCGTTCGTATTCGCACTTGTGCGGTTGAGCAAGAGTCGCCACCAACTTTTTATTTTATCCTAAGGAAAGGTTTAAAAAGCACAGCAAAAACCTTTGAGATTTTTCTTGGGTTCGGGGAGTAGATTATAGAAGGGGAAGGTATTAGCACCCCTTCTATCCATGGTTATCCATGGGCTCTTAGGTACTTGCTTAGATCAATCTTGCCTTGGTTTTCAATTGTTTGAAATGGTGCTTTGTGTGTGGTTTTGAAAATGTTTTGAAAAGATGCCTTGTGCTAGGCTAACCTTGTAACAATTCTTTACTCGAATGTTTTACAAAAGGTGTTTTATCTTTTAAAAAGATGTTTCAAGGGTTTGAAAAGTTGATTTTGAAAGTGTTTGTGAAGTGGGTTTTGAAATTAGGCAAGTGTTTTCTTTGCAAATTGACAAGTACTTAAGAGTTTATCTACCCTAAAGTTTTCTCAAAGATTTTTGTTATGTTTTAAACCTTTTGACAATTTCGTTCCACCATTGCATTTGGTGGACAATCTTATCTTAGGAGATGAGAGGGACAGGCGCGGGTCATCGTTTGGACCATAATTGTAATAGTGTTAAAGGTCTTTGGGCAATTTTCTTTAAGGGACTTGATCATTTGTTTTTGTTTGTTTTGAAAAGTTTTATCGAGGGACTATGATCATTCAATTTGTTTGTTTTTGCCCAAAGAAGTTCAACATGCAATATGGCCCAATTATTTGAAGGCAACAAAGTGGAATACCCTAGGGGTGCAAGTGTGAGATGTGTTGTTTATTTTCATGCTCATTTATCTTGTATTAGGTCAAACTATTTTTTATCGTTTTTCGCATGCAAGCCCTAATTCTAACATGGCATAATTAGAAAGCGTATAAAGTGCGAAATTTAAATTCCTACGCTATTACAACACAATAATATAGGGAGGGGGTACAAATTTACAAATGGGGGATATTTAGACAAGAATTTAAATCTAAATTATTACATCATTTTTGAATATTTGCAAGGTAAATAAATTGCATAATTAAATGGAAATGAAATAAATATGCAAAATGCAAAAAGAAAGTTTTTATATGTATGATAAAAGTATGGTTTATGTAAAATAAAACAAAAAAAATAAAAAGGTATTATTTTTGAGTATTTTCAACTTTTAGGGCAAAAACCCTAATTTCAATTAAAATGGATATTAATTACTTAATTCATATAATATTTATTATTTACATACAAAAATAAAATAAAATATAGTATGTTTGTAAAAAAGGGTATTTTTTATTATTAAATATTAAAAAAATAAAATATGTACATTTTTGGTATTTTTACTCTAAGTATATTGATATATATATGTATACTTATATTATTTTAAATATGTATTATATACAAATAATAATAATAATTAAATTTTTTAGAAAATAGTATTTTTTATATGAAATATTTTCAGAGGGTAGTATAAAATAAAAATAAAAATAGAAGTGTTTTTTACATCTTTTTTCTATTTATCCTAAATAATAATATATATACATATATGTATAAATCAAAAGAAAATCAAATAAATACCAAATAAAATCAAAAAATGATGAGAAAATTATTTTCAAAATTTTAATATGCTGAGAAAAAATAAACAAGTCAAACAAAAAAAGAAAAAGTCAAAAAGGATTAAAAATAAGACAAATGGGCTTGGGGGGTGTGATAGCAAAACCAGGGTGCAAAAAGAAATAACAACAAGCCCAGCCCAGGAAGCTGTTATCTTCAACCTTCAGACAACCAATTTCAAAAAAAAAAACGCGCGCCTGCTTCTCAAGTTCCTAACTCCTGATCCTTTGATTTTTTGAACAAACTTCCAACACAAAAGATGTTAAGCATGAATCCACGATTCCAAATATATAAAAAACATCTCCTAACTCTCAAAAATGAGAGAGAATTTTAGTGATCCCAAATCTTAACCTAAGTTTTCTGCCATTTTCAAAGCTTAAATTCTCTCAACTCAGGCAAAAGAAATGAAATGTAAAGATATGTACATGCTCAGGGCTATGAGTAGAACCTTGTTTCTTCACAAACTTAAGACTAAAGATGCATAATAAGAGAGATACGAGTTCAAAATTTTACCTATTCAGTTGAACTTCTATCTGGAGAATGAGGAACTTTCAGTGCAAGGTGATGATTGGAAAAGCTTCCTTGAGGTCCAGGGATGCTATTCCAATGTTTACTTTGTCTTGAAAGCTTCTGAATCAAGCTATGGAACTTCAACTGCAAAAGGAAAAAATGAAAATGGTGGAAACTGTTAGAGGGATTACAGGTCAGGTTTTAGGTCATGGTTAGCTTGCATACATGCTAGGGAATGTGTATGAATTGATTTTGGTAAGAATGCTCGAGGGAAATGGGAGTTTGCACTCAAACTGCAGAGGCAACCCTGTTTTTGCAGTTTGAGGATGATTCTGAGATGGAGGGTGTTTTGGAGGCAAATGGCTCGTGTCACAGCTTGGTTATGTTGTCTTGAGTGTGTTTGGTAAGTTTGTTCTTGTGTGCTAATGTTGGTATGAGAGTTGTTACAAAATATGGGACTTTCTTCTTTCTTAAGCAACAAAATGCCACTTGATGTTCTAGGCATGTAGGGGGCCTCCTAATGGGCTGCATAATCTTCTCTTGATCAGAGCAATTTGTCCATAATCTTGTGCCATTCAGATTTGCAATGTACTTCTTTGATTTACCAATTGACATAAAGCAAGCTTTTGCAAAAATGGAAAGTTCACTTTATCTAAAAATGGATCAATCTTGTGTACAATGCTTGAACTCATGGAACAACACTTTGGCACAATGAACAAGCATTAAATTATGGAGTGTAACTTGGTTTAAGGACCTGTAATCTAGCCTAAAGCATGCTGAGTTCAAATTTGCAAAGTTATGGACATGGAACTTGGTCATGAACAAAGTGGTTTTTTGCTATATTGTGAAATTCGATTCTCTCTAACCATGAGGTTGTTTGAGAAGTTCTTGGACATTTTGGAAAGCTTGGAATGTGTACTACAATCCATCTTTGAAATGAAAATTGAAATTCCAAGTGGAAGGGTATGAAAAATGGCCTTGAAGTAGGGTAGAAAACCTTGTCAAAATAGGTTAAAATTCTACTAAGTTAAAAATGGTTTAGTGCCCTTATTCAAAAAATTGTAACTTGAGATACAAGATTCAAATGAGAAAACTTTGTGAATCAAAGTTGTAGATTATGCAACAAGCTACAACTTTCATGTTTTGACTTTTGTTTGAATCCAAATGGATCTTGGTGAAAAGGTGGGGCAAAGTTGGGGAAAAATTAGGGTTTTTCATAACTTAGAAAAATTCTAAGTTATGAAAAATTCCATTTTCTAACCCTAATTTGCAATTTGTGATTTCTTGGTGAACAAGTTTCATGATTTGGCATATTTTGATGAAAAATGAATCTTGACTCTTGATTTTGACCAAAAAGTCAAAGTTTGACTTTTCAGTATACAGTCAAAACTGATCAATTAATTGGGAAATTCAACTGTCAATCTTGTGTACTTGGGATCTTTTGAGCTTGTTGAGCATGTCAAGATAATTCCATGGGGTCCTTGAGTCCATATGTGAGCTTGGTTTGCCATTGACTAGGTCAAACAGTCAAAAATTGCCTCTGTACAGTCAAAACCCTAAAAATGACCATTTTGCCCTTTTAGTGATCTGATCAAATTTCTTGTGGAATTGTGATCCAAACTTGATCAAATGGACCATATGAGTTCATAATGTTGATGTGGATCAAATTTCATGAGATTTGACTGTCAATTGGCCACAGTTGACTTTTTCCCTAATATAGTTGATTTCTAGGTCAACTGTCCAATTGACTGGGCAAAACTTGGAATCAAGACTTGAAACTTGGTATGGATAAACTTAGGAGGTCAATATGAAGCAAGAAAGTCATATTGGGCACTTTAGGTCAAAACATCTTTGTGCAAACACAAACCCTAATTTGGGGTTAGCAGTGCAAGGAGGAGTCTTGAGCAGATGAAACCCTAACTGGATCTTGAGCTTCAAGAGCTTTGTGAGGAGAAATCAATGAGAAATGGGAGGGCAAATTTTGGGGTACAACAGTTGCCCCTGTTCAATCTTCTTGAACCCGAAGAGTTAGATTGGCAAGCTTGCCTTTCGTGACTCGAGGGTAAAAGGAGATTGGACACTAGAGTGCCCGGAAATTTGCACTCATCAAAGCACTGGATGCGGGAATGGGCTTAGAGATGCCATTTGGAGATGGGCTTAACGATGCCATCTGAGAGAGTGACAGAAACTTGTCGGGGATGGGCTTAAAGATGCCATCTGGAAGGGAACATCAGGAAAGTGTCCAAGCTTTAGACCATTTCTGAATTGGGGGTCTGAACAAGCAATAGGTTGACATCCGTTGTTGGGAGGAACCTGTAAGCTATTTTCAGGAAGTTGCATCTGAACAAGTTGATAGATTAACACCCGTTACTTGGGAAGAATCCATGAACTGTTTTCAGAAGTCTTGAGAAGAATTTGAACAAGTGATAGGTTAACATCCGTTTACTTGGAGAACCCGTGAACTGTTTTCAGAAATCTTGAAGTTGAATAAGCAATAGAGCAGCATCCGTTGTTGGGAAGCTTCCGTAAACTAAATTCAAAGGTGCATCTGAACAAGCTGATAGATTAACATCCGTTACTTGGGAAGAATCCATGAACTGTTTTCAGAAGTCTTGGGAAGAATCTGAACAAGTGATAGGTTAACATCCGTTTATTTGGAGAACCCGTGAACTGTTTTCAGAAATCTTGAAGTTGAATAAGCAATAGAGCAGCATCCGTTGTTGGGAAGCTTCCGTAAACTGTTTTCAAAAAGTTGCATCTGAACAAGTTGATAGATTAACATCCGTTACTTGGGAAGAATCCATGAACTGTTTTCAGAAGTCTTGGGAAGAATCTGAACAAGTTGATAGATTAACATCCGTTACTTGGGAAGAATCCGTGAACTGTTTTCAGAAATCTTGAGATTTGAATGATTTTAGTCTGTCGACTGACCTTACCTGAAAAGGCAAAGAGTTAGTTGTATGCAATGCTATGATGCATGATACAATGTATATTATGGCGTTATGAATGTAAATGGATGCGTATGTAAGTTGGAGAGCTGTTTTGCATAGGATAGATGAATCCGGGATAGCGGAAGATAGAAGTATCCTGACTGCTGCCGGGGAAAATAAATCCTGGGTCGTTACTGGGGAACCTGGAGCTTGGGTTGTATACCAATCTTCTGGGGAACTCCTGAAGTCTTCTACCGGGGAGTACCAAACTAGTAGACTTAATGCTGGGATGACCAGATTGAGAATCTTCAGCTTGGAGAGAAGTATCTCTGGAGATTTCACTGGGGAACTCAAGATTTTTCTTCCTAAAAACTCTGTGGGGGAGAAGGTTAAAAAGTCTGACTCCGCTGGGGATTGTCCATTTGAAGCTTTTGATCTGCTGGGGATACTGAAGCTTAAACTCTGAGGGAAAACGATTTCCAGAAGATTCTCTGGCTGGGGATTTTGCAAAGATAAAACTCCTCCGGGGATTGTATTGATAAGTTATTGTTGGGGAATTTTGAGGAACTCCGCTGGGGATGGGAAGAACTTTGGCGAGCGCGATCTCCCCTTGTTGTTAGCTGAGGATAACCCAGTTATAAGCCTTTGTGAGAAATAACTTTGAATAAAACTCGGGAGGGACGTCCGTACTCTGCGGGGAATACCTTTCAGAACCTTACTGGGGATAAGCTTCGAGGGTCTGCTGGAGGTAGACCTCAGGGTTTGCCAGGGATGTGGATTACAAATCCTGAGGGATTTCCTTTGGAAGGGTGTCAAAATATCCGTTTGTACTTTCATCCTATCAGTAACCCTTTTCTTAGGTTCAATTAGGAAGTGATCATGTTTCAAATGCATATGCTTATTTAACAAAACATTGGACGTTTCTCAAAATAAAACAAATAGTGCAAGAGAAAAAGAACAAGGGAAATGACACAAATTTCGGGGAAGAGTATTTGTATTGATTTTCTTTGGGTATATTTGTACAAAGGAGACAATCATCCTAGTAAGAGGATCTTGTCGTAAATATTTGAAAAATTTATACAAAATAAAGATGGCTATGTGAAATAATTCCATGGGATTCCATTCTGCTGTAGCTTTCACAATTCTGAACATCTGTCCATTCAATGCTTCGTTTGACGATGGCTGGATTGATCAGAAACCTGGAACCGGTTGATGAAGAGGCTGTCTTTGAAGTGATCCGACGAGACATAGTCATACGCTTTAATTCCCTAACTTTTGCCTGAATCGCCCTTTCGGGTTTTCAATCCACCGGGAGACCCCTTTTTGCCCAAGCCGCCCTTTCGGGTTTTCAACTTGCCGGGTGTACATATTTTTTTGTTTTTATCCCTAATTTTTGCCTGAACCGCCCTTTCGGGTTTTCGGTTCACCGGGATGCCCATTTTTGCCCAAGCCGCCCTTTCGGGTTTTCGACTTGTCGGGTTATTTTATGCGTAGTATCTTTTGACTATGTCTGCGTTCGCAGGGTGTGGCAAATCGTCGCCGTCCATGGTGGTCAGAATCATTGCACCACCAGAAAATATGCTCTTGATCACAAATGGTCCTTCATATGTAGGAGTCCATTTGCCCCTGGGATCACTTTGCGGCAAGATAATCCGCTTGACTACTAGATCTCCGACTTGATACACTTGACGTCTGACTTTCTTATTGAAGGCTTTGATCATCCGTTTTTGATATGTCTGACCATGGCATATAGCAGCAAGTCGCTTTTCGTCGATTATATTGAGTTGATCAAGTCGGGTCTGCATCCAATCATCTTCATTCAAACCTGCATCCTTCATAATCCTTAGAGACGGGATCTGAACTTCCATAGGCAAAACAGCTTCCATGCCATAAACCAAAGAAAATGGGGTTGCCCCAGTTGAGGTACGTATCGTCGTACGGTATCCATGCAGCGCAAACGGTAACATCTCATGCCAGTCTTTGTAAGTGACTGTCATTTTCTGAATGATCTTCTTAATATTTTTGTTCGCAGCTTCAACAGCACCGTTCATCTTCGGCCGATAGGGAGATGAATTGTGATGATAAATCTTGAACTGTTCGCATAATGCAGTGATCATTGTGTTATTCAGATTTGTACCATTGTCTGTGATAATCCTGTCTGGAACACCGTACCGACATATGAGATTTTGCTTGATAAAGCAGGCAACCACATTTTTGGTGACGGAGGCGAAGGAAGCTGCTTCGACCCATTTAGTGAAGTAGTCAATGGCAACCAGGATGAAGCGATGTCCGTTGGAAGCCGTGGGCTTGATCTCTCCAATCATATCAATGCCCCACATTGCAAAGGGCCATGGAGCAGTCAGGACGTTGAGGGGAACCGGAGGGATATGAACTTTGTCAGCATAGACTTGACACTTGTGACAAGTACGGGAGTGTTGATGGCAATCAGTCTCCATGGTAGACCAGTAATAGCCTGCCCTTAGGATCTTCTTAGCCATTGTATGCCCGCTCAAGTGAGTGCCAAATGTGCCGCTGTGTATATCAGTCATGATCAACTCTGCTTCAGCCTTATCCACACATCGGAGTAATACACAATCATGGCTTCGTTTGTAAAGGATGTCGTTGCTCAGGAAGAACTTAGCAGCGAATTTCCTTAAGAACTTCTTGTCATTCACGGAAGCTCCTTCAGGATAATCTTGGGTCTCGAGATACCTTTTGATTTCATGGAACCAAGGTTGTTCCACTACTTCTTCGGTATTAATCTCGTGACAATGCGCGGGTTCATCCATTCGCTCGATGGTGATTTGGGGAGCCTCGTTATCCCAGTTGAGTTTAAACATGGAGGACATTGTGGCTAGAGCATCTGCTAGCTGATTCTCTTCTCGCGGAAAGTGCTCGAAGGTAATTTGCTCGAAGTGAGGCAACAATGTCAGAACATGTTCTTTGTATGGAATAAGATTAGGATGTTTGGTATCCCAATCTCCTTTGATCTGGCTGATGACCAAAGCCGAGTCCCCGAATACGATCAAAGATTTGATCCCCAAGTCTATAGCAGCCTTGAGACCAAAGATGCAGGCTTCATACTCAGCCATATTGTTTGTGCAGCTGAAGCAAAGTCGGGCCGTGAAAGGAGTGTGGCATCCTTCCGGAGAAATGAGTACTGCGCCAATGCCGTTTCCGAGTGCATTTGAAGCACCATCAAAGTACAGGGGCCATCGGGATCCCTTTTCGGGTCCGTCATACGGTCTGTCACCTTTAATGTTGTCCAAATTCATGATGTCCTCGTCTGGGAAATCAAATCTCATGGGTTGATAGTCTTCGATAGCCTGATGAGCCAGATGGTCAGCTAATACACTCCCTTTTATAGCTTTTTGGGTGGTGTACTGGATGTCATACTCGGTCAAGATCATTTGCCATCTGGCTATCCTTCCAGATAAAGCGGGCTTTTCGAAGATATATTTGATAGGGTCCATTTTGGATATCAACAAGGTAGTATGAGTCAGCATATACTGTCTTAGTCGGCGAGCAGCCCATACCAAAGCGCATCAAGTTTTCTCGAGCAGTGAGTAGCGAGTCTCACAGTCGGTAAACTTTTTGCTAAGGTAATAAATAGCATGCTCTTTTCGACCAGACTCGTCATGCTGGCCCAAAACACACCCCATTGAGTTATCCAAGACGGTCAAATACATGATCAATGGTCTTCCTTCGACGGGTGGCATCAGAATAGGAGGTTCTAGCAAATACTCCTTGATTCTATCAAAAGCAGCTTGGCAGTCGTCGTTCCATTCAACTACCTGATCTTTTTTCAAGAGTTTGAAAATTGGCTCACAGGTAGAAGTCAGATGCGAATGAATCTGGAAATATAGTTTATGCGCCCCAAGAAACCTCTAACTTCCTTTTCAGTACGGGGAGCAGGCATCTCTTGTATTGCTTTTACTTTTGCCGGATCGACTTCATTGCCTTTGTTGCTTACAATGAATCCCAGGAGTTTACCAGACCTAACCCCAAAAGTACATTTGCTTGGATTCAGCCTGAGCTTGTATTCTTTCAATCTGGCAAACAGCTTTTCCAAATGTTCAAGGTGCTCTTCCTCTGTTTGTGACCGAGCTATCATATCGTCTACGTAAACTTCGATCTCATGATGTATCATGTCATGAAATAAAGCTACCATGGCGCGTTGATAAGTTGCCCATGCATTCTTCAGCCCGAATGGCATCACTTTGTAACAGAAAGTGCCCCATTGTGTGACAAAAGTTGTTTTCTCCATATCCTCGGGGGCCATTTTGATTTTATTGTAGCCCGAGAATCCGTCCATGAAGGAAAACACTTTATGCTGAGCTGTATTGTCGATCAAGATGTCAATATGAGGTAGCGGGAAATCATCCTTAGGGCTGGCCCTATTCAAATCCCGGTAGTCCACACACATTCTGACTTTGCCATCCTTCTTAGGCACTGGCACAATGTTAGCGACCCATTGAGGATAGGACGTAACAGCCAGAAAGCCAACATTGAACTGCTTCATTACTTCTGCTTTGATTTTTTCGGACATGTCAGGCCTCATTCGGCGAACTTTTTGCTTGATCGGTGGACAGTCTTCTCTTGTGGGGAGACGGTGAACCACGATGTCTGTGTCTAGACCCGGCATGTCTTCATAGGACCAAGCGAAGATTTCAACATACTCATTCAGTAACTGTACCAAGCGTTCCTTGACTTCTGGTTCCAGGTTGGCACCCACTTGCACCTCCTTCCGATTCTCCTCGGTTCCCAAGTTAATAGTTTCCAACGGCTCTTCATGCGGTAAGATGGCCCTTTCTTCTTGTTGCAAAAGTCTGGCTAGTTCCCCGGGTACTTCACAACCTTCGTCATCTTCATACTCGGCTAGATTGACCAGGTCTTCAGAGTTATTAAAAGATACAGCAGAATAGTCACCCATGGAATCCGGAGTGGATGGGTACCTGCATTGGTGAGTGTGGGTGTGTGTAAGGGATAGCCATCCTTAAACAAAAATGCAAAAGGAAAGAAAATGAACACAAGCAGTTTATCAAATGAAAAACGTCCAATGAATCATTAAACATGACATATGAATATGAAAAATAGTCAAAACCCTTACAAGTGGACCTACATGCCCCGGGTAAGGCAGGAGGTGAAAAGATAGTGTACGGATTGTTTGAAAGTAAAATATTACAGACCAAATAGGAAATGTTTAATAGATAAATTACTGATGAATAAAGGTGATGGGGACAAAGTCTTTAGCCTCCCAATTGCTCAACCCTCCTCTGACAGTTGGATGAATCCATTCTTCAAAGTTGCTTTCTTTGTCTTCATCTTCCAGGGCGTTGATTCGGTAAGGAGAAATTTTGATCGGCGCTCCTTCAATCTTTGACTGGTGCATGGCCTTCTGGCCAGCAGCGGTGAAACCTAATCCAAACTTATCAGCCTTATGCGGAAAATCGGGTAACTGCCCCCACGCTGAATTCTTCCCTTCCTTAACTGCAGCCCTTGCATCCTCCAGAGATGCCATCCTGGCCATCTGTCTTGGTGTCTCAGCTGCCAACTTTGCCACTGCTATCTCAGGAAGAACTTCTTCGAAATGTTGAAACGGTGTCTCAATAAACTCCCCTTCAACCTCCACATACCGGAAAGAATTTAAGTGGCTAATCATGTACTCTTCTTCGCCGTGGACAGTAATGATCTTTCCCTTTACAGGATATTTCAGCATCTGGTGCAAGGAGGAGGTGACTGCCCCAGCATGGTGTATCCAAGGTCTACCCAGCAGGCAGGAATATGATGGACGGATGTCCATTACATAGAAAGTGGATTTAAACACCTCAGTACCTATCTTGACAGGAATTTCAACTTCTCCATGGACCATTCTTTTCGACCCATCGAAAGCTCTGACGACAATATCACTCGGCTTCAATTCCAACCCTTCGCAATCTAGTTGGTCCAAGGCCTTCTTAGGCAAAACATTCAGCGATGAACCGGTATCAACCAAAACATGTGCAAGGGTGGTTCCGCGACACTCGATTGAAATATGCAACGCATCATTGTGATTTCGGCCTTTAGGGGTCAGGTCGGCATCAGAAAAACCTAATCCATTGTCTGCATTCAGACTAGCCACGCAATGTTGAAATTGATCTGCAGAGGTTTCCTGGGGCACATGAGCTGCCTTTAGAAACTTAATCAAAGCTTGAGCATGCGCTTCTGAGCAAAGCAATAGTGCCAGCATGGAGATCTTGGAGGGGGTTTGCCCCAACTGTTCCACCACATCATAATCACTTCTCTTGATTATCCTCAAAATCTCGTCCATTTCTTTCTTGGAGGCTTCCGGAATCACCAAAGGTTGAGCCCTCGTCTTGACGGGCTCATCTTGTATTCCTTTTCCTTTATCGGCAATGGTAGGAGAGACAGCACTAGGAACGAAAATTTCTTCAATCAAAGGAGTTCTAGCGGAGAGTTTTACTGGTGCAGGGAGGACTTCTTTAGCTGGTGAGGGTCCAAAGACTGCTCTTGGAGGAGCAATCTCTGGAGAAAATATTCTCCCGCTCCTGGTGATTTTGCTGGTGCCCGCAATGTTACTAATGCTGGCTTCTTCATCATCTGAATTTTCTTCAATTACCTCGATTTGCTTGATACCATGGTAGTAGATGTCACCACCATAGTTCCAAGGTATCGACTTCTCAGAAACATAGGGAACAGGCCCCGACATTGTTATCTTCAAAGGTATAGACTTTGCAGCTGGTGTAATCTTAACTGGCTTTTTGACGGCCTCGGAAAGATTGGCGTGAATGGTTATGATTGAGACATTTTCAACATGAACTGGAACAGCAGGAACTTTTTCGAACAAAATTTGTCGGCTATCCATGAGGCCTTGGATGCCTTTCTTCAATAGCGGACAATCAAACGGCAGAGAGTGGCAACAGTAGCAGTCTTCTTTACATCCCGAGAAGATCCCGGCCCTTAACAAATTCAACTTAATGGTTAATAGTGGAGTAGTCAGATCACTAACGTCAGCAACATACATATCCTCTTCAATGGCATTGACATTACGACCGTGCTTCAGCATAGGTGCAGATATCACATTGGGTTTTTCTGGAGCGTCAAACTCTACCTCCTTAGCCTCTATTAGGTCCTGGATCTTATGCTTGAGTGCCCAACAATCATTGGTGTCGTGTCCAACACTGTCTGAATGATAGGCGCACTTAGCATTGGCATGATAATGCGGAGAGGATGTATTTACATTCTTTGGCGCCTCCTTGATAGTGGCAAGATTCAATTTCAACAGATGGGGAAGCACCTGCGCTGGAGTCATATTAATACGGGTGAACTGCCGTTGTGGCCTTTCCACCCGTTGCTGATTTGGTCTGGATTGGTTGTAGCGAGGCTGCTCACTCGGAGTGTTTTGAATCATTACGGCCCCCACAGTCGGCCGACGCTCCATCTTCCCTGCTCTTCTTTGAGAATATACCATAGCTGTCTCCTTCTTAAACGGCTTCTTCTCAACACTTGCAGCGACACCCTTCTGAATCTTTCCTGACTTGATGCCAGCCTCGATTCTTTCGCCCGTTAAGATCAAATCGGTAAACCCTGCGGAAGAGTTACCAATTAAATGATTGAAAAATGGCCCAGATAGGGTCCCAAGAAACATATCAACGAGCTCACGATCGGTTAAAGGAGGCTGCACCCTGCCAGCCAAATCCCTCCATTTTTGTGCGTATTCCTTGAATCCCTCACTTGTTCCTAGCGACATACCCTGAAGTTGGGTACGGGTAGGAGCAAGATCAGAATTATACTGGTATTGTTTATAGAAAGCAGTGGCCAAATCTTCCCAATTTCTGACACTGGTTCCTTCTAACTGATAAAACCATTCCAACTGAGCTCCCGACAGGCTGTCTTGAAAGAAATGAATCCATAGATTTTTATCTGCTGTATAGGGTTGAATCTTTCTCACATAGGACCTGAGATGCATTTTGGGGCAGGACAGCCCGTCATACCTTACAAACACTGGCACCTTGAATTTTGGGGGAATCACAATTCCGGCGACCAAGCCCATGTCTTCAAAATCCAAACCCGGTACCCTTTGCAATTCCATGGCAGCCAATCTGTCTTCTAAACCCCTGTACTTATCATCAGCTGGAGGATACTGCTGGTCAGAATAATCTTCGTCCTCTTCAACCTCTTCCTCCTCTGCATCAGACTCGGAAGGCACCGCAACCCGATCTCTTTTACTAGTCCCTTCATCAGAAGTAGGAGGAAATTCAAGCACCCTCCGAGCTTCTCTGTCAAATCTTCTCCCCAAAGTAGCCACTCCGACCCTCTTTTTCTTCTTCACTGGGTCTCTACTCTCCAGATGAGCCTTGATATCCTCTTGACTCTTGACCAAGGTCATCAAGAGTTGCTGGAACTGTGCATTCTGGGCTTGTAGGTCTTTGACTGTTTGCTCGAGATCCATCCTACTGAAATAAACAACAGATAGATAAGGAAACCTGGAGTGAGACCTGCTTATGCACATGATGAATGGTATGCTGATGTATGCAATGCATTCAAGGATTTAGAACATTCAAAATTGTGTCAGACAAAGAAGAACGCACGTCATATTAATAAGAAAAAATTCGTTAGTACATAAATGCCCCATGGGCCAAATATTACAACATAAACTTCTCAAGGCAGAAAGACATTGCGCATCCTCTTTGGTGCGATGTAGGTATTGAGGGCCTCTTGCTCGTGGAGTCGGCGGGTAAGCTCTAGAACCTTCTTTTCACTGGCGTAGTAGCTAGCTTCAAAAGTGTTCCGTTCCTCCTTGAGCTGAATCCAACTTTTCTGCATTTCCTCCCACGATGTAGGCATGTCTGGATGTAGGATGGTGCAGGGAACCTCTCCTTCATTGACGGGCTCTTTAATCACTGGGAGTACATGAGGATAAGGCATCATTAGACTTTGGGCTCGGGCTCGTACCCACTTGAGATAGGGCTCAAGAGGGATGGAGTTCTTGTGTCCCAGAGTCTTGCTATCAACCTTGTTGAATTTTCCCCAAGCTCTGATGAATCTTTGGCGGAGTCCTTGCGCATCGTTGTCGAAGTCAAAAACTAGGCTAGAAATCAACATGTCATGAGGGCCATCCCTCCGTGCATATCCAAATTGTCTCAAAGCTAGGCAAGGATTGTAGGTGATACCTCCTCTGATTCCAAGCAAAGGAACATTAGGAAACTCTCCGCAACGATCGATGATGATGACATTTTCTCTGGATCGAGAACACCAATGTACATCAGAATGAGTAAGAGTCATCAATCGTTGGGACCACCTTGTACCTTGGTCATTCTTCAGGACAGATTGTGGAAGGTGCGAAATAAACCACCTTGCGAGGATAGGAGTACAGCACATGAGAACACCCCTCTTTCTCATTGTTCGTGTGTAAAATGAGTGAAGGATGTCCCCAAGCAACGTTGGTATTGGATTTCTGGACAAGAAGATTTTGACAGCGTTGACATCTACCAATTGGTCAGGATTTGGGAACAAGACCAACCCATAGATAAGGAGTGCCACAATTTCTTCAAATGCTTGTAGGTCCAATGAGTTCCAACATTCTTGTGCCTTTTCCAACAAGAATTTTGCTAAGAATCCTTTGACGCCGCTTCTGGTTTCCCAATGCCCCTTGATTTCAGATGGTTGTAGATGTAGTGCTCGAGCAACATCTTCAGGCTTTGGTTCCTTCTCCGTACCGTTGAAGGGTAGTTGATTAAGGATAGGGATTCTTAGGAGTTGAGAAAACTCCTCCAAAGTGGGAACCAGCTGATAATCAGGGAAAGTGAAGCAGTGGTGAAGAGGGTCAAAGAACTGGAATAGTACTTTCATCATGTCTTCTTCAATGTTGGTGTTGACTAGGCTGAGCAGTCTACCATGTCTTTCACTGAAGGATGAATTTTCCGGAATTCTTGAGGTGATCTCCTTGAGTTGAGGAGAGATTCTCACAAGGTTGACTTGAATGGTATTTCTGCGAGGTATTTCCATGACCTACAAAACAAGAACAATGATGAAGATCCAAACCCTTGAAATGGTTAGTAAATGCATATGATGCTTTATGATGTTCATGATGTATGCACAAGACATATGTACAAGCAAATCACACCAAACCCTAGTTTCAGGCTTGGATGGGGTTTCATAGGTAAGTACCCTCTTGAGTGTAGTTGGCTTAAAAACCTGTCCTATAAATAGTAACCGGGTTCTAAGGAGCTCAATATCACTGGATTGTTTTCATTGTTCATTGTTTTGGTTTAGCCACTTAACTAGCGACCAAAATATTCTAAGAAAACAACCCTCAATGAGTGTAGTATCGAGTATCTACCAACTTCGAACTGCACCAAAGCCGGTCATCTCACTACCCCTAATAAAAGGCCAAGATGGTCAAGTAAGGTTCTAGGTCATTAGTGCTTAGTGACATCACTCAGCGGCCCCGTACTCTCCTTGATTGAACTCAAGGGTTACCGGTACTCACAAATATGTCGCACTAATATAGCTATTGCTTAGACCGTGTCGGTATACCCCGCACAGTTTCCACAACGTATTGCTATCTATGAATGTTTCCCAAAATCCGGGTGGAGGATTGTAAACCCAAACAATAGAGCCCAAGTATAAAGCAAGCAAATCAAACAATTAGTCATGCAAGAGGGTGATCTAAGCCCTAAGGTTACTCCACTTAAAGAATTTTCCCCAGCAGAGTCGCCAGTTCTGTGATACGGTGGGAGAACTGACTATGTGTTTTGCGTTCGTATTCGCACTTGTGCGGTTGAGCAAGAGTCGCCACCGACTTTTTATTTTATCCTAAGGAAAGGTTTAAAAAGCACAGCAAAAACCTTTGAGATTTTTCTTGGGTTCGGGGAGTAGATTATAGAAGGGGAAGGTATTAGCACCCCTTCTATCCATGGTTATCCATGGGCTCTTAGGTACTTGCTTAGATCAATCTTGCCTTGGTTTTCAATTGTTTGAAATGGTGCTTTGTGTGTGGTTTTGAAAATGTTTTGAAAAGATGCCTTGTGCTAGGCTAACCTTGTAACAATTCTTTACTCGAATGTTTTACAAAAGGTGTTTTATCTTTTAAAAAGATGTTTCAAGGGTTTGAAAAGTTGATTTTGAAAGTGTTTGTGAAGTGGGTTTTGAAATTAGGCAAGTGTTTTCTTTGCAAATTGACAAGTACTTAAGAGTTTATCTACCCTAAAGTTTTCTCAAAGATTTTTGTTATGTTTTAAACCTTTTGACAATTTCGTTCCACCATTGCATTTGGTGGACAATCTTATCTTAGGAGATGAGAGGGACAGGCGCGGGTCATCGTTTGGACCATAATTGTAATAGTGTTAAAGGTCTTTGGGCAATTTTCTTTAAGGGACTTGATCATTTGTTTTTGTTTGTTTTGAAAAGTTTTATCGAGGGACTATGATCATTCAATTTGTTTGTTTTTGCCCAAAGAAGTTCAACATGCAATATGGCCAAATTATTTGAAGGCAACAAAGTGGAATACCCTAGGGGTGCAAGTGTGAGATGTGTTGTATATTTTCATGCTCATTTATCTTGTATTAGGTCAAACTATTTTTTATCGTTTTTCGCATGCAAGCCCTAATTCTAACATGGCATAATTAGAAAGCGTATAAAGTGCGAAATTTAAATTCCTACGCTATTACAACACAATAATATAGGGAGGGGGGTACAAATTTACAAATGGGGGATATTTAGACAAGAATTTAAATCTAAATTATTACATCATTTTTGAATATTTGCAAGGTAAATAAATTGCATAATTAAATGGAAATGAAATAAATATGCAAAATGAAAAAAGAAAGTTTTTATATGTATGAGAAAAGTATGGTTTATGTAAAATAAAACAAAAAAAATAAAAAGGTATTATTTTTGAGTATTTTCAACTTTTAGGGCAAAAACCCTAATTTCAATTAAAATGGATATTAATTACTTAATTCATATAATATTTATTATTTACATACAAAAATAAAATAAAATATAGTATGTTTGTAAAAAAGGGTATTTTTTAGTATTAAATATTAAAAAAATAAAATATGTACATTTTTGGTATTTTTACTCTAAGTATATTGATATATATATGTATACTTATATTATTTTAAATATGTATTATATACAAATAATAATAATAATTAAATTTTTTAGAAAATAGTATTTTTTATATGAAATATTTTCAGAGGGTAGTATAAAATAAAAATAAAAATAGAAGTGTTTTTTACATCTTTTTTCTATTTATCCTAAATAATAATATATATACATATATGTATAAATCAAAAGAAAATCAAATAAATACCAAATAAAATCAAAAAATGATGAGAAAATTATTTTCAAAATTTTAATATGCTGAGAAAAAATAAACAAGTCAAACAAAAAAAGAAAAAGTCAAAAAGGATTAAAAATAAGACAAATGGGCTTGGGGGGTGTGATAGCAAAACCAGGGTGCAAAAAGAAATAACAACAAGCCCAGCCCAGGAAGCTGTTATCTTCAACCTTCAGACAACCAATTTCAAAAAAAAAAACGCGCGCCTGCTTCTCAAGTTCCTAACTCCTGATCCTTTGATTTTTTGAACAAACTTCCAACACAAAAGATGTTAAGCATGAATCCACGATTCCAAATATATAAAAAACATCTCCTAACTCTCAAAAATGAGAGAGAATTTTAGTGATCCCAAATCTTAACCTAAGTTTTCTGCCATTTTCAAAGCTTAAATTCTCTCAACTCAGGCAAAAGAAATGAAATGTAAAGATATGTACATGCTCAGGGCTATGAGTAGAACCTTGTTTCTTCACAAACTTAAGACTAAAGATGCATAATAAGAGAGATACGAGTTCAAAATTTTACCTATTCAGTTGAACTTCTATCTGGAGAATGAGGAACTTTCAGTGCAAGGTGATGATTGGAAAAGCTTCCTTGAGGTCCAGGGATGCTATTCCAATGTTTACTTTGTCTTGAAAGCTTCTGAATCAAGCTATGGAACTTCAACTGCAAAAGGAAAAAATGAAAATGGTGGAAACTGTTAGAGGGATTACAGGTCAGGTTTTAGGTCATGGTTAGCTTGCATACATGCTAGGGAATGTGTATGAATTGATTTTGGTAAGAATGCTCGAGGGAAATGGGAGTTTGCACTCAAACTGCAGAGGCAACCCTGTTTTTGCAGTTTGAGGATGATTCTGAGATGGAGGGTGTTTTGGAGGCAAATGGCTCGTGTCACAGCTTGGTTATGTTGTCTTGAGTGTGTTTGGTAAGTTTGTTCTTGTGTGCTAATGTTGGTATGAGAGTTGTTACAAAATATGGGACTTTCTTCTTTCTTAAGCAACAAAATTCCACTTGATGTTCTAGGCATGTAGGGGGCCTCCTAATGGGCTGCATAATCTTCTCTTGATCAGAGCAATTTGTCCATAATCTTGTGCCATTCAGATTTGCAATGTACTTCTTTGATTTACCAATTGACATAAAGCAAGCTTTTGCAAAAATGGAAAGTTCACTTTATCTAAAAATGGATCAATCTTGTGTACAATGCTTGAACTCATGGAACAACACTTTGGCACAATGAACAAGCATTAAATTATGGAGTGTAACTTGGTTTAAGGACCTGTAATCTAGCCTAAAGCATGCTGAGTTCAAATTTGCAAAGTTATGGACATGGAACTTGGTCATGAACAAAGTGGTTTTTTGCTATATTGTGAAATTCGATTCTCTCTAACCATGAGGTTGTTTGAGAAGTTCTTGGACATTTTGGAAAGCTTGGAATGTGTACTACAATCCATCTTTGAAATGAAAATTGAAATTCCAAGTGGAAGGGTATGAAAAATGGCCTTGAAGTGGGGTAGAAAACCTTGTCAAAATAGGTTAAAATTCTACTAAGTTAAAAATGGTTTAGTGCCCTTATTCAAAAAATTGTAACTTGAGATACAAGCTTCAAATGAGAAAACTTTGTGAATCAAAGTTGTAGATTATGCAACAAGCTACAACTTTCATGTTTTGACTTTTGTTTGAATCCAAATGGATCTTGGTGAAAAGGTGGGGCAAAGTTGGGGAAAAATTAGGGTTTTTCATAACTTAGAAAAATTCTAAGTTATGAAAAATTCCATTTTCTAACCCTAATTTGCAATTTGTGATTTCTTGGTGAACAAGTTTCATGATTTGGCATATTTTGATGAAAAATGAATCTTGACTCTTGATTTTGACCAAAAAGTCAAAGTTTGACTTTTCAGTATACAGTCAAAACTGATCAATTGACTGGGAAATTCAACTGTCAATCTTGTGTACTTGGGATCTTTTGAGCTTGTTGAGCATGTCAAGATAATTCCATGGGGTCCTTGAGTCCATATGTGAGCTTGGTTTTCCATTGACTAGGTCAAACAGTCAAAAATTGCCTCTGTACAGTCAAAACCCTAAAAATGACCATTTTGCCCTTTTAGTGATCTGATCAAATTTCTTGTGGAATTGTGATCCAAACTTGATCAAATGGACCATATGAGTTCATAATGTTGATGTGGATCAAATTTCATGAGATTTGGCTGTCAATTGGCCACAGTTGACTTTTTCCCCAATACAGTTGATTTCTAGGTCAACTGTCCAATTGATTGGGCAAAACTTGGAATCAAGACTTGAAACTTGGTATGGATAAACTTAGGAGGTCAATATGAAGCAAGAAAGTCATCTTGGGCACTTTAGGTCAAAACATCTTTGTGCAAACACAAACCCTAATTTGGGGTTAGTAGTGCAAGGAGGAGTCTTGAGCAGATGAAACCCTAACTGGATCTTGAGCTTCAAGAGCTTTGTGAGGAGAAATCAATGAGAAATGGGAGGGCAAATTTTGGGGTACAACACCATCATATTTAGCAAAAGCGGGGACCTTGAACTTGTGAGGGATAACTACCATCGGAATAAGACCCAACTCTTCAAAATCAAATGCAGGCACTTTCTGGATTTCCATGGCCTTGAGGAGATCTTCCAACTGTTTGTATCTATTATTTGTGGGAGGATATTGTTCATCAGAATAGTCTTCATCCTCAGGAATTTTCCTAGAACCTTGATTGCTTCCACCTTCAGCCTTAACACTTATATCGTCTTCCTCTTGATTGTCATCTTCATCATAGGAGATATCAGCAGTTTGAATCGGTTTAACGAGACCTTTGAACCTTATCCCCATATTGAGGATAACAATTGGCTTATGAGTCTTCTTCTTTTTGGTGATGAGCGCCATCATATTTTGTTACCCCTTGGTAAGGTTCACGAGGGTCTCCTGGAATTAGGCATGTTGTGCTTGGAGTTCCTTGACAGTCTATTATAGAGCCATCTTTTACTGAAATAAACAGCAAGAAGATGAGAAAACCTGCTTATAGAGTACATGTTATATGATGATATGCATGATATGAAAATGCAAGTGCAATGTTTTCAAGGACCATCGCAGGTTTTAAATTTGTTTAAACAAAAGGAAACAAAAGAAATTTTAGTAACAAGCTCAAATTATAATTTCTTTCAATAGAGAGAGTTATAAAACAACAAAATATGAATTCAAGTCTCCAATGGACAATTCCTCTTTGTGTTGACATATGCATTAAGGCTTTATTCTTCGTGGAGTGGTTTCGTCATCTCCAGTACTTTCTTCTCACTAGCATAAAATCGAGCCTCAAAGGCATCTCTTTCTTCCTTGAGGTGAATCCAGACCTTCTGTAGTTCTTTGTAGTCGGTAGGCATATCGAGATGAAGAACGGTATGAGAAACATCCCCTTCAACAATAGGCTATAAGATCACCAATAAGATAGTCGGATATGTCATTTAAGATTCTGAGCACGAGACCGCACCCATCTGAGGTAAGGCTCTAGAGGAATGGAATTCTTGGGTCCCAAAGTCTTGCTATCAATCTTGTTGACCATGCCCCAAGCATGTATGAACCTTTGATGGTAATTTTGAAGATCGTTATCATAGTCGAACACAATATCCTAGATGAGCATATCATGAGGACCATCCCTTCGAGCATAACCAAACTGACACAGAGTTAGAGAAGGGTTGTAAGTGATGCCCCCTTTTATACCAAGGAGTGGTACATTAGGGAATTCCCCATAACGATCAATAATAGTGACATCTGCCTGAGATTGAGAACACCAATGGATATCTGCATGAGTGAGTGACATCAACCTTTGAGACCACCTCAAACCTTGTTCGTTCTTTATCACTGATCGGGGCAGGTGCAAAATAAACCACCAGGACAGTAGAGGTATTCAACACATAAGAGTTCCTCACTTCTTCATAGTACGAGTGTGGAGGGAATGCAAGATATCTCCAAGCAAAGTAGGTACCGAATTATGAGTGAGAAATATTTTGATGGAATTCACATCTATGAGTTGGCCTGGATTAGAGAATTGTACCAACCCATAAATCAGCAAAGCCAACATATCCTCAAAAGCACGAAAATTCATGGAATCTTGAAACCACTGAGCCTTCTCTATCCGAAATTTAGAAGAAAAACCCTTGACTCCATTCTTTATTTCCCAATTAGATACAATGTCCAATCGTTTCAGATGTAAGGCTACTTCAATGTCTTCAGGTTTCGGAACTTGCTCTAGACTGGTGAAGGGTATCTGATCAAGAAGAGGAACTTCGAGCAACTTAGTGAATTCTTCCATTGTGGGCACCAACTGATAATTTGGGAAGGTAAAACGGTGATGCTTCGGATCAAAGAACTGGAATAAAACGCTCATCATGTCTTCCTGGAAGCCAGTAGTAACCAAACTGAGTAGATGACCATGTCTCTTGGTGAACTGAGAATTGTCGGGAACCTTTGAGACTAATTCCTCAAGCTTGGAAGGTATCCTTACGAAGTTGATCCGGATGGTATTCCTATGACTAGAAGCCATGACCCTGCATCACAGAACCAAGATAAATCCCCTAGATCCTTGAAATGATTAGTCATGATATGGTGTTATGATGTTATGTTCAGACAGATAATCAAACACAAGCAAAGCACACAAAGGCCTTAGGTTTGAGGCTTGCATGGGGTTTTGTAGGTAAGTACCCTCTTGAAGTTTAGTTGGCTCAACCTGTCCTAAAGAATTAACCGGGTTCTAGGGATCTCAATATTACTGATTTTTCCCATAAGTTTTGTCTAGCACAACAACCGACTTGCCACCAAACAAAACCCGAGAGTCAAATCTCAATGAGCGTAGTATCGAGTATCAACCAACTTCAGACTGCACCAAGGCCGGCTATCTCATTACCTTCTAATGGCTAAGCTGGGTCAATTAAGGTTCTATAGGTCAGTTAGTGCTTATGACACCACCCGACAACCTAGTATTCTCCCCGAGTGACTCGAGGGACACCAGTATAAACTAATGTGTTGCACTAACGTAGCCATCACTTCAACCATATCGGTATGTGTCATATAGTTTCCATGATCTATTGCCACTTACCTAAAATTCCCCTAGACCCGGGTGTAGGATATTTGCAAGAGAATAAACCCGAGCAAGCCCCAAAATGTAAAGCATACAAGACAAACAAGAAAAGCATTTTAAAAAATGATCTAACTCTAAAGGTAACTGTAATACGGTGGGAGAACTGACTTGGGTGTTTTGCATTTTATCACAATTGTTGCGGATAGCAAGAGTCGCCACTGACTTTTCTTTTATCCAATAAATGAAAGGGTGAAAAGAACAGGAAAGACCTTTTGAGAATTTTCTTGAGTTCGAGGGGTAGGTTATGAAAAGGGAAGGTGTTGGTACTCTTTTCATCCATAGTTATCTACGAGCTCTTAGTTACTAGCTCACTTTGAAATGTGTTTGAAAGTATTTTTGAAAAGTGCCTTCGTTTAGGTGAACTTTGTAATAATTCTCGTCTCTATAAGAATGTATACAAAGTGTTGACTTTTGAAAATATTTCATGAAAGTGTTAGTGTGTTTGAAATATGTTTGTTTTAAAATGTTTGCGAGCAAGAAACTACGAGCGTTCTATCTACTCAAAAAGTCTTTGTTCATTTCCTCCTCCTCTAGATATTGCTATCTTACCATTGATTGCTAAGCAACTATATCATTGGATGTGAAGGGAGAGACGTGGGTCATCATACATTTATAGAAGGTAACATTGTAGGATACCATAGTAATTTATCTTAAGGGTCTAAGATCGTTTACTGAAGGCAACATCGAAGGGTCATTGAGGGACTATGATCTTTGTATTCGAGGGTCATTGCTGAAGTATCCCACGTTAGAGGGACATGACTGTTTATTCTAAGGCAACAAGTGTGGGTTAACCCTAGAGGTGCAAGTGTGCAAAGTGTTTTGATTTCATGAATTTTTTTGTCTTTGAATTAGGGTTTTCTACTAGTTGATTTTATGTCTTGCCATACAAACCCTGATTACTAGTATTTACATTGAAAGCGATAAAATGAGGAAATTTAAAGTTTTATGCTATTACATCATTTGGGGATGAGGATATAAATTACAAATGGGGATGAAAGAAATTAAAACCTAATTACTATTACAACCATGTTAAATATTGCAAAATGAAATGTACAAGAATATAAAGGCAATGTTCGAGAAAAGAGAATTGTTTTTGTGGTTTTTTATGGATGAAAAAAGGTTTAATGTTGACCTAATTAACTAATTAATTTTAATCACAAAGGAGTTAATTAATTTTTTAACCAAAACCTAATTCTAAGTTAAAAAAGAAAATTAAATAAGACTAAGTCTAATTTAGTTTTAATTCTAAAAGAGATTAATTTAATTAAGAAAAATGTCTTTGTTTTGGTGTATTATTTATAAAAATAAATAAGATGAAAATAAAAATAGAAAATTATTTTAAAAAAATTGTTATTTTTAAATATTTTTTGGTTAAAATAAAATAATAAAATGAATAAATAAGTAAAGGTGAAGAAAATATATAAAGAATATAAAAATATTGGGCGTAGGTGTTAGAAAATAAAAAGGCTGTATAAAGCTAGCAAACAGGGAGTCCAGGCCCAATATGTATTTTTTGTTTGAAATTGGAAAATAATAATAAAAAGAAAATGGGTCAGGTTATTAGAAAGTGAAATGGGGGGTGAGAAGAACAAATAATTCCAGGCCCAAAGTCAGGAGGCCCAGGTGTGATACGGTGGGAGAACTGACTTGATGTTTTGTGTTTCGATCGCACTTGTGCGGTTAGCAAGAGTCGCCACCGACTTTTCTTTTATCCAAAAGGAAAGGTAAAAAAGCACAGGAAAGACTTTCGAGATTTTCTCAGGTTCGGGGGGTATATTATGAAAAGGGAAGGTATTAGCACCCTTTTCATCCATAGTTTTCCATGGGCTCTTAGTTACTCGTTTAGATTACTTGCTTTCATTTGATAGTGTGCTTGTGGTGTGGGCTTTGAAAGTATTTTGAAAAATCTCTTTGTAATGGTTCTCGTCTCTATAAGAACGTATACAAAATTTTGTTTCGAAAAGTGGTTCAAAGATGTGTTTGTGAATCGTGTTTCGGAAAGTGTTTTGAAAAGATGTTTTGCAATGGTTCTCGTCTCTATAAGAACGTATACAAAATGTTTTATCTTTTTGAAAATGTTTTGAAATAAGAGTGTAGGTGTAAAAGTTTTTGTCGTGAGAAAGCGAGTAACTAAGAGCGAATCTATCTACTCAAAAGGTCTTAAATTGTTCTTTTCTTCCTCCTTTTAATGGTGATATCTTACCATTGATTTGGTAAGAAGCCCCACCGTTGGATGTGAAGGGACATGCGCGGGTCAATTTCACAATTATCGAAGGCAACTTGTGAGACGCTTTAGCAATTTTTGTAAGGGACGAGATCATTTTAATCAAAGGCAACATCGAGGGTCATCGAGGGACTACAATCTTTTTTATCGAAGGGTCATTGCTAAAGTGTCCCATATTCGAGGGACATGATTGTATTTCCGAGGCAACGAGCGAGGTTACCCTAGAGGTGCGCGTGTGAAAAAGTGTGTTGGTTTCAAGTTATTTTATTCTTTGATTAGGTCATCTAGCGATTGATTTTTGAATCTTTCCATACACGCCTAGTTACTATACAGTATAAAGAAAACAGTAAATTGCGGGAATTGAAATTCTACACTATTACAAAGTGTTCGGGAATGGGGGTACAATTTTTACAAATGGCGATGAATCAAATGAGATAGGAAAATCCAAATAGCAAACAATACAACCAAATCGAATTTTGTGCGATTTAATTAAAGCTATGATAATCCATGAAAATAAAATTAACAAAATATAGAGATGAAATGTTAAGTGTTTACTTGAAAAGAGAAAAGTAAAACCTATTCTAAAAAAATAAAAATAATTGATTAAATTAAAATCTTTATTTTTTTGTATTTTATTAATTATGTAAGTAACAAGATAAATTAAAGAGGGACTAAACTAAGTTCTATTATTATTTTTTTTGGTGTTTTTATTATATGTAAAATTAAATCTAAAACAAATTTATTAAAAAAAAGAAAATGATAAAAAATTAAATTACAAAACCTAAATCAAATTAAAATGTATTTTAAGTTATTAGCATTTGCATAATAAAAAAAATGTAAAAAGAAAACAAATTAAATTAAAAAAAACGCAGTGGGCTTAAGTGATTTGAGATGTGAGGCCCAAAAGGAAAAGTGTTCTTCTTGTTGTAATACAAAAACAGGCCAAAGGGGGGGTGAGACCAGCAAAGGCGCAAATGGGCTTAGGGAAATTACAAAAACAACAAACCCAAGTTTCTAACCACGCTTAGTTACTGATTAAGGTGAGAAAACGAAATTAGGGTTCTTGGAACCCTTTGTCACTCACAGCGCCGCTCTTCATCTTCTTCGCTCACCTTTGTTCATCTTTTTGTTGAAACCTCTGAATAATCTCACTACCCGTCCCTATTTCCTTTTGCGAACGAAATCACTCTCTCCATCTTTGTCTCACCATGATTCATATCTCTTTGAAAACCCTAGTTTTGGATCTAAACCTAACAGAAACGAAATTGATTCGTCCTTGACCTTCCCCTCACTCTCTGTTGCCGGAACACCGAATCTCTCACCTCCCTAATCGAGTTTCTAAAGATTTTCTTGAAAAGGTGAGGTTCTGTTCTTTACAAATTTCGTTAATTTATTTTTTTTATCTTGTCATTTCTTCTGTTTAATCAATAAACTACTCTTTAAGATGCATGGAAACGTATGCTTATGGAAGATTTGGGAAAAAGGGGGAAACCATACCTATTGAAATTCTTTCTGTGAAATAGAAAAGGAGGATTGTGTTCAGTGGTGGGTGGATTTGCACGAGGGGAAGAGATGAGGATGAAGGCATGGGTTTTCTGACTCGTCGGTAATCTTTTCTTATCTCTGTGTTTGAATGATGATGATGCTGGTTATGGGTTCTTTTGGCTTTGTTGCAAGTTTTAGGTTTTGTGGATGTTTATCAGGTTTTGAGTTTGTGGCTTTTGGTACTGTATTTCAGTTCTTGATGATGGTTAATGGTTTTTGGAGTTTTGGTTTTGGGTTTGTTGATGTTTATCAGGTTTGTTATAGGTTTGGTTTGATGGTGGTTTAATGGTGTTTTGAGTTTGTGAAACTGGGCACAAGTTTGGAGTTTTTGAGGCTATGTTTTTGGTTTGCTGTTTTGGTTTTCAAGCTTGCTACAGGTTTGTGACTTATTGCAGGTTTGAGATTTTTGTTGTTGGTTCACAGGTTTCAGGTTTTGGCTTTTGTGATTTTTACAGGTTTTGAGTTTGTTGGCAGTTTGAGATCCTTACTGGTTTGCTGTTTTGGTTTTAGGCATTTGGAATTTTGGTTTTGGATGTTTGACAGGTTTTGGTTACAATGTTGAGATTTGTTGCTTGAGGCTTGTGGTTTTTTGGAATTTTTAGGTTTGATAGGTTTTTTGATGATGTTACTGGTTCCTCAGTTTGAGATTTGTTTCAAGTTTTTTGATTTTGGTGATGTTTCTATCTTTTTCGCTTGAGAGTTGTGTGTTTTTTCTTTTTATTGCCTCCTCCTGTTATATTGCTCCTGCTTCTGTTATATCCCTATTCCAATGGTGGGAAACCAAAGAATTTGAATATTTTAGTATATTGTCCTTATGGCCTTTTTGTTGCAGTTTTGTTTTTTAGCACATTCTATGCAACTTGTGACAGGCAGGGCAGCAAAGTTGTGCATTCCAATAACCTAGGTGACTTCTTTCCTCTTTTCTCTCTCAATGACAATAAGAAAGAAAATTGCTCTTTTTCCTTTTTTTCCAATTCTGAAGGTTTGCATGGAAAATGATGATTTATTGCTTCTCAAGCAAGTTTTGCTATTTAACTAGCTATTTATGTTGCCATACTTCTGCCTCGTTTTTGTTGATGTTGTTTGTTGTTTTGAAAAAGCTGTTTGTTTGTTTTTTTATTGTTCTTTGTTGTTTGGACAGTTGTGATAATACTGCTGATTGTTGTCTAGTTTGCGCTGCTGTTTGTTGTCTAGTTTGCGCAGTTTGCTTGCATTTTGTTTGGACAGTTTGCTTGCATTTTATTTGGACAGTTTGTTTGCATTTTGTTTGGACAGTTTGCTTGCATTTGATTGGACAGTTTTGTAACATTTGCTTGTTTGGATAGCTTTGTAGCATTTCTTGGACAATTTGTAGCATTTGCTTGTTTGGAAAGCTTTGCAACATTTCTTGGACAGTTTGTAGCATTTCTTTTCCTTCTTTTCGTGAACCAAGAAGGATAACCTTCTTGTGATTTGCAAATAGAAAATAGATTGTGATAAAATAAAATGGCATTCTGATTCCATTTTGCAAACCTTAATGATGAATGCCTCTTGGAAAAATTCTTGCTCATGCCCATATGATTTTGTACTAATCACATTTTCTTTCTTTTGTTTTCATGTGAGCAAAATGGAGATGACAAAGCAAGGAAGGCAAGAAATATGTGGCAAGCATGGAAGTCTTGGAGATAAGCAAAGGAATTTCAGTCAAACTTAGGCATAGATTAATTCTCCTAGGCCAATCAAACATTTGGATTTCCTTTGTAATTTAGAGAAAATCATTCTTGTACTGTATCCAATAGTTGTACTAATTCATCTTTTAAATACAATAAGTTGTAAAACATAGAGTATTTAAAAGAATAAATTGTTTTGTAACAACGTTTGGAATTGGAAAAAATCTTGAGTTGTAGCATGAAATATTCTGGTGTCAATTGAAATCCTTTATCAACAACAACTTGTAATTTCTCTTCGCATCCTAATTGACTTTTGAAATTCCCAATCAAGATATTTGAAACAAAATGCTCCAGTCTGGTAACTTAAATTCCAAGTAATCCCAATAATTCTATAACTGCATTTCAAACAAACACGCACTGTATATTCCATTTCCTAACCAAACAAAAGTTTTAAGGACGTAAATCATCTGGTCAACCTAGATCAAAATCATGATCGTCCTAAATGACAGTCTTAAACTCCATCTCTTATCCCAAACAAAACATACTCTGAGAACAAACATTATCTTTTCGGTAAACTGCGTTTTAAGAGAATTCAAAATCAATCAAATTCCTTGCGATGATTTGATAATTTCAAAGTTTTCCAAACTCAAATTTGTTCCGATTCTTTAAAGATAAACCCGTGAGCGACATCACATCTGACCATGAATAGACAGAATTGTCTCAAAATCTTGTAGCTTGAAGAAATAATAAGTACCACCTCGAGGAAGCATGAAGACCTGTGAAAGCCAATTGGATCTTTGAGAATTCATTTTCTTTTGAGAATTGCAAGAAACCCTAATTGCTGGTTTACTGCCAAAGAAGAGAATCTGTCTGGTCGATTTCTGAGCCAACTTGAATATCCGAGAAACCCTAGGGTTGTGTCTTCTATGAAAAATGGGAGGGCAAATTTTGGGGTACAACAGCTGCCCCTGTTCAATCTTCTTGAACCTGAAGAGTTAGATTGGCGAGTTTTACCGTTCATGACTCAAAGGTAAAAGATGATTGGACACTAGAGTGCCCATAAATTTGCACTCGACAAAGGTGTAGTTGAGGGAATGGACTTAAAGATGCCATTTGGAGAGATGTTAGAATCTTGTTAGAGATGGGCTTGTAGATGCCATCCAAGAATGTTTGTTGTAAATCAAAAGAATAAGCATCAGAATGGTGTCCGTATTTGGAACGTATCTGAACTTTATCTGTACTTGAATTTGAATAAGTAACAGAATGGCTTCCATGTCTGGAGCGTATCTGGACCGCATCTTGAAATTGAAATCTGAATGAGTGACAAAATGGAAACTGTGTCTGGAGTGTATCTGGATTGTATCTTGAAATTGAAATCTGAATAAGTGATAAAATGGTCACCGTGTTTGGAGCGTATCTGGACTGTATCTTGAAATTGAAATCTGAATGTGACAGAATGGTCACCGTGTTTGGAGCGTATCTAGACTGTATCTTGAAATTGAAATCTGAATAAGTGACATAATGGCCACCGTGTTTGGAGCGTATCTGGACTGTATCTTGAAATTGAAATCTGAATAAGTGACAGAATGGCCACCGTGTTTGGAGCGTATCTGGACTGTATCTTGAAATTGAAATCTGAATAATTGACGGAATGGCCACCGTGTTTGGAGCGTATCTGGACTGTATCATGAAATTGAAATCTGAATAAGTGACAGAATGGCCACTGTGTTTGGAGCGTATCTGGACTGTATCTTGAAATTGAAATCTGAATAAGTGACATAATGGCCACCGTGTTTAGAGCGTATCTGGACTGTATCTTGAAATTGAGGTCTGAATGAGTAACAGAATGACTTCCGTGTCTGGAGTGTATCTGTACTTAGAACCTGAGTAAGTATCAGGATGGCATCCTTGTCTGGGGCGTATCTGAACTGTATCATGAACTTGGATTTTGAATGAGCGACAGAATGACTTCCATGTCTGGGGTGTATCTGTATTGTATCTGGAATCTTTGAACATTTGTTAATGGTAGTTGTTAATCTTATCTTGAAAAGGGTAAAATGTTAGCTGAAATACAAAGTTATGTTGCATGAAATGTATGATGCAATAAATGTGCTTTATCAATGTTTATGATATATGGATGTAATGTATGCGCATGTAAGCTGATTTGCTGTATTACTGAGGAAAATAAAGCCTTGACTGCTGCCGGGGACAAAAAATCCTTGATTGCTAAGGATAAGAAATCCTTGGCGACTTCTCTGGGGATATAGGGTTCCTTCGTGTCTTGAAGTTGGAGTATTGACAAAAAATTCGTTGTGAGAGTGATGCCATGTACTGCATGAGGAATCTGCTTGGAGAATCCAGAGAACTTTGATGACTTCTACTGGGAATTAATAATAACTTTGTGGGGAAGAAAGCTATCTTGCTGGGGAGCAGTGAAGACTCTGTGGGAAAAAAGGCTTATTCCTATTTGGAAAAAGTCCAGGAGTTTGGGTTGTCTGCTACTCTACTGGGGAGTTATCAGAAGTTGTTGTCCGGTTAGTTTTCAGGCTTCAAGATAACTTGATGGGGAATTTGGAGAAACTGGAAGATTTCCACTGGGGATTAAAAGTTTGAAGTTTCGGTTCTGCTGGGGATTGGTAGTTGGTAGTCTCAGCTCTGCTGGGGATCTGTAGTTCAAAGTTTTGGCTCCGCTGGGGATCTTAATGGCGTGTTGTAGGGATTGCTCATGGAATAGCCTAAAGACGTTTTCCTAATCTTCCAACCTGTCAGTAATTGCTCTTTTTCATCCTGTTTATTTGTAAACAGTAATTATGTTCAAATGCATATGTTCATTAATGAATCATTGGACGTTTTTGCAAATAAAACACAAGTGTAAAAAGAAAAAGACAAATGGTTTTCTGCACTTTAAAGAGATATCTTTGTATTTACTTTGAATAAGTATTTGTGTACAAAGGAGACAAACATCCTAGTAAGAGGATGGTGTCATAAAAAATGAGAAAATTTTTGTACAAAGAAAGATAACTATATGTAAAAAAAATCCATGGGGTTCCCATTCTGCTATAGCCTTCGTATCTCCGAATATCTTGTCCATTTGTTTCTTTGTCCGAAGATGATTGGATTGATCAGAAACTCCAGGTTTGTCCGTGAAGAGATTGTCCTTAAAGTGATCCGACGAGACATAGTCATACGCTTTAATTCCCTAACTTTTTCCTGGACCGCCCTTTCTGGTTTTTAGTCCACCGGGAAACTCTTTTTTGCCCAAGTCGCCCTTTCGGGTTTTCAACTTGTCGGGTGTACAAATGTTTTTTATTTTATCCCTAATTTTTGCCCGAACCTTTTGGTTCACCGGGATGCCCTTGTTTTGCCTAGGTGTGTCAACCTAACGGGTTCCTTATGCGTAGTATCTTTTTACTATGTATGCGTTCGCAGGGTGCGGCAGGTCGTCGCCGTCCATGGTGGTTAAAATCATTGCCCCGCCAGAAGAGATGTTCTTGATTACAAATGGTCCTTCGTAGGTAGGAGTCCATTTTCCCCTGGGATCACTTTGTGGCAAGATGATGCGCTTGATCACTAGATCTCCAACTTGATACACTTAACGTCTGACTTTCTTGTTAAAAGCTTTGATCATCCGCTTTTGATACGTCTGACCGTGGCAAACAGCAGTAAGTCTCTTCTCGTCAATTAAGTTCAATTGGTCGAGTCGGGTCTGGATCCAGTCGTCTTCACTCAAACATGCATCCTTCATGATTCTTAAAGAGGGGATCTGAACCTCAATAGGTAAAACAGCCTCCATGCCATAAACTAAAGAATAGGGTGTTGCCCTAGTTGATGTGCGAGTCGTGGTACGGTACCCATGGAGAGCAAACGGTAGCATATCATGCCAGTCTTTGTAGGTAACTGTCATTTTTTGTATGATATTTTTAATGTTTTTGTTAGCAGCTTCGACTGCACCATTCATCTTTGGTAGATAGGGGGATGAATTGTGATGTTGGATCTTGAACTGCTCACACAGGGCGGTGATCATTGTATTGTTAAGGTTTGTACCATTGTCAGTGATGATCCTTTCTGGGATACCGTACCGGCAAATGAGATTCTGATTGATGAAGCGGGCAACAACATTCTTAGTAACGGATGCGAAGGAAGCTGCTTCGACCCACTTGGTGAAATAGTCAATGGCCACTAGAATGAAGCAGTGTCCATTGGAGGCTGTAGGATTGATCTCCCCAATCATGTCGATTCCCCACATAGTGAAGGGCCAAGGAGTTGTTAAGACATTTAGAGGAACCGGAGGTACATGCACCTTGTCTGCATAGATTTGACACTTATGACAGGTCCGGGAGTGTTGATAGAAGTTTTCTTCCATGGTAGACCAATAGTAGCCTTCCCGTAGAATTTTCTTTGCCATCGTATGCCCGCTAGAGTGAGTGCCAAAGGAACCTTCATGTAATTCAGCCATAATCCTTTCAGCCTCATCCTTGTCCATACAACGGAGCAGAATAGAATCATGATTGCGTTTGTACAGGATGCCATTACTTAGGAAGAACTTAGAGGAGAATCTCCTTAAGAACTTTTTGTCATTGACTGAAGCTCCTTCTGGATATTCTTGAGTCTCGAGATACCTTTTGACTTCGTGAAACCAAGGTTGGTCCACTACTTCTTCGGTATTAATCTCGTGACAGTGTGTTGGTTTGTCCATCCGTTCAATGGTGATCTGGGGAACCTCGTTATCCCAATTAAGTTTAAACATGGATGACATTGTAGCTAGAGCATCTGCTAGCTGATTTTCTTCTCGCGGGAAGTGCTCAAAGGTAATCTTCTCGAAATGTGGTAGCAATGTCAGAACATGTTCTTTGTAAGGGATGAGGTTTGGATTATTAGTATCCCATTCTCCTTTGATCTGAATGATAACCAAAGTTGAATCCCCAAACACAGCTAAAGATTTGATTCCCAAGTCTATGGCGGCCTTGAGTCCAAAGATGCATGCTTCGTACTCTGCCATGTTGTTCGTACAGTTGAAGCAAAGTCTGGAGGTGAAAGGAGTATGGCATCCTTCCGGAGATATAAGTACAACATAGATACCGTTGCCAACCGCATTGGATGCCCCATCAAAGTACAGGGTCCATCGGGATCCTTGTTCAGGTCCGTCATATGGTCTGGAATCTTCAACATTGTCCAATGTCATGATGTCTTCGTCAGGGAAGTCAAACTTCATGGATTGATAATCTTCTACAGCTTGATGAGCCTGATGATCAGCTAGCACACTTCCCTTTATAGCTTTTTGGGTAGTGTACTGTATATCGTATTCTGTTAAGATCATCTGCCATTTAGCTATCCTTCCAGAAAAAACAGGCTTCTCGAAGGTGTACTTTATCGGATCCATTTTAGATATCAGCAAAGTGGTATGAGTCAACATATACTGCCTTAGCCGGCAAGCAGCCCATACCAAAGTGCAGCAAGTTTTCTCGAGCAGTGAATATCTGGTTTCACAGTCGGTAAACTTTTTGCTAAGGTAATAAATGGCGTGCTCTTTTCGGCCAGACTCGTCATGCTGCCCCAGTATGCACCCCATTGAATTTTCTAAGAAAGTCATATATATGATTAGCGGTCTTCCCTCGACTGGTGGCATCAGGATAGGAGGCTCTAGTAAATACTCCTTTATTTTATCGAAAGCAATCCGACAATCATCATTCCATATAACTACCTGATCTTTCTTCAACAGTTTGAAGATTGGTTCACAAGTATATGTTAGGTGAGAAATGAACCTAGCAATGTAGTTTAGGCGTCCCAAGAACCCTCTGACTTCCTTCTCAGTGCGAGGAGAAGGCATTTCTTGTATCGCTTTAACTTTGGCAGGATTAACCTCGATGCCTTTGTTGCTGACAATGAAACCTAAGAGTTTACCGGACCGGACTCTGAATGTACACTTCTTTGGGTTCAATCTTAGCTTGTACTCCTTCAACCTGACAAACAGCTTTTGCAAGTGATCAAGATGTTCTTCTTCAGTTTGTGATTGGGCTATCATGTCATCTACGTAGACCACTATCTCATGATGTATCATATCATGAAACAAAGCTACCATGGCGCGCTGATAGGTTGCCCCGACATTCTTCAGTCCGAATGGAATCACTTTGTAGCAGAACGTACCCCACATAGTGACAAATGTAGTTTTCTCCATGTCTTCAGGTGCCATTTTGATCTGATTATAGCCTGAGAATCCATCCATGAAAGAAAATACTTTGTGCTGGGCTATATTGTCAACCAGGATGTCGATGTGTGGAAGTGGAAAATCATCTTTAGGGTTGGCCCTGTTCAAATCTCTATAATCCACGAACATTCTCACTTTGCCGTCCTTTTTAGGCACGGGAACAATGTTGCCAACCCATTGAGGATAAGAAGTAACAGCCAGAAATCCAGCATTGAACTGTTTCATAACTTCTGCTTTGATCTTCTCTGACATGTCAGGTCTCATGCGGCAGACTTTTTGTTTCACTGGTGGACAGTCTTCTCTTGTGGGTAGACGGTGTACCATAATGTCTGTATCAAGTCCTGGCATGTCTTCGTATGACCAGGCGAAGATCTCAACATAATCATGCAGTAGCTGAATTAGGCGTTCCTTGACACTCGGCTCTAGATTGACACCCACTCTGATTTCCTTTTTATCATCCTCGGTTTCCAAGTTGATTGTATCCAACAACTTCTCATGAGGCTGAATTGCTCTTTCCTCTTGTTGTAGTAATCTGGCCAATTCCCCTGGCACCTCAAAATTATCGTCACCTTCGTATTTGGCTTGGTAGATCAGATCTTCAGAGTCACTGAAGGCTATAGCAGTATCGTTACCCATGGGATCCGGAGTGGAAGGGTACCTGCATTTGTGAGTGTGGGTGTGTGTAAGGGTATAGCCATCTTAAAAAAATATAATGTAAAAGAAAGACAATGAGCATAAAAGGTTTATATATGAAAAAACGTCCATGATTCGTTGAATGACATGTGAAAATGAAATAAAAACCCTTACGAATGGATCGATGTGCCTCGGGTAAGAGACAAGGTTGAAATTGTACGAATTATTTGCGAATTATTACAAGTCCAACAGAAATGTAAAAGATAAATTACTGCGATATGAAAGTTATTGGGATGAAGTCCTTGGCTTCCCAGTTGTAAAGTCCTCCGCTGACAGTAGGGAATATCCAGTCTTCCAAGTTGCCATCTTCTTCACTGTCCTCTACCGCATTGACGCTTTGGTTGCTAATCTTTATCGGTGGCCCCCCAACACGGGCACGGCGCACAGCCTTCTGACCAGTCGAAGTAAAACCCAAGCCAAACTTGTCTGATTTGTAAGGAATCTCTGGAAGCTGCCCCCATATTGTGAACCCCCCTTCTTCCACTACTACCCTTGCATCCTTGAGAGATGACATCTGAGATGGAGGTCTAGTGATCTTAGGAGTTGAGGATACCGCCTTGGTTGCCGCTATTTCTAAAGAGACTTCTTCAAAATGTTGGAAAGGGGTTTCTATGAATTCTCCATCCAACTTTACATATCAGAAAGAATTCAGATGACTAATCATGTATTCCTCCTCCCCATGGACAGTTATGATTTTCCCTTGGACCGGGTACTTGAGCATTTGATGCAAGGTGGAGGTGACAACTCCAGCATTGTGGATCCAGGGGTGTCCCAACAGACAGGAATAAGAATGACGAATGTCCATCACGTAGAAGGTCGAGTTGAAAACCTGAGTTCCCACCTTGATTGGGATGTCCACCTCCCCGTGGACCATCCTCTTCGAACCATCAAAAGCTCTCACAATTATTTTGCTGGGTTTTAAAGTCAGCCCCTTACAATCCAACCTACAAGGGCTTTCTTTGGCAAGACGTTTAAAGATGATCCAGTATCAACCAATACATGAGCTAGGGTTATTCCTCTGCACTCCACTGAGACATGTAATGCATCGTTGTGTTTTCTCCCTCTGGGTGTCAAGTCAGCATCAGAGAATCTCAGGCCATTATCAACTGTCAAACTGGTAACACAGTCCTGGAACTGGTCAGCAGACGTCTCTTGCAGCACATGAGCTGTCTTCAGAAATTTTACCAAAGCTTTGGCATGTGCTTCAGAGCACAACAGCAGGGCTAGCATAGAGATCTTGGAAGGGGTTTGCCCCAGCTGTTCAACCACATCATAATAACTCTTCTTTATGATCCTCATGATTTCTTCCATCTCCTTCTTGGATGTTTCAAGAATAGCTAGTGATTGAGCCTTCGTCTGGACAGGCTCCTCTTGAACGTTCTTTCCTTTATTCTTAGCAGTGGAAGTATGGATAGGAATTGTATTGTCTTCATCGGTAGGTACGCTTGCTGGTACAATCACTGGTACAAATGTAATCTTCAGAACGGCCACGGGTCCAAAGACTGATGTTGGAGGAGCAATCTTTGTAGAGAAGATCCTACCACTGCGGGTGATCTTGCTAGTTCCAACAATATTTCTAATTTCGGAATTGTCCTCTTCGGAGCTTTCTTCTTCTGCAGTCAGTTAAATCTGTTTAATACCATGGTAGTAGATTTCTCCACCATAATTCCATGGTACTGTTTTATCTGATTTGTGTGGGGCTGGCCCAGGCATTGTTATCTTTAGCAGAGTAGTCTTCGAAGCAGGTGTAATCCTAACGGGTCTTTTAGGGGCCCTGGAAGGATTGGCGTAGATGGTTATTGTTGAAACTTCTTTAACTAGAACGGGTGAAACAGGAGCTTTCTCAAATAAAATTTCCTGGTTATCAATCAGTTGTTGGATACCTTTTTTCAAAAGTGGGAAGTCAAATGATGAAGATAGGCAAACATGGCAGTCTTTGTCACAACCTGGGAAAATGCCAGCTTTCAACAAATTCAACTTAGTAGTCGGGAGCGGAGTTAACAGTTCATCCACGGTAGAAACAAACAGATATTCCTCAATAGCATTGGCATTGTGACCATGCCTAGGCATCAGAGCGAAGATAACATCCGGTTTCTTAGGCGCTTCAAACTCAACTTCCTTCGCGTCTATCAGGTCTTGAATTTTGTTCTTCAGAGCCCAACAGTTGTCGGTGTCGTGCCCTGGACTTTCAGAATGGTACATATCTGGCGTTGGGATGGTAGTGTGGAGACGTAGTATTAGGATTCTTTGGGGCCTCTTTTAGCATGGCCAGATTCAACTTCAGAAGATGTGGAAGGACTTGAGCTGGAGTCATGTTAATCTTGGTGAATTGTCGTACTGGCCTTTCCACCCTTGGCTGATTATTTCTTGGCTGGTTGTTTCTTGGCTGATCTGATGCAGGCTTTTGAAAATGGCCCCCACTGTTGGTCGGCGATCAGTTCTTCCCTAATTTCTCTATGAATAGACAGCATACACTTCCTTCTTACCAGTGAAGGGCTTTTTTACAACTGCAGAGGCAGACGCGTCTTTCTGAATTTTCCCACTTCTTATACCAGCCTCCACTCTTTCGCCGGTTATAATCAATTTGGTAAACCCTGCAGAGGAGCTCCCAATCAGATGATTAAAGAAAGGGCCTGATAGAGTTCCCAGGAACATTTCCACTAACTCCCTTTCAGATAAATGGGGTTGCACCCTTCCGGCTAGACCCCTCCACTTTTGAGTGTACTCTTTGAAGCCCTCATTTGATACCATAGCCATTCTCTGGAGTTGAGTACGGGTTGGTGCCAAATCAGTGTTGTATTGATACTGTTTATAGAAAGCTGCTGCCTAGTTTTCCCAATTATGGACATCAGCCCTCTCCAACTGGTAGAACCAATCAAGATGCGTTCCTGATAAATTGTCCTGAAAAAAGTGGACCCACAAGTCTTTGTCAGCAGAATGTGGTTGAATCTTCCTGACATATGATCTGAGGTGCATTTTGGGGCAATACACCCAATCATACTTGGCAAATAGTGGCACTTTAAAATTTGGCGAGATTACAATTCCTGACACCAGCCCAAACTCCTCAAAATCCAGACCCGGTACTCTCTGTATTTCCATAGCAGCTAGATGCTCTTCCAGGTGCTTGTATTTGTCATCAGTCGGAGGGTATTGTTGTTCAGAGTAGTCCTCTTCTTCCTCTTCTTCTGCTTCAGAATCTGATGGTACTGCCATTTCTTTTCCTTTTCTTTCCCCTTCCTCAGACGTTATTGGAAAATCTAAGGTCCTTCTGGCTTGTCCTTGAAACCATCTGCCCATGATTACCACACCAGCTGGCGTCTTCTTCTTTTTCTCTTTGGCTAGCAGAGTCTTTAAATCCCCTTGCCCTTTTGTCAGAGCCATGAGAATTTGTTGAAACTGGGCATTCTGCGCCTAAAGATCTTTCACAGTCTGTTCAACATCCATCTCACTGAAATAAATAGTAGAAGGATAAGGCGACCTGTCATGAGAAACCTGTATGATGTTATGATGAATGAAGATGCAATATGCAAATGATTTCAAGGAAATTTAGAAGATTTAAATTTGTCCGAACCAAAAAAGAACACACGTCATATTAAATAGAACCAAGTTTGAATACATCAGGCCTCCTTGGGCTTACAAAGAAAGAAACAAAATACAGCAAAAACTCTTAAGACAAAAAGACCAAACGCATCCTTTTTGGAGTAATGTAGGTATTCAGATTCGTCTCTTCATGAAGCAGTTTGGTGAGCTCCAGAACCTTCTTCTCGCTGGTGTAGTATTCGGTTTCAAAGGTGTCTCGTTCTCCCTTCAACTAAATCCAAGCTTTCTGCAGGTCTTCGAGAGAGGTAGGGATGTCCGGATGAAGAACGGTGTATGGGACGTCTCCTTCAATAACAGGTTCAATGATGATAGGAAGGATGGAAGGGTAAGGCATTAAGAGACTATAGGCACGAGCCCGCGCCCACTTAAGGTAAGGCTCGAGAGGGATAGAGTTTTTATGTCCCAAAGTCCTACTGTCCACCTTGTTTACCATTCCCCAAGCACGTGCAAACCTCTGGTGATAACCTTGGTCTTCTTTGTCGTAGTCGAACACCAGACCTCGGATGAGCATCTCATGATGGCCGTCTCTTCGGGCATACCCAAACTTCCGAAGAGCTAAACACGAGTTGTAGGTGATACCTCCCCTAATACCTAGCAGAGGTACATTAGGGAACTCCCCACAGCAGTCAATGATATAGATATCTTCCAAGGATCTCGAGCACCAACGGATATCAGAGTGGGTGAGAGACATCATCCTTTGAGACCAAGTCAATCTTTGCTTATTCTTCAATGCTGACTGAGGCAGGTGTGAAGTGAACCACTTAGCGAGTAGGGGTATACAACACAAAAGGGTACCTCTTCTCTTCATGGTACGGGTATGAAGGAAATGCAAGATGTCCCCTAGCAAAGTGGGTATAGGGTTGCGAGAGAGAAAGACTTTGATGGCATTAACGTCTATGAATTGGTCCGAATTAGGGAACAAAACCAAACCATAAATGAGGAGAGCTAGAACGTCTTCGAAAGCTTGGAAATCCATGTCATCCCAGAATGAACGAGCTTTTTCCAATAGAAACTTAGCTAGAAAGCCTTTAACCCCACTTCTTGTCTCCCAATTGGCTATGACGTCGGCACTCTTCACATGTAAAGCTTCGGAGATGACTTCAGGTTTTGGAATCCCTTCTAGACAAGTGAACGACATCTGATTAAGCACAGGAACCCCTAAGAGTAGAGAGAACTCTTCCAATGTAGGTACCAACTGATAGTCCGGAAAAGTGAAACAATGATGTACGGGGTAAAAGATTTGGAATAGTACACACATCATTTCTCCTTGGAAGTTGGATGTAGCCAAACTGAGGAGTCGACCATACTTCTTGGTAAAAGGAGAATCCCCGAGCACTCTTGAGGCTAGCTCTTGAAGTTGAGTATGTTCTTTTACAAAGCTGATTCGGATGGTGTTTCTTCGGAGAGAATTCATATCCTACAAAACAAAAACAAAGATAAATTTCTAAAACCTTGAAATGGTTAGTGAGCATGCATATGATGTTGATGATGTTTATGATGTTTATGTACAAGCAAACATATACACGCACAACAAATAGATCCCTATGTTTTAGGCTTGCATGAGTTTGTAGGTAAGTACCCTCTTGAAGTTTTAGTTGGCTCAACCTGTCATAGAAATAATGATCGGGTTCTAAAGGATCTCAATATCACCGACCTTTCTCTTAGGCATTGTCTCAGCATAACAATCTTTTCTTACGGCCGAGATATCCCAAAATTCTAGCCTCAATGGGTGTAGTATCGAGTGTCAACCAATTTTCATCTTTACACTGAAAACTGTTACCTCACTACGTCCTAATGGCCAAGTTTGTTCAATTAGGGTTCTAAGGTTAATTAGTGCTTCGCGACGCCACTCAGCAGCCCCGTATTCTCCTCGATTCACCATGAGGGATACCAGTACCCACAAATGCGTCACACTAACATAGCCATTGTCTCAACCATATCAGTTTACGCCGTACAGTCTCCACAATCTATTGTTATTTACCTAAAAAGGTGCCCCAAATCCAAGTGGAGGATCAAAGCAAGCCCAATACAAAGAACTGAATATAAAGCACACAAATCAAATAATGAAAGCGAGTAAAAGTGATCTATCCCTAAGGTAACCCCACTTTTTATTCAATCCCCAGCAGAGTCGCCAGTTCTATGATACGGTGGGAGAACTGACTTGATGTTTTGCATTTCGATCGCACTTGTGCGGTTAGCAAGAGTCGCCACTGACTTTTCTTTTATCCAAAAGGAAAGGTAAAAAAGAACATGAAAGACCTTTCGAGATTTTCTCGGGTTCGGGGGGTAGATTATGAAAAGGGAAGGTATTAGCACCCTTTTCATCCATGGTTTTCCATGGGCTCTTAGTTACTCGTTTAGATCACTTTCTTTCATTTGATAGTGTGCTTGTGGTGTGGGCTTTGAAAGTATTTTAAAAAATCTCTTTGTAATGGTTCTCGTCTCTATAAGAATGTATACAAACTTTTGTTTCAAAAAGTGGTTCAAAGATGTGTTTATGAATCGTGTTTCAGAAAGTGTTTTGAAAAGATGTTTTGCAATGGTTCTCATCTCTATAAGAACGTATACAAAATGTTTTATCTTTTTGAAAATGTTTTGAAATAAGAGTGTAGGTGTAAAAGTTTTTGTCGTGAGCAAGCGAGTAACTAAGAGCGAATCTATCTACTCAAAAGGTCTTAAATTGTTCTTTTCTTCCTCCTTTTAATGGTGTTATCTTACCATTGATTTGGTAAGAAGCCCCACCGTTGGATGTGAAGGGACAGGCGCGGGTCAATTTCACAATCATCGAAGGCAACTTGTGAGACGCTTTAGCAATTTTTGTAAGGGACGAGATCGTTTTAATCGAAGGCAACATCGAGGGTCATCGAGGGACTACGATATTTTTTATCGAAGGGTCATTGCTAAAGTGTCCCATATTCGCGGGACATGATTGTATTTCCGAGGCAATGAGCGAGGTTACCCTAGAGGTGCGCGTGTGAAAAAGTGTGTTGGTTTCAAGTTATTTTATTCTTTGATTAGGTCATCTAGCGATTAATTTTTGAATCTTTCCATACACGCCTAGTTACTATACAGTATAAAGAAAACAGTAAATTGCGGGAATTGAAATTCTACGCTATTACAAAGTGTTCGGGAATGGGGGTACAATTTTTACAAATGGGGATGAATCAAATGAGATAGGAAAATCCAAAAAGCAAACAATACAACCAAATCGAATTTTGTGCGATTTAATTAAAGCTATGATAATCCATGAAAATAAAATCAACAAAATATAGAGATGAAATGTTAAGTATTTACTTGAAAAGAGAAAAGTAAAATCTATTCTAAAAAAATAAAAATAATTGATTAAATTAAAATCTTTATTTTTTTGTATTTTATAAATTATGCAAGTAACAAGATAAATTAAAGAGGGACTAAACTAAGTTCTATTATTACTATTTTTTGGTGTTTTTATTATATGTAAAATTAAATCTAAAACAAATTTATTAAAAAAAAGAAAATGATAAAAAATTAAATTACAAAACCTAAATCAAATTAAAATGTATTTTAAGTTATTAGCATTTGCATAATAAAAAAAATGTAAAAAGAAAACAAATTAAATTTAAAAAAAAAACGCAATGGGCTTAAGTGACTTGAGATGTGAGGCCCAAAAGGAAAAGTGTTGTTCTTGCTGTAATACAAAAACAGGCCAAAGGGGGGTGAGACCAGCAAAGGCGCAAATGGGCTTAGGGAAATTACAAAAATAACAAACCCAAGTTTCTAACCACGCTTAGTTACTGATTAAGGTGAGAAAACGAAATTAGGGTTCTTGAAACCCTTTGTCACTCACAGCGCCGCTCTTCATCTTCTTCGCTCACCTCTGTTTATATTTTTGTTGAAACCTCTGAATAATCTCACTACCCGTCCCTATTTCCTTTTGCGAATGAAATCACTCTCTCCATCTTTGTCTCACCATGATTCGTATCTCTTTGGAAACCCTAGTTTCGGATCTAAACCTAACATAAACGAAATTGATTCGTCCTTGACCTTCCCCTCACTCTCTGTTGCCGGAACACCGAATCTCTCGCCTCCCTAATCGAGTTTCTAAAGATTTTCTTGAAAAGGTGAGGTTATGTTCTTTACAAATTTCGTTAATTGATTTTTTTTTATCTTGTCATTTCTTCTGTTTAATCAATAAACTACTCTTTAAGATGCAGGGAAACATATGCTTATGGAAGATTTGGGAAAAAGTGGGAAACGATACCTGTTGAAATTCTTTCTGTGAAATAGAAAAGGAGGATTGTGTTTTGTGGTGGCCGGAGTTGCACGAGGGGAAGAGATGAGGATGAAGGTATGGGTTTTCTGACTCGTCGGTAGTCTTTTCTTATCCCTGTGTTTGAATGATGATGATGCTGGTTATGGGTTCTTTTGGCTTTGTTGCAAGTTTTAGGTTTTGTGGATGTTTATCAGGTTTTGAGTTTGTGGCTTTTGGTATTGTATTTCTGTTCTTGATGATGTTTAATGGTTTTTGGTGTTTTGGTTTTGGATTTGTTGATGTTTATCAGGTTTGTTACAGGTTTGGTTTGATGGTGGTTTAATGGTGTTTTGAGTTTGTGAAACTGGGCACAAGTTTGGAGTTTTTGAGGCTATGTTTTTGGTTTGTTGTTTTGGTTTTCAAGCTTGCTACAGGTTTGTGACTTGTTGCAGGTTTGAGATTTTTGTTGTTGGTTCACAGGTTTCAGGTTTTGGCTTTTGGGAGTTTTATAGGTTTTGAATTTGTTGGAAGTTTGAGATCCTTATGTTTCCAGTGATTTCTGGTAAACAACCGCTAGTCTTCCAAACTATCGAATAATCTTTATTAACGCTACTCAATCTCTCTGGTAACTCACAGGATCGACTAGATTGATCCTAGGACTCCTTGGATATTAAAGTTACTCTCACAATCGAACAATTATTCATGGTTGCTATTGTACAAGTGTTTGGTTTATTTCGATCCTTCTCCCTAAGAGTTTAAAAATGTGGTCAAATTGTACATGAAAACTAAATTATACGAATAAATGCTAATTGTAATGCTGATTGAAGAGACATATAAAACTGTATGAAAAATGAAGTAAATGATTTCGATTTGCAAAACATTTAACATAAAAGGTTTCTGGAATGTAGAAGTTTAAAATGTGAAGAAAGCGTTTAATGCAATTTTAAGTAAAAGGATGCGTTTGAAAAACAATACTTGGAAGTAAAGGTATTGAAAGCGTAACAGTTCTCTGAAATATAAAGTGCTCGAAATATAAAGAAAGCAATAAAGAGTAAAACTTTTGAGGAAAAGACTTTGAAATGAAAAGACGATAAATAAAGAAACTTGTAAATGTTATTCGATAAAAAGAAAAGAGGAAAGTACTGGAAATGGTAAAAAGGCTTTCATTAAGTTAGAAATACATGGTGCTATCATACATACATCTCTCTTGCATTCGTTTCCCTTGCCATGTGGTAGTTTGAATGTTATTGAGTATTTTGTATAACAGATATGACACACTGAAATCCTAATACTAAGACTTCTATTTATACTAATTCGACCCTAACGGTCTCGCTATAGGATCATGCCACGTTTCGAACATGCAAGACAATGCTTCTTTCATCTTTCCACGTGTCCCCAAATGCTCCAACACATAACTTTCAAACTTTGAAAGTCCCGCTTCCATTTAAATTTTAAATGCTTTGGTGTTTCTCCGTTTCGAACGCTCTTCCCAAACCTAGCCTCGCTGTTGTTTCGAGACCCCTTTGGATATTTTCCCATGATCACCGTTCGAAGCTTCAAGCTTTGACACACTCATTCGAAACACTGCTTCTGCAACTTCGAAATATGGTGTTCAATTCCATTTCGATCAGAACTTTTAACTTTTTTGAATTCTAGATAACATTATCAAAATCTTCAGCCAACAAATTGCCCCTTTAAAATATGTATTTCGATCTCTTTGAGAAATACCTATTTTAAACATTTATACAAGATTTTGATAGGATTTTCGAATCATCATAACATTTAATGCCTTTGACTCCAGTCACATCAATCATAGCACCTTTTGAGTTCCTTAACCGCCCAGAGTCACTTCACAGCGTGGAGCAGTTATAAGTAATGATTGTTTTTAAATCACGCCTATTACCTATATCACCTTCTCGCCACCTCTTCATCACACCAACCCATGATCTCGACGTATCACACTTTTACTCGGTGGATGTTTAATCTTCTCATTATAAAACGTCAATTTACTCTTCCTTTTCCTTTTTTACACTCTAAATCTTTCATACTCTGAATTTTCACTCTTCTTCTCTCATAAACAATCTAAGCTCTTTAAACAACAAAAAATGTCTTCCTCCACCTCTTCCCAACTCAAGAAAGTCTCAAAGAAGAAGGGAAAGACTACAGGAGCAACCATGGAGAGTAAAATCGTCACCATTCAAGGCCAATCTGCTCTTGCTCCTCAAATGATTTCCAAAGAAAAAGAAATGTTGTACGCATCACAGGTACTCATCCCTACCCATGTTGCTGGTAAGAGGTTAGCCTTAAATGGTCCTCTTACAGTTTTTGAAATACTAAAGGACACCAGGACAATTTTTCCCGTATGTTATAGCTTCAAACCTTTATTCAACAAAATGGATACCCCTAGGGTAGTAGAATCCCTCAGTTCGAATACCGCAGAAACCCCAACTGTTCCTCCCAAGGACCCATTTGTTTTGGATTATGTAAAAAGCAATTTTAAACCATTTAGATCTTGCCCTACTTCTGATATTGCCTATCAAAATTGGTTCGCGAAAGTAGAAGCCAAAAAATCCCAGCAATGGGAAGAACTAGGCATTTATAACCTCATTAAGCTATCGAAACCTGGATTCACCTATAGCCACCCTCTGCTGTTCGCGTCCCTTTATTTCTGGGATAGTACCTACAACACTTTCCATCTCCCAGGTGGAATGATTACCCCAACTTTCTTTGATATAGCGGCTATTACTGGGCTGTCGCCAGTGGGAGAAACTTATGTTCCTGACAACGAAGAACACTCCAGCATAATTGACTTCGAAGTCAAGTTAGCCAGCTTTTCCAAATTTATCAGCCATTATCATGCTGAAGGGGATAATGTGTCTGACATAGAGCATATTGCATTCTTAACCCTGTGGCTGTCTAGGTACGTTTTCTGCAGTAGATCCCTGCAGGTAGCTAGTAGATTCATTCCTCTAGCTAGGGATTTACACGAAAATCGCAAAGTGTGCCTAAGTGAATTACTCTTAGTTGACCTCTATGAGAGCCTGAGGTCAGCCGTTTCGAGTATCAAATCCCACACCTCTAAAAACATTCTATTAGCTGGCCCATTTTGGTTACTCCAATTATGGCTAAACGCCATGTTCGAACCTTCTTTACCAACCGCCAACACCATAGATGAGCAAGATTCAGAAATAAGTGATAGGATAGTCGAAGGCACTAGGCTTCGAAGACTAACTCCTAATGATGACAAGGATGACTTCAAGGTTCAATTCTCGAAGTACATCATGATCCTCTCCAAAAGGCATAAGTTCGAAGAGAGCATGGCGCCTTTTGCTTCGAGGACTCATGGACCCTCTTGGTTCACCATGGCTCTCTCAGAAGCCATCAAGAGCAAGGAGATCCAAGATGTATGGAGAGCTTTTTTGCTTCCTAGACTCATCTCTTCAAGGATAACCCCAGCTAAGAATCAAATTCTCCTCTTTGCCTATCAACCAAACTTCGTTTCGAGGCAGTTTGGCTTATGCCAACTGATTCCTGAACCTTTGTTCCAGACTGAGAGCGCCATCACATCTGGTCGAACTTTCAAGGCAAGGGAAGCCAAGATTCAACAAGAACAATATCAAGGCTTTGCCCAATTTGAGCTGATAGCCTTCGAACCTACCCATCTCGCGGCTAAAGGGTTTCTGGAGTGGTGGATTAAGTTTTATCAAACTTGCATGTTCGATACACTTACAATTCGACAGAAACTAATTGATGCCTTCGATGTGCAGGTACCAGCAAAGAAAGGTATGTTTACTCATGCCAAAGAGATAAAAGCTTTTCAAAATTATTTTGAAACTACTTACGACCCCACGCGCTTGGACTCCACTGTGCATCAAGCAGCTGAGACCTTGAAGGAAAAATTTAAACAAAAAGTTTCTAAGCTAAAACTTCCTTCAGGGCTGTCACCTGAGGATAGGTATAGGTTGGCATTCGAAATGCATCCACCTAAATTTCCCAGATTACCTACCTCAGAACTGGCTCTGGCTTGGTTTCCCCCATATCCATGGTGGTTTACTTGCAAAGAGATGTTCAAATATCTTCAAAGGAAACCAAAGCCATCTGAGACTGCGACATGGGCTCGACACTGGCTTCATGATTTCCCAGGACATCTTCGATATGACCTTTCTGCCATGTCAATTAAATCTGATCAAGGCACAGGTGCAAATGCTTGGGAACAATCCCAAATGTCTTTTATTTTCCATATCTTTAACCTTTGCCTTAATTGTTTTGATTTTCAGCTATCAGGATAAAGACTGCTGCCTCGAAATCGAAGGAAGGGAGTGCCTCTCAGACCTCCATTGAAACTACTGAAAAAGCTAATCCACCCGAAACAACTGCTACTGCTGCAACTACAACAACAACAATAACGCCAACAACAAGTGCCCCAATTCCAACGGTAATCACTTAGTTTTTGATGCTTCGAATTCACTCAAGCTTTTTATATCTAACTTCGTTAAAATTCGTTCAGACCAACAAGCTTCCTCCCACTACTCCTAAGAAGCGAAAACCAAGCACTACTGGGGAAGATCCCACTGCTGGAGGAAACTCAAATACTGCTTCGAAGAAGAAGCTAAAGAAAGCTACACCTAAAAGTACTGTTCCGACTAGCGTCTCTGGACTCGACTCCAGGGATGCTGCTCCCTTACCAAAATCCAAAAATCCACCTTCGACCTCCAACCCACAGTTGGAACGCATAGCTAGTAACCTCTCCTCTGAGGGCCCACAGGTAAATCGAACTTCCTCTAAAAATGTTTAACTTCTTATTATCTTGGTGAATATTTTTCTTTAACATTCTGCCACTCTTTGCAGAACATCTTGAATCCCACTTCTACCATTTCGACCTCACCGTCCAGAGCTGCTGCTCCGCTTAACTCCTCTCCTCAAGGAGATTCCAGCAATTTGGTCCAAAACAAAGGTTCTTCCAATGTGGCGGTTTTAGCTGGAACTTCTGAACAGCCAGATGACCAAGGTACCTCCATTCCTCTGAAAGAGGTAAACGAAACGATACTTCAAACGTCTGCAGAGGATTCACAAAGGGTTCTTCAAAAGTCCCCTCTTGAAACTCTTCAAGAGGACCCAAAGGATACTCAGACTGAAGAAGAAAAAGCTGATTCTGGGCGAGAATTCGAAGAATCTGCAGGCGAAGAATCTGAGGAGGAAAACGCCAATGAAGAGGAAAACGCCAATGATGGTTCGACTGCCGGGACGGAGTCTAACGCACATAGCGGCGAAAGGGATGGTATCGAAGTGGTAGATTTGGACGAAGATGAAGAAGACCAAGAGCACGAAGCAAATGAAGGGGATGGTGATGCAATCAACGAAACCCTAGAGGTTGAAACAAACGTGGTTCCCCTACGCGTGGAATTCCCCCAATCCTCTCCGTCTCGAATGACTGACGAGGAACTGGCACTTCTGAGGCGAAATGACCCCATTGGGTATATGAAGGCAAAGTTGGCTCAGAGGGACGTTCCACTCGCTAGGGCTGGCACAAGTTCAACCAGCTATCCTCTTCCCACAGATGAAAGAGTCGTTCTTCTTAACAAAATTAGGAGAACTATTCTCAATGTGGATATCTTCGAAGTGCTTAAGCAAGATAGTACTGCTTGCTATACTATGAAGGAGCTGCTCACAAAGGTTAATCTTTCCAACTGCTCTTTGCCAGTTAGTACTCTCTTGTTTGATCTTCAGAATTTGTTGGACAACGTAACTGGCTACCTTCTCCAAGACGAATCTGCTGCCAAGAAGGTTCATGAGAAATGCATTGCCATGGATGCCGCCTATGAACAAGCTTCGAAGCTTTCTCAAGAAGCTGAGGATCAGGCTATGCATCTGAAGCAGGCGAAAACTGAATATGAGGCTCGAGCTGAGTCCATTCTTATTTGGGAAAGGCAGATTCTGGAACTTCAGCAGAAAGTTAAGGAGGCTAAGGAACAACAACTAGCCTTCGAAACTAATCCTGCAGGTAACCAATTCGAAGAGCTTCTCAACCGGGGGCTTGCAGAAATGGAGACTGCAGAACAACTTAAAGGAGAAGTGGCAACCTTGGAAGGTGCCAGGCGGTTTGCTCAGTAGAGACTTGAAACATTTCGAAGCACCTTTAATCGATTGAAAAATAATGTTTATTTCTAAATTTTTATATCTCATCTGACCATAACTTTGGTTTTTACATGTAATATTCGAACAACGCCATTTTGGCATTCTTATCTTGCCATCTTGGCTTTTTATAATATTTTGTTTATGTTGTTATTATTCGAATCTCCCGCAGGCTTGGCTTATATTTCTTTAAATATTTCCCATTAACCTTTAGGACACGTTTATCATCCAAGAGTTCTTCGACTTCGTATGCATTGTTTGAGAATACTTTTAATATTCGAAAAGGTCCTTCCCAATGAGGTGACCATTTACCTAACGCTTTGTTCTTCTTGTCCATAGGCAATATGACTCTCCAAACCAAGTCATTAATAACGAATACTTTTTTCTTTACCCTTTTATTGTATGTTCTGGCCACTCTTTCTTTTTGCCTCATCAAAATTTCCAACGCATGTAACCTAATTTCGTCCAACTCAACTAATTCATTCATCATCATTTCCCAATATAATGCAGCTGGAATTTCGTTTTGTTTCTGGATTCGAACTGATTGCAGATGAATTTCTACTGGTAATACTGCATCATGGCCGAATGTAAGTTGGAAAGGCGTAGTGTTGGTGGCTTCCTTAGGAGATGTTCTACAAGCCCACAACACTTGGTCCAGAGTTTTATGCCAATTTCTTGGCTTCTTGCCAATATGCTTCTTGATTAATCCTATTATTACTTTGTTTGCTGCTTCGACTTGTCCGTTTGCTTGAGCATAATATGGTGTTGATGTTAGCAATCTGAACCCCATTTCTTGGGCAAATCCTTGCATCTTTCTACCAGTAAATACAGAGCCTTGGTCTGTAGTTATACTTTCTGGCAATCCAAACCTATAGATAATGTGCTTTTGTATAAACTCGATAATTGCCTCTTGATCAGCAACTACCAAAGGTATAGCTTCGATCCATTTGGTGAAATAATCTACTCCTACCAAGATATATTTCTGACCTTTGGACGAAGCAGGATTTATCTCCCCTATCAGATCCAATGCCCATCCTCTGAATGGCCATGGTTTGATGATCGAATGCAACTCACTTGCAGGGGCGTGTTGAATTCCTGCATGTTTCTGACATTCCTCACATCCTTTAGCAAAGTCTATGCAATCTTTGAGCATGCTAGGCCAATACAAACCATATCGAAATAGCAACCATTTCATTTTATGGCCTGCTTGGTGTGCCCCACATGCCCCATTATGGACCTCAGACAATGCTAAATATGCCTCACTTTCTCCTAGGCATTTCAATAATACACCTTCTTGGGTCTTTTTGAACAATTCGTTCCCCATGAGGAGATATGACAATGCTCTATATTTTGTTTTTCTATCCACCTTTAAAGTTGGGTCTGCTAAATAACTCTTTAATGGACTTTGCCAGTCTGTATCTGACAAAGTATTTATGGCTAGAATTTCAAATCCTTGTTTCTCAGCATATCCCAATCTCATACTTTCCAGATCCGATGGTGTGAATCTAGTAGCCATAACTCTTCCCCTTATTTCGACCAAATCTTTAAGATTCTTGGTAGATACTCTATAACCTGAAGCCAACTGCGCTAAGTCATTTGCTTCTTGGTTTTCTAATCTTGGTATGTGTTGAATGTCCATGTATTCAAACTTTCGTAATAGCCTATTGACTATGACGAAGTATACCATTAAATTTTCCTTTATGCACTTGTATTCTTTTGTGATTTGTTTGACCACCAATTCAGAGTCTCCTTTAATTTCGACTCTGGTTGCCCCCAATTCCAACAAAGCTTCAAGTCCAACAATGAGCGCTTCATATTCAGCTTCGTTGTTCGAACAACGAGGACCATCCAATTTATACTTGAATTTTGTTGGAATTCCTTCAGGAGAAATTAGAAGGACTCCAACACCACTTCCATTCCTGTGGGTTGAACCATCAAAGTACAATTTCCATGGTTGCATTTCGACGTAACTCATGCTTGTCTGCTCAACCAACGAATGATCCACAATGAAATCAGAAATCACTTGACCTTTCATAGCTTTTAAGGGCATAAAAGTCAATGAATATTCTGTTAAGGCCAGAGCCCACTTTCCAACTCTACTATGCATTATTGGCTTTGAAAGCATATGTTTAATGACATCGAAGTGAGACGAAACATAAACATCAACAGGTTTTATATAATACTTGAGTTTCATACAAGAGAAGTACAAACAGAGACATAGCTTTTCTAAATTGCTATATCTGGTCTCTGCATCATTTAGCACTCTACTTAAATAGTATATGGCTCTTTCGACGCCATTGTTATCCTCTTGTGCTAACATACTGCCTATGCTAACTTCAGAGGCAGATATGTACAATCTCATGGGCTTCCCCCATGATGGTGGAGACAAAATAGGAGGCTGGGAAAGATATTCTTTTATTTTGTCAAACGCCTCCTGGTGAGCTTCGTTCCATTCGAAGGCCTGACCTTGCTTCAGACGAAGTAACGGAGAGAAAGCTTGGGTCCTTCCACTCAGGTTCGAAATGAATCTTCTGAGGAAGTTAACTTTCCCTAGTAGAGATTGCAACTCCCTTTTTGACGCAGGTGCTTTCGTCTCCATTATGGCTTTGGTTTTGTTCTGGTTGATCTCAATTCCTTTCTTGTGGACCACAAAACCGAGAAAGTCTCCAGCCTGCACAAAAAATGCACATTTAAGGGGATTCATCTTTAAGCCATGTTTTCTCATCCGTTCGAATGATTGGCCTAAATGATGCAAATGTGCTTCTGCAGATATAGATTTGATGACTATATCATCAATATACACCTGCATGAAGGTTTCGATGAAGTCATGAAAGATTGAATTCATCGCCCTTTGATAAGTTGCCCCAGCATTTTTTAAACCGAAAGGCATCACCACCCATTCGTAGGTGCCTAAGGCTCCTGGGCAACGAAATGCTGTTTTTGCAACATCTTCTTCAGCAATGAAAATCTGGTTGTATCCAGAGTATCCATCTAACATGCTCAAGTATTCGAATCCTGCAGCAGAATCTACTAGCATTTCTGCCACGGGCATGGAATATTCATCCTTAGGGGTTGCAGTATTTAAATCCCTAAAATCTATGCAAATCCTTAAAGAACCATTTTTCTTAATAACATGTACTATGTTTGCTAACCATTCAACGTACCTTGTTGTTCTGATGAATTTGCAGCGCAGCAACCTTTCGATCTCAGCTTTAATTTTTGTGAGAACCGCTGGTGCGAATCTTCTGGGAGTTTGTTTGATGGGCCTCTTGCCATCTTTGATTGGCAGTCTATGTTCGACCAACTCCCTCTTTAAACCAGGCATCTCATCATAATCCCATGCGAAACAATCTTTGTTTTTCCTAAGGACTTCGATCACTTTTTCCTTGAGGCCTGGGCTAAGTTTAGCACTCACGTAAGTTACTCTTTTCGTTTCTTCATCCCCTAAGTTGACTTCTTCGAGCGGGTCCTGTGCCAACATTTTGACACCTGAGTTTATGGGGTCCCTTTCGAAGCCTAAGGGTTCTTTGTCATAGATGGCATCCAACCTTTGATCCATCTCCAATTCTTTGATGGGTGAGCATTTCGCACCCCCCCCTACTGACTTCATTCGTCTTTACAGTTGATTCATTTATTTCAGCCTCTAAGGCCGCTTTCGATTCATTCTCAGCCATATAGGCCGAAATCCTTTCGAAGAAGGTAGACTCAGTCATGGTTAAGGTTGTCGAAGTTCCAGCCTGCTGGCCGTTTTTGTATAGCACCTTCAACTTCCTCCTCTTCACTGATTATTATTCTATCCCAGTAAAGACCATCATGACGAAGTGTCATGTAGTAGTGGGCGTTTCTAGTTTCATTCATCTCATCGTTTGGGACACATGGAGCAATCTTTGCCAAATTTTTATCATAATCCCTTTTGTCAACTAAATTGACAGTTGACATAAAGTAACTCTGGTCTGCTTCGATGTTTTCCACGATTCCGTCCTCTCTCCACAGAACTAGTCGTTGATGCATTGACGAAGGAACTGCCCCCACGCCATGAATCCATTCTCTTCCTAGCAGTAGGTTATAGTTGGCCTTGGCTTCGATAACCATAAACATGGTGGGCCTGCAACTTGAGCCTATTGTCAATTCCAACTGGACCACCCCCAGTGTTTTGCCCACTTTTCCCTCATAATTGGATAGAACCATATTATGGGGCTTGATATCTCCTTCGCGGATCTCTAACCTTTTTAGCATGAAATGGGGAATCAGGTTGACTGCAGCACCCCCATCCACTAGAACTTTGTTCACACCATGGACACCTACTTTCGCCCGAATGAAAAGTGGCTTGAGATGATTCTTCATTGCAGGCTCTGGACGTTCGAAGAACGCATTTTGTTCCTCAACAGCCCCATTGTCCATCACGTAGTAGCACACGGGCCTATGTTTCATTAAATCTGTGGTGTCTTCCTCCTCATATTCATTGATTTCGGTTTCCTGCCCAAATTCGCAGGGAAGCACGGACACCATGTTACAGTTCAGGTTGAATGAAGACTCCCCCTCCGATTCAAAGTTATCTGTTACCATATCTTCGTCCTCTTCCGGGCCTGGAATATATTCCTTTGGTTCGTCTCGTTGGTCTTCAGAAAAAAGCCTCCTATTGACTGGAGGTTTCTCTTCAGTCTGATTTTTTGGTTTGTTGGTGCTTGATTCACCTTGTATCTTCGTTGAAGTATCCCCTTTGTTTGCCATAGCTTCTCTCTCAGCCTTTCGAATCCTTTGCTGTCTGCGCCACTGGGATCTTGACATGGGGTTCCTTCCTTTGTAATTCTCTAATCTCACTTCCTCCCTTTTTTGTGTGTTGAATTGCCTCCTGTATGTCACAGCATGGCGTGCATTTCGTTTAGCACTCCTCCATTTGTCTTTGCCTTTGTCATTTCTGACTTGTAGCCATCTATCGGTTGGCACTTCAGCAGGGAGTTTGTATCTGCTGTCGAAACGCGGGCCCATCTGGGCAGTTTCTTGATGGTTCCAGCAAGGGGCGAAGGGGATCGTTTCGAAGGCCCTGGACATGCTTTGGTCATACACAGCAGAACATCTTGGGCAAACCAAACACTTAGTTGCCCCTTTGTAGCAGCGAAAAACAAACTCCAACAGACTCTCTCCAGCCTTGGGATAGCACCTAAAGAGTTGGTTATCCTGGCGCCAATTGTTGCCAGTTCGAGCCCTCTGTACCCTTTCGAAATTTGCAGCAATTCTTTGGTTGCAGAGGATGCTGCACCTAGGGCACAATATCATGCCTGGATCTCCTTTGTGGCATGTCATGAGATAGTCTTTGAGAGTAGCATCTCCAGTGTGATTATCCCCCATTCTGTGCTTTTCTTTTTCTAAGTATTTTTTCACTTCCTCCATCTCAGAACGGGGTCCTTCCATATCCACCATATTTATTTCCACATCCCCCTCTTTAGTTTCGTCATCGCCCCATCCTGTGGGCTTTATATCTTCGATCTGGACCTTCGAACTTTCTGGGGCAGAATATTTGACCAGATAGTCAAATTTCCCACTGGGTTCCCCCAGAGTGTCCCATATTTCCTTCCGAAGGGGAACTGGCTGCGTAATTTGGACTTTCTCCAATTCCAGCCTCAAGCCCTCAGTGACTTGTGTCAATCCTTCGTTTTGATTTCCTTGGCCTTCAGTAGCCTGGGTTTCTCCTGCAACAGCCACAGGTGCAACAATCGAAGTATCTGGCGTATTCTGGATGTCTTCAGTGACTTCCTCGCTGACTTCGACCATCACCCAGTTTTCGACTCCAGTGTCCTTCTCTCCTGTTGGGGCATCGCTTTGATCAGTTTCCACCATGTTGACCTCTCCAATGCATGCAGGCTCGGAGTAGTTGGTGTCTGCGACGTCCAAAGGATCTTCGTCCACTTTCATCTTCACCTTATCAGCAAACTTTAGTCTGCCATCTTTGATCGCGTTTTGAATCAAGTCCCTGAAAAGAAAACATTGTGAGGTCTTGTGGCCTAGGAAACTATGATATTTGCAAAATCCCCTTTTCTTCCTCTGATCCAAGGGAGGTATTTTGACATTTGATGGCACAATTAGTTGGCCATCCTTGACAAGCAAGTCAAAAATTTCGTCACACTTAGTGACGTCGAAGGTGTAAACCTTCTTTGGAAACTTGTCACTTTTCTCATTTTCAACAATATCTTTCCCTTTCGTGGGAACTAACATTTTGCAGGAGTAAGGTGGGGCCTGTTTTAATTCAGCGAGGTCGATTTCGACCTCTTCGAATTCGAATTCAGGATATTCTTCTACTTCCTCAGTCCCAACATAGGAAACCCTTTCTTTCTTACTATTCTTAAAGACTCTGGCTTTTTCAGCTTTTAGTCTTTCGACCTGTCGAACCCTGTCGGCTAATTGAGCCATATCCCTCAAATACTGAGTATCTAATTTCTTTCGAATAGAATAATCCAAACCCCCAGCGGCCATTTCGACTAACTCATGTTCAGGCACTACTGTGTAACATCTGGATTTTAACAGCCTAAATCTATTCAAATAATCATCTATGGGTTCAGTGAATTTTCTCTTAACACTGGCCAATTCCTTCAAACTTATTTTCGATTGTCCCATGTAAAATTGTTCATGGAATAATCTCTCTAAAAGGGGCCAAGTGTCAATAGATCCGGGAGGCAACGTGGTAAACCAAGTGAAGGCGTTTTTTGTCAAGGAACTTGGGAAGTATTTGATCCTGAGATCTTCATTATTGGCTATGTCTCCCGCTTCGGTTAAATATCTCGCTATGTGTTCGACTGTTGACTCGTTGGTATCCCCAGCGAACTTTGTAAATTTAGGGACTTTGTATCCCCTTGGTAAATCAGTATGCATTATACAATCCAATATAGGAGAAGCGTAATTTGGCCTCCTCATTCCCGTATTGAGGCCATTTTGGGCCATGATCCTCTCTATCATGGTGGTTAGGTTATTTTCTGCCAAGATGTTATCGTTTCGAATCCTATGAACGACGGCATCGGCATCTTGATTTCGACCAACAAAAACAACTCCCCTGGGTTGTTCTTCTCGAAGTTCTGGGGCTTCTGGCCTTTCGATCCTTGCCCCTGGTTCCATAACTTCCCTTTGTGGGCCCTGAATTACTGGGGCTTCTAACCTTGGTGCTCTGGCCCCTAAGTTAGCTTCTTCTCTGGGTAGTCTCTGAATTGGGTCGTTAGCAATTCGTTCTATAACAGGCATGTTTGTTCGAAATCCCGCCTGGTTCTACCTACGCCTTTCTGTGGGAGCAAAGAAATCTGCTATTCGACTCATATTGTCAGCGTTTTCCCTGTTCGTCACAGTCACATTCTGAACTATTGGGGCAAATATTTCCTGCATGGTTTGCGCTAACACCCCTATCATGTTGTGGTTGCTGTCATCCATCAATTGCCTAAAAGCCAACTGGTTATCTGTGGTTAGGATAGGCAACGTGCTATAACCTCCTGACCCTTGGTTATTTGTCATAAATTGGTTCGCCCCAGACCCAGATCCTAGTTGTGGGGATGAATTCGAAGTGGAATTGTGTAAACCTGCCATAAAAGATGTTGGCATTCCGTAAGAAGAACTTCTAATTCTATTCCCATCGAAGTCGGGTGGTCTAGTTAATGGTGTGGCTAAATGGGATTGTGTTCCTGGTGGTGGAACGAATCCCCCAGGGTAGCCCATAGTTCCAGTATTTCCTAAGATCGAACTGTTAGTTGATATGCCACTTACTCCAGTGGTGGCTATGTTACTGGTTGAAGATGCAACAGACTGTGCATTCGAAGGGATTACATTAGATGTTCCGCTCGAAATGGACGCGTTAGTGCTTGTTGCATGTGGGTCACCTTGGTTTCCTTGTTGATTGTCTGAATTAGACATTTTGTCCAAACGTTTTCTTCTGGATAAAGGTTGGTTGCTGTTGGTTATCTTACCACTTCTTAGGTTCATAAAACAGCAAATTTCTTATGGTTCCTACGTTTTTGGGATGGCTATGTCTCGACAATCCTTAATTCTGATATCCAACTATTGGTCCCATCAGGTGTGCCAATTTGTTTCCAGTGATTTCTGGTAAACAACCGCTAGTCTTCCAAACTATCGAATAATCTTTATTAACGCTACTCAATCTCTCTGGTAACTCACAGGATCGACTAGATTGATCCTAGGACTCCTTGGATATTAAAGTTACTCTCACAATCGAACAATTATTCATGGTTGCTATTGTACAAGTGTTTGGTTTATTTCGATCCTTCTCTCTAAGAGTTTAAAAATGTGGTCAAATTGTACATGAAAACTAAATTATACGAATAAATGCTAATTGTAATGCTGATTGAAGAGACATATAAAACTGTATGAAAAATGAAGTAAATGATTTCGATTTGCAAAACATTTAACATAAAAGGTTTCTGGAATGTAGAAGTTTAAAATGTGAAGAAAGCGTTTAATGCAATTTTAAGTAAAAGGATGCGTTTGAAAAACAATACTTGGAAGTAAAGGTATTGAAAGCGTAACAGTTCTCTGAAATATAAAGTGCTCGAAATATAAAGAAAGCAATAAAGAGTAAAACTTTTGAGGAAAAGACTTTGAAATGAAAAGACGATAAATAAAGAAACTTGTAAATGTTATTCGATAAAAAGAAAAGAGGAAAGTACTGGAAATGGTAAAAAGGCTTTCATTAAGTTAGAAATACATGGTGCTATCATACATACATCTCTCTTGCATTCGTTTCCCTTGCCATGTGGTAGTTTGAATGTTATTGAGTATTTTGTATAACAGATATGACACACTGAAATCCTATACTAAGACTTCTATTTATACTAATTTGACCCTAACGGTCTCGCTATAGGATCATGCCACGTTTCGAACATGCAAGACAATGCTTCTTTCATCTTTCCACGTGTCCCCAAATGCTCCAACACATAACTTTCAAACTTTGAAAGTCCCGCTTCCATTTAAATTTTAAATGCTTTGGTGTTTCTCCGTTTCGAACGCTCTTCCCAAACCTAGCCTCGCTGTTGTTTCGAGACCCCTTTGGATATTTTCCCATGATCACCGTTCGAAGCTTCAAGCTTTGACACACTCATTCGAAACACTGCTTCTGCAACTTCGAAATATGGTGTTCAATTCCATTTCGATCAGAACTTTTAACTTTTTTGAATTCTAGATAACATTATCAAAATCTTCAGCCAACACCTTACTGATTTGCTGTTTTAGTTTTAGGCCTTTGGAATTTTGGTTTTGGATGTTTGACAGGTTTTGGTTACAGTGTTGAGATTTGTTGCTTCAGGCTTGTGTTTTGTTGGAGTTTTTTAGGTTTGACAGGTTTTTTGACTGTTTTAGTTTTAGGCCTCCTGTTATATTGCTCCTGCTTCTGTTATATCCCTATTCCAATGGTTGGAAACCAAAGAATTTGAATATTTTAGTATATTGTCCTTATGGACTTTTTGTTGCAGTTTTGTTTTTTTAGCACATTCTATGCAACTTGTGACAGGCAGGGCAGCAAAGCTGTGCATTCCAATAACCTAGGTGACTTCTTTCCTCTCTTCTCTCTCAATGACAATAAGAAAGCAAATTGCTCTTTTGCCTTTTTTTCCAATTCTGAAAGGTTTGCATGGAAAATGATGATTTATTGCTTCTCAAGCAAGTTTTGCTATTTGACTTAGCTATTTATGTTGCCATACTTATGCCTCGATTTTGTTGATGTTGTTTGTTGTTTTGACAAAGTTGTTTGTTTGGTTTTTTTATTGTTGTTTGTTGTTTGGACAGTTGTGATAATGCTGCTGATTGTTGTCTAGTTTGCGCTGCTGTTTGTTGTCTAGTTTGCGCAGTCTGCTTTCATTTTGTTTGGACATTTTGCTTGCATTTTGTTTGGACAGTTTACTTGCATTTTGTTTGGATAGTTTGCTTGCATTTGTTTGGACAGTTTTGTAACATTTGCTTGTTTGGACAACTTTGTAGCATTTCTTGGACAGTTTGTAGCATTTGCTTGTTTGGACAGCTTTGCAACATTTCTTGGACAACTTTGCAACATTTCTTGGACAGTTTGTAGCATTTCTTTTCCTTCTTTTTGTGAACCAAGAAGGATAACCTTCTTGTGATTTGCAAATAGAAAATAGATTGTGATGAAATAAAATGGCATTCTGATTCCATTTTGCACACCTTAATGATGAATGCCTCTTGGAAAAATTCTTGCTCATGCCCATATGATTTTGTACTAATCACATTTTCTTTCTTTTGTTTTCATGTGAGCAAAATGGAGATGACAAAGCAAGGAAGGCAAGAAATTTGTGGCAAGCATGGAAGTCTTGGAGATAAGCAAAGGAATTTCAGTCAAACTTAGGCATAGATTAATTCTCCTAGGCCAATCAAACATTTGGATTCCCTTTGTAATTTAGAGAAAATCATTCTTGTACTGTATCCAATAGTTGTACTAATTCATCTTTTAAATACAATAAGTTGTAAAACATAGAGTATTTAAAAGAATAAATTGTTTTGTGACAACGTTTGAAAATGGAAAAAATCTTGAGTTGTTGCATGAAATATTCTGGTGTCAATTGAAATCCTTTATCAACAACAACTTGTAATTTCTCTTTGCATCCTAATTGACTTTTGAAATTCCCAATCAAGATATTTGAAACAAAATGGTCCAGTCTGGTAACTTAAATTCCAAGTAATCCCAATAATTATGTAATTGCATTTCAAACAAACACGCACTGTATATTCCATTTCCTAACTAAACAAAAGTTTTAAGGATGTAAATCATCTGGTCAACCTGGATCAAAATCATATGATCGTCCTAAATGACAGTCTTAAACTCCATCTCTTGTCCCAAACAAAACATACTCTGAGAACAAACATTATCTTTTCGGTAAACTGCGTTTTAAGAGAATTTAAAATCAATCAAATGCCTTGAGATGATTTGATAATTTCAATGTTTTCCAAACTCAAATTTCTTCCGATTCTTTGAAGATAAACCCGTGAGCGACATCACATCTGACCATGAACAGATAGAATCGTCTCAAAATCTTGTAGCTTGAAGAAATCATAAGTACCACCTTGAGGAAGCATGAAGACCTGTGAAAGCCAATTGGATCTTTGAGAATTCATTTTCTTTTGAGAATTGCAAGAAACCCTAATTGCTGGTTTACTGCCAAAGAAGAGAATCTGTCTGGTCGATTTCTGAGCCAACTTGAATATCCTAGAAACCCTAGGGTTGTGTCTTCTATGAAAAATGGGAGGGAAAATTTTGGGGTACAACACCAGGCGCCTATGTTTATCCAGTGTGGTTGATTTTTTGAAGTGTACCATGCGCTTGTATATGTGGGGCGTTAGATTTGATTGTTCGATGATCTAATGGTGTTGATATGAAGTCCATGGTATGCGTGCCTTTCTTGTATGCACATAATCTGAAATAAACAAATAAATGAAATACAAAAGGGTACCACTGGGGCTTGAACCCAGGTCCCTATAGACCAAAGCCTTACGCGCACGCTCTCTGCCATTGGGGTAGCTGTTTCATCTTTGTGGTAATCAACATTGTCATCAATGTTGTAGACATTTAACTGTTAAAACATGAAGAAATAAAGTTGACATTTGTCTTGCATACTTGAGTAAAACCACCTTGTCCGACACAACCCTTGATGTGGTACTTCATTCCACATGTAGTTGAATCTTGTGTTTTACTTTTCTTTAGGAATGAAGGTGCAAATAATTTTGGTGATGAAACATTATATGCTTTTGATGTTTCAGTTGGTATTGAGGCCTTGGTTCCGCTAGGTAGAGAATCAGATGTAATTGGTTCAAACCTGTTTTCCTTGAGGCTGGTTTATGTAGTCTTTTTAAATTCATTAAGTATCCTTTCCTCCAATATGCTGCTGAATTTTTCTGCCAAATTGGAAAGCTTAAGAGTAGTAACAAGTTTTATTGCCCCTTTCATTGATTTCTCCAGTGACAAAAGCTTCACAAGTTCAGTAGATCTCACAAGTTTATCACTATTGCAACAGGATTCTATAAGCCTTAGTATGCATCTATCTTGTGTTTCTTTCAAATTGAAAGTGTCATCATCAAGTAAACTAACATCCAACCCAACATTTTCCATTTCTTCCATTTTTTCTGAATCTCAAAGAGACGCATGTTGTTCATCATAAAATCGTTTTCAAGGACCTCAGATCCCAAATCAGAGATAGCAAGTGGAAACGAAAGATCCTTTAAAGTGAGAATTGGTTTAGGAATCACCCGTGGGAAGGATTCATGCCTTTTGCATGCAACACAAACTAAATTGTTGGAATTCAAACCAACCATCCAATAGTTTTCATTTGAATTCTTCTCTTTAATAGCATTGAAAACTGGGAACCAGCTACCACAAAATGGGATTATATATAATCTCAGCACACCGTTGGAATCATAAGAACACAATTGACTCTCTTCACTAAATCCAAACCAACATAGAGATGAACCAGGAGTTATTGGCAAGTGACCTCAAAGGGGTTGGGTCCCATGTGGTATATTGAATTACTTAAACTCTAGCGCCTGATAATTTGAGGAAAACCAATCAGAAGCATGAGTGACAAGTTCCACATTATCCTTGAAACCTGATGCAGTCACCACTATCCCATATAGTGAAATAACATGTCTCTGCATACCATCCACAGTAAAGATACGAAGATAGTTAAAACTGTTGGAAATAATTTATATTTTAGTAATGTCTTATTGACTAAGTTTGTTAGAAGGTATTTTACTATTTTATTATACCCTAATTTTATGTATAAATAGCCTAGTAGTAGGTCAGTGTAATTATTCATTACTCCTTATTTTTTATAGTCGTCATTCAATATATTCATTTTGTCTTTCATCTCTCCTTGTGCACCAACAATTGGTATCTAGAGCTCAAGTTCGAAATCCACGGGGAAACACGGGAAACACGAGTGAACAGTGAGGTGTTGTGTGATTGAGAATCAAATTTTTATGATTCTGCAGGATTTTAGAGACACTATTTTAGTGGGTTTTTGAGTGAATTGCACAAGGTTGAAGATGAACGAAAATGGAGATATCAATTCCAAGCTTCCAGTGTTTAATGGTAAAACTGGAATTGTTGGAAGATCCAGTTGTGTGTGTTATTTTCTTTTCAAGATGTGTTAGATTTTGTCACCAATGGCTGTGCTCTGTTAGCAGAAGACGTGACAGAAGCACAGAAGGTAACGCAGAAGGCGATAAGGAAGAAAGATCAGAAGGCCTTGCTCTACATCCATCAATGTGTGGATGCGAATGTGTTTGAGAAGATTGTTGACTCTAAAACAACAAAAGCTGTGTGGGACTGTAGCGGTAAAATCAATGAAGTTGCCACCGAGTATTTATTTATCCAACAAAATGGAAAGGAAAATCATCGAAGAAAAACCTAAAGAGGAAATCAAGGTCTTATGGCCGAGAGATTGGGTAAGGGAGTCGATTATGCGAGGGGAAGGTATTAGCACCCCACAGGTCTGTAGTACTCTACGGGATCCACTCTTGTTATTCTAATAAAAGGATGTGTTCAATCTAATGCTTAAGATTCATAAACTAAGAGGGAATGCATGCAAAGAAAACACGGGGAAAAGAAGGAAATATTTACGAATTTTCACTCGGCTAAGCCCCGTGACCAGATGCCTACGTATCCCTTTTAAGGAATCAGAGCGCCGTAGTTTGGCTCACATATTTTGTTTGTTTATATTTTTTAATGAACAATATTAATCTCGCCTTCTGTCGTAACTCGGCCTTTGGAGATTTATGCGTCAATGCAGAACTGACTTAACTTGTTCTTTTGAAAAGAGTTTTTTGAAAGAAAATCCCAGAGACAAAAGAGTTTGTGTTGGTTGGTGTTTTTGCTGCAGATAACGGCTAGTTAATCTCAAGAGAGAGATATTAGCCATTTCTCTACTTATTCATGAAGTAAGTCTTCGAGACTTGAACCACACCAAGGCTTAGGAAGGAGGAACAATAAGATCGAGAAGAAACTCGCTTATCATTTCCCATACTCAAAAAAGGTATGACTCTCATCAGTAATCTTTAAGTGTCTTAAAGTTTGCAAGAAAAAAAGTTTTTGTTTTAATGCAAATGCAAAAGGGGACAGAAAAGTCTAAATGGAGACTAACCTAAATCTAACCTAATGTTATCATACAATGATTGATCCTATCTAAGTTAGCATGCCAAAGAAAGTATAACAAAACTATCTTATGGGGAACATACAACAAGAGCGAAGTCATGATCTCAATTTATAAATTAAGTGACTTATCGATCAACAAGAAATAAAGGAAAGCGATAAAATCCTATAAGGAGCATGCACTGAGAGAGAAGTCGTGATATCAATTTCTAAATTGAGTGACTCATCGATCAACAAGAAAGGAAATAAACACAAGCACGACACATATAATAAATGAAGTGCGGAATGCCTGCTACAGGTTTTTAAACAACAACTTCGAGCGCACGCTCTTTATTTCCTACTTATCATGATATCTATAAAGCAATAAAATGTGGAAGAATAAATTGGAAGCAATATAATACCAAACAAACAACAATGTCCGCAAAAATAGAAACCAAATAAAAGAAACCCATAATACTTCACGCGAGCTGACATCAACAAAAAACAATCAGAGATCGAATAATTAGAATAAGCGTTGAATCTTCATTGACGTGAAAATAAATCACAATCGGAATCCAAACACATCCGCATGTCAAATAAAGATCCTGCATAAGACTCAACTCAACGTGCAAAGGTGAATCACAAATTTCAAGTAGTCAAAAAAATTAGGAATAAATTTCCTAAAAATCAATAAAAAAAATCTAACAAATTTTTATTGATTTCGTAATTTTTTTATCATAAAAAAAACTAACTTCTACATATTTTTATTTTTTTATAATATGTATTTTTTCACTATTTTTTTTAGAAACCTTGAAGAAATTTGAACTTAAAAAAAATTAGAAAATCAGGGGGTGCCAAACTGGATCAGAGGTGTTACACACCTGTCTTCATGAGGCCAATTCTGCAATGAGTCCAACAGATTTTATTTTTTGTTTGAGAAGCTTAAAAATGTATTAACAGGCCAGGAAAGGGATGGCTTGGTCCATCAAAGGGAATATTCTAATTTGTTTAATCTTCCAAACTACTAAAAAAACACTATTGGCTTACAAGAAAAGCATGGTTCGGCCCAAAGATACAAACAAATCCAATTGTTTTCCTTTTTATTATACTACATCATACTTATGTTTTAATGATGAACATAAAGTAATATGAGAAGAATTGGAAAGGGAATAAGGTTCAAAAGGGAGTGTCCTTTCAATTTCACACAAAACGAGTTATCTCTCTTCTGTCATCGACACGGTGCCACAACATTTTTTCTTCTTCAACGGCGCGATTAATCATCCGCTACCGTTTCTGTCATCTCCATCTCATCTTGTGGATATTTTGATCACAGCATCGTGATCCTCACCTGCACTCGTTCTCGTCATTCTCCTTAGTTTTGTTTCTGATTCACAACAGATTTAACGACAAGACAATCGCAAGAGTGGGTGAAGAATTCTTATCGGTCGGTGAAACGTCTGGTGTTTCTTCAAACTCAGAGAAGCTTTGATCTCCAGGTTCTTTCTCTTTCTCGTTTTTCGCTTAAATCTTCTTCTACTTTCGGTTTCTACATGTTTGTGTTTCTATGTGCATTGTTGTTGTAGGTATGCGTGAGGATTCTTGAAGATGAAGCTCGTGTGATGAAGTTGCAAGAAATGTGATAATGATGATGATGTGTGCTGCAATGGAATGATGGAGAGTTTGGTCAACAGAAGATGATGCTGATGGAGATGAAGCCTGAAGTCGAGATAAAATTGAGAGTTTTTCTGGAGTTTTTATGTTGATTCTCCTGAGAGATTGAAGAATGATGAAGATGAAGATGAGAGGAGAAGAGAGGAAACAGGAGAGAGTCTGGTGGTGGAAGGTTAAAGATGACAGAGAATGGAAGCTTAAGATCCCTGAGATAGTAGAAAAAAGGTCCCTCTTTCAAATTTTGTTGTCTGTTATGTATCAATACCCCCTCCTCAATTCTGTTACGATTATGTTATATAGGTTCTAGTGAGAAGCTCCTAGTTGTTAGATTTTTGAGAGTTTGTTATGGAATGGAGGGTAGAGATTAGGTGGTTAGGAATCGGTTAGGAGTTTGTACTAGGTTGTTTCGCAAATGCATTTAGAATTTATTTTCTATTTTGGTTGTTGTGAGAAGGTTAGTTAGGGAATTGCTAGAGATTTTTTTTGTTTTTTGTTTGGGAATCAGTTAAAGATAGTTATACAAGCTGGAAAATTTGGTTATTAAGTTAATAGTTTCTTAATTTATTTATTTTTGAATTTCAATCTCCTTCACTTTCGGTCTTCTTCTATTATTTCTGTTATCGAATTACTGCACACACGAAAAACTGTTATGCAATTGGCCCTATTTTGATTATGAATTGATTTCCTCCGTTAAGTTGTTTGTGAACCCAATGTTTGGAGTTTTACAAGGACCGACTTTGAATTGCCTTCTCTGAACTTGTTTATCAGATGAACTGCAGTTTGTTTATTTGATGCAGGCTGTTAAACTATTTTTTTATTGAACTTGTAGATTGTTGAACTGAACTGTTTATTGTGTTTATGAATATGACAGGGCTGAAGATGATTATGGACTGGAGAATCAGTTTCAACGAACTAGATTCAGCTAGAAATTGGTTAGAAATTATTGGTTCTGAAACTTCTACTAATATTAAGAACTGATATGTTGTTAGAAGTTCTGTTTGGTGACTACATCTTCTTTAAATTGTCTAGTTTTGGCAGCCTGAGCTATTTTGAAGCATTTTTATATTCTTTTGTAGCGAAACTAATATATTTTTATGCAGAGGTGCAGGGCTGCATATGTTCAGTTTTTTTTGGACTAATGATGTGCATTAAATGAGCAGGGAATTCGGGTAAATCAGATTCTTTAACAGGATCAGGATTATTAGATTCAAGACCATCATTAACGAGCCTGAAGCCAAATGTCAGTAGATCTGGCAGCAACACGTCCATAATTGATGTCTGTAGAGAAGCCTGGATAGCATCCTGGATATTTACCTCCAAAATTATTGTGTCCTGAGTGCCAATGAACCTTAATCCTAGATACAAGATTCCTGATACAAGCATTCAGTTTGGCTTTGCTGTACAGGGCTGTTATGCGGGAATTTTCTGAAGGAAGCATGAAGAAGTTTAGGCAGAGTGCAAGCAAGGTTGAAGTGAGAACAAACGTAAGTAGGATGGAAGATTAGAACTAAGTTTTAGGAGGAGCTTTTTATGAGATTTTCTTTGTAATTTTGAAGTGCCATATGATATAGAGTCTTGTATTGGTAGTGAGCTTAAAATGCCTTCTTATCATGTATTTATGTAAGGATCCACATTATAAATAGTCCTGACTTTTGGAAACTTTATGATATTTTAAGGTTTTAATGATGATAATCAAAGTATTCTTCATTGTTCGTAACTTGAAGGGATCATGTGAATCTGAATTGAATTATCCTATTTTTCAAAGTGTCTTCAGGTTGCATAGGCTCGATTACCTCAAGTATCCATTCACACATAACTTGTGAGGTAAATCCACATGACTTGATATTCCCCCAATATGAGCCCTCTTGAATGGAGAAGTATCCATGAGCCTTGCTTTGAAATGAACGGACAATGATGGATTGCTACAAAATAGACTTTGAATCCATTTAAACTAGATGACATTTCTTGAACAAATCTCTAAATCATCTCCAACGAGACCTTAATTCTGATCTTCAACTTGTAGTAACTTGTAATACCAACACTAGGTACTTTAAGATAACCATAATGCTTTGAATGATCCTTAGATAAGAGTTGAGGTGCAGGGAGAAAGACCACCAAGATAATTTCAATATGAACACATTAGTTCAACGAACCTCAATCTTTAATTGAACCACCGATTTGAGAAGCACCCAAACCATGTCAAAAGTTTGATGAAATCCAAATCCATAGTTTCACAACAAAGTACATCTTGATTTGATCAAACCCTCAACCAATCCTCAACCATTTAAAAAATAGCATCACAAGAAAGAAGTCATTTATTCAGTCTTCTAGACTTCTTAAAAAGAATGTCTATGGGGGAAAGCATTTAGGAGAAACGCTAATTATTGCTCTTTGAAAAATCTTGATGAAGATAACTTTGTATCCTGAGGAATTTCATCAGGGAAGACGTCTATGATGCTGGAAATTCAAAACCCTAATCCTGTACCAAGAATGATAAGAGCACTAGTTGAATCAACATGAAGAATGTAGCAACGTTAGTCCACAGGGAAAAACCCTAATGCCCAAAGTCATATGATCTTGTAACCATGGAACCGATGATATGCATGAGATGTATAGGATATAAGGAGGGATCTTAGGGGGAAAATTAGGGTATAACATCTGTCCTTATTTAAGTGTCTTCTATCCAGAGATACAAAGGTAAAAAATCTTCGTCTCAACGCGATTGAAGATACTTAAATACAAAATAAGCCCTATTTTTGGCCCTAAGATGCCATGCAATTTTTATGATTATAGATGTAAAATATAAACTTCATGCCGGTGAATAAGACACACTGGAGAAATGAAAATAAAATCAAAAGACTTAACAAAAAGAAGTCGACTAGGAAAGTAAATCTCTGGGGGACAACACGACTTTGGGGATAGAATTTTGAATTCATCGGAGAGAAATTGACTCGGCTGGGGAAAAGAAGACTCAACTTCACTATGGTAAGGTCTAGTGAAGATACCAAATAACATAAAATAAACAAAATGAGGATAACAGTGGTTAACCGATAACTATGAACTATCCACTCATAGAGGAGATAGCAAAAAGAAAGTAACATCAACGCAGAGGATCGACAACTTCTAAACAGAAGGGCGCGAATAGAAACGGTGAAGATAATACTCGCTCAGAGATAAAGATAAACATCAATACCTAGTTTAATAAGTGAATGCTTGGTATCAGTGCCTATGCCTGGTAATCAAAGATTTGGCATTAGCACTTATGGCTGGAAACAACTCAACTCAATCGGAGTAAGGTCCAACAAGGAGGAAGAGATCAATCTTGCCTAAGGATGGTAGTGAAGTACCCGCTCAAGAATGAAGGTAGAAAAAACATAGGACAATACTGACTTTTATTGAAGGTAAAGAAATAGAAGATACACTAACGTTTACTGAAGGTGAACTATCGACTTCCACTGAAGATGACTACCAACTTCCACTGAAGGCAGACATATGGAGACAATACCGGATTTTACTGAAGGTAAAGACTTAAAAGATGCACCGACTTTTACTGAAGGTGAGCTACCAACTCTACTGAAGGTAATGTGAAAAGAATAACACCAGCTTTTACTGAAGGTGAACTACCGACTTTTACTGAAGGTAGGGAGAAAAGAATAACACCAGCTTTTACTGAAGGTGAGGTCCCAAAGAATAATACGAGTTTCCCAAACTTTTGGCGTTCTACCTAGAACGAGTAAAAAATACAAGCTATCTCAAATAAAAAGACTACCAGTTGCAATGATTTCACGATAAACTTTTCTTGCGAAACTTCTTCGAAGAGATACCATTTGATGGAGAATCAGATAAACTTCCCCTTGATCCTGACCATAAGTCACAAACTGGTCTCAGTTTCTTCTTTAACCAAAATATTTCACCTGGAAAGGGTACCATACAATCTATCAAAAATAAAGAGACTACCACTTGTAAATATTTCACAACAAACTTCTCTTGCGAAACTTCCTTGAAGAGATACCATTTGATGGAAAATCAGATAAACTTCTTCTCGATCCTGACCATAAGTCACGAATTGGTCTCCGTTTCTTCTTTAACCAAGATGTTTCACCTGAAAAGGGTAAAAGACAAGCTATCTCAAATAAAGAGACTACCACTTGTAAAGATTTCACAACAAACTTCTCTTGCGAAACTTCCTCGAAGAGATACCATTTGATGGAGAATCAGATAAACTTCCTCTAGATCATGACCATAAGTCTAGAATTGGTCTCAGTTTCTTCTTTAACCAAGATGTTTCACCTAGAAAGGGTAAAAATACAAGCTATCTCAAATAAAGAGACTTCCACTTGTAAAGATTTCTCAAGAAACTTCTCTTGCAAAACTACCTCGAAGAGATACCATTTGATGGAGAATCAGATAAACTTCCCCTCGATCTTGACCATAAGCCACATACTGGTCTCAGTTTCTTCTTTAACCAAGATGTTTCACCTGGAAATGGTACTATACAAGCTATCTCAAATAAATAGACTACCACTTGTAAATATTTCTCAACAAACTTCTCTTGCGAAACTTCCTCGAAGAGATACCATTTGATGGAGAATCAGATAAACTTCCCCTCGATCCTGACCATAAGTCATGAACTGGTCTCAGTTTCTTCTTTAACCATGATGTTTCACCTAGAAAGGGTACCATACAAGCTATCTCAGATAAAGATACTACCACTTGTAAATATTTCTCAACAAACTTCTCTTGCAAAACTTCCTCTAAGAGATACCATTTAATGGAGAATCAGATAAACTTCCCCTCGATCCTGACCATAATTCACGAACTGGTCTCATTTTCTTCTTTAACCAAGATGTTTCACCTGGAAAGGGTACCATAGAAGCTATCTCAAATAAAGATACTACCACTTGTAAATATTTCTCAACAAAATTCTCTTGCGAAACCTCCTCGAAGAGATACCATTTGATGAAGAATAAGATAAACTTCCCCTCGATCCTGACCATAAGTCACGAACTGGTCTTAGTTTCTTCTTTAACCAAGATGTTTCACCTGAAAAGGGTTCCATACTAGCTATCTCAAATAAATAGACTACCAGTTGCAATGATTTCACGATAAACTTTTCTTGCGAAACTTCTTCGAAGAGATACCATTTGATGGAGAATCAGATAAACTTCCCCTTGATCCTGACCATAAGTCACAAATTTGTCTCAGTTTCTTCTTTAACCAAAATATTTCACCTGGAAAGGGTACCATACAAGCTATCTCAAATAAAGATACTACCACTTGTAAATATTTCTCAACAAACTTGTCTTGCGAAACTTCCTCGAAGAGATACCATTTGATGGAGAATTAGATAAACTTCCCCCCGATCCTGACCATAAGTCAAGAACTGGTCTCAGTTTCTTCTTTAACCAAGATGTTTCATCTGTAAAGGGTACCATACAAGCTAACTCAAATAAAGAGACTACCACTTGTAAATATTTCTCAACAAACTTCTCTTGTGAAACTTCCTCGAAGAGATACCATTTGATAGAAAATCAGATAAACTTCCCCTTGATCCTGACCATAAGTCACGAACTGGTCTAAGTTTCTTCTTTAACCAAGATGTTTCACCTGGAAATGGTACCATACAAGCTATCTCAAATAAAGAGACTACCACTTGTAAAGATTTCTCAACAAACTTCTCTTGCGAAACTTCCTCGAAGAGATACCATTTGATGGAGAATCAGATAAACTTCCCCTCGATCCTGACCATAAGTCATGAACTGGTCTCAGTTTCTTCTTTAACCAATATGTTTCACCTGGAAAGGGTACCATACAAGCTATCTCAAATAAAGAGACTACCACTTGTAAATATTTCTCAACAAACTTCTCTTGCGAAACTTCCTCGAAGAGATACCATTTGATGGAGAATTAGATAAACTTCCCCTCGATCCTGATCATAAGTCACGAACTGGTCTCAATTTATTTTTTAACTAGGATATTTCACCTGGAAAGGGTAAAAATTTTGCTGTAAGGATCTTTCAACGAACTATCTTCATCATTGAAGTACAACCAAACTCAACAACAAACTATCTCCCATAATGACGAGACTACCATTCATCAGAATATAGATCTCAACAACGAACTACCTCCCATAATGATGAGGCTACCATTCATTGGAGTAACAACATATCAGAAACAAACTACCTTCCATAATGACAAGGCTACCATTCATTGGAAAAAAAACTTCTCCAACGAACTATCTCCCATAATGACAAGATTACCATTCATTGGAAAAAACATCTTCTCTGGCATTAACAGACTTACTGGAGAGAACAGGTTGCTTAAATAAAGAGAACTGTCGCTTGTTGTTTAAGAAGGAATTGTAATAAGACTGGCGAGAAATGAAGCTTGATTTCCTAGGGAAATACTAATACATTCTCGTTGAGGAAAAAAAACTTTGCCTGCAAAATAAATGCACATTCTCACATCAAGGCTCGAAGCCTACAAAAGTCAGAATAATAATATTGTCGGGGACTACTAATTCAAACAAAAAATAAACTAGAATGAAATAATCAACCAAGACAGCATCTGATGAGAAATAAACTCAAAAGGTGATCACACTCCATCTAGATAATGAACTGAATAGGAAGGCTGAATCAAAATTCTTCCACGTGGGATAACTCAGTGGGGAAATTGAAAGGATATACACTTTCTGTTTAAAGTTGACAACTCTATTGGATAGAGAGTAACATAACTTTGTAAAGAAGATAATATGCTGACAAAAAATCAATGAATGAAAATGAGTAATGAATTTTAAATTCATCTAAGCATGATGTGTATGAATGTATGAATGTTATTGTGTCTATGCTGACAAAACAACCATAATGCATCGGGCATAACCAGACAAGGCCGACTTGGGTGAAGACAACACTCGGCCAAGTCACATCCAGGATGAAGGTTCCATAAGAGAATGAGCATCACTTGAGGAAACAAAGTCTTATTGCATTGCTTAACTTCACTGGGAAGAACATGGATTAAAAACAGTCAAAGCACCATCTGACTAGCAACAAATAAAGTTGTGGGGATATGATAAACTCCTATAGGTTTCACCCGGGGATGTCATACAGACTTTGATAGGGGAAGAAAATGCTTCATCGTCTGGGCTTCACCTAGAGATTCCAAAATTAACTTCGCTAGGGAAGGTGAAAACCATGTTGTCGAGACTTCAACTGGGGATGTCAATATATACCTCACTAGTAAAGATGAAAAACCACATCATTGAGACTTCAACTAGGGATTGTTATGCTAACTTCATTGGGGAAAAATAATCCGCACACACTGAAGAGAGCCTAAATACAATCTTCAATATCAAGCATAATAGTTGTGCAAACTTCTCTAGCGAGAAGTCATGAAACTTCATAGGATAACAACTTTTAGAGGGAAGCATCATCCTCGACTCATCTGGAGAATTAAGAAGTTAACATCACAACAAGAGGTCGGCTTATGGGGATTTTAAATCAAACTCAGCGCACAGCGAGAGAAAACCCAAGGAGTAGATGCTTATCTTAAAACTTCTTAGAATATATATTGCCCTTGTGTTCATCGTGTTTTCTGGTAAACAACCGTTAATCTTCCAAAAAGGGTAAATTTTTGGTTACTCGCTGGATCGATCAGTTTGATCCTAGGACATATGCTAATTTTTAGTGTTGTTTGGACATAAATGCTAATGTAAGTGAAGAACGCACGTTCGACTGGGAAAGGGATGAGTTTGAATGTAGAAAGTAAACAAAAAAAGAGGTTGAGAAGAGTTTAAGTGCAGGAATCTGGGTAAAAGTGCTGATAAAGTGCAAACAAGATGAAAAGGCAAGAAATGTAAAGAGAGAAATAAAAGACTTTGATTATAAAATGTGGTGTTTCAAACGTACATTTTCAGTATTCTTTCTCACGCAACGGGTACTTAAATAGTATTGAATAATTTGTACGATCAGTTGAACACACAGAAATCTACATAAACTTCCTATATTTATACTAAAACTAGGTAACCGTCGAGGAGTTGCCTTGCTCTAGGATGAATACAAGTGTCTTCTGCATGCGCTTCGACCCCTCTCTTCACGCCACGTTGCTTTCCTTAACTGTCAAGCGAACTGCTTTTCCCTTAATTCTTCAGATTCAAAAGCCCCTGTTACAGATACGAAGTTTTCTTCTAGTTGAAGACCCTGGAATCCTTTCAGTCGAAGGGTGTGAGAACCTTCTGGTCAAAGATTCATTTTAACTTAGAAATTTCTCTAAGTATTTTTCCATTCTGTCGAAGCCTTTCCAACTTAGACTTGTTGAATCTATTTTTGGCCCATAAGACCAACTTGTTGTAGGTGTCAAATTGCGGAGCTAACAAATTTCCCCCCAAGAATATCATTTTCGACACAAGGAGAAATGATCATTCTGTCAGATTCCCATTCGACACATGTCTTATCTTTGACCGTAGAAATCACTAGTGTGCTTTTCGCCTTCTACCAACCACTGCTGGTATTCAGAGTCATCAATACCTTTTTTCCCAACATGTCGCTGTGAATCAGCCGTTACCATGCTGCCATGATGGCCATTATCCCTACAACCTAGGAAAGTATGGCAAATGTTTTCATTACTCGTACGATAATTGCTCCAATGCTCTCCACGTGCCCCACTAACTTCTGCAGCATTAAATGGTCTTGAGGGAAAACGCTCTTCCCTGAACAATATAAATAGACTAATCCTCTCTTTGGAATTCTTTTACAACTCCTAGTATTCTTAACTTCCTTGCAAAGAAAAAGTCTTAACAACTTCATTCTTCTTCGTTCTTTCACTACTTTCAACCATGGCTTTCCTTTCCAATGAACCCAACAACCCAAAAACTAAGAACATTTCTGATCTACAAAGACAACCAGAGGTTTCTCCATTAAACATGTACCTGTTTTGACTGGGGGACGAAGGGTCATATCTGAACCCATGGCCGAAGAGTGGCGTGAGGCTTATGACTCCCAGTTGCTTATCCTCTTTAGGTATTCTGGGCAGATGTATGTCATGTCTGGCCCATTATCTACATGTTTTGAGAACGCAAAACAAAATAACAACTTCTTCCTAACTCACCCTAGGTTCAAGCCTATAGTTTATGCAAAGAAATTCAGGAATGATCCTGAAGATGCAACTCTTACCAACCAGCAAAATTCTCAAACGAAGGAAGATATCAACCTTCAGTTCATGAACAAGGGCAATAGGATCTTTCGATCTTGCCCTAGTCTTACTTCAGAATACTCAGAATGGCTGAGTAAGATGGAAAAATTACAAGCCTAAATCTGGAAAGATATGGGGATCTATGACTTGATCATGCTGTCGAAGACTAGGTTAGCTCATTGCCCTCTCATGTTGGTGGTTTCACTGTATTTCTGGGACATCACACATTTTACCTTCCATTTTCCTTGTGGAATGGTAACCCCAACGCTCTTCGATATAGCCGCCATTACTGGTCTTCGACCAACAGGTGACTACTTCGACCCTGAGGATCTGTCTGAAGATTCCATCGGGTTTTCGGACACAAAGCCCACGTATACCATATTCATCAATCATTTCCATGACAAATCGAGTACCACTGTCTCTGAAGTGGAACACATAGCTTTTCTGGCTTTGTGGTTATCTCGTTTCATTTTTTGCACTAAGTCACTTCAAGTGACTAAGAAAATGCTTACTCTTGCAATACAGCTTCACCATGGCTATCCTCTTTGTCTGGCTAAGTTGATTTTATCCAACCTGTATGAGTCTATCAGCAAAGGTGTGACTCAACTTAAGGTTATTGGAGACAAGGCGAGTTTACTCCTTTCCGGCCCCTTTTGGCTTCTGCAACTTTGGCTAAATGCCACTTTTGAATCTTTTTTTCCGCAGAAGAATAAGATTAATGAGAGGGCCCTAGAGGTCCTGAACAAAAGGGTTGAAGGGACTAGATTAGTCCTGTTGACTCCAACTGACGAAGGTCAACAATTCTAAAAAGTGTTTACCAGCTTTGTGATAATGTTTGCAAAGTGGAAGGAATTTGTTTCAACCATGGCTCCCTTTGCTAGTAGAAAGGTTGGCCCGGAATGGTTCATTCGACCATATCCTTCATCTGACGAAGATGGCCATGTGGATGAATATGTGGCTATCTGGGAGTCGTTTCTTTGACCAAGAATCATGCCTCTGAGATTTAAGAGTTCGAAGAATCAACTTAACTTAATTTCTTATCAACCAAATCTTGTCTCTCGACAATTTGGTATTATCCAGACGCTCCCTTCACCAATCTACTCCTGAGAAAAGCTTTTGTTGTTTTACAATGCAGACTATTCAGAGGGTGCTGGTACCAAGCATATTGGTAGGTACATTGGTCAAACCGTACTAACTATGTTCGACTTCAATCTCAATTTCTTGTGTTCGCCTCTTTTTGAAGACTGGTGGAAGCAGTATTATAACGAAGAATTTTTCTCCTAAAAAGACTTCGTTGTTCACCTTCAAGAGGCGTTTATGCTAGTCTCTAACAAGATAAAAAAGGGTAATCTTCTTTCTCAAAGAAAATGTCTTTATCATCTTCGATTTAATCATTCGACATCTAATTTATACTTGTTCATTTTCTAGTGGTCAAGAGGACCGTCACCAAGAAAGTCGTTGAAAGCGCAAAGGGAGGAGACCCTTCTATGAAACCTTCACCAAAGGTAAACACTTTCTTCTATATCTTTCTTCTCGACATATTAATTTTGAAGCTAATTCCTTCGACTCCTTTCTTTCTGGGTATTTTAAATCAATCCACAGAAAAGGAAAGTTCAAGAAATTGAAATTTCCAGTGATGAAGAAGAAGAATCTCATCATGTCCCCCTAAAGAGGCACAAGTTAAAGAAACCAACCCCTATTCCCGAGCCTCGTCCAAAAACCAAGGTCAAGGTTAAAGTTATTGGGTCGAGACCTCCTCTTGTCATCATCAGAGAACCAACGGAGCAAGAGGTAGCTGCTAGGCTAAATAATCTTAGTGAGAGCGATAACTCAAGTCCTGGCGCTGAAGTTCCTCCTAAGGTAATTACTTCGACCCTTCAAGATTGTTTACTGACTTCGACTTATTTTTCTTTTTTCAATGATTCTGATAACCATCTTGTAATCTTCAGGAAACTGCTGGCACTTTAAAACAGGTCCTTGTAGAAGAATATGTCACCTTAATAAACAGTGAGGGTGATCCTACTTATAGGCCTTCTTCAGCAAAAGGATCTTTTGTGAGCTCTGCTAGCAAAGTGAACCAAACTTCTAGGCATGAAGCTGTCGGGAAGCCTAATAAAGAAGTTCCTAGTGAGGAACATGCGAATCTTGGGACTTCACAATCTAACGATGATGGATAGATGGATGAAGAAGAGGAGGTTGCTGACGATGTTGTGATACGGTGGCAGAACCGACTGTTTTGAAAATGCTGGTTTGTATTTTGTGTTTTTTGTTTGCAAAATGTCGCGTTAAGCAAGAGTCGCCACCGACTTTTATTTTATCCAATTGGAAAGGACAAAAGCACAGAAAAATTCCTTTTTCGAGATTTTGAGTACGGGGGGTAGATTATAGAAAGGGAAGGTATTAGCACCCTTTCTATCCATGGTTTTCCATGGGCTCTTAGGTACTTGCTCATCTTTTAAAATTGCTTGTGTATGTGCTTTGTTTTTGAAAATGTTTTACTTCGTGATAACCCTTGTATCAGTCCTCAAAGGTGTTACGAAGTGTTTCTGAAAACTTTGTTTGAAAAAAGTGTTTGTGTAAAAAGCTTGATTTTGAGCAAGTACCTACTAGCATCTAGCTACTCGAAAAAAGGATTTTTTCTATTCTCGTTTCCTTTAGACAATGTTATCCTACTATTTAGAAATAGGTAGCACCGTCGTTGGAGTTGTAAGGGTCAATTTGAAAGGCACGTACGCTCACTAAAGCAATGTTAGGACGTCTTAGTAATAACCCTAGAGTCTTTAAGATCATATTCGAGGCGACATTTCCGGGGTAACCTTTTCGAGGCAACATTTTCAAATTGGACTTTTGATCTTTGTTTAGACAGGAGGGAGACCACTAAAACACCCTATACTTAATGACCGTTTACCGAAGGCAACCGAAGTGAGAGTATACCCTAGGATTGTGCATGTGCGAGTGATTTGATTTCAGTTATTATCTTTTCACATTAAGGTTTGCTAGCCATTTTAAATTGTCATGCAATCTTGTCATACAATCCTATTAACATACATCTAACAGTTAATATTTGCGAAAATTAAAATGCGAGAAATAAAACTACGCTATTACAAGGCTTCGGGGAGGGGGATTAATTACATAGCCAAAAACCCGTAAAATGATAAATAAAGAAAATCCTAATTAAACTATTACATACTGTAAGCAATTACATTAATATTGAAAAAACAATAAGCGCGCGCGATGAATTAAATGAGGAGGAATTAGGGTTTTGACCCCGTCTAAACTTAATTGAAACTTAATGAGAAAAATCATTTTTTGTTGTTTTGATTATTTTGAGAAAAGCAAAGATTTAATTGAATAAATAAAAACCTAATTACTAATTAATTTAAAATTAAGAAAAATAATTAATTTAACCTATTTGTGTATTTTTAGTTTTATTGAGAAAAGAATAAAAATTAAATCACATGATAACCCTAATTTTCTAATTAATTTTAATTATATACAAAAAAAAAGTTAGAATTACCATAAATTAAATTAAAACTAATATTAAATTAAATTTGGTAAAATAAAATAAAACCTAATTCTAAATTTTTGAAATTGATTTTATGATTTTTTTGAAAAAAAAAAGAAATTAATTTTGTGTTAGAAAATAATTTAAACAAATTAAATTAAATAAAATAAATTAGAAAAGAAACAAGAATGGGCCTGGTGTTTTCAGCAAAAAGGGGGTGCCAATTGCAGTTTCTGGGCCCAACAATCCTTGACCTGTTTGACTTTTTCAATCCCATGCTGCTTGCTTGACTGGGCATATGGTAGGCCCTTATATGAGAAGCCTTGGATCTGGATTATTGATGATCAGATTGGTTGGATATTGAGGATTCATGGTGGTCACATGGGATGCCTGTACACCTGATCATGCAAAGCAAAAAAATATTGAACAACATGGGGACCTGGGGATCGAACCCAGGTCCTTGAACCTTCATCCACTGCATGCTTTCCAGCTGAGCTAGCTTGGTTAGTTGTATATAAATTAACCAATAATTATTATATGGTAAAACAATAAAACAAATTCTGAAGCGCGCGAATTTCGAATTGGCCAGTCACTGCCTGCCACGCCATCATCGTCCTCATGGTTTCTGTCATTTTAGACAAGAACTTTTACCTATGGACACTGGGCGTAGGTACAACCCTTGTCCTCTCCAAAATCTTGTCCCTGCATGATAAATCAATACCAGTGGTACCAATCAACTCGTTGCAACCTCACGAGCACCATGGTACCACTATCCATGGCCAATTGTTCCTGAATACAAAACCCCTAAAAACGAAACTAAAACCCTAGCCATGGCAACTTGCTGTATAGCCAATAAACATACAATTGGATATTACCATTAGCTTGCAAACACCATAAGGATTAAAAATATGTCAATTATTCATGCTAAAGATTCCAAAATTAATGGATTCGAAATCAAGAAAAGTGAGAAACAGTGTGGTACTTACAGTGTGTTTCAGGGCACGAGAATGCTTGCTAACAGTTGCAATATGGTCCAGGGATATCCAGCAAGAGATTGAGATGGTTGGAATGGCTTGAGAAGGTCTGAAACCTGGAAATTGATTCACAAATTTTTTTGAGTTTTTGCAAGTTTGCTTTCTGTTTCTCACACCTCTAATCCCCCTGTTTCTGATCTGCACACGTTCCTTATGTACCCTAGAAGGAATTAGGGTTACAAACTTGTATCAAATCTCTCCAATTATGATTGTTGATTCATGATTTGATTATTGTACCAAATCTTTCTAAATCAAGCCAAATTCAATCTTTTTGTGTCCAAATAGAGCTTGCATGATTTGATCTCACTTCCAGATGTATAGTAGACCTAAACATACACAAAATCTCAAGCTTTGATTAGTTTTTGATATTTTCATGATTTTATTTTGATTTTATTTTATTTCATTAAAATAAAATCAAAATAAATGAAAAAAATAAAAGAATTACAAATGGGAAGGATCATGGGTCGTGGGTCAAGTTACAAACTCATTGCAAGCATAAAAAGTTGGGCCCATTTAGCAAAAAATGTAATTTTGGCCACTTTTGACTTTTGGCAATTTTGCAAAACGGGTCAACTTTACCAATGCATAACTCCCTCAATTTTGACCCTAGATATGTGCTCTTGGACTTTTTAGAAAGCTTAATATGTCCTCTAATCAACCCTTTTGGTATCATCTCAATTGAGTCTTCCATGTTCATGTATGAAGCTTTGACAAAAAAGGTGTTTTTGTTTACTTTCCAAAATGACTTATAATGTCCAAATTTATATCTTCTTGTGAGTGCATATTTTGAACTTGGGAGATGAAGATGAATTGTAGGGAATTGCATCCTATTTGAAATGAGCTTTGGATGGGTCATTTTTGATAAAGTATGAGAAAGTTATGCTTGGTCAAAGTTGAGTTGACTTTTCATACAAAACCCTAATTTGGAAACTTTTGGGTTTTGATGAATTGTGAGCAATCCTTGAGGAATCATGATCAACCCTTGATAAAATGATGAATAATACTTCAAAATGAGGATGCTGACCAAAAATCTTGAAGTTTGACTGTATGTGGGCCACATTTGACTTTTGCCCTAACATAGTCGATTTTTAGGCCTTTGAGCAATTGACTAAGCAAACTTCCTCTGCAAGGCTTGAAACTTGACATGGATAATATTGAGAACATATTAGGAAAATTGTGAGCATTTGGAATCCTTTGGACTCAAACATCTTGATGCAAACTAAAACCCTAATTTGAGGTAGATTGCCTTAGGAGAGGGTTTGTCTGGTCAACCCTTGGACTTCCTTGAGCAATTTGAGGACCTCACTTGAAATGTATTGAGAAATATGGGAGGGAAAATTTTGGGGTACAACAGCTGCCCTTGTTCAATCTTCTTAAACCTGAGGATGTAGATTGGCTTGTCTGCCTTTCGTGATCCGAAGGTGGAAGATGATTGAACACTAGAGTGCCCAGAAATTTTCACTCGCATGAAGTGGTACTCGTATTGCGATATCGGGAATGGTCTTATAGATGCCATTTGGAAGTTGATGTCGAAAGATGGGCTTAAAGATACCATCAGAAGAAGTGTCAATCGCATAAGAGATTCCTTTGCGAGGGATCGTATACCTGTTATTGAGGAGGACTACGCTGAGGAATGTTGGTCTCGGTCTTGGGAGAAATAGAATTTTAGGAGCTTCAATTGTCCATTATTCTACTAGGGAATCATATCTTAGTCGAGGAGGTGAAAATGAACTGCTATATGGTCGTGCTCCAGGCTTCATAGTGGTTTGCTGAGGAAAATAAGACTGACTGCTATCTGGTCGTGCTCCAGGCTTTACAACGACTTACTGGGGGGATGAGATTAACTTGCTATCTGGTTGTTCTCCAGGCTTTGAAATTTCTCATTTTTTATCTGGTCGTGCTCCAGGCTTCAGAAGGAATTAAGTTGTTATCCGGTCGCATCTGGGCTTCAACTTGAATTTAAGGCATACTAATATCTGGTCGATTCCAGGCTTCTTAGTAATTGGCCAAGTAAACTTCTATTTGGTCAAAATCCAAGCTTTGCAATACCTTATATTGTTATCTGGTCGTGTCCTAGGCTTCAGTGTCTTTTGCTGCTATCTGGTCGTGATCCAGGCTTCACAGTATCTTATACCATTATCTGGTCGATTCCAGGCTTCATGGTATCTTGTATTGTTATCTGGTCGATTTTCAGGCTTCACAATAACTTGATGACGGGTTAAGCTATTTTCCGATCGATTTCCGGGCTTCATAGCTTGTATTAAGATACCACTATCTGGTCGATTCTAGGATTCGTAGTATTCTGGAGAGATCAAGATACTATCCGGTCGAATCCGAGCTTCATAGCTTGAACTGGAATAGAAATCTTAGTATCGATTTGACTGATCCAGAGACAAAACTTGTGAGACTTTGACTGCATCTTCCCCTGAAAGGTAAAGAGTTAGTCGTAGGTAATGTCATGATGTATGAAATGTATTGAGTAATGATGTTCTCAAAATAAATGAGATTGTGTTGTATGATGCACATGCGTATGCCACGATGTATGGATATGCAATTTTCTTGTGATGTTCTCTAGCTGGGGAAAATAAATCTCAGACTGTTGTTGGAGAATATAAGAAGGTGAGTTCTTCTCTCTCGTTGTGGGTGACGACCGAAGATGATTAGCTGGAGACTTGTGTCTATTATGTTTGAGAACATTCTGCTGGGAGAGACTCTGTTTGAGAATAATCCTGTGGGAGAATGACTCTGTGGGGAAGAGAAACACTTTGTTGGACTATATGTCAATTTGGAGAAATAACTCCGCTGAGGATGAATTACCATTGCTGGTGATGATGAACTTTTTCGGGGTTTGAATTTTTGCCTGTGGAAGAAATAAACTCCACTAATGGTGAAGTTCCATTGTTGGTGATAGATAAATTCTTCTTGGGGAGAATTTTGCCGACTCATTCGTGATTATGAACCTCGACTGGGGAGAGCTAACACCACTATTTTTGGATACTTCCTACTCTGTGGGGAATGTATGTATCTTTAGTTGTATTCTCAAGCTGGCTCCATCCATGTACCTGGTGGGTAGAGGAACTGTAAGGTTTGGAGACTTCTTGTTTGCCCCTGTTCCTGGAATTACGAGTAATTGTCTTTTGTTTCACATGTAAATATTTATGGCAGCAATCATTCTCAAATGCATATATCAAAAATGAATCATTGGACGTTCTTGCAAAACAAAACAGAAAATGAAAAAAACAAGTTGAAATTTGTGAAATTGAATTGTATTGATTTTTGAATTTGGCCTGTAATAGGCGTTACAAGAGACTGACATCCTAGTAAGAGGACGCCGCTGAGGGAACATAAATTATACAATTTGTGAAAAAGAAAGAAAAATAGCTATGTGAAACAATCCCATCAGGTTCCAACTTTGCTATTGCCTTTATATCTTCGAGCGTCTCATCACTTTGCTACTTGTCGAAGGTACATCAGATTGATTGGCACCGTCCGAGCTTGATAGTCGATACCGAAGTTTGGTTGCAAGATGATCCAATGAGACATAGTGTTATGCTTTGATCCCTAATTTTTTCCTGGACCGCCCTTTCGGGTTTTCAGTCCACCGGGATACCCTTTTTTACCCAAGCCGCCTTTTCAGGTTTTCGACTTGCCGGGTGTACAATTTTTTCATTTTCATCCCTTACTTTTTCCCGAACCTTTTTGGTTCACCAGAAAGCCCTTATTTTTTCCTAGGCCAGTCAACCTAGCGGGTCTTTGATTAGGCGTAGTATTTTTCACTATGTCTGCATTGACGGGGTGAGGAAGGTCGTCACCATCCATGGTGGTTAGAATCATAGCTCCTCCCGAGAAAATTTTCTTAACCACAAATGGCCCTTTATATGTGGGGGTCCATTTGCCCCTGGGATCACCTTGCGGCAGTATGATGCGTTTGATTACCAGATCCCCTACTTTATATTCTTGACGTATGACTTTCTTGTTAAAAGCCTTGATCATTCGCTTTTGATACGTCTGACCATGACAAATAGAAGTAAGTCTCTTCTCGTTGATTAGGTTCAGCTGGTCAAGTCGGGTCTGGATACAATCGTCTTCGCTCAAACCTGCATCCTTCATAATCTGGAGAGAGGGTATCTAGACTTCGATGGGTAGGACTGCCTCCATGCCATATACCAAAGAGTAGGGTGTTTCCCTAGTTGATGTCTGTGCTGAGGTGCGATACCCATGAAGAGCGAATGGTAACATCTCATGCCAGTCTTTGTATGTCACCTTCATCTTCTGCACAATCTTCTTGATGTTCTTATTAGCCGCTTCAACAGCCCCATTCATTTTCGGCCGGTAGGGAGAAGAGTTATGATGTTGTATCTTAAACTGTTTGCAGAGCTCGATGATCATTGTATTATTGAGATTTGTACCATTGTCCATAATGATTCTCTCCGGTACACTGTATCGACAGATCAGATTGTGTCGGATAAACCGTGCCACGACGTTCTTAATTATTGTAGCAAAGGAAGCTGCCTCAACCCACTTTATAAAATAATCAATAGCTACCAGAATGAAATGATACCCGTTAGACGCAGTAGGTCTGATCTCGCCCATCATGTCGATGCCCCACATTGCAAAAGGCCAAGGAGCTGTCAAGACATTCATAGCAACTGGAGGTACATGCACCTTATCAGCATAGACTTGGCACTTATGACAGGTCCGAGAGTGCTGATTACAATCGGCTTCCAAAGTGGACCAATAATATCCTGCCCGTAGGATTTTCTTTGCCATGGTATGTCCACTGGAATGAGTTCCGAAGGTACCTTCATGTAACTCTGCCATGATCTTTTCTGCCTCGCTTTTGTCCACACATCGTAGTAAGGTTGAATCATGGCTACGCTTATAGAGGATATCATTACTAATGAAGAACTTCACAGTGAACCTTCTCAAGAACTTCTTATCATTAATAGACGCACCCTCGGGGTACTCTTGTGCCTCAATATACCTCTTTACCTCGTGGAACCAGGGCTTATCTGCTACCTCTTCAGTCTCAATGTCACAGCAATGTGCAGGTTCGTCCAACCTATCGATGGTAATCCAGGGAGCTTCATTGTCCCACCTGACTTTGAACATAGAAGACATGGTAGCTAGCGCGTCCTCTAACGGATTCTCTTCTCTCGGGAAGTGTTCAAAGGTTATCTCCTCAAAGTGCGAAAGCAATGTCAGTACATACTCTTTGTAAGGAATAAGATTTAGGTGTTTTGTATCCCACTCGCCTTTGATCTGACTGATCACTAGAGCGGAATCTCCTAATACACTCAAGAACTTAATCCTCAGGTCAATAGCAGCTCGAAAACCCAGGATGCATGCTTCATACTCCGCCATATTGTTAGTGCAGTTGAAACATAATCGAGCGGTGAATGGAGTATGACAACCCTCCGGAGATATGATCACAACGCCAATGCCATTACCCAACACATTTGACGCTCCATCAAAATACATAGACCATCGAGATCCTTCCTCAGGTCCTTCATCCAGTCCAAGTTCTTCACAGTCGGTCACCAACATGATGTTCTCATCCGGGAACTCGAAATTCATGGAATGGTAGTCATCCACGGCTTGATGCGCCAAATGATCTGCCAACACACTCCCCTTGATTGCTTTATGGGTTGTGTATTGGATGTCATACTCAGTTAAGATCATCTTCCATCTTGTTATTCTTCTGGACAAGGCAGGCTTTTCAAAGATATACTTGATTGGATCCATCTTTGATATCAATAAGGTAGTGTGAGTCAGCATATACTGTCTTTGCCGGCGAGCAGCCCATGCCAAAGCGCAACAAGTTTTCTCGAGCAGTGAGTATCGGGTCTCACAGTCGGTAAACGTTTTGCTAAGGTAGTAAATAGCATGCTCTTTTCGGCTAGACTCGTCATGCTGCCCCAGCACGCACCCCATTGAATTATCCAGAACTGTCAAGTATAATATCAAAGGTCTTCTTTCAACTGGAGGCATCAGAATTGGAGGTTCTTGGAGGTACTCCTTGATCCTTTCGAAAGCGGTCTGACATCCATCATTCCATTTTACCACTTGATCTTTCTTCAGCAGCTTGAAGATTGGCTCACAAGTAGCAGTTAGATGTGAAATGAATCTGGAAATGTAATTCAGACGCCCCAAAAAGCCTCTAACTTCCTTTTCTATGCGGGGATCTGACATCTCCTGTATGGCCTTTACCTTGGCGGGATCCACTTGAATACCTTTATCACTAACGATGAAACCCAACAACTTACCAGACCTTACCACGAAGGTGCACTTGTTTGGGTTTAACCTCAGCTTCTACGTCTTCAACCTGTCGAAAAGTTTCTGGAGATGGTATAGATGCTCTTCCTCAGTCTGGGACCTTGCGGTCATGTCATCTACATAAACCTCAATCTCATGGTGAATCATGTCGTCGAACAAAGCGACCATGGCGCGCTGATATGTTGCCGCAGCATTCTTCAACCCGAGAGGCATTACCTTGTAACAGAAGGTGCCCCACTATGTAACGAAGGTTGTCTTCTCCATGTCCTCGGGAGACATCTTGATCTGATTGTAATCAGAAAAACCATCCAAGAAGGAGAAGATCTTATGATGCACGGTGTTGTCGACCAGAACATCGATGTGATGGAGTGGGAAGTCATCCTTGGGGCTTGCCCTGTTCAAATCTCTATAGTCCACACACATTTATACCTTACCATCCTTCTTGGGCACTGGAACAACATTGGAGACCCACTGCGGGTAAGAGGCGACAACTAGAAATCCGGCGTCAAACTGTTTCATGACCTCAGCTTTTATTTTCTCAGACATCTCAGGGCACATACGACGAACCTTCTATTTTACCGGAGGACAATCTTCTTTAGTCGGATAGATATGTACCACAATATCAGTGTACAGACCAGGCATATCTTCATAAGACCAAGTGAAGATCTCAACATAGTCACATAACATCTATATCAACTGTTGTTTAACACTAGGCTCCAGATTCGCCCCTATCTTGACCTCTTTCTTGTCTTCCTCTGTATCCAAATTTACGGATTCAACTGGATCTTCATGATGCTATATGGCCTCTTCCTCCTGTAGTAACAGTCTAGCAAGTTCTCCGGGTACCTCACAATCACCCTCACCTTCGTCCTTGGCTTGGTTGATCAGATTTTCGAAGTGATAACTGGCAGTAGCAGAGTCGTTATCAATGGGATCCAGAGTGGATATGGATCTGCATTATGATACGTGAGTGTGTGTAAGAGAATAGCTATTTTTGATAAAGCGAGAGACAGAAAAAGAAAAACAAGGAGCGCAAAATTTGTAATGCAAGAAAACGTCCAATGCTTTATTGATGATATATGAAATGACAAATAATAAGCCCTCACAAGCAAAGCCAAGGTGTCTCGGGCAAGGCACCGGGCCGTAAAATTTCAAACTGTTTATTACAAATCTCAAAACAAAAGTCAATTACTGTGGAATAAAAGAAACGGGTATGAAGTCTTTCGTCGTCCAGTTGTTCAATCTACCATTGGTTGTCGGGTAGATCCAGTTGTCGATATATGAATCTTCTTCACTGTCCTCAATTGCATTTACTCCCTGATTACTGATGTGCATAGGAGGTCTTCCAATCCGCGCGCGCCTAACAACCCTTTGAGCCCCTGTAGTAAAGCCCAAACCAAACTTGTCAGTTTTGTGTGTGAAATCAGGGAGTTGACCCCAATTTGCACACCCACATTTTTCAATTATAGCTCTGGCATCCTTGAGGGAAGCCATCTTCATCGGAGGTTTGTCAAAAGCAACTTCAGTCGATGCCAAAGTATGGGGGACCTCTTCAAAGTTCTGACAAGGGGTTTCGATGAACTCCCCGTGCATCTCCACATAGCGAAAGGAATTGAGATGACTCACCATGTAATCCTCTTCACCTTGTACCGTGACGATCTTCCCCTTCACTGGATATTTCAACATTTGGTGGAGCGTGGAAGTCACTGCCCCAGCCTTATGAATCCAAGGGCGACCCAACAAGCAAGAATATGATGGTGTGATATCCATCCGTAGAAAGTAGATGCAAAAGTCTGAGATCCAACTTTAACAGGGACGTCCACCTCCCCGTGCACCATCCTTTTTGACCCGTCGAAATCCCTGACCACAATATTACTCGGCTTTAGGATCAAAACCTCACAGTCCAGACGGTCTAATGCTTTCTTGGGTAAAACATTCAATGAGGACCCGATATCCACCAGTACACGGGCCATAGTAGTGCCCCTACCCTCGATCGAGACGTGAAGAGCGTCATTGTGATTTCTTCCTTTAGCAGTCAGATCTGCATCTGATAAACCTAACCCGTTGTCGACAGTCAAACTAGCTATGCAATCCTTGAATTGATCAGCCGAAGTTTCCTGTGGCACATGCGCAGTTTTAAGGAATGCAATTAGAGCCTTTGCATGGGCTTCGGAGCACAATAGCAAGGACAACATGGAGATTTTTGACGGGGTCTGCCCCAGTTGCTCGACTACGTTGTAGTCGCTTTTCTTGATAATCTTTAGAATTTCCTCTATCTCCTACTTAGATGTTTCTACAATGATCTTCTTAGGCGCCTCCGTCCGGGCTGGCTCACCTGTGATTTCTTTTCCCCGAGTCCCAGATGGCTCAGCGACAGGGGTGATAACTGGAACAGGAACCGAGATAGTAGATGATGTACTAGTAGATGGAATGACAACAGGTTTGTGAACAGTCGGATGGGAAATCTCGGGAGAAAAGAGACTTCTACTTATGGTGACCTTGCTAGCCCCGACAATATTGCTGACATCAGCTTCCTCACTATTTAAGTCTTGTTTAACTCCATGGTAATACACATCGGCCCCATAGTTCCAAGGGACAGCCTTATCCGAAGTGTATGGGACAGGACCAGGGACAATAATTATTAACGGAGCAAATCTTGGGACGGGTGTAATCCTAACAGGCTTTCTCGAGGAAGCCTTGGAAGGATTGGCGGAAATGGTTATGATGGCAACTTCTTCAATTGGAACCAACAGAATCATAGTCTTTTCGAACAGGATCTCTTTGTTATCCATCAGGCATTGAACACCTGATTTCAATAAGTGGCAACTAGCAGGCAGAACACAAGTGGAAACCTTCGCCACAGCCCGGAAATAAACCGGCCAACAATAGATTCTTCTTGACTGTCATCAAGGGAGTAGAAATTCCTTCCACGGAGGTCACAAATAACTCATCATCCACAACATTCACTCCATGACCATGTTTGGGCATAGGAGCAGCTATGACGTTGGGTTTCTCCGAAGCGTCAAACTCAATCTCTTTGGCTTCGATCAAGTCTTGCACCTTATTCTTCAAGGCCCAACAATGGTTTGTATCATGACCTGCACTTTCGGAATGATAGGCGCAATGGGCATTCGGGTTATATTGAGGAGAAGTGGTGTTGGGATTCTTCGGGGCCTCCCACAGAGTTACCAGATTGGTCTTCAATAATTATGGTAGAATTTGAGACAAGGTCATATTGAGCCGAGTGTACTACCTTGTGGTCTTTCCACCCTTTGTTGGTTATTGCATTGTGGAGCAACTGTGGGTCTTGATATCACTACCGCATTCACTGCTTGACGGTGTTCAGGTCTGCTTTGGCCCCTCGGGCCGTAGACTGCCTTAGCTTCTTTCTTATCGGTGAAAGGCTTCTTTACTGTACTTGATGAAGTATCTTTCTGTATCTTACCACTTTGGATACCAGCTTCTACTCTCTCTCCAGTCAAAATCAACTCAGTAAACCCAGATGACGAACTGCCAATCAGGTGATTGAAAAATGGACCAGATAGCATCCCTAGAAACATGTCAACCAACTCCCCATAAGACAAAGGGGGTTGAACTCTTCCAGCCAAATCTCTCCACTTATGAGCATAGCCCTTAAAACCTTCAATTGCACCCATATACATCCTCTTGGCTACTTGACTGTCATTCTTGAGGGTAGAGAAAGTTCTTCTGATCATAGTGCTTCGATTGCGTCTGGCAAATCCACTTCAACATCTCCTCTTGAAGAATCACTTCAAAAGGTTAAGGCGCAGATTTTCAAAAGAGATTTAATGCTGACCTTAGAGGGAGAACCTACATCTCCTTCCTTTTTGAAGACTACTTTAAGAGTTGTCGACCTTCTTGCTGCTCTGCCTGACATTTCCAACGTTATTTTGGATTTGATTTCCATCATCAATCAGGTTTCAGCTGACTACAATCGTCGAAGGACTCTCACTCGCGAAATTGAGGCGACCAATGGCCATGTAGCTGCTGCCTGGGGTGTTGCTGCTGAATTAGATTCAAAGTTGAAGGAGCTATCAAGGGCGCAAGAAGCTAGGAAGAAATAAGTAGAAGAACTCGATCAAAATACAGCCAGTATGAAGGCTCAGATCAGAGAGTTAGAAGCCAAGATTGCTGCCAACGATAAACGAAAGGAAGAACTTCTCGCTGTCAACACTGATTCAGAGAGTCAAGAGGACTCAATGAGGGGTTAGCATATGCTGAACGAGCCCAAGCATTGGATGCCAAAATCAAGACTCTTCATCAGTCGAAAGCTCTATGCGAAAGATGCCTGGAGCTACAAAAGATAAAATACCTCCAAATCAAGGCCAACCTCCCGTTTTGATTTTGAATTTATTTTTTAGTTGTATAATTATATATTTTTTGTAATGACTTTCAGCCATTTTGGGTTTGTAATATATTTTCCATCTTGGATTTTTTAACTTGATTAAGATCAAGCATTGGTTACCCTAATCTCTTGAAGTGCAGGTCTATACATTTTTAAGTATTTACCATTTACTCTCAAGAGCCTTTGGTCTTCATTTAACTCTTTGACCTCATATGCGCCACCAGATAAAGTTTGGATGATCTTAAAAGGTCCTTCCCATTTAGGAGACCATTTCCCCATATTTCTATCCTTTCGATCCATTGGGAGGATTACTTTCCATACCAGGTCCTCAGGCAAGAATGTCTTGGGTTTTACTCTTTTATTGTAAGATATTTCCACTATCCTCTTTTGTGACCTTAAGAGATCCAAAGCCCTCAGTCTTTCTTCGTCCAAATCAACCAATTCGTCTAACATCATATTCCAATAAACTTCAGAAGGAATGTCTTGATGTTTCCTAATTCTTGTTGACTGTAGACAAATTTCTACTGGAAATACTGCGTCATGGCCGTAAGTTAGTCGAAAAGGTGTTGTTCTGGTAGCTTCCTTAGGAGAAGTTCGACAAGCCCATAAAATTTGATCTAAAGTCTTGTGCTAATTTTTTGGCTTCTTTCCTACATGCTTCTTTATTAAGCTGATTATTACCTTGTTTGCCGCTTCGACTTGACCATTGGCTTGTGCATAGTAAGGCGTAGATATTAATAATTTGAACCCCATTTCTATAGCAAACTCTTGCATTTTTCGACCAATAAAGAATGACCCTTGATCAGTTGTTATTGTCTCAGGAATTCCAAACCTGTATATAATGTGCTTTTGAATGAATTCAATGACATTTTCCTGGTCTACATTAACTAAAGGAATTGCTTCAATCCATTTAGTAAAATAATCAATGCTCACCAATATGTATTTCTGGCTTTTAGATGACCTTGGTCGAATCTCTCCAATAAGATCCAAAGCCCATCCCCTAAAAGGCCAAGGTTTCACAATTGAGTGAAGTTCGCTTGCAGGTACGTGCTGGATACTTGTATGTACTTGACATTCCTTACATCCCTTTGCAAACTCAACACAATATTTCAACATATTGGGCCAATATAGTCCTTGTTGAAACAATAACCATTTCATTTTATGGCCTACTTGATGTGCTCCACATGCCCCGGCATGTGTAGTTGAAAGGGATATGTATGTCTCTGTTTCATTTAGGCATTTTAATAGAACCCCTTCAGGTGTCTTTTTAAATAACTCGTTTCTCATTAGGGTATAACTCAGAACCCTATACTTTATCTCTCGTTTTGTCTAAGCTACTGGATTTTGCAAATAATCCACTATAGGCTTTCTCCAATTTTGTTCTGTTAGATTATCTATGAACGAAATTTCGAAGTTTTCATGATCAGCGTACCCCAACTTTGTTATTTTCAAATTTGTTGGAGATAATTTAGTTAATGTCACTCTTCCTCTAACTTCGATTACATGTTGTAATTTCTTTTTCGAAATTTTATACCCGAATGCAAAATGTGCTAAGTCATTAGCCACTTGATTTTCCAGTCTTGGTATATGTTGAATGTTGATCTTTTCAAAGATTTTCAACAAACGATTGACTATTACAAAATACATCATAAGATTTTCTCTTATGCATTTATATTCTTTTGTAACTTGTTTTATAACTAACTCTGAGTCTCCCATTATTTCGATTCCAGTTGCCCCCAATTCCAACAATATTTCAAGGCCTATGATTAGAGCTTCGTATTCAGCCTCGTTGTTCGAACAAGAACCTTCGATCTTGTACTTGAATGTTGTTGGAATTTTATTTGGAGAAATAATTAGAACTCCTACTCCAGTTCCATCTTTATGACTAGAACCGTCGAAGTATAACTTCCAGGGTTCGATCTCTAGGTAGTTGATTGATTCCTCATTTATTGAGTGGTCAACTATAAAATCTGCGACCACTTGACCTTTTACAGCCTTAAGAGGCATAAAGTTTAATGAATACTCAATTAATACAAGTGCCCATTTTCCAATTCGACTGTGCAAGATGGGTTTCAAAACATATATTTGAAAACATCAAAATGAGACGAAACATAAACATCAACTGGTTTAATATATTGCTTGAGCTTTGTACACGAGAAGTAAAGACATAAACATAGTTTTTCAACTTTGCTATATCTAGTTTCTACATCATTTAAAACTCTACTAAGGTAATAAATGGGTCTTTCGACACCATTCTCATCCTCTTGAGCTAACATGCTTCCTAAAGTTTTATCAGATGCAGCTATGTACAATCTCATACTTTTATTTCTACAAGGAGGTACCATAATAGGTGGCTTGGCAAGGTATTCTTTGATCTTATCGAAAGCCTCTTGTTGTTCTTGCCTCCACTCGAAGCCTCCTTTGTTGAGTCGAAGTAGTGTTGAGAAGGCTTGCGTTTTTCCACTTAAGTTGGAAATAAATCTCCTCAAGAAATTTATCTTACCAAGTAGAGATTGCAACTCCTTCTTGTTAGTTGGCTCTTTCCCTTCCAAAATGGCTTTGGTCTTGTTCTGGTTTACTTCAATTCCCTTCTTGTGGACCACAAAACCTAAGAAGTCCCATGCTCTTATGCCGAAAGTGCATTTTAGAGGATTCATTTTCAGACCATAGTGTCTCATCCTTTCGAAGGATTATCGAAGATGGTCTATATGATTCTTCCCTGAAACAGATTTAACAACAATATCATCAATATAAATCTGGATAAAAGTTTCAATAAAATCATGGAAGATAGAATTCATTGCTCTTTGATATGTTTCCCCTGCATTTTTTAGGCCAAAAGGCATCACTACCCATTCATAAGTGCCTAAAGCCCCAGGGCATCGAAAGGCTGTTTTCGACATATCCTCTTTAGCAATGAAAATTTGATTATACCCTGAGTATCCATCAAGCATACTCATGTATTCGAAGCCAGCGGCAGAATCGACAAGCATTTTTTCCATAGGCATTGTATATTCATCTTTGGGTCTTGCAGCATTTAAATCTCTAAAATCGATACACACCTTTAAGGTACAATTTTTATTTATAGCAGGTACTATATTTGCAATCCATTTGGCATACCTAGTTGTTTGGATGAACTTGCATCTCAGCATTCTTTTGACTTCCGTCTTGATCTTTGACAAGACCTCTAGTGCAAAACACCTTGGAGTTTGCTTGACAGGTTTTTTCCCAGGCTTTATTGGTAGTTGAAGGTCTACCACTTCCCTATCGAGACCAGGCATTTCATCATAATCCCATGCAAAGCAGTCTTGGAAATCCTTCAACAATTGGATTATTTCAATCTTGAGCTCTGGATCTATCTTCGTGCTAATGTATGTTGGTATTTTCACCAATCCTTCTCCCATATCTATTTCTTCCAAAGTATCTTGCGCTAGCATTTTAACACTATTCGCCAACGGATCCTTTTCAAAACCCAAAGGCTCATCATCATAGATAGCATTTAGCCTCTAGTTTTGCATTTCTTCCTCCTTCGCGTCAGGTGGTTCTGGTTCGAAGTCTTTCCCAGAACCTTCTAGAAGAAATACGTGTTCATTGGCTTCAAGAGCCATGTATTTGACTTCAGCCTCTAAGGCCGCTATCATTCTACTTTCGGCTACATATGGTGAAATCTTTTGTAAAGCTTGTGATTCAGTCATCATCACCAAATTCACTTCCCCATCCCGTTGGTTGTATGTCATCAACTCCTCCATAGTCAATGTTTGATAAATCTTCTCTATCCCACTGGAAACCATGGTCGGAATGCATGTAGAGGGAGCAAAAGGCATTTAGTGTTGGTGCCAAATCGAACTCAGGAGGATTGCATGGCCCTATGTGAGCCATGTTTCTGTCGAAGCTATTTTTTCCAACGTTATTAACTTCACCCAAGTAATAACTTTGGTCGGCTTCAATATTCTCTATAATGCCATCAGGGCGCCAAATCGTGACCTGTTGATGCATCGAAGATCGCACTGTACCTATGCCATGTATCCACTCTCTACCTAAGAGTAGATTATAGTTGGGCTTCGCTGAAATGACCATGAACATAGTTGGTCGAAGTATTGTTACCAACTTGAGGTCTAATTGTATCACCCTCATAGTAGTTCCAATACCTCCCTCATAGTTCGACAGAACCATGTTGTGGGGTTTGATATCTCCATCTCCTTTGCCCATTTTCCTTAGCATAGATTGGGGAATTATATTTATTGTAGCCCCACAATCAACCAGAATTTTGTTAATTGTTATTTCCCCTATCTTTTCCCTTATGAACAATGGTTTTAGGTGATTTTTCATCACCTAGGTAGGTGGCTCAAAGAAGGCATTTTGCTCTTCAACGCAACCATTGTTCATCACATAATAGCACACTGGCCTATGTTTGGCCATTTCCTGTTTGACTTCCCAGTCGGTCTCCTCGACTTCGACTTGGCGGTCGTATTCTATGGGTAGCACTGTGTTGTACCCCAAAATTTGCCCTCTCATTTATCAAATATTTTCTCACAAGATCTCCTTTGGTTCAAGATTGCACAAGGGTTGATCAGCTCAAGACACCTCCTTAAGCACCAATGACTAAAATTAGGGTTTGAGATTGCAAAAGGACAATTGAACTTTTAATGCCTCATATGACTTTCATGGATCATCATGGACCCTCAAGATTACTCATGTCAAGTTTCAAGTCATGGATCACATTTTTGCTCAGTCAATTGGGCAGTTGACCTAAAAATCAAATGTATTGGAGAAAAAGTCAATTATGGTCAATTTACAGTAAAACTTCATAATTTGTTGTCCATATAAACATTGTGAACTCATATATGTCATTTGATCAAGTTTGGACCACAATTCCTCAAGAAATTTGATCAGATCATCAAAAGGTCAAAATGGTCAAAATTAGGGTTTTGATTGAGAAAGGGTAATTTCTAATTTTTGACCTAGCAAATGGTTAATTGGTTTGAGACATGATCTCAAGGTTTCAATTGCATCATTTTGACCTAATGGCATGACTCAAAACATCCCTCGAGATCAATTGATTGATAGTTGATTTTCAGTCAACTGATCAAAAGTCAATTGTACACTGAAAAGTCAAACATTGACTTTTTGGTCAAAATCAAGTGTCAAAGATCACAATTCATCAAAACATGTCAAAATATGAAACTTTTTCATCAAGAAATCAAAAAGTCAAGATTTCATTTTGAAAAGTCAAAGTTTCCAAACTTAGAAATTTTTCTAAGTGTTGAAAACTTCATATTTTTTTTTCACAACTTTGAGCCAATTTTTCACCATGACGCAAGATGATTCAAAAGAAACTTTCAACATGAAAGTTGTAGATCTCAATGATATCTAAAACATTTCTTTACACAAGTTCTCCTAGAAATTCTTGGATCTCAAGTTATTAATCCATGAAGTCATGGTCATGAAATTAAGCACTTAATAAAAAATTTGCCCTAGTTTAGGCAGGACTTTGACCTAACTTCATGGCAATTTTTCACATAGTTCCAAGGGGAATTTTTAAAACTGATTCAAATAGGGGTTGTGTTTACCTAGGGTTTTGGTAAACAACCGCTGATCCTCCAAATGGTTATTTATTTGGTTACTCGCAGGATCGATCAGATTGATCCTATGGACATAGGTTGATTTTGAAGTTTGATTAAGGTGGATAAGGCTTTAAGTAAAATGTTTCAAGTAAATTGCATAAAGGAAAATCTTGGTAAAATAAACAAGGCTTTAAAGTAAAGGTTCGACAGGAATCTAAAGGAGAAAAGCAAGTAAAATACTGGAAAAGTAAATGACTTTAATTGATAAAATTGGTGTTTCACACATACATTTCTCAACAATTCTTTCGCTCACACTGGGTACTTGAATCTAAATGAGTGACTATGTATCTATTTGTGAACACACGCGAGAAACTACATGTCTACTCCTATTTATACTAAAACATTCCAAGTAACCGTCGGGCAGTTACACTGTTTCGAGATTAAGCCACTTGGCACGTTCTCCATGCTCGACGCTCCAGATCCTTGTATGTTTACACGTAGTAACTGCTGGAAACCGTTTTCCCTCCAAAGCTTTGAATTTCAAACTGCTCCACTCTGGACCATCGAACACTTTCATCAAGAAACGTCTTCGACGAAAACTCCTTCGACGTCGAAGGCAATCAGCCTTCTTCCTTGGAAGAAATCTTCTAAGTATTTTGCCATCTTTCGACGGGCACTTCGACAGGCTTAGCCAGTCGAAAGCATTTTTCAGCTTTTAATGGCTGCCATCAATCAAAACAAAGGTGTCGAATTTAGGAGCCAACAAATTGCCCCCCAAGAATGCCTTATTTCGACTCTGAAAGAAAAAGGCATTCTTTGAAAACGCCATTCGACACCTGTTTTTCCACGCTTAGTCACAAGTTAACTTGTGCACTTTTTGTTGCTTTTTACCAACTATTGGCAATCCCAAGAAACCATCATTGATTTGATCCTAGGACGTCACTTTCAGTACGGCGTGCAGTACCAAACGTCACTTCAGAATTTGTCATTATGACAAATCCAAAAACGAGGACGCACGCTGCGTCTCTCTGTTTCTGCAGAAACGGCCAAAACAACAGGATGCTGCCACGCGTCCCACTAATTCCTGCAGCATTAAATGACATTTAATGTCCTCGTTATTGGGAATTTCTCCCACTACTATAAATAGTAGTGAATATCCCATTGTGGGACTTTTTACGCAAACTAGCCCTCAAACTCCCTTGCTTTCGTACAAACTTGCTCTCTTTGCAGAAAAACTCTTCCTTTTTTACTTCATCTTCATCCTCAACAATGGCCTCTGCTTCTACTGCCCCCAAGACTAACGCACCAACTGAACAACTTGTTAAACCCAAGGTCTTTGTTACTGCTCCGGTAGTGAACTCTACAGGGAAACGAAGGGTTCCTGAACCTTCTGACATCTCCGTTCGCGATGCTTACTCGCGTCACTTGATGATCCCGGTTGGATACTCCAACCAGATCTTCGCAATGTCTGGCCCCATGAACCCAAGCATCTCTGAAGCTCTGAAGATCAAGAGCTATTTCCCCATCGTCGAGAAACTCAAGCCAGTAGCATGCGCCAAGAAGGACGCAGAAGACAACGAAGACCCTACACGCGAGAAAATCGACCTCCGTTTCTTCAACAGAAGTGTTAGAGTCTTCAGGTCTTGCCCTAATCTTACCTCTGACTATGTTGCTTGGCTAACAAAGTTGGAGAAACATCAAACTCCAGTCTGGAAGGAAATGGGAATCTTTGACCTAGTAATGCTGTCGAAGACAGGCTTAAACTACTCCCCAGAGATGCTTATAGCTTCGCTGTTGTTTTGGGATTACTCTCACTTCACCTTTCACCTTCCATGTGGGATGTTAACTCCCACACTCTTCGACGTAGCGGCCATTACTGGCCTTCGACCAACCGGAGATTACTTCGACCCGGAGGAGATGTCGGAGGACCAAATTGGCTTCTCTGAGACCAAGCCAACATACACCACCTTTATCAACCATTATCACGACAGGTCGACGGATACAGTGTCGGATGTCGAACACATAGCGTTTCTAGCCTTATGGCTCACTCGCTTTGTGTTTTGCTCGAAGTCTCTACAAGTGACCAAAAAGATGGTCACTCTTGCCACCCAACTGCATCACCGCCAAAACATCTGTTTGGCAGAACTAATTCTGGCCAGTCTTTATGACTCAATCAGCAATGGGGTTACTCTCTTGAAACATATCGAAGATAGGGCCAGTTTGCTACTCGCTGGGCCTTTCTGGCTACTTCAACTGTGGCTCAATGCCACTTTCGAATCTTTCTTACCCAAGAAGATTCAGATAAATGAACAAGCCCCAGCGATAGCTAATAGACGTATCGAAGGGATTAGGCTGGCTCTACTGACACCTGTGGAAGATGGGCTGGAGTTTCAACAAACCTTCACTAACTTCGTTCTGATGTTTGCTCGAAGGAAGGAATTTGTTTCAACTATGGCTCCATTTGCTCAACGGAGGGTGGGGCCAGCATGGTTCACAAGGCCACATCCAAAGGAGTCGAGTGGTCCCAATGTCGATGAGCACACTGTACTTTGGGAGGCGTTCCTGACACCCAGGATCATGCCTCTTCGATTTAAGAGTTCTAAGACTCATTTGAGTCTGCTTGCCTATCAACCAAATCTGGTATCTCGCCAGTTCGGTATCATCCAAACCCTGCCTTCTCCCATTTTTCAAAGAGAGAAGTCAATGTTGTACTTCTGCAACGATTATACAGAAGAAGCTGCCATCAAGCATATCGGAAGATATGCTGGTCGAACAATCCTCTCGCTGTTTGACTACCAGCTTAATTTCCTTTGCTCACCATCTTTTGAGGAGTGGTGGAGAAGCTATTATGCTGAGTACTTCTTCGACGAGAAGGACTTCATGGCAGAATTGCAGAAATCTTTTGTCCTTGTGTTGGACAAAGTAAAGAAATGTAAGTTCATGCTCTCACATTACTTTTTATCTTTCTCTTCGACTGTTAGCCTGTTAACTTTCCTTTTCGCTTTCAGTTGTTCGAAAGCCCCTAGCCAAGAAGGCTACAGAAGGCCCACAAGGAGGAGTCCCTTCGACAAAACCTCCACCGCCGGCGAAGACTATAGCGCCGGCGAAGACAACAGGCAACCAACAGGGGGAAGGCTCTTCGAGGAGGCCTCCTGCATCGGTAACCAGATTTTCTTCATTTTTCTTCTGGCTTTCGATTTTTTATTTTCGATGTAATTATTCAATCGAATTCCTATTGGTTTTCTAGGCCCCTTCGCCCAAGAAAAGGGCAGCATTGGTGGTCGAATCGGGGAGTGATGACGAAAGTGATTCCCCTCCTGCTCCCTTAAAGAGGCGAAAGTTAACGAAGGACGCTTCTGTTCCTACTCCTGCCCCTGAAGGTCGAACCGTCAGAATAAAGGTCGCTGTGAGAAAGCCTAGGCCACCTGCAGTGATCATCGAGGAGCCAACTGAGGAGGAACTGAACGCTCTTCTTACCAAGCCTGTCGAAAGTGACAATTCCAGCCCTGGGGCTGAAGTTAATCCACAGGTAATCTATTTTAGGCATAAATACCAGTATTCGATTGTATCTCTTTCGACATCTGAAGATTTGTCTTCTTTCTCCTTTTCAGGACACTACTGAAAGTTCCCCACCAAGGACTTCAGAAACTCTAGAATCTGCTGACCTTAGCAGGCCTCAGGAAAAAGATTTGGGCAATGACGAAGCCCACACTGAGAATGAGGCCAATGCTGAAACAGTGGAGAAGACAACAGAAGAACCTATGGTGGAGGAAACACAGCCAGAAACGGTTCCTGTGGTGGACTTGTCGTCAGAAGAGAATCCTGAAGGAAGAGACCAAGGCAATGGCGAAGAGAATCAAGATGCTGTTGACGAAGAGCACCAAGGTGGTACTGGCGAAGAACACCAGGGTGACGCTAGCGAAGAGCCACAAAATGACGCTGGCGAAGGACCCCAAGGTGATGTTAACGAAGAACCACAAGTCGACGCTAGTACCGCCTCAGTCCAAGTCGAAGAGCAACCAAACGAGGCACTCAGCATTCAACAGCCTCAAGCCCAAGATAATACTGTGGCAAGGGTCACCTCCTCAAAGCACAGGTCAAAAGAGGACTTGGAAATCTTGAAACAAACTGACCCTGTCAGCTACCTCAATGCAATCATCGAGAGTAAGAGTTCTTCTGACACTAGTCAGGAAATTCCTACCCTGTCAGGGAAATCTACTGAAACTTCTCCTCTTGATGATGCGTTGGCGAAGGTTAAGGCCCAGTTCTTCAAGAGAGATTTAATGAAGACTTTAGAGGGGGACCCCACTGCTCCATCATGCTTAAAAGAGGTTTTGAATGCTGTTGACTTCGAAGCTGTAGCCCCAGAAATCTCAGACTTAATCATGGAATTACATTCTATGATTGATCAAGTCTCAGCGGATTACAGGCGCCAACGAGGTTTTAACAGTCAGCTCGAAGTGCTGCATGGCAAAAGCTCATCTGCGTGGACTGCTGTCTCAGATTCGACTTCTCGAATTGCCGAGTTGTCGAAACAGAAAGCGTCTGCACAGGAAAGGGTCGATGCTATTGAGCGAGAGAATGTCTCCTTCCGAGCACAAATTGCAGAGATAGAGGCGAAGATAAACGCCAACACTGTACTCCAGGAGGAAATTCTTTCGACCATCCCAGACACTGAGAGCCAGACTGAGATCAAGCAAGGCCTGGAATTCGCTGAGAGGGCTCAAAGCCTCGACGCTCAAATTGCCAAACTAGTGCAAGAAAACTCTTGGTGCAAAAAGAGGTTGGAGCTGCAGTATGCCAAGTATCTTCGACTCAAGAATTCTCTTACCTTTTGATTGATTCTCTTTTGTAACCGTCTTCTGTAATCGTTTTCGACAACAATTGCCATCTTGGCTGAAATTAATAAATATTTCCATTTTGGCATTTTTATGATTAATTTAGTTTGTTCTTTTATTATTTTATTTTTATCTCTTGAAGTATAGGCTTATATTTTTTCAAATATTTACCATTTACTCTCAAGAGCCTTTTATCACCACTTATCTCTTCGACCTCATAGGCTCCACCAGAAAAAGTTCGGATAACTCTGAAGGGTCCTTCCCATTTGGGTGACCATTTCCCCATGCTTCGATCCCGTCGATCCATGGGAAGAATTACCTTCCAAACTAAATCTTCAGGCAAAAATACCTTAGGTTTTACCTTTCTATTATAAGAGTCTTCTACTCTTTTCTTCTGAAGCCTGAGTAAGTCGAGAGCGTGTAATCTCTCTTCGTCTAAATCCACCAATTCATCTAACATCATATTCCAATAAACCTCAGAAGGAATATCATAATGCCTCTGAACTCTTGCAGATTGAAGACAAATTTCTGCTGGCAACACTGCATCATGGCCAAAAGTTAGCCTATATGGCGTTGTACCAGTGACTTCTTTTGGGGACGTTCGACAAGCCCATAAAATCTGGTCTAACGTCTTATGCCAATTCTTTGGTTTCTTCCCAACATGTTTCTTTATCAAGCCAATCACTACTTTGTTAGCTGCTTCGACTTGACCATTCGCCTGTGCATAGTAAGGCGTGGATGTTAGGAGTTTGAAACCTGTTTCCTGAGCAAATTCTTGCATCTTTCGACCGGTGAAAACTGACCCTTGATCAGTTGTTATTGTCTCAGGAATTCCATATCTAAAGATAATGTTCTTTTGAATAAATTCAATGACATTTTCTTGGTCCACATTGATTAAAGGGATCGCTTCGATCCACTTAGTAAAATAATCAATGCCTACCAATATGTATTTCTGACTCTTCGATGATGCTGGTCGAATCTCTCCAATAAGATCCAACGCCCATCCTCGAAAGGGCCAAGGCTTCACTATCGAGTGAAGTTCGCTTGCTGGTACATGTTGGATGCCTGTATGAACTTGACACTCTTGGCAACCTTTGGCGAACTCAACACAATCTTTCAGCATAGTGGGCCAATATAGTCCTTGTCGAAACAACAACCATTTCATCTTATGGCCTGCTTGGTGAGCCCCACATGCCCCAGCATGCATAGTCGAAAGGGCTATGTATGCTTCAGTTTCACTTAAACATTTCAGCAACACCCCTTCAGGCGTCTTCTTGAATAACTCATTACCCATGAGTACAAAACTCAACGCCCTGTATTTTGTTTTTCGTTCTGTCGGAGCTCCTGGATTTTGAAGATAGTCCACAATGGGTTTCCTCCAATCTTGCTCTGACAAATTATCAATGAACGAAATCTCGAAGTTTGAGTGATCAGCATATCCTAGCCTCGTCGATTCCAAGTCTGATGGTGATAGACAAGTTGCTTTTATCTTTTCTCGAACTTCGATTGCTCTTTGTAGTTTCGTTTTTGAAATCTTATACCCAGATGCAATTTGTGCCAAGTCATTGGCTATTTGATTTTCGACTCTGGGTATGTGTCGAATATTGACACTTTCAAATTGTTTCAATAAACGATTTGCTATCACAAAGTACATAATGAGATTCTCTCTTATGCATTTATATTCTTTTGTGACTTGCTTGATGACTAACTCTGAGTCTCCCATTATTTCGACTCGAGTTGCCCCCAATTCCAACAATATCTCAAGGCCAGTAATTAGAGCTTCATACTCAGCCTCATTGTTCGAACAAGAACCTTCGATTTGGTACTTGAATGTTGTTGGAATTTTATCTGGAGAAACAATCAAGACTCCTACTCCTGTTCCATTTTTATGGTTGGAACCATCGAAGTAGAATTTCCAAGGTTCTATCTCCACATAATTAATATCCTCGACTCGGATTGAGTGGTCGACTATGAAGTCTGCAACCACTTGTCCTTTTACTGCCTTAAGAGGCATAAAGGTCAAGGAGTATTCAGTTAATGCTAACGCCCACTTGCCGATTCGACTATGCAAGATCGGTTTCGACAGCATATATTTGAAAACATCAAAATGAGACGAAACATAAACATCAACTGGTTTTATATATTGCTTGAGTTTTGTACAAGAGAAATACAGACATAGACACAATTTTTCAACTTCGCTATATCTAGTTTCTGCATCATTCAAAACTCGACTGAGATAATAAATGGGTCTTTCAACTCCATTCTCATCCTCTTGGGCTAACATACTTCCCAGAGTTTTGTCAGATGCAGCTATGTACAATCTCATACTCCTATTGCTACAAGGAGGCACCAAAATAGGTGGCTTAGTGAGGTACCCTTTGATTTTGTCGAAGGCTTCTTGTTGCTCTTGCCCCCATTCGAACCCCTCTTTATTCAGTCGAAGTAAGGGTGAAAAGGCCTGAGCTTTCCCACTTAGGTTAGATATAAACCTTCTCAAGAAATTTATCTTGCCTAAGAGAGATTGCAATTCCTTCTTATTCGATGGCGCTTTCGCTTCCAAAATTGCCTTCGTCTTGTTCTGATTGATTTCGATTCCTTTCTTGTGGACAACGAAACCCAAGAAATCTCCAGCTTTCACACAGAACGCACACTTCAAAGGGTTCATCTTCAGACCATGTTCTCTCATTCTTTCGAATGATTTTCGAAGGTGGTCAATGTGACTCTTCCTGGAAACAGATTTTATAACAATATCATCAATATAAACTTGCATAAAAGTGTTAATAAAATCATGGAAGATAGTATTCATTGCTCGCTGGTACGTTGCCCCAGCGTTTTTTAGGCCAAAAGGCATCACTACCCATTCGTAAGTGCCTAAGGCCCCTGGGCATCGAAAAGCTGTTTTCGACACATCCTCTTCAGCAATGAATATTTGATTATATCCTGAATAACCATCGAGCATACTCAGGTATTCGTAGCCAGCGGCAGAATCGACTAGCATTTCCGCCACAGGCATAGGATATTCATCTTTGGGGGTGGCAGCATTCAAATCTCTGAAATCTATGCACACCCTTAATGTGCCATTTTTCTTAATTACTGGCACAATATTTGCAATCCATTCGACATACCTTGTAACACGGATGAATTTACATTTCAGAAGTCTTTCGACCTCCGTTTTAATCTTCGACAATATTTCTGGAGCGAAGCGTCTTGGATTTTGCTTGATTGGCTTCTTTCCAGGTTTGATTGGCAACTGAAGTTCTACCAATCCTCTGTCGAGACCGGGCATTTCGTCATAATCCCATGCAAAACAGTCTTTAAACTCTTTCAGCAATTGGATTACTTCCAACCTAAGTTCTGGATCGATTTTGGCGCTGATGTAAGTTGGCCTATTCTCTGATCCTTCGCCTAAGTTGATTTCTTCTAAAGGGTCTTGTGCTAACATCTTAATGTTGTTCGCCAAGGGATCCCTTTTGAAGCCCAAAGGCTCATCGTCATAGATGGCGTCGAGCCTCTGTTCCTGCATTTCATCTGGCATGATATCAGGAGGTCTTGGATCGAAATCCTTTCCTGGGCCAACAGCAGATAATTGTTGATCATTGGCCTGTGTGGCCATGTACTTTACTTCGGCTTCGAGAGCCGTTATCATCTTGGTTTCGGCCACATAAGCCGAAATTCGCTTCAGAGATTGTGACTCAGTCATTATCACTGAATTCACTTCCCCAACCAGTTGGTTGGATATCAGTTAGCCCACTGAAGTCTATGTGGGACAAGTCTTCTCTGTCCCATTGGAAACCATGCTCAGGATGCAGGTATAGGGAACAAAAGGTGTTTGGCGCAGGCGCCATGTCGAAGTCAGGAGTTGGACATGGCCCTATGTGAGCCAAGTTTTTGTCGAAATCTGTTACACCCAAGTGATTCACTTCGCCAAGGTAGTAACTTTGATCTGCCTCTATGTTTTCGACCATCCCATCTGGACGCCATAGCAGCAGTCTTTGATGCATCGATGAAGGCACAGCGCCAACACCATGAATCCACTCACGGCCTAACAAAAGGTTGTAGTTAGGTTTGGCCGATATGACCATGAACATTGTTGGTCGAAGGATCGACCCAACTTTTATGTCTAGCTGGATCACTCCCATGGTGGTCCCAATGCCTCCCTCATAGTTGGACAGGACCATATTGTGAGGTTTGATTTCTTCATCCCTTTTGCCAATCTTCCTTAGCATAGAATGAGGGATAATATTGATAGTGGCCCCACAGTCGACCAATATTTTGTTCACAGTGGTCTCTTCGAGCTTAGCCCTTATGAACAAAGGTTTGAGGTGATTCTTCATCGCCTCTGTAGGTGGCTCGAAGAAGCCATTTTGTTCCTCTGTAGTGCCATTGTCCATGACAAAATAGCACACTGGCCTATGTTTGGCCATTTCTTGTTCCACCTCCCAGTCACTGGCTTCGACTTCTACCTGTCGATTGAATTCCCTAGGCAGTACTGAAACAATATTCACCATTATATCCAGAGTATCGTCGGACTCAGCATCATCTTCGTCTTCGACTTCACTTTGGTTAGGCCAAACTAGCCTGTTGGTAACTGGTTCTCTCTCAAGAGGCTTTCTTTGTTTCCTTTGAGGCACATTCGAACTAGTTTCTGCCTTAGGTTCGTTGGCAGCCTCCCTTTCAGCTTTTCGCCTTCTTTGATATCTCCTCCATTGGGATCGCGACATAGGATTTTTTCCCTTGTAGTTGCTGGACACTTGAGCAACCTTGGGTGCAGCAACTTGAGGCTCTTTCTTCTGAATTAAAGAGGAACCTCTTGGCACATCGAAAGAATGCCATTTCTCTTCACTTGGCCTTTTCCGGCCAGATGTTTTGTACCAAGTGTCTACTGGTACATTTGTTGGAGGCCTGAAAGTCAATGGCCTCTTGTCTTGATTAGAACCTCTCCTGGGATCATGTCGAAGGTCAGCATTCTCCCTTCTCTTGTTCGCTGCTCTTACGCCTTGTATGTGCTCAGCAGCTTTTTTATCAAAGATAGAACTGCATCTTGGACACAGCATCACCTCTGATTTCTTCTTCTGGCATCTTTGTAAAAAATCTGCCAAGTTTTCGTTTTCCCTAGGGAAAGCCGTTTTATTTGCCTGCTCTTGCCTTATGGCTTCTTCTGAAGCTTTAGGGTCAGAAAGTTCAACCATGTTGATATTCATTGTATCTTTATTAGCAAGAGTTAGTTGCTTCATATGTGTCTCCAGATTCTCCGTCTGGCCTTGAACAGTGGCCAAGTGGGAACTGGGCTTTGGTCCAGTTTTTTGTGCTACAGCAGTCTTCGCCTTCGGGTCTTCGACCGCTTTCTGGACAGCCTCAATTGTCTTCCTGGATAAATTTCCAGAAAAACTGCCAAAGATTGGCATGTTGATGTGGTCCTTTGAGACTTCGACCATGGTAATTCCTGGCTTCTTCGACGGGATGCTGGTCGCCTCTATCATGTTCATTTCAGAGGGTTCTGCGTAGTGGGCTTCAGCCTTTAGTGGATTGGAGTCGACAGCCATGGGGGATTTGTCAGCAAACTTTAATCTCCCTTCCTCAATAGCGTCTTGCACAAGATTCCTGAAAAGAAAACATTGAGAAGTTTTATGGCCCAAAAAATTATGATATTTGCAAAAACCTCTCTTCTTTCTTTGATCAAGAGGAGGCACTTTTACCCCAGGGGGTACTATCATTTGGCCATCTTTAACCAGCAAGTCGAATATTTCATCACATTTTGTGATGTCAAAACTATAAGTCTTTTTTGGGAACCTATCGTTGGTCCTGTCTGGACCAATGGGATTTTTCCCATTTGAGGGGACTAACTGTTTACAAGAGTATGGTGGCCCTTGTTTTAGTTCTGCCAAATCGACTTCTCCTTCTTCGACAGTTAAAGTGTCGTCGAAGGATTCTAGATCGTCGTCGTCCATCTCAACGTACGCTATTCTCTCTCTTTTGTGAGTTTTCGTTGCCTTAGCTTTTTCAGCTTTGAGGCGTTCGACCTGTCGAACTCTATCGGCCAGTTGGGCCATGTCTCTTAGGTATTGGGTATCTAGCTTCTTCCTAATGGAATAATCTAGACCGCCTGCGGCTATTTCGACCAACTCATGTTCTGGAACTTGTGTAAAACATCTCGCCTTAAGCAACCTAAACCTATTCAGATATTCGTCTATAGGTTCAGTGAAACGTCTCTTCACACTCGCCAGTTCTTTCAGGCTTATCTTGGTTTGCCCCATATAGAATTGTTCATGGAACAATCTTTCCAACTGGGTCCAATGGTGGATCGAATTGGGGGGTAGAGTTGTGAACCAAGTAAAAGCGTTCTTGGTTAAGGAACTTGGGAAGTATTTGATCCTTAGGTTTTCATTATTTGAAATGTCTCCTGCTTCGATCAAATACCTCGCCACATGTTCGACAGTAGATTCTGTCGTGTCCCCAGAGAACTTAGTAAATTTGGGGACTTTGCTCCTAGGAGGTAAATCCGTTTGTAATACGTATTCTGACAATGGAGATGTAAAGTTGGGCCTTCGAAAGCCCATGTTCATCCCATTCTGATTCATGATCCTTTCGATCATGGTTGCCAGATTATTTTCCAAACCCATGTTTTGGTGTTGGATATGCTGAACCACTTCGTCAGCATTTTGGTTTCTGTTAACTAACCTTACCTCTGGGGCTATTACCCTAGGTTCTTCGACAGGTTGTTCTACAGGCTGTTGAGCCTGATTAATGGTGGTTTCTTCCTCTACAAATATCCCCTGATTTCCTCTTGTTTGCGCCCTTTGGGGCTGTCGAATAGGTGGGGGTACTCCAAAGAAGTCAGCCAAATGCGTCATTTGCGCTGTAACTTGCTGATTCGATTGAGTAGTATTTTGTATTAGAGGATTTAGCACTGTACTCAAAGTTTGTGCCAACATTTGCACCATATCATGGTTGCTTTCGTCCATCTGTTGCCTCAAGACTGCTGTCGAGGCATTTGTAAGGCCATGGGCTACTTGGGACGTTCCTCCTAAGAGTTGGGTCCTATTTCTATTCGCCATGCCTACTCCAGAGCCTTGGAGTGGCGAAGAGGCACTCACGAAAGGGTCTGAATAAGTGGACGCAGCATTCGTCAGGCTTGCCACTTCAGAAGTTGGCATACCATAGAATGGAATAAATCCTGGGGGAACCACAGGCCTTGTGCCTATATTTCCCCTTGGAGGGGGAGTTCCCAAAGGTATTCTGGGGCCTGAAAATGAAGTTATTGGCCCCGTGGTTGTGACTGACACTGCTGGTGTCGAACCAACATTCGTCGCTTCACTTACGGTCATATTAACCGTTGCTCCCACACTCGTTTGTGGGATTTCATTATTGCTTGGCGGATTCGCCATCTCTTCCCTTCTTCTGGCAGTATTGTTATCGTTAGTGTATATTCTACCACTCCTCAATAACATACAACTCGAAAAGATGAGATTATTTTTCAACAATCAACACACAGTCCCACCGGATGTGCCAATTTGTTTACCTAGGGTTTTGGTAAACAACCGTTGATCCTCCAAATGGTTATTTATTTGGTTACTCGCAGGATCGATCAGATTGATCCTATGGACATAGGTTGATTTTGAAGTTTGATTAAGGTGGATAAGGCTTTAAGTAAAATGTTTCAAGTAAATTGCATAAAGGAAAAGCTTGGTAAAATAAACAAGGCTTTAAAGTAAAGGTTCGACAGGAATCTAAAGGAGAAAAGCAAGTAAAATACTGGAAAAGTAAATGACTTTAATTGATAAAATTGGTGTTTCACACATACATTTCTCAACAATTCTTTCGCTCACACTGGGTACTTGAATCTAAATGAGTGACTATGTATCTATTTCTGAACACACGCGAGAAACTACATGTCTACTCCTATTTATACTAAAACATTCCAAGTAACCGTCGGGCAGTTACACTGTTTCGAGATTAAGCCACTTGGCACGTTCTCCATGCTCGACGCTCCAGATCCTTGTATGTTTACACGTAGTAACTGCTGGAAACCGTTTTCCCTCCAAAGCTTTGAATTTCAAACTGCTCCACTCTGGACCATCGAACACTTTCATCAAGAAACGTCTTCGACGAAAACTCCTTCGACGTCGAAGGCAATCAGCCTTCTTCCTTGGAAGAAATCTTCTAAGTATTTTGCCATCTTTCGACGGGCACTTCGACAGGCTTAGCCAGTCGAAAGCATTTTTCAGCTTTTAATGGCTGCCATCAATCAAAACAAAGGTGTCGAATTTAGGAGCCAACAGGTTGTATAGCATATTACAAGCTTTCTAAAATGTCTAAGAACTCCTTGAGATCATGTTTGAGCAAGGATAATTGAAGGCATGAAGTTGGCATTTCATTCTTGAATTATATGTCATTTTCATGATGAACAAGAATGCAATTTCAATGTTAGGCTGCATAATCTTGCTTTGAGGGCATTCTAACTTGTGTATCTATCCATCATTAATGGATTACACAAACTTTTGAGCTATAACCCAAGTGGTTTAAGCTTTATCCAATTCACATTGCCATTTTGGGAAGAAAGTGAAGAATACCATTCTTGAAAAGCAAGCTTTATGCACAAAGTCATTTCTTGAGCCTCTAACTTGTTCCCTCTGATCACACTCCATCTACAAAGTCAGAAGCAAGTGTGTTTAAAGCATAACCACTCTATCTTAGCAAGTACACAAGACTTTGAAACTTAGATTTCTCAAAAATCACATGTTATGCTTAAGCTTGTGATTTTGAATTTTGATCAACAACAAGCTTCCAAACTTGTTTCTTATAAATATATGCACTATTTGTGAGCTAGAGGACGAGCAAAAACACCCTGAAACACTCCTAAACTCTCTCAAATCAGAAATTTCCCAAAAACTCCATTGTTGTGCAGTTTCTGACCTTGGACTTGTAACTCATATTTCCCTCGTGCAGTCTTTGGCCTTTTAGTTCCTAAAGCTTCCTTACATCAAATACAACTCATCCTTGTCCCTGTTACACGACTGTAACTCTATTTCCATCATCCTCCATAACCAAAAACAGCACTGCACATTGACTTCTCCAAGCCATTTCAGCCACTATCAACTCAAGCTAAACATTGCATTAGCTTCCTGGGAACTTTAGGAAGCTAACCTGATCATTCCAGCACCTTGAATCAAGCTCATTTGCAGTTCACGATTTCCAGTTTTGAGGTATTTTTCTTGAACTTCTATCTCATTACTTAGGAATTTTTAGGCTTGCATTTGTAAAGATAAAATGTAGACATCATTGCCCTGAAACTGTACATATCCATAAATTTCATTTATATTGATTGAGCTTAGAGAATTTTAGGTTTGAATCTCTGAAAATATTTAGGTCAGAATTTGGTACTTTTAGAAATTCTTATTCTTCTTTGATTTATAGCTCATGATATTTATATGGCTGGATTCGTATGGAAAAATGGCGCAACTTTCATGTTTGCATCTTTTATTTTCGTTGAGAAATGAGCAAGTTACAGGAGCTATGGCTGGAGGTTGAAGATGAAGTTCATTTCTGGAACTTGTTTTGTGTTATGTATTTATTGTTTCAGTTATATCAACGGATGTATAGTCACCCCAGTGGTAAGGCAGCACGCTGGTAACCAATAAGGTGTGGGTTCAACACCCAGCACGCTGCCTTTTGCTTTTTTTCTTCACATTTTTACACTTTTCTGATTTTTTGCAGTGTCTGGGCCAGCAGAACATTGGGCCTTTGTTTCTTTTTACTATTGTTAACCCCCATTTCACTTTCTAACCCCCTGACTTTTCATTATATTTTATTTTTATTTTATTTTCTTTATTATTTTTATTATTATTGTTTTTATTATTATTATTATTATTATTATCAATAAAAATCCAAAAAAAATTATATTTTATTATTTATATTTATTTAGTTTATTTTTCTTCATAAAAACAAAAGGACAAAAACATTGCTTAATAAATTAATTTCTTTCTTAAATATTAATATTTTAGGTTTAACCATTATATTATTTTCTTGTAATTAAAATTAATTTAGAATTTAGATTTGTTTAAATTAATTAATATCCATATTATTTTTATTAATTTAAAACCTTTTCATAAATAAAAAACCCTAAAAATTCTTCTTTTTAGTTATTTTCTTTTCTTATTTAGGTTAGGTTAATTTTGCTTAATTTTCCTTAATCATTTTTAATTAGGTCAAGACTAAACCCTTTCATAAAAAACAAACAAAAAAATAATTTCTTTTTCCATTTTGCATTCTTGCATTTTTTATCTTCATTCTTATACAATATTCAATATGGTTGTAATAATTATTTAGATTTAATTTTCTTGCAATTTCCCCATTTGTAAATTTGTATACCCCCTCCCCTAATGATATAATACCGTAGTAATTTTAATTTCCGCAATTTATTGCCTTATATACAAATGCTAGTAATTAGGGTTTGTATGGCAAGAATAAAATCAACAAGTAGTAAACCCTAATCAAGACAAAACAAGCATGTAAACCAATACACTTGCACACATACACCCTTAGGGTTAACCCACTTTGTTGCCTTACAAAAATGACCATATTATGCATGTGAGGTATCTTAGCAAAAACAAACAAAATACAAGATTGTAGTCCCTCGATGACGCTATCAAAGTTGCCTTTCAAAAATGATCTTAGTCCCTTAAAGAAAATGCTAAGATATCTTACAACATTGCTAATCATGGTTATACGATGACCCTTGCCCGTCCCTTTTACATCCAAAGATAGGGTTACTTACCAAATCAATGGTAAGATAACAATGTCAAAGGAAAGAGGAAATAAACATGAAAGACTTTTGAGTAGGTAGATTGTTACTAGTTGCTTGCTCAATTTTAAACCAAAACATCCTTCTATATTCAAAACAAACACCAACACTTTCAAAAGACCTCTTTCAAACTTGAAAACATTTTCAAAAGATCAAACACTTTTGTATACATTCTTACGAACGAGAATCATTACAAAGTTTGCCTAAATGATGGCGCCTTTTCAAAATAATTTCAAAAACCACACAAAGCACATTTTCAAACAAAAGCAAGTGATCTAGCAAGCAACTAAGAACCCATAGAAACTATGGATGAAAAGGGTGCTAACAATTTCCCTTTTCATAATCTACCCCCCGAACTCAAGAAAACATCTCAAAGGTCTTTCCAGTTCTTTTCATCCTTTCCTTTTGGATAAAAGAAAAGTCGGTGGTGACTCTTACTAACCGCAACATTTGCGATCAAACGCAAAACGACCAAGTCAGTTCTCCTACCGTGTTACACACTGATACTACATTCACCATAATGTCTAAAGTAGCATAAAATTCAGAGTTACCTTCGTCATCTGATTCACCTTGATTTGGCCACTCCAATCTTCTGGAAATTTTTTTCCTTTCCAAAGGCTTTATTTGTTTTCCTTTTTCCATTCTTTATGGTACGTTGGTGCTTGACTCTTGTTGAGGTTCCTCTGCAGCCTCTCTTTCGGCTTTTCGCCATCTTTGAAATCTTCTCCACTGGGAGTGAGACATGGTGTTCTTCCCCTTATAGTTGCTCGACACATGAGCCACTTTGTTTGTAGTTTTAGTTTGTAACTCCTTCCTATATGCCAAAGATGACCCTCTTGGCACATCGAATGTTCGCCATTTCTCTTCACTTGGCCTTTTCCTGTTTGTTGTTTTTAGCCAAGTGTCCACGGGGACATTTGTTGGAGGCTTGAAAGTTGATGGCCTCTTCACCTAGTTCATTGGTCCTCTTCTAGGATTGTATCTAACCTCAAAAACCATGGGGGTTGGACATTGGTGGCCCTTTTCTCCTTTACTACATGTATGCCATGTATGTGTTATGCATCCTTTTTGTCGAAGATGGAGCTGCATCTTGGACACAACATAACTTCATACTTCTTCTTCTAGCATCGTTGCAGAAAGTCAGCCAGATTTTGATTTTATTTGGAAATGCAATTTTATTCACTTCCTCTTGTCTAATGGCTTCCTCTGAAGCCTTTGCCTCAGATACTTCGACCATGTTGAGTTGTACTTTGCTTTTGGCAGCGAGATTTATTTTTTGCATTTTGGCTTCAAGATCCGCTGTCGAACCCTTGACGGCAGCCAAATAAGAACCTGTAGTAGTCCTTTTGTTTGAGTATTTAGTAACTCATTTGCTTATGCCTTCAGTAGCCTCCTTGTTTAGGCTTTCAATAGCCATTTTGCTTAGGCCTTCAATAGCATTTCTCACCGCTTCAGCAGTCTTTCTGGAGATGTTCCCAGTGAAAATGCAGAAAATTGACATATTGACGAAGTCTTCAGAAGATTCGACCATGTTGATGCCTGCTGGTTCAGCATAGTAGGCATCAGCTCTTAGTGGGTTTGCATCAATTTTGATTTGGGTTTTGTCAGCAAATTTGAGTCTGCTTCTTTGATCGCTCCTTCAACGAGATCCCTGAAAAGAAAACATTGTGAAGTTTTATGGCCCAAAAAATTATGATACTTACAAAAACCTCTTTTCTTTCTTTGTTCTAAAGGAGGTATTTTTTTTCCTGGGGGCACTATCATTTGGCCATCTTTAACTAACAAGTCAAATATCTCGTCACATTTTATGACGTCGAAACTATATGTTTTCTTTGGGAATCTATCACTGTTCTTTTTAGACTTAGTAGGAATCTTCCCATCTGAGGGTAGTAACAATCTACAAGAGCGTGGAGGCCCTTGGTTTAATTCCGCTAAATCTATTCGGCTTTCTTTGATAGCTATAAGATCACTAGATGTATCTGGATCATCATCATCCATTTCGACATAGGATATCCTTTCTTGCCGATGAGTCTTAGTTGCTTTAGCTTTTTCAATTTTAAGACATTCTACCTGTCGAACTCTATCGGCCATTTGGGCCATGTCCCTCAGGTATTGGGTATCTAGTTTCTTCCTAATAGAATAATATAGGCCCCCTGCAGCAATTTCGACCAATTCATGCTTAGGCACTTGTGTAAAGAATCTGGCTTTGAGCAGTCAAAATCTATTTAGATATTCGTCTATTGGCTCGGTGAATATTCTTTTCACGCTTGCTAGTTCTTTCAGACTTATTTTAGTTTGTCCCATGTAAAATTGTTCATGGAAAAATCTCTCCAATTGATTCTAATTGTGGATCGAATTGGATGGGAGGGTGGTAAACCAAGTAAAAGCGTTTTTTGTTAGAGAACTTGGGAATTATTTAATCTTAAGGCTCTCATTATTTGATATTTCCCCAGATTCTGTCAAATATCTCACTATATGTTCGATAGTAGATTTTGTCGCATCCCCTGAAAACTTAGTGAACTTTGGAACCTTCCACCTAGGGGGTAAATCTGTTTGCAAGATATACTCTGACAATGGGGATGTAAAATATGGCCTATGAAAGCCAATGTTCATTCCATTTTGTATCATAATCCTTTCGATCATGGCTGTCAGATTATTTTTTGTGCCATAATTATGGTGTCGAACTTGTTGTATCAGTTCGTCAGGATTTTGGTTCCTATTTACCACCATTACACCTTGATCACCATCCCTAGGGATCTGTGGGGGAAGTCTGGGTATTTCGACCCTAGGTTGTTTGATTTCCACTTTGTGGTGCCTCCTATCTAGTTGTGGATTTTGGTTAATAGTTACATCTTCTTCTAAGACTATACCTTGATCCTCTCTCATAGGAACTCTTTGGGGTTGTCGAATAGGTTGGGGAACCCCAAAAAATTCAATCATGCGCGCCATTTCTTCTGTCATTTGTTGGTTCGACTGAGTGGTATTTTGTATTAGAGGGTTCAATGTTGTACTTAGAGTTTGGGCCAACATTTGTACCATGTCATGGTTGCTTTCACCCATTTGTTGCCTCAAAATTACTTTGGAAGCGTTTGTGAGGCTTGGCATTGCATGGGATGTCCCTCCTAAAAGTGTGTTCCTACCCATACCAGTTCCAGATCCCTGTAATGGTGAAGGCACACTTACCAAAGGTTCTGAAAATGTAGACGAAGCGTTCATAAGGCTAGCCATTTCAGAAGTTGGCATGCCATAAGGCTGGTCTCGACCCATCCAAGCTGTCGAAAATCTTGGGGGAGCATATGGTCGAGATCCTGGATTCACCCTTGGTGGGGGTGTTACTTCTTGACCTCTGGGAACTGCAAACGAAAGTATTGGTCCCGTTTGGGTTGTTGTTAATGTTGGTATCGAACCAACAATTGACGAGACAATTTCACTAACAGTTGGTATTACCGTTGTTCCCGTAGTAATTGGTGGAGGTATTTCTCCATTATTTGACTGATTAGCCATATTTCATTCACTATTTCTCTTTCTAGTTGTACACCCGTTGGTGGTTACTTTACCACTTCTTAATAGCCTACAAAACTTCGTAAAAGAAAGAAATTTATGCAAAGCATTTATGTTAAGATAAATAAGCAAAAAAGGAAGACAAAAATAAACAAAACAAAAACAATTAGCAACATTCCACCGGGTGCACCAATTTGTTCACCGTGTTTTCTAGTAAACAACCTCTGATCTTCCAAAAAGGGTAAATTTTTGGTTACTCGCAGGATCGATCAGTTTGATCCTATGACATATGCTAATTTGTGGTGTTTTTTGGACATAAATGCTAATGTAAGTGAAGAACGCACGTTCGACTGGGAAAGGGATGAGTCTGAGTGCAGAAAGTAAATAGAAAAGAGGTCGAGAAGAGTTTAAGTGCAGGAATCTGGGTAAAAGTGCAGATAAAGTGCAAACAAGATAAAAAGGCAAGAAATGTAAAGAGAGAAATAAAAGACTTTGATTATAAAATGTGGTGTTTCAAATGTACATTTTCAATATTCTTTCTCACGTAGCGGGTACTTGAATAGTATTGAATAATTTGTACGATCAGTTGAACACACGGAAATCTACATAAACCTCCTATATTTATACTAAAACTAGGTAACCGTCGAGGAGTTGCCTTGCTCTAGGATGAAGACAAGTGTCTTCTGCATGCGCTTCGACCCCTCTCTTCATGCCACATTGCTTTCCTTAACTGTAAAGCGAACTGCTTTTCCCTCCTTTCTTCAGATTCAAAATCTTATGTTGCAGATACAAAGTTTCCTTCTGTTCGAAGACCCTAGAATCCTTTCAGTTGAAGGGTGTGAGAACCTTCTGGTCAAAGATTCATTTTAACTTAGAAATTTCTCTAAGTATTTTTCCATTCTGTCGAAGCCTTTCCAACGTAGACTTGTTCAATCTATTTTTGGCCCATAAGACCAACTTGTTGTAGGTGTCGAATTTAGGAGCTAACACCTTGTCGGGTTGTTTAGAAGCACACAACAACAACAACAACAACAATGTCATAATTGGAGGGCGTAATATCCTGCTAGGGATTCCGCATTGCTTCTTAACATAAAGGAAGAAATAATTCAACAACTAAGCACATGCTTTGTAACTCTGCAACTTATGCTTGATCACCAATCGATCATGGAAAGAAATTACACTCAGTCGGAGAGATCTGAATCAAGACTTGATTGGGGAGAATGGGATTACAAACCCACCATCAAATAATAGTTTGAAGAAAGTATGAACCAAGGCTTAAATGGGGAAGAAAATTGGATTGCAAACCCAATACCACACCACAACCTGGAAGAAACCCACTAACTGGTCAACTACTGCATAGGGAACCATGCACACATCTACCATGCAGATCATGAGAAACAATATTGCTTGAGGAAGATCCTCAGCATGGGGAGAACATAGTAATCATCTTGACAAAAATTTGGAAATGCCCTTGGAGGCAAATTTGGTGTCACAAGTTTACCGTGTTGGTTGAGATGTTTTTCACAACTTGCCCTTGGCTGTATGCTTTTAAGATAATCTTCCTGACCAAAATGTTCCTAGAGATTCATCGAATCTCGACGTAACTGCCCTAGATTAGATGAATGTTTCATCTTCTTTACTCGACAACTTCTTCTTAGCTACATGCCCTTTGTTGATACTCAAATGTAAGCTTCTTTGATATCAAGCAGTGGTTTTACAAGCAGAATAATATTTATTCTAAGAATGATAATTCTAATGCAACAGTTATGTAAGTCTTGAAGATTTTATTGAAAATATTTTGCAAAACCTTGTGAATGAATCACTAGCCAGGACGCAAAATTGATTTTTTTTGTATAAAAGATGACAGAAGCATATAATATCAACATAAAAATTTAACAAAACTCATGGGAGTCATAAAACTCTATCTCATTGAAATACGCTTTCGAAATAAACTTTGTTTCAATTAGGACTTTTGAGGGTTATAACGTGGCCTGGTTCATGGTTTTTAGAAAAAACGGATTTTAAGGCTCAAAATTATTTGGTGCCCACCCCCTTCATGATGTTCTCCAGTCCTAAGTACAGTTAACTCGACTCGAACATTCATCTCTCAACAGAAATTTCAAGACGGTTGAGGAACCAACCGAGGTTTTCTTTGGATACGACAATCACTAATTTTTACTTTCGGTGTCTAACCATGCAACATATTTATTTTGCTAAGGATATCCATTTTTAATCCTTTTTCGCCCTTCAGGCCTTCCATCATTTCCCTAACTTTTTCCTGGACAAATTCTTTTTGAATTTGACTATGAAGCCCAGCGGGATACCCTGAATTTTGCCTAAGCGACTTGTTTTTTCAAGTTTTGACTTAGCGGGGCTTTTTGTCTCTTTCTTTAATCACTTCTTATTCATTTCATTTTTTTCATTTATTTTTATATTACCTTTTCTTTCCTTTTGAACGTGTCGCGTGACGTTGAATCATTTTTGACTTGTTGGAAGAATTGTGACTATCCTATTTCTTAGAAGATGAGGGATAACCATTGTTGTATCCTCGTCTACCGACTTCTTGACGTGCGAGAGATACCCATTGGGGTATCGTCAATTGACACACACACTCTTGATATGTGAAGGTTAGCCATTGCAATTTTAAGTTTCCTCAACCTTTTTAAGGATAACCATTGTTGTATCCCTAGATGTGTATTTCTAATGAGTTCTGAACGCTCGTTCAAATTAACTAAACAATACCCTTCCCCGGGTTAAAAATGAGGGTTTTTTCTGAATAGAAAAGAAACTCCTGCTTCAAGGCTCAAAGGGGTTAACGAGGGTTTCACTCCCTTATATCTCTGATGTTTGAGGATTTGAAACAATGCCTGTATATCGTCAACAGAGTTTTATTCAAAAACATACAACCAGAAATTTTTCATTTTAAATTCATCATCCCCTCTCCAATCTATGCTTAGGAAAGATAATGGATAACAAGTTGGTATCATAATGCAAAAATCAATTTTAAAAAATAAAAAATAAAAATGAGTGAAACGAATGGGTTTCTTCAAGACAAACATATTCATTGTATTAAGATAATCATTTGAATGTAAACAAGTTCTTACATGCAAACAGTGCAATGATTAACAAGAAAAGTTACAAATGAGAAATCATTAAAATTGCTGGTAACTGAGAAGACTAGTCATCTTTAAACTCCAGTGCATTCTTCAATCACGTTTATTCTTCGGCAAAGACTTGGCTTGAACCTCAAGACAAGTATACTTAAGTGATAAGATACCACTTCTAACCAATTTATGGACTTCAACTTTCAATGGATAACATTGTTCGATACAATGCCCGAGGGCTCCCTGATGAAAGGCACAAGTCAAATCAGCTTTTTAGTACCAAGGTATCTTCTCAGGAATCTTCGGTGGAGGTCGGGTCTGAACCAAATTACTCTGCATTCGGATAGGAAACAACTTTGTATAAGTAATTGGAATTGGATCAAATTGATCTTTCTTCTGATCAGGAACTTGCTGATTCTGTTGACAAACTGGAGCGACAAGAGGTAAATTGAACACAGGGATGACAGAAGAAACATGCTGATTCTGACGATGATTGTTTCTTCCTATGGTTCTCTTCTTGGCAAATTTATTATCAAACTTCTTCACACCATTAGTTGTGCCACTGTCTTCAGATAAACATTCCTTTCAGACATCATTTTCTAGAAGCATTCCCACATTCGCCTTTTCTGGGAACTCACTGGGTGCATTGACTATCACCTTCTCGTGAAAGAATGATTTCAGAGTTTTTGTGAAGACTTTTGCCATTTCTTTTTCCTTCCTAGAAGGATTTACTTGGGCGGAAACCAAAGTTTTAACCAAAGAAGTTAGATATTCTATATCAGCTTTCAAAGTAGTTACCTCTTTGCGGAGTTCAAAGATCTCTTGCTTAATGCTTTCCATCTTCCCTTAGCACGAGTGTTATACTAATGAGATAACTTGTTTCTGAAGACCAGAGGATTTTGGGTAAGACTTCTGGGCAAACCATGAAATGAATAGTTAAATGTAACATGGTTCATGACATGCAATACAAATGCCCTGTCCTTATTTCCAAAAGTCTATACGTTTTGATTCCAGTTATTAAGCCACAATATTATTATATATTTTTTCATGTATTTATTATATATAATTTTTTTTATGTTTATTTTTTTGTCTTAACAATTGGAATCAAGGAAGTAATGTTTGGAAACAAAAAAAAGTATGTTGATAATCATATTAAGATGCTATGTATGCAAACATATGGGATCAAAGATTTTGCGGTACTGAATAGCTGCTGAACTGATAATAGAACCACTGTAATGTGTAATAAGATCAAAAGTCTAGACCAATTTAGAATGCGAAGAACCAAAGTCACCAGTAGAACATATATATACTCACCATATGTACCTGTAAATATTATTCCCTCCCCACTCACGGGCAAAGACTAGGTCAGGGTAGGTCAAAGGTAACTCAAAATCACGGGTCCGCCTGAAAATAGTATTGCCTTACCCACAGACTTAGGTGTTGATAATAATCCATTTAAACCTCATCAGAGCGTGGTATATGACATGACTTCACTAATCGGACCACGTCCTATAGCCTCCATGCCCCCACTCTATTCCTAGTGTCCTAGTGCACTCTGGCATGGGTACTGGGCCTTTTACCTCAATAGTAACACCCATCCATTAATAAACATAGAATACATCACATCAGAAAATAACCAATATATAGAAAGCGATAAAATGAAATGCATACATATGCTCAACTATAAACATAAATGAATAAGCTATAAAGCATAAAGATAAACACCCTAAGAAAAGAAAAACGGGAGCTAGGATTGACTCACGGGATGGACCAGCAATTGGTCTTCATGATCCCAAGTGAAGACGCCATTTTTCTGTAGCGGTAAAATCAATGAAGTCGCCACCGAGTATTTATTTATACAACAAAATGGAAAGGAAAATAATCGAAGAAAAACCTAAAGGGGAAATCAAGGTCTTATGATCGAGAGATTGGGTAAGGATGTCGATTACGAGAGGGGGAGGTATTAGCACCCCACACGTCTGTAGTACTCTACGGGATCCACTCTTGTTATTCTAATAAAAGGGTATGTTCAATCTAATGCTTAAACGTCACAAACTAATAGGGAATGAATGCAAAGAAAACATGGGCAAAAGAAGGAAATATTAACGAATTTTCACTCGGCTAAGCCCCGTGACCAGATACCTACGTATCCATTTTAAGGAATCAGAGCGTCGTAGTTCGGCTTACATATTTTGTTTGTTTGTATTTTTTTAATGAACAATATTAATCTCGCCTTTTGTCGCAACTCGACCTTTGGAGATTTACGCGTCAACACAGGAGTGACTTAACATGTTCTTTTGAAAAGAGTTTTTTGAAAGAAAATCCCAAAGGCAAAAGAGTTTGTGTTGGTTGATGTTTTTGCTGCAGATAACGGCTAGTTAATTTCAAGAGAGAGATATTAGCCATTTCTCTACTTATTCATGAAGTAAGTCTTCGAGACTTGAACCATACTAAGGCTTAGGATGGAGGAACAATAAGATAGAGAAGAAACTCACTTATCATTTCCCATACTCAACAAAGGTATGACTCTCATCAGTAATCTTTAAGTGTCTTGAAGTTTGCAAGAAAAAGAAGTTTTTGTTTTAATGTAAATGAAAAAGGGGAAAGAAAAGTCTAAAGGGAGACTAACCTAAATCTAACCTAATGTTATCATACAATGAGTGATCCTATCTAAGTTTTCATGCCAAATAAAGTCTAATGAAAATATCTTATGGGGAACATACAACGAGAGCAAAGTCGTGATCTCAATTTCTAAATTGAGTGACTCATCGATCAACAAGAAATATAGGAAAGCGATAAAATCCTATAGGGAGCATGCACTGAGAGTGAAGTCGTGATCTCAATTTCTAAATTGAGTGACTCATCGATCAAAAATAAAGGAAACAAACACAAGCACGACACATATAATAAATGAAGTGCGGAATGCATGTTACAGGTCTTTAAACAGCGACTTCAAGCGCACGCTCTTTATTTCCTACTTCTCATGATATCTATAAAGCAATAAAATGAGGAAGAACAAATTGGAAGCAGTATAATACCAAACGAACAACAATGTCTGCAAAAAGAGCAACCAAAGAAAAGAAACCCAGAATACTTCACGCGAGCTGACATCAACAAACAAACAGTCAGAGATTGAATATTTGGAATAAGCGTCGAAACTTCATTAAACATGAAAATAAATCACAATCGGAATCCAAACACATCCTCATGTCAAATAATGATTCTGCATAAGACTCGACTCAACGTGCAAAGGTGAATCACAAGTTTCAAGTAATCGAAAAAATTAGGAATAAATTTCCTAAAATCAATAAAAAAAATCTGACCAATTTTTATTGACTTCGTATTTTTTTATCATAAAAAAATCTAACTTCTACATATTTTTATTATTTTATTATATGTATTTTTTTTAGAAACCTTGAAGAAATTTAAACTTTAAAAAAATTAGAAAAATCAGGGGGTGCTAAACTGGATCAGAGGTGGTACACATCTGTCTTCATGAGCCCAATTCTGCAATGAGTCCAACAGATTTTCTTTTTTGTTTGAGAAGCTAAAAAATGTAGTAACAGGCCAGGAAAGGGATGGATCGGTCCATCAAAGGGAATATTCCATTTTGTTCAATCTTCCAAACTACTAAAAACACACTATGGGCTTACAAGAAAAGCAGGGTTCGGTCCAAAGATACAAACAAATACAATCATTTTCCTTTTTGTTATACTACCTCATACTTCTGTTTTAATGATGAACATAAGGTAAAATGAGCAGAATTGGAAAGGGAATAGGGTTCGAAAGGGAGTGTCCCTTCAACTTCACACGAAACGAGTTATCTCTCTTCTGTCATCAACACAACGCAACAACGTTTTTTCTTCTTCTTCAACAGCGTGACTTATCATCCGCTACCGTTTCCATCATCTCCATCTTATCTTGTGGTTGTTCTGATCACAGCACCGCGATCCTCACTTCCACTCGTTCTCGTCATTCACCTTAGTTTCGTTTCCGATTCACAACATATTTAACAACAAGACAATCGTAAGAGTGAGTGAAGAATTCTTACCGATCAGAGAAACGTCTGGTGTTTCTTCAAACTCAGAGAAGCTTTGATCTCCAAGTTCTTTCTCTTTCTCGTTTTTTGCTCAAATCTTCTTCTACTTTCTACTTTCGGTTTCTACATGTTTATGTTGATATGTGTGTTGTTGTTGTGGGTATGTGTGAGGATTCTTGAAGATAAAGCTCGTGTGATGAAGCTGTAAAAATGAGATGATGATGTGCGCTGCAGTGGAATGATGGAGAGTTTGGTCAACAGAATATGATGCCGATGGAGATGAAGCCTGAAGTCGAGATAGAATTCAGAGTTTTTCTGGAGTTTTTGTGTTGATTCTCCCGAGAGATTGAAGAATGATGAAGATGAAGATGAGAGGAGAGGAGAGGAGACAGGAGAGAGTTTGGTAGTGGAAGGTTGAAGATGACATAGAATGGAAGCTCAAGATCCCTGAGATAGTAGGAAAAAGGTCCCTTTTGCAAATTTTGTTGTCTGTTATGTATCAATACCCCCTCCTCAATTCTGTTATGATTCTGTTATATAGGTTCTAGTGAGAAGCTCCTAGTTGTTAGATTTTTGAGAGTTTGTTATGGAATGGAGGGTAGATATTAGGTTGTTAGGAATTGGTTAGGAGTTTGTACTAGGTTATTTAGGCAAATGCAGTTAGAATTTATTTTCTATTTTGATTGTTGTGAGAAAGTTAGTTAGGGAATTACTAGAGATTATTTTTTTGTTTTTTGTTTGGGAATCAGTTAGGGATAGTTATACAAGCTGCCAAATTTGGTTATTGAGTTAATGGTTTCTTAATTTTTGTTTTAAATTTCAATCTCCTTCACTTATAATCTTCTTCTATTATTTATGTTATCTAATTACTGCACACACTAAAAATTGTTATGCAATTGGCCCTATTTTGGTTACGAATTGATTTCCTACGTTAAGTTGTTTGTGTACCCAGTGCAGGGAGTTTTACGAGGACCGACTTTGAATTGCCTTCTCTAAACTTGTTTATCAGATGAACTGCAGTTTGTTTATTTGATGCGGGCTGTTAAACTATTTTTTTATTGAACTTACAGACTGTTGAACTGAACTGTTTATTGTGTTTATGAATATGGCAAGGCTGAAGATGATTGTGGACTGGAGAATCAGTTTCAACGAACTAGATTCAGCTAGAAATTAGTTAGAAATTATTGGTTCTGAAACTTCTGCTAATATTAAGAACTGATATGCTGTTAGAAGTTCTGTTTGGTGACTACATCTTCTTTGAATTTTCTAGTTTTGGCAGCCTGAGCTATTTTGAAGCATTTTCTATTCTTTTGTAGAGAAACTAATATAGTTTTACGCATAGGTGCAGGGATGCATATGTTCAGTTTTGTTTTGGACTAATGATGTGCATTAAATGAGTAGGAAATTCGAGTAAATCCAATTCTTTAACAGGATCAGGATTATTTGATTCAAGACCATCTTTAACGAGCCTGAAGCCAAATGTCAGTAGATTTGACAGCAACACGTCCATAATTGATGTCTGTAGAGCAGCCTGGATAGCATCCTTGATATTTAACTCTACAAAATTATTGCGTCCTGGGTGCCAATGAACCTTAATCCTAGATACAAGATTCCTTATACGAGCATTCAATTTGGCTTTGCTGTATAGGGCTGTTATGCGGGAATTTTCTGAAGGGAGCATGAAGAAGTTTAGGCATAGTGCAAGCGAGGTTGAAGTGAGAAGAAACGGAAGTAGGATGTAAGATTAGAACTAAGTTTTAGGAGGAGCTTTTTATGAGATTTTCTTTGTAATTTTGAAGTGGCATATGATATAGAGTCTTATATTGGTAGTGAGCTTAAAATGCCTTCTTATCATGTATTTATGTAAGGATCCACATTATAAATAGTCCTGACTTTTGGAAACTTTATGATATTTTAAGGTTTTAATGATGATAATCAACATATTCTTCATTGTTAGCAACTTGAAGAGTGTCGTACCCCAAATTTGCCCTATCTCTTTTATTTTTGTCTGTTTTTTTGAACTTTGCATTCCATTTGCATCATTTTATTATTCAGTCATTTACATATCCCGCATCTCAGGGAATCAGGCACTTTGGTTTGAAGTTTTAGGGTTGCGCCCTCTTTATGTCTAATCTTGTTTTGAGGTTTTCTTATCAGGTAAAAAGGAAGCGCATATGGTTCTAGATTAATGGATCATGGAATGAATTGTGTCATCGTGTTACAAGGTTGGTTATCGCTCAAATTTATCGAAGCCTGGAATAGGGTTTATTTCCCTATGGTGTTGGTCCAGATTCTAGGTTTTTGGGTCTTTGGTTTCTGGGAAGATGTCTCTCTCTCCTGCCCCGAAGAGGGCTCAGAGCTCAGTGCATTAGGTCAAAAATCTCACCTCCTCACATTTCAAGTTTCTTCTTAAAGCCTCTAAGTCGTTTAGGCGAGAGTTTGAAGTTTAAATTGGAAAGTGTGGAGTTTGAGCACAAGAAATGAGGCTGAGGGTTCATGATGATCAAGACATTGTTCTTGTTACTTAAGTTACAAGTTATTGTGGGTTAAATATCAAAGGTTGAAGTTCTGGTCAAGAAATGCAAGTTTGGTTCAAGCGGGGTTCGAAGATCGAGGTTCGAAGCGACCGGTGTTTTGGGTTCGAACTAATCAGTGGAATTAAATTCTTAAGCATTCATTTTGTTTTGTTTGATAGTTTGAAGATAAGGCGCATGTTTTGTTTGGAATACAATTTATAACCATTATTCATGATTTCTTGAGATTTAAGTTACTAAGTTGAGATGTGCATTCAAATCATTCAAGAGAGAATTTCAGAATTTAAACAAGATCGAGAGTTGTTTGATTTCCATACAAAATAATTCATTCAAAAAAATGTATCATTCAAGCTTTCGTGTTCGTTACATTTTTGGACTGATTACAGAGCGTATGAAAAAAATAAATTACAATTATTGGAATACAAATTACATTTGTTTTGTTTACAAAGAAAAGAGAGAAATAATTTGTGTTTCTTCAAGTCGTCATCTTCAAGTCATTCGTCCTCGCCATGATATTTCCATCGTTCAATCTCGCTTTGGACCATCCAATAATCGTGCTCATGAAACAAGAAAAAGAGAAAAGTTAGCAAACAACTAATGCATGGAAAAATTCAAACAAGAATTATTTGATTAATGTCATAAGGGTTTGCGTTTGGAATCAGTCAAGGGAGTTTGTTTAATCATGGACTATTTTTTCCCTCTCCCAATTGCAAATCATAAAAAGCTTGTGCCTTTTGGTTCACAAAAAGAAAAAAGAAAAGAAGTTTGCAAATATTCTATTTTTTTCACTGCTGCAAAACAAACATGCAGCAGGCCAAGGCACAACAAGCATAACAGCGCACAAAGCAACAAGCATAGCGCGCAGGCCAAGAACAAGCATAGCGCGCAAGAAAAACATGTAGCAGGCTAAGGCATAACAAGCATAGTAAGCAGGCTAGCAAAACAAGTATAGTAGGCTAGCCAAATGTAACAGCAGCCCAAGGCAACCGGCAACAAGTCACAAGCTAAAACAAAAAAGCAACTCAACTATGACAAAGCAAGTGCAGCATCGTATTAAACAAAACATTATTGCAAGCAGCTAAATACCTCATGTCATCATTTTCCAAATACACAAACCCTTCAGAACTTTAATTAGATAAAAGCATTAAGCTTTACATCACAGAAAGATAAAAGAGGAAAGATATAACCTGCTGCAATTGAGCCCAAACCAGTCCAAAAATTTTTGCTACAGCTATGCTGTAGAAACAAGCCAAAATAGTCCAAGAAAAATAGACCAAAACAAAACCTGCATCCAAAAAGTACCAAGCCAACATACCAACAATGTTCAAAATTCCCCAAATTCCCCCCCCCCCCCCCCCTGATTTCCACCATGTTGACCTATAAATAAACACACCACTGTTTGATTAAGGATCCTAGACATACAACTTAAAAACACAGCAAGGGGGATTTTTCTGAAGCACAAACTGTAAGAACCAAACCAAAATTTCCAACCACAAACTGTAAGAACCAAACCAAAATTTCCAACCACAAACTGTCAACCCCAAAAAAACAGCAAAAAACCACAAACCATCAGTCTAAAAAACCAGCAAAAAAACCATAAACCATCAGTCTAAAAAACCAAAAAAAAAACTGCATCAGCATCAAACCATCAGGCTAGAAAACCAGAAAAAACTAACACTTCAAGGCTTCTAAAAAAAACCCATTCACAACTGCAACAAAAAAAAAGATGACAAAACTCTCAAAAGCATCAACAATACCAACTTCTCAGCATACATAAACCAGTGGAAGATATAGAAAAGGGGCTTTCTTTTCCAAAAAAATTTCAGCAAGAGAAACAAATCAAAGAAAAACATACCAAGTTTTTTTTTGCTATAACTCATGTTATTTCATTACTGATTATTTTCATATCTGTATCAAATCTCGATTTCCATTGCCGTATTGTTGTATGTTGTTATCACTAAGAAAACATAGAACCTACAAAACTTAGAACCTGCTGACCAAACACTACTAACTTGTACAAAACATAGAAACTCCAAAATCAACTTAGAACCTGTTAAAGCTTAACCAAAAAAACCATAGAACCTGTCAATACTAGAATCAGTTAAAAACACTTAACCTGTTAATCAACTCTAGAACCTGTTGTTAAAAAGCTTAACCACCTAAACCATAAAACAGTTAACCTTAGAACCTGTTAATCTAACAACCTGCAAACCAGCTTAGAACTTGCTGTTAAAACACAACGACCTGTTAAAAATCTCAATCTGCTAATAATAAGACCTGTTAACATTACGACCCTCACAAACCCTTTAATCCTTGTTGAAACCAATTTCTCAACTTCCACAAGGTAGATACTTACGTTGTGCATGCAATATGTTGTCCTTATGGCTATACCAGTAACAACCAACAGTTCTTCTGGCTTCCAATTCAAACCCAGAAGGCCAAATTCTTTACGAAAACCACCCTCACAAACCCTCTACCGAACTTCAACCTAACCTCATCACCACTGCAATTTCGGATCTGTACCCTGCAACATCACAATAGCGCTTTTATTTTCTATTTGTACACATGTGTATTAATCGTTTCCTCCGAGTAATTTACCTTGTTCTTGGATCTGAGCATGCGAGACGAACCAAGCGACTGGTCACGTGGCGGCAATGGTGATGGCAACCGTGGTGGCCGTTCGTCTTCCGATTAGGTCGATTCGAGAAGGCGTTAGAGAAGCATTTGTTATCTGTATCACGTTTGAAGCTGTTGATGGTGTTGGAGGTTTAGAGAAGGTTCTTTCTTCAAGGAGGTGATGATGATGTTGATACGGATGGGAGAGGAAAGGGTCTAAACAAAGGCGTGATTAATGAAAATAGATGAAGGGTTGTAGTGGTTCTGTTTGGTATCTGAGAGGAAGAGAAGAGGATTTGTGGTGAGATAAGAAGAGAAGCAGTTTCACGAAGAGGATATAGAGATAACATTTTGTTTTTAATTGAGTTAATTGGAAGATTAATCAGAATTAATTTACAATTTAATTTATACTCCTTTCCAAGGCCAAGAACAACGCCCCTTCATTGTACTAGGGTTTGCAAAACATTTCTTGTTCCATTCCTCCAATCGGGTCGGCCCTTTGGGCTCTTTGGCCCAATCCAATTACCACTTTCCTTTATGTTTTAATTGAACCATTGTTATAACGAATAAACAACATAGCTCAACTGGCAAAGCATCTAATAATAAACCTTGGGGACCTGGGTTCAACCCCTACTGGGGCATTTTCCATTTTTTTAGTTTTTTAGGCTTTATCTCTATGTATTTTACTATATACAAATAAAAATATATATTTATTTAATTTCTTTTCTTTACATAGTTATTGCATGAGAAAAATATAAAAACATGTTTGTTTTAATTAATCTTTCATTTTGTTATTTACTTAATCTTTTGTTTAATTTTCTTTAATTCAATTTGTTTTATTCAACTTAATAAAATACCCAAAATAAGTTAAAATTAGGTTTCGATACTCATTTCACAATAAGTTGTAAAAATATTATAGTATTATTTTTTCAAAACAATAAAAAATATTTAGAGTTTTAGTTTCTTTATTTGTTCGTTCAAACCCCGATGCCATACTCCCTCAGTTAGCTCCGTGAGGCAATTAAAACCCGTTTGATCGCCTTATGTCGAAATAGACCTTTTAGCTCACTTGTACATAACAAACAATTAGGTTTCTAGTCTCCCTCTTAACCCTTTCCTTTTGTAATTAAAACTTAACATTTACAAATCCAAAATCCAAAAACGCTTTTAATCATTACTTGAATTCATTTTAAAACTCGCAAAAAACACACAACAAATCAAAACTCCCCCCAAGGGAATGTTATCTCCGCTCTACCGCGATACTGGCCGTGCCTATCGCTAGAATGCGTGTGTTAACGTCGCCGACTAAAAAAAAACCCATCAACCTTTCTCTAGAGGAACTACGGTGTTCTGATTCCTTCATTGGATACGTAGGCAAAGGGTCGCGAACCTCACGAACGCAATAATCAAAAACCATTCAGTCCCCTTTTAGCAATCATAGTTGTAGTTAAACACACCCTTTAATACAAACAAACAAAACGGATCCCGTTGAGTACAACGGATGTGAGGGGTGCTAATACCTTCCCCTTGCATAACCGACTCCCTTACCCTTTCTCTTGGTTGCAAGACCATCTTATCCATTCCCTTGTAGTTTTATCGATATTTCCCCTTCCTTCGGGATAAATAAAGTTCGGTGGTGGCTCTGTGTTTTCTGCCGGTGGTTTCAGCTGGCGACTCTGCTGGGGAACTTTAGCGAGTCTCTCCTAGTTTTGCTTATTTGTCTTTTTGGGTGTTTATTTATTTGCTTTTTCTTGCTTTACTATTTTATTTCTTTATTTATTTTATTCTTTTTTATATATTTCATATATTGTTACTACTCACATATTCTTGATACATTGTGATGTTGGGTTTGGTGTTTACTTTTGATAAGTCCTCTACCCGGACTTGGGTTACAAATAGGATTAGGATGGGAGGTATAATCATGTTAACTTTGAGGGAGTAATCCCAAAGAAGGAGGCATGAGAATCCCCCACTCAGTGGAGGTCCCCTTGAAAGTAGTGATGTTTACCGAGTAATCGAGAAGACGTTGTTGCTTTCGATCTGGGAGCTCGAGAAGCTGAGGGCCATAGAACCATTAACCCATCCTAGCCTTTTAGGAGCAATGCGGAGACTGTAACAGAGTAATCTGGAAATAGTTATCACGCGATATTATACTCGGAAGAGTTTTTCTTGCGAATATTACTGATTACCAAGTAATTGGGACGTCGATAATATCCAAAGGAAGAGCGTAGACTTCGAGAATTTTTTTGAACCTTGTTCGGCAGGTGATAAAACCCTAGTACATACCTCGTGGGTGGTTACTTTGACTCCATGCCTGTGACGTCAAACTTTTGATCCTGTTACCTTTCAGCCTGAGCAACGAACTACGCAATGGTTATCCAGAATATGTGGAGCTGAGACTTCATGCCATAGCATACCATGACATCATATCATCATGTATATATATCTCATATCTAGAGAAATCCAAAGACAAGTCTTGTTGATATAACTTTTCAAAAAAAGGAAATTTTAAAAAGATAGACGAGTCTTTGGGTCTCATTAGAAATGAAGATAAAGCATTCATCCATATTACCATGCATTCATTTTTTCACAACAAAAAATCATTCGGGTCCCCTTTTTCCAGAATCCAGTAAACAGCAAAGACGACTCATCCACATCCTTACCGTACCAGAGGCAACCAGCAAAGGCTAATGGATCTATTTAAAGAAAATCAGAATGCACTCTGTTGGGATACGGACACTATGGGTACTCGCATGGATCAACTCATGGAAACTCTGCATGCCGTGATTAAGGGTCAAGAAGAACTACACCAAAGTGTTGCTAAGCTTACTACTGCTGCTCCTTCCACTTCTGCTAATGGGATAAATGACAATGCAAATGTTGAGACTCCTACCGGTGCTCATAGGAATGATGTCTACGATCATCATGATGTTATTGATCTCGATGAACCCCAAGTGAACCTTGCTGCCGGGGTTACCGAAACTGCAAAAATGTATCATGCTCTCGAAGAGCGAATTAGAGCCATGGAAGGTATCAAGGCTTCCGAATTCAATACTGCTGCAATGTGCCTCGTTCCTGGGGTAGTTATTCCTCCCAAGTTCAAAGTCCCAGAGTTTGACAAGTACAAAGGCACTTCTTGCCCAGAGACACATCTTCGTTCCTATTGTCGCGAAATGGCGACCTATGCTGGAAATGAACCTTTGCTCATGCATTTCTTTCAGGACAGTTTGACTGGGGCATCCTTGGATTGGTATATGCAATTAGAAAGATCTCATGTCATTACTTGGGGAGAGCTTGCCGATGCTTTTTTGAAACATTACAATTACAATACTGCCATGGCTCCAAGTCATACTCAGCTCCAAGGGATGGTACAAAGGTTTGAAGAGTCTTTCAAAGAATACGCTCAGAGGTGGCGTGAACTAGTTGTAAGGGTCCAACCTCCTCTCTTGGACTGTGAGTTGATTGATCTGTTTATGGGTACTCTACGAGGCCCTTATCTCCAGCATATGCTCAATAGCACTTCTACTTCATTTTCGGATATGGTCATCATTGGTGAACATGTTGAGACATGTATTAAGGCTGGAACCATTCAAGGTGTTCCTAACAATGTTAACAACAATGCAAGCATGAGTAGAAAACCATTTTCTGGTTTTGTCGAGAAGAAAGAGGGCGAGACCAGTGCCATCACCGTCAACCAAGGAAGAGCTCCCACATTTCCTCAAGTCTGATTCCCTTATTTTCCTACACCTGCTGCTGTCCCCAACCAATTTGTTCCGCAAGTATACGCTGCTACAACTCCAGCACCCTGGATGGCCCAACAACGGCCTTTCTCTCTGCAACCACATTATGTTCCGCAACAACAGTTTGCACCTCCTACAACTTATCAACAACCGAATCAACATATCCAAGGCCCAAGAGCTCCTCAAAGACAGAGAGCCCCTGAAAGAAGATTTAATCTCATTCCCATGTCCTACGCTTAGCTTCTCCCACAGTTACTTGCTAGTCAAATGGTTCAGTTGTGCGAGCTCGGTCCACCGCCAAATCCTCTCCCTAGGGGATATGATACCAATGCTCATTGCGAATTCCATTCTGGTGCCCCAGGCCATACAATTGAAAATTGCAGGGCTTTCAAGTGCAAAGTTCAAGATCTCATCGATGCGAAAGCCATCAACTTCAACCCTTTTGGTCCGAATATTCAAAATAATCCCATGCCTCCTCATCAAGGGGGAACAGTCTGTAGCGGTGAAAATCGGAGATCAAGCTATTTATTAACTTGACTCACAAAAGTAAGAGTCGCCACCGCGCTTTATTATTTCCAAAGGGAAAGGAAAAAGAGAGAGATAAAACCCTAAAATATGCAATGTAAAGTAATACTTAAAAGTAATGAGAAATACAATGCGTTTTTGAAAGAGATCTAAAGTTTGGGGGTTGGTTATGCAATGGGAAGGTATTAGCACCCAATGCATCTGCGGTACTCCGCAGGAACCTTTTGAAATATCTGTTTTTGGTTAAAATTGTTTGTTATATACAAGGGTGTATTTATCTACAACTATGTTTTCTTAAGGGGAAAGAAATGAGTTTTTATTATTGCGTTCGTGAGGGTTTCGCGACCCTTTGCCTACGTATCTAATGAAGGAATCAAAACATTGTAGTTCCTATAGAAAAAGGTTGATTTGTTTTGTGTTTTTTAATGGGCGACATTAACGCGCGCATTCTAGCAATAGGCATGGCCGGTATCGCGGTAGAACGAAGATAACATGCCCTTGGGGGGAGTTTTGATTTGTTGAGTGTTTTTGCATGTTTTAAAGTATATTCAAGTAATGATTAAAGAGTGTTTTTTTGGATTTTTTTGATTTGTTTACTTGTTGATTTTATCTTGCCTAATTACTAGCATTTGTACAAAGTAAATAAAAATGCAGAAAGATAAAAACCTACGCTATTACAAACATGTCAAAAGGCATAAAAATATGAAGGAAAAAAATAAGATAAAAGTAAGAAAAGTAAGTGTCTTTCGACCCAGGCAATAGCAGCCTTCGATTTGCATTCTGTTTGCCTCCTTCGATTGGGGCAGGAGCAGCCTTCGATTTGCATTCTGTTGGCCTCCTTCGATTGGGGCTGGCAACAGTAAAGTCATGTCTTTCGATTGGGCCTTGGCAGGGGCGAGGTCCTTTCCTTCGATTGGGCAAAGGAAGCAGCAAGTTGTATCCTTCGACTGGGCAAAGGCAGCAGCAAGTTGTATCCTTCGACTGGGGGAAGGCAGCAATAAGTTGTATCCTTCGACTGGGCAAAGGCAGCAGCAAGTTGTATCCTTCGACTGGGGGCTGGCACCAGTGAGGTTCTGTCTTTCGATTGGCCTGGAAGTCAGTGAAGCATGTCTCTGGCTGGGCCTGGAAGTCAGTGTGGAAACCAAAGGCTTCGTTTCATACTCCTGTTTCCTGTTTCTTTCATTTCAAACATTAAATGACAACATGGCCTGAGGCCATGCTAGTATTTGTCTTTCAAACATTTTAATAGTTAAACAGAAAGCAAAAATGAAAGAGGTAGCTTTTAAAAACATGTTAACAGGGTGGAAACGAAAGGGTTAACTTTTAAAAACATGGTAACAGAATGGAAACGATTAAAACAAAGTGTTATGTACATGTCTGAAATGAACAAAAGTATTTACATGTTATGTCATGAAACGAAAAGTTCAAAGGGTAAGAGTGACTTACCTTGATTGAGGCTTTGAATGGGTGTGGGGCCTTGAGTGGTGGCCCTGGATGCTGGATTCGAAAGAGGGGGGCCAACAGTTGTGCTGGGAATACTGGATTCGAAGGAAGGCAAGAAACAAGTCTTATGTTTCTTTCCAAACTGGAATCGAAGGATAGTCACAGGGGGTTTTCTTTATGAGTTTGAACAAAACAACTATGTGTGGGGTGTTCTTCAGAATCGAAGGAGACTGAAGTGTGTGGATTCTTGGTTTTTTCTCACAAGTATTGAAGGGACTTGAGAGATTTTTTGTGTTTGAGAAAATTTGGTGTTTTTGAGAATTTTCTGAAGATTTATTCGCCTGGCCAAAAGGTCCTCTTTTTAAAACATGTGCTGGAAGCCTCTTTATTTATAGGCGAGCTTTGATGTGGTTTTGGGGGGAAATCAAATAATATTTGAATTATTTGGGTATACTGCCCCCTTGTTTTCTTCAGTGCAGCTCTTGTGCACTCCTTTTTTGTTCAAGTACATGACTGAGACAACGCAGGCTTATCAGTATTTTGGAGCTTAGTGGCAGGTTGGTGCAGGACTGCTGCATAGCAGCACAACTGGCTTGAGTTTGGCAGTATAGTGGTCCAACTTGTGAATTGAAGGAGACTGTATTCCCAAATCGAAGTTTGTGACTGAAGGGAGACTGTATTGCCCATCGAAGCTTGTGGATCGAAGGGAGACTGTATTGCCCATCGAAGCTTGTGGATCGAAACAGACGTATTGCCCAATCGAAAGCTCGTGTTCGAAGAAAGCAATGTTTCCCAATCGAAGCATGTGGATCGAAACAAACATATTTCCAATCGAAAGCCCGTGTTCGAAGGAAGCAATGTTGATCAATTGAAGCATGTTTGCAGGCAGTAAACTTGTCCAGTCAAAAGTAGGCTTGCAGGCAGCAAACTTGTCCAATCGAAAGGCTGAATCGAAGGAGACCTGTTAGCACATGAAACCAAAGAAACAAAACACACATTTCGTGCTTGATTAGAAGTTAGCGATACAGGCTAAGAATGTTCAAAACACTTGACAATTTCTGCATAACCAATGCTCAAAGGTGAGAGGTTAAAACCGACTGTATTCAGTGACCTTGACCTTTGTGCAAAATAAAAATGGGATCTTAGGTCAAAAATTGGGGTATGACAGCTGCCCCTATTTAAGTTTCTTCTATCTGACGAGTTTGAAGGGACTTAAATATAGAATACACAATTTTTGGCCTTAAGATACCGCAATTATGTTTATGATATGGTATGATTGTGATATTTTGAATTTAATGAGGAATGATGTCGTATGAGACAAACTAATGTTGGAGAAACCAAGCACATTATATAGTAATCCCACAGGGGAATAGATTATAACTCCACTGGGGAAACAGATTCATAGGCTTCAAATGAGAGCCTCTTGAATGATTTACATCAGTGTTGAGACTGTAAAAGAAATGATTTACATCAGTACTGAGACTGGAAAAGAAATGATTTACATCAGTACTGTGACTGGAAAAGCATAATGATTGACATCAGCACTGTGGCTGGAAAACAAAATGATTGACATCAGTACTGAGACTTGAAAAGAAATGATTTACATCAGTACTGAGACTGGAAAAGAAATGATTGACATCAACACTGTGGCTGGAAAACAAAATGATTGACATCAGTACTGAGACTGGAAAAGAAATGATTTACATCAGCACTAAGACTGGAGATAAACATCTCTGACTTCTAAATTTTACCAAGAATGGTAACACAATTCTTCTTTAACCAAGATATCGCTTGAAAAGGATAAAGTACAAACTTCCCCATGGGACTTTTCCAAAGGGATGTCGTTTACTGAGTAGACATTATTGTTGGGGATACACAAGCTGCTCAAATAAAGAGGCCGCCACTTGCTATCTTTCAGAGGTGTCAATAACATACAAGTTTCTCATGAAGAGACCGCCGCTTGCTGTTTTTCAAGGTTATCAATAACACACAAGTTGCTCATGAAGAGACCGCCGCTTGTTGTTTTTCAAGAGAACAATAACACACAAGTTTCTCATGAAGAGACCGCCGCTTGCTGTTTTCTCAAAGGTATCACTAACATACAAGTTGCTCATGAAGAGACCACTGCTTGTTGTTTTCAAAGGTGATAATAATATACAAGTTGCTCATGAAGAGACCGCCGCTTGCTGTTTTTTCAAAGGTATCACTAACATACAAGTTGCTCATGAAGAGACCGCCGCTTGTTGTTTTCAAAGGTGACAATAACATACAAGTTGCTCATGAAGAGACCGCCACTTATTGTTTTCAAAGATTATTAAAGCACACAAGCTGCTCATGAAGAGTCCGCCACTTGTTGCTTTCAAAGATACCAATAACCCACAAGCTGCTTATAAAGAGACCGGCACTTGTTGCTTTCAAAGATACCAATAACCCACAAGCTGCTCCTAAAGAGATCGCCACTTGCTGTCTTCAAAGAATATTAAAGCACACAAGCTGCTCATGAAGAGTCTGCCACTTGTTGCATTCAAAGATACCAATAACCCACAAGCTGCTCATAAAGAGACCGCCACTTGCTATCTTCAAAGAAAATTAAAGCACACAAGCTGCTCATGAAGAGTCCGCCACTTGTTGCTTTCAAAGATACCAATAACCCACAAGCTGCTCATAAAGAGACCGCCACTTGCTGTCTTCAAAGAATATTAAAGCACACAAGTTCCTCATGAAGAGTCCGCCACTCGTTGCTTTCAAAGATACCAATAACCCACAAGCTACTCATAAAGAGACCGCCACTTGCTGTCTTCAAAGAATATTAAAGCACACAAGCTGCTCATGAAGAGTCTGCCACTTGTTGCTTTCAAAGATACCAATAACCCACAAGCTGCTCATAAAGAGACCGCCACTTGCTGTGTTCAAAGAATATTAAAGCACACAAGCTGCTCATGAAGAGTCCTCCACTTATTGCTTTCAAAGATACCAATAACCCACAAGCTGCTCATAAAGAGACCGCCACTTGCTGTCTTCAAAGAATATTAAAGCACACAAGCTGCTCATGAAGAGTCTACCACTTGTTGTTTTCAAAGATACCAATAACCCACAAGCTACTCATAAAGAGACCGCCACTTGCGGTCTTCAAAGAATATTAAAGCACACAAGCTGCTCATGAAGAGTCTACCACTTGTTGTTTTCAAAGATACCAATAACCCACAAGCTGCTCATAAAGAGACCGCCACTTGCTGTCTTCAAAGAATATTAAAGCACACAAGCTTCTCATGAAGAGTCCGCCACTTGTTGCTTTCAAAGATATAAATAACCCACAAGCTGCTCATAAAGAGACCGCCACTTGCTGTCTTCAAAGAATTTTAAAGCACACAAGCTGCTCATGAAGAGTCCGCCACTTGTTGCTTTCAAAGATACCAATAACCCACAAGCTGCTCATAAAGAGACCGCCACTTGTTGTCTTCAAAGAATATTAAATCACACAAGATGCTCATGAAGAGTCTGCCACTTGTTGCTTTCAAAGATATAAATAACACATCATGAAGGTATTGCTGGAGGTGAGAATCAATAATTTCATCGGGGATGGACAAACTGCTCATGAAGATACCGCCATTTGTCATAACATAAAGAAATTCAGAAATAATCAAACTGCTCAAATAAAGAGTCAGTCGCTTGTTGTCACGTCGATATTCCAGAAGAAGGTTATGATAACACTACTAGGGAATAAAGTTCATCTTCAATGGGGAACCATGAATAAATCCTTCTTGAGGAGACCAAGTATTTACATTGCAAAATAAATGCACTCTCCATCTAGGTTTCACAACCTAGAGATATCCACAGGGTATCATTCACAAGAGACAAAGCTCAATCCAGGAATAAACTGGAGAGAAAATAGTCAAACAAGACTCCACCCAATGAGGAAATAACTCAAATGGGGATTTATCCTATCTAGAGATGGAAAAGGAAAGCTAAAGCAAGATTCTTCCACGAGAGTTAACTCAGTGGGGAATTAGAAAGGAGACGCACTTTCTGCTTAAGTTGGCACTCTATTTGGAAAGAGCAAATACACTATTTGAATAGACATAACCAAGGTATATGAACTCAATGACATCAACAAATACAAATGTGCATGAATGATGCAAGTGTGAATGAATAAATGAATGTCATGTATATGCTGACAAAACAAATAGAGGAGATAGACAGAAGATGATAAGACATCACAGTACAACTCGACACTCGGCTAATCTCAACAAGATGGTAACATTACTGGAGATAGAACAAAAGTCATCATTGGAGTAAGGTCCTTTTACAAGGCTTGAATCTCTGGAGAGGGAGATATTTTTCGGTGAAAACCCAAAGTCCAGTCTTCTATCGCAAACAATCCATTGAAAGGATAACAACACAAACAATGTTTCAGCCGGAAAAAGTCATGCTTATCTGGAGATACTGAGAACACCACCCTCTGATAATGTATGCAAAACATATCACATATCTTGACAAATCTGGATTGCCCCTGGGACTAATTTTGGATGCCCCAAGTTTACTGCTGATAAGCTGCATGTTGCACGACAATTCTTGCGAATAACTTCACTTCTAAAATGCCCCAAGCTATATGGTTGATGAGGAGAAATCATCTCAAGAGGATTTTACAAAAGACCTGGCATTCACAATGCTCTGGTGTATTCAAACTCTTAGAGAGATTCATCAAATCTCGACATGATTTCCCCAGATTGATTGTAGTTGGCACAACAAAGTCTTCAAATTTTGCCCCAAAAGAGTAAACAAGTTGGGAAAGCATTAACTGGGAGAGGCAACATGTTCGTGCTTAAGGTCTTCAGGTGACATGCCCCTGGATATGATTTTTTCTTGAAATGATTCGCCAATTACTCAACCTAGTTTCAGGCCTTAAAAGGATAAACTCATCACTGATGCTTATGTGTTCTTCCTTGATATCAAACAAATGTTTTGCAGTTAGAAAAAGTTTATTATGAGAATGAAAATTCTAATGCAATAGTTATGTAAGTCTTGAAGATTTTGAAAAGATATCGCACAAATTTTGCGAGTTAGAGCACCATTAATTCTTGTATAGCAAAAGCATATGATACCAACATAACTATTTAAAACATTCATGGGAGTCAGGAACACTATCTCATTGAAGTATGCTTTCAAAATAACCTTGCTTCAATTAGGACTTTTGAAGGTTGTAACGTGGCCTGGTTCATGGTTTTTAGAAAAAAGATTTTTTTAAGGCTCAAAATTTATAGGTGCCCACCCATTCTTCGTGATGTTCTCCAACCCTATGTTCAGTTAATTCAACATGAGTGTTCATCTCTCAAAAGGATTTTGTGACGGTTAAGGAAATGACGAGGTTTTTGGAGTAGCAACCACCCTTATGTCTTCGTGTTTGTAGTCACCAATTTTTTCTTTGCTGAGGACTTTTCTTTGTAGTCCTTTCTTTACAATTTTTATTTTCCCTAACTTTTGCCTGAACTAATTCTTTTGAATTGATAGTCCAGCGGGATGCCCTAATTTTTGCCTAAGCCGCACGTTTTCAAGTTTTCGACTTAGCAGGCTTTTTCTTTTTTCTTGATTTTTGACTTTTGAACAAAATGTGTGACATTAGCTTGTCTTTACTTGTTGAGAGGATTGTGACTTCCTCGTTTCTTGATGGATGAGGGATAACATTGTGATTCCACATCTTCTGGCTTCATTGTACATGAAAGATAGCCCTCGTAGTTTCTCTTCAGAAATATCTTACTTGTGAATTTTGAACACTCAATCAGATTAATTGAAAAATACCATGCCCCAGGTTAAAATTTGAGGGTTTTTTCGTATAGAAAAAGAAACTCCTACTTCAAGGCTCAAAAGGGGTTAGCAAGGGATTATCTTCCTTATACCTCCGGTGTTTAGGGATTTGAAACAATGCATGTACATCGCCAGCAAGATTTTATCCAAAAGCATACAACCAGAGATTTTGTGTTTTTTAGATCATCATCCTCCCTTCAATCTCTGCCTAGGCAAGAGAATGGGTAACAAGTTGGTATCATAATGCAAAAAGAAATTTAAAATTTAAAAACAAATATGATGGAAACGAATGAATTTCTTCAAGACAAACATACTCATTGTATTAAGATGATCATTCAGATGCAAACAAGTTCTTACATGCAAACAATGTTTTGATAAACAAGAAAATTTTAAAAAGCAGAAATAAGTTAATAATCTGGGAAGGCTTTCCATCTGGATTTGTGCTGAAGGAAACCTCTCCTTAACTTCAAGGCCAAAATCAACAGAGATTCACTTATGCTTTAGCAAAGGGGTGGACTTGGGCGGCAACCAAAATTCAGACCAAACCAGTTAAGGGCTCCACACTAGCTTCCAAATTAGTCATCTCTCTACGGAGTTCAGAAACCTCTTGCTTGATATTCTCCATTGTTCTCTTAGCGCGAGTGTTGTACTGGTGAGACCAAAGGAAAAATAAGACTTGGAAAAAGACCTTTGAAAGTGAAACCAAAAATGTAGAATGATGCATGATATGCAAAAGAGAGTTTTTATTTGACTTTCAAGGAACTCAAGATATTAAGTTGTAAACATCAAAGTATGAAGATAGAAGATGAATTTAAAATTGGATTAAAGTGTTGATCAAGTTATCATCAAGATCAATCATCCATTTTGGTGGATTAGGGTTTTCACCCTATCAACACCCAAGATCCATTGAGCTTGATGAAACTTGTGATGTTTACAAAGAAAGACTAAATTCCTTGAAAATCTAGTGAAAAGGGTTTCATGGATGCATGAAGGCATGGCTACGCAACAACCACAAGCAAGGTCACAAACAAAGTTGAAAGGTTCAACGTCACGAGCATGGAGTCAAAGGTAAAAACATCCCCGAGGTATGTACTAAAGGTTTAATCACACCTGCAAGACAAGGTTCTAAGAGTTCCCGGAGTCTACATTGCTCCTTAGGATATTACCAACGTCTTGATTACTCAATAATTAGCAATATTCTCAAGAGAAACTCATCCGAGCGTAGCATCGCGTAACAATTACTTCCGGATTACTCCGTTATGATCTCCGTGCTAAACCTAAAAGGCCAAGATGGGTTAAGGGTTCTACGGTTCTCAGCTTCACTGGCTCCCAGGTCAAAAGCAATAATGTCTTCCCGATTACTCGGTAAAAAAATACTACGTTCAAAGGGGCTTCCACTGAGTGGGGGATTTCATGCCTCCTTCTTCGGGATTACTCCCTCAAAGTTAACATGACTATACCGCCCGTCCTATTCCTAAGTGTAACTTAGTCCGGGTATAGGACTTATCCTTTGTAATCAACACCCAAATAACCATAATATATCACAATTAATCACACAAACAAGTAATAATAACAAAAAACAAATATGACAAATTAGGCTTAACCCACTTTAGGGATGGACCAGCAAGAGGTCAATATTTCCCCAGCAGAGTCGCCAATTCTGTAGTGGTGAAAATCGGAGATCAAGCTATTGATTAACTTGACTCATAAAAGCAAGAGTCGCCACCGCGCTTTATTATTTCCAAGGGGAAAGGGAAAAGAGCGAAATAAAACCCTAAAATATGCAATGTAAAGTAATACTTAAAAGTAATGAGCAATACAATGCGTTTTTGAAAGAGATCTAAAGTTCAGGGGTTGGTTATGCAATGGGAAGGTATTAGAACCCAATGCATCTGCGGTACTCCGCAGGAACCTTTTGAAATATCTGTTTTTGGATAAAATTGTTTGTTATATACAAGGGTGTATTTATCTACAACTATGTTTGCTTAAGGGGAAAGAAATGAGTTTTTATTATTGCATTCGTGAGGGTTTCGCGACCCTTTGCCTACGTATCTAATGAAGGAATCAAAACACTGTAGTTCCTCTAGAAAAAGGTTGATTTGTTTTGTATTTTTTAATGGGTGACATTAACGCGAGCATTCTAGCAATAGGCATGGCCGGTATCGCGGTAGAACGGAGATAACATGCCCTTGGGGGGAGTTTTGATTTGTTGAGTGTTTTTGCATGTTTTAAAGTATATTCAAGTAAAGATTAAAGAGTGTTTTTTTGGATTTTTTTTATTTGTTTACTTGTTGATTTTATCTTGCCTAATTACTAGCATTTGTTCAAAGTAAATAAAAATGCAGAAAGATAAAAGCCTCCGCTATTACAAACATGTCAAAAGGCATAAAAATATGAAGGAAAAAAAATAAGATAAAAGTAAGAAAAGTAAGTGTCTTTCGACCCAGGCAGTAGCAGCCTTCGATTTGCATTTTGTTGGCCTCCTTCGATTGGGGCTGGAGCAGCCTTCGATTTGCATTCTGTTGGCCTCCTTCGATTGGGGCTGGCAATAGTAAAGTCATGTCTTTCGATTGGGCCTTGGCAGGGGCGAGGTCTTGTCCTTCGATTGGGCAAAGGCAGCAGCAAGTTGTATCCTTCGACTGGGCAAAGGCAGCAGCAAGTTGTATCCTTCGACTGGGGGAAGGCAGCAGCAAGTTGTATCATTCGACTGGGCAAAGGCAGCAGCAAGTTGTATCCTTCGACTGGGGGCTGGCACCAGTGAGGTTCTGTCTTTCTATTGGCCTGGATGTCAGTGAAGCATGTCTCTGGCTGGGCCTGGAAGTCAGTGTGAAAATCAAAGGCTTCGTTTCATACTCTTGTTTCCTGTTTATTTCATTTCAAACATTAAATGACAACATGGCCTGAGGCCATGCTAGTATTTGTCTTTCAAACAGTTTAATAGTTAAACAGAAAGCAAAAACGAAAGAGGTAGCTTTTAAAAACAGGTTAACAAGGTGGAAACGAAAGGGTTAACTTTTAAAAACATGGTAACAGAGTGGAAACGAAAAAAAAAGTGTTATGTACATGTTTGAAACGAACAAAAGTATTTACATGTTACGTCATGAAACTAAAAGTTCAAAGGGTAAGAGTGACTTACCTTGATGGAGGCTTTGAATGGGTGTGGGGCCTTGAGTGGTGGCCCTGGATGCTGGATTCGAAAGAGGGGGGCCAATAGTTGCGCTGGGAATGTTGGATTCGAAGGAAGGCAAGAAACAAGTCTTATGTTTCTTTCCAAACTGGAATCGAAGGATAGTCACAGGGGGTTTGCTTTCTGAGTTTGAACAAAACAACTATGCGTGGGGTGTTTTTCAGAATCGAAGGAGACTAAAGTGTGTGGATTCTTGGTTTTTTCTCACAAGTATTGAAGGGACTTGAGAGATTTTTTGTGTTTGAGAAAATTTGGTGTTTTTGAGAATTTTCTGAAGATTTGTTCGCCTGGCCAAAAGGTCCTCTTTTTAAAACATGTGCTGGAAGCCTCTTTATTTATAGGAGAGCTTTGATGTGGTTTTGGGGGGAAATCAAATAATATTTGAATTATTTGGGTATACTGCCCCCTTGTTTTCTTCAGTGCAGCTCTTGTGCACTCCTTTTTTGTGCAAGTACATGACTGAGACAACGCAGGCTTATCAGTATTTTGGAGCTTAGTGGCAGGTTGGTGCAGGACTGCTGCATAGCAGCACAACTGGCTTGAGTTTGGCAGTATAGTGGTCCAACTTTTGAATCGAAGGAGACTGTATTCCCAAATCGAAGCTTGTGACTGAAGGGAGACTATATTGCCCATCGAAGCTTGTGGATCGAAGGGAGACTGTATTGCCCATCGAAGCTTGTGGATCGAAATAGACGTATTGCCCAATCGAAAGCCCGTGTTCGAAGAAATCAATGTTTCCCAATCGAAGCATGTGGATCGAAACACATATTGCCCAATCGAAAGCCCGTGTTCGAAGGAAGCAATGTTGATCAATCGAAGCATGTTTGCAGGCAGTAAACTTGTCTAATCAAAAGTAGGCTTGCAGGCAGTAAACTTGTCCAATCGAAAGGCTGAATCGAAGGAGACCTGTCAGCACATGAAATCAAAGAAACAAAACACACATTTCGTGCTTGATTAGAAGTTAGTGATACAGGCTAAGAATGTTCAAAACACTTGACAATTTCTGCATAACCAATGCTCAAAGGTGAGAGGTTAAAACCGACTGTATTCAGTGACCTTGACCTTTGTGCAAAATAAAAATGGGATCTTAGGTCAAAAATTGGGGTATGACACAGTCCATGCTATTGAAGAAGTTAATGAACGGGATTTGGTATCAAAGGTTGATGAAATTAAGATATCTTTGGAAACTGTCAGAGAACATTTGTTGAAGCATGGAGTGCTACAAGAACTCCATGACTTCTGCTTAACCTGTTCTTCCAAACCAGAAGACTCTGCTGAGTTGAAGACGACCATCCAACAGTTGATCGATGAAGGTGTCTTACAGATAGAAAGTATTCCGAGAAGAAGAAATTGATGTCCTGGAAATCCCCTACTATTCGAGAAGCTTTTCAGCCACCCCTAGTATTTCGTTAACAATTCAGGTTCCTATTACCCCCACAATGATTCAAGCTCCTATTCCTCCTACAAGCAACGACTCGAAGGCAGTTCCATGGGAGTATAATGTAGTATATATTCATGGAAAGAGGTATGAGTGCCCTCCGGTTGGTGACAAGAATGTTACCAACATTGCGGGAATAAGCAACATGACTCGCAGTGGTCGGATCTTTTCTCCTCCACCACCACCTCCTAAGGAAAATAACAGTGAAGCTCTAGCTAAGGCTAGGGGAAAGCAAGCAATGGATAATCAACCGGAACTTTCTGAAGGACAAGAAGTGAAGCAACTTTTGAGAATTCTCAAGCGGAGTGATTACAAAGTAGTGGGCCAGCTCAACCAGACACCATCCAAGATTTCCATATTATCTCTCCTTTTGTGTTCAGAGGCCCACCGCAATGCCTTATTGAAGACCTTATGTTCTGCTCATGTTACCCAAGACATCTCTATGGCCTAGTTCGAAGGAATAGTCACTAACATTGCTGTGGGAAATTGTTTGGGTTTCTGCGATGATGAACTCCCAATTGAAGGTAGAGCCCACAATAAAGCGCTGCATGTTTCTATGAAGTGTTTAGACACTATTTTATCTCGACTTTTGGTGGATACAGGTTCTTCACTCAATGTGATGCCTAAGGTTACCTTGTTTAAGCTGAATATGAATGGAGTAATGATAAGGCCCTCCACTCTAAATGTTCGAGCATTTGATGGTTCAAGAAGATCGGTGGATGGAGAAGTGGATTTGCCTGTCAATATTGGTCCCCACACTTTCTATTTGTCATTCTATGTTATGGACATTCGTCCATCCTATACTTTCCTTTTGGGTCGTCCATGGATTCATGTAGCAGGAGCTGTGACATCTACTCTTCATCAACGCCTGAAGTTCATTGCGAATGACCAATTTGTCGTTGTTTGTGGGGAAGAAGACATAGTGATTAATAATCTGACTACCTACCGTTACGTGGAAGTGGAAGGCGGGGTACAATAATTACCCTTTCAAGCTCTGGAGATTGTTACTGTTGACAAAGTCCACGTCGTGGAATGTAAGAAGTCTGGGATACCCCTAGCCTCTTTGAAGGATGCCAAAGCCCTCATAGAAGCTAGACATCCCCATGACAGTTGGGGCAAATTAATTGAAGTTCCAGAGAAGAAAAATAATTTTGGTCTTGGGTATCAGCCATCATCCTCCGTGCAAGCTGGTTGGGTTCCTCTCAAAGGATAGCAGGTTCCCCCAATTTCTGAAGTGTTCATCAGTGTTGGCGTAAGCAAAGAAGGACAGGTACTCTCCACAGATGCTGAAGGTGACGATGAGGATATTTCAAGATTTATCTATCAAGTTGCGCCAGACTAGGAGCTCAACAATTGGACTGCCCTGGACATCCCTAAAGTTGTTTTCCTTGATGTGTAATTTTCTGTTTCCATTTTAAGTCATATGTCCTGCCCAAGGCATACTGACAGCTTGTAGAAGGGTCCTCTTATGTTTCAATCTTCGTTTAACATTGAATGAAAAATCACACTTTCGCATACAATTTTGTTCTCTGTCTTTTCTTTTACTTTTACTTTTTCGAAATAAAAATGGCAATACTTTTATTTTCTTACTCTAAATTTTCTTTTGCACTTTCTAAAAATAAAACATAAAATCATCGATCATGCAGATCCGTCTCGGACTCCTTTGGAAATGATAATGCTATGGCTCCTTATATCCTTGAGAATTTAGTTGATCATGCTAACGACGATAATGAGGAAGATTGTGAAGTCCCTGAAGAACTAGCCAGGCTCTTGATACAGGAAGAGAAGTTCATCCAGCCGTATCAAGAAGAAACAGAAGTCGTCAATCTCGGTACTGAAGAAGTAAAGAGAGAAGTCAAGATAGGGGCCGCCTTGTAAAGTGAAGAAAAGAAGGGGTTGATTGTGTTTCTCCAAGAGTATGCTGACATCTTCGCCTGGTCTTATGAAGACATGCTCGGCTTAGATACTGATATAGTAATGCATAGATTGCCACTCAAGCCAGAATGTCCTCCTGTAAAGCAAAAACCAAGAAGGACCAGACTCGGCATGGCCTTGAAGATCAAAGAAGAGGTTCAAAAATAGCTCGAAGCAGGTTTCCTATCTGTGATAAATTACCCACCTTGGATTGCTAATATTGTGCCCATACCTAAGAAGTATGGTAAGGTACGTATGTGTGTTGACTACCGAGACTTGAATTGAGCAAGCCCGAAGGATGATTTCCCGTTGCCCCATATTTATGTATTGGTTGATAACACTGCTAAGTCTTCATTGTTCTCCTTTATGGATGGTTTCTCTGGATACAATCAGATAAAGATGGCTCTGAAAGACATGGATAAAATAGCTTTCACAACTCCTTGGGGTACCTTTTGCTATAGAGTCATGCCTTTTGGTCTTAAAAACGCTGGTGCGACATATCAGCGAGCTATGGTGACTCTCTTCCACGACATGATTCATAAAGAGGTTGAGGTGTATGTGGACGAAATGATCGCGAAGTCACAGACTGAGGATGAACATTTGGTTCATTTGAAGAAGTTGTTTGATCGTTTATGAAAGTTCAGGTTGAGGCTTAATCCCAACAAATGCACCTTTGGGGTTCGGTCGGGCAAGTTACTTGGTTTTATCGTGAGTCAACGAGGAATTGAAGTAGATCCAGACAAAGTAAAAGCAATACAAGATATGCTGGCGCCAAAAAATGAGAAGGAAGTACGAGGTTTCCTTGGAAGGTTGAATTACATAGCCCAGTTCATTTCCCATCTTACTGCTACCTGTGAACCCATCTTTAAATTGTTACGCAAGAATCAGGATGTCTATTGGGATGAGAGTTGTCAAGAAGATTTAGAGAAGATTAAGCAGTATCTTCAAGAACCACCAATACTCATACCACCAGTTCCCGGGAGACCTCTAATTATGTATTTGACTGTGCTTGAAGGATCTATGGGTTGTGTGCTCGGACAACATGATGATACTGGACGAAAAGAACACGCCATTTACTATTTGAGCAAGAAGTTTACTGATTGTGAATCAAGGTATTCCTTACTTGAGAAGACTTGTTGTGCTCTTACGTGGGCAGCCCGACGTTTGAGGCAGTATATGTTGACACATTCTACGCTTCTGATATCTAAGATGGATCTGATAAAGTACATCTTCGAGAAACCAGCACTTACAAGAATATTGGTTCGGTGGCAAATGCTTTTATCCGAGTATGACATCCAGTACGTCACACAAAAGGCTATCAAAGGTAGAATTCTTGCTGATCATCTTGCTCACCAGCCATTGGAAGAATATCAGCCCATGAAGTTCGACTTTCTAGACGAGGATATTTTGAAACTTGATGACAATGAAGGACCTGAACCAGGGGAGTGATGGACTCTCACGTTCGATGGTGCGTCAAATGCTATGGGTCATGGTATTGGGGAAGTTCTGACCTCTCCACGCAACACTCACATACCTTTCACTGCCAGATTATGTTTTGATTGCACGAATAATGTTACTGAATACGAAGCTTGTGTGATGGGCCTTGAGGCAGCCATTGTTTTGAAGATCAGGATTCTTGAAGTTTATGGGGACTCTGCTTTAGTGATACACCAAGTACGGGGTGATTGGGATACACGGCACCCTAATTTAGTTCAATACAGGGATTACATAGTTGAGTTATTGCCTGCTTTCGATGAGGTCACCTTTGAGCACATTCCTAGAGAAGCGAATACACTGGCAAACGCTCTGACCACTCTAGCAGCGATGTTCAAAGTCAATTACCCGAATCATGCACCCAGTATAAGTATCTGCCGTTACAAGGAGCCAACACATGTTTTCCCTGCTCATTGTCTCACCACTAAAGATGTATCAGACGAAAGGCCGTGGTATTTCGACATCAAAAGATATCTGGAGAAGCAAGAATACCCCGAAGTTGCTACGATTTGTGATAAGCGGACTCTCAGAAGGTTGGAGTCTAAGTTTTTATTGTCAGGAGACATTTTGTACAAGAGAAACTATGATTCGATTCTGCTCAGATGCGTGGATAGACGCGAAGCAGAATCCATTATACGAGAAATACACGAGGGATCTTTTGGGACTCATGCCAGTGGGCATTCCATGCCCAAGAAAATCCTACGAGCAGGTTATTTCTGGATGACGATGGAAAGTGATTGTTGTGTATATGCCAAAATGTGCCATAAATGTCAGGTTTACGCAGACAGGATACATGTTCCTCCCACTCCTTTGAATGTGATGACTTCACCATGGCCCTTTGCAATGTGGGGTATTGATATGATTGGCCGTATCGAGCCGAGCGCTTCGAACGGGCACATGTTTATCCTTGTTGCTATTGACTACTTCACCAAGTGGGTGGAAGCGGCTTCGTACAAGAATGTGACCAAGCAAGTTGTCACTCGTTTCATCAAAAGAGAGATCATATGCCGGTATGGAACTCCTAACAAGATCATCACTGATAACGGGTGAAATCTCAACAACAAGATGATGAGGGAAATGTGTGAAGAGTTCAAGATCGAACACCATAATTCGTCACCTTATCGGCCAAAGATGACTGGGGCAGTCGAAGCCGCTAACAAGATCATAAAGAAGATCGTCCAGAAAATGGTGAGAACATACAAAGATTGGCATGAGATGTTGCCTTTTGTCCTGCATGGCTATCGAACTTCGGTGCGCACTTCCACTGGGGCAACTCCGTTCTCACTAGTCTATGGTATGGATACGGTACTCCCGGTCGAAGTGGAGATTCCTTCCTTAAGGGTTCTGATGGATACTAAACTTGATGAAGCCAAATGGATTCAAACGAGACTCGACCAACTCAATCTCATCGAAGAAAAGCGCCTGGCAGCCATTTGTCATGGTCAGTTATACCAACAGCATTTTAAGAGGGCATTTGACAAGAAGATTCGGCCTCGAGAGTTCCACTCAAGTGACCTGGTCTTAAGAAAGATTCTCCCAATCCACACTGATCCAAGAGGCAAGTGGACTTGAAACTATGAGGGACCGTACATCGTGAAGAAAGCTTTCTCAGGAGGTGCTCTAATCCTGACAAACATGGATGGGGAAGATGTTCCGCTTCTACTCAATTCAGACTCAGTCAAAAACTACTACGCATGAAAGGACCCGCTAAGTCGAAAACCCAAAAGGGCGTCTTAGGCAAAAGTTAGGGCTAAAAACAGAGGGGGAAAAAGAGAATAACCAGCTAAGTCGAAAACCCAAAAGGGCGGCTTAGGCAAAAATGGGTGTCCCGGTGGATTGAAAACCCGAAAGGGCGATCCAGGCAAAAATTAGGGACAGAAAGCGAGAGACTGCAGTCTGAAGACTCTTCACGTACACCTTCCTAATGATGGATGGATCGATCTAGCTATTATCCTTTGTGAGCACGGCACTAGGACGACCCAGGATGCGAGAACTATATCAATATCAGTTTTAACGGAAATTCGAGATTTTCTTATTGCCATTTAACTCGTTGTATTTCTTTTCTTTTCCGCAACTTCCTCATTCAGGAGTTGTTTCTATGTATGAATGCCCATTCACGGGCCAAACTCATTAATAAAATTTTCCCTTCCATTAAAAAATCTTTGTTATGTTCTTTTACTTTATTTTTCGTATGCGAATTGTGATTTAATTTCTTTGTTAAGCGTTGCATTGAAAACAATAAGTCAATAATAATCGCGAGCTAAATGTGAAACACTACATTACATGGATATGAAGGCATCCCAAGGGAATATTGTGGCGTTCAAGTGTTCGTTCTTCTGTACAGGTAGCAAGTCATGACGGTCACCTTGATTTCATCCTCGTCGCCTCCTTACAATTGACCGAGCGCCCGATTATCCAACACCGAGAAACTTGGGGCATTGGTTGAGATACATGTCTCTATTCAATCATTCACAAAAGTCCAACACATGAAGGAAGTCAGATCAAGTCATTTCTCCTCAGCAAGATTTATTCCCCAATGAACTCGATAAGGCTTTCTTTCTTCTCAAATTTTAAGCACTAGTCCATATTGGTACCTCAAGATGACGAGCAACAGATCCCAATGAGTTTTTGACATTTTGCACACAATAATCATCACGACATACTACATTGCATCCTCAAACGCATAGCATATCCATGAATCATCATGTCACACCTTAAATGCATATGAAGCATGAGCCAGATCAATCCCAAATCAATCCCAAATCAATAAAACATCCTCACAAAAATTTCATAATTCCCAGTTAACATTTGTTACTACACTACCAACTAAAATAAACCAGGGTTTTAGTATGTCATGCTCCCCAACTCTTAATACTCACTTTATCTCTCTTAGGGTCGTAGGTTGTCCGTAGACTTTACCCTCTCTTCCTCGTATTTCTAGGGTCATAGATCGTCTATAGATCTTACCTTCGCTTTATCTTCCTAGGGTCGTAGGTCATCCGTAGACTTTGCCCTCTCATCATCTTTTAAGGTCGTGTCCGTAGATCTTACCGTCACTTTATCTTTCTAGGGTCGTAGATCGTCCGTATATCTTACTGTCGCTTTATCTTTCTAGGGTCGTAGATCGTCCGTAGATCTTACCATCACTTTATCTTTCCTAGGGACTTAGGTCATCCATAGACTTTACCCTCTCTTCCTCATATTTCTAGGGTCGTAGATCGTCTGTAGATCTTACCTTCGCTTTATCTTCCTAGGGTCGTAGGTCGTCCGTATACTTTTCCCTCTCATCATCTCCTAGGGTCGTAGATCGTCCGTAGATCTTACCATAGTGTTATCTTTCTAGGGTCGTAGATCGTCTGTAGATCTTACCTTCACTTTATCTTTTTAAGGTCGTTGATTGTCCGTAGATCTTACCGCCGCTTTATCTTTCTAGGGTCGTAGATCATCCGTAGATCTTACCGTCACTTTATCTTTCCTAGGGACGTAGGTCATCTGTAGACTTTAGACTCTCATCCTCTCAGGTTGTAGATCGTCCATAGATCTTACCTTCACTTCATTTCCTAAGGTCGTAGGTCGTCCGTAGACTTTACCTTCTCCTCTTTACCTCTTTTAAGGTCATAGATCGTCCGTAGATCTTACTGTAGCATCATCTTTTTTCTAAGGTCGTAGATCGTCCGTAGATTTTACCATCGCGTTATGTTTTTTAAGGTCGTAGGTCGTCTGTAGACTTTACCTTCTCCTCTTTACCTCTCTTAAGGTTGTACATCGTCCGTATATATTACCTTCGTGTCATTTTTTTAGGGTCGTAGATCGTCTGTAGATCTTACCATCGCGTTATGTTTTTTAAGGTCGTAGATAGTCCGTAGATCTTGTCGTTGCGCCATATTCTTAGGGTCTTAAGTCTTCCGCAGACTTTACCTTTGTGTTATCCTTAAGTTTCTTACCCCCAGTCACCCCGATATTGTCAACCATATCCTTTCAGTCGCTCTACCACCCACTCCCTCGAGAACCTTGTATTGGTACCATTACCCCAGTACAAGCTACCTTTTTTCAACCATGTTTTATCCATCATGGTCAGTCCACCAGAAGACCAGTTTGTCTTTCCCCAAGCAGACATTCACACAAGTGAATAACACTCACACCATCTCTCCGGGACAAATTTCGGGTCCTGGTATTTAATCATCTTCCACCTTGAACTCTCGAAAGGCTGACACCAATCTCGCCTTCAGGTTTAAGACGATTAAATAGGGGCAGCTGTCGTACCCCAAATTTTCCCTATCTCTTTTATTTTTGTCTGTTATTTTGAAGTTTGCATTCCATTTGCATCATTTTATTATTCAGTCATTTGCATATCCCGCATCTCAGGGAATCAGGCACTTTGGTTTGAAGTTTTAGGGTTGCGCCCTCTTTATGTCTAATCTTGTTTTGAGGTTTTCTTATCAGGTAAAAAGGAAGCGCATCTGGTTCTCGATTAATGGATCATGGAATGAATTGTGTCGTCGTGTTACAAGGTTGGTTCTTGCTCAAATTTATCGAAGCCTGGAATAGGGTTTATTTCCCTATGGTGTTGGTCCAGATGCTAGGTTTTTGGGTCTTTGGTTTCTGGGAAGATGTCTCCTCACCTGCCCCGAAGAGGGCTCAGAGCTCAGTGCATTAGGTCAAAAATCTCACCTCCTCGCATTTCAAGTTTCTTCTTAAAGCCTCTAAGTCGTTGAATCGAGAGTTTGAAGCTTTAATTGGAAAGTGTGGAGTTTGAGCACAAGAAATGAGGTTGAGGGTTCATGATGATCAAGACATTGTTCTTGTTGCTTAAGTTACAAGTTATTGTAGGCTGTATATCAAAGGTTGAAGTTCTGGTCAAGAAATTCAAGTTTGGTTCAAGCGGGGTTCGAAGATCTAGGTTCGAAGCGACCGGTAATTTGGGTTCGAACTAATCAGTAGAATTAAATTCTTAAGCATTCATTTTGTTTTGTTTGAGAGTTTGAAGATAAGGCGCGTGTTTTGTTTGGAATACAAGTTATAACCATTATTCATGATTTCTTGAGATTTAAGTTACTAAGTTGAGATGTGCATTCGAATCATTCAAGAGAGAATTTCAGAATTTAAACAAGATCGAGAGTTTTTTGATTTCCATACAAAAGAATTCATTCAAAAAAACGTGTCATTCAAGCTTTCGTGTTCGTTACATTTTTGGACTGATTATAGAGCGTATGAAAAAAATAAATTACAATTATTGGAATACAAATTACATTTGTTTTGTTTACAAAGAAAAGAGAGAAATAATTTGTGTTTCTTCAAGTCTTCATCTTCAAGTCATTCGTCCTCGCCATGGTATTTTCATCGTTTAATCTCGCTTTGGACCGTCCAATAATCGTGCTCATGAAACAAGAAAAAGAGAAAAGTTAGCAAACAACTAATGCATGGAAAAATTCAAACAAGAATTATTTGATTAATGTCATCATAAGGGTTTGCATTTGGAATCAGTCAAGGGAGTTTGTTTAATCATGGACTATTTTTTCACTCTCCCAATTGCAAATCACAAAAAGCTTGTGCCTTTTGGTTCACAAAAAGAAAAAAGAAAAGAAGTTTGCAAATATTCTATTTTTTTTCACTGCTGCAAAACAAACATGCAGTAGGCCAAGGCACAACAAGCATAACAACACACAAATAAACAAGCATAGCGCGCAGGCCAAGAACAAGCATAGCGTGCAGGCAAAACATGTAGCAGGACAAGGCATAACAAGCATAGCAAGAAGGCTAGCGAAACAAGTATAGCAGGCTAGCCAAATGTAACAGCAGCCCAAGGAAACCGGTAACAAGTCACAAGCTAAAACAAAAAAGCAACTCAACTATGACAAAGCAATTGCAGCATCGTATTAAACAAAACATTAGTGCAAGCAGCCAAATGCCTTATGTCATCATTTTCCAAATACACAAACCCTTCAGAACTTTAATTTGATAAAAGCATTAAGCTTTGCATCACAGAAAGATAAAAGAGGAAAGATATAACATGTTGCAATCCAGCCCAAACCAGTCCAAAAATTTATGCTACAGCTATGCTGTAGAAACAAGCCAAACAGTCCAAGAAAACTGCACCCAAACACCAAAATAGACAAAAACAAAACCTGCATCCAAAAAGCACCAAGCCAGCATACCAACAATGTTCAAAATTCCCCAAATTTCCCCCCCTTGATTTCCACCCTGTTGCACTATAAAGAAACACACCACTGTTTCATTAAGGATCCTGGACATACAACTTAAAAACACAACAAGGGGGATTTTTATGAAGCACAAACTGTAAGAACCAAACCAAAATTTCCAACCACAAACTGTAAGAACCAAACCAAAATTCTAACCACAAACTGTCAACCCCAAAAGACCAGCAAAAAACCACAAACCATCAATCTAAAAAACCAGCAAAAAAACCACAAACCATCAGTCTAAAAAACCAAAAAAAAAATTGCATCAGCATCAAACCATCAGGCTAGAAAACAAGAAAAAATCAACACTCCAAGGCTTCTAAAAAAACCCATTCACAACTGCAACAAAAAAAAGATGACAAAACTCTCAAAAGCATCCACAATACCAACTTCTCAGCATACATAAACCAGTGGAAGATACAGAAAAGGGGCTTTCTTTTCCAAAAAAAATTCAGCAAGAGAAACAGATCAAAGAAAAACATACCAGTTTTTTTTTTTGCTATTTCATTACTGATTATTTTCATATCTGTATCAAATCTCGATTTCCATTGCCATATTGTTGTGTGTTGTTATCACTAAGAAAACATAGAACCTGCAAAACTTAGAACCTGCTGACCAAACACTACTAACTTGTATAAAACATAGAAACTCCAAAATCAACTTAGAACCTGTTAAAGCTTAACCACCAAAACCATAGAACTTGTCAATACTAGAATCAGTTAAAAACACTTAACCTGTTAATCAACACTAGAACCTGCTGTTAAAAAGCTTAACCACCTAAACCATAAAACAGTTAACCTTAGAACCTGTTAATCTAACAACCTGCAAACCAGCTTAGAACTTGTTGTTAAAACATAACGACCTATTAAAAATCTCAATCTTCTAATAATAAGACCTGTTAACATTACGACCCTCACAAACCCTTTAATCCTCATTGCAACAAATTTCTCAACTTCCACAAGGTAGATACTTACGGTGTGCATGCAATATGTTATCCTTATGGCTATACAAGTAACAACCAACAGTTCTTCTAGCTTCCAATTCAAACCCAAAAGGCCAAATTCTTTACGAAAACCACCCTCACAAACCCTCTACCGAACTTCAACCTAACCTCAACACCACTGCAATTTCGGATTTGTACCCTGCAACATCATAATAGCGCTGTTAATTTTCTATTTGTACACATGTGTATTAATCGTTTCCTCCTAGTAATTTACCTTGTTCTTGGATCTGAGCATGCGAGACGAACCAAGCGACCGGTCGCGCGGCGGCGATGATGATGGAAACCGTGGTGGCCGTTCGTCTTCCGATTAGGTCGGTTCGAGAAGGTGTTAGAGAAGCATTTGGCATTCGTATCACGTTTGAAGTTATTGATGGTGTTGGAGGTTTAGAGAAGGTTCTTTCTTCAAGGAGGTGATAATGATGTTGATAAGGATGGGAGAGGAAAGGGTCTAAACAAAGGCGCGATTAAGGAAAATAGATGAAGGGTTATAGTGGTTCTGTTTGGGATCTGAGAGGAAGAGAAGAGGATTTGTGGTGAGATAAGAAGAGAAGCAGTTTCACGAAGAGGATAGAGAGATAAAATTTTGTTTTTAATTGAGTTAATTGGAAGATTAATCAGAATTAATTTACAATTTAATTTCTTCCCCTTTCCAAGGCCAAGAACAGCGCCCCTTCACTGTACTAGGGGTTGCAAAACATTTCTTGTTCCATTCCTCCAACCGGGTCGTCCCTTTGGGCTCTTTGGCCCAATCCAATTACCACTTATCTTTATGTTTTAATTGAACCATTGTTATAACGAATAAACAACATAGCTCAACTAGCAAAGCATCTAATAATAAACCTTGGGGACCGGGTTCAACCCCTGCTGGGGCATTTTCCATTTTTTTAGTTTTTTAGGCTTTATCTCTTTGTATTTTACTATATACAAATAAAATATATATTTATTTAATTTCTTTTCTTTACATAGTTATTGCATGAGAAAAATATAAAAACATATTTGTTTTAATTAATCTTTCATTTCGTTATTTACTTAATCTTTTGTTTAATTTTCTTTAATTCAATTTGTTTTATTCAAGTTACTAAAATACCCAAAATAAGTTAAAATTAGGTTTCGATACTCATTTCACAATAAGTTGTAAAAATATTATAGTATTATTTTCTCAAAACAATAAAAATATTTAGAGTTTTAGTTTCTTTATTTGTTCGTTCAAACCCCGATGCCATACTCCCTCAGTTAGCTCCGTGAGGCGATTAAAACTCGTTCGATCGCCTTATGTCAAAATAGACCTTTTAGCTCACTTGTACTTAACAAACAATTAGGTTTCTAGTCTCCCTCTTAACCCTTTCCTTTTGTAATTAAAACTTAACATTTACAAATCCAAAATCCAAAAATGCTTTAAATCATTACTTGAATTTATTTTAAAACTCGCAAAAAACACTCAACAAATCAAAACTCCCCCCAAGGGCATGTTATCTCCATTCTACCGCGATACCGGCCGTGCCTATCGCTAGAATGCGTGTGTTAACGTCGCCCACTAAAAAACACAAACAAACCCATCAACATTTTTCTAGAGGAACTACAGTGTTCTGATTCCTTCATTGGATACGTAGGCAAAGGGTCGCGAAACCCTCACGAACGCAATAATCAAAAACCATTCAGTCCCCTTTTAGCAAGCATAGTTGTAGATAAACACACCATTTAAGACCAACAAAAAAATGGATCCCATTGAGTACAACAGATGTGAGGGGTGCTAATACCTTCCCCTCGCATAACCGACTCCCTTACCCTTTCTCTTGGTCGCAAGACGATCTTATCCATTCCCTTGTGGTTTTATCGATATTTCCCCTTCCTTCGGGATAAATAAAGTTCGGTGGCGGCTCTGTGTTTTCTGGCGGTGGTTTCAAAGGGATCATGTGAATCTGAATTGAATTATCCTATTTTTCAAAATGTCTTCAGGTTGCATAGGCTCGATTACCTTAAGTATCCATTCACACATAACTTGTGAGGTAAATCCACATGACTTGATATTCCACCAATATGAGCCCTCTTGAATGGATAAGTATCCATGAGCCTTTCTTTGAAATGAACAGACAATGATGGATTGGTACAGAATAGACTTTGAATCCATTTAAACTAGATGACATTTCTTGAACAAATCTCTAAATCATCTCCAACGAGACCTTAATTCTGATCTTCAACCTGTGGTAACTTGTAATACCAACACTAGGTACTTTAAGATAACCATAATGCTTTAAATGATCCTTAGATAAGAGTTGAGGTGCAGGGAGAAAGACCACCAAGATAATTTCAATATGAACACATTAGTTCAACGAACCTCAATCTTTAATTGAACCACCTACTTGAGAAGCACCCAAACCATGTCAAAAGTTTGATGAAATCCAAATCTATAGTTTCACAAAAAAGTACATCTTGATTTGATGAAACCCTCAACCAATCCTCAACCATTTAACAAATAGCATCACAAGAAATAAGTCATTTATTCAGTCTTCTAGACTTCTTAAAAAGAATGTCTATTGGGGAAAGCATTTAGGAGAAACCCTAATTATTTCTCTTTGAAAAATCTTGATGAAGATAACTTTGTATCTTGGGGAATTTCGTCAGGGAAGACGTCTATGATGCTGGAAATTCAAAACCCTAATCTCTTACTAAGAATGATAAGAGCACTAGTTGAATCAACATGAATAATGTAGCAATGTTAGTCCACAAAGAAAAACCCTAATGCTAAAAGTCCTATGATCCCGTAACCATGGAACCGATGATATGCATGAGATGTATATGATATAAGGAGGGATCTTAGGGGGGGAAATTGGGGTATAACAGGGACACACTAGTTAGATGTTACAGTGGTGACGCATCAATAAAGAAGGTGAAGCTTCAATCTCTCAGAAAGCAATATGAGAATCTCAACATGAAGGACAATGAGAACGTTTCTGAGTACATCTCTTGAGTGATTCTGTTCACTAATAAGATGAAAGCTTGTGGAGAAACTCTTTCTGAATAAGTAATTATAGAGGAGGTATTGTGATCTTTAACTTCTTAGTTTGATTACATTGTGGTAGCAATTGAACATTCCAAAGATCCGAGTACCATGAGAGTTGAAGAGATGTAAAGTAGTCTAGAGGCGTATGAGTTGCATATGACTGAGAGAACTTCTGAGAGGGATGTAGAGCAGCAGGCTCTGAAAACAACTTCTGGTAAGAAGTATCAGAATAAGACTTGGTCATAAACCAGGAAGAAAACTAATGGTGGTCAAAGGTCATAAGCTTTAAACTTGATAGGCAGAATGTTTGGAAGGGAAAGGAGAAGTTTGACAAGAAGAATGATCAGTGTTACTATTGTAACAACTTTGGTCACTATGGCAAAGATTGTTGGTAAAACAAAGAAAGCAAGTCAGAAGAAGCAAATATAGCCAGAGGAGAGTTTGATGATGAACTTGTGCTATTGTTGGCTTCTGAATCTGATGATATAAATTCATCAAAATGGTGGTATATGGACACAGGGTGTTCAAACCAGCTTACTGGAAACAAGAAATGGTTGGTTGATTTTGACTTTGGGAAGAGTACGAAGATCAGATGTGCGGATGATAAATACATCAATACATAAGGTATAGGAAATGTCAGAGTCATTCTAAACAATGGGAAAGTAGTAGTGATCCAGAATGTGTGGTATGTACCTGGCATGAAAAGCAATCTGATGAGTGTGGGACATCTGATTGAGAAAGGTTTTTCAGTTACCATGAAGGACAATCTTCTGAAGTTGTATGACTCTAACCACAAGTTGATTATGGAGTCAGAACAGGGAAGGAACAAAACATTCAAGGTGAATGTTAGAACTGTAGACTCTGAATGTCTTAGTGCAACAAGTGTTGTCAAGGAGAGTGAGTTGTGGCACAGAAGATTTAGTCATCTGAATTTCAGAAGCTTAGGGCATCTGAAATCGAAAAGGCTGGTACATGGAATTCCTACAATGAAGAAGCCTGAGAAGTCATGCAAGGTGTGCATAGAAGGTAAGCTACCAAGATTTCTATTTGCATCAGAAGTAGCTCCAAGAGAAAAGTATGCCTTGGGAGTAGTGCATTCTTATGTGTGTGGTCCATTTCCAGTAGCATCGATTGGAGGGAATAAATACTTTGTGTCATTTGTTGATGAGTTCACCATAATGATATGGGTATCTCTCATAAAATTCAAACACAGGGTGTTTGCTGAATTCAAGAAGTTCAGACTGAAGGTTGAGAATCAGAGTGCCTAGACTCTGAAGATTCTTAAAACTGATGGTGGTGGTGAGTATAACTCCATATAATTTAGAAGGTTATGTGAGGAGAATGGAATTGAGCATGAGGTTACTGCTCCATATACTCCTCAACACAATTTCTTGCTGAAAGAAGAAATTTTTCTTTGCTTGATATAGTGAGAAACATGTTGAAAGAGAAGAAGCTTCCTCATACTTTTTAGGGAGAAGTTGTTGCCACTGCATGTTATGTGCTCAACAGATGTCCAACGAAGAAGCTGAAGGAAATAGTTCTTATTCAGAAGTGGATTGGAGATAATAAAAGTGTTATTCATTTGAAGGTGTTTGGTGCTATACGTTACAAACATGTTCCAAAAGCCAGAAGACAGAAGCTGGATGATAGAAGTAAAGTAATGTTACTGGTGGGGTACCATAGTACAGGTTCGTACAAACTTTATTGTCCAGAAATTAACAAAGTTGAGTTCAGCAGAGACGTCATTGTAAAATAATCAGAAGTTTGTAATTGGGAAAAGTCTCGTCCTAACTCTGATGAGAGAACTCCTGAAGAAAAGTCAGAAACACATGTTTCTGAAGCTGGTAAATTTTTTACTCTTAAGAAGATTCAGAAGGTGAAGATGATTCTGACTCTAACTCTGATGATGATTCAGACTCTGGGAATTCTCCAGACTCTGAAGACATTCAAGGTTCTGGAGAAAGTCCATTTTCTAAAGCAAGGGCTTCTGAAGGGGAAAGTTTTGGTTTTCGGGGTTTTAAAGTTCAAGTTCAGAGGTAACAAAGAATCATAAGCATCCTAAGAAGATTTGCAGAGTTTAACATGTTGTAAGACATTGAAGTAGACTCAGAAGGAGAAGTTATTTAGTGTGCAATGTTAGTAGACTTTGAACCTATAAGTACAAAAGATGCTCTTAAGCAGAAAGTATGGTTGCTGACCGTGAAAGATGAACTTGATGCTATAAAGAGAAACAAGACTTGGAAGCTGACATAACTTCCAAAAGGCAAGAAAGTCATCAGCGTCAGATGGGTTTTTAAGTAGAAGCTAACGCCATATTAATCAATTGGAAAACACAAAGCAAGATTAGTAGCAAGAGGTTTTCTAAAGAAGCTTGGTTGGATTACTCTGAAGTATTTGCACCTGTAGCGAGACATGAAACAATCAGACTAGTGATTGCAATAGCTGCTAACAGGAATTGGCTTCTGGTGCATTTAGATGTAAAATATGCATTTCTGAATGGTCTATTACAAGAAGAGTTATATGTGTCACAACCTCCTGGATTTGAGAAAAAGAATCAGGAAGGGATGGTGTTCAAATCACACAAATCCTTGTATGGATTGAAGCAAGCGCCCAGAGCCTAGAATCTGAAAATTGATTCATTTTTCAATAAACAAGGGTTTCAGAAGTGTGAGATGGAGTATGTTGTTTATGTTTAGCACACTTAAGAAGGTAATATGATTCTGGTATGCTTATATGTTGATGACATATTGCTCATAGGAAGTTCTGAATAAAATATAGCTAAGTTCAAGAAGGTTCTGATAAATGAGTTTGAGATGACAGGTCATGGGAAAATGAGTTACTTTCTAGGGATGGAGTTTATGTACTATGAGAAAGGAATCATTTTGCATCAGATGAAGTATGAACTTGAGATTCTGAAGAGATTTAAGATGGAGAATTGCAAATCTGCTATCACACCTAATGATATGAATCAGAAGTTGGACTCTGATTCTAATGGAGAGGATGTGGATGCTACAACCTTCAAACAATTGGTTGGTTCTCTGAGGTATTTGTGTAATACCAGACCTGATATTTACTATGCAGTTGGAATAGTTAGCATATTTATGAGTAAACCAAAGTGGTCACATTACCAAGCTGATGTCAGGATTCTGGGTTATGTGAAGAGAACTCTGAAGTATGGAGTGTTGTTTCCTTCTGGAAGAAAGATCGAATCAGAACTTCTAAGTTATTCAGACTCTGATTGGTGTGAAGACAGAGTTGACAGAAGAAGTACTTCTGGGTACTTATTCAAATTTTTGGAAGGTCTTATTTCTTGGTGTTCCAAAAAGAAACCTATTGTTGCACTGTTGTTAGCTCCTAAATTCGACACCTACAACAAGTTGGTCTTATGGGCCAAAAATAGATTGAACAAGTCTAAGTTGGAAAGGCTTCGACAAAATGGAAAAATACTTAGAGAAATTTCTAAGTTAAAATGAATCTTCGACCAGAAGGTTCTCACACCCTTCGATTGAAAGGATTCTAGGGTCTTCGACCAGAAGGAAACCTCGTATCTGCAACAGAAGATTTTGAATCTGAAGAAAGGAGGGAAAAGCAGTTCGCTTGGCAGTTAAGGATAGCAATGTGGCGTGAAGATAAGGGTCAAAGCACATGCAGAAGACACTTGTCTTCATTATAGAGCAAGGAAACTCCTCGACGGTTACCTAGTTTTAGTATAAATATAGGAATTTTATGTATATTTCCATGTGTTCAATGGATCATACAAATTATTCAATACTATTCAAGTACCCGCTGCGTGAGAAAGAATACTTAAAATGTACGTTTTAAACACCACATTTTATAATCAAAGTCTTTTATTTTTCTCTTTACATTTCTTGCCTTTTTATCTTGTTTTCACTTTAACTGCACTCTTACCCAGATTCTTGCACTTAAACTTTTCTCAACCCCTTTTCTATTTACTTTCTGCACTCAAACGCATCCCTCTCCCAGTCGAACATACGTTCTTCACTTACATTAGAATTTATGTCCAAACAACACCAAAAATTAGCATATGTCCTAGGATCAAACTGATTGATCCTGCGAGTAACCAAAAATTTACCCTTTTTGGAAGATCAACGGTTGTTTACCAGAAAACACAGTGAACAAATTGGCACACCCGGTGGGGCGTTGCTAATTGTTTTTGTTTTGTTTATTTTTGTCTTCTGTTTTTGCTTATTTATCTTAACATAAATGCTTTGCTTAAATTTCTTTCTTTTGCGAAGTTCTGCATGCTATTAAGAAGTGGTAAAGTAACCACCAACGAGTGTACAACTACAAAGAAAAATAATGAAAGCAATATGGCTAATAAGCCAAATAATGGAGAAATACCTCCACCAATTACTACAGGAACAACGGTAATACCAACCGTTAGTGAAATTGTCTTATCTACTGTTAGTTCGTACCAACATTAACAGCAACCCAAACGGGACCAATACTTTCTTACGTAGGTCCCAGAGGTCCAGCAGGAACACCCCCACCAAGGGTGAATCCAGGATCTCGACCATACGCTCCCCCAGGATTTTCGACAGCCTGGATGGGTTGAGACCAGCCTTATGGCATGCTATAACATGGTGGGTGAACTGACTTGGTTGTTTTGCGTTTGATCGCAATTGTGTGGATAGAAAGAGTCGCCATCGACTTTTCTTTTATCCAAAAGGAAAGGATGAAAAGAACAGGAAAGACCTTTCGATATATTTTCTTGAGTTCGGGGGATAGGTTATGAAAAGGAAGGTGTTAGTACCCTTTTCATCTATAGTTATCTACGGGCTCTTAGTTGCTTGCTAGATCACTTATTTTTTGTCTGAAAGTGTGTTTGTGATTTGGGTTTTGAAAGTATTTTGAAAAGAAGGTCTTTGTAATGGTTCTTGTTTCTATAAGAACTCGTACAAAGTGTTGTTTGGAAAATAGTTCAAAGAGGTTTTTGTGGAATGTGTTTTTGAAAGTGATTTTGAAAAGGAATCTTTCTAATGTTTCTCGTCTCTATAAGAACGCGTACAAAGTGTTTGTCTTTTTAAAATGTTTCAAAGTGAGAGTGTTTGTATAAAAATGTTTTGTTGTGAGAAAGCGAGCAACTAGGAGCATCCTACCTACTCAAAAGGTCTTAAATATTCTTTTCTTCCTCTTTTAGATATTGCTATCTTACCATTGATTTGGTAAGAAACCCCATCGATGGATGTGAAGGGACAGGCGCGGGTCAATCGTACAGTCATAGAAGGCAACTTGTTATATGCTTTAGAAATTTTTTGTAAGGGACTAGATCGTGTTACCGAAGGCAACATCGAGGGACATCGAGGGACTACGATCTTTTTTATCGAAGGTTCTTTGCTAAAGCGTCCCATATTTGAGGGACATGATTATGTTTCCGAGGCAACAAGTGACGTTACCCTAGAGGTGCACGTGTGAAAGTGTGTTTGATTCAAGTTAAGTTATTGTTTGATTAGGGTTATCTAGCGATTGATTTTAAATCTTGCCATGCATGCCTAATTACTATATAGTATAAGGAAAACAGTAAATTGCAGAAATTTGAAATTCTACGCTATTACAGAGCTTTCAGGAATGGGGGTACAGATTCACAAATGGGGATGGATCAATGCGATTAAAAGTCCAAATAGGCAATCAATACAACCAAATCTAATTGAGCAATTAATTGAAACTACAACAAATCTATGAAGTAAAAATTAATTAACAAAGTAAAAAAAATATGGAAATAAAATTCTAGGTATTTTGCTTGAAAAGTTTGGAAAGAAAAATAAAATTATATTTTATTAAAGAAAATAGTTGACTAAAGAAATTAAATCATTTGTATATTTTTTTTAATCTTTTAGTATTTTTTATTATGAAGAATTTAAACAAAAAAAACAATTTAAAACTAAATAAAAGTTATTCACAAAATTCTAATTTAGTGAAATAATTACATTTATTTTTTAATTGAATTTTTAAGAATAAAAACTAACTTTATTATCAAATATCAAAAGGAAATTAAGAAAAACAAAAAATAAGGCCCCAATAGGGGTTGAACTCGGATCCCCTTGATTGTTAGAAGTATGCTTTGCCAACTGAGTTGTTCTGTTCATTCATTATTATTAAGTTATAATTGATATATAAGGGAAAATAGAAATTGATTGGGCCAACAAGCCCATTAGAAACTGACCCAGCTTAGAGAAGGAACATGGAAAGATTGGGAACCCTAAAACGAACAACAAGCGCCGCTGGAATATTGGAAAGGAAAATATTAACAGTATACTTTTGTTGTTGTTTCCAACAGAAAAATAAAGGAAAAATTGAAACCAAAAGAACGATTATCTCTCCCTCTCTTCCATTTTTACGACTTCATCTTCAAATCGTCCTTCCCGTGTCCATTTGTTAACATCTCATTCATTAGCCCTATAAGAAATTGCACTCATTCTTGGAGGTATTATATGGACGTAACACTCGGGAACCTGAAAGAGAACGATTTATACTGGTTTGATATCTTCGCTTCTTTCCCAATTTTCTTAATGTCAGGTTTGATCTCATCCTTCTCCATGATTCGGAAACAAAAAGGGATGGCAAACTCGATGGGAGTGGATTCAGAGGAAGGAGAAAATGATTCGGGTCTTTAGAAGGTGAGAATTTGGGGAAGGATTTCGGAGATTAGGGTTTAATGAATTTTGGGAGAAGAGAGAAGAGGAAAAGGGGGTGAATCGGTGGAGGTTGTTGTGTTGAGGCAGAGGGATGGTGGTGCTGACGAAAGCAGGGAGAGAGAGGTTAGATTTGGCGACGATGAAAGAAACGACGGTGGTGGTCGATGAAGTTGAAACAATGAGGTATCTTCTAGATTTTTTTGTGTATTAAACAATTTTTTTTCTTTTTTGTTGTATTACTTTCACGATACACAGATTCGGGAAAAAAATTCTTCAAGCCAAAGTTAGTTATGCTTTGCATATTGACTCGCTATTTTGCATTATTACATGATATTTACAGCCAAAATAATGATGGAAATCAGAAGATGCAACAATAAAAGCAGGGATACCAATACTTACAGTGAATTGGGTTCAAGATCTTTTTGGGTAATTCTCGGACCTTACTCTATTCTAAAATTTCCTTCTTCTTCTAATTCTGAATTTTCAATCATGAAACTTTGACAGCATAACTTTCTTTAATTTTCTTCTGATTTCTCCCCCTATCTTTGTTCTGAAGCTATGTATTTAAAGATGGATGAAGTGAAAAATTGAGTGGTGATTTTGAAATTGGTTTTGAAATTTGGATGAAATTTTCAGTTGAGTTTGGAGGGATGTTTGTATGAGGGAGCCAATTTGTGGGTTTGAAGGATGATGATTTTTAGAGGGTTGAGGAATTAGGCAGAAAAAAAGACCCCCTTTCTGTTAACACTTTTCTAAACTTATATTGAAACAGAATGAAAAAATAGGGGAGAAATATGAGAGGTTTGAACAATTTTAGTTAACCGCTTTATTGCTTTTTCGAACTAGGTTTTGTTTTTGCTTATTTGTGTGCAATGACAGGCTTTGTAGAAGGGTTTTTTTGGACTGTTTTTGGGCTGGTTATAGAGCAGCGGGTTGGAAGAGGATTGGTCATGGTTTTGGGGTTGTTTGAGTGCAGGTTTTTTATGACAGTTTTTAGGTTATGGACAGTCTATGCAGCAAGATTTTGGACTGGCATAGGGGCTGTTTTATTCTAGGTGATATCCTTTTGTCTCTTTCTCTTTCCCTCTTCATCTTTCTATGATGTAAAACAATTGTGCTTTTTTTTTACATAATTCTGAAGGATTTTCCATTTAGGGAAATGATGACATAAGGTCTTTGGCCATGAACTAGTGCTAGCTGTTTTTATACTGGATATTTTGATTTGTTTTTGGCTATTGCGCTTGTTGTTTTGTGTTGATGTGCTTGGCAGCTTGACTGCAAGTCTGTCTTTTGTTTACAGCAGCTGCTTGCCTGCTGTTCTGCTGCTATATGTTGTTGTTGGCTGCTTTAGCAGCCATCCTTTGTGTTGCAGTTTTGGCTTGTTGCTGCTTGCTATGTTGTTGCCTTGCTATTGCGCTGTTTGCTACTGCATTGGTGCTTTGTTGCATCTGTTTTTGTACTTGGCAGTTTCAATTTTGCTTTTGCAGTAGGAAAACATTTGCAAATTTCTATTCCCTTTTGTGAACCAAAAAGATCAAAAATTTTGTGATTTGCAAAAGTAGGAGATAATCCATGATTAAAAAACAAAACCTTTTAGTTCTGATTCCAAATGTAAATCCTAATGATGATTTTTCTTATTTAACAAATCATTCTTGCTTGAATTTTTCACATGTTGATTGTTTGCTAATTTTTCTTTCTTTTGTTACATGTACGAGCAATTGGATGGCAAGCGAGGTTGAAAGGCGAAGAAGCCATGGCGAGGAGTGGATGATTTTCTTGAATATGAAGCAAGAGAAAATTGAAGAAGCGATATTTTATTTTATTTTGTCAACAAAACACTTGTAGTTTGTATTGTAACTTGTAACTTCGTAACATAAATTGATGAAACTTGAAGTTTGTAAATCTCTTGTAGTAATGTAATAACTTTGAATCATTTACGAGATAGAAACTTGAAATTTCCTTGTGTAAACTCATTGGTCTCAAAAGCTTGAAGGATATTGACACATATGTGAATAAACACGATTTCGAACATGTATTGAGTGAATTTTGTTTGATAATATTGGATATATTTTGAACATTGTATACCCACTTGATTCCATGAAACTTGCACTCAACATGAAACTCGCATGCCATGCTCGATTCAAATGGAACTTCATTGCCAAACCTAAATTCAATCTCTTGATGACAAAACATATGCTTTAAGGGTATTCATCAATCTTGTAAAATTAACAACTTCAACATGAGAATCATAGTCCTGAGAAAAACAATTGCGATATGAATTGAAATTAGGAGTTAAGAACATTCGAAATCAAGCAAATGACCTGTGATGATTCGATAACTTTCAAAGTCTTCCAAACACAATTTTCCTTTGATCTTTGAAGATAAACTCGTAAACGTCATCACTTATGACAATATGAAGAAATAATCGTCTCAAGATCTTGGAATTTTAGGAAATCATAATTCTTAGAAGTCAGGCGACAATTACTTAAGATTAGGTCAAATCCATGAAGCGACCTCTAAAGTATTCGAATTTTGGTGATCTTTCGCATGTAATCAGTTCTTGATTTGTGAAGAGAAATTGGAGATGACCTCAAGGAGAGTCATACGCAAAAAGAACTACTCAAAAGTATCGAATAATGAAGAAGTTACAATCGTTTGAACTTGACTCGCAAAGGTCAATTTTTGGGTTAATATAGTCGTTTTTTAGTCATCTGAACCATCGACTGAGCAAACTTGCAATGCAAAGTTTGAAAACTGGAATGAGCATCCTTGAGGAGACATGAAGATCTATGAAGACCATTTGAAACCATGAATACTCAATTTTCTTTGAGAAATGCCAAACCCTAATTGTTGACTTACTTCCTAGGAAGAGAATCTGTCTGATCAACTTCTGAGCCAAATTGAGTACTTGAGAAACCCTAGGATAATGTCTTGAATGAAAAATGGAAGGGAAAATTTTGGGGTACAATAGATGAAAGAACAAGATTAAGTTCTGACTTATCTCAAGAGTTTTGATGATAACTAAATTATATTTAAGATAATTTATGCTCTAATGAATGTGTTTTGAATGTCTTAGTTAATGTTCTGACAGAAAACATTCTAAAGTACTAAGCAAAGAAGTTCTTTTATAAAAGAACCTTTTATTCAAACGCATCTGTTGACTCTGGTATGAACCTTTACTTTTAAATGTATCTTCTAACTTCTAGCAGGCTTCTTGATTCTGAAGATAACTTGAAAGCAAGCGCTGTTCAAAGTTCTTAGCAAGCAACGCTCTGACCAGAAGTTGAATGAAGCATGTTCTGACTTAAAGTAAATACTGAAACAACGTCTAAATCAACTTGTCTTGTCAAAGCAAAGGAAACACGTTCTTACATTCTGCGTTTGCTAATTAATGCAAAGACGACTGAAAGCACACAAGTGCCTACAACTAGTTTCTTGGAGAATGGAATTTTGCAAGGATACACGCAAAGCATTTAATGCTCTCCATTTCCTCTGAAGGCAGCAACGGTCTTATTGTTCCTACTATAAGTAGAAGGACATTTATTACAAGCCAACAACAACGTTCAAACAAGAAACTACGTGAAAGATTCAAAAGCTCACAAACTCATAGTTCATACAATTTTGTGTATTATATTCTAAGTGAAAAATCACAGTTGTGATATAGCTTGATTAGAAGAAAACTCTATTTCAATTATCTGTAAAGATTATACTCCTGTATTTGTTCCTTGAGAGACCAAGTTTGGTCAGATTTCTCAAGCAGACTAGGACTGGATTTAAGTCTTAGTGGTGTTAGTCACTTGTAAGATTACTTGTGCATTGTTAGTCACAACAGTTGTTGTGTGATTGTAATCAGTTGATTATAGTGGATTAAGTCCTTGTTAAGAAAGGAGAAATCACCTTGGCGGGTGGACTGGAGTAGTTTGAGTTCAAACGAACCAGGATAAAAATAATTGTGTTATTTGATTATTGTTTTGAGCTTTGTATTGAAAACAAAAAGAGTCACTTATTCAACCCCCCCCCCCCCCCTTCTAAGTGTTTTCTTACCCCTTCAATTGGTATCAGAGCTTGACTCTGAGCTCAACACTTAACCGTGTCAGGAAAAGATCCAGAAGAAAACACAATGGCCGCTGAATAAAACAATAATAGTTACAACAAACCTCCAGTGTTTGATGGAGAAGATTTTGAGTACTGGAAAGATAGACTAGAAAGTTTCTTTCTAGGTCATGATAGTGATCTTTTGGATATAGTCTTGGATGGTTACAAACATCCTACAGATTCTGAAGGAAACAAAGTGGATAGAAAAAATATGGATAGACAACAAAAAACTGATTTTAAAAATCATCACAGAGCTAGAAATATTTTTTTAAATGTGATCTCTAAAGTAGAATATGAAAAAATCACTAATAGAGATACAGTGCATGATATGTTTGAGTCTCTCAAAATGACTCATGAAGGAAACGCTCAAGTTAAGGAGTCTAAAGCTATGGCTTTAGTTCAGAAGTATGAAGCCTTCAAAGTTGAAGAGAGTGAGTCTATAGAAGCAATGTTCTCTAGGTTTCAAACTCTGATCGCTGGTCTGAGAGTTTTGAACAAAGGGTATACCAAAGCAGATCATGTGAAAAAAGATCATCAGAAGCTTACCCAGAAGATGGGCACCAATGGTCACTGACTTCAAGGTGTCAAAAGATCTGAACAATGTGTCTCTGGAGGAACTCATCAGCGCTCTCAGAAGTCATGAGATTGAACTGGATGAGCATGAGCCTCAGAAGAAAGGTAAGTCTATAGCCCTTAAATCAATTAATAAATTTGATACTAACGCTTTTCAGGCTAAAGAAGAAAACTCTGAAGAATCAACTTCAGAAGAAGATGAACTATCTTTGCTTCCCAAAAAGATCAATCATCTGTGGAAGCACAGAAAAAAGAAGTTCAGGAACTCCAAGAAGTCAGAAGATAAACCAGAATCTTCTGGACACAAAAAGTTAAATAGAAGAGAGATCGTCTGTTATGAATGCAAAGAACCCGGTCACTTCAAAATTGATTGTCCAAAGCTTCAAAAAGAAAGACCAAAGAAGAGATTTGGAAAGAAGAAAGGAATGATGGCAACATGGGATGACTCAGATTCTTCTGAAGATGAATCTGGTTCTGAAGATGAAAATGCCAACCTAGCTTTAATGGCTATCACAGAAAATGACTCAGACTGTGAGTCAGAACAAAGAGAGGTATTTTCTGAATTTTCTAGAGAAGAACTTGCTGATAGTTTATCAGAACTTCTGGAAAACTATAGTAAGCTCAAAATCAAATACAAGAAACTCAGGAAGAGTCTTGCATCTGATTTTAAGAAACTTGAAACAGAAAAATCTGAACTTTTAGAAAACAATCTTAAACTTGAAAAGGAAATTCAAATTGTTCAAAAGAATTTTAGTTCAGAGTCTGTGTATAGTTCAAAAGATATTATGAAAGAATATGATTATAGCTTTCAATCTTTTCTTGCTAAAGGCATACACAGAAGAAAAATGGCTTCAATGATCTATGGAGTTAGTGGGAAAAACAGAAGAGGAATTGGATATGAACCTCCCAAAGGTAAGGAGACATACATTCCAAAACATGTTGCTAAAATGACCTTCACTTACAAACCTCTGAATAAGCAATTCAAGTTTGGACACTCACATGATATAAAATATACATCACACTCTGGAAACTCTTATGCTAACCCAAAAGGACCCAAAAAGATATGGGTACCTAAGGATAAAATAATATTTGTTGTAGATGTCCTTAACAGCTCAATTGAAACACCAGTCATGGTACCTGGACTCTGGGTGCTCACGACACATGATGGGAAAAGGGTCTATGTTCCAAAGCCTGGAACTTAAAGCTGGAGGAGATGGGAAGTTTGGAGGTAATCAGAAAGGGAAGATTATTGGTTCTGGAACCATAGGAAACGGTAATCTTCCTTCTATCACTAATGTTTTATTAATAGAAGGATTAGCTCATAATCTATTGTACATAAGTCAATTAAGTGATAATGGCTATGACATTATCTTTAATCAAAACTCCTGTATAGCTTTAAGTCAAAAGGATGGATCAATCCTCTTTTCTAGCAAGAGAAAGAACAACATTTACAAAATTAATTTATCAGATCTTAAATCTCAAAACGTAAAATGTCTTTTGTCTGTTAGCAATGAGCAATGGGTATGGCACAGAAGATTGAGACCTGTCAGTCTTAGAAAAATCTCTCAACTAAATAAATTAAATTTAGTCAGAGGACTTCCCAATCTGAAGTACAACTCAGATGCTCTGTGCGAAGCATGTCAAAAAGGAAAATTTTCAAAACCTTCCTTTAAATCTATGAATGTTGTCTCTTCCTCTAAGCCATTAGAGTTACTTCATATTAATCTGTTTGGGCCAGTTAAAACTGCATCCATCAGAGGCAAGAAGTATGGATTGGTCATCGTTGATGACTTCAGCAGATGGACATGGGTAAAGTTTTTAAAACACAAGGATGAGTCACATTCTGTATTCATTGACTTCTGTACTCAAGTACAAAATGAAAAAAAAATTAAAATCACAAAAGTTAGAAGTGATCATGGTGGTGAATTTGAAAATCATTATTTTGAAAAATATTTTAAAGAAAATTGTATTGTTCATAATTTTTCTTGTCCTAGAACTCCCCAGCAAAATGGAGTTGTAGAAAGAAAGAATAGAACATTACAAGAGATGGCCAGAACCATGATCAATGAAACAAATATGGCTAAGCACTTTTGGGCAGAAGCTATGAACACATCGTGTTACATTAAAAATAGAATCTCTATAAGACCTATTCTTGAAAAGACTCCCTATGAATTATGGAAAAATAGAAAGCCCAACATTTCTTATTTCCATCCTTTTGGATATACTTGTTTTATTCTAAACACCAAAGAAACTCTGAATAAGTTTGATTCCAAAGCACAAAAGTGTTTCCTGCTTGGATACTCTGAACGCTCAAAAGGTTATAGAGTATACAACACAGAAACTCTGATTGTTGAAGAATCAATCAAAGTCAGGTTTGATGATAAGCTTGGCCAACAACAGCCAAAGCAAATTGATTTTTCTGTAGGTACAGAAGATCATCACTCAAAGTCTGAAAGTTCAGAAGCAAAAGAAGACGTAGCAGATCATCCTCTTGACAATGCTCTGAATAATCTCAAAATCTCTGACCAACCCACACAGAAAAGGTTTCCCATAATATCTTCAGCTCACAAAGAAGACGTAATCATTGGAAGAAAAGAAGATCCCATCAGAACAAGATCATCTCTCAGAATCAATGAAGAATCTATGTTTGGTTTAGTCTCTATGATTGAGCCAACTACCATTGATGAAGCTCTGGAAGATAATGATTGGATCTTAGCAATGCAAGAAGAACTAAATCAATTCTCCAAGAATGATGTATGGAATCTAGTTCCAAGACCCAAAGGATTCAATGTTATAGGAACCAAATGGGTCTTCAGAAACAAATTGAACGAACAAGGAGAAGTAATCAGAAACAAAGCACGACTGGTTGCACAGGGTTATAGTCAACAAGAAGGAATTGATTATAATGAAACCTTTGCCCCAGTCGCCAGGTTAGAATCTAAAAGATTATTAATTTCTTTTGATGTACAAAATAACATTTCACTGTATCAAATGGATGTTAAAAGTGAATTTCTAAATGGTTATATTGAAGAAGAAGTATATGTCCATCAACCTCCTGGATTTAATAATTCAAAGCATCCAGAACATGTTTTTAAACTGAAAAAGTCTTCGTACGGTTTAAAACAAGCTCACAGAGCTTGGTATGATTGTTTGAGTAATTTTCTATTAGAAAAAGATTTTACCAGAGGGAAAGTGGACACAACTCTCTTCAGAAAAACATTTAAAAATGATATTTTAATCTGTCAAATTTACGTTGATGATATAATTTTTGGAACCTCTAATATCTCCCTTGGAAAAGAATTTGCTAAGACCATGCAGGCAGAATTTGAAATGAGCATGATGGGTGAATTGAAATTCTTTCTTGGAATTCAAATCAACCAGACTCCATAAGGTACTTTCATACATCAGACGAAGTATGTTAAATAACTTCCGAAGAAATTTCAAATGTCAGAAAGCAAATATGCCAAAACACCTATGCATCCAACCTGTATTCTAGGTAAAGATGAGGTAAGTATGAAAGTAGATCAGAAGCTCTATAGAGGTATGATTGGATCCCTTCTCTATCTGACTGCATCTAGACCTGATATATTATTTAGCGTGTGCTTGTGTACTAGATTCCAATCAGATCCTAGAGAATCTCATTTAACAACTGTTAAGAGAATTCTTAGGTATCTGAAAGGTACTGCTAATCTTGGTCTGTGTTACAGAAGATCACAAGATTACAAACTAGCAGGTTATTGTGATGCTGACTTTGCTGGAGATAGAATTGAAAGAAAAAGCACCTCTGGAAGCTGCCAGTTTTTGGGTGACAATCTTATCTCATGGTACAGCAAAAAGCAAGCAACAATTGCTCTATCAACCACAGAAGCTGAATATATATTTGCTGCTAGATGTAGCTCTCAGATGATTTGGATGAAAAGCCAACTAGAAGATTTCAACCTTTATGAAAGTAATATTCATATCTTCTGTGACAATACTTCTGCTATTTGTCTTTCTAAAAATCCAATCTTACATTCTAAAGCCAAACATATAGAAATTAAATATCATTTTATAAGGGACTATATTCAGAAGGGAATATTAAACTTGATTTTTGTAAAAACAGACCATCAATGGGCTGACATTTTTACTAAACCCCTTTCAGAAGATAGATTTAATTTCATTCTGAAAAATATTTGTATGGAATTATGTCCTGAATAAAATAATATTTATTTTCTGTGACTGACTTCAGAACTTTCTGAAATGAATTCTCTGATCAACAACTCTTCAGAAGTTAGAAGAGAAGTTGTAACAGAAGCTATATGAAAAGTTATGAAACATTCTAACGCTTCATGTCCAAGTGTAGTTCAGAAATTCATTAGAACAAACAGATGTTACATGCATCTTTCAGGAGATGAACACGTGGTGTGTTTCTGAAAGGTCAAGCGTGCAAAAGCTACTGATGACGTTCTAGGTAACTGTTGATGATTAGCCATAATCTCACGTTTTCCCTCATTTTTAGAAAATCATTAAATGCAAGTAATGATGAGATTCGTTTTTTAATCCGTTTTAATCTTTATTTTAATTATGTCTTAAATACTTTTAATTTTAATTCTTAACCTATTCTCTGAAATTAATGCCTATAAATACTTTTTGAAAAACCCTTTTCATTCTTTACTGTCTCTTTCAACTCAAGTTTTCTACTGTACTTTTCTCTTAAAACCCTTTTCGTAAATTTCTCTTTTCTAAAGAACTTCAATCGCTTCTTCTTCTTCTACCCACTCTGAGCAATACATTATACCTGAAAGGACAACTCTCATTCCGGTAGAAATTTTGGGAGTTTTGAGTGAGCTAATGGTAGACTTCGAGAATCTCAGAGAGAATGGATTTGACTTGTTCCCTACTGTGAAGTTTCAAGGTTGGGAAAGCTATTTTGATCGTCTTATTGGTCCAGTCTTTCCACTTTTGGTGAAAGAATTTTGGATTCACGCCATTGCAACTCCCAAGGTTATTCTCTCCTTTGTAATGGGCAAGGAAATATCCATTACAGAAAATCAAATCAGAAGGCTGCTGGGATTTAAAGGACTTGGAGTTACAGGAATGCCCACTGGAAGAATGGAGATGTCTAGGGTATATTCAGAGATTTTTACCAACGGTCAAGGTTCCTCCAAAGTCAGGGACTTGAAAGACAAGTATAAGATTTGGGCAAGGATTATTCATGGATGTATTCACCACAGGAAAGCCACCAGTTCTCCTGATTACATCAACGTTGATCAACAACATCTTCTGTTTTGCCTTGGAACCAATGTCAAAATTGATTTGCCCTACTTGATTTTTGAACATCTCTGGAACCATGTCAAAGAAACCAGAGAAGCTGAAAGGATGAAGAATCCCAAATCAAATAGGAATTGGATTCCTATGGGGAGGTTATTATCAAACATTCTGATTGAGAATGGTCTGATTGCTCACCTAAAAGAAGCAAATCTTCTGGGGGAGCTTGAACCTATATGCGGTAAGACTATGACTGGAAAGAACTTGTTGAAAAGGAAAATTATTAACAAACTGCTGGTGGAACCCTCTCCATGTCTGTCAACTATTGTGAAGAAGAGAAGAATTCCTATTGCTGACTTTCATATGTTCAACTTAAGGGAGCATTCTTGTATGGTTTTACAGTATCTTGAGACCTACAGAGAAACAGGATCACCCGTTGATTCAGCTTGGCTTCAAGGAAGAAATCAAGCTGCTCCTGATGTTGTTCTCCAAGAATCTGTGAAGAGAAAAGTTGTAGAAGGACCTTCTGACACTCCTCAGAAGAAGAAAAAGAAGACAGGTAATAATGCTGAAACTATACTTGTTTATAATTCTGAAAATGTATTTGCATCTGCTGAACCATCTCAAACCTTAGGAGACTTAGATGTAGACATTAATCTGACCTTACCATCTGAACCCCTTGCTGACAACCCTAGTAAAAATCAGTTTTCAACATATTTAAGTCATTCTGACTCTGATGAACATTCTGACAGCCAATCAGAACCCTCTCAATCAGAACCTCCTGAACCATCTGTTTTTCAACCTATTCCTACTGAACGTTTTTCAAGACCCCCTCCCAGACCTTTATCACCCAGACCCACTGGATGGTATGATGCTGGCTCTTGGAGAATTACAGGGATAAATGAACCTCTAGCAACCATAAAGCCTCATTTTAATCTACCATCTGAGAATATTTTTGCTATGAATAAACCACAACCTCAAAATCCCACTCCCACTCCTGCTTATACAATAATAATTTCGCCTGATGTCACTCCACCCACTTCACCACAACATACAACACCACTCTCAACTCCTCAAATTCCAGAACAACAAATTTTTGAACAAACTGAAATTGCTGAACCATTCGTACCTCATGATATATCAGAACCTCCTATTTGTGTTAACCAACCTGAACCTGATACTACAAATAATCCTGAAACCAATAGCTTTTTAAGAACCGTAGTGGACTCTCAATCTCTACAATTCTTGAAAAACAAAACTTACAGAACGGCTGTCCCTAAACCTGTTCATCCAGATGTAGATACTTTGTTTCAGATTTTTATAACAAATGTTCAAGCATGGTTACAACCGCTGAAATAAGATTGCCTCAGAAGTGTGAACACGGCAGCAACAGATCTTCTATGGGAAACCTTCAGAAGAACCTTGGTTTCTGAATCACGGAAGTTATAGGATTTGTGCCATTCTCAGGTGCTAGACAACTTTTACAAACTTCTGCATGCTTTCAAGACAGAAGCTACTGATACTTTGAATAAGAAGTCTTCGCTATTGATTGTTGATACACCAGCTGATAAGATGGACATATCAGAAGATGAATCTGAAGAATCCTCTGAAGATTCAAATCCTCTGGCTATTGTTCTATTGAATCAACCTTCAGTTAAGGATGGACCTGAACCTGTGCCAACTCTTGCAATGGATCTGGGCACTCTGCTCTCCACCTTTGTGAAGTATGACTCAACAGTTGCTGCTTCTGAGCCTGTTTCTACTGAAGCTTCATCATCTTCTGCTCCTACCTCACTCATTATGGACACTCTGAAAGAGCTAAAGAGTGAGAATGAAGTCTTGAATAAACGCATGGATAAGCAAGATCAAACAAATCTAGAGTTCAAGAACTGGATGGCAATGCAAAGTGAATCTGCCTCTAAAATCAAGAATCTTCTGATGGCTCTTGTCTCTAAGAAATCCTAGTTTCTTTTTGTCTCTTATTTTGTTTTGTTTGTACTTCTGGATATCTATTTTTAACTTTTTATAAAATCTTTCAAAACTTCTCATTTATTACACTTTTTGATTATGCCAAAAAGGGGGAGAAATGTGCATTTTTGAACTAATCACTATTTAACAGTTATGGGACTATGTCTCAGACATTCTAACAAATTTGCAAGAATTCCTTCTGTGCAAAAGAATTTTTTTTGCAGGTATCATTTTAACTCTGAAAGAATATTCCAGCTAAGATCTATCTTCTTGAAGAAGTTCTAAAGAAACTCAAGAAGGTTGTGTATCACTCTGACTAAATAAATCTCAGGATGTCTTATGCATAGAAATATTTATTTCAGGGGGAGATTCGTATCTCTTAATCTATTTTTTTTTCTTTATCTAAAATAATTTTTTGTCATCGTCAAAAAGGGGGAGATTGAAAGAACAAGATTAAGTTCTGACCTATCTCAAGAGTTTTGATGATAACTAAATTATATTTAAGATAATTTATGCTCTAATGAATGTGTTTTATATGTCTTAGTTAATGTTCTGACAGAAAACATTCTAAAGTACTAAGCAAAGAAGTTCTTTGATAAAAGAACCTTTTATTCAAATGCATCTGCTGACTCTGGTAAGAACCTTTACTTTTAAACGTATCTTCTAACTTCTAGTAGGCTTCTTGATTCTGAAGATAACTTGAAAGCAAGCGCTATTCAAAGTTCTTAGCAAGCAAAGCTCTGACCAGAAGTTGAATGAAGCATGTTCTGACTTAAAGCAAATACTGAAACAACGTCTAAATCAACTTGTCTTGTCAAAGCAAAGGAAACACGTTCTTACATTCTGACGTTTGCTAATTAATGCAAAGACGGCTGAAAGCACTCAAGTGCCTACAACTAGTTTCTTGGAGAATGGAATTTTGCAAGGATACACGCAAAGCATTTAATGCTCTCCATTTCCTCTGAAGGCAGTAACGGTCTTATTGTTCCTACTATAAGTAGAAGGACATTTATTGCAAGCCAACAACAACGTTCAAACAAGAAACTATGTGAAAGATTCAAAAGCTCACAAACTCATAGTTCATACAATTTTGTTTATTATATTCTAAGTGAAAAATCACAGTTGTGATATAGCTTGATTAGAAGCAAACTCTATTTCAATTATCTGTAAAGATTATACTCCTGTATTTGTTCCTTGAGAGACCAAGTTTGGTCAGATTTCTCAAACAGACTAGGACTAGATTTAAGTCTTAGTGGTGTTAGTAACTTGTAAGATTACTTATGCATTGTTAGTCACAACATTTGTTGTGTGATTGTAATCAGTTGATTATAGTGGATTAAGTCCTTGTTGAGAAAGGCGAAATCACCTTGGCGGATGGACTGGAGTAGTTTCAGTTCAAACGAACCAGGATAAAAATAATTGTGTTATTCCATTATTGTTTTGAGCTTTGTATTGAAAATGAAAAGAGTCACTTATTCAACCCCCCCCCCCTTCTAAGTGTTTTCTTACCCCTTCAACAGATGCCCTTGTTCAATCTTCTAAAACTTTAAAAGTGAGATCGGCATGTTTGTCGTTCGTAGCTTGAAAGTGGAAGATGATTGAACACTAGAGTGTCCAGAAATTTGCACTCGGTGATGTGTTGGTTAATTGTGTAGGGAATGGGCTTAAATATGCCATTTGAAGAAATGATGGAGAGTTGTCAGGGATGGGCTTATAGATTCCATCCAAAGGTGACTGTTGACAGAAATTGGACTAAGTCTGAACTTGACTTCAACTGGAAAAGAATCAGAATAAATCTTGGAGCGATTTAACTGAACCAGAGAAAATGTTTATTTGGAAAGTATCAGGATAAACCGTTGAGAGGTTTAAACTGAACCAAAAGAGGTCTTAGGTATTCTTTAACTGGAGAGAATCAGAATAGATCTTTGAGCGATTTATCTGAACCAGAGAAGATGTCTGCGGGGAAGAATCAGGGTAAACCGTTGAGAAATTTAAACTGGACCAGCAGGGGTCTAGAAAAGAATAAGAATAAATCTTTGGAGAGATTTATCTGAAACAGAGAAGATGTCTATGGGAAAGAATCAGAATAAACCGTTGAGAGATTTAAACTGGACTATTAGGGGTCTGGAGAAGAATCAGAATAAATCTTGAAGCGACTTATCTGAACCAGAGAAGATGTCTGTGGGAAAGAATCAGAATAAACCGTTGAGATTTAAACTGAACCAGCAGGGGTCTGGAGAAGAATCAGAATAAATATTGAAGTGACTTATCTGAACCAGAAAAGATGTCTGCGGGAAAGAATCATAGTAAACTATTGAGAGATTTAAACTGAACCGACAGAGGTCTGGAGAAGAATCAGAATAAATCTTGAAGCGGCTTATCTGAACCAGAAAAGATGTCTGCGGGAAAGAATCAGAATAAACCGTTGAGATATTTAAACTGAACCGGATGAGGTCTGAAGGAAATATTTGTTATGTAGATGGTCAACTAGTCCTTTCTCGGGAATTGATCTGTAATTGATTTATCCACAAATAGTTGTCCTGTCGGAAATTTGTTGATGATAATTTTCTGTTGATTAATATTTCATGAAAAGGTGAAGAGTTAGTTGTATGTGTTGTCATGATGTATGAAATGCATGGCATGAGATTTCTCTATATGAATTTGTGTTTTCAATGCTATGACATATGAATGCAATGTATGAACATATTAATTGTTTTGCTGCAGTGTTGTTGTACTCGGGGAAAATAAATCTCGGAGTACTGTTGGGAATGAGGAGTGTAAGTCTTCATGCTTTGTTTAAGTTGAAGTGTTGATGGATGGGCTTCCATTATTAGAGAAATAAACTTTGTTGGGTAAGGGAAACGTCGTGCATTGCTTGTGGACTTCGTGAAATCCTGCTGGGGAATCCTGAGAAACTGGGTGACTTTCACTGGGGAATCTTTGGAGCCGTAACTGGAAGTTTTGCTCTATCGGGAATGTGAGAGCACCCGATACCATTAGGCTGCATACTGGAAATACGTTGGTGATCCGGTAGTAGGATGTCCTTGCTTTCGCTCTTGCTGGAAGAAGTACCTGCGGGGATTTTATGGAATGGCCTATAGATATTATCCTATTTATTAAAGCCATTAGTAATTGTCTTTCAGTTTTTTGTTCCCTCTTTTCTTGCGCTCATTTGTAAACAGTAATAACGTTCAAATCCATATGTTCAAAAATAACCATTGGATGTTTTCGTAAACAAAACAGGAAAATAAAAGAAAAACAGATAGTTTTGCACTTTTAAAGGAATATCTTTGTATTAACTTGAATAAGTATTTTTGTACAAAGAGATGGACATCCTAGTAAGAGAATGTCATCGTAGAAAATGAAAACTGATACAAAGAAAAGACAGTTATGTGAAATAATCCCATGGGGTTCCCACTCTGCTATAGCCTTCATGTCTCTGAGCGTCTCATCCACTTGTTGCTTTGTTTGAAGCTGATTGGATTTATTAGAACCATTTGAGTTTGTCAGTCGATATTGAATATTGTCAGTAAGGTGATCCAACGGGACATAATCATACGCTTTAAATCCCTAACTTTTGCCTGGACCGCCCTTTCGGGTTTTCAGTCCACTGGGATACCATTTTGTGCCCAAGCCGCCCTTTCAGGTTTTTAACTTGTCGGGTGTACAGATTTTTTTGTATTTTATCCCTAATTTTTGCCCGAACCCTTTTGGTTCGTCGAGATGCCCTAATTTTTGCCTAGGTCAGTCGACCTAGCGGGTCTTTATTCATGTGTAGTATCTTTTAACTATGTCTGCATTTACAAGATATGGAAGGTCGTCGCCATCCATAGTGGTTAAGATCATTGCTCCACTAGAGAAAATGTTTTTGATCATAAATGGTCCTTCGTATGTAGGAGTTCATTTCCCCCTGGGATCACCTTATGGTAGTATGATATGCTTGATTACCAAGTCACCAACTCGATATACCTAACGTCTGACCTTTTTGTTAAAAGCTTTGATCATACGTTTTTGGTACATTTGACCATGACAAACAGCTGTAAGCCTCTTATCATCAATCAAGATCAACTGGTCAAGTCGAGTTTCAATCCATTCATCTTCATTCAAACCTGCATCCTTTATGATTCTCAGAGAGGGTATTTGGAGTTCAATTGGTAGGACAACTTCCATGTCGTATACTAAGGAGAAAGGAGTTTCCTCTGTTGACGTGCGCGTCGTGGTACGGTAACCATAGAGAGAAAATAGTAACATCTCATGCCACTCATTATAGGTCACTGTCATTTTTTGTATAATCTTATTGATGTTTTTATTTGCGGCTTCTACATCGCCATTCATCTTCGGCCGGTAAGGAGAAGAGTTATGATGTTGTATCTTGAATTGCACACATAATGTGGTAATCATGGTATTGTTGAGATTGGTACCATCATCTGTGATGATTCTCTCCGAGATACCATACCGACAGATAAGGTTCTGTTGGATGAATCAAGCCACAACGTTCTTGGTAACAGAAGCGAATGAAGTTGCCTCAACCCACTTCGTGAAGTAATCAATGGCAACCAAGATGAAGCAGTGTCCATTAAAAGCTGTGGGTTTGATCTCTCCAATCATGTCAATGCCCCACATTATGAAGGGCCAAGGAGCAGTCAGGACGTTTAGAGAAATCGGAGGCATATGTACTTTGTCAGCATAGATTTGGCACTTGTGACAAGTTCGTGAATATTGATAACAATTCGCTTCCATGGTGGACCAGTAGTATCCTGTCTATATGATCTTTTTAGCCATCGTGTGTCTACTAGAATGAGTGCCAAAGGTACCTTCGTGTAAATCAGCCATGATCTTTTCTGCCTCACTCTGGTCCATGCATCGAAGCAAAGTAGAGTCATGGTTGCACTTATAGAGGATTTTGTTACTGAGGAAGAATTTAGCAGAAAAGTTTCTCAAGAACTTCTTATCATTGACTGAAGCTCCCTCCGGATACTCTTGGGCCTCGAGATACCCCTTAATTTTGTGGAACCAAGGCTTGTCCACTAGTTCTTCAGTATCAATATCGTGACAGTGAGCTGGTTCGTTCATCCTCTCAATGGTGATATGAGAAGCCTCATTATCCCACCTGATTTTAAACATGGATGACATAGTGGCTAGCGCGTCCGCTAGTTGATTTTCCTCTCATGGAAAATGCTCAAAGGTGATTTCCTCAAAATGTGGGATTAATGTCAACATTTGTTCTTTGTAAGGGATGAGATTAGGATACTTCCTGTCCATTCTCCTTTGATCTAACTGATGACTAAGGTTTCCAAATACATTTAAGGACTTGATTCCCAAATCTATGACAGTTTTGAGACCCATAATACACGCTTCATATTCTGCCATATTATTCGTACAGTTGAAACACAACCTAGCAGTGAAGGGAGTGTGATATCCTTCAAGGGATATGATTATAGTGCCTATGTAGTTGCCGAGTGCGTTGGAAGCTCCGTCAAAAACCAAGGTCCATCGGGATCCTTGTTCAGGTCTGTCATATGGTCTGAGTTCTTCACAATTGTTTACCAACATGATGTCTTCATCTGGGAACTCGAATTTCATGGACTGATAGTCATCCACAGCCTGATGAGCAAGGTGATCGGCCAGCACACTGCCCTTTATTGCTTTTTAGGTAGTGTATTGAATGTCGTATTCAGTCAAGATCATATGTCATCTTGCTATTCTTCTAGAGAGGGCGGGCTTCTCGAATATGTATTTAATTGGATCCATCTTGGATATCAATAAGGTAGTATGGGTCAACATATACTGTCTTAGCCGGCGAGCAGCCCATGCCAGAGCGCAGCAATTTTTCTCGAGCAGTGAATATCTGGTTTCATAGTCGGTAAACTTTTTGCTCAGGTAGTATATTGCATGCTCTTTTCGGCCAGACTCGTCATGCTGCCCCAGTACGCACCCCATTGAATTGTCCAAGACAGTTAGATACATGATCAAAGGTCTTCCCTCGACTTGAGGCATCAAAACAAGAGGCTCTTGAAGGTACTCTTTGATCCTATCGAAGGCAGCCTGGCAGTCGTCGTTCCAATCCAACACTTGATCTTTCTTCAGTAATTTGAAGATTGGTTCACAAGTAGCGGTTAGATGAGAAATGAATCTGGTGATGCAGTTTAGCCGTCCTAAGAATCCTCTGACTTCCTTCTCGGTGCAAGGAGTAGGCATTTCTTGTATTGCTTTTTATCTTTGCAGCATCCACTTAGATACCTTTACCGTTGACAATGAATCTTAGGATTTTACCGGACCTCACTCCAAAAGTGCATTTACTCGGGTTCAACCTTAGTTTGTATTTCTTCAGTCTTTCAAACAATTTATGCAGATGGTCAAGATGTTCCTCTTCAGTTTGAGATCTTGATATCATGTCATCCACGTAGACCTCTATCTCGTGATGGATCATATCATGAAACAGAGCTACCATGGCGCACTGATAAGTTACCCCAGCGTTCTTCAACCCGAATGGCATAACTTTGTACCAGAACGTACCCCATTGTGTGATGAAGGTCATTTTCTCCATGTCCTCAGGTGCCATTTTGATTTGATTGTACTCGGAGAAACCGTCCATGAAGGAGAATACTTTATGCTGCATGGTGTTGTCAACCATAATATCGATGTGGGGAAGCGGGAAATCATCCTTAGGGCTTGCCCTATTCAAGTCTCTTTAATCCACACACATGCGTACTTTACCGTCCTTTTTAAGCATTGGAACGACATTGGTGACCCATTGTGGATAGGAGGTGACAGCTAAGAATCATTCATTGAACTGCTTCATGACTTCAGTCTTGATCTTATCTGACATTTCTGGCTGCATACGACGAACTTTCTGTTTTACCGGAGGGCCGTCTTCTTTTGTCGGCAGACAATGGACCATGATATCAGTGTCGAGTCCTGGCATGTCTTTGTATGACCAAGAAAAGACCTCAACATAGTCATGTAGTAATTGAGTTAAGAGCTTCTTGACACTAGGTTCCAGGTTGGCACCTACCTTGACTTCTTTCTTGTCCTCTACAGTACCTAAGTTAACTGTGTCAACCGGCTCTTTGGGGCTGTATGGTCCTTTCTTCCTATTGTAGTAACCTGGCTAGTTCCCTTGGTACCTCACAATCCTCCTCACCTTCGTATTCGGCTTGGTGGATCGGATTTTCAAAGTCACAATAGGCCATAGCAGGATCGTTACCCATGGGATCCTGAGTGGATGTGGATCTGCATTTCGATATGCGAGTGTGTGTAAGAGCATAGTTATCTTTGATAAAATAAAAGTTAGAAAAAGAAAAACAAAGAGCATAAAATTTGCATGCAAAAACGTCCATGATTTATTGATAACATATGAAGATGAAGTAACAACCCTCACAAATGGATCGTTGTGCCTCGGGTAAGACACAAGGTTTTAAAGTCTAAATTGTTTAAATATTACAAGTCCAAAAAATTTAAAAGACAATTACTCTTGAATAAAATTAATAGGGACAAATTCTTTAGCCTCCCAATTGTTGAGTCCACCGCTGATGGTTGGGAAGATCCACTTGTCCAGGTCATAATCACTATCACTGTCTTCTAGAGCATTGACTCCATGGTTGTTGATCCGCAAAGGTGGTCCCTTGGCACGAGCACGATGAACAGCTTTCTGGGCTCCTGAAGTAAAACCCAAACCAAATTTGTCATATTTGTAGGGAATATCCGGAAGTTGGCCCCAAATGGTACACCCACCTTCTTCAACTACTGCCTTGGCATCTTTCAGAGAAGCCATCTTCAGTGGAGGTCTGGTAAGTTTTGGAGTCTTGGTAGTAGTCTTGACTACTTCAACTGTTTGTGGGACCTCCTCGAAATGCTGACACGGAGTTTCGATGAACTCACCATCCATTTCCACGTACCTGAAAGAGTTCAGGTGACTGACCATATATTCCTCCTCTCCATAGACAGTGATGATTTTTCCTTTGATTGGGTACTTCAACATCTTATGTAATGTAGAGGTGATGGCACCAGCGCCATGAATCCATGGTCGGCCCAATAAACAGGAATTGAAAGGGCGGATATCCATCACATAGAAAGTTGAATCAAAGGTCTGAGTTCCAACTTTGATGGGGATATCCACTTTCCCATGCATCATTCTCTTCGAACCATCGAAGGCCCTTACCACTATGTTGATGGGTTTTAAGGTCAAACCTTCACAGTCTAGTCTATCCAGATCCTTCTTAGGCAGCACATTCAATGATGAACCAGTATCTACCAGGACATGGGCCGAAGTAGTGTCCCTGCATTCGAAAGAGACATGCAACGCATCATTATGTTTCCTTCCTCTAGGTGTCAGATAAGCATCAGAAAAGCCCAAACCATTATCAGCTGTCAAACTAGCCATATAATCTTTGAATTGGTCAGCAGAGGTTTCCTGTGGTACATGGGCAGTTTTAAGAAATTTCACCAAAGCCTTCGCATGAGCTTTGGAGCACAACAGTAAAGCTAACATAGAAATCCTTGAAGGGGTCTGCCCTAGTTGTTCGACTACATTGTAGTCTCTTTTCTTTATAATTTTCAAAATTTCTTCCATCTCCTTCTTGGAAGCCTCTGGGATAGATACTGACTGCGCCTTCGTCAGGACAGGCTCAACCAAAATGTCTTTGCCCCGAGTCTCGGTCGACTCGGTGATAGAGGTGTCAGCAGGGATAATCACAAGAACTGTAGTAGTAGTATCCGCAGGAACAAAAGCAGGAATGATCATAGGACCAGCAATAGCTTTCGGAGGAGAAATCTCAGGGGAGAACACTCTTCCACTTCTGGTTATTTTGCTGGTTCCCACAATGATGCCAATGTCGGGGTCACCCTTCTCAAAAATTGGGTCTTCATTAGCCAGCCAATATTGCTTGACACTGTGGTAGTAGACGTCACCCCCATAGTTCTAGGTAACAGTTTTGTCTGAGGAGTATGGGATTGGCCCTGGCATAGTAATTATCAGTGGAGTCACCTTCAGAACAGATGTAATCCTAACGGGTCTTTTGGTGGAGACCCTGGGAGGATTGGCGGAAATGGTTATTATTGAAACATCCTTGTAATAAATGGTTGGAACGAGAGTCTTTTCAAACAAAATCTCTTTGCCATCCATCAGGCGTTGGACACCTGCCTTCAATAAATGACAACCAGTCGGTAGAGATAAACAAAGGTGGCAACCTTCGCCACAACTCGGAAATAAACTGGCCTTCAACAGGTTCCTCTTGACGGTCAGGAGAGGACTAACAAGTTCATCAACAATAGTAACAAACACATCATCTTCAAACAGCGTTAACACCACGGTCGTGCTTTGACATAGGAGCAGTGATAACATTTGGGATCTCAGGGGCGTCAAATTTAATTTCCTCTGCCTCGAGAAGGTCTTGCACCTTGTTTTTCAAAGCCCAGCAGTCGTTTGTATCATGGCCTGGACATTCTGAATGGTAAGCATAATGAGCATTTGTGTTATAACGGGGAGAGGCAGTGTTGGGATTCTTTGGAGCTTCCCACAAGGTTACCAGATTAGATTTCAACAAATGTAGCAAGACTTAAGACAGCATCATATTTATTCGGGTAAACTGTCTTACCGGCCTTTCTATTCTAGACTGATTGTTCCTTTGTTGAGTAGGTGCAGGCTTAGAGATCATGATAGCCCCTACCGTTGGACGACGTTCAGTTCTGTCCTGAATCCTATGGTCATATGCAACACTGACCTCCTTCTTTCCGGTAAAAGGTTTCTTCATTGTTCTTGAGGATGCATCTCTTTGAATTTTGCCACTTTTTATACCCGCTTCTACCCGTTCATCGGTCATGATTAATTCGGTAAACCCAACCGAGGAGCTTCCGATCAGGTGTTTGAAGAATAGACCAGATAGCTTGCCTAAGAACATATCCACCAATTCTCTGTCAAATAGAGGGGGTTGAACCCTTCCCGCGAGATCCCGCCATTTTTGAGCATAGGTTTTGAAACCTTCCCCTGTACCCATAGACATGCCTTGCAACTGTGTCCGAGTTGGAGCTAAGTCAGCATTATATTGGTATTTCTTGTAAAAAGCGGCCGCCAAATCTTCCCAATTACGTATGTTAGTCCCTTCCAACTGATAGAACCAATCCAATTGCGTCCCTGACAAGCTTTCTTGGAAGAAATGCACCCATAGATTCTTATCCGCAGTATGGGGTTGAATTTTCCTGACGTATGATCTCAAATGCAGCTTTGGGTAAGAGACACTGTCATATTTAGAGAAAGTAGGGACCTTGAATTTCTACGGTATGACAACCCCTGAGACAAGTCCTAGCTCTTCAAAATCCAACTCGGGTACCCTCTGGATCTCCATAGCATTGAGGCGATCTTCCAACTGTTTGTATTTGTCATCAGCTGGAGGATACTACTCTTCAGAGTAGTCAACCTCTTCTTCCTCTTCAGATTCTGGATGGTTAGTCACTTGCTTGTTTTTCCCTTCTTGATTATCCCCTTCACCTGATGATGTTGCGAAGTCTAGAGTCCGTCTGGATGGTCCTTTGAACTTTCTTCCCAGATTCAAAACACTGGTTGATTTATTCGCTTTCTTCTTATTTTCTTTGATCACCAGAGTTTTAAACTCCTCTTGTCCTTTTTCCAGCGTCAAGAACATTTGTTGAAACTGAGCGTTCTGTGCCTGAAGATCTTTTACTGTCTGTTCAATATCCATCTCACTGGAATAAACAGTAGAAAGATAAGGAGACCTGTTGTAAGAAACTTGTTTGTGTTATGATGAACGAAGATGCATATGCAAATGATTTCAAGGAAATTAGAGATTTAAATTTGCTTTAGACAAAAAGGAACACGCGTTATATTAATAAATCCAAGTTTGAGTACATCGTGCCTCTTTGGGCTTACAATGAAAGAAATAAAATACAAAACTCCTAAGATAAAAAAGTTGAACGCATCCTCTTTGGTGCGATGTAGGCGTTCAGACTCCTCTCTTCATGAAGTTGCTTGGTGAGTTCCAAAACCTTCTTCTCACTGGCGTAGAATCGGGCCTCGAAAGTGTCTCGTTCTTCCTTTAGTTAAACCCAATCTCTTTGTAAGTCTTCGAGAGAGGTAGGCATGTTGGGATGAAGGACAGTGTACGGGACATCTCCTTCAACAACAGGCTCTATGATAACAGGGAGGATAATGGGGTAAGGCATTACGAGACTCTGAGCACGAGCTCGCACCCACCTAAGATAAGGCTCAAGGGGAATATATTTTTTGCGTCCCAATGTCTTACTATCTACTTTGTTTACCATCCTCCAAGCTCGTACAAACCTCTGATGGTAGCCTTGATTGTCACTTTCGTAATCGAACACCACACCTTGGATGAGCATCTCATGAGGACCATCTCTTCGGGCATACCCAAACTGTCGTAAAGTTAAGCAAGGGTTGTAAGTGATACTTCCCCTAATACGAAGCAGTGGAACGTTAGAGAAATCCCATAACAGTCAATGATAGTAGTATCTTCCAAGGATCTCGAACACCAATGAATGTCAGAGTGGGTGAGGGACATCATCCTTTAAGACCATGTCAATCTTTCTTCGTTCTCCAATGTTGATCGAGGTAGGTGTGAAGTGAACCACTTGGTGAGTAGGGGAATACAACACAAGAGAGTACCTCGTTTCTTCATGGTGCGGGTATGGAAGCAATGTAAGATGTCTCCCAGCAAGGTAGGTATAGTATTACGAGAGAGAAAGACTTTGATGGCATTAACATCTATGAATTGGTCTGAGTTGGGGAATAGAACCAAACCATAAATGAGAAGATCTAGGATGTCTTCAAAAGATTGAAAATCCATATCTTCCCAAATGAACGAGCCTTCTCCAATAGAAACTTAGCTAGGAAACCTTTGACCCCACTTCTTGTCTCCTAATTTGCTATGATGTCGACTCTCTTCAGATGCAAAGCTTCGGCGATGACCTCAGGTTTCGGAATCCCTTCTAGACCGATGAATGGTATCTGATCAAGCACGAGCACCCCTAATAGTATAGAGAACTCTTCTAGTGTAGGTACCAACTAATAATCAGGAAAAGTGAAGCAATGATGTATGGGATCAAATAATTGGAAGAGCACACACGTCATATCCTCTTGGAAATTAGAGGTAGCCAGAATGAGGAGTCAACCATATTTCCTAGTAAAAGGAGAATCTCTGGGCACCCTTGATTCTAACTCTTGGAGCTAAGGGTGTACTTTTACGAAGCTAATTCGGATGGTGTTCCTTCGGATGGAGCTTATGGACTACAAAACAAAAAAACAAAGATAAATTCCAAAATCCTTGAAATGGTTAGTGAGAATGTGTATGATGTTATGACGTTTATGATGTTATGTACAAGTAAGCATATACATACAAGGCAAACAAGTCCTTATGTTTTAGGCTTGCATGGAGTCTTATAGGTAAGTACCCTCTTGAAGTTTAGTTGGATCAACCTGTCCTAGTAGTAGTAACTAGGTTCTAAAGGATCTCAATATCACCGACCTTCCTTTTATGCATTGTCTCAGCATAATCAATCTTTTCTTGCGGCCTAGATATCCCAAAAGTCCAATCTTAATGAGTGTAGTATCGAGTATCAACCAATTTTCAGCTTTCCACCGAAACCGGTTATCTCACTACGTCCTAATGGCCAAGTTGTTCAACTACGGTTCTAAAGTCAGTTAGTGCTTCATGACGCCACTCAGCGGCCTCGTATTCTCCTCAATTCAACACAAGGGATACCGGTACCAACAAATATGTCACACTAACGTAGCCATTGCTTTAACCATATTGGTCTACGTCGTACAGTTTCCACAATCTATTGCTACTTACCTAAAAAGGTGTCCCAGATCCGGGTAGAGGATCAAAGCAAACCCAAACAAAGAATCAAAATGTAAAGCAAACAAGTCAGACAATGAAAGGAAGTAAAGGTGATCTAGCCCTAAGGTAATCCCACTTTTAAGACATTCCCAGCAGAGTCTCCAGTTCTGTAACACGGTGGGAGAACTAACTTGGTTGTTTTGCATTTGATCACAATTGTGCGGATAGTAAGAGTCGCCACTGACTTTTATTTTATCCAAAAGGAAAGGCTGAAAAGAATAGGAAAGACCTTTCGAGATATTTTCTTGAGTTCGGGGGGTAGGTTATGAAAAGGGAAGGTGTTAGCACCCTTTTCATCCATAGTTATCTAGGGGCTCTTAGTTGCTTGCTAGATAACTTGCTTTTTTTTGTTTGAAAGTGTGTTTGTGATGTGGGTTTTGAAAGTATCTTGAAAAGAAGGTCTTTGTAATGGTTCTCGTTTCTATAAGAACGCGTACAAAGTGTTGTTTGGAAAATAGTTCAAATAGGTGTTTGTGGAATGTGTTTTTGAAAGTGATTTTGAAAAGGTATCTTTGTAATGGTTTTCCTCTCTATAAGAGCGCGTACAAAGTGTTTTTCTTTTGAAAATGTTTCAAAGTGAGAGTGTTTGTATAAAAATGTTTTTGTTGTGAGCAAGCGAGCAACTAGGAGCATCCTACCTACTCAAAAGGTCTTAAATGTTCTTTTATTCCTCCTTTAAATGTTGCTATCTTACCATTGATTTGGTAGGAAGCCCCATAGTTGGATGTGAAGGGACAGGCGTGGGTCAATCATACAGTCATAGAAGGCAACTTGTGAGACGCTTTAGCAATTTTTCGTAAGGGACTACATCGTTTTACCGAAGGCAACATCGAGGGACATCAAGAGACTACGATCTTTTTTATCGAAGGGTCTTTTCTAAAGCGTCCCATATTCAAGGGACATGACTGTGTTTTCGAGGAAACAAACGAGGTTACCCTAGAGGTGCGCATGTGAAAGTGTGTTTGATTCAAGTTAAGTTATTCTTTGATTAGGGTTATCTAGCGATTGATTTTAAATCTTGCCATGCACGTCTAATTACTATACAGTATAAGGAAAACAGTAAATTGTAGAAATTTGAAATTCTACGCTATTACAGAGCTTTCGGGAATGGGGGTACAAATTCACAAATGGGGATAGATCAATGTGATTAAAAGTCCAAATAGGAAATCAATACAACCAAATCGAATCGAGCAATTAATTGAAACTACAACAAATCTATGAAGTAAAAATTAATTAACAAAGTAAAAAAAAATATGGAAATAAAATTCTAGGTATTTTGCTTGAAAAGTTTGGAAAGAAAAATAAAATTCTATTTTATTAAAGAAAATAATTGACTAAAGAAATTAAATCATTTGTATTTTTTTTTTATCTTTTAGTATTTTTTATTATGAAGAATTTAAAAAAAAACAATTTAAAACTAAATAAAAAGTTATTTACAAAATTCTAATTTAGTGAAATAATTACATATATTTTTTAATTGAATTTTTAAGAATAAAAACTAACTTTATTATCAAATATCAAAAGGAAATTAAGAAAAATAAAAAAATAATTGTTAGAAGTATGCTTTGCCAACTGAGTTGTTCTGTTCATTCATTATTATTAAGTTTTAATTGATATATAAGGGAAAATAGAAATTGATTGGGCCAACAAGCCCATTAGAAACTGACCCAGCTTAGAGAAGGGACATGGAAAGATTGGGAACCCTAAAACAAACAACAAGTGCCGCTGGAGGGGGTATTGGAAAGGAAAAGATTAATAGTATACTTTTGTTGTTGTTTCCAACAGAAAAATAAAGGAAAAATTGAAACCAAAAGAACGATTACCTCTCCCTCTCTTCCATTTTTACGACTTCATCTTCAAATTGTCCTTCCCGTGTCCATTTGTTAACATCCCATTCATCAGCCTTGTAAGAAGTTGCACTCATTCTTGGAGGTATTATATGGACGTAACACTCGGGCACCTGAAAGAGAACGATTTCTACTGGTTTGATATCTTCGCTTCTTTCCCAATTTTCTTAATGTCAGGTTTGATCTCATCCTTCTCCGTGATTCAGAAACAAAAAGGGATTGCAAACTCGATGGGAGTGGATTCAGAGGAAGAAGAAAATGATATGGGTCTTTAGAAGGTGAGAATTTGGGGAAGGATTTTGGAAATTAGGGTTTAATGAATTTTGGGAGAAGAGATAAGAGGAAAAGGGGGTGAATCGGTGGAGGTTGTTGTGTTGAGGAGGAGGGATGGTGGTGCTGGCGAAAGCAGGGAGAGAGAGGTTGGATTTGGCGACGGTGATGGTCGATGAAGTTGAAACAACGAGGTATCTTCTGGATTTTTTTTGTGTATTAAACATTTTTTTCTTTTTTGTTGTATTACTTTCACGATACACAGATTCGGAAAACAAAATCTCCAAGCCAAAGTTAGTTATGCTTTGCATATTGACTCACTATTTTGCATTATTACATGATATTTGCAGCCAAAAGAATGATGGAAATCAGAAGATGCAACAATAAAAGCAGGGATACCAATACTTACAGTGAATTAGGTTCAAGATCTTTTTGGGTAATTCTCGGACCTTACTCTATTCTGAAATTGCCTTCTTCTTCTAATTCTGAATTTTCAATCTTGAAACTTTGACATCATAACTTTCTTTAATTTTCTTTTGATTTTTCCCCCTATCTTTGTTCTGAAGCTATGTATTTAGAGATGGATGAAGTGAAAAATCTAGTGGGGATTTTGAAATTGGTTTTGAAATGTAGATGAAATTTTTAGTTGAGTTTAGAGGGATGTTTGTATGAGGGAGCCAATTTGTGGGTTTGAAGGATGATGATTTTTAGAGGGTTGGGGAATTAGGCACAAAAAAAAAGATCCCCTTTCTTTTAACACTTTTCTTCCCTTATATTGAAACAGAATGAAAAAATAGGGGGGAGATATGAGAGGTTTGAACAATTTTAGTTAACTTCTTTATTGCTTTTTCGAACCAGGTTTTGTTTTTCTTATTTGTATGCAATGGCAAGTTTTGGAGCAGGGTTTTTTTGGACTATTTTGGGCTGGTTATACAGCAGCAGGTTGGAAGTGGATTGGTCATGGTTTTGGGGTTGTTTCAGTGCATGATTTTTTTGACAGTTTCTAGGCTGTGGACAGTCTATGCAGTAAGATTTTGGACTGGCATAGGGGTTGTTTTATGCTTGGTGATATCCTTTTGTCTCTTTCTCTTTCCCTCTTCATCTTTCTATGATGTAAAACAATTGTGCTTTTTTTTACATAGTTCTGAAGGATTTTCCATTTAGGGAAATGATGACATAAGGTCTTTAGCCATGAACTAGTGTTAGCTGTTTTTATATTGGATGATTTTGATTTGTTTTTGGCTATTACGCTTGTTGTTTTGTGTTGATGTGCTTGGCAGCTTGGCTGCAAGTCTGTCTTTTGTTTACAGCAGCTGCTTGCCTGCTATTCTGCTGCTATATGTTGTTGTTGGCTGCTTTAGCAGTCTTCCTTTGTGTTGCAGTTTTTTCTTGTTGTTTCTTGCTATGTTGTTGCCTTGTTGTTGCGCTGGTTTGCTGCTGCCTTGGTGCTTTGCTGCATCAGTTTTTGTAATTGGCAGTTTCAATTTTGCTTTTGCAGTAGGAAAACATTTGTGGATTTCTATTCCCTGTTGTGAACCAAAAAGATCAAACTTTTTGTGATTTGCAAAAGTAGGAGATAGTCCATGATTAAAAAACAAAACCTTTTAGTTCTGATTCCAAATGCAAATCCTAATGATGAGTTTTCTTGTTTAACAAATCATTCTTGCTTGAATTTTTCACATGTTGATTGTTTGCTAATTTTTATTTCTTTTGTTACATGTACGAGCATTTGGATGGCAAGCGAGGTTGAAAGGCGAAGAAGCCATGGCGAGGAGTGGATGATTTTCTTGAAGATGAAGCAAGAGAAAATTGAAGAAGCAATTTTTTTTTTGTAAACAAAACACCTGTAGTTTGTATTGTAACTTTTAACTTGTAACTTCGTAACATAAATTGATGAAACTTGAAGTTTGTAAATCTCTTGTAGTAATGTGATAACTTTGAATGATTTGCGAGATAGAAACTCAAAATTTCCTTGTGTAAACTCATTGGTCTCAAAAGCTTGAAGGAGATTGACACATAAGTGAATCAACACGATTTTCGAACATGTATTGAGTTAAGTTTGTTTGATAATATTGGATATGTTTTGAACATTGTATACCCTCTTAATTCCATGAAACTTGCACTCAACATGAAATTCGCATGCCATGCTCGATTCAAATGGAACTTCATTGCCAAACCTGAATTCAATCTCTTGATGACAAAACATATGCTTTAAGGGTATTCATCAATCTTGTAAAATTAACAACTTCAACATGAGAATCATAGTCTTGAGAAAAACAATTGCGGTATGAATTCAAATTAGGAGTTAAGAACATTCGAAATCAAGCAAATGATCTGTGATGATTCGATAACTTTCAAAGTCTTCCAAACACAATTTTCCTTTGATCTTTGAAGATAAACTCATAAACGTCATCACTTATGAAAATATGAAGAAATAATCGACTCAAGATATTGGAATTTGAGGAAATCATAATTCTTAGAAGTCAAGTGATAGTTACTTAAGATTAGGTCAAATCCATGAAGCAACCTCTAAAGTATTCGAATTTTGGTGATCTTTCGCACGTAATCAGTTCTTGATTTGTGAAGAGAAATTAGATATGACATCAAGGAGAGTCATACGCAAAAAGAACCGCTCGAAAGTATCAAATAATGAAGAAGTTACGATCGTTTGAACTTGATCTCGCAAAGGTTAATTTTTGGGTTAATATAGTCGTTTTTTAGTCATCTGAACCATCGACTGAGCAAACTTGCAATGTAAAGTTTGAAAACTGGCACGAGCATCCTTGAGGAGACATAAAGATCTATGAAGACCATTTGAAACCTTGAAGACTCAATTTTCTTTGAGAAATGTCAAACCCTAATTGTTGACTTACTGCCTAGGAAGAGAATTTGTCTTATCAACTTCTGAGCCAAATTGAGTACTCGAGAAACCCTAGGATAGTATCTTGAATGAAAAAAGGGAGGGAAAACTTTTAGGAGGGGCATCCCATGCAATGCCAAGCCTCACAACCACTTCCACAACAATTTTGAGGCAACAGATGAAAGCAACCATGACATGGGACAAATGTTGGCCCAAACTCTAAGTACAGTATTGAACCCTCTAATAAAAAATATCACTCAGTCGAATCAACAAATGACAGTGCAAATGGCGCGCATGACTGAATTTTTTGGGGTTCCCCAACCTATTCGACAACCCCAAAGAGCTCCTATGAGAGTGGATCAAGGTATAGTCTTAGAAGAAGATGTAACTATTAACCCAAATCTACAACTAAATAGGAGGAACCACATAGTGGAAATCGAACAACCTAGGGTCGAAATACCCAGACTTCCCCCACAGATCCCTAGATATGGTGATCAAGGTGTAATGGTGGTAAATAGGAACCAAAATGCTGACGAACTGATACAGCAAGTTCGACACCAAAATTATGGCACAGAAAATAATCTGATAGCCATGATCAAAAGGATCATGATACAAAATGGAATGAATATTGGCTTTCATAGGCCAAATTTTACATCCCCATTGTCAGAGTATATCTTGCAAACAGATTTACCCCCTAGGTGGAAGGTTCCAAACTTCACTAAGTTTTCAGGGGATACTACGGAATCTATTGTCTAACATTTAGCGAGATATTTGATAGAAGCTGGGGAAATATCAAATAATGAGAGCCTTAGGAATAAATACTTCCCAAGTTCTATAACAAAAAATGCTTTTACTTGGTTTACCACCCTCCCATCCAATTCGGTCCACAATTGGAATCAATTGGAGAGATTGTTCCATGAACAATTTTACAAGGGACAAACCAAAATAAGTCTGAAAGAACTGGCAAGCGTGAAAAGGAGATTCACTGAACCAATAGATGAATACCTAAATAGATTTCGACTGCTCAAAGCCAGATGCTTTACACAAGTGCCTGAGCATAAATTGGTCGAAATGGCTGCAGGGGGCCTAGACTATTCTATTAGGAAGAAACTAGATACCCAATACCTGAGGGACATGGACCAATTGGCCGATAGAGTTCGACAGGTAGAACGTCTTAAAATTGAAAAAGCTAAAGCAACTAAAACTCATCGAAGAGAAAGGGTAGCCTATGTCGAAATGGATGATGATGATCCAGAGACATCTAGTGATCCTATAGTTGTCAAAGAAAGTGAAATAGATTTAGCAAAATTAAAATAAGGGCCTCCCTACTCTTGTAGATTGTTAGTGCCCTCAGGTGGGAAGAATCCTACTGAGTCTGAAAAGAACAGTGATAGATTCCCAAAGAAAACATATAGTTTCGACGTCACAAAATGTGACGAGATATTTGACTTGTTAGTTAAAGATGACCAAATGATAGTGCCCCCGGGGGGAAAATGCCTCCTTTAGAACAAAGAAAGAAAAGAGGTTTTTGTAAGTATCATAATTTTTTGGGTCATAAAACTTCACAATGTTTTATTTTCAAGGATCTCGTTCAAGGAGCGATCTAAGAAGGCAGACTCAATTTTGCTGACAAACCCCAAGTGAAAATTGATGCAAACCCACTGAGAGCTGATGCCCACTATGCTGAACCAGCAGGCATCAACATGGTCGAATCTTCTGAAGACTTCGTCAATATTCCGGTTTTTGGCAGCTTCACTGGGAACATCTCCAGAAAGACTGCTGAAGCAGTGAGAAAGGCTACTGAAGGCCTAAGCAAAAAGGCTACTAAAGGCCTAAACAAAGAGGATACTGAAGGCCTAAGCAAAGGAGTTACTGAAGACTCAAACAAAAGGACTATTGCAGGTTCTTATTTGGCTTCCGTCAAGGGTTCGACAGAGGACTTTGAAGCCAAAATGAAAAAAATGAATCTCGCTGCCAAGAGCAACGTACAAGTCAACATGGTTGAAGTATCTGAGGAAAAGGCTTCAGAGGAAGCTATTAGACAAGAGGAAGTGAATAAAACTGCATTTCCAAAAGAAAATGAGAATCTGGCTGACTTTATGCAACGATGCCAAAAGAAGAAGTCTAAAGTTATGTTGTGTCCAAGATGCAGCTCCATCTTTGACAAAAAGGTTGCAGAACATATACAGGGCATAAGGGCAGTGAATGAGAAAAGGGCCACCAATGCCCAACCCCACATGGTTTCTGAGGTTAGATACGATCCCAGAAGAATACCAATGAACCAGGTGAAGAGGCCATCAACTTTTAGGCCTCCAACAAATGTCCCCGGGGACACTTGGCTAAAAGAAAACAGGAAAAGGCTAAGTGAATAAAAATGGTGAACATTCGATGTTCCAAGAGGGTCATCCTTGGAATATAGGAAGGATTTCCAAATTAAAACTTCAAACAAAGTGGCTCATGTGTCGAGCAAATATAAGGGGAAGAACCCTATGTCTCGCTCCCAGTGGAGAAGATTTCAAAGACAGCGAAAATATGAAAGAGAGGCTGCAGAAGAGCCTCAACCAGAGTCAAGCACCAATGTACCACGAAGAATGGACAAAGGCAAACAAAGAAAGCCTTTGGAAAGGAAACCAATTTCCAGAAGATTGGAGTGGCCAGATCAAGATGAATCAGATGACGAAGGTAACTACGAATCTGATGCTACTTTAGACATTATGGTAAATGTAGTATCAGTGCTACCCAGAGAATACGACTGCAAAGTCGAAGTCGAAGAGACCGACTGGTAAGTCGAATAGGAAATGGCCAAACATAGGCCAGTGTGTTATTATGTGATGAACAATGGTTGCGTCGAAGAGCAAAATGCCTTCTTCGAGCCACCTAATAAGGCGATGAAAAATCAGCTAAAACCCTTATTCATAAGGGCAAAGATAGGGAAAATAACAATCAACAAAATTCTGGTTGATTGTAGGGCTACAATAAATATAATTCCCCAATCTATGCTGAGGAAAATGGGAAAAGGAGATGGAGATATCAAACCCCACAACATGGTTTTGTCGAACTATGAGGGAGGTATTGGAGCTACTATAGGGGTGATACAATTAGACCTCAAGGTGGGAACAATACTTCAACCAACAATGTTCATGGTCATTTCAGCGAAGCCCAACTATAATCTACTCTTAGGTAGAGAGTGGATACATGGCTTAGGTGCAGTGCCATCTTCGATGCATCAATGGGTCACGATTTGGCACCCTGATGGCATTGTAGAGAATATTGAAGCCGACCAAAGTTATTACTTGGTTGAAGTTAATAACGTTGGAAAAAATAGCTTTAACATAAACTTGGCTCACATAGGGCCAGGAAATCATCCTGAGTTCGAGCTGGCACCAGCACCAAATGCCTTTTTCTCCCTTTACCTGCATTCCGACCATGGTTTCTAGTGGGATGGAGAAGATTTATCAAACATTGACTATGGAGGAGTTGATGACATACGGCCAACGGGCTGGGGAAGTGAGTTTGGTGATGATGACTGAATCACAAGCTTTACAAAAGATTTCGACATATGTAGCCGAAACTAGAATGATAGCGGTCTTAGAGGATGAAGTCAAATACATGGCTCTTGAAGCCAATGAATAAGTATTTCTTCTAGAAGGTCCTGGGAAAGACTTCGAACCAGAACCATCTGGCGCGAAGGAGGAAGAAATGCAAAACCAGAGGCTAGATTATATCTATGATGATGAGCCTTTGGGTTTTTAAAAGGATCCATTGGCAAACAGTGTTAAAATGCTAGCGCAAGATCCTTTGGAAGAAATAGATATGGGCGAAGGATTGGTGAAAAGACTAACATACATTAGCACAAAGATAGATCCAGAGCTCAGGATCGAAATAATCCAATTGTTGAAGGATTTCAAAGACTGCTTTGCATGGGATTATGATGAAACGCCTGGTCTCGACAGGGAAGTGGTAAAGCTTCAACTAACAATAAAGCCTGGGAAAAAGCCTGTCAAGCAAACTCCAAGTCGTTTTGCACCAGAGGTCTTGTCTAAGATAAAGATGGAAGTCGAAAGACTACTGAGATGCAAGTTCATCCGGACAACCAGATATGTTGAATGGATTGCAAATATAGTATATGTTATAAAGAAAAATGGTACTTTAAGGGTGTGCATCAATTTTAGAGATTTAAATGTTGCAACACCCAAAGATGAATATCCAATGCCTATGGAGGAAATGCTTGTCGACTCTACCGCTGGCTTCAAATACATGAGTATGCTTGATGGATACTCAGGGTATAATCAAATTTTCATTGCTGAAGAGGATGTGTCGAAAACAGCCTTTCGATGCCCTGGGGATTTAGGCACTTACAAATGGGTAGTGATGCCTTTTGGACTAAAAAACACAGGGGCAACATATCAAAGACCAATGAATTCTATCTTCCATGATTTTATTGAAACTTTTATGCATATTTATATTTATGATATTGTTGTTAAATCTCTTTCAGGGAAGAATCATATAGACCATCTCTGACAATCCTTCGAAAGGATGAGATGCTATGGTCTGAAAATGAATCCTCTAAAATGCGCTTTTGGCGTAAGAGCAGGGGACTTCTTAGGCTTTGTGGTTCACAAAAAGGGAATTTAAGTAAACCAGAATAGGACCAAAGCCATTTTGGAAGCGAAAGCGCCAACTAACAAGAAGGAGTTGCAATATTTACTTGGTAAGATAAATTTCCTGAGGAGATTTATTTCCAACTTAAGTGGAAAAACGCAAGCCTTCTCACCACTACTTCGACTCAACAAAGGAGGCTTCGAGTGGGGGAAAAAACAATAAGAGGCTTTCGACAAGATCTAAGGGTACCTCGCCAAGCCACCTATTATGGTACCTCCTTGTAGAAATGGAAGTATGAGGTTGTAATAGTTGCATCTGATAAAACTTTAGGAAGCATGTTAGCTCAAGAGGATGAGAATGGTGTCGAAAGACCCATTTATTACATTAGTAGAGTTTTAAATGATGTAGAAACTAGATATAGTGAAGTTGAAAAACTATGTTTATGTCTTTACTTCTCGTGTACAAAGATCAAGCAATATATTAAACCAGTTGATGTTTTTGTTTCGTCTCATTTTGATGTTTTCAAATATATGTTGTCGAAACCCATCTTGCACAGTCGAATTGGCAAATGGGCACTTGCGTTAACTGAGTATTCATTAACCTTTATGCCTCTTAAGGCTGTAAAAGGTCAAGTGGTAGCAAATTTTATAGTTGACCACTCAATAAATGAGGAATCAATCAACTACCTGGAGATCGAATCCTGGAAGTTATACTTCGATGGTTCTAGTAATAAAGATGGAACTAGGGTAGGAGTTCTAATTATTTATCCAAATAAAATTCCAACAAAATTCAAGTACAAGATCGAAGGTTCTTGTTCGAACAATGAGGCTGAATACGAAGCTCTAATCATAGGCCTTGAAATATTGTTGGAATTGGGGGCAACTCGAGTTGAAATAATGGGAGTCTCAGAATTAGTTATAAAACAAGTTACAAAAGAATATAAATACATAAGATAAAATCTTATCATGTATTTTGTAATAGTCAATAGTTTGTTGAAAAACTTTGAAAAGATCAAATTCGACATATACCAAGACTGGAAAATCAAGTGGCTAATGACTTAACACAGATTGCATCCGGGTATAAAATTTCGAAAGAGAAATTACAACAAGTAATCGAAGTTAGAGGAAGAGTGACATTTACTAAGTTGTCTCTAACAGATTTGAAAACAACAAAGTTGGGGTACGCTGATCACGAAAACTTATAAATTTCGTTCATAGATAATCTAACAGAACAAGATTGGAGAAAGCCTATAGTGGATTATTTTCAAAATCCAGTAGCTTCGACAGAACAAAAGATAAAGTATATGGCGCTGAGTTATACCTTAATGGGAAACGAGTTATTTAAAAAGACGCCTGAAGGGGTGCTATTAAAATTCCTAATTGAAACAGAGGCATACATAACCCTTTCAACTACACATGCTAGGGCATGTGGAGTACATCAAGTAGGCCATAAAATGAAATGGTTATTGTTTCGACAAGGACTATATTGGCCCACTATGTTGAAAGATTATTTTGAGTTTGCAAAGGGATGTCAGGAATGTCAAGTACATACAAGTATCCAGCACGTACCTGCAAGCGAACTTCACTCAATTGTGAAACCTTGGCCTTTTAGGCGGTGGGCTTTGGATTTTATTGAAGGGATTCGACCATCATCATCTAAAATCCAGAAATACATATTGGTGGGCATTGATTATTTTACTAAATGGATTGAAGCAATTCCTTTAGTCAATGGAGACCAGGAAAATGTCATTGAATTCATTCAAAAGTACATTATATACAGGTTTGGAATCCCTGAGACAATAACAAATGATCAAGGGTCAGTCTTTATTGGCCGAAAAATGCAAGAGTTTGCTACAGAAATGGGCTTCAAATTATTAACATATACGCCTTACTATGCACAAGCCAATGGTCAAGTCGAAGCGGAAAACAAGGTAATAATCAGCTTAATAAAGAAGCATGTAGGAAAGAAGCCAAAATTGGCACAAGAGTTTAGATCAAATTTTATGGGCTTGTCGAACTTCTCCTAAGGAAGCTACCGTAACAACACCTTTTCGATTAAATTACGGCCATGATGCAGTATTGCCAATAGAAATTTGTCTACAATCAACAAGAATTTAGAAACATCAAGACATCCCTTCTGAAGTTTATTGAAATATGATGTTAGACGAATTGGTTTATTTGGACGAAGAAATACTGGGGGATTTGGATCTCTTAAGGTCACAAAAGAGGAGAGTGGAAAGATCTTACAATAAAAGAGTAAAACCCAAGACATTCTCGCCTAAGGACCTGGTATGGAAAGTAATCCTCCCAATGGATCGAAAGGATAGAAATACGGGGAAATGGTCTCCTAAATGGGAAGGACCTTTTAAGATAATCCAAACGTTATCTGGTGGCGCATATAAGGTCTAAGAGTTAAATGAAGACCAAAGGCTCTTGAGAGTAAATGGTAAATACTTGAAAAAGTATAGACCTGCACTTCAAGAGGTTAGAGTAACCAATGCTTGATCTTAATTAAGTTAAAAAAGCCAAGATGGAAAATATATTACAAAGCCAAAATGGCTAAAAGTCATTACAAAAAATATATAATTATACAACTGAAAAATAAAGTCGAAATCAAAACGGGAGGTTGGCCTTGATTTGGAGGTATTTTATCTTCTGTAGCTCCAGGCGTCTTTCGCATAGAGCTTTCGACTGATGAAGAGTCTCGATTTTGGCATCCAATGCTTGGGCTTGTTCAGCATATGCTAACCCCTCGTTGAGTTCCTCTTGACTCTCTGAATCAGTGCTGACAGTGAGAAGTTCTTCCTTTCGTTTATCATTGACAGAAATCTTGGCTTCTAACTATCTGATCTGAGCCTTCATACTGGCTGTATTTTGATCGAGTTCTTCTACTTCTTTCTGCCTAGCTTCTTGCGCATTCGACAGCTCCTTCAGCTTTGAAGTTGATTCAGCAGCAGCACCCTAGGCAGCAGCTACATGGCCATTGGCCTCCTCAATTTCGCGAGTAAGAGTCCTTCAATGATTGTAGTCAGTTGAAACCTGGTCGATGATGGAAATCAAATCCAAAATAACGCTAGCAATGTCAGGCGAAGCAGCAAGAAGGTCGACAACTCTTAAAGTAGTCTTCAAAAAGGAAGGAGCTATAGGTTCTCCCTCTAAGGTCAGCATTAAATCTCTTTTGAAAAGCTGTTTCTTAACCTTTTGAAGTGCTTCTTCAAGAGGAGATGTTGAAGTGGATTTTCCAGACGCAGTCGAAGCACTCTGATCAGAAGAACTTTCTCTACCCTCAAGAATGGCAGTCAAGTAGCCAAGATGATTTTGTTGTTTCAACAATGCCAAATCTTCCTTAGTATGAGACCCACTCGAAGTAACCCTCTTGTTTGCAACACGAGCCACATTAGCTTTGACTGGCATCTACACAGGGATACCTTCAACACGTGCAGAGTTTCCTGCTCCCCCTATGAGGTTTTCTCTTTCATCAGTCTTCGGAATATCTTCAGTCTAATTCCCTCCCGCTGGTGTGTTTTCCCTCTCCGTTTCGATTACATCGTCAGCAACCTCCTCTTCTCCATCCTTCTGTCCATCATTGTTAGCTTGCGGAGTCCCAAGATTCGTATGTTTCTCACTAGGAACTTATTCGTTAGGCTTCCCAACAGCTTCATGCCCAGAAGTTTGGTTCACTTTGCTAGCAGAGCTCACAAAATATCCTTTTGCTGAAGAAGGCCTATAAGTAGGATCACCCTCACTGTTTATTAAGGTGACAGATTCTTCTACAAGGACCTGTTTTTAAGTACAAGCAGTGTCCTGAAGATTACAAGATGGTTATCAGAATCATTGAAAAAAGAAAAAGAAGTCGAAGTCAGTAAACAATCTTGAAGGGTCGAAGTAATTACCTTAGGCGGAACTTCAGCGCCAGGACTTGAGTTATCGCTCTCACTAGGATTATTTAGCCTAGCAGCTATCTCTTGCTCCGTTAGCTCTCTGATGATGACAGGAGCAGGTCTCGACCCAATAACTTTGGTTTTTGGATGAGGCTCAGGAATAGGGGTTGGTTTCTTTAACTTGTGCCTCTTTAGGGGGACAGGAGGAGATTCTTCTTCTTCATCATTGGAGATATCAATTTCTTGAACTTTCCTTTTCTGTGGATTGATTTCAAATACCCAAAAAGAAAGGAGTTAAAGGCATTAGCGTAAAAAGTTATATGTCGAGAAGAAAGATATAACATAAAGTATTTACCTTTGGTGAAGGTTTCATAGAAGGGTCTCCTCCCTTTGCGCTTTCAGCAACTTTCTTGGTGACGGTCCTCTTGACCGCTAGAAAATGAACAAGCATAAATTAGATGTCGAATGATTAAATCAAAGACGATAAAGACATTTGCTTTGAGAAGAAATATTACCCTTTTTTATCTTGTCAGAGACCAATGTAAACGCCTCTTGAAGGTGAGCAGCAAAGTCTTTTTCGTCGAAAAATTCTGTTATAATACTGCTTCCACAAGTCTTCAAAAAGAGGCGAACACAGTAAGTTAAGATTGAAGTCGAACAGAGTTAGTACGATTTGACCAACGTACCTACCAATATGCTTGGTATCAGCATCCCCTGAATAGTCTTCATTGTAAAATAGCAGAAGCTTTTCTCGGGAGTAGATTGGTGAAGGGAGCGTCTAGATAATACCAAATTGTCGAGAGACAAGATTCGGTTGATAAGCAATTAAGATAAGTTGATTCTTCGAACTCTTGAATCTCAGAGGCATGATTCTTGGTCGAAGGAATGACTCCCAGATAGCCACATATTCATCCACATGGTCATCTTCGTCAGACGAAGGATATGGTCGAATGAACCATTTTGGGCCAACCTTTCTACTAGCAAAGGGAGCCATGGTCGAAACAAATTCCTCCCGCTTTATAAACATCATTACAAAGCTGGTAAATGCTTTTTGGAATTGTTGACCTTCGTTAGTTGGAGTCAACATGACTAATCTAGTCCCTTCGACCCTTTTGTTTAGGACCTCTGGGGCCCTCTCATTAATCTTATTCTTCTGCAGAAGAAAAGATTCAAAAGTGGCATTTAGCCAAAGTTGCAGAAGCCAAAAGGGGCCGGAAAGGAGTAAACTCGCATTGTCTCCAATAACCTTAAGTTGAGTCACACCATTGCTGATGGACTTATACAGGTTATCTAGAATCAATTCATCTAGATAAAGAGGATAACCATGGTAAAGTTGTGTTGCAAGAGTAAGCATTTTCTTAGTCACTTGAAGTGACTTAGTGCAAAAAACGAAATGAGATAACCACAAAGCTAGAAAAGCTATGTGTTCCACTTCAGAGACAGTGGTACTCGATTTGTCATGGAAATGATTGATAAATATAGTATATGTGGGATTCGTGGCCGAAAACCCGATAGAATCTTCAAACAGATCCTCAGGGTCGAAGTAGTCACCTATTGGTCGGAGACCAGTAATGGCGACTATATCGAAGAGCGTTGGGGTTACCATTCCACAAGGAAAATGGAAAGTAAAATGTGTGATGTCCTAGAAATATATTGAAGACACCAACATGAGAGGGCAATAAGTTAACCCAATCTTCAACAGCATGAACAAGTCATAGATCCCCATATCTTTCCAGATTTGGGCTTGCACTTTTTCCATCTTACTCAGCCATTTTGAGTATTCTGAAGTAAGACTAGGGCAAGATCGAAAGATCCTATTTCCATTGTTCATGAACTGAAGGTTAATATCTTCCTTAGTTTGAGAATGTTGCTGGTTGGCAGGAGTTGCATCTTCAGGATCATTCCTGAGTTTCTTCGCACAACCTATAGGCTTGAGCCTAGGGTGAGTTGGGAAGAAGTTGTTTTTTTTTGTTCTCGAAACATGTAGATAATGGGCCAGACATGGCATACATCTACCCAGAATACCTAACAGGGATAAGCAACTGAGAGTCATAAGCCTCACGCCACTCTTTGGCCATGGGTTCAGATACGACCCTTTGTTCCCCAGTCGAAACAGGTACAAGATTAGTGGAGAAAACCTCTGGTTATCTTTGTAGATCAGAAACGTTCTTAGTTTTTGGGTTGTTGGGTGCATTGGAAAGGAAAGCCATGGTTAAAAATAGTGAAAGAACGAAGAAGAATGAAGTTGTTAAGACTTTTTCTTTGCAAGGAAGTGAAGAATACTAGGAGTTGTAAAATAATTCCAAAGAGAGGATTCGTCTATTTATAGTGTTCAAGAAAGAGTGTTTTCCCTCAAGACCGTTTAATGCTGCAGAGTTAGTGGAGCATGTGGCAGGCGTTGGAGCAGTTATCGTACGAGTAATGAAAACGTTTGTCATACTTTCCTAGGTTGTAGGGATAATAGCCATCATGGCAGCGTGGTAACGGCTGATTGACAGCGACGTGTTGGAAAAAAGGTAATGATGACTCTGAATTCCAGTAGTGGTTGGTAGAAGGCGAAAAGCACACAAGTGATTTATGTGGTCAAAGAGAAGACATATGTCGAATGGGAATATCAAAGAATGATCATTTCTCCTTGTGTCGAAACTGATATTCTTGGGGGGCAATTTGTTAGCTCATAAATTCGACACCTACAACAAGTTGGTCTTATGGGCCAAAATTAGATTGAACAAGTCTAAGTTGGAAAGGCTTCGACAAAATGGAAAAATACTAAGAGAAATTTCTAAGTTAAAATTAATCTTCGACCAGAAGGTTCTCACACCTTTCGACTAAAAGGATTCCAGGGTCTTCGACCAGAAGGAAACTTCGTATCTGCAATAAAAGATTTTGAATCTGAAGAAAGGAGGGAAAAGCAGTTCGCCTGGCAGTTAAGGAAAGCAACGTGGCATGAAGATAGGGGTCAAAGCGCATGCAGAAGACACTTGTCTTCATCCTAGAGTAAGGCAACTCCTCGACGGTTACCTAGTTTTAGTATAAATATAGGAAGTTTATGTGTATTTTCGTGTGTTCAACTGATCGTATAAGTTATTCAATACTATTCAAGTACCCGCTGCGTGAGAAAGAATACTGAAAATGTACGTTTGAAACACCACATTTTATAATCAAAGTCTTTTATTTTTCTCTTTATATTTATTGTGTTTTTATCTTGTTTTCACTTTATCTACACTTTTACCCAGATTTCTGCACTTAAACTATTCTCAACCCCTTTCCTATTTACTTTCTGCACTCAAACTCATCCCTCTCCCAGTCGAACGTGCGTTCTTCACTTACATTAGCATTTATGTCCAAACAACACCAAAAATTAGCTTATGTCCTAGGATCAAACTGATCGATCCTGCGAGTAACCAAAAATTTATCCTTTTTGGAAGATCAGCGGTTGTTTACCAGAAAACACGGCGAACAGCTGTCAACCTGTGGAGCTGAATATATTGCAGGCGCTCTGACTGCATGCCAAGCTGTGTGGATTTTGAACTTGCTGCAAGATCTGAAGATTGAGGTAAACAAGTCTTTGAAGCTGATGATTGATAACAAGTATGTAATCAATCTTGCCAAGAACTCAGTGTTGCATGGGAGAAGAAAGCATATTGAGACCAAGTATCACTTTTTGAGGAATGAGGTTCAGAGTGGAATATTAAAAGTTGTGCACTGCAACACCCAGAAGCAGTTGGAGGATGTTCAAACAAAAGCTATCAAGACTGATCAATTTCTTCGTTTGAGGGATGAAATTGGTGTTGTCAGTTTTATGTAAATATAAATTAAGGGATGGTGTTGGAAATAATTTATATTTTAGGAATATCTTATTGACTAAGTTTGTTAGAGAGTATTTTAGTATTTTATTATATCCTAATTTTGTGTATAAATAGTCTAGTAGTAGGTCAATGTAATTATTCATTACTTCTTATTAAGGATAAGGTGGATCCAGAGCTTTTTGCAAAAGAACATTGGGATCATTTATGGCCTTGGATCCAACATAACATAAAGAAAAGAATTTGCAGCTTTAATGATAATTTAAGAATAACTGGACTCTCACGATCTTCAAGATCATTGTAAAACGATCTAGGAACCAATCTATAAACTTGGCCATCACAAGTTTGACCCGTTCTTCCACTGCGTTGATTTGCCTGAGACTTGGAAACCCAAACAAGTACTGCACATTCCTTTTTCCGGGACTTATCCCAATAGACTTGTAATGATTGGCATGAATCAATGACATAACTCTAGGTATTGTCACAGAAGATTCGGTAATATTGGTAGCCAATATTACCTTTTGATGTGAATTCCAAAACTTCATAGTCATGAGAGCTTGTTCAGTATGAATGCTACTATGTAAGATATGAACTCTAAAAGTTGATTCAAGTGGCTTCAGAAGACGCCATTGCTGCTCCGGTGAATAGTAGGTTGGAAGGAATACCAAAATGCTTTTCTCAATACGAGCTAAAACTGATATAGTGTCATATAATAATGTGATAGAGAGAACATAAATTATTTTGTACTTTTTTTATAAAATTTTACTTCACAATTTTTATGAAAACACCTCTTTTTTATTTTAAAGCAGTAATGTGACTTGATTACACTTGAAAACTTTTTTTTTTTTGCATAAAAAAATGTTTTTTAAAATTTTAAAATAATACATTAACAAATTGTTATTATTATCAATCACAGATATCATAACAAGGCTGATTTCAAATATAGAACATCTAACTAAATTAAGTTTCAAGAGATTTCTTACATCTAAGTGAATCACTTTTAATAAAAAATATTACATATATTTTTAGTCAATGAAAATCTTATAATAGTAAAAAACATTGTATTTCTTAATTTGAGTTGTTTTATAATGATAAAAGTATTACATTTTTTTAGTCAAAGTCATTTTACAATGGTAAAAGTTATATAGTGCATATAATAATTTTATTATATTTTAACAAATTTATTATATCTCTTTTTGTCTTTTTTTTATTATAAAAAATTCTTAATTTATAATTTTTATATTAAAATATTATGAAAAAAATAAAAAGAAATGTTACGATTAGAAATTAAACCAATAACTTACTCAACTAACACATTTAAGTTGAACTACCCTACCTATTCTCTATTTTTTTTTATTAAAAAGTTATTTTATAGACATTGTGCATATATTCAAAATACATTGTTTGAATATATATTGTGCATATATTCTAAAGAGGCTGTTTATTCAATATATTTAGAAAAATATTTCTTTTTTATAATATGTATTGAAGTAATTCTTAATATATGATAATGAAATTTATTTTAAAGGCGAAAAATAATGTATTTTTTGAGTAACACTCGTATTTCTACCTCATACTAACAACAACCAGAACGCAATAGAGATCAATACTAATGATTGAGAAGATTCAAAATTGGTGGTCCTCATCATGGGTTGTTCCAGTGGAGGAATAGGCCACGCGCTTGCACGCTCCTTCTCCGCAAACAATTGTATAGTGGTGGCCACCAGCAGGCCACGTTCCACCATGGTGGACTTGGAAGACCACCTATTTCTTTTTGCAAGAATTCGATATTCTGTTCGATGAGAGCGTGAACAGAGTTGTCAATACTGTTATAAATAAATACGGTGGCATTGACATTCTTGTCAATAACGCTGGTGTTCCATGTGTCAGTCCAATAGTAGATATTCCTCTATCGACGATCAAAAACACCTTCGAAACTAATGTTTTTGGTTGGTATTTCTTTCAGATAAAGAAAATATAAATATATTATTAACTGGATTCTTAATTTTAGTTTTGTATACATGCGCAGGTTCTTTGAGAATGGTGTAGGCGGTGGTTCCTCACATGGCAGCTAGGAAAAAGGGAACGATTGTGAATGTTGGGAGTATTATGGGGTTGGCCGCTAGACCTTGGATGGGTGCCTATGCTGCTTCTAAAGCTACTCTTCATGCTTTGGCATACGCATTAAGATTTTCACTTTCCCTTGGTCAAATTTTTTTATGTTGTTTGAGTTTTTACTCGTACTATTATATCTTAGAATTGTTGTTATTCGACATGCATATTGGAACTTGGACATTTTGTAATTGATGTTGTGAATGTTGTCGGTGGCTATGTGAAATTAAATATGATAAAATCTGTCTTGTCCACCCACGATAGCATGCTGGAGTGGAAACTATTCAAATCATTTGAAGCAGGATTCAGAGAGAAACTTGTACATTCTCAGAGTTTAAAATCAACACATGCAGTCGAGTTTGCTAAACAAACTGTAGTTGTTGTCCTTAGAAAGAAATCACCTGCATTATCCGTCCCGACCTCGAACAACCAGACAAAATACGAGGCATTCCTAGAAGTTTTACGCCTATCCGAATACCTAGGAGCCGAGGAAGTGAAATTTTTCATCGACTCTCAGCTCGTTGCATCTCAGGTCCGGGGAAAATATCAGGTGAAAAATGATCACCTCACTGAATATTGGGCCCTGGTCCATAAGAGAAAAAATAAATTCAAATTTATAGATGTACAAGATGTTCCCAGCGAACATAACGCCCGAGCAAACATCCAGTTCAAACTAGCAAGCACAAAGAGGAAAGGGGGGAACAAGTCGGTGATTCTGTAAATCCTCCCTCGACCAAGCACCCAGAGACCCCTCTTGACTTTGGGAGTATTCAAAATAGGGGACAATGACTGCTGAATGAACCACGTGCACGACTACCTCATAAAAGGGGATCTATCAGTCGACTCGAAATAAGCGTCCATGGTTAGACGAAGAGCCTGCTCGTACGTCCTGGTCGAAGGCAAATTATACAAGATAGGGTTTTCCATTCCTCTCCTCAAATGCATTAATCGGAGCAACGCGGATCGCATCCTGCTCAAAATCCATGAATGGATAAACGACCAGCATCTGAGCAGAATATCCCTTGCCAGGAAATCTCTACGAGTAGGGTATTACTGGCCCACCATGCAGCACGACGCATAAGAGCACATGAAAAAATGCGACAAATGCCAGCGGCACGGGGACATGCACTTAGCTCCCCCAAACGAGCTCAAGTCCCTCTCTTCTCCCTGCCCCTTCGCCTGGTGGGGGTTAGACCTCTTTGGTCCGTTCGTGGTAGGGACCAATCAAAAAAATATTTGATAGTAGCCATCGACTATTTCACCAAATGGATAGAGGTAGAAGCATTGGCCAAAATTATCGCCCAAAATGTCCTTAGATTCTACAAAAGAAACATCTTTCATCGGTTCGGCATCCCACAAGCAATAGTCACCAACAACGGGACCCAGTTCACAGATCATAGCTTTCAGGAATTCTTCGCCAAGTTAGGCACCACCTAACACTTCGCCTCTATCAAACATCCTCAGATGAACGACCAGGCCGAGTCTGCAAACAGGATGATACTCAGGGGCCTCAAACGAAGGTTAGATGAAACCAAGAAAAGATTGGTCAAGAAGCTACACAGCGTACTCTGAGGATACCGAAGAAAAACACACTCATAATCCGGGGAGACTCCATTCCGAATAACTTATGATCTGGCCATCTGCCACGTAATGATAAAGACCCATCCCGGTCACATTCAGTTCAACCGTGGGGTTCAAAATTGAAGTTACTTCAGTGTTATCAAAGCTCCCTTCTGCAACAGCCAGAGCATCATGCAAAGCCAATTGTAAGCGAGTAACCAGATCAGCTCGGGTCCTCAAACCTTTGGCCTCTTCGGGCTCGTCCTCGGTGGGAGCAGCTTCAGCAGTCAAGGCCGCCACCTACTCATCAGAAGCCTTCTTCTCGAGCAGAAGCGCCTTGTGATCCTTAGACAATTTCCCCAGCCTGTCCTCTTCTACCTTTCAGATAGTCTTCTCATCAGCGCACTCCTTCTCCGTCTCGGCCAGCTTCGATCGCAGCTTCATCACCTCGACTTCCAGGGAAGTACCCCCTTAGTGCATGCCACAACCATCTCCAAGACCCTCATAACTGCCCCGACATCCTGAGCTAACATTGTCCTTTTCGCCGGGCAATCCAGCTCTTCGAGCAGAAGGGACTTGCCCCGTAAAATATACAGAGAAGAACCCTCAAAGAATGACCTTTCGTTCCAAAAAGGGGGCAACTCGTACTTTCCATTCTCCCTCTCCTTAGTCAGGTCCATAGTACCCTTGTTGTGTTGCCTCATATACCTCGAGGACACCTACAGAGGAGAAATAGCCCCGTCCGGCTTCCATGTCGATGAAGCACCCGATCCCGACATAGAGCCAGCGTCGGGAGAGGAAGCCTTGACACATTTTTGTGTTTTCTAAAGGTTGAAAGCGGTCATCCTGGACAAGCGCTTCTGAGTGAGATTCATCTTAGCTACAAGGAAGTAACAAAGAACAGTCAGTAAAATAGAAGAATATGCGCGAATAAAGAAAATCAAATCATAAAAGCGACTACCAAGATAGGCCGTAGGGTCCTCTCTCTCGAGGAGCTCCTTGACACTAATCAGTCCGAGGTTGAACACCGCCTTCTCGTCCTTGTCGATGACCGATTTCCCCCCTCTACCCATATGCTGGACAGAAGGAATCCCCACGACAAAAGCAGTAAGACAATCAAAGTTGGATGCGTCCTTGACACCAAGCTGGTCTTTCTTCTAGACATAGACGTCGGTTCCCCTTTCATAATGCTTATCGGTCCAGTGAATGGGAAACTTAGGTACCAAATTATTCGCGTGTTTTCCCTCCTCGGTCGGAACAGGAGCCCCTTCCTCGTTGTACGCGGGAGTAACCCGAAAGACACTCAACAACGCCCTCTATGAAACAGGCTGAATAAGCATAAAATTCTCCTTGAAAAAATGGACTGACTCCAGGTACGCTTTGAGCTTGCCATTCGCATGCTTCAAAGTGACCCAACCATATTGAGCACCAAATGACTGCCTCTGAAGGTGAAAACAGTAAATGAACAAAGGGATGGTGGCTCTGACACCCAAATAATCGCACACGATCTCGAAGGCCTAAAGGAAAGCCATCGAGTTTGGATGCAGTTGGGACGGAGCTAGACGAAGGTGCCTAATGTTATAACCGGTTTGAAATTAAGAGTCGCCACCCTTTATTTTTATCCAAAGAAAGGGAATATAGAGGTTAACCCTAAATAAGTCAGAGATTATAGGTTTGTTGGACTCGTTCTTAGACGAAGGGAAGGTGTTAGGAAACCCTCATCTACCTTGTTCACAAGGATACTAGGATTTATAATTACGACTTAGGAAATAGGGTTTAAATTTTTATCAGGGGAACTCGCCACGATTTTAATCGTATGCCTACGTATCCTCTTATGAGGAATCAGAGTCCTAATTCGTAGTTTGCAGTTGGTTGGTGTTTTTTATGGATTACGAAGATATTTGAATTCCCCTTGCACTTAGTCTGGGTGTGTGAATAGCGAAATTTTAAGATGAAGTGCATAGTCGATTAAAATATATTCGTAATCCTTTTTGAAAATTGATTAGAGTTTAATTTGATTATGAAAAAAAGAGTTTAGTGTTAGTTAGATATTTTTTAAAGTATTAATTATAAAAATATCTTATTTAATGCATGATTAAAATAATTTTAATGCAATAAAGTAAATATTTAGATGAGTTGAAAAATAATATTTTTATTTATAATAATAATAATAATAATAAATAATATTATAATTTATAAATATATTAAAATATAAAAAATAATTATAAAAAAATAATAAAAGAAATTAAATTAAAAAATGCATGGGGGTGTAAACTGTATTGGTCTAGCAAAATATGGGGGTAAAAGTAGTAGGGTCATGAATTCATATGTTTAATTTAGGCCCAAACACATGGGGGTTTGAATTTTGAATTACATAGCAAAATCTGGGGGTATAGGGAGTGAGGGCCTAAGTCCAGATGTTGGACTTGGCCCATTAGGCTGAGGGGGTGTGAGTTCTTTACACAGTTAGCAAAACCAAATAGAGAGGAGGTACGAGTATCACGGGCCTGGCCCCAAGTGTTTGAGGAGTCTGTTTAGACTCCACGCGGACGGGCATATGGTAATACAGTGGGTGGGCGAACTAGGGACACTCGATGTGAATCACGTGGTTATAATTGAGGGTGCATAGTAACAACCATGGACTTATGCCACGGGATTATTGAAAACATTATATTTCATTTTATAAATCATTTTTTATCATTTTTCGTCTCTCTCTCTCTCTCTGATCTAGCTCTAGCCTCTCTCTTTTAAACACCACAACACCCACACAAAAAACCCTAAATTGCCACCGTCCCCACAAACCCTAATTGGCGGAGATCATACCCTTGTCCCCTAAATCTTTATCCCACAACCCAAATCGCGAGACAAAACGAAAAAAAAACAAGAGCTAAGTTGTTACCTTTGATCGTGATTGTTTTTGTTTTTTCTGAGCGAGCCCTTTCACTGGTCTCCTCTGTTGTTCTGTAGGTATTGGACAGTGGTGAGACAGGAAGCAGCGGCGGCGCGATGGAGAAGAGCTAGGGTTTCAGATGTTGAAACCTTAAGCTTACACAGAGCGGCGGCAGTGTTTGATTCTCGTTCCTTTTTCAGGCTTTCTCTTCCTTCTCTGTGAAATTCTTCCTCTGTCAAACTTTTTTTTCCTTTTCCCCCTTAGAAACCTAGGATTTTTATAGTGTTTTAGATTTAGGTTATTTAGGAAAGTTTTTTTATGATAGTTGTTATTTTTTAGATTGATAGCAGAATTAGGGATTTAAAGATTAGTTTTTGATTCTGTTGTAATTTGATACGGATTTGTATAACAAGTTTGATTACGATTTTATTCTGTCAAGATTTGCTTTGATTTTGTATTAAGTTGATTTGTAGACAATTGTAAGCTTTTGGACAATCCAAAATGCTAAATATTTGATTTGATTTGGATCTGAACTGTGATGTTAAAATATTAAAACATGCGTTTTTCTTCTCTTGATATGAACAGTATATGTTTTTAGTCTTTAAACAAGCGTTTCTTTTTCCTTAATCTGAATAGTATGTGTTTCAGTTTTGCAATAAAACATTTTTTTCTGATTTGGACTGGGCCTGCTTGGTTGGAACATGCGATTTGAAAGCTTCAATTTTGACCTTTTAGTCATTTTTTTTTCCAAATAATAAAACTAACATAATTATGATTTAATTAGTAATATAAAATGATTTAAATAATGTTACCGTAAAAATAAAACAATTTCTCAACACAACAAAACCTGAAATGAGACAACTTGTATCAATTATTGGACTTTCACGAACGAATTGTTATGGGCCTTTCTGATTTAAAACATACACGCCCTAACTTATTTTAAGACATGCCTTAACACTCTAGTGGGCCAGTCCTGATTAATCAATAAATCCCCTCATGTAATCAGCATACCCCTCCTTCTATAGAATTCTAAATGGGTCAATAACTTTACATGGGCCTTTATGATTTAGAAAGGCCCAAGAGTTCTCAAATAGTATAAACCCTCCTTCAAAAGTGGTTGAACCAAAATATTTAACCAAAACAAAATGGGCCCCCAATTTTACATGGGCCTTTTCTGATTTAGAAATGCTCGTTAGTTTTTAATAAGGTAACCCCCCCACCCCACCCCTTTGTAAACTTAAACCTCATATATACTAATACATTATAAAGCAAATGATAATTCTGGAAGTTAATAAGGGACAAAAGATTAGAAATCAGTAGGGCAAATTTGGGGTATGACAGTTGTCCCTATTTAATTACTTTCGATTGAATGGTGCGAGAACACATAAGTCTTGCACGCTTTGATCAGAAGTTTGTTAAATAATGGAAGACCCCAAAATTTGTCTGAAAGATTATAAGGATACGCTATACAGCGTTCACATGGGTATGAAAACTAGCCATATATGATTATGTATCATCTTACCAGCGTTTGAACCAAAGTTTTGATTTGACTTAGATATGACAATGCAGATAACTCGTCAGTATCTAAAAGAGATCTTGGATTCTTTTTTTGTGCATATTTACCATAACCTAGAAGGTAAAATAATACAAGTTTTAAAAAGTTGACTTACTAATGCTTGGAGACTAATATAGTAAGTTTATGACGCAGATTTTGTCTATTCATTGCAACCTAGGGGATGAATAAAATAAAGTTTGATAACAACATTACTGCATGGTGACTGATGCAATAGATTATGCAGATTTCGTTATGTTTACTACAACCTAGGGAGTAAATAATACAAGGATGAACCTATGTATTTATCACAACCTAGGGGATAAAAGACATTAGGGGGGGCTTACTTTATTCATTACAACCTAGGGGATGAATAGTATAACCCTGAAAATTCACATATCTATCACAACCTAGGGGATAAATATTTAAAAAAGCTTGATAACACATTGTTGCATGGAGACTGACACAATGAGTTATATCACATATTTCGTCATGTTTACTACAACCTAGGGATTAAACAATACGAGGATGAATTCACGTATTCATTGAAACCTAGGGAATGAATAATATGAATCCCGAAATTTGCACACCTACCACAACCTATGGGGTAGATGATTGAAAAAGTATTTTTGATGATCAAATCTTAAGTAACAACATCAAAGATGAGATCGGATTTTTTACTGGTTGTGTCCATTCCCAACCAAGGTAATTGATTATTTTGATAATCTGACAAAGGGCCCCAAGATATTGGTTTTACCCAAAGTGTGTTTGAAAAGATGCCATGTATGATGTATATGCATAATGTCCTAGATTGATATGGAGACCAGAATATATATGCATAGAGTATTTCGCGTATGCCCAAGTGCGCCAAATGTGTATATGCCCCAAAATGTAATGAAAATCTTTTTTATATTCTCTCCTTTTAAACCATTGGTTTTGTGTTACCAACTCTCTGACGCTGTATGTTGCATCTTCATGGTATTTTGAATTGATTTGAATAAGATGAATAAGTGTCAGCAGGATCTTGATATTTGTATCGTAGGTGCAGGCATAGGCATGGACATAGTTATGGATGCAGGCGTAGACATATACATGGTAGTAGGCATGGACGTGGACGTAGGCATGGACATGGACGTAGGCGTGGGCGTGGAAGTAGGCCTGGACGTGGACGTAGGTGTGGATTTTCTTTCGATGTTTTTCTAACCAAAATTCTTTTTGATGTTTCGTCAAATTCTTTTATTTGTCAAATACTCAAAATGATTTCAACACAGTATTCATAAGAAATAATCGTAGTACTTTGCAAACAAGTCTGAAAAGGAAAAACACAATTGGAATATTGAAAAACTAAATGTTTTATTGATTAAATATGCCTGTGAATAGGCAAGAGAACAAGATGCAATTTCTTGAAAGAGGTAATTACATAAAGTTTTAAAATGGAAATGGAAATGGAAATGAAAATTATAATTGCTACTGTTGTTTCCCCAATGTCCTTTTAACAACTCCAATCTCCTTTGCTTCTGATTTAGACAATTAGGATCAATCTCCTCCTTTGTGGTTTACAGTCGTAGTTCTTCGATCGCGGTCCTTTTGTTCTTTATTTTTGAATAAGATCCCTAATTTTTGCCTGGATCGCCCTCTCGGGTTTTCAATCCACCGGGATAATTTTTTTAGCGTATGTCCATAATTTTTGCCTGGATTTCCCTTTAGGGTTTTCAATCCACCGGGACGCTCCTTTTTGCATAAGTCTCCTATTTAGGGTTCGAACTTAGCGAGATTTGTATACATAGTATTTTTTGACTGCATCTGAATTTACTGGATGTGGTAGTTCTTCCCCATCCATTGTTGTGAGGATGAGACCACCACCGAAGAATGATGTGTTTACCACATATGGACCTTTGTAGTTGGGTGTCCATTTACCACATGAATCGAGGAAAGGTAGAAGAATCTTCTTGAGTACCAAATCCCCTTCTTTGAACACTCGAGGGAAATCTTTCTTATCAAATGCTTTCTTCATCCTCTTCTGATATAACTGGCCATGGCACAATGCTATCAAGCGTTTCTCTTTAATAAGGTTGAGCTGATCAAGTCGCGTTTGAACCCACTCTGCTTCTTCAAGCTTTGTTTTCATTAAAACTCAAAGTGATGGAATTTCTATTTCAACTGGGAGTAATGCCTCTGCGCCATATACGAGAGAGAAAGGAGTTGCACATGTTGATGTACGTATGAAAGTACGATAGCCATATATAGAAAAGGGACGCATTTCATGCCAATCTTTGTATGTCTTTATGATTTTCTAAATTATTTTCTTGATGTTTTTATTGGCAGCTTCAATGGCCCCGCTCATCTTGGGTCGATATGGTGAGAATTTATGATGCTCGATCTTGAAATTATCGCATAACTCCTTCATCATTTTGTTGTTCAGATTAGACAAAATAAACAGTAAAAAGATGAGGAAACATGTATCAAAAAACCTGCTTATGATATGATGCATGCTATGTGGATAAAATGTTTTTAAGGACCTCAAGAGATTTAAATTTGCTAGCCAAAAAGGAAACAGAAACAACAATTTCATTAATAAGTTCAAGAGTTACACTTTCCCCTTGGGCTTATAATGGAAAAGGAAAAAAGGTCTCAAAGATAAAATAATAAAAAAACTCCTAAGACCTAAGACTCAAGTCTCCCACGGACGTTTCCTCTTTGTGTCGATGTATGCGTTCAGGCTTTTCTCCTCGTGAAGTTGCTTTGTGAGCTCTAACACTTTCTTATCGCTTGGGTAGAATCGAGCTTCAAAGGTGTATCGTTATCCCTTGAGTTGAATCCACGACTTCTGCAACTCTTTGAGGTAGGTAGGCATGGCAGGATGGAGAATGGTATAAGGAATTCCCCCCTAAGCAACATGCTCCATAACCATTGATAAGATAGCTAGATATGGCATCATGAGACTTTGAGAATGAGCTCGTACCCATTTGAGATAAGGATCAATAGGGATGGAATTCTTATGCCCCAAAGTCTTGCTATCAACCTTTCTTACCATGCCCCAAGCATGTACAAACCTTCAATGATAACCTTGAACATTGTTCTCATAGTCGAATATAATACCTTGAATGATTGTGTCGTGGGGACCATCTCTTCGAGCATAGCCAAATTTTCGTAGAGCTGGAGAAGGGTTATAAGTAATACCTCACCTAATGCCAAAGAGTGGAACATTAGGGAATTCCCCACAAAGGTTAATAATGGTAACATCCTCCAGAGACCGGGAACACCAATTAATATCTGAATGAGAGAGGGACATCATCCTTTGCGACCACCTCAACCCTTGTTAATTATTTAATACAGACCGTGGAAGGTGCAAAATAAACCACCTAGATAACAACGACAAGCAACACATGAGAGTCCCTCGCTTCCTCATAGTTCGAGTATGAAGAGAGTGCAAAATGTCTCCAAGCAATGTAGGCACATGGTTACAAGTAAGGAAAATTTTGACATCATTCACATCTATGAGTTGGTCAGGGTTAGGAAAAAACACCAACCCATAGATTAGAAGACCCAAGATCTCCTCAAAAGCTTGAAAGTTCATGGCATCTAAAAACAAACGAGCCTTCTCCATCAGGAGTTTATCCAAAAAGCCTTTGACCTCACTTCTTGTCTCCCAATTGGATACAATGTTAGAACTCTTCAAATGTAAGGTCGTGGCAATAACTTCAGGTCTTGGAGCTTCCTCTAAACCGGTGAAGGGTGTTTGATCAAGAACATGTACTCATAGTAGTTGAGATAATTCTTCCATTATGGGTACTAATTAATAATCGAGAAAGGTGAAACAATGATGTTCAGGGTCAAAGAACTGAAAGAGCACCCTCATCATGTCTTCTTCAAAGCTTGAGGTAACCAGGTTAAGAAGTTGACCATATCTTTTGGTGAATGGATAATTTTCAGGAACCATTGATGCTAACTCTTTGAGTTAAGGAGGCACCCTTACGCAGTTGATTTGGATTCTATTTCTGTAAGCGGAAGCCATATCCTACAAAACAGAACAAAGATAAATCCCTAGGTCCTTGAAATGGTTAGTGAAAATGCTATGGCATGATGTCATGATGTTATGAACAAATAATCATACACAAACAAAACATACAAGGCCTTAGGTTTAGGCTTGAATGGGGCTTATAAGTAAGTACCCTCTTGAAGTTTTAGTTGGTTCAAACTATCTTAAAAGAAGTAACTGGGTTCTAGGAGCCTCAATATCACTTATCTTTCTTCATCGGGCATTGTTTTAGCTCAAGTATCCAAACTGCGGCCAAAATATCCTGAAAATCTGATCTCAATGAGTGTAGTATCGAGTATCAACCAACTTTAGTCTTGCACCAAAGCAACTTATCTCACTACTTTCTAACAGACAAGTTGTTCAACTAAGGTTCTACGGTCAGTTAGTGCTTCATGACACCACACAGCGTCCCTGTATTCTCCTTGACTGGACTCAAGGGACATCAGTACCAACAAATGTGTCACACTAATGTAGCCATCGCTTTAACCATGTCGGTATTACGTCGCATAGTCCCTACGATCTATTGCTACTTACCTAAAATGCCCCAGATCCAGGTATAGGATCTATACAAGAAATAAACCCAAGCATAACCCCAACATGTAAAGCATACAAATCAAGCAAGTAAAGCAAATAAAGGTGATCTAGCTCTTAAGGTAGCCCCACTTTTAAATTTGGTTCCCCAGCAGAGTCGCCAGTTTTGTAATACGGTGGGAGAACTGACTTGGGTGTTTTGCATTTTATCGCAAATGTTGTAGATGGCAAGAGTCGCCACCTACTTTTTTTTATCTAATAAAGGAAAGGGTGAAAAGAACAGGAAAGAACTTTTGAGAATTTTTCTTGGGTTCGGGGGGTAGGTTATGAAAAGGGAAGGTATTATCTCCCTTTTCATCCGTAGTTATCTACGGGCTCTTATTTGCTAGCTCACTTTGAAAATGCCTTATGTTTTGTGTAAGTTGAAAGATTTTTTGAAGATGTTTTGAAAGTGATGATTTTGTAATGATTCTCGTATTATTGAGAATGTATACAAACTGTTTGTTTTGGAAATATTTTGAAAATACCTTACTACGGCAAACTTTGTAATGATTCTCGTATCTTTGAGAATGCATACAAAGTGTTTCTTTTGAAAATATTTAATTGAGAAGAGAGTGTTTGAAAAGATGTTTGTTTTTTAAAGTGTGAGGTGTGGAAATGGTTTTGTTTATGAGCAAGCAATTATGAGCAATCTACCTACTCAAAAAGTCTTTGTTCTTTTCCTCCTCCTTTAGATAGTGCTACTTCACCATTGGTTGGTAGAGAGCCATATCATTGGATGTGAGGGATGAGCATGGGTCATCGTACAGTCATGGAAAGCAACTTGTAAGATGTTTTAGCAATTTATCATAAGGGACTAAGATCGTTTACCGAAGGCAACATCGAAGGGTCATCGAGGGACTACGATCTTTTAATCGAGGGTCTTTGCTAAAACATCTCATGTTCGAGGGACATGACTGTTTATATCTGAGGCAACAAGTGAGGGTTACCCTAGAGGTGCAAGTGTGCAAAGTGTTTTGATTTCAAGTATTTTATCTTTGAATTAGGGTTTTTCTAATGTTAGTCTTAGTCTTGTCATGCAAACCTTAATTACTAATAATAATAAGGAAAGCGATAAATTATAGAATTTAAATATCCTACGCTATTATAACGCTTTGGGAACGGGGGATACAAGTTTATGAATAGAGGGAAGAAAGCAATAAAACCTAATTATCTATTACAAACCATTGAATATGAATAATGATAGAATGCATAAAATGTAAAGATGAAGAAGAGAAAGAAATTGTTTTTGTGTGATTTTTGATGGAAAAATGTTTTGTAATTAATTTAATTACAAGAGAGGTTAGTTAGTTATTTAGAAAACCCTAAAAATCTAAATTAATAGAAATTAAGAATAAAATAAAAACTTAAGTCTAAAAATTTGTTTAGAAAATAATTTGGATGTTAATGTTAAGAAAGTGTTTTAAAGTCTGAAAGAACTAATAAATTTTAATTTAATCAAAAATAAATTAAAGTGCTTAAATTAAAATATTTTTAATTTAATTATTTAAGAAAATATATATATTTTTATATTTTTGGTTAAAAAATAAATAAAGAAATAAAATATAAAAAGTATATAAGAAAAAATAGTTAGGTCTGGGTGTCAAAAAGTGAAATGGGGGTTAAAAGGAAAAATGAGGCGCTGGGCCCAAGTATATTTTTGTTTGGAATCAGATAAAAAAAGGTGGAGTGGGCTTGGTTGTTTTTAATAAAAGGGGTGTATGAATGTAGCAAAAATGTCAAGGCTCAGAAACAAAAGTCCAACGCCTATGAGATCCAGTGTGGCCAGCCTTTTGGAGTGCATCATGGTCCTACTAATATGGAGTGTTGGATCTGGTTGCTTGGCTGATCTAATGGTGGTTCTATGAAGCCCATGGTAGGTGTGCGTGTCTTGTATGCATAGAATCTGAAAGAAAAAAATATGAAAGAAATAAAAGGGTACCACTGGGGCTCGAACCCAGGTCCCTATACACAAATGCCTTAGTGCGTGCTTCTCTGCCACTAGGGTGGCTGTTTCATCTGTTTATAATACAACTTCAACTAAATATAAAATAAACTCAAATATGAAAATGACATCATCCCTAAGCTCGCGCCAGTCACCATGGTCACATTTTTGAATTTATGATCTTGCTCATTTCTCAACCATTTTTAAAAATGTAAACATGAAAGTTGTTCCATTTTTCAACACGAATTCAACCATATAAATTTCATAAGCTATAAATCAAAGATGAATGAGAATTTTGTTGTAATCAAATTAAAACTAATTTTTTCCAGAAAGTTCAAATTCAAAATTCACATCACTCAGGCAACATAAATGAAAACTAAAGGCATGGTTAGCTTCAGGGCTATGATGTCTACATCTTTCATTCACAAAGTAACCATTAATGATGCTTGTATAAGGAGTTCAAAGTTGAGAAAACTTACCTCAAAATTGGAAATCGTGTTTGGAGTTTGAGCACTTCTTGAGATGTTGTGATGACCTGGATAACTTCAATGAACTCCTAGGAAACTATTGCAATGCTTACTTTGATTTGGAAGTGCCTGAAACTTTCTAGAGAAGTCAAGTTGCAGGTTTGAGTTTTTGGAAATGGAGGATGGTGTAAATGAAATTACAGTTGTGTAGCAAGGTCTTTGATAGTTTCTAAGTGAGGTATGAAAGCTTTGTGATTGATTAAAAGTGAAAACGCACGAGTCAATTGTGTATTTGAAGTTCAAGGTCAGAAATGACAAGTAATTGAGGTTTTGTTAAAATTTATGATTTTAGGAAGTTTGTGAGTGTTTCAAGGCTTGTGAGTTCGTATGTTAGCTTGCAAATGAATTCTGTATTTATAGAGAAAAGGTTTTAGAGGCTCTAGCAATCAGAATTCAAAAATCACATGTTATGGTTATGTGACTTGATTTTGAAGCAAGCTTGAAACATGTTGTTTCAATGCATAGTACAAGGGATTATAGGGTGGTTATAGGATTTATATATGTTGCTTCTGATCAGACATGTTGATTGTGTGCAGAGGGAGCAAGTGAGAGGCTCAAGAAGTTGACATTGTGATTAAAGTTGGATTTTCTAAAATGGAAGTGTGAACTTTGTTCCATTAATGGAAAAATCACTTGGACAATGACTCAAATGCTTGGAAAATGGCTTAATGAGTTGTATAAACATTTAATTATTGAGTGATTTTCAGGTTTAAAGGCCTTCAAAGCAAGATTATGCAGCATGCTTGAAGATTGGATCATAAGGCTCATCGCAAAATAACCTAAAATTCAAGTTGGTGATGCCATCTTCTTCTCTTTGAAACTTCTAGCTCAAGCATGATCTCTTCAAGTTCTTTGACATTTTAGAAAGCTTGAAACATTTTCTACAACCTTCATATTTATCACTTTGGCTAAATCAACTTGGAACTTGATGAAAATTGGCCAAGAAGTTAGGACCAAAATCTGCCTAAACTTGTTGAAATCTTCACTAAGTGTTTATACAAAAATGTCATGACTTCATGGGCCTATATCTCTTAATCTAAGAATTTTTTTGACATCAAACCTAAGGGATAAAGTTTTATAATTCATCAATATCTACAACTTTCATGTTGAAAGGTTTCCTTGATTCATCTTGCATCTTAGTGAAAAATTGTCATGAAGTAATGAAATTATCAAGGTTAAAAAACACTTAGAATTTTTCTCTGTCTTTGAAATCTTGACTTTTGTTGACTTTTCTTGACTTTATTTATTCTTGATGATCAAGTTTGATATTTTTGAATGGCTTGATGAACCTTGATCTTTAAAATTCAATGTTGACCAAAAAGTCAAAGTTTGACTTTTTGTGTGTCAGTTGACTTTTCATCAGTTGATCTAAATTTCAACTATCAATCAATTAATCTTGAGATATTATTTGAGCCATAGAATTAGGTCAAGATATTTTTTTGAATCCTTAATATCATGCTTCAAGCCATTTGGTCATGTACTAGGTCAAAAGACAATGATCACTCATTCTCAATCAAAACCTTAACTTTTAACAATTTTGCCTCTTTGATGATTTGAGTGCTTTTCTTGAGGCATTGTGATCAACCCTTGATCAATTGATGAATATGACTTCAAAATGTTGATGTTGGCCAAAAATCATGAAGTTTGACTATATATTGACCATAGTTGACTTTTTACCCAATACAGTTGATTTTCAATCATCTGAGCAATTGACTGAACAAATTTGTGGTGCAAGGCTTGAAACTTGTCATGAGCATTATTTGAAGTCTATGATGAATAATGAAAGTCATTTTAGGCATTATAAGTCAAATTTTCTTTATGAAAACCAAAACCCTAATTTATGGGCTCAGTACTTAGGAGGTGAGCTTGTCTGATCAACCCTTGAGAATCCTTGAGCATTTGAAATCTTTGGTGAGAAATGTCTTGAGAAAAGAGAGGGAAAATTTTGGGGTACAACACCCTCCTTCTATATAACTCTAAATGGGCCAATAACTTTACATGGGTCTTTCTGATTTTGAAAGGCCCAAGAGTTCTCAAATAGTATAAACCCTTCTTCAAAAGGGCAACCAAAACAAAATGGGCCCCTAATTTTACATGGGACTTTTCTGATTTAGAAAAGCCCATTACTTTTTAATAAAGTGAAACCCACCCTTTGTAAACTTAAACCTCATATATACGAATACATTATACAGCAAATGATAATTCTGGAATTTAACAAGGGACAAAAGTTAGAAATCAGTAGGGCAAATTTGGGGTATGACACCTGAAGACCGCCACTTGAAATTCTGAGAAAGGGAGCCCCAAGCCCATCTCTCTGAACATGATCTCTTACATAGGGAACCAAAGAGCTTCGAACAACAAGCAAATTCGACTCCTCTTGTTCGGTATGTAGATTGCCCATTGCTCTTTGGCGCACTCTCAGTCCATCTCCGGATCCAACGAGGTGAATATCTCATCGGGATGCTCAATAAAATAGGAGATATACCTCGACGGGCCCGATGCAACTCGATCCAGTGGACCCTACTCGTCTTCGGGTATGCTGGGACCTTATCGATCAATAGGAGTTGCCTCCATGTGCTCCTCAACATCCACGTAACCAGGCACCTCTAGCTCCAATTCCCCTAGCGAGGATTCGTACGCCCCCGAGGTGCTAGCCTCGCCGGACATGCTCTTAGAAGAACTCTGAGCGGAACCGTTGGGCTCATTAAGAAACTCATCATCGCTAGTGTTGTACCCTAAAATTTTCCCTCCCATGTTTGAGATAAGTTGGTTCAAGATACCTCTTCATGCTCATAAAGGTTATAAACACTCAAGACTACTCAAGGGTTGGCCAGACAAACTCTCCTCCTAAGCAATTGACCTACAACTAGGGTTTTAATTTTCCCAAAGGAAATTGGACTTCTAATACCTCCAATGGATTTCATAACTTCTCATATGTATCAAAGAATCCTCATACCCAATTTCAAGCCTTGCCACACAAGTTTGCTCATTCAATTAGCCAGATCATTGAAAATCAACTCTATTGAACAGAAAGTCAACTTTGACCAATTTACAGTCAGACTTCAAAAAAATTTGTCAACATCAAGATTTTGAACTCATATTCATCATTTGATCAAGGGTGGATCATAATTCTTCAAGAAAACTCAAGATTCATCAAAAGTCAAAAGTTCCTAAATTAGGGTTTTCTTTAGGAGAAGTCAACACAACTTTGACCTAGCATAACTTTCATATACTTCATCAGAAATTTATCAACAAAAGCCTAACTTGAAGGAAATTTAATTCTCTACAACTTTGTCTCTCTAAGCTCAAGGCTAAAAATGCTCAATTTGAGATATATGATCCAAAACATTACAGGTCATTTTAAAAGTCAACAAAAAGACATTCTTGGTCAAAGCAATTTACATCAAGTTAAAGACTCCAAATGAAAAAATGACCAACATGAAAGTTGTAAGAGACATTGTGATCTTTCCAAAAGGTTCAAGATCACCTTCATATGACAAAAATTGAGTGAGATATGATTGGTGCAAGTTGAGAAATTTTAAAAAAAATGCATGAAGTCCAAATTGAGCAAACTTGAAATTTTGGGCTAATGGGCCTAGGTTTTTAGGTTCAAACGTGTTCATGACCTTATATTAGACCCATAAATCCATTCATACATTTTTTTTTATTTCTTTTTATTTTTATTTTATTCATTTAAATTCAAAATAAATCAAATAAAACATAAAACTCATGGACTTAGGCGCATGGACTTTTGTTTTGATCAGATTTGAAGCCCAAAAAGCTGGTGACAACCTAGCAAAAACATGTAGAGATGATTGACATGATTGGCCAAAAAAAGAAATACGTGCAAAAATTCCAATCAAATATTTGGTCATAACATTTGATTCATGTTTTTTGACCTAATCACTCTCCTATAAATACATGCCACCTTCAGACATAAAAAACACGAAAATTTCCTCAAGAACAAACCCTCAAAATATCAAAAAAATTTCAAAACTAGGGCATATTGAAACCCTTATTTCCAACCATTTTCAGTCCATTCCAAGCATCAAACCATCTTCCTGAAGTTCCCAAGAGTCGATCCCAACCATTACTGAAGCAATTCCACGTCCAAAACAGCCATAACCACGTTGCACCGGTTGGGTAAACTTTTTCAATCTAAAATTTTTTATTCATGCATTATTGATTGATTTGATGCACTCATACTTGTTCATAATGATGTTTAGAATGTTTTAGAACCATTGGTTTTAAGGTTTGATGTAGGGACAAAGATTTTCCATCGTTAGGGAAAAGCTTCGATGGAGCTTCGTATCTTGCGTTACAAGCAGTTTCATGCCAAACTAACACCATAATGGGATTTAGGAGGTCCAAATTAGGGGGACACAACCCCTCTTGATCTTTAAATATTGCTATTTTTACAGGTTGAAAAATCATCTCGCTAGAGAAGACGACCGGAGCTAGGGCTCCGACGCTTCTATGATTCATTTGTTTTATTATATACTTATTTGTTTGTATTCAATAACACAAACACAACATGGCTCAGATGGTGAGAGACATGATTGTTAACATAAGAGGCATGGGTTTGATCCATACGTTTTGAAATTATTTTGTTTTTTTTCCAGGATTTCAATGCAGGTTTATAATATATTGAATGCTTCTTATTCCTAGACATCAATAACAGCATGGCGCAATGGTGAAGGGAGTTTTCTTTGAGTCCAGGGGCGTGGGTTCAACACCCACCCCATGCAATATTTTTTACCATTTTTACTAACCTTTTCACCCTATTTTCTTAATTAATTTTTAATTAATCATTAACTAACCTAATTTTTTTTAAGGAAACCTAACAAATTAGGATTAGGATTCTAAATTAGTAATTAAATTTTTCTTATATATTTTTATTTACTAATTAATTAATTAATTAACCTTTTTCTTAATATTAAAATTAATTAGAAACAATTAGGTTTTAATTAATTATTATCACTTAAATGATTTTCTACAAAATACCAAAAACATTAAAATTTAGGTCTTAGGTATTTAAAATATTTTTCTAACATTTTTCTTATTTTCTTTCTTTACTATTTAATTTTATTAGACAAAATATATAAGTCGTACTATCGATTGTAATATCGTAGATTCATATTTCTGTACATTTTTCTAATTATGTAACCGCTCACAGGATGTAATAGCTTAGGTTTTAATTTCTGCACTTTATGTTCCACATTTTAATTTTATATACATATTTAACTGTTAGTAACTAGGGTTTGTATAGCAATATTAAAAGTAAAACGTAGAAAACCCTAATTTTCAAAATAAGATAACTGAAACTAATACACTTTGCACACTGTACCTCTAGGGTAACCTCTTTTTTCGCCTTACGAATATTGGTCACGTCCCTTGAAAGTGGGGATACTTTAGCAAAAGACCCTCGATCAGATCATCATAGTCCCTTAGAGTAAAGATCAAATTCCCTCGATGACCCTTCGAGTTACCTATAAAATTATGATAGTCCCTCTGATACAATTGTTAAAGTATCCTTACATGTTGCCTTCGATGACCATACGATGACCATATGCTTGTCCCTTCACATCCAATAGATAGGTCTATCTACCAACTAATGGCATCGCTAGTACTATCTCCAAAGGAGAAGGAAAATAACAAGAAAGACCTTATTAGTGGGTAAGACTCCTAATTGATTGCTCACAACCTTTTCACAAACAATACATTTTTTTACACTACAATTTGAGGACTGATACAAGAATAATTATAAAGTCTGCCTTACATTGGCATTTCAAAATATTTTTAAACAAATCACACACACACAAAGCAAGTTTTCAAAGTGAGATAAGCAACTAAGAGCCCGTAGATAACTACGAATGAAGGGGGTGCTAACACCTTCCCTTCTCATAACCTATCCCCCGAACTCAAAATCTATCAAAGGTCTTTCATGTTCTTTTCACCTTTCCTAAGTATTGGATAAAATAAAAGTCAGTGGCGACTCTTGTTATCCGTACATTTGGATAAAACGAAAAAAGTTAGTTCTCCCACCGTATGACAGTGTTGTACTCCAAAATTTTCCCTCTCATATTTCCCAAGACATTGCAAGAAAAATCTCCAAGTTGCTCAAGATTGCTTAAGAATTGGACAGTCAAGTCATCTCCTAAGGCAGTCAATCCCAAATTAGGGTTTTGTGTTGCATCAAGGTACTTGCATCCAAATGACCTCAAGTGCTTCCCAATGTCCTAATATGTTCTCAAGTTCATCCATGTCAATTTTCAAGCCTTGCAGAGGAAGTTTGCTCAGTCAATTGCTCAAAGGGTCCAAAAATCGACTGTGCTAGGGAAAAAGTCAACTATGGCCTATAAACAGTCAAACTTCAAGATTTTTTGTCAACATTCTCATTTTGAAGGATATTTCATCATTTTATCAAGGGTTGATCATGATTCATCAAGGATTGCTCAAAATTCATCAAGACTCAAAAGTTGCTAAATTAGGGTTTTGTAGGAAAAGTCAACTCAACTTTGACGAAGCATAACTTTCTCATACTTTATGAGAAATGACCCATCCAAAGATCATTTTTAATAGGATGCAATTTCCTACAATCCATCTTCATACCCAAAGATCAATAAATGTACTCACAAAAGGTTACAAATTTGGACATTATAGGTCATTTTTGAAAGTCAACAAAAACACCTTTTTTTTCCAAAGCTTATAACTTGAGTATGGAATATCAAACTGAGATTAGACCAAAATGGTTGGTTAGAGGACATCTCAAGTTTTCTAAAAAGTCCAAGAACACTTCCAAAAGTTCTAAATTGAAGAAGTTATGCATTGTTTAAGTTGGGCATTTTTGCAAAATTGCCAAAAGTCAACTATCCCGAAAACTTCAAATTTTGTCAAATGGGCCCATTCTTTTCCACTTGATTTTGGATTTCCACATTTCACGCGTGTCCTAGCTTCAGCCATGTGTCCATTTATCAATTTTTTTATTTTATTTGATTTTTATTTGAATTATTTCATTTTTAATCAATTTAAATCAAATAAAATCACAAAACTTGATTACATGAGATATTTTTCTATTTTCAGGACCTAATCATCATCAATATCATTATCAAATTCGTATCAAGCATTCCATGTGCAAAAAGATTGGATTTTGGACAAAATAGGCAAGCTTTCAATGGAGGATCAAAGCTAATCTCAAGGCATTGATTTGGAAGGATTCAACCCACATTTGTTGACCTAATGCATTGCTTATTACTTATACAAGCCAAAGCACACGAGATCAAGGCTAGAGGCTGCATAATCATCAAGAACCAAACTTGAAAAATTGCAAAAAAGTGCAAAACTGAAATAGAGCTTAGAGGCAAATTCAGGAGCAAAACTTAACACTAATCCATTGCTGGACAATCATTGAACCTCCTGCAATCAAAATCAAGCTCTCACACGCTCTCAAACGCACTGTAAGTGATACGCGACCTCCCTCTGAATTTGATTTCATGTTTCAAAATCTATGCATTATTACAAGAAACTAACGACATATTTGCAATCACTAGACAATTTCCAAGCTTTCCATATTATTTGATTGTATTTATCTGCTCTATGGTGCAAAATGCCATTGTAGGGTTTCCTAGGTTTTTTTTAGGGGTTTTTGTTACAGGTGAAATTAGGCCTATTAATGGACATAGGCATGACCGGAGGAGAAAGGAAAGCACAACCATGGCCTTGGAGGAAGTTTATATGGCCTGAGATGGGTTTTTGAAACGACCTTCGCTTTTAGCTGTGGATTTAAATCCGCACGTAATTTCTGTGCAAACCTGAGGACATGGACGATAACGTGTCCCCATCTGGTTGCTCCGTTCAAATATTCACGCGTTTTTGTTTTAATTCTGGCATATTATCACGTTATCCCATATTATTATTATTATTCAATATAATAACAACTAACACATAGTGGTGCAATGGTAGTGGCGTATGTTCAAAATCCAATAGGACCTGGGTTTGAATCCCAGGTCCCCCAATATGCTTTGTATTATTTTTCTTCAGGTTATTCCATGCAATACCAAGCGTGCAGCATATCATGCTCCCTCATTCAATCACTTGCCGGATGGCCCCAGGCCAGATCTGGTGGTCCAGATGAGATGCCTACCATACTCCCTAGTCAAAGTGCCACGCTGGATTCCAAAAAGTCAGTCAGTCCAATGGATTATTGGGCCTCAGAATTGCTATCCAAACCCCCAAAAGTAGGCCCAAACCCTCTCTTCTCTAATCTCTATATTTATATTTTTTTTGTTTTGATTATTTATTTATTATTTTTTATTTAATCATTAACCAATCAAACTTTTTTCTTAATAAAATTAAAAACCAAAAAATATTTCTTTAATAAATTAAATTTCCGTATTTTTTAATTGTTAACAATATTAATTTAATTAATTTAGTTTTAATTAAGAATAACTTTTAATATATTTCGCAGTAATTAAAATTAACTTAGACAATTAGGTTTTATTAACTTTGATCAAATTTATTTTTATTTCTTTAAATATCAAAAAAACCCAAAATATTTTTATTAATTAATTTATTTATTAATTTGACAATTAACTTAGTTTAATTTCTTTTTAATTCAAAATAACAAAAAAATCTTTTCTTGAATAACAAAGGGTCAAAACTCTAAGAACTCGCCCGATTTAATTTCCCGCACACGATCCATTTTATCATATTATTATACTTGTTTTCCGAATGTAATAGCTTAATAGGACTTTAAATATTTGTATCGCTTTATTTATTTTCCGCATTTTAATTTCAAGGGTTGCTTTTGGCGATGTAAATACCTGACGCCTTGTAATATTTAGTTTAATTTCCGCAACTTATAAACTGTTAGATGTTTGATAATAGGGAATGCAAGACAAGATCGAATTTTTAAACTTAAAATCAACATAGATAACCATTAACATGTACAAAGATGAAATTAACTGAAAACAACACACTCGCATATGCACACTCTTAGGGTACACCTCACTTGGTTGCCTTCAAATGCGGTCATTAAGTATAGGAAGTCTTAGAGGTCTCCCTCTTGTCCAAAGATCATAGTTGCTTCGAAACCATTGCCTCGGAAAAATGATCTAAGACATTAGGGTTACCGCTAAGGCGTCCTAATATTGCTTTAGTGACCGCACGTCCCTTAATCGAATTGACCCTTAAAACTCCAATGACGGTGCTACCACTCATCAATAATGGGCTAGCATTGTCTAAAGGATATTAGCACAAATTGATTCCTTTTTTCGAGTAGGTAGATGGTTCTTAAGTACTTGCTCTTTCAAAACGAAACAAATTTTCACACTTACACTCCTTTCAAAACAAAAACTTATTCAAACCCACAAACACAAAGAAAAGCAAATTTTGAAAACACTATGAGCAAGTACCTAAGAGCCAGTTGATAACCACAGATAGAAAGGGTGTTAACACCTTCCCTTTCTATAATCTACCCCGGGACCCGAGAAACATCTCGAAAAAGGAATTTTTCTGTGCTTTTTTCCTTTCCTTGTTGGATAAAATAAAAGACGGTGGCGACTCTTTCTTACCGCGACATTTTGCAAAAACAAACGCAAAACGCGAACCAGCATTCCAAAAAATAGTCAGTTCTCTCCCACTGTATCACAGAACTGGCGATTCTGCTGGGGATGCTTAATAAGTGGGGTGTACCTTAGTATTAGATCATTGTTGTACCCAAAAATTTGCCCTCTCATATTTCCCAAGACATTGCTAGAAAAATTTCCAAGTTGCTCAAGATTGCTGAAGAGTTGGACAGTCAAGTCATCTCCTAAGGCAGTCAAATCATCTCCTAAGGCAGTCAATCCCAAATTAGGGTTTTGTGTTGCATCAAGGTCCTTGAATCCAACTGAATTAAAGTGCTCCCCAATGTCATAATATGTTCTCAAGTTCATCCATGTCAAATTTCAAGCCTTGCAGAGGAAGTTTGCTCAGTCAATTGCTCAAAGGGTCCAAAAATCGACTATGTTAGGGCAAAAGTCAACTGTGGCCTATAAACAGTCAAACTTCAAGATTTTGGTCAAAATTCTAATTTTGAAAGATATTTCATCATTTTATCAAGGGTTGATCATGATTCATCAAGGATTGCTCAAAATTCATCAAGACTCAAAAGTTGCTAAATTAGGGTTTTGTAGGAAAAGTCAAATCAACTTTGACCAAGCATAACTTTCTCATACTTAATGAGAAATGACCCATAAAAAGCTCATTTTGAAGGGGATGCAATTTCCTACAATCCATATTCATACCCCAAGATCAAGAAATGAACTCACAAAAAGTTACAAATTTGGACATTATAGGTCATTTTTGAAAGTCAACAAAAACACCTTTTTTGCAAAATCTTATAACTTGAGAATGTAATATCAAAATGAGATGATACCAAAAGGGTTGGTTATAGGACATCTCAAGCTTTCTAAAAAGTCCAAGAACACTTCCAGAAGTTTAAAATTGAAGAAGTTATGCATTGTTGAAGTTGGGCATTTTTGCAAAATTGCCAAAAGTCAACTATCCCCAAAACTTCAAATTTTGTCAAATGGGCCCATTCTTTTACACTTGATTTGGGCTCGACACATTCCACACGTTTCCTAGCTTCAGCCTTGTGTCCATTTATCAATTTTTCTATTTTATTTGATTTTTATTTGAATTATTTCATTTTTAATCAATTTAAATCAAATAAAATCACAAAACTTGATTACATGAGATATTTTTCTATTTTCAAGACCTAATAATCATCAATATCATGATCTAATTCATATCATGCATTCCATGTGCAAAAACATTGGATTTTGGACAAAATAGGCAAGCTTTCAATGGAGGATCAAAGCCAATCTCAAGGCATTGATTTGGAAGGATTCAACCCACATTTGTTGACCTAATGCATTGCTTATTACTTATACAAGCCAACGAACACGAGATCAAGGCTAGAGGCTGCAGAATCATCAAGAACCAAACTTGAAAAATTGCAAAAAAGTGCAAAACTGAAATCGAGCTTAGAGGCAAATTCAGGAGCAAAACTCAACACTAATCCATTGTTGGACAATCACTTAACCTCCTGCAATCAAAAGAAAGATCTCACACGCTCTCAAACGCACTGTAAGTGATACGCGACCTCCCTCTGAATTTGATTTCGTGTTTCAAAATCTATGCATCATTACAAGAAACTAACGGCATATTTGCAATCACTAGACAATTTCCAAGCTTTCCATATTATTTGATTGTATTTATCTGCTCTATGGTGCAAAACGCCATTGTAGGGTTTCCTAGGTTTTTTTTAGGGGTTTTGTTACAGGTGAAATTAGGCCTATTAATGGACATAGGCATGACCGGAGGAGAAAGGCAAGCACAACCATGGCCTTGGAGGGAGTTTATATGGCCTGAGATGGGTTTTTGAAACGAACTTCACTTTTAGCTGCGGATTTAAATTCGCAGGTAATTTTTGTGCAAACCTGGGGACAGGGACGATAACGTGTCCCCATCTGGTTGCTCCGTTCAAATATTCGCGCGTTTTTGTTTAAATTCTGGCATATTATCACGTTATCCCATATTATTATTATTATTCAATATAATAACAACTAACGCATAGTGGTGCAGTGGTAGTGGCGTATGTTCAAAATCCAATAGGACCTGGGTTCGAATCCCAGGTCCCCCAATATGCTTTGTATTATTTTTCTTCAGGTGATTCCATGCAATACCAAGCGTGCAGCATATCATGCTCCCTCATTCAATCACTTGCCAGATGACCCTAGGCCAGATCTGGTGGTCCAGATGAGATGCCTACCATACTCCCTAGTCAAAGTGCCACGCTGGATTCCAAAAAGTCAACCAGTCCAATGGATTATTGGGCCTCAGAATTGCTATCCAAACCCCCAAAAGCAGGCCCAAACCCTCTCTTCTCTAATCTCTATATTTATATTTTTTTTGTTTTGATTATTTATTTATTGTTTTTTATTTAATCATTAACCAATCAAACTTTTTTCTTAATAAAATTAAAAACCAAAAAATATTTCTTTAATAAATTAAATTTCAGTATTTTTTATTTGTTAACAATATTAATTTAATTAATTTAGTTTTAATTAGGAATAACTTTTAATATATTTCGCAATAATTAAAATTAACTTAGACAATTAGGTTTTATTAACTTTGATCCAATTTATTTTTATTTCTTAAAATATAAAAAAAAAACAAAATATTTTTATTAATTAATTTATTTATTAATTTGACAATTAACTTTGTTTAATTTCTTTTTAATTCAAAATAACAAAAAAATCTTTTCTTGAATAACAAAGGGTCAAAACCCTAAGAACTCGCCCGATTTAATTTCCCGCACGCGATCTATTTTATCATATTATTGTACTTGTTTCCGAAATGTAATAGCTTAATAGGACTTTAAATATTTTTATCGCTTTATTTATTTTCTGCATTTTAATTTCAAGGGTTGCTTTTGGCGATGTAAATACCCGACGCCTTGTAATAGTTACTTTAATTTCTGCAATTTAATTTCTGCAACTTAAAAATTGTTAGATGTTTGATAATAGGGAATGCATGACAAGATCGAATGTTTAAACTTAAAATCAACATAGATAACCATTAACATGTACAAAGATGAAATTAACTGAAAACAACACACTCGCACATGCGCACTCTTAGGGTACACCTCACTTGGTTGCCTTCGAACATGGTCATTAAGTATAGGAAGTCTTAGAGGTCGCCCTCTTATCCAAAGATCATAGTTGCCTCAGAAAAATGATCTAAGACATTAGGGTTACCGCTAAGGCGTCCTAACATTGCTTTTGTGACCGCACATCCCTTAATCAAATTGACCCTTAAAACTCCAACGACGGTGCTACCTACTCATCAATAGTGGGCTAGCATTGTCTAAAGGATATTAGCACAAATTGATTCCTTTTTTCGAGTAGGTAGATGGTTCTTAAGTACTTGCTCTTTCAAAACGAAACAAATTTTCACACTTACACTCATTTTAAAACAAAAACTTCTTCAAACCCACAAACACAAAGAAAAGCAAATTTTGAAAACACTATGAGCAAGTACCTAAGAGCCCATGGATAACCACGGATAGAAAGGGTGCTAACACCTTCCCTTTCTATAATCTACCCCCCGGACCCGAGAAACATCTCGAAAAAGGAATTTTTCTGTGTTTTTTTCCTTTCCTTGTTGGATAAAATAAAAGACGATGGCGACTCTTGCTTACCGCGACATTTTGCAAAAACAAACGCAAAACGCGAACCAACATTCCAAAAAACAGTCAGTTCTCTCCCACTGTATCACAGAACTGGCGACTCTACTGGGGACGCTTAATAAGTGGGGTGTACCTTAGGATTAGATCATTGTTGTACCCCAAAATTTTCCCTCTCATATTTCCCAAGACATTGCAAGAAAAATCTCCAAGTTGCTCAAGATTGCTCAAGAGTTGGACAGTCAAGTCATCTCCTAAGGCAGTCAATCCCAAATTAGGGTTTTGTGTTGCATCAAGTTCCTTGCATCCAAATGACCTCAAGTTCTCCCCAATGTCCTAATATGTTCTAAAGTTCATCCATGTAAAATTTCAAGCCTTGCAGAGGAAGTTTGCTCAGTCAATTGCTCAAAGGGTCCAAAAATCGACTGTGCTTGGGCAAAAGTCAATTGTGGCCTATAAATAGTCAAACTTCAAGATTTTTTGTCAACATTATCATTTTGAAGGATATTTAATCATTATATCAAGGGTTGATCATGATTCATCAAGGATTGCTCAAAATTCATCAAGACTCAAAAGTTGCTAAATTAGGGTTTTGTAGGAAAAGTCAAATCAACTTTGACCAAGCATAACTTTCTCATAATTTATGAGAAATGACCCATCCAAAGCTCATTTTTAAGGGGATGCAATTTCCTACAATCCATATTCATACCCCAAGATCAAGAAATGAACTCACAAAAAGTTACAAATTTGGACATTATAGGTCATTTTTGAAAGTCAACAAAAACACCTTTTTTGCAAAATATTATAACTTGAGAATGTAATATCAAAATGAGATGATACCAAAAGGGTTGGTTATAGGACATATCAAGCTTTCTCAAAAGTCCAAGAACACTTCCAAAAGTTTAAAATTGAAGAAGTTATGCATTGTTGAAGTTGGGCATTTTTGCAAAATTGCCAAAAGTCAACTATCCCCAAAACTTCAAATTTTGTCAAATGGGCCCATTCTTTTACACTTGATTTGGGCTCGACACATTCCACACGTGTCCTAGCTTCAGCCTTGTGTCCATTTATCAATTTTTCTATTTTATTTGATTTTTATTTGAATTATTTCATTTTTAATCAATTTAAATCAAATAAAATCACAAAACTTGATTACATGAGATTGTTTTCTATTTTCAAGACCTAATAATCATCAATATCATGATCAAATTCGTATCAAGCATTCCATGTGCAAAATATTGGATTTTGGACAAAATAGGCAAGCTTTCAATGGAGGATCAAAGCCAATCTCAAGGCATTGATTTGGAAGGATTCAGCCCACATTTGTTGACCTAATGCATTGCTTATTACTTATACAAGCCAAAGCACACGAGATCAAGGCTAGAGGCTGCAGAATCATCAAGAACCAAACTTGAAAAATTGCAAAAAAGTGCAAAACTGAAATCGAGCTTAGAGGCAAATTCAGGAGCAAAACTCAACACTAATCCATTGCTGGACAATCACTGAACCTCCTGCAATCAAAAGCAATGTCTCACACGCTCTCAAACGCACTGTAAGTGATACGCGACCTCCCTCTGAATTTTATTTCGAGACAGCTAGTAATCGTCGTACCTAAAAAGCAGAGGATGAAAATGAGTTCGACGTCAACGTAAAATACACCCTTCCACCACTAATCAAGTGAAAGAGCGTCAAGGAACAAGGACCCTATCCCCAACAAGAGCCCTCACTCAAATGACTACTAAATAATCCCCCTTCCCTGACCAAACCCACCGGATCCACACGGAAATTTTCCTACATTCGTCTAGCGACACTAAGATCCCAAAGACTCCCTCGTAGAGGAAAATTGGTATCCTCAACATACTCATCTACCAGAACCACTGTCTCCAACCAACATTCCACTAAAATCCCTAAGAAACCAGTCGCCTTAAACCCTAACCACATTCATTTTCTAGAAACCTTAAAATCTAACGAAAGTGACAGATGCTAAAACAAAGAGGACCAAGAGAACTTACTAGATTAAGTGGAGAATCAACAAAAAGAGATGGCAGAGAACTGCGGAACAAGCAAAAATCTTAGGAGCGGATGAAGTCGGGCAGGAACTGATGAAGTCGGGCAAGAGAAAAATTTTCGAGCAGATGAGAGGATGACAAAAAATATTCAAGGAGCTCTCTCCCCTCCTTTTATAGACAGATCCCACAAGCGCGTAGGCAAACACGCGCCTGGGGAATTCTAAAGGGCGTCATCATCACACCCTAGCCCCTACACCATCCATCATCACGCCTATCTGACAGTGTGCGGCCCAGTATTCTAGTCGACCATGCCCCGAGCAGAGGACCAGATATGCCTGACAGTCGCGATTAATGCGATCAGCGGTTGTCTCCCGTTATCCCAATACGAGTTGAGCATACAATCAGGAAAGCTCTGAAACGACCATCTGCTCGTAATCCGCCTCCTCAGAACCAATAGCTAGTTACGAGAATACCCTCTTGTTTTGACCAAGTCCTGGAAGTTACCTATTTTTGGGGACCCGCATATCTAGGACTAAAAATAGGGATCAATGACCAAGTGCCAGGGACACTATATAAACTGTCACACATGTGAGGACCAAGGATCGAATATCCACTATTCATCACTAAAACCATAATACTTTATTTGTATCTCTTTTGATCCCTCACTTACTTGATCTCTGGAGTACCTTACAGGTACAACCCCTATTTTTCCTCCTCGACTTTCCAGCACGTCCGAAGATCATCATCCGGCCACCTTGCAGGTTTTGATCAACCGATAAGATCAACTATTAGGTAGGCCCGATTAGAAAATGGATCAAGATGATTACTATAGTGATGAATTAAATAGTTGACCCAGGTGATTCTTGTAATGATGAAAGGCCCAAGTATGAGAGATTTAAGAAAGAGCATCTCAACAAGGACTATAAATTAAAGTGGAGTATGGAGTTTAATTCACTTGTTGACTTCAAGGATTCTATTCGTGAGTGGTTAGTGCTCAATGGGAGGGAAATTACATTTGTTAAAAATGAGAGCTATAGGGTAAGGGTAAAGTGTAAGGCTAAATATGGGTTTTCAGTTTTATACTCTCAAGTGGGCCACAAGCAGACCTTTGCTATAAAAACACTTGTAGACAACTTAAACAACCGGCTGAACCGTCATCCGATATAAAAATCAATGAAGTCTCCACCAAATAACTTTTATCCCGCGAGAAGGGAAAGTTAAACATCGAGAAAAACTGAGAAGGGTGAAATCACGGTCTTGTGACCGAGAGATCGGGTAAGGGAGTCTGTTACGTGAGGGGAAGGTATTAGCACCCCACACACCCGTAGTACTCTACAGTATCCACTCTTGTTATCTAATCTAATGGGTGTGTAAAAATATATATCTAAGTTGTACAAGGAATGCATGCAAAAGAAAGGAGAAAAGAATGTAGGGAAAATAAAAGTTATGCTCATTTGGGCCCTACCCCAGTGCCTACGTATCCCTTTTAAGGAATCAGAGCAACCGTAGTTCGGCTCATATATTTTGGTTCGTTTGTGTTTTTAGTTAGGAAGATAAAATCAACAATCAAGATGGAAAAACATCAGATATAACAACAAAAATGTCAACAATGATGATAGAATAGCAAAAAGAGATGACAAGACATCGCATGGCAACAAAAACTCAGATAAGGAGGTAATGACAACATGATAGCAAAATATTATACAAGACGATAAAACATTACTCCTAACAATGACATTGAAAATCAAAGTAGGATAACAAACATGTGTGATGGTGAAACACTGGCTAAAAGAATGTGCAATGGCGAAACATCGGCTAAGAGATAGGAAAATAATGTGGCAAAGATGGTGAAACATCAATAAACCAGAAAATAAAACATCACACCTAACAATGATATTGAGAATCAAGGTAGGATAACAAACATGTGCAATGGAGAAACACCGGCTAAAAGAATATGCAATGGCGAAACATCGGCTAAAAGATAGGAAGATAACATGCAAAAGATGGCGAAACATCAATAAGCCAGATGATAAAACATCACACCTAACAATGATATGGAGAATAAAAGTAGGATAACAAACATGTGCGATGGAGAAACATTGGCTTCAAACAAATATGCGATGGCGAAGCATTGGCTAAAAGATAACAGGATATCATGGCAAAGTTGATGAAATATCAAACAGAAAGGCGCACAAACAATTAAGATTGGTTTGTATTTTTTACCTTGAAGAAGGATTTAAGTTTATTAAAGATGTTTTATGATTTGCCAAGAAGAAGTTTTAGTTTTAAGATGCAAGAATGCAAAGGAAAAGAAAACAACTAAGGGAGACTATCCTAATCTCTAGCCCTAATGTTATCATACAACTATTGACACTAAGGTTGAGGTTAAAAGAGGGGAGATTCTACCCTATGTTAGCATACATGGATTCCTACCCTAGGGTCTAGCTCGAGGACTAACCCTACACGAACAATCCTAAGGGAACATGGTAAATACCAAACAAGCAAGCAAACAAGTGCTTAAACATGAGCAGCAAGCAAGGTACATATGCATAATCTCCTTAAACATGTATTTAAATAAACCAGAGGGACTCCTGACATATATCAACAACAGAGATCCCATCATGTAATAGAAAGCAATAAGGAGCGGAAACAGTAAAAGGGAAATAGTGTAATACCAAACGGATAACTATCCGTAGCAAATGATAAAGAAAAAGAAACCCAGAGAGCATCAAGCATGCTAGCATGAATAAACAAATCAAGTCAGAAATCATGCCATCAAATATATGCATTGAGGCTCCAAATATGAACACATCCCACGGGTGAGGTATAGCATTCATGACCACATATATATCCTGCAAAAGAATGACAAATATACAAAGCACAGGAATGGTGAAAACACAACCAATTGTGTTCCATAAATAAAGTGGAACACTACAGTACCAAGTCTAAATGGAGAAACTTTCCTTAGAGTACCTCGCACACTCAACAGTCAAATTAGTGATTTCAAAGATAAATGATGAACCAATAAGGGATGGAAGATGGTATGCCAAAGTAATGGACGAACATGATGACAAGTAAATATAAATCAAGGCTCAAAGGAGCTAGAGAGGAAATACAAAACAAAGACTTTAGAAGTCAGTAGAAAACACTTCACACCCATACTCATTCATTTCATTATGGTTTACAAGCATAACAAAGAAGAAGGATTCCACAAAATGTATTACAAAGCTTGGACCACAAGTTAGCAAGGCAAAGAATTCAAACAAAGACAAAGTTAGAATACTTAAACCATTCAAAGACTTGAAATCAAGCTTCTAACATGTTAAGAGGATATTATCAAGAGTTTGAAATGCTGATTCTAATACATGTTGCACAAGTGCATTCAATATACCTCAAAGATTCAAAAGAAAAGAAAGGATTGAACATCAAATTCACATAAGATGGAATGGTTCAAACATTAGTGGTCAAGTGATCTCAAGTCTTTATGAGACTATCATTGATGTATCATTCCTCAACATGTTATCATTGATCATTTGATAACCTCAAACTCAAACCAAAAGTTTAAAGTTCAAAGTAAAAAAAAAGAATCATTAGTTAGGAGGCATGAATCAAAAGGGCTCATTAACCACTTATGGGAACTTAAGTGAATTGATTTGAATCGGTGTGAGGAAAAAAATAGCAACATGATCATTAAGTGTCAAATTATAGGCCTCTCACAAGTTCATTGGCCATCAAATAAATTGCAACAAGAAATGCAACATCAATTGGGCACTTTCACATTGAAGACTCATCAAAAATAGAAATGGACTTTCATAATTCAAATAAAGGTTTCTCAACACCCTTGAGATGTATAGAAGTCAGCAAACATATTTTAAGTTTATGGATAGTAGAGGAAAGATCAAATGAGGCTCAAACACCAAAACTAGTTGGCAAAACTACCAAACTAGGCAAATTTTCAAAATAAATCAATGAAAAATACCAAACCTCATCAATTAATTAAAGAAAAATATTCTTGAGATCCTCAATCCATCTATGAACTTTAAACAAAAGCTGAATTCAATTGAAACTTAGGGAAAATTAGTTTTTGAAATCAAATCAAACAAGTGAATTATCAAAACCCTAATTATTTAGAAAATAAACTCAATTATTGATTAATCAAGTTCCAATTCTAAATATTTCAAACTAAAATCATACACAAATAAAGAAAACTCCATGGATCAGAAAAATTATTTTTCCATATTTTTTGCATTAAGGAAAAATCAGAAATAAAATCAAAATTTAAACCACTAAACAATTAAACAAATATGCACATTTTAAAACAAAATTCTAATCAAAATTCAAAAAAATATTCAACCAAAATTATATTCAAATATTAGAATTAAAAATAAGCTCCTATGATTTTTTGTGAATTTTTTGGATCAAGAGACATATCAAAATAAAAATCAAATATTAAACAAGAAATTAATTAAACACATGAATTTTAAAACCAATAAAAACATTTTCAAAAATTCTAAAAAAAATACACAAGGTCAGAAATATTATTTTTAAGTTTCATGAAATTTTTCAGAATTTTTCATCAAGTTTTGATCAAGAAATAAAATCAGGGGAGATCAAGTTATAAAACAAAACTCAAATAGATGTGAAATTCAAAATTGACCAATCAGAAGGTGACGCGCTTCATCTTCAACCTCTTGCCTTAACCAGATGTGCGCGAAAAAATAGATGCTAGGGCTCATGTTCGGATCTATCATTCATACTCAATTACACACCATTTTTCATGAAATTTTGTGCAAATCAAAGCCAGAAATAAGATCTACATTATGTTATTCGAATCACACTAAATGATTAACCACAGATCAAGAATAGATCTCATGGAAATTGCAAAAACACACTGAGTAGAAATTTTCAGATTCATCATACGTACATATCTCATCAAATCAAAAGCTCTAAAGCTGCAGAAACACTTAATGAACATCAAACAACATGGTTCCAAACTCAAATCATACAATTCATGGCTAGAATTTAGGATTCAAAGTTGAGGATACTAACATTTGAGGCAAAAGTGTATCTATTGCCTCCTTCACTCCATCTACAAACCAAGCCTCGATCTGCAATCTTTAGCACTTGGAGAAGAGAATGCAAGAAAAATCACTCAAAATGCACAAGCAAACCGGGGAATCGAAGAAATGGATTTTGGGAGAAAAAAGTGGTTTCAGATCTTGAGCTTCCTCCAGCCTTTTTTTCCTCTCTTCGCCTCCTCCCATTTTTTGAATGAACAATGCAGTGTTTATATAGAGTGTTTAGAGTGAGGGTAATAGGGTCATAACTCAAATAAATCCGTTGGGGGAAAAATTGGCCAAAACAGGTAAATGGAAATGTGAGATTATCTGCTTGCATTTTGTTTGTTTATTTGGATTTTTATGCTGCATTTTGATGAGCTATGAGTTGTATGAGTGAGGCAAACAAAGCGTGAGGGGGTGAGGTGGCAAGGATTGCACATGGAACTGATTTGCTTGTGATAAAAGTTACCAATTTTGGAAAAAATACAAAAAGTGTTGGGAGGCAAGGAAAGTGTGATTGTTTGGCCAAAAGGAGTAAGAAACAAAGTGTGTGGTTTATGCCAAGCATGTGTAATATCACCCTGAATCAAATAGAATCGAAGGATGTATAAAATCGGTAACTTGTATGACCCACGCGTGCACCAAAAGTCAGAATTGAAGGATGTAAAAAACCTGCAACTTGCATGACCCACGCGTGCACCAAGAGTCAGTTGATTTCTAAATAAGGCCATAGAAAATTGGCTCGTGTGTTCTCAAATTTTCCTTGAGCCAATTAAAGAACATATTCTAAGCTTTGAAATAAGCTGAGGTTCGAAAGAAATGATGGAGGGATGAGCAAGATATGAGGCTTATGATTCCTGGGCAAATCCAACCAACTTACCCAAAACTGTGTGTGCTGGCCTGCCCAAGATAACATTTCGATTGGTCCAAATTGAGAGCATGAATGAGGTTTCAACCAACCTATAAGGTGACACTTTGAATGTCCAAATGAAGAAAGAAAGTGAGGCTTCGACTAGACTTCAAGATAATGCTTCGAATGTCCACGCGAAGAGAGAAAAGTGAGGCTTCGATTATCCTTCAAGATAATGCTTCGAATGTCAAAACAAAGAGAAAAAAGTGAGGAATCGACCATCCCTCAAGATAACACTTCAAACTGTCCAAACAAAGAGAGAAGAAATGAGGCTTCGACCAGCCAAAGGTACCACTTCGAACTGTCCAAACAAAGAGAGAAAAGTGAGGCTTCGAATATCCTTCAAGATACCACTTCGAACTGTCCAAACAAAGAGAGAAAAGTGATGCTTCGACTAGCCTTCAAGATACCACTTCGATCTGTCTAAACGAAGAGAGAAGAAATGAGTCTTCGACCAGCCCACATGATGACACCTCAATTAGTTCAATTGAAGAGAGAAAAATGAGGCTTCGACCATCCCACAAAGTCACACTTTGAATGGTCCAAACTGAAGCAAGATGAATGAGGCATTGACCAGCCTACAGGATGAAACCTCAATTAGTTCAATCGAAGAAAGAAGAATGAGGCTTCGACCAGCCCACAAAGTCACACTTCGAATGGTCCACATTAAGGAAAATCAAAGGGAGCACAAGGAGGTTTCGACCAGACCACAAAGCCAACTTGAATGGTCCAAGCTAAAGGAAATCAGAGAGAGCCACTCGAATCCAGTTTCAGCACCCAACTTCCTCAAACCACAACTCTTTCGAGTTCAAATCAAATTGATTGATTCCATGTTCAATGAGAAGTTTTCATAGTCCCCTTCAAAATGCATGAGGCACATTTTTCAATTGTGCCTTGAACCAAAAGATATAGGAATGTTACCAACTGTTTGATGAATTGCCTTGCCTTGCATGGCCAGACGCCCAAGGTTCCTCAACAAATGCCCAACTTGCCTTAAACTTCAAAGGCTCATAACTTTCTATTTTGAGTATGAAGTGTGTTTTCCGTCCTCTGTGGGCCCTTGTAGAAATTTCCCCCCTCTTCAATTGGCAAAAAGAACCACCAAAATTCCCTGAAAAATGAGAAAGTTATGCCCTTGCAAAGTCAGGCCAAGAATCAAGGACACTTAGTGAAATTTTCAATCACCAAGATAACTTCAAATCCAAGTAAACAAATCAAACTTGCAATTCTACTCAAAATCAATCATTAATGATCATCCCACATGAAAATACATGTCAAATGCTTCATGTTGACCAAAAGTCTACCAGTTCAACTTTGACTTTGTTGACTTTGAGTAAAATGGTTGTTTTACCCCTTTGATTCAATTGAACCACTTCTCTTCAAAATTGATGATCAAAATTTCAAACATATGATATTCCAAACACATAGAGGCTATGGAAGGAGTTTCCACTCAAAAATTCCAAAGAATCCCTAATTAAAACTCAAACCCTAATTTTGACTGATGAATCAAAAGGGAGTGATTCGCCTTATAACAGCATAATACTCAATATTTTGATGATCCAATGAGGTGGATAAGACATCTTGAGACATGTGGTACCTTTGGGCTTGAAAGGTCCAGAGGTTTAGATAATAAGGCTCTCCTTGAGAAACTTGTCAATATAATCAATCTTCCAAAGCTTGAGGGAGGCTTGATAAACCAAAATACCATGATCCCTACACCATGTATGAATGCAATGCAATATGATGTTTATGATGAAACATAAGCCTGAATCAAGAGGGTAAATTTTGGGGTGCAATAGCTTCCCCTATTCAATTATCTTTAACTGGATAAGTGAGAAAAGCGAAAGCTTTCGAGCGTTCAGAGTTGAAGATGATTGAATACGAAAGAACCCAAAAATTTACACTCTTGAAAAAAAAGCAGAAAAACCCCCAAGACCTGCATTAGAATGAAGCTGTAACACAGTTAAAAATGAGACAAAACCAAAACTTAAAAGAATAGACGAAACTAAGCCTCCGCAAAAAATGTGTCAGGACGAAACCGGACCATAAAAGGGTGAGATAAGACTCAAACCAAAGAGAATAGGCGAAACTAAGCTCTGGAAAAGAAAAAGTACGCGGGTGAGGAGACGAAACTCTAAACTCTGCCCATAGCGAAGTGGCTAGAGTGCGTGATTCTAGGAGCACCTTCTAATCTCAAACTAAGATAGCCAGTATGAAGGAACTGAAAGAATCCACAGAGTGAGGAGAAAAAGCGAGACAAAACTCGACCCAAATAACCAGTTAGACGAAACTAACCTAAATGAGTACCAGAACAAAACTAGATTTCACGCACGGGTGACGAGGCGAAACTCGACCCATAGCAAAGTGATGAGAGTGCATGTTTCTCAAAGCACCTGCTGGTCTCAAATCAATGGATAAACAGTGACAAAAACTGATAGTAGAATCCAAGGAACAAAAGATACTGAATTCAACCAGGGACGCAACACGAACACCGCAAAGAGACTCGGTAAACGATAACTAAAAAGGGTTCAGTAAACGATAACTGATAAAGTCCAAGGTATGAAAACAAAAACGAGACGAAACTCGATTCATTATAACTATTTAGACAAAACTAAACTAGATGAGTACCAGAACGAAACTGGATTTCATGCACAGGTGACGAGATCAAAACTCGACACAAAGCAAAGTGATGAGAGCGCATGTTTCTCAGAGCACCTGCTGGTCTCAGATCAATGGATAAATAGTGACGAAAACTGATAGAAGAATCCAAGGAACAAAAGAGACTGAATTCAACTAGGGACGCATCACGAACACCGCAAAGATACTCGGTAAACGATAACCGAAAAAGGGTTCAGTAAACGATAACTGATAAAGTCCAAGGTATGAAAACAAAAACGAGACGAAACTCGACTCATCATAACTAGTTAGAAAAAACTGAACTAGATGAGTACCAGACCGAAATTGGATTTCATGCATATGGTGAGGAGACGAAACTATGAGCTCGACCTAAAGCAAGGAGATTAGGGCGTACACCTAAAAACCTGCTGAAAGTGAATATTAGGATGAAACTGGTATTCGAAAGGTAGATCAATAGACATTGGAATGAACCAGTAAGGGCAGTGAAGACTAAACCCAAGAAGACCGTGGCAGGGCGAAACTGAACTACGATCAAGAGTAGACACTCAAACAATCAAATGATTAATGTCAAAAGGATATTTGTTTGGGGTGAAACTTGAGATAATGCAGAAGAAGACCTTACTGGGCATAAACTTGCAGAATTAGCAAATCACTGGGGATGAATAGAAACAGTAATGGCTTATGTTCCGATGCATGTTTGAATTTTTTTTATATAACGTAATGCTCCATATAATGGAAATGCTACGCGTTTTGGTAGATACAATGTAATGATGCATGTTTAAGTGCTCCACTGGGGAATAGCCAAACAAGAAGCCAGCGACAAAAAAGTCAGGACTTGGTAAGACTTTGCAAAAAACAATTGCAAAATCTGCTGGAGAGGAGAAGATACGAGGAAACACTGGAGAGAAACCCTTTATGAGATGAGACACTACTGGAGAAGACCGAGTCGACACTGATCAACTTCAAGAAGGAATGCCAAATGAAGATTGAGCGTTGTGGGAGAAGATCAGGGCGAGACTGTAGCTTTTGAAAGAGAATGCCAAATAGAAATTGGCTGGTGTTAGAGAAGATCAGGGTAAGATTGTAATCTCTGGAAAAGACGACATGCAACCATGTTGAGGATGATACCAAGATAACAAACTAGACGTAAGGGGTTAAAACCTCTGTAGGGGGATCAAATATCTATTGAGGAAACGAGATTTCACCAGGGAAACAAAACTCTGTCGAATATCACTTTGTTGGAGATTATTGAACTTTTGGAATGCAACCATTGGATGGATCATGCAGATAGTCACACAGTATCATCTTTACTAGGGATAAAGAAAGATCCTATCATAGGATGCCACAAGAAAAAAATTAGCTGGGATATGAGAAGTCAAGAAAATAAATATCTAATCGGAAACTCCTCTAGAGAATTGAAACTTCTTAAGAATGCGAGTTCCCATTAAAACCACTCCACTGGGGATATGTGACATCTTCAGACCTGGAGTCTTAGAATGAAGCCTTTCTCTTAAAAAAAGATTTCTGGGGCAATAAAACTCTGCTAAAGAAGTGAAACTTCATTGGGGATAGGGAAAGCTCCTTTCCACGCCACGAATGGCCTCTATCCCAACAGAAAAGCTAAATCTTCCCAACCTGACAACATTTAGTTCTTTACTGATGTTCATTGTGTAAGCTCTTTTTGTGCCAAACAATTGGTTTGTATGCAGAAGCATGTTTATTATAGGAATGACTACCCCTGATGCGACAATTACGTAAATATTGAAATTAAAAACCTTGAATGAAAACGATGTTGCATCCCTATTATGATACGGTGGCAGAACTTACTTAAAGGTTTTGCGTTTGATCACAAATGTTGCGGTTAGCAAGAGTCGCCACCGACTTTTCTTTTATCCAAAAAGGAAAGGTAAAAAAGCACAGGAAAGACCTTTGAGATTATTTTTTAAGTTCGGGGGGTAGATTATGAAAAGGGAAGGTATTAGCACCCTTTTCATCCATGGTTTTCCATGGGCTCTTAGTTACATGATAGATCACTTGCTTTTGTTTGAAATTGTGTTTTGTGTGGTTTTTGAAAGTATTTTGTAAAAGAGGTCATTGTTTAGGCAATCTTTGTAATGATTCTCGTTCGTAAGAATGTATACAAAGATGTTTGTCTTTTTGAAAATGTTTTCAATGTTTGTAAGATTTTTGGAACTGTGTGTGTTTGTTTTGAAAATAGCAAGGATATTTGTTTGAAATGGAGCAAGTAGCTAAAAGTAATCTACCTACTCAAATGCCTTTCTTGTTCATTTTCTTTTCCTTTGATATTATTGTCTTACCATTGATTTGGTAAACAACCCTATGTTTAGATGTAAACGGGACGGGCGTGGGTCATCGCATAACCATGATTAGAAATGTTGCAAAGTATCTTAGCATTTTCGAGGGACTAAGATCAGTTTGTAAGGCAACTTTGGATAGCGTCATCAAGGGACTATGATCTCATATTTGTTTGTTTTGCTAAGATACTTCGCATGCGTAATATGGTCATTTTTTGTGTAAGGCAACCAAGTGGAGTAACCCTAGGGGGTGCTTGTGTGAAATTGTGTTATTTTCATGCTTGATTTTGTCTTGGATTAGGGTTTTCTATTTGATTGGTTTTATCTTGCCATACAAACTCTAGTTACTAACATGTTATGTAAAAGCGATAAATTGCGTAATTTAAAGATTACTACGCTATTACAATATTTTGTGGGAGTAATATAAACCTAATTAATTTATTACAACCAAATCGAATTTATACAAGTATTGGAATAAATAATGTAGAAGGCAATTTAAATATGCAAAGATATATAAATGCAAGAAAAACATTTTTGTTTTGTTTTTATGTGAAAAAAGTTTTAAACTAAACCTAATAAATAAGTCAAGGTTAAACTTAAATTAATTAAGAAAAGGAAATTATTTTTTTAGAAAAAAAAGATTTTGATTAACCCTAATTCTAATTTATTAAAAGGAAATAAATTTCTTTAAGTATTTTTTGTATTTTTGTCTTGAAAATAGTAAATAGTATTTATGAAATATTTTGGTCCTTTTATATGTTAAAATAAATATTTATAAGTGTGAGAAAAAATAATAAATATTTAACCTTATTCTATTTTTAATTTACAAGTTTATTAAAAAAAATAGTTAATATATAATTAAATAAAAATATTTTTTATGAGAAAATAAAATAAAATAAAAAATATATAATATTTATCATTTTTATATTTTTTATGATTTTATATTATTAAAAAAAATATATTTGATAAAATATAATGAAAATAAAAATATTAAATAAAACAATTGGGCTAGGGGCGCTGCAAGTAAATAGAAGGTGAGAGATTAGCAAAAACATAGGGCCCAATGCCCTTGAGCCCACGCTGCAAGCAACCAAAAAAAAGATGAGAAAATGTGAAAAATTGCAAAAGACAGCGCCAAGGCTCGAACATGTGACCTAGGGCATTTCTGCGTGCTGCCTTACCACTGGCGTGGCTGTACATCCGTTAGTTGAAATGAAAATGAAAATGAAAATACATAACATAAAATGCTTCCTTGCCATGTACTTCATCTTCTTCCTCTAGCCAGCCGGACCCACTGTAACTCTTTCATCTCTCAACAAAAATGGAAAGTGATAACAAGAACAATATAGCATTTTATCTCACAATTCTAACCATGTGCATAGCTAAAACTATAAGTCCAAGATCAGAGAGAATTTTGTTGGCCCTAATTCTTAACCTAATTTTTTCAGAAGCTTCAAACTCAAAATTCTCTCAACTCAGGCCAAATAAATGTAAGTTATGGATATGTACAGCTTCGTAGCAATGATGTCTACATTGTATATTCACAAATGGAAAGCTAACTATGCATATATCAAGAGTTAGAAAAACAGAAAACTCACCTTGAAAATGGAAATCGTGTTTTGGAAATGAGATTGCTTTAGGATGTTGTGATGATCAGGTTAGCTTCCTTGAACCTCTAGGAAGCTAATGCAATGCTTAGCTTGTCTTGAGAGTGGCTGGAATGATCTGGAAAAGTCCACCTATGTTACTCTGTTTTTTAAGTTCAACAATGGGGAAGATGGAGTTACAGTGATGTTTCAGGGTGTGGGATGGTTCACTTGTAAGGTAAGGAAGCTTAGGGAAGCAAAAGGCCTGGAAACGCACGAGTGGAATGGAAGATTCAGTTCACAAGTCAGAAATGGCAAGTTTGGAGGCTTGGTATGCAATTTATGATTCTAGGGTGTTTCAAGGCTTGGGCATTCGTGGTTTTAGTTGCAAAGTGATGGCTTTATATAGAGCAAAGGTTGGAGGACTTGTGTTTGCTCAGAAGTACAAGATCACATGTCTTGCTACATTTCTTATTTTTGAAGCAAGGTGAGGAGACAAGTCCCTAAGTGCTGTACAGGCGTGGTCTGGTTTGGTAGCAGTTTTAAGAAAGTTGCTCTTTGTTGTGGCTTTGCTTATGTGCAGAGAAAACAAGTGCAAGGCTCAAGGAGTGAAAATTTGCAAAAGTTATGCTTTTTCAAAATGGAAATGGCACCTTTGTGCCAAAAATGGAATTGTTCATGTACAAAGCATTGAATGCTTGGCTTTAGGGCATGGAACCTTGTGTAATTCATTAATGGTGGAGTGACAAACGAGTTTGAGGCCTGAAAAGTGAAGATTGTACAGCATGCTTGAGGATTTGAATTTTGTTCTTCATGAAATGGCTTAAAATCAAAGTGAGAAATTTCCAACTTTATCTCTTCGATTCTCCCTACTCAAGAATGATCTCAAGGAGTTCTTTGACATTTTAGAAAGCTTGCAATTTTATATATAACTCATCTTTGAATTGCTTTCCAAGATTCCCCTTGGAACTAGGTGAAAAGTTTCCATGAATTTAGGTCAAAAACCTGCCTAAACTAGGGCAAAATTTCACTAAGTTATTTTAGTTCATGAGCATGTATTCATAAAATTATATCTTGAGATCCAAGCATCTTTAGGAGAAATTGTGTGAAGAAAAGTTTTAGATTTCATGGAGATCTACAACTTTCATGCTGGGAACTTTCTTTTAATCATCTTGTATCATGGTTAAAATTTGGCTTAAAGTTGAGAAAAAATAAGAAATTTTCTATACTTAGAAAAATTTCTAAGTTAAGAAATTTCAAATTTCAAAAACAAAATCTTCAATCTTTGATTTCTTGATGAACAAGTTTCAAATTTTGACATGTTTTGATGAATTATGGTCTTTGGCACTTGATTTTGACCAAAAAGTCAAAGTTTGACTTTTCAGTATACAGTTGACTTTTGATCAGTTGACTGAAAAATTCATCTGTCAATCCAATGGATTTGCAATGTTTTAAACCAAGTCATTAGGTCAAGATGATGCAATTTAACTCTTGAAATCATGCATCAAACCAATTGATCATTTGCTAGGTCAAAAATCAGAAATTGCCCTTTCTCAACCAAAATCCTAATTTTGACCATTTTGCCCTTTTAATGATTTGATCAAATTTCTTGAGGAATTATGGTCCAAACTTGATCAAATGATACATATGAGTCTAAAATGTTGATGTGGATAAAAAATTATGAAGTTTGACTGTAGATTGGCCATGGTTGACTTTTTCCCCAATACAACTGATTTTTAGGTCAACTGTCCAATTGACTTATCAAAAATGTGATTCAAGCCTTAAAAATTGACATGAGTAATATTGGGGGTCCATAATTGTCCTTGAAAGTCATATGAAGCATTGATAGTCCAAAAATATTTGTGCAATCCAAAATCCTAATTTTGGGTTATTAGTGCATGATGAGATGTCTCGAGCTGGTCAAACCCTAACCCAATCTTGAGTCAAAGAGATATTGTGAGAAAAATCTTGATAAATGAGAGGGCAAATTTTGGGGTACAACAGCTTCCCCGGTTCAATCTTCTTAAACCTGAAGAGTTAGACTGGCGAGTTTTGCCATTCGTGACTCGAAGGTGGAAGATGATTGAACACTAGAGTGCCCAGAAATTTGCACTCGATGATGCATGGTTGAGGGAATGGGCTTAAAGATGCCATTTGGAGTGGTGATAGAATCTTGTTGGAGATGGGCTTGTAGATGCCATCCAGAAGTGATTGCTGAATTGTAATTCGTAAGCTGAAAGAATGAGCGTCAGAATAACGTCCGTGTCTGGAGCGTATCTGAACTGTATCTGAGAGCTGATTTTAACTAAGTATCAGAATGGCACTTGTGTCTGCAACGTATCTGAATTGTATCTAAAAGTTGTATCTGAATGAGTATCAGAATGGCATCCGTATCTGGAGCGTATCTGAACTGTATCATGAAGTTGAATTTGAATGAGTATTAGAATGGACCCCGTGTTTGGAGCGTATCTGAAATGTATCATGAAGTTGAATCTGAATGAGTATAAGGATGGCATCCGTATCTAGAGCGTATCTGAACTATATCAAGATTTCATATTGTTAACGGTAGCTGTTAATCTTATCCTAAAAAAGTTAAAATGTTAGCTAAAATACAAAGTTATGTTGTATGGAATGTATGATGTAATGTATTTGTTTTATCAATGTTTATGATATATGGATGCAATGTATGCACATGTGAGCTAATTTGCTGTATTGTTGTCGGATTGAGGGAAATAAATCCCTGAATGCTGCTGAGGATATGTGAGTCTTCATGTCTTGAAGTTGAAGTACTGATGAACTTTTGTTGAGAGAAGTAAATTCTGTTGTGAGGGCAATGTGCTGTACTGCTTGCAAGATCTGTTGGGGAGTCCCGATAAATTTGACGACTTTTGCTGGGGATTGATAACTGGGAACTTTGTTCCGCTGGGGATTTAAATGACGTACTGTAGGGGATTACTTATGGAATAGCCTAGAGACATTTTCCTATTCTTTCAACCTATCAGTAATTGTCTTTCTCATTTTGTTTGTTTGTAAATGGTAATCATGTTCAAATGCATATGTTCAACAACGAATCATTGGACGTTTTTGTAAACAAAACACAAGCGTAAAGAAAAAGACAAATAGTTTTTGCACTTTCAAAGGGATATCTTTTTATTGACTTTGAGTAAATATTTTATACAAAGGGGACAAACATTCTAGTAAGAGAATGCTGTCATAAAACAAGAAAAATTTGATACAATGAAAAGATAGCTACGTGTATAAAAATCCCATGGGGTTTCCATTTTGCTATAGCCTTCATATCTCCGAGTATCTTGTCTATTTGTTGTCTTATCCGAAGATGATTGAATTGATCATAACCTCTGAGTTTGTCAGTGGATGCCTAAGATTGTTTGTAAAGTGATCTGACGGGACATAGTCGTACGCCTTAATTCCCTAACTTTTGCATGGACTGCCCTTTCAGGTTTTCAGTCCACCGGGAAACCATTTTTGCCCAAGTAGCCCTTTCGGGTTTTCAACTTGCCGGGTGCACAGATTTTTTATATTTTATCCCTAATTTTTGGCCGAACCTTTTTGGTTCGCCGGGATGCCCTTGTTTTTCCTAGGTATGTCAACCTAGCGGGTCTCTTATGCGTAGTATCTTTTGACTATGTTCGTGTTCGCAGGGTGTGGCAGGACGTCGCCATCCATGGTGGTCAAGATCATTGCCCCACCGGAGAATATGTTTTTGATTACAAATGGTCCTTCATAGGTAGGAGTCCATTTTCCCCTGGGATCACTTTGTGGCAAGATGATATGTTTGATCACTAGATCCAAAACTTAATATACTTGGCGTCTGACTTTCTTGTTGAAAGCCTTGATCATTCTTTTTTGATACATTTGACCATGGCAAACAACAGTAAGTCTCTTTTCATCAATCAAATTCAGTTGATCAAGTCGAGTCTGGATCCAATCGTCTTCGTTCAAGCCTGCATCCTTCACAATCCTCAGAGAGGGGATCTGAACCTCAATAGGCAAGACAACTTCCATGCCGTAAACCAAAGAATAGGGTGTTTCCCCGGTTGAGGTGCGAGCCATGGTACGATAACCGTGGAGAGAGAATGGTAACATCTCATGCCAGTCTTTGTATGTGACTGTCACTTTCTGTATGATCTTTTTAATGTTTTCATTTGCAGCTTCGACAACACCATTCATCTTTGGCTGATAGGGAGAAGAATTGTGATGTTGAATCTTGAATTGCTCTCATAATGCGGTGATCATAGTGTTATTGAGATTTGTACCATTGTTAGTGATGATCCTTTCCGGGATACCGTACTGGCAAATAAGGTTTTGCTTGATGAAGTGGGCCACAACATTCTTGGTAATGGAGGTGAAGGAGGCTGCTTCAACCCACTTTGTAAAATAGTCAATGGCCACTAGGATGAAGTGATGTCCATTGGAGGCAGTCAGTTTGATTTCCCCAATCATATCAATCCCCCACATAGCAAAGGGCCAAGGAGCCGTCAAGACATTCAGAGGAACCGGAGGTACGTGCACCTTGTCAGCATAAATTTGACACTTATGGCAGGTTCGAGAGTGTTGATAGCAATCTGCTTCCATGGTAGACCAATAATAGCCTGCCCGTAGGATTTTCTTCACCATCGTATGCCCACTGGAATGGGTTCCAAAGGTACCTTCATGTAATTCAGCCGTGATCTTTTCAGCTTCAACCTTATCCATGCACCGAAGCAAAATGAAGTCATGATTGTGTTTGTATAGGATGCCATTACTAAGGAATAATTTAGCATAGAATCTCCTTAAGAAATTCTTATCATTGATTGAAGCTCCTTCTAGATATTCTTGAGCCTCGAGATACTTCTTGACTTCATGAAACCAAGGCTGGTCCACTACCTCTTCAATATTATTCTCGTGACAATGTTTTGGTTCATCCATTCATTCGATGGTGATATGGGGAGCCTCGTTATCCCAATTAAGTTTAAATATAGATGACATTGTGGCTAGAGCGTCTTCTAGCTGATTTTCTTCTCTCGGGAAATGCTCGAAGGTAATCTTCTCAAAATGCGGTAGCAATGTCAAAACATGTTCTTTATAAGTGATAAGGTTAGGGTGCTTGGTGTCCCATTCCCCTTTGATCTGACTGATGACCAAAGCTGAATCTCCAAACACATCTAAGGATTTGATTCCCAAGTCTATGGTAGCTTTGAGACCAAAGATGCACGCTTCGTATTCCGCCATTTTGTTTGTACAATTGAAGCAAAGTCTTGTAGTAAAGGGAGTATGACACCCTTCCGGAGATATGAATACAACACTGATACCATTACCAAGTGCATTGGATGCTCCATCAAAGAACAGGGTCCATCGGGATCCTTGTTTAGGTCCGTCATACGGCCTGATTTCTTTGCAGTTGTCTAACGTCATAATATCTTCATCCGGGAATTCAAACTTCATAGACTGGTAGTCCTCTACAGCTTGGTGATCGAGGTGATCAGCTAGTATACTGCCCTTTATAGCTTTATGGGTAGTATACTCTATGTCATACTCTGCCAGGATCATCTTCCATCTCGCTATTCTCCCAGAAAGAGCAGGCTTCTCGAAGATGTACTTTATCGGATCCATTTTTGATATCAACAAGGTAGTATGAGTCAGCATATACCGTCTTAGCCGGCAAGCAGCCCATGCCAGAGTGCAGCAAGTTTTCTCGAGCAGTGAATATCTAGTTTCACAGTAGGTAAACTTTTTGCCCAGGTAGTAAATAGCATGCTCTTTTCGGCCAGACTCATCATGCTTCCCCAATACACACCCCATTGAATCTTCTAAAACAGTCAGATACATGATCAATGTTCTTCCCTCGACTGGTGGAATCAATAAAGGAGGTTCTTTCAAGTATTCTTTTATTTTGTCAAAAGCGACTTGGCATTCATCATTCCATTTGACTACTTGATCTTTCTTCAATAGTTTGAAGATTGTCTCATAAGTAGCTGCCAGGTGAGAAATGAATCTGGAAATATAGTTCAAACGTCCCAATAATCCTCTGACTTCCTTCTCAGTACAAGGAGCAGGCATCTCTTGTATTGCTTTAACTTTGGCAGGATCGACCTCAATACCTTTGTTACTGACAACAAAGCCTAAGAGTTTACCGGACCGTACCCCAAATGTGCACTTGTTTGGATTGAACCTCAGCTTGTACTTCTTCAGTCTCTCAAACAACTTTTGTAAGTGATCAAGATACTCTTCTTCTGTTTGTGATCTGGCTATCATATCATCTATGTAGACCTCTATTTCATGATGTATCATGTCATGAAATAAAGCTACCATGGCGCACTGATAGGTTGCCCCAACATTCTTCAATCCGAATGGCATTACCTTGTAGTAGAATGTGCCCCACTGTGTGACAAATGTTGTTTTCTCCATGTCCTCAGGTACCATTTTGATTTGGTTATAACCTGAGAATCCATCCATGAAGGAAAACACTTTGTGTTGTGCCGTATTGTCAACTAGGATATCAATATGGGGGAGTGGAAAATCATCCTTAGGACTCGCCCTATTCAAATATCTGTAATTCACACTCATTCGTACTTTGCCGTCTTTTTTAGGTACATGAACAATGTTGGCGACCCATTGGGGGTAGGAAGTGACAACCAAGAATCCAACATTGAATTTCTTCATAACCTCTGCTTTAATCTTTTCTGACATATCAGGTCTCATGCGGCGAACCTTTTATTTCACTGGCGGACAATCTTCTCTTGTAGGCAGACGATGTACCACGATGTCTGTATCGAGTCCTGGCATGTCTTCATATGACCAAGCGAAGATTTTAACATAGTCGTGTAGCAACTGAATCAGACGCTCCTTGACACTGGGTTCCAGATTGGTATCCACCTTGACCTCTTTTTTATCTTCTTTGGTACCCAGGTTGATTGTATCCACGGGTTCCTCGTGAGGCTGAATGGTTCTTTCCTCTTGTTGTAGCAGTGTGGCAAGTTCCTCTGGTACTTCACAATCTTCCTCAACTTCATCTCCGGCTTGGTAGATTAGATTCTCAGAGTCACAAAAGGCCATAGCAGTATCGTTACCCATGAGATCCAGAATGGATGAATACCTGCATTGTGAGTATGGGTGTGTGTAAGGGTATAACTATCTTTGAAAGAAAGTAAAATGTAAAAAGAAAAATAATGAGCACAAAAGTTTGTATGCGAAAAACATCCATAATTCATTGATGTCATATGAAGATGAAATAATAACCCTTACAAATGGACCATTATGCCTCGGGCAAGACACAAGGTTTTAAAAGTGCGAATTGTTTTTGAATATTATAGATCCAACAAAATGTAAAGATAAATTACTATGGGATAAAAGTTATTGGGACGCAGTCTCTAGCCTCCCAATTGCTGAGCCCTCCATTGACAGTCAGAAAGATCCAATCCTCCAGGTTACAATCAACTTCACCATCTTCTACCGCGTTGACCTCACGGTTTCTAATCTTCAAGGGTGGCCCTTTAGCACGGGCATAGCGTACATCCTTTTGAGCATTTGAAGTGAAACCTAGGCCAAACTTGTCAGACTTATACGGGATATCCGGAAGTTTCCCCCAAATGGTGCATCAACCTTCCTCTACCACTGGTTTGGCGTCCTTCAGAGATGACATCCAGAGTGGAGGTCTTGTGATCTTGGGAATCTGGGACACGGTCTTGGTCATTACTACCTCTTGGGGGACCTCTTTGAAGTCTTGAAATGGAGTTTCAATGAATTCGCCATCCAATTCCATATATCTGAAGGAATTGAGATGGCTGATCATGTATTCTTCCTCTCCATGGACAGTGATAATATTTCCTTGAACCGGATACTTCAGCATCTGGTGCAATGTAGAGGTAACAGCGCCAGTATTATGGATCAATGGCCGTCCTAGCAGACAAGAGTAAGAAGGGAGGATATCCATTACATAAAAGGTTGAATTGAAAGTTTGAGTCCCAACCTTTATGGGGATATTCACCTCCACGTGTACCATCCTCTTCGAGCCATCAAATGCTCTTACTACTATGTTGCTTGGCTTTAACGTCAGTCCCTCACAGTCAAGTCTGTCAAGAGCCTTTTTCGGTAAAACATTCAAAGATGAGCCAGTGTCCACCAAAACATGGGCCAGAGTTGTGCCCCTACATTCTACAGAGAGATGTAATGCCTCATTGTGCTTTCTTCCCCTCGGTGTCAGATTAGCATCCGAGAAGCCTAGGTCGTTATCCCCTGTCAAGCTGGCCACGCAGTCTTGGAATTGATCAGCAGACGTCTCTTGAGGCACATGGGCTGTTTTTAGGAACTTCACCAAGGCTTTCGCATGTGCCTCGGAACACAGTAGTAATGCCAGCATGGAGATTTTGGAGGGAGTTTGCCCCAATTGTTCAACTACATCGTAGTCGCTCCTCTTTATAATTTTTAAAATCTCCTCCATTTCTTTCTTAGATGTCTCGGGGATAGTCAGTGATTGAGCCTTCGTCTGGACATGCTCTACTTGAATACTCTTTCCTCGAGTTTCAGTAGCAGGAGTGTTGGTAGGAATTATAACTGGAGTTGTGACGACTTCGTTAATAGAAGCACTTGCATAGATGATTATGGGTACGGAAGTAACCTTTGGAAAAGCCACGGGCCCAGAAATTGCCTTTGGGGGAGCAATTTTTGGAGAAAAGTTCCTACCGCTTCGGGTAATTTTACTAATTTCGGCAATATTGCTGATGTCAGAATCTTCTTCTTCGGAGTTTATCTCTTCGGCGGTTGGCCAGTCTTGTTTGATGCAATTGCAGTAAATGTCCCCTCCGTAATTCCACATCACAGTTTTGTCCGATACATATGGGACTGGCCCAGGCATTGTGATTACTAGAGGAGTTTCTTTCGGAATCGATGTAATTCTAACGGGTCTTTTGGTGGAGACCCTGGAAGAATTGGCGGAAATGGTAATGATTGAAACATCTTCAATAGGAATAGGTGAGACAGGAGTACTTTCAAACAAAATTTCTTTGTTATCTATCAAGCGTTGAATGCTTGCTTTTAACAAAGGGCAATCAGTTGGTGAGGATAGGCATAGATGGCAAACTTCATTACAGCCCGGGAACACACCGACTTTAAATAAGTTTATATTAATGGTTGGAAATGGAGTCATGAGTTCATCAATTATGGTAACAAACAAATCTTCTTCAATAGCATTGGTGTTGTGACCATGTCTGGACATAGGAGCAGAAATGACATTTGGCTTCTCGGGTGCATCAAACTCAATTTCTTTTGCTTCAATGAGGTCTTGTATTTTGTTTTTCAAGTCCCAACAGTTATTAGTATCGTGACCAGGAATTTCAGAGTGATATGCGCAACGGGCATTGGGGTGATAATGAGGGGATGTTGTATTGGGGTTTTTCGGAGTCTCTTTTAAGGTTGCCAAGTTGGATCTCAGAAGATACGGTATTACTTGAGACAAATTCATGTTAATTCTGGTGAATTGTCGGACTGGCCTTTCCACCCTTGGTTGATTACTTCTTTGTTGATCATACGTAGGCTTTGGAATTATAATAGCCCCCACCATTGGTCGGCGTTCGACCCTATCTTGGTTCCTTTTCGGATATACAACAGCTACCACTTTCTTCCCGATGAAAGGCTTCCTTACAGCAGTAGAAAAATATGAATCTTTCTGAATCTTTCCACTTTTTATGCCAGCTTCCACCCTCTCTTCGGTCAGTATTAGCTCAGTAAAGCCTACAGATGAACTTCCGATTAAATGGTTGAAAAAGGGACCAGACAAAGTGCCTAGGAACATGTCTACCAATTCCCTTTCAGACATAGGGGTTGAACTCTTCCAGCCAAATCTCTCCATTTTTATGTGTAATCCTTGAAACCTTCATTGGAAGTCATGGCCATACTCTGGAGTTGAGTACGGGTAGGCGCCAAATCGGCATTGTATTGATATTGCTTGTAGAAAGTTGCGGAAAGATCTTCCCAATTGTGGATGTTGGCTCTTTCTAGTTGGTAAAACCAGTTGAGTTGTGTTCCAGATAGGATGTCTTGGAAAAAATGCACCCACAAGTCTTTATCAGCGGCGTGGGGTTGGATTTTTCTCACATATGATCAAAGATGCATTTTAGGGCATGACACTCTCTCATATTTTGCAAACATAGGCATTTTGAATTTCGTAGGAATCACAATCCCCGACATTAGTCCTAATTCCTCAAAGTCTAAGCCTGGCACCTTTTGTATTTTTATCGTGCTCAAACGCTCTTCGAGATGTCTATACTTATCATCAGCTGGAGGATACTGTTCCTCAGAGTAGTCTTCCTCTTCTTCTGATTCTGAAGGGACATCCGTTTCCTTTCCTTTCCCTTCTCCTTCACCGGAAGTTGTTGCAAAGTTCAAAGTCCTTCTTGTCTATCCCTGAAATCATCTCCCCATGTTTAAGACTCCAGTTACCTTCTTTGTTTTCTTTTTCCTCTCTTCAGCTAGCAGAGTCTTCAATTCTTCTTGCCCTTTGGCTAGGGTCATGAGAAACTGTGGAAACTGCGTGTTCTGAGCTTGGAGATCTTTCACTATTTGTTCGAGATCCATCTTACTGAAATAAATAGTAGAGAGATGAGGAAACTTTTTGCAAAAGACATGTTTATGTTATGATGAATGATATGTGCATATGCAATGTTTTCAAGGATTTCGAAGATTCAAGTTTGTTTTAGACAAAAAGAAACACACGTTATATTAATAAGATAAAGTTTGAGTACATCAATGCCCCTTGGACAAAATAATACAAAACTCCTAGATAAAAAAGTAGTGTGCATCCTCTTTGGTGCAATGTAGGCATTTAGAGTCCGCTCCTCATGAAGTAGCCTAGTGAGTTCCAAAACCTTCTTCTCGCTTGTGTAGAATTGGGCTTCGAAAGTATCTCACTCTCCTTTGAGTTGTATCCAATCCCTTTGTAGGTCTTCAAGATATGTGGGCATGTAAGGATGTAGGATAGTGTATGGAACATCTCCCTCCTTGACAGGCTCAATGATTACCGGGAGAATGGAGGGGTAGGGCATCATAAGACTTTGAGCATGGTTTCGTACCCATTTGAGGTAAGGCTCAAGGGGGATGGAATCCTTATGCCCCAAAGTCTTGCTTCCACCTTGTTTAGCATTCTCCAAGCTCAGATAAATCTCTGGCGAAGACCTTGATCGTCGTTGTCGTAGTCGAATACCAAACCCTGAATCAGCATCTCATACGGGCCATCCCTTCGGGCGTAACCAAACTGTCTTAAGGCTAAGCAAGGATTGTAGGTGATACCTCCCCTAATTCCAAGTAGAGGGACATTAGGGAATTCTCCACAATGATCGATGATGATAACATTCTCTTTGAATCAATATCACCAATGAATGTCTGAATGTTTGAGCGTCATCAATCTTTGTAACCACCTTGAACCTTGCTCATTCTTTAAGACTGATTGGGGAAGATGAGAAATAAACCATATTTCCAGGAGAGGGGTGCAGCACATAAGGACACATCTTTTCCTCATTGTGCGAGTGTGAAAAGAGTGTAGGATATCCCCTAGCAATGTAGGCACCGGGTTGCGTGACATGAAGATTTTGACAGCGTTCACATCTATGAGTTGGTCAGGATTTGGAAACAAAACCATCCCATAGATGAGAAGATCCACAATTTCCTCAAAGGCTTGCAAGTCTAAGGAATTCCAACAGCTTTGGGCTTTCTCAAACAGGAACTTTGCTAATAAGCCTTTGACACCACTCCTAGTTTCCCAATGAGTTGTGACATCAGATGAGTGCAAGTGTAGAGCTTGAGCTATATCTTCTGGCTTTGGGTCTCTTTCCATACCATTGAAAGGTAGTTGATTGAGAATGGGAATCATCAAGAGTTGGGAGAATTCTTCCAAAGTAGGCACAAGTTGATAGTCGGGGAATGTAAAGCAGTGGTGCAAAGGATCAAAGAACTGAAAGAGCACCTTCATCATGTCCTCATCTATGTTGGAGGTGACCAAGCTGAGTAGACGACTATGTCTTTTGGTGAATGGAGAGTTCTCAGGAATCTTTGAAGCTAGCTCCTTAAGTTGTGGATGAATTCTCACAAGGTTGACTTGAATAGTTTTCCTGCAAAGTGAATCTATTTCCTACAAAACAAGAACAAAGATGAATCCCAAAAATCCTTGAAATGGTTAGTGGATGTATATGATGTTCATGATGTCCATGATATAATGTACAAGTATGCATATACAAACAAAGCAAACAAGTCCTTAGTTTAGGCTTTCATGGAGTTTTATAGGTAAGTACCCTCTTGAAGTTTAGTTGGCTTAAACCTGTCTTAGTAATAGTAACCGGGTTCTAAGGAGCTCAATATCACCTGATTGTTTCCTTGGTCATTGTTTCAGCTCAAGCCTTTTTAATGGAGACCGAAATATCCCAAGAAACCAAACCTCAATGAGTGTAGTATCGAGTATCTACCAACTTCAGACTGCACCAAAGCCGGTCATCTCACTACATCCTAAAGGCTAAGTTGGTCGAGTAAAGGTTCTAGAAGTTCATTAGTGCTTCATGACATCACTTAGCGGCCCCGTATTCTCTTTGATTAACTCAAAGGCTACCGGTACCCACAAATATGTCACACTAACATAGCTATTGCTTAGACCATGTCGGTATACCCCGCACAGTTTCCACAATGTATTGCTATTTACTTATAATGTATCCCAAATCCGGGTGGAGGATTCAAACCCAAAAAAATAACCATAATGTAAAGCATACAAATCAAACAATGTAAGCAAGTAAATGTGATTTATCCCTAAGGTAACCCCACTTTTATAATTTTCCCCAGAAGAGTCGTCAGTTCTGTGATACGATGGGAGAACTGGCTTGAAGGTTTTGCGTTTGATCGCAAATGTTGCAGTTAGTAAGAGTCGCAACCTACTTTTCTTTTATCCAAAAAGGAAAGGTAAAAAAGCACAGGAAAGACCTTTGACATTGTTTCTTGAGTTCAGGGGGTAGATTATGAAAAGAGAAGGTATTAACACCCTTTTCATCCATGGTTTTCCATGGGCTCTTTGTTACTTTCTAGATCACTTGCTTTTGTTTGAAATTGTGTTTTGTGTGGTTTTTGAAAGTATTTTGTAAAAGAGGCCATTGTTTAGGCAATCTTTGTAATGATTCTCGTTCATAAGAATGTATACAAAGATGTTTGTCTTTTTGAAAATGTTTTCAATGTTTGTAAGATGTTTGGAAATGTGTGTGTTTGTTTTGAAAATATCAAGGATATTTGTTTGAAATGAAGCAAGTAACTAAAAGTAATCTACCTACTCAAATGTCTTTCTTGTTCATTTTCTTTTCCTTTGATATTATTGTCTTACCATTGATTTGGTAAGCAACCCTATCTTTGGATGTAAATGGGACGGGCGTGGGTCATCACATAACCATGATTAGTAATGTTGCAAAGTATCTTAGCATTATTGAGGGACTAAGATCATTTTGTAAGGCAACTTTGGATAGCGTCATCGAGGGACTATGATCTCATATTTGTTTGTTTTGCTAAGATACTTCGCATGCGTAATATGGCCATTTTTTGTGTAAGGCAACCAAGTGGAGTAACCCTAGGGGGTGCTTGTATGCAATTGTGTTATTTTCATGCTTGATTTTATCTTCGATTAGGGTTTTCTATTTGATTGGTTTTATCTTGCCATACAAAACCTAATTACTAACATGTTATGGAAAAGCGATAAATTGCGTAATTTAAAGATTACTATGCTATTATAACATTTTGTGGGAGGCGGGTATACAAATTATGAATGAGGATTGCAATAATATAAACCTAATTAATTTATTACAACCAAATCGAATTTATACAAATATTGGAATAAATAATGTACAAGGGAATTTAAATATGCAAAGATATATAAATGCAGTAAAAAAGATTTTTGTTTTGTTTTTTATGTGAAATTTTTATTAAACTAAACCTAATAAATAAGTCAAGGTTAAACTTAAATTAATTAAGAAAAGGAAATTATTTTTTTTAGAAAAAAAAAGATTTTGACTAACCCTAATTCTAATTTATTAAAAGGAAATAAATTTCTTTAAGTATTTTTTTTATATTTTTGTCTTGAAAATAATAAATAGTATTTATGAAGTATTTTGGTCCTTTTATATGTTAAAATAAATATTTATAAGTGTGAGAAAATATAATAAATATTTAACCTTATTCTATTTTTAATTTACAAGTTTATTAAAATAAATAGTTAGTATATAATTAAATAAAAATATTTTTTATGAGAAAATAAAATAAATAAACAAAATATAATATTTATCATTTTTATATTTTTTATGATTTTATATCATTAAAAAAAATATATTTGATAAAATATAATGAAAATAAAAATATTAAATAAAACAATTGAGCCAGGGGTGCTACAAGTAAATAGAAGGTGAGAGATTAGCAAAAACATAGGGCCCAATTCCCCTGAGCCCACGCTGCAAGCAACCAAAAAAAAGATGAGAAAATGTGAAAAATTACGAAAGACAGCGTCAAGGCTCGAACCCGTGACCTAAGGTGGCTCTACATCCCTTAGTTCAAATGAAAATAAAAATACATAAACATAAAACGCTTCCTTGCCCTGTACTTCATCTTCTTCCTCTAGCCAGCCGGACCCCCTGTAACTATTTCATCTCTCAACAAAAATGGAAAGTGATAACATGAACATTATAGCATTTTATCTCACGATTCTAACCATGTGCATAGCTAAAATTATAAGTCCAAGATTAGAGAGAATTTTGTTGGCCCTAATTCTTAACCTAATTTTTTTTAGGAACTTCAAACTCAAAATTCTCTCAACTCAGGCCAAATAAATGCAAGCCATAGATATGTACAACTTCGTAGAAATGATGTCTACATTGTATATTCACAAATGGAAAGCTAACTATGCATGTATCAAGAGTTAGAAAAACAGAAAACTCACCTTGAAAATGGAAATCGTGTTTTGGAAATGAGCTTGCTTTAGGATGCTGTGATGATCAGGTTAGCTTCCTTGAACCTCTAGGAAGCTAATGCAATGCTTAGCTTGTCTTGAGGGTGGCTAGAATGATCTGGAGAAGTCCACCTATGTTACTCTGTTTTTGAAGTTCAACAATGGGGATGATGGAGTTACAGTGATGTTTCAGGGTGTGGGATGGTTCACTTGTAAGGTAAGGAAGCTTAGGGAAGCAAAAGGCCTGAAAACGCACGAGTGTAATGGAAGATTCAGTTCACAAGTCAGAAATGGAAAGTTTGGAGGCTTGGTATGCAATTTATGATTCTAGGGTGTTTCAAGGATTGGACATTCGTGGTTTTAGTTGCAAAGTGATGGCTTTATATAGAGCAAAAGGTTGGAGGACTTGTGTTTGCTCAGAAGTACAAGATCACATGTCTTGCTACATTTCTTGTTTTTGAAGCAAGGTGAGCAGACAAGTCCCTAAGTGATGTACATGCGTGGTCTGGTTTGGTAGCGGTTTTAGGCAAGTTGCTCTTTGTTGTGGCTTTGCTTATGTGAAGAGAAAACAAGTGCAAGGCTCAAGGAGTGAAAAGTTGCAAAAGTTATGCTTTATCAAAATGGAAATGGCACATTTGTGCCAAAAATGGAATTGTTCATGTACAAAGCATTGAATGCTTTGCTTTAGGGCATGAAACCTTATGCAATTCATTAATGGTGGAGTGACAAACAAGTTTGAGGCCTAAAAGTGAAGATTGTACAACATGCTTGAGGATTTGAATTTTGTTCTTCATGAAATGGCTTGAAATCAAAGTGAGAAATTGCCAACTTCATCTCTTCGATTCTCCATACTCAAGAATGATCTCAAGGAGTTCTTGGATATTTTGGAAAGCTTGCAATGTTCTCTATAACTCATATTTGAATTTCTTTCCAAGATTCCCCTTGGAACTAGGTGAAATGTTGCCATGAAGTTTGGTCAAAAACCTGCCTAAACTAGGGCAAAATTTCACTAAGTTATTTTAGTTCATGAGCATGTATTCACAAAATTATATCTTGAGATCCAAGCATATTTAGGAGAAATTGTGTGAAGAAAAGTTGTATATTTAATGGAGATCTACAACTTTCATGTTGGGAACTTTCTTTGAATCATCTTGTATCATGGTTAAAATTTGGCTTAAAGTTGAGAAAAAATAAGAAATTTTCTATACTTAGAAAATTTTCTAAGTTAAGAAATTTCAAATTTCAAAAACGAAATCTTCAATATTTCATTTCTTGATGAAAAAGTTTCACATTTTGACATGTTTTGATGAATTATGATCTTTGGCACTTGATTTTGACAAAAAAGTCAAAGTTTGACTTTTCAGTATACAGTTGACTTTTGATCAGTTGATTGAAAAATTCATCTGTCAATCCAATGGATTTGCAATGTTTTGAACCATGTCATTAGGTCAAGATGATGCAATTGAACTCTTGAAATCATGCTTCAAACCAATTGATCATTTGCTAGGTCAAAAATTAGAAATTGCCCTTTGTGATCGGTGGATCTGGAACTGACTATTTAACGCTGGTTCGCGAAATGTCGCGGAAGCAAGAGTCGCCACCGTCTTTTATTTTCTCCAAATGGAAAGGACAAAAGCACAGAAAAATTCCTTATTGAGATTAGTTCTCGGTTCAGGAGGTAGATTTATAGAAAGGGGAGGTGTTAGCACCCTTTCTATCCATGGTTATCCATGGGCTCTTAGATACTTGCTCATTTGTGTTTTCAAAAATGTTTGTTTGCTTTTCAGAGTGGGTTTGAAAAAGTTTCTTTGAAAGTTTCAGATCGACTCTTGTATCAGTCCTCAAGAGTGTTTGAAAAGTTGTTTTTGAAAGCTTTTTGCAAAGTGTTGGTGTGAAAAGAAGTTTTTGATTTGTTTTGAATTAGAGCAAGTATCTACGAGTCATCTACCTACCCTAAGGAATTAGTCTGTGTAAATGTCCTTAAGGTAGTGCCATCCCACCATTGAGAGGTAGGTAGCACCACCGTTGGAGGTGTTCGGGTCAATTCGTTTGTAGGGACAGTGTAGTCACCGAGCAACAGTAAGATACCTTAGGAGCTACCCTTATGCCATTGATCTTTTATTCCGAGGCAACTTGTTCTGAGGCAACTGTTTCGAGGCAACTAGATCAATGGAACATAAGGACTCACTAAGACGTCCTATAGTCGACGACCACGTTTCGAGGGGCAAGGCAACAATGTGGCCACCAGAGCAATAGTAGGACACCTTAGAAGCTACCCCCATGCCATGTTCATGGACATGAGGACTTACTAAAACGTCCTATACTCGACGACCACTTTTCGAGGGGCAAGGCAACAGTGAGGCGTACCCTAGGAGTGGTGTGTGATTCGTGTGTCATTTTCAGTTATTTTTGTCTTGATCATGTATTGGTGATCTACGCTTTGTTTTTATTTTTGGCATTCATTCTTTCATGTGGTTATTAACAGTTAAAGGTGCGGGAAGATAAAGTCCTACGCTATTACAAAGGCGCGGGTCTACATCGCCAAATTAAACCAAGACCCGATTTGAAATGCGGAAAAAATAAATATCCTAATTAATCTATTACAAGGCTTTGGGGCAAGTACATAAATTTCACAAAGAAAAATAAATGCGCGAAGAGAAAATCATATTCGAAGGTGCGAGGGCGTTGGACCCTTTGAGGAAGTCAAATTGAAATTATTAAATTAATTAAATTAAATAAAGGAAAGGACTTTTTTTTTTATGTTTTTTTGTATTTATGAAATTAGAGAAAATTAAATGGAATTAAAACCCTAATTCTAAACATTTTAATTATTAAAGAAATAAATTCAAGTTTGACCTAATTTACATTAATTATTTACATGGCATATTTATTTACAAAAATAATTAATATTTAATAATGGTAAAAAAGGGAAAAAAGAATAAAAGTATTAAAACCCTAATTTCTACATTTTTTAGTTTATTAAAAAAAATAGAATTAAACCTAACATTAAACTAATTAGTTATTAGAATTTTATTTACAAAATATTGATTAAAAAAATAAATGAACATATTTTTATTTTTTATAGTTTCTGATTTTTTTTGTTTTTTTTTTATGTTATAAAAAATTAATTTGAAGAATTAAAAGAAAATAATTAAAACAAAATAAAAAAAGGAAAAGAATAAAAGGAAAGAAATACAAACAAAGGGGGTTTGTTGACCCTTTTAGAGGTTTGTAGAAAGCATTTTGGCCCATTTGATGGAGGCCTTTTTGACTTTTCCAGGATTACGTGTAGACCCCTTGACTAAAGTGCATGATGGAACTCACATCCTGGCTCTTGGATTGGTCTCAGGGACACATGGCAAGCATATGCGTTGGGGCGTATGGTGAACTGTAGGACGGCCAGCGTACCTGAACATATTGCAAGAAAAAATATTAAGAGTATAGGGGACCTGGGAATCGAACCCAGGTCCCGTTGCTTGCAATCACTTCTTTCCACCAACTGAGCCAGCGCGTTAGTTTTGATATATAATAAGATAGAAATAATATATATGAAACATGCAATTATTCTGGAACCCAAATAAAAACGCGCCAACGATGTGAATTAGCCAACCATATGCCTACGACTCATCTTCTTCTCCACTTCTTCGCTTTGGCCTGAAAAAAAAATAGAATGGATAGCGGGGGTTTTAAACCCCCACTAAATGAAGAACACAAAAATAGCGATTAGGCCCTGGGCTCATATAAATTATGCGCGAGGTGTGGTTTTGAATTGTTGGAATGTCACGAATCCAATGGCGTTGGTCTCATGGTCTAATTTTTCCCCAGGCGAGAAACCCCAATTTCACATCTTTGAAACCCTAGGCAGCTTCCATGGTGGATTCGTGTATAGGGCTTAAAAACTCAATTAAATGATGCCAACAGCTTTAGAACAACCATGTTAGTATAAATCAATGCTTAAAACGTATGGAAAAGATGTGCAAATGCAAATACGATTATGAAAAAATTTGGGAACGTGGCCCCGTGATTCTACCGTTTCTGACTGTATGAAGACTTGATTTTGATTGGGAAAGATCCCTGGCAATGTAAGCAAGCTTATGGAATAGTTCTTAGGTCCTGAAACTCACCCTAGCTATGAAATCAGTTTTGGAATTTTTGGTGAAAAATGCAAAGTTTTTTTTATTCTGAGCGCAGCTTCTAGGTTCTTGTGATTAGGGTTGTGATCTTCTTATGTATGCCAATGAATTGGGGTTACAAAACAAGTCCAAAATCCATGGAATCAATGCTTTTGAATTTTGTGATCTTCCATGATTTTCCAATCTTTTTTCCATGCCAAATATGCCAATCATTGGATATTCTTTCCATATTGAGTATGCACGAAATCTTGAGGTTATGATGAGTAGAAATTCTGCATAAAAAGATTTGAAAGGTGGCATTTAGTATTTTTTCATATTTAATTTGAATTAAATGAATTAATAGATTTAAAAATTCAATTAATAGATAAAAAATAAGAAAATAACTCCCCTTTGGGTCAATGGGTCGTGCCTAGCCTTTGGGTGATGATTCTTGGAAGAAATTGTGGCCCATTAGCAATTTTGAGGCATTTGAAGCAAAGTTGACTTTTCAAAATTCCCAAAAATTTCCCAACTTCCACAAGGCATATCTTGCTCAATTTTTAAGCTTTGATCATGTTCTTGGACATTTTGGAAAGGTATTGAAGTCCTATAACCAATTCATTTGGTCCCATGTCATTTTGATTTACCAATCTCAAGTTATGGTCTTTGACTTAAAGTCCCTTTTTGTTGACTTTTGAAAATGACCTATAATGTTGAAATTGATAACTTTTTGTGAGAGCATTTCTTGGACTTGAAGTGTGAAGATGAGTTGTAGGAAATGTAATTCTCTTAAAAATGAGCTTTGGATGGAATTTTTCTGATAAACCATGTGGAAGTTATGCCCTGGTCAAGTTACAGTTGACTTTTTCAACTGTCCAAATATGGAAACTTTTGCATCTCGAGACTTTCTGAGCCATGCCTTGAGAATCATGATCAAGAATTGATCAAATGATGTTTGTGGCTTCAAAATAAGATGTTGACCAAAAATTTTGACTTTTGACTGTCGAATGACCATTTTGCCCCTAAAGTTGACTGTTGAGCAATTAGGGTTTTTGACTGTGCAATTTTGTGTTGTAAGTCTTGAAACTTGGCATAAGGATGCTTGACAATGTTTATAGGCATGTGGGACTTGTTTGGACCCTTGGAAACTTCAATTTCTTTGCTAGAACCAAAACCCTAATTTTTGACTGTTAGGAGGCCATTGAACTGTGCAACCTTTGGGAGATTTTGAAGCATGCTCTTTGCAAATCTTGAAGAATATGGGAGGGAAAATTTTGGGGTACAACAGTTGCCCCTGTTCAATCTTCTTAGACCTGAGGATGTAGATTGGCTGGCGTGCCTTTCGTAGTCCGAAGGTGGAAGATGATTGAACACTAGAGTGCCCAGAAATTTGCGCTCACATAGTAGTGTGATGGTGGGAATGGGCTTAGAGATGCCATTTGGAGATTGATGGATAGGAAGATGGGGTTATAGATGCCATGTTGAGGAGTTATGAATAAGTGGATGGGCTTATAGATGCCATCTGGGTGTCGATCGTGTAAGAGATTCCTTAGCGAGAACTTGCGTACCTGAAAAAAGAAAATGAGTACCTGGCCTATTACAGGAGCTGGTCTTCAAACTCTTTGTGTAGATGCGCCCTGACTGGTTACAGGAATTGAATCTGGAGCTTCAAAAGGTGATGAATGAATCAGGGATGGGTACTACTTCAACGGGACGACGAGAGAACCTTGGGTGATTACTACCTCAACAGTAACGATGAGAGAATCTGGGGTGATTACTACCTCAACAGTAACGATGAGAGAATCTTGGGCGACTTCAACCTCAACAGTAACGATGAGAGAATCTTGGCGACTTCAACCTCAACAGTAACGATGAGAGAATCTTGGGTGATTACTACCTCAACAGTAACGATGAGAGAATCTGGGGTGATTTCAACCTCAACGGTAACGATGAGAGAATCTTGGGTGATTACTACCTCAACAGTAACGATGAGAGAATCATAAGCGACTTCAACCTCAACAGTAACGATGAGAGAATCTTGGATGTCTTCTACTGGGATAAGAATCAGGGAGATCTTAGGGTCGATCTGACTGAACCGGAGAAGGCCTTTGACTGGATAAGAATCAGGAAAATCTTAGGGTCGATTTAACTGAACCGGACAAGGTCTTGGAATCTTTAACTGGATAAGAATCAGGGAGATCTTAGGGTCGATCTGACTGAACCAGAGAAGGCCTTTGACTGGATAAGAATCAGGAAAATCTTAGGGTCGATTTAACTGAACCAGGCTAGGTCTTGGAATATCTTCAACTGGATAAGAATCAGGGAGATCTTAGGGTCGATCTGACTGAACCAGAGAAGGCCTTTGATTGGATAAGAATCAGGAAAATCTTAGGGTCAATTTAACTGAACCAGGCTAGGTCTTGGAATATCTTCAACTGGGTAAGAATCAGGGAGATCTTAGGGTCGATCTGACTGAACCAGAGAAGGCCTTTGACTGGATAAGAATCAGGAAAATCTTAGGGTCGATTTAACTGAACCAGACTAGGTCTTGGAATATCTTCAACTGGGTAAGAATCAGGGAGATCTTAGGGTCGATCTGACTGAACCAGAGAAGGCCTTTGACTGGATAAGAATCAGGAAAATCTTAGGGTCGATTTAACTGAACCGGGCAAGGTCTTGGAATCTTCAACTGGATAAGAATCAGGGAGATCTTAGGGTCGATCTGACTGAACCAGAGAAGGCCTTTGACTGGATAAGAATCAGGAAAATCTTAGGGTCGATTTAACTGAACCGGGCAAGGTCTTGGAATATCTTCAACTGGATAAGAATCAGGGAGATCTTAGGGTCGATCTGACTGAACCAGAGAAGGCCTTTGACTGGATAAGAATCAGGAAAATCTTAGGGTCGATTTAACTGAACCGGGCAAGGTCTTGGAATATCTTCAACTGGATAAGAATCAGGGAGATCTTAGGGTCGATCTGAATGAACCAGAGAAGTCCTTTGACTGGATAAGAATCAGGAAAATCTTAGGGTCGATTTAACTGAACTGGGCAAGGTCTTGGAATATCTTCAACTGGATAAGAATCAGGGAGATCTTAGGGTCGATCTGACTGAACCAGAGAAGGCCTTTGACTGGATAAGAATTAGGAAAATCTTAGGGTCGATTTAACTGAACCAGGCTAGGTCTTGGAATATAGCTGAGAACTTAACTGGATCTTTCCTGAAAGGTAAAGGTCAGTCATATGCAATGCATGATATGGATCAAGCAATGATGTTCTCAACATAAATGAGATTGTAAGGTATGATGCGTTTATGCATGTATCATGATGTATGTGATGTTTATGAATGTATGTTTTCGTCTTAGGAAAATAAATCCTTGACGGGTGCCGGGAAGTCACATCCTGGGCTGATGTTGGAGAACAATGCTTTGTTGTTTCCGCTGGGGATGACAGTTGCAAGAATACCGGTAGGAGAAGATAACTCCGTTGGGGAATAAACTTGGCAAATGGATTACTCTGCGAGGAGAAAATTATTCTAGCGATCTTGCTGGGGAACAATACTCTGTGGGGAGAGAGGTACTTTACTGGAATGTTGATGGTAACTTCGCTGGGGATACCGTTGTTACGTTGGAAGTTTTAATAGACTTCGCTGGGGGTAAGAAGACTTCGCCGAGGACGATATTTCCGTGGCTTTTGGCTGAGGATAACCCAGTTATATCCTGGTAGGGAAATAACCTTTGAATAAAGTCGGGGACACGTTCGTGCTCTGTAGGGGGTAAGCTTCCAGAATCTACTGGGGATAAGCTTCCTGCTGGAGGAGATGGATTCAAACTTTCCTGGGGAAATCTTGATTGGACTCTCCTGGGAAATTTTAAAATGTATTGGGGAAGTGACTCCATTGAATGTCTGGTATACCGCCGGGGAACAGTCTTAGACCAAGACTGTCGGGGATGCTTGTTAAGAATATTCGTATCTTGTGCTGGGGAATGTTGAGATCTGCGGGGGATACCCAATTTCCTTAAGGCTGATAGTATAACTTTGCTTAGGGAGAATGCATTGACTTGCTGGCTCACTCTCTGGGGAATCAAGGTATACTGGTTATGTTCTTCAGCTGAACTTACCTCGGTACCTTGGTGGCAGAGCAACTAGATGGCTTAGGCGACTCGTTATTGCCCCTGTTTCTGATATGGGACAAGATGCCTGTGGGAGTGATTGACAAATCTTCTGATGGACCAGTGACGAGATGTCAGGACATAGTCGTACGCTTTAATCCCTAACTTTTACCTGGACCGCCCTTTCGGGTTTTTAGTCCACCGGGATACCCATTTTTGCCCAAGCCGCCTTTTCAGGTTTTCGACTTGCCGGGTGTACAGATTTTTCATTTCATCCCTTATTTTTGCCCGAACCCTTTTGGTTCGCCGGGAAGCCCTTATTTTTGCCTAAGTATGTCAACCTAGCGGGTCTTTGATTTTGCGTAGTATTTTTTCGACTATGTCCACGCTCTCAGGATGTAGGGGGGTGCCCCTGTTGATAGTGTTGTGTTGCCCTGCTACCAGAAGATGTCTGATTAGGCAAGATTCATTGCTGGAATGCCCCGAGTGACTCGGGCGGAGATTTGCCCAAAGCTATTTGGCATTTGAGAGATTCTCCGAATCTTGATTGGACTGCCCCATATGATGGACACTGGTCATGCCATGTCCCTTGATTGGAAGTGCTTTTGTACACTAGGTATTCATCGTGCGAATTTCCCTGCTGTTCAAACAAATAGTCATATGCAAACAAAGTTATGTCGAAAATGCAAAGCGTATGTCTGTCTTGAAATTTTGACAATGAAATTTTTTAGTAAGACAAGCAAGTTTTTTAAACTGTGATGTCAACTCGTTATTTTATTGCGAGCCTTAAGGAGTCAGGATACCTTTCGTAACAGTATGCTTTCGAACTAACCCATGCTTCAGCTAGGACTTTTAAGGGTTATAACGTGGCATGGTTCATGGTTTAAGAAACAAAGGATAAAGGCTCAAATTATTTGTACCCACCCACTCTTCGTGATGTTCTTCAAACCTAAGCTCAGTTGATCGTGCGTTAGACCTTGATTGAGTCTTTGCTTTGATATTCCGGTGATGGTTCAGATACTGTATGTTTATTTTGGATAGGCAGTCATTTCTTTTTTGTGTTGAGGGTCTGTAGGACCTCTTTTCTCCTTTTTTTTATTATTATCCCTATTTTTTTTGCCTGAACTGTTTCTTTTGTGATTACAGTCAGCGGGATGCCCCAGTTTTGTAAGTCTCCTTCATGGGTTTTGACTTAATGGGTTTTTATTTTTGAGATATAATGACTGCCTATCCTTATGATTATTCGGAATCATCACGGTCTTCTTTTTTTTGTAAGGACCTCTTTGGTGCCATTTGTTATGCACTTGGATCAACTGAGAGAACTACCCTGCCCCAGGTTATGATAAAGGGTTTTAATTTTCGAAAAGAAAAACTCCTATTTCTTTGGCTCAGAGGGGTTGACGAGGGATTATCTTCCTTATAACTCCAGTGTTTAGGGATTGAAACAATGCCTGTACCTCATCAGCAGGGTCTGTTCAAAAGCATATTGTAGATTGTGGTATCGTTTTCGTCATCCTCCCTCAAGAGACTTGGAATTTTAAATCGAGAGTTGACATCACAAAAATATGAAAACAGTTTGCATATAGTGAATACGAAATAATTACTTCAAAAAAGACATATGCGATGCATTAATGAAATAACAACGTTTAACATGAGTAAATGTTTGAACAAAAGAAAATTACAACTTAAAAATCCTAATGAACAAAAGTCTTTTCTTCTCAGGGCTTGTTACTTCAACTGGTGAGCCTTGGAGGGATGGTAGAAAAACTCAGCCTGACCATCTTGTGTAAACTCCAATGCTCCTTCATCGATCAGGTCCTGGATCTTGTTCTTCAGAGCCCAACACTCATTTGTGTCGTGTCCCGGGCTGGAAGAATGGTAGGCGCACCTTTTATTGGGGTGATAGTTAGGAGCTGCTGTGTTGGGATTCCGGAGAGGAGCCCTTAATGTGATCAGATTCAATCTCAACAGGCGTTGTAAGGCTTGAAACAGCGACATGTTGAGCTGGGTGAATTGCCTTTTGGGCTTGTCTGCCTGAAGTTGGTGAGGTTGATGCTGAATTTGTGGCACTGAAGCCATTTGAGGAGCTCTCCCCTTATCCCCTTGTCTCAAAGGTGGTTGAATGATGACTGGCTTTTTACCCTTAGATGTTTGCCCCAGTTGGTTACTCCAAAGCAGTTGGTTGACGAGAACCCCGAGCTCTTCTTGTCTTTGAGCTAAGCCTTGAATGATAGTCATCTGCCCCAGCATCTGGGCTTTCATTGCATCCATTTCAGCTTGCAGGTGTTTCAACCGTTCATCCTCAGCACTGTTCCTGACCAAAGTCCCCATGAGAAGTGCTCTCAACTCCTCCTGCCCCTTGGATAGATTCAGGAGGATTTCCCCGAACCGAGTCTCTTGAGCATGGAAGTCTTGGTTATCTTGTTGGGAAGCCATTGCTGAAATAAACAGCGAGAAAGGTAAGTGACCTGCAACAAGGGTACCTGTAATGCAATTATATGTATGATATGCATGCAATGTTTCTGAGGATCTCGCGGGGTAAACAAGAAAAATTGTTAGCATTTGAATTTGTAGCTTGATTGAAGGAACTGCATGTTGTTGAGAGTCCTTCTTCAAGGGTCAAAGGCTCACCATATCCAGTGGGTCATAGCCCCTGACAGCCTTGACTAGAGGAAAATAAATCGCCTTTTGCCCCCTGCTGGACAGTTGGTTCATCATGACCTGCATCACAAGCCCTTGAGATCCTTGAAACGGGTTAGTCCTTATGCGGGATGTATGCAATGGTATGATGGTATGGTGTCATGCTATGCATGGGGTGATATAAGTAACCCTGTTATGAGTCCGGGTTAAGGACTATAAACAAAACCTGCAAGAAACTTAGTAAACCCTGTCATGAGTCCCAATTAAGGACTATAAACAAAACCTGCAAGAAACTTAATGTCAGATACAAGCATGCAAGTAGTCAAGTTGGAAGGCACACAAGTCACACAAGAGAAACCCTTAGAGTTCAGGCCAGCATGGGGTCTAGGTATTACCCTCTTGAAGTTGGTGGGCTCAACCTGTCCTATCATAAGTAACCGGGTTCTAGAGGATCCCAATATCACTGACTACCCTCAATCGGTCATAACTCCAGCATCGCAACCTTTTCTTGCAGCCAGAACCATCACGAGAGTTTAGCCTCAATGGGCGTAGCATACTGCTACTGTTCTATTGGCCAAGTTGGGTCATTTAAGGTTCTAAGGTCGGTTGGTGCTTGATGACTCCTCAGAAGACCCATATTCTCCTCATTGCGACACAAGGGATATCGGTACAGACCAAGGTGCCACACCAACGTAGCCACTGCTTCACCCGTGTCGGTCTACGTCGGACAGGTCCCTCACAGCTTATGCTACCTAAACAGGGTATCCCCAGATCCGTGTTAGGATCTATGTAACTCCGATGCAACCCACAATTTAAAGCAAACAAGTCAAAACAATTGAAAACACAGTTATGAACTATCCTAAGGTACACCTCACTTTATAAAGTATTCCCCAGCAGAGTCGCCAGTTCTATGATCGGTGGATCTGGAACTGACTGTTTAACGCTGGTTCACGAAATGTCGCGGAAGCAAGAGTCGCCACCGTCTTTTATTTTCTCCAAATGGAAAGGACAAAAGCACAGAAAAATTCCTTATTGAGATTAGTTCTCGGTTCGGGAGGTAGATTTATAGAAAGGGAAGGTGTTAGCACCCTTTCTATCCATGGTTATCCATGGGCTCTTAGATACTTGCTCATTTGTGTTTTCAAAAATGTTTGTTTGTTTTTCAGAGTGGGTTTGAAAAAGTTTCTTTGAAATTTTCAGACCAACTCTTGTATCAGTCCTCAAGAGTGTTTGAAAAGTTGTTTTTGAAAGCTTTTTGCAAAGTGTTGGTGTGAAAAGAAGTTTTTGATTTGTTTTGAATTAGAGCAAGTATCTACGAGTCATCTACCTACCCTAAGGAATTAGTCTGTGTAAATGTCCTTAAGGTAGTGCCATCCCACCATTGAGAGGTAGGTAGCACCACCGTTGGATGTGTTCGGGTCAATTCGTTTGTAGGGACAGTGTAGTCACCGAGCAACAGTAAGATACATTAGGAGCTACCCTTATGCCATTGATCTTTTATTCCGAGGCAACTTGTTTCGAGGCAACTGTTTCGAGGCAACTAGATCAATGGAACATAAGGACTCACTAAGACGTCCTATAGTCGACGACCACGTTTCGAGGGGCAAGGCAACAATGTGGCCACCAGAGCAATAGTAGGACACCTTAGAAGCTACCCCCATGCCATGTTCATGGACATGAGGACTTACTAAAACGTCCTATACTCGACGACCACTTTTCGAGGGGCAAGGCAACAGTGAGGCGTACCCTAGGAGTGGTGTGTGATTCGTGTGTCATTTTCAGTTATTTTTGTCTTGATCATGTATTGGTGATCTACGCTTTGTTTTTATTTTTGGCATTCATTCTTTCATGTGGTTATTAACAGTTAAAAGGTGCGGGAAGATAAAGTCCTACGCTATTACAAAGGCGCGGGTCTACATCGCCAAATTAAACCAAGACCCGATTTGAAATGCGGAAAAAATAAATATCCTAATTAATCTATTACAAGGCTTTGGGGCAAGTACATAAATTTCACAAAGAAAAATAAACGCGCGAAGAGAAAATCATATTCGAAGGTGCGAGGGCGTTGGACCCTTTGAGGAAGTCAAATTGAAATTATTAAATTAATTAAATTAAATAAAGGAAAGGACTTTTTTTTATGTTTTTTTGTATTTATGAAATTAGAGAAAATTAAATGGAATTAAAACCCTAATTCTAAACATTTTAATTATTAAAGAAATAAATTCAAGTTTGACCTAATTTACATTAATTATTTACATGGCATATTTATTTACAAAAATAATTAATATTTAATAATGGTAAAAAAGGGAAAAAAGAATAAAAGTATTAAAACCCTAATTTCTACATTTTTTAGTTTATTAAAAAAAAATTAGAATTAAACCTAACATTAAACTAATTAGTTATTAGAATTTTATTTACAAAATATTGATTAAAAAAATAAATGAACATATTTTTATTTTTTATAGTTTCTGATTTTTTTGTTTTTTTTTATGTTATAAAAAATTAATTTGAAGAATTAAAAGAAAATAATTAAAACAAAATAAAAAAAAGGAAAAGAATAAAAGGAAAGAAATACAAACAAAGGGGGTTTGTTGACCCTTTTAGAGGTTTGTAGAAAGCATTTTGGCCCATTTGATGGAGGCCTTTTTGACTTTTCCAGGATTACGTGTAGACCCCTTGACTAAAGTGCATGATGGAACTCACATCCTGGCTCTTGGATTGGTCTCAGGGACACATGGCAAGCATATGCGTTGGGGCGTATGGTGAACTGTAGGACGGCCAGCGTACCTGAACATATTGCAAGAAAAAATATTAAGAGTATAGGGGACCTGGGAATCGAACCCAGGTCTCGTTGCTTGCAATCACTTCTTTCCACCAACTGAGCCAGCGCGTTAGTTTTGATATATAATAAGATAGAAATAATATATATGAAACATGCAATTATTCTGGAACCCAAATAAAAACGCGCCAACGATGTGAATTAGCCAACCATATGCCTACAACTCATCTTCTTCTCCACTTCTTCGCTTTGGCCTGAAAAAAAATAGAATGGATAGCGGGGGTTTTAAACCCCCACTAAATGAAGAACACAAAAATAGCGATTAGGCTCTGGGCTCATATAAATTGAGCGCGAGGTGTGGTTTTGAATTGTTGGAATGTCACGAATCCAATGGCGTTGGTCTCATGGTCTAATTTTTCCCCAGACGAGAAACCCCAATTTCACATCTTTGAAACCCTAGGCAGCTTCCATGGTGGATTCGTGTATAGGGCTTAAAAACTCAATTAAATGATGCCAACAGCTTTAGAACAACCATGTTAGTATAAATCAATGCTTAAAACGTATGGAAAAGATGTGCAAATGCAAATACGATTATGAAAAAATTTGGGAACGGGGCCCCGTGATTCTACCGTTTCTGACTGTATGAAGACTTGATTTTGATTGGGAAAGATCCCTGGCAATGTAAGCAAGCTTATGGAATAGTTCTTAGGTCCTGAAACTCACCCTAGCTATGAAATCAGTTTTGGAATTTTTGGTGAAAAATGCAAAGTTTTTTTTTTGATTCTGAGCGCAGCTTCTAGGTTCTTGTGATTAGTGTTGTGATCTGCTTATGTATGCCAATGAATTGGGGTAACAAAACAAGTCCAAAATCCATGGAATCAATGCTTTTGAATTTTGTGATCTTCCATGATTTTCCAATCTTTTTTCCATGCCAAATATGCCAATCATTGGAGATTCTTTCCATTTTGAGTATGCACGAAATCTTGAGGTTATGATGAGTAGAAATGCTGCATAAAAAGATTTGAAAGGTGGCATTTAGTATTTTTTCATATTTAATTTGAATTAAATGAATTAATAGATTTAAAAATTCAATTAATAGATAAAAAATAAGAAAATAACTCCCCTTTGGGTCAATGGGTCGTGCCTAGCCTTTGGGTGATGATTCTTGGAAGAAATTGTGGCCCATTAGCAATTTTGAGGCATTTGAAGCAAAGTTGACTTTTCAAAATTCCCAAAAATTTCCCAACTTCCACAAGGCATATCTTGCTCAATTTTTAAGCTTTGATCATGTTCTTGGACATTTTGGAAAGGTCTTGAAGTCCTATAACCAATTCCTTTAGTCCCATGTCATTTTGATTTACCAATATCAAGTTATGGTCTTTGACTTAAAGTCCCTTTTTGTTGACTTTTGAAAATGACTTATAATGTTGAAATTGATAACTTTTTGTGAGAGCATTTCTTGGACTTGAAGTGTGAAGATGAGTTGTAGGAAATTTCATTCTCTTCAAAATGAGCTTTGGATGGAATTTTTCTGATAAACCATGTGGAAGTTATGCCCTGGTCAAGTTACAGTTGACTTTTTCAACTGTCCAAATATGGAAACTTTTGCATCTCGAGACTTTCTGAGCCATGCCTTGAGAATCATGATCAAGAATTGATCAAATTATGTTTGTGGCTTCAAAATAAGATGTTGAACAAAAATTTTGACTTTTGACTATCGAATGACCATTTTGCCCCTGCAGTTTACTATTGAGCAATTAGGGTTTTTGACTGTGCAATTTTGTGCTGTAAGTCTTGAAACTTGGCATAAGGATGCTTGACAATGTTTATAGGCATGTGGGACTTGTTTGGACCCTTGGAAACTTCAATTTCTTTGCTAGAACCAAAACCCTAATTTTTGACTGTTAGGAGGCCATTGAACTGTGCAACCTTTGGGAGATTTTGAAGCATGCTCTTTGCAAATCTTGAAGAATATGGGAGGGAAAATTTTGGGGTACAACACCCTTTCTCAGTCAAAACCCTAATCTTGACCATTTTGCCCTTTTGATGATTTGATCAAATTTCTTGAGGAATTATGGTCCAAACTTGATCAAATGATACATATGAGTCTAAAATGTTGATGTGGATAAAAAATTATGAAGTTTGACTGTAGATTGGCCATGGTTGACTTTTTCCCCAATACCGCTGATTTTTAGGTCAATTGTCCAATTGACTGATCAAAAATGTGATTCAAGGCTTGAAACTTGACATGAGTAATCTTTGGGGTCCATAACTATCCTTGAAAGTCATATGAAGCATTGATAGTCCAAAAATCTTTGTGCAATTCAAAACCCTAATTTTGGGTTATCAGTGCATGATGAGATGTCTTGAGCTGGTCAAACCCTAACCCAATCTTGATTCAAAGAGATCTTGTGAGAAAAATCTTGATAAATGAGAGGGAAAATTTTGGGGTACAACAGCTGCCCATGTTCAATCTTCTTAAACCTGAAGAGTTAGATTGGCGAGTTTTGCCATTCGTGACTCGAACGTGGAAGATGATTGGACACTAGAGTGCCCAGAAATTTTCACTCGATGATGCATGGTTGAGGTAATGGGCTTAAATATGCCATTTGGAGCGGTGATAGAATCTTGTTGGAGATGGGCTTGTAGATGCCATCTAGAAGTGATTGCTGAATTGTAATTCATAAGCTGAAAGAATGAGCGTTAGAATGGAATCCGTGTCTAGAACATATCTGAACTGTATCTGAGAGCTGATTTTGACTAAGTATTAGAATGGCACCCGTGTCTAAAATGTATTTGAATTGTATCTAAAATTTGTATCTGAATGAGTATCAGGATGGCATCCGTATCTGGAGCGTATCTGAACTGTATCATGAAGTTGAATATGAATGAGCATCAGAATGCCATCCGTGTCTGGAGCATATCTGAATTGTATCATGAAGTTGAATCTGAATGAGTATCAGGATGGCATCCGTATCTGGAGCATATCTGAATTGTATCAAGATTGCATATTGTTAACGGTAGCTGTTAATCTTATTCTGAAAAGGGTAAAATGTTAGCTAAAATACAAAGTTATGTTGTATGGAATGTATGATGCAATGTATTTGCTTCATCAATGTTTATGATATATGGATGCAATGTATGCACATGTGAGCTGATTTGTTGTATTGCTGTCAGATTGAGGGAAATAAATCCCTGAATGCTGTTGAGGATATGTGAGTCTTCATGTCTTGAAGTTGAAGTACTGATGAACTTTTGTTGGGAGAAGTAAATTATGTTGCAAGGGCAATGCCATGTACTGCTTGCAAGATCTGTTGGGGAGTCCCGAGAAATTTGACGACTTTTACTGGGGATTGATAATTGGGAACTTTGTTCCGCTGGGGATTTAAATGACGTACTGTAGGGGATTACTTATGGAATAGCCTAGAGACATTTTCCTATTCTTTCAACCTATCAGTAATTGTCTTTCTCATTTTGTTTGTTTGTAAACGGTAATCATGTTCAAATGCATATGTTCAACAACGAATCATTGGACGTTTTCGTAAACAAAACACAAGCGTAAAGAAAAAGACAAATAGTTTTTTCACTTTCAAAGGGATATCTTTGTATTGACTTTAAGTAAATATTTTGTACAAAGGGGACAAACATTCTAGTAAGAGAATGCTGTCGTAAAACAAGAAAAATTTTAAACAAAGAAAAGATAGTTATGTGTATAAAAATCCCATGGGGTTTCCATTCTACTATAGCCTTCGTATCTTCGAGTATCTTGTCTATTTGTTGTCTTGTCCGAAGATGATTGAATTGATCATAACCTCTGAGTTTTTCAGTGTAAGCCTAAGATTGTTTGTAAAGTGGTCTGACGGGACATAGTCGTACGCCTTAATTCCCTAACTTTTGCCTGGACTGCCCTTTCAGGTTTTCAGTCCACCGGGAAACCCCTTTTTTCCCAAGTCACCCTTTCGGGTTTTCAACTTGCCGGGTGCACAAATTTTTTTTATTTTATCCCTAAATTTTGCCCGAACCTTTTTGGTTCGCCGGGATGCCCTTGTTTTTCCTAGGTATGTTAACCTAGCGGGTCTCTTATGCATAGTATCTTTTGACTATGTCTGCGTTCGTAGGGTGTGGCAGATCGTCGCCATCCATGGTGGTCAAGATCATTGCCCCACCGGAGAATATGTTTTTGATTACAAATGGTCCTTCATAGGTAGGAGTCCATTTTCCCCTGGGATCACTTTGTGGCAAGATGATACGTTTGATCACTAGATCCCGAACTTAATATACTTGGTGTCTGACTTTCTTGTTGAAAGCATTTATCATTCGTTTTTGATACATTTGACCATGGCAAACAGCAATAAGTCTCTTTTCATCAATCGAATTCAGTTGATTAAGTCGAGTCTGGATCCAATCGTCTTTGTTCAAGCCTGCATCCTTCACAATCCACAGAGAGGGGATCTGAACCTCAATAGGCAAGACAACCTCCATGTTATAAACCAAAGAATAGGGTGTCACCCCGGTTGAGGTGTGAGCCGTGGTACGATAACCGCGGAGAGAGAATGGTAACATCTCATGCCAGTCTTTGTATGTGACTGTCATTTTCTGTATGATCTTTTTAATGTTTTTATTTGCAGCTTCGACAATACCATTCATCTTTGGCCGATAGGGAGAAGAATTATGATGTTGAATCTTGAAATGCTCGCATAATGCGGTGATCATAGTTTTATTGAGATTTGTACCATTATCAGTGATGATCCTTTCCGGGATATCGTGCCGGAAAATAAGGTTTTGCTTGATGAAGCGGGCCACAACATTCTTGGTAACGGAGGCGAAGTAGGCTGCTTCAACCCACTTTGTAAAATAGTCAATGGCCACTAGGATGAAGCGATGTCCATTGGAGGCGGTCGGTTTGATTTCCCCAATCATATCAATCCCCCACATAGTAAAGGGTCAAGGAGCCGTCAAGACATTCAGAGGAACCGGAGGTACGTGCACCTTGTCAGCATAAATTTGACACTTATGGCAGGTTCGAGAGTGTTGATAGAAATCTGCTTCCATGGTAGACCAATAATAGCCTGCCCGTAGGATTTTCTTCGCCATCGTATGCCCACTGGAATGGGTTCCAAAAGTACCTTCATGTAATTCAGCCATGATCTTTTCAACTTAAACCTTATCCACGCACCGAAGTAAAATGGAGTCATGATTGCATTTGTACAGGATGTCATTACTAAGGAAGAATTTAGCAGAGAATCTCCTTAAGAATTTATTATCATTGATTGAAGCTCCTTCTGGATATTCTTGAGCCTCGAGATACTTCTTGACTTCATGAAACCAAGGTTGGTCCACTACCTCTTCAGTATTAATCTCGTGACAATGTGATGGTTAATCCATTCGTTCGATGGTGATCTGGGGAGCCTCTTTATCCCAATTAAGTTTAAACATAGATGACATTGTGGCTAGAGCGTCTGCTAGCTGATTTTCTTCTCGCAGGAAATTCTCGAAGGTAATCTTCTCAAAATGCGGTAGCAATGTCAAAAAATGTTCTTTATAATGGATAAGGTTAGGGTGCTTGGTGTCCCATTCCCTTTTTATTTGACTGATGACCAAAGTTGAATCACCAAACACATCTAAGGATTTGATTCCCAAGTCTATTGCAGCTTTGAGACCAAAGATGCACACTTCGTATTCCGCCATGTTGTTTCTATAATTGAAGTAAAGTCTTGCAGTAAAGGGAGTATGACACCCTTCCGGAGATATGAGTACAACACTGATACCATTACCAAGTGCATTGGATGCTCCATCAAAGAATAGGGTCCATCGAGATCCTTGTTTAGGTCTGTCATACGACCTGATTTCTTTGCAGTTATCTAACGTCATGATGTCTTCATCCGGGAATTCAAACTTCATAGACTGATAGTACACCACAGCTTGGTGAGCAAGGTGATCAGCTAGTACACTGCCCTTTATATCTTTATGGGTAGTATATTGTATGTCGTACTCTGTCAGGATCATCTGTGTGATACGGTGGCAGAACCGACTTTTTAATACTGGTTTGCGTTTTTTGTTCACAAAATGTCGCGGTATGCAAGAGTCACCACCGACTTTTATTTTATCCAATCAGGAAAAGGTAAAAGAACAGGAAAAAACCTTTTTCGAGATGTTTCTGAGTACGGGGGGTAGATTATAGAAAGGGAAGGTATTAGCACCCTTTCCATCCATGGTTTTCCATGGGCTCTTAGGTACTTGCTCATTTTTAAATTGCTTGTGTGTGATTGCTTTGAAAAGTTTTGTTTTACTTCGTTTTAACCCTTGTTTCTATCCACAAGAGTGTTACGAATTTGTTTTTGAAAACTTTAGTTTGAAAAGTGTTTGTGTAAAAGATTTGTTGTTTTGAGGAAGTACCTAACAATTATCTACCTACTCGAAAAAAGTCGTTCTTTTCCTCCTATCCTTTAGACCGTGTTATCCTACTATTAGTGAGTAGGTAACCCTAGTTGTTGGACGTTTGAGGGACTATCAAAAGGGACAAAATGGACATTGAAGGCAACATGTAAGGGTACCTTAGCATTTCGAAGGGGTTGTCATCATATAGGCAACATCGAGGAACAAGATCATTTCTTGTAGGCAACTCGAGGGATGTTAAGGGACTATGATCTTTATGATGACTTTTAGATTGAGGGTTTTTTGCTAAGATATCCCTACATTCGAGGGACATGACCATTGTTTTCTGAGGCAACCAAGTGAGGCATACCCTAAGAGTGAGCATTTGCATGCGTTTGATTTCAGTTATTTAATCTTTGCACAATTAAGGTTTTCTACCGGGTTAATTTTCAGTTAGTCTTTCCATACAATCCTATTTACATGCATCTAAGCAGTTTATAGTTTGCAAAAATAAAACGCAGAAATTTTAAAGTCCTAGCTATTACAAGGCGTTTGCAGATACATAATTATCTTGGACTTAAAATAAAGATGCGGAATTTAAAACCCTAATTACTATTACATCCCGGAAGCAATTACATAATTAGAAAAAAATGCGAGAAAAGATAAATCTACGCTATTACATTGATAATGTGGCCTATACAATTTTTCTAGAAATTAAAATGTAAAAGAATAAATAAAAAGAAATTAAGGAAAAATTAAAACCTAAAATTCTAAATTAATGTTTTTGGTGTTTTTTTTAGAAAATAATTAAGTTAATTCAAAAAACCTTATTCTAATTAATTTTAATAAAAAAAGTTAATTAACTTAATTTATTAATAAATGAAAAAAAGCCAAAAATTAGTTACTAACTAAAACAAAAACCTAATCCTAATTTGTTAAAAAAAGGTTAATTAAAGGGTTAATTACAAAGAAAACCTAAAATCTAATTTATTTTAATTTAAAAAAAGGTTTAAAAAAAAGGTTAATTAAAAAACCTAAAACCTAATTAATTTTAATTAAAAAATGTTTATGTTGAAAAAAAAAAGCTTATGTTTAATGATTAAGAAAAAGGATTAAGTTTGCCAAAAAATAGATAGAGGAAAAAATATCAATGAAAAATAGGGTTAAAAAATAGGGTTAGAAAATATAAATAATGCAAATGTCAGAGGTGGGTGTTGAACCAAAAATAGATTAAAAAAACCTTAAAATTAATTATTCGAGTTTATTATGAAAAATCAAAGGTTTGTGAAATACATGTTAAGTTTTATGAAGAAAAAAAAATTTAAACTGAAAGAATGAAAATAAGTAAAAAGATAAATATAGGAAGAAAACCAAAACCAATAGGGGTGGTTGTTGAACCCACGCCCTTAACCTTCTCAGGATGTCTGCCTCGCCGTGCATTGGTGGTTCCTCTGTTTTGGCCATCAACTTCTGTTTTGGCCATCAGCGTTTTGTAATAATCTTGCATGGAATCCTGTCTAAATCTGCAGTGTTAAATCTCATGAACACATTAAATAAGTTACTATATCATGAAATACAAAGAAAATAAATATATAAATATTTTTTAATGTTAAAACCGATATGGACTGTATGTATGCTTCTATGCCCTTTTGATCATGGAGATCAAACTAGCCTTACCCTTACTGGAGAAGTAGTGAGATGAATGCTTCTATGCCCTTTTGATCATGGAGATCAAATCAGTCCTACCCTTACTGGAGAAGTAGTGAGATGTGGGTTTGTGACAAGGATCTCAAGCTTTTAGGGTTCTTGAAAGAATTTGATATTCTGACAGGGTTGTGGCAAAGGTTTTTTTCTCTCCTTTTTTGTGTGAAAAGAATGAGATTATATAATGGAAATTAGAGCAAAGATATGGGCTTTGAATGTGCAATTGGGCCTCCAATATTCACTTGAGTCCGTTATGTTCCAGGATAAATCGAAGGGGATTAAGTGTAATTTTAGAAGTTGAAATGTGAAAACAAAATGTAGTCGACATCAAGAACTAACTCCTGTCCAAAAATGGGCTCAATCGGATAAACGATGAATTAGTTATGAATTTTTGAAGTTTTGGCTCAGACAAACTTATTTTGGGCTACAGTGTCGACTCTGACACATTCTTCAATAAAAAACTGGTATTGATCGGAGAATAACCCGGTCTCAACTTTGGAAGAAAAGTTTTAAATCTCTGACTCAGTGACCTTGAGTAAAAAGATGGGCCCGATCCGATAAAAATTGACCGAGTTATGAATTTTCGAAGTTGCGGCCCAGATGAAATAATATTCAGCATTCAGGATTTTTGGCACGTCACACGCACTCTGAGCAAAAAACGAAGGAATTTTGGATACCGTTCGAACTCAATACCTCCTGTGGAAACTTATCCAACTCAATTTTTGAAATTATGCCGCCGGAACCAGCTCGATACGATGAAAATCGACCAAGTTATGATTTTCTGAACATGACGCAAATAAACTTCTATCACAAATTTTCTTTATGAAAATACTTGATAAATCTGCATTTTTGAAGACCTTCTGATCGAAATTGGCTTCAAACCATGAGATATGAATACGTAGATGACATCAAGACGGAATTTTGGCCACTGGAACGGGTTCAAAACGAGTCACGATCTTCAAGTTATGAATTTTTTAGTGCGTAAAAACTGCACTTTCAACACACTTTTTCACCATATTTCTTCGAGAAAACACACACATTCGGAGACCTTCTTTAAAGAATTGACTCTTGAGCCGAAACTGAATTTGATATTACGTTATCATAGATTTCTTGGCGAAAGAACACCTGAATATGATGCACCGGGTGGACTTGTGAATCTTTGAACCCCGAATCATTGCAAAACGGCGAACCGATCTTCAGCATAGAAAATACTCTGAGAACATCCATTGGCGAAATAAACGTCACTTGTAACCTGAAGAAGCTTGATAAATATACCTTTATTCCATAACCATAAAACCAATAATATGCGTGTATGAAAAGAGGGTAAATTTTGGGGTACAACAGCTGTCCATGTTCAATCTTCTTAAACCTGAAGATTTAGATTGGCTTGTCTGCCTTTCGTGATCTGAAGGTGGAAGATGATTGAACACTAGAGTGCCTAGAAATTTGCACTCGTTTGTAATGATGCTTGACTATGTAGGTAGTATCGGGAATGGGCTTACAAATGCCATTTGGAGGAGATGACGGAAGATCACTGGAGATGGGCTTAAAGATGCCATCCAGAAGATATGGCGGAGAATGGTCGGAGATGGGCTTAAAGATGCCATCTAGAGGATGTTGATTTCCTGAGATATTCCTTTGATAAGAATTCTTATTCCTATTGTTGAGGAGGAATCTGTTGAGGAATGTTGGTCTCTGTCTTGGGAGAAATAGAATTTTAGGAGCTTCAGTTGTCTGTTACTCTACTGGGGAATCATCTCTTAGTCGAGGAGGTGAAAGTGAACTGCTATCTGGTCAGGGTACAAGCTGCACCGCGACTTACTTGGGAAATGTGAAATCAATTGTTTCTGATCAGGTTCAGGTCTTACAATGTTGGACCGCTGTTTGGGATAAGAGAGGGAACTTGGATAGTAAGGTTTTGTGAGAAGGGACCTGGATAGTAGGGTTACTTCGACATGAAAGCCTGGATAGTGGGACTGTGAGAAGGAACCTGGATAGTATGGTTATTTCAATATGAAAGCCTGGATAGTAGGGCTATGAGAAGGAAACTAGATAGTAGGGTTACTTAGATATGAAATCCTGGATAGTAGGGTTGTGAGAAGGAACCTGGATAATAGGGTTACTTCGATATGAAAGCCTGGATAGTAGGGCTGTGAGAAGGAACCTGGATAGTAGGGTTACTTCGATAAGAAAGCCTGGATGGTAGGGCTGTGAGAAGGAACCTGGATAGTAGGGTTACTTCGATATGAAAGCCTGGATGGTAGGGTTGTGAGAAGGAACCTGGATAGTAGGGTTACTTCAATATGAAAGCCTGGATAGTAGGGCGGTGAGAAGGAACCTGGATAGTAGGGTTACTTCGATATGAAAGCCGGGATAGTAGGGTTGTGAGAAGGAACATGGATGGTAGGGTTACTTCGATATGAAAGCCTGGATAGTAGGGCTGTGAGAAGGAACTTGGATAGTAGGGTTACTTCGATATGAAAGCCTGGATAGCAGGGCTGTGAGAAGGAACCTGAATAGTAAGGTTACTTCGATATGAAAGCTTGGATAGTAGGGCTGTGAGAAGAAACCTGGATAGTAGGGTTACTTCGATATGAAAGTCGGGATAGTAGGGCTGTGAGAAGGAACCTGGATGGTAGGGTTACTTCGATATGAAAGCCTGGATAGTAGGGCTGTGAGAGGGAACCTGGATAGTATGGTTACTTCGATATGAAAGCTGGGATAGTAGGGCTGTGAGAAGGAACCTGTATGGTAGGGTTACTTCGATATGAAAGCCTGGATAGTAGGGCTGTGAGAGGGAACCTGGATAGTAGGGTTACTTCTATATGAATGTCGGGATAGTAGGGCTGTGAGATGGAACCTGGATAGTAGGGTTACTTCGATATGAAAGTTGGGATAGTAGGGATGTGAGAAGGAACCTGGATAGTAGGGTTACTTCGATATGAAAGTCGGGATAGTAGGGCTGTGAGAAGGAACCTGAATGGTAGGGTTACTTCTATATGAAAGCCTGGATAGTAGGGTTGTGAGAAGGAACCGGGGTCGTAGGGTAACTTCGATATGAAACCCTGGATAGTAGGGTTGTGAAAAGGAACCTGGATAGTAAGGTTACTTCGAAATGAAAGCCTGGATAGTAGGGTTTTGAGAAGGAACCTGGATAGTAGGGTTACTTCGGTATGAAAGCATGGATAGTAGGGTTGTGAGAAAGAACCTAGATAGTAGGGTTACTTCGAAATGAAAGCCTGGATAATAGGGTTATGAGAAGGAACCTGGATAGTAGGGTTACATCGAAATGAAAGCCTGGATAGTAGGGCTGTGAGAAGGAACATGGATAGTAGGGTTACTTCGGAATGAAAGCCTGGATAGTAGGGTTGTGAGAAGGAACTTGGATAGTAGGGTTACTTCGAAATGAAAGCCTGGATAGTAGGGTTGTGAGAAGGAACCTGAACAGTAGGGTTACTTCGGAATGAAATCCTGGATAGTAGGGCTGTGAGAAGGAACCTGGATAGTAGGGTTACTTCGGAATGAAAGCCTGGATAGTAGGGTTGTGAGAAGGAACCATGGATAGTAGGGTTACTTCGAAATGAAAGCCTGGATAGTAGGGCTATGAGAAGGAACCTGGATAAGGCTGCTTCCTGAGGAGTTTGGGTAAAACTGCATCTGAACCGAGAAGGAACCTGGGTAAGGTTGCTTTGGGAAAAATGCGTGTAAAACTTCAGAATGAACCGGGGTAAGGCTATAAATTTGTGTAAAACTTCAGGAGGAAGCTGGGTAAGGTTATAAGTTTGTGTAAAACTTCAGGAGGAACCTGGGTAAGGTTATAAGTTTGTGTAAAACTTCAGGAGGAACCTGGGTAAGGTTACTTTGTGATAAGTTCGTGTAAAACTTCAGGAGGAAATGTATGAGAAAGGACCCATGTAGATTTTTCAGGATAAACCTGTGTGAAGCTGTATTTGATCGTGCAGATAATTACTCTGTTTAGTTTCATGAGCTAATCTTGAAAATGCTAGAAGTTGTTGATGATAACCATCTTTCCTGAAAAGGTACATGATTAATCGTATATGATGCCTGAAATGCATTGTATGATGACGTTCTCAAAATAAATGAGGCTATGATGTATGCAATATGTATGTGCATGCCATGAAGTATGAGCATGAAGTGCTATTGTGGAATATCTGAGTGGGAAAATAAATCCCTGACCACTGCTGGAGAGTAACGGAAATTGAGTTCCTGACCGTCATAGAAAAAGTGGTTCTTCTACTTCCGCTGGAGACGGTGAACCGGAGATGACTATTCTGGGGATTTGCCCCTTGTTTACGGATATTCTGCCGAGGAGAGACTCTACTTAAGAATAACTCTGCGGGGGAATAACTCTGTTTGAGAGAGGAGATGCTTTGCTGGAAGATCTTTCCGATTTGGAGAGATAAACTCCGCTGGGGGATGAACTTTTGTATCCAGAGGAATAAACTCTGTTAGGGATTTAGCTTCTGTATTCAGAGAAATAAACTCTGCTTGGGAGACAACTTTACGAACCGCTTGTGATTATGAAATTCGACTGGGGAATATAGACGTCGGCTCTCCGAAAGAGCTTGGTTGGGGAAAGTAACTCCTGTTTGGGGAGGCAGAGATCAAAACTTTGGTGTCCTCTACTCTGTGGGGAGTGTAGATGTTACTGGGACGCATGCTGAGAATATGACAATGACTTTGCATCAAGACTTTTTTGCCCCTGTACCTGCTAGAGAAAGTGCATGCGGAGGCCTTGTGGATTGAGTGTCATCCCAACTTATAAGGTTCTTGGTAACTGCCGATCGGAGTGATAATTCTTCTACTGATAGGAAAGTGACAAGATAACGGGACATGGTCGTACGCTTTAATCCCTAACTTTTTCCTGGGTTATCTTTTTAGATTTTCAGTCCACCGGGATACCCTTTCTTGCCCAAGCCGCATTTTTAGGTTTTCGACTTTCCGGGTGTACAATTTTTTTGTTTTTATCCCTAATTTTTGCCCGAACCCTTTTGGTTCGCCAGGATGCCCTTATTTTTTCCTAGGCCAGTCAACATAGCGGGTCTTTCTTCATGCGCAGTATTTTCTGACTATGTCCACGCTTACAGGATGTAGGGAGTTGTCACTGTCGGTAGTATTGTGTTGCCACACTACCAGAAAATGTTTGTTTGATCGTACAAGATTCGTTGCTGGAATTCATGCCCAATGCCCCCAAGTGATTCAGATGGAGATCTGCCCCTGGCTATTTGGCATCTTTGAGAGATTCCTTGAATCTTGACTTGACTGCCCCAGATGATGTACAATGATCATGCCGTGCCCCTTGGTTGGAAGTGTTTTTCCACTTGAGGTGATCCTTTTTATTGAGAAGGTTTTTGTTCACTAGATATTCGTCATGCGAATTTCTCTACTGTTGAACAAATAGTCATATGCAAACAATGTTATTTTAAGAATGCAAAGCTTACGTCTGTCTTGAAGTTTTAAAATTCATTTTTTAGTAAAACAAGTTTTTTTTGTAAAAGTGTGATGTCAACTCAGGATTTATAGCAAACCTTATAGGAGTCATGATACGTTTTGTAACAATATGCTTTCAAACTAACCCATGCTTCAGCTAGGACTTTTAAGGGTTATAACGTGGCCTGGTTCACGGTTTAAGAAACAAAGGATAAAGGCTCAAATTTTATTTGTACCCAGCCATTCTTCGTGATGTTCTTCGATCCTAAACTCAGCTAATTGTGTATTTAGATCCTGTTTGAGTCTTTACTCTGATATTCTAGTGATGGTTCGGGTACTGACAGATTATTTTGAATAGGCGGTCATTTCCTTTTTTGTTGAGGGTTTGTAGGACCTTTTTCTTTTTTATTTTATTATCCCTGTCTTTTGCCTGAACTGTTTCTTTTTGTGATTACAGTCAGCGGGATGCCCCAGTGTTTTTTCTTAAGTCTCCTTCATAGGTTTTAACTTAATGGGCTTTTATTTCGAGAGATAATGACTGCATGTCTTGACGATTATAGGGAACCATCACCGTCTTCTATTTTGGAAGGAAGTATTCGATGCCATTCATTGTGTACGAAGCGGAAGATTGTGACTGAATGCGCCTCTGAATTAACTAAGAAAACTACCCTGCCCCAGGTTATGATTAAGGGTTTTAATATGTGTGAAAAGAAAAACTCCTACTTCTTTGGCTCGAAGGGGTTGACTAGGGATTATCTTCCTTATAACTCCACTGTTTAGGATTTGAAACAACGCCTGTACATCGTCAGCGGGGTCTGTTCGAAAGCGTACTGTAGAGATCGTGGTATCATTTTCATCATCCTCCATCTAAAGGCTCGGAGCTTTTGTTCGAGAGTTGAATATCAGAAAAAGGAAAGCAATTTAAATATAATGGATACGAATGAATTTATTCAAAACAGACATATGCAATGCATTGATAAATTAACAGAGTTTGACATGAATAGATGTTTGAACAATCAAAAGAAAATTGCAAATTGAAAATTCTAATGAACGAAAAGCCCTCTTGTTAGAACTTGTCACTTCAAATGGTGGGCCTTGGAGGGATGGTAGAAAAACTCAGCCTGACCATCTTGTGTAAACTCCATCACTCCTTCATCAATCATGTTTTGAATTTTATATTTCAACATCCAATAATCATTAGTATCATGCCCCAGACTGTTGGAGTGATATACACACCTTGCATCAGGATTGTAGTTAGGCGAAGAAGTATTGGGATACGGATGAGGCCCTATCAACGTAACCAGATTCATCCTTAACATGTGTTGCAAAGCTTGAGACATCAACATGTTGAGTTTGGTAAACTGCCTTTTGGGCATATCCGGCTTACTCTGATTAACCAGTTGTTTTTGGCGAGGTTGTAGAAATTTGGGAAGGTCCACTCTTCACCAAACCAAACTCTTGTCTTCTTGGAGGTTGATCAATGACTTGGTCCCCGGCCTTGACTGTTTGCTTCATACTATTTTATCTGTCTTGATAAAGTTGGTTGATGATGGCTTTTAGCTCTTCTTGTCTTCGGGCTAGGCCTTGGATAAGAGCCATCTGCCCTAACATCTGGGTTCTCATTGCACTTACCTCAGCTTGCAGTTGTTCCAGCCGTTCATCCTTATTGTCTTCAGGACTTTTCTTGACCAAGTTCCAACGAGGAGTGTTTTCAACTCTTCCTGCCCTTTGGATAGGTTTAGGAATATGTCCCTGAACTGAGCTTCTTGAGTTTGAAGATCTCTATTGTCTTGTTTGAGAGCCATTGCTGAAATAAACAGCGAGAACATGAGAGACCTATACTGGAAGACCTGTTATGCAATGATATGTATGATATATGTATGCAATGTTTTCAAGGATCTCGCGGGTAAACAAGAAACTGTTAGAATTTGATTTCAGCTTGATTGAAGAAACTTCGTGTCGTTGAGAGTCCTTCTTCAAGAGTCAAGCTCACCATATCGATTGGGTCATAGCCACTGACTCAAGTTATCGTGTTTTGATCTCTAGACGACATTGACTAGAGGAAAATAAATCCCCTTGCCCCTTTCTAGACGTCTGATTTACCATAACCTGCATCACAAACCCTTGAGATCCTTGAAATGGTTAAGGAAATGTTAAGGCATGATATTATGATGTGTATGCTATGCGTTTAAGCAAAACTGCAAGGTGATGTAAGCAAGTAAACCCGACAAGAAATCCAAGTTATTGGATAAGGACTATAAACAAAACCTGCAAGGAACTCATGTTGTCAGATAATAAAACTGTGCAAGTAGTTCAAGTTGAAAGCATACAAGTCACACAAACAGCCTTAGGTTTAGGCTTGCATGGGTTTTAAGGTAGTAACTTCTTGAAGTTAAGTTGGTTTCCTGTCCTAGAAAAGTAATCGGGTTCTAGAGGATCTCAATATCACTGACCATCCTCCATCGATCATGGTTTCAGCTCACGCAATCTTTTCTTGCGACCGAAATTATTCCGAGAGTATGATCTCAATGAGTGTAGCATCGAGTATCAACCAGTTCTTAACTCTACATCGAGGCCGGCTATCTCACTACTTTCTAATGGCTGAGTCGGGCGATTAAAGGTTCTAAGGTCAGTTGATGCTTAACGACACCACGCGACGGCCCCGTATTCTCCTCGTTTCGCCACAAGGGATACCGGTACCAACCAAAGTGCCACACTAACATAGGTACTGCTTCAATCGTATTGGTCTACACCATACAATTCCCTCACAGTCTATTGCTACTTACCTAAAAGGTATTCCCCATATCCGGGTGTAGGATCTATAGTAACCCCAAACAAAACCCTTAAAAGTAAAGCAAACAAAGCAATCAAGAGAAGCAATTATGATGACCTAGATCCTAAGGTATACCCCACTTATAACCATCCCCATCAGAGTCGCCAGTTCTGTGATACGGTGGCAGATCCGACTGTTTAATATTGGTTTGCGTTTTTTTGTTTGCAAAATGTCACGATAAGTAAGAGTCGCCACCGACTTTTATTTTATCCAATCAGGAAAAGGAAAAAGAACAGAAAAAACCTTTTTCGAGATGTTTCTGAGTACGGGGGGTAGATTATAGAAAGGGAAGGTGTTAGCACCCTTTCCATCCATGGTTTTCCATGGGCTCTTAGGTACTTGCTCATTTTGAAATTGCTTGTGTGTGATTGCTTTGAAAAGTTTTATTTTACTTCGTTTTAACCCTTGTTTCTGTCCTCAAGAGTGTTACGAAGTTGTTTTTAAAAACTTTAGTTTGAAAAGTGTTTGTGTAAAAGATTTGTTGTTTTGAGCAAGTACCTAACAGTTATCTACCTACTCGAAAAAAGTCGTTCTTTTCCTCCTATATTTTAGACCGTGTTATCCTACTATTAGTGAGTAGGTAACCCTAGTCGTTGGGTGTTTGAGGGACTATCGAAAGGGACGAAATGGTCATTGAAGGCAACATGTAAGGATACCTTAGCATTTCGAAGGTATTGTCATCATATAGGCAACATCGAGGGACAAGATCATTTCTCGTAGGAAACTCGAGGGACGTTAAGGGACTATGATCTTTATGATGACTTTTAGATTGAGGGTCTTTTGCTAAGATATCCCTACGTTCGAGGGACATGACTATTGTTTTCTGAGGCAACCAAGTGAGGCATACCCTAAGAGTGAGCATATGCATGTGTTTGATTTCAGTTATTTAATCTTTGCACAATTAAGGTTTTCTACCAGGTTAATTTTCAGTTTGTCTTTCCATACAATCCTATTAACATACATCTAAGCAGTTTATAGTTTGCGAAAATAAAATACGGAAAGTTTAAAGTCCTAGCTATTACAAGGCTTTTGCAGATACATAATTATGTTGGACTGAAACTAAAGATGCGGAATTTAAAACCCTAATTACTATTACATCCCGGAAGCAATTACATAATTAGAAAAAAATACGAGAAAAGATAAATCTACGCTATTACATTGATAATGCGGCCTATACATTTTTTTTAGAAATTTAAATGTAAAAGAATAAATAAAAAGAAATTAAGGAAAAATTAAAACCTAAAATTCTAAGTTAATGTTTTTGGTGTTTTTTGTAGAAAATAATTTTAAGTTAATTAAAAAACCTAATTCTAACTAATTTTAATAAAAAAAAGTTAATTAACTTAATTTATTAATAAATGAAAAAAAACCAAAAATTCAGTTACTAACTAAAACAAAAACCTAATCCTAATTTGTTAAAAAAAAGGTTAATTAAATGGTTAATTACAAAGAAAACCTAAAACCTAATTTATTTAAATTTTAAAAAAATAATAATAAAAAAAAGGTTAATTAAAAAACCTAAAACCTAATTTATTTTAATTAAAAAATGTTTATGTTGAAAAAAAAAGCTTATGTTTAATGATTAACAAAAAGGATTAAGTTTGCCAAAAAGTAGATAGAGGAAAAAACATCAATGAAAAATAGGGTTAGAAAATACAAATAATGCAAATGTCAGGGGTGGGTGTTGAACCAAAAATTAATTTAAAACCTAAAATTAGATTAAAAAAAACCTTAAAATTAATTATTCGAGTTTATTATGAAAAATCAAAGGTTTGTGAAAAATGTTAAGTTATATAGAGAAAAAAAAGTTTTAAATAGAAAGAATGAAAATAAGTAAAAGAATAATATAGGAAGAAAACCAAAACCAAAAGGGGTGGTTGTTGAACCCACGCCCTTAACCTTCTCAAGATGTCTGCCTCCCCATGCATTGGTGGTTCTTCTGTTTTGGCCATCAGCTTCTATTTTGGCCATCAGCGTTTTGTAATAATCCTGCATGGGGAGGCAGACAAAGTTATGAATTTTCAAAGTTTCGGCCCAGATGAAATAATATTCAGCATTCAGGATTTTTGGCGCGTCACACGCATTCTGAGCAAAAAAAAGAAGGCCTTTTGGATACCGTTCGAACTCAATACCTCCTCTGAAAACTTAGCCAACTCAATTTTTGAAATTTTTCCTCCAGAACCAGCTCGATACGATGAAAATCGATCAAGTTATAATTTTCTGAACATGACGCAAATAAACTTCTGTCACAAATTTTCTGTACGAAAATACTTGATAAATCCGCATTTTTGAAGACCTTCTGATCTAAATTGGCTTCCAACCGTGAGAGATGAATACATAGATAACGTCAAGACAGAATTTTAGCTACCGGAACGGGTTCAAAATGAGTCACGATCTTCAAGTTATGAATTTTTTAGTGCGTAAAAACTGCACTTTCAGCACACTTTTTCACCACATTTCTTCGAGAAAACTCACACATTCGGAGACCTTCTTTAAAGAATTGACTCTTGAGTCGAAACTGAATTTGATAATACGTTATCAGAGACATCTTGGCGAAAGAACACTTGAATATGACGCGCCGGGTTGGACTTGTGAATCTTTGAACCTCGAATCATTGCAAAACGACGAACCGATCTTCAGCACAGAAAATACTCTGAGAACATCCATTGGCGAAATAAACGTCACTTGTAACCTGAAGAAGCTTGATAAATATACCTTTATTCCATAACCATAAAACCAATAATATGCATGTATGAAAAGAGGGTAAATTTTGGGGTACAACAATCTTCCATCTCGCTATTCTCCCATAAAGAGCAGGCTTCTCGAAGATGTACTTTATCGGATCCATTTTTGATATCAACAAGGTAGTATGAGTCAGCATATACTGTCTTAGCCGGTGAGTAGCCCATGTCAGAGTGCAACAAGTTTTCTCGAGCAGTGAATATCTGGTTTCACAGTCGGTAAAATTTTTGCTCGAGTAGTAAGAAGCGTGCTCTTTTCGGCAAGACTCATCATGCTGCCCCAATACACACCCCATTGAATTTTCTAAAACAGTAAGATACATGATCAACGATCTTCCCTCGACTGGTGGCATCAATACAGGAGGTTCTTGCAAGTATTCTTTTATTTTTTCAAAAGCCACTTGGCATTCATCATTCCATTTGACTACTTGATCTTTCTTCAATAGTTTGACGATTGGCTCACAAGTAGCTGTCAGGTGAGAAATGAATCTGGCAATATTGTTCAAACATCCCAAGAATCCTCTGAATTCCTTCTCAGTACGAGGAACAAGCATCTCTTGTATTGCTTTAACTTTGGCAGGATCGACCTCAATACCTTTGTTACTGACAACAAAGTCTAAGAGTTTACCGAACCGTACCCCAAATGTGAACTTGTTTGGATTCAACCTCAGCTTGTACTTCTTCAGTCTCTAAAACAGCTTTTTTAAGTGATCAAGATGCTCTTCTTTTGTTTGCAATTTGGCTATCATATCGTCTACGTAGACCTCTATTTCATGATGTATCATATCATGAAATAACGCTACCATGGCGCGTTGATAGGTTGCCTCAGCATTCTTCAATCCAAATGGAATTACCTTGTAGCAGAATGTGCCCCACTGTGTGACAAATGTTGTTTTCTCCATGTCCTCAGGTGCCATTTTGATTTGGTTATAACCTGAGAATCCGTCCATGAAGGAAAACACTTTTTGTTGTGCCGTTTTGTCAACTGGGATATCAATGTGGGGGAGTGGAAAATCATCCTTAGGACTCGCCCTATTCAAATCTCTGTAATCCATACACATTCGTACTTTGTCGTCTTTTTTAGGTACGGGAATAATGTTGGCGACCCATTGGGGCTAGGAAGTGACAGCCAAGAATCCAGCATTGAATTGCTTCATAACCTCTGCTTTAATCTTTTCTGACATATCAGGTCTCATGCGGCGAACCTTTTGTTTCACTGGCGGACAATCTTCTCTTATAGGAAGACGATGTACCACGATGTCTGTATCGAGTCCTGGCATATCTTCATATGACCAAGCGAATATTTCAACATAGTCATGTAGCAATTGAATCAGACACACATTGACACTTAGTTCCATATTGTCACCCACCTTGACCTCTTTTTATCTTCTTCGGTACCCAGGTTGATTGTATCCACGGGTTCCTCGTGAGGATGAATGGTTCTTTCCTCTTGTTGTAGCAGTCTGGCAAGTTCCCTTGGTACTTCACAATCTTCCTCACCTTCGTCTTCAGCTTGGTAGATTAGATTCTCAGAGTCACAAAAGGCCATAGCAGTATCGTTACCCATGGGATCCAGAATGGATGAATACTTGCATTGTGAGTGTGGGTGTGTGTAAGGGTATAGCTATCTTTTAAAGAAAGTAAAATGTAAAATAAAAACAATGAGCACAAAAGTTTGTATGCGAAAAACGTCCATGATTCATTGATGTCATATGAAGATGAAATAATAACCCTTACAAATGGACCATTGTACCTCGGGAAAGACACAAGGTTTTAAGAGTGCGAATTGTTTTTGAATATTACAGATCCAACAAAATGTAAAGATAAATTACTATGGGATAAAAGTTATTGGGACGCAGTCTCTAGCCTCCCAATTGTTGAGTCCTCCATTGACAGTCGGAAAGATCCAATCCTCCAGGTTGCAATCAACTTCACCATCTTCTACCATGTTGACCTCACAGTTGCTAATCTTCAAGGGTGGCCCTCCATCACAGGCATGGCGTACAGTCTTTTGAGCATTTGAAGTGAAACCTAGGCTAAACTAGTCAGACTTATACGGGATATCCGGAAGTTGCCCCAGATGGTGCATCCACCTTCCTCTACCACTAATGGCGTCCTTCAGATATGACATCCGGAGTGGAGGTCTTGTGATCTTGGGAATCTGGGACATGGTCTTGGTCACTGCTACCTCTTGGGGGACCTCTTTGAAGTGTTGAAATGGAGTTTAAATGAATTCTCCGTCCAATTCCATATATCTGAAGAAATTGAGATGGATGATCATGTATTCTTCCTCTCCATAGACAGTGATAATCTTTCCTTGAACCGGATACTTCAGCATCTGGTGCAATGTAGAGGTAACAACGCTAGCATTATAGATCCATGGCCGTCCTAGCAGACAGGAGTAAGAAGGGCAGATATCCATTACATAAAAGGTTGAATTGAAAGTTTGAGTCCCAACCTTTATGGGGATATTCACCTCCTTGTGTACCATCCTCTTCGAGCCATCAAATGCTCTTACTACTATGTTGCTTGGCTTTAATGTCAATCCCTCGCAGTCAAGTCTGTCAAGAGAATTTTTCGATAAAACATTCAAAGATGAGCCAGTGTCCACCAAAACATGGTCCAGAGTTGTGCCCCTACATTCCACAGAGATATGTAATGCCTCATTATGCTTTCTTCCCCTTGGTGTCAGATCAGCATCCGGGAAGCCTAGGTCGTTATCCGCTGTCAAGCTGGCCATGCAGTCTTAGAATTGATCAGCGGACGTCTCTTGAGGCACATGGGCTGTTTTTAGGAACTTCACCAAGGCTTTCGCATGTGCCTCGAAACACAGTAGTAATGCCAGCATGGAGATTTTGGAGGGAGTTTGCCCCAATTTTTCAACTACGCCGTAGCCTCTCCTCTTTATAATTTTAAAAATGTCCTCCATTTCTTTCTTAGATGTCTCAAGGATAGTCAGTGATTGAGCCTTCGTCCGGAAAGGCTCTACTTGGATACTCTTTCTTCGAGTTTCAGCAGCAGGAGTGTTGGTAGGAATGATAACAGGAGTTGTGACGGCTTCGTTAATAGGAGCACTTGCATAGATGATTATGGGTACGGAAGTAACCTTTGGAACAGCCACGGGTCCAGAAACTGCCTTTGGGGGATCAATTTTTGAAGAAAAGATCCTACCGCTTCGGGTAATTTTACTAGTTCCGGCAATATTGATGATGTCGTAATCTTCTTCTTCGGAGTTTATCTCTTTGGAGGTCGGCCAATCTTGTTTGATGCCATGGTAGTAAATGTCCCCTCCGTAATTCCACAACACAGTTTTGTCTGATACATATGGGATTGGCCCAGGCAATGTGATTACTATAGGAGTTTCTTTCGGAACTGATGTAATTCTAACGGGTCTTTTGGTGAAGACCCTGGAAGAATTGGCGGAAATGGTAATGATTGAAACATCTTCAATAGGAATAGGTGAAACAGGAGTACTTTCAAACAAAATTTCTTTGTTATATATCAAGCGTTGAATTCCTGCTTTTAATAAAGGGCAATCAGTTGGTGAGGATAGGCAGAGATGGAAAACTTCATTACAGCCCGGGAACACACCGACTTTCAATAAGTTTATCTTAATTGTTGGAAGTGGAGTCATGAGTTCATCAACTGTGGTAACCAACAAATCTTCTTCAATAGCATTGGTGTTGTGACCATGTCTGGGCATAGGAGCAAAAATGACATTTGGCTTCTCGGATGCATCAAACTCAATTTCTTTTGCTTCAATGAGGTCTTGTATTTTGTTTTTCAAGGCCTAACAGTTATTAGTATCGTGACCAGGACTTTCAGAGTGATATGTGCAACGGGAATTGGGGTGATAATGAGGGGATGTTTTATTGGGGTTTTTCGGAGCCTCTTTCAAGGTTGCCAAGTTGGACCTCAGAAGATGCGGTAATACTTGAGACAGAGTCATGTTAATTCTGGTGAATTGCCGGACTGACCTTTCCACCCTTGGTTGATTACTTCTTTGTTGATCAGATGTAGGCTTTGGAATCATAACAGCCCCCACCATTGGTCGGTGTTCGGCCCTATCTTGGTTCCTTTGCGGATATACAGCAGCTACCTCTTTCTTCCAGATGAAAGGCTTCCTTACAGCTGCAGAAGAAGATGAATCTTTCTGAATCTTTCCACTTTTTATGCCAGCTTTTACCCTCTCTCTGGTCAGTATTAGCTCAGTAAAGCCTGCAGATGAACTTCTGATTAAATGGTTGAAAAAGGGACCGGACAAAGTGCCTAGTAACATGTCTACCAATTCCCTTTCAGACAGAGGGGGTTGAACTCTTCCAGCCAAATCTCTCCATTTTTGTGCGTAATCCTTGAAACCTTCATTGGAAGTCATGGCCATACTCTGGAGTTGAGTAAGGGTAGGCGCTAAATCGGCATTGTATTGATATTGCTTGTAGAAAGCTGCGGCAAGATCTTCCCAATTATGGACGTTGGCTCTTTCTAGTTGGTAAAACCAGTTGAGTTGTGTTCCAGGTATACTGTCTTAGAAAAAATGCACCCACAAGTCTTTATCAGCGGTGTGGGGTTGGATTTTTATCACATATGATCAGAGATTCATTTTATGGCATGAAACTCCATCATATTTTGCAAACATAGGCACTTTGAATTTCAGAGGAATCACAATCCCCGACATTAGTCCCAATTCCTCAAAGTCTAAGCCTGGCACCTTTTGTATTTCCATCGCGCTCAAACGCTCTTCGAGATGTTTGTACTTATCATCAGATGGAGGATATTGTTCCTCAGAGTAGTCTTCCTCTTCTTCCTCCTCTTCTTCCTCCTCTTCTTCTGATTCTGACGGGACAACCGTTTCCTCCTTTCCCTTCTCCTTCACCGGAAGTTGTTGCAAAGTTCAAAGTCCTTCTTGTCTGTCCCTGCAATTTTCTCCCCATGTTTAAGACTCCAGTTACCTTATTTGTTTTCTTTTTCCTCTCTTCATCTAGAAGAGTCTTTAATTCTTCTTGCTCTTTGGCTAGGGTCTTGAGAAACTGTTGAAACTGCGTGTTCTGAGCTTGGAGATCTTTCACTGTTTGTTCAAGATCCATCTTACTGAAATAAACAGTAGAGAGATGAGGAAACTTGTTACAAAAGACTTGTTTATGTTATGATGATGATATGTGCATATGCAATGTTTTCAAGGATTTCGAAATTTCAAGTTTGTTTTAGACAAAAAGAAACACACGTTATATTAATAAGATAAAGTTTGAGTACATAAATGCCCCTTGGACAAAATAATACAAAACTCTAAGATAAAAAAGTAGTGTGCATCCTCTTTGGTGCAATGTAAGCACTTTGAGTCCGCTCCTCGAAGTAGCCTAGTGAGTTCCAAAACCTTCTTATCGCTTGCGTAGAATTGGGCTTCGAAAGTATCTCGCTCTCCTTTGAGTTGTATCCAATCCCTTTGTAGGTATTCAAGAGATGTGGGCATGTCAGGATGTAGGATAGTGTGTGGAATATCTCCCTCCTTGACAGGCTCAATGATTACCAGGAGAATGGAGGGGTAAGGCATCATAAGACTTTGAGCACGGTTTCGTACCCATTTGAGGTAAGGCTCAAGGGGGATGAATTCTTATGCCCAAAAGTCTTGCTATCCACCTTGTTTAGCATCCTCCAAGCTCGGATAAATCTCTGGAGAAGACCTTGATCGTCGTTGTCGTAGTCGAATACCAAACCTTGAATCAGCATCTCGTGCGGGCCATCCCTTCGGGTGTAACCAAACTCTCTTAAGGCTAAGCAAGGATTTTAGGTGATACCTACCCTAATGCCAAGTAGAGGGACATTAGGGAATTCTCCATAATGGTCGATGATGATAACATTCTCTTTGAATCGAGAGCACCAATGAATGTCTGAATGTTTGAGCGTCATCAATCTTTGTGACCACCTTGAACCTTGCTCATTCTTTAAGACTGATTGTGGAAGATGAGAAATAAACCATCTTGCCAGGAGAGGGGTGCAACATATAAGGACACCTCTTTTCCTCATTGTGCGAGTGTAAAAAGAGTGTAGGGTATCCCCTAGCAATATAGGCACCGGGTTGCGTGACATGAAGATTTTGACGACGTTCACATCTATGAGTTGGTCAGGATTTGGAAAAAAAACCATCCCATAGATGAGAAGAGCCACAATTTCCTCAAAGTCTTGCAAGTCTAAGGAATTCCAACAGCTTTGGGCTTTCTCAAACAATAACTTTTCTAAGAAGCCTTTGACACCACTCCTAGTTTCCCAATGAGTTGTGACATCAAATGAGTGCAAGTGTGGAGCTTGAGCAATCTCTTCCGGCTTTGGTTCTCTTTCTGTACCGTTTAAAGGTAGTTGATTGAGAATGGGAATCCTCAAGAGTTGGGAGAATTCTTCCAAAGTAGGTACAAGTTGATAGTCGGGGAATTTAAAGCAGTGGTGCAAAGGATCAAAGAACTGAAAGAGCACCTTCATCATGTCCTCATTTGTGTTGGAGGTGACCAAGCTGAGTAGACGACCATGTATTTCGGTGAATGGAGAGTTCTCAGGAATCTTTGAAGCTAGCTCCTTAAGTTGTGGAGGAATTCTCACAAGGTTGACTTGAATAGTTTTTCTGCAAAGAGAATCCATTTCCTACAAAACAAGAACAAAGATGAATCCCAAAAATCCTTGAAATGGTTAGTGGGTGTATATGATGTTCATGATGTCCATGATGTAATGTACAAGTATGCATATACAAACAAACAAACAAGTCCTTAGTTTAGGCTTTCATGGAGTTTTATAGGTAAGTACTCTTTTGAAGTTTAGTTGGCTTAAACCTGTCCTAGTAATAGTAACCAGGTTCTAAGGAGCTCAATATCACCAGATTGTTTCCTTGGTCATTGTTTCAGCTCAAGCCTCTTTAATGGCGACCGAAATATCCCAAGAAACCAAACCTCAATGAGTGTAGTATCGAGTATCTACCAACTTCGGACTGCACCAAAACCGGTCATCTCACTACATCCTAAAGGCCAAGTTTATCAATTAAAGGTTCTAGAAGTTCATTAGTGCTTCATAACATCACTCAGCGGCCCCGTATTCTCTTTGATTAACTCAAAGGCTACCGGTACGCACAAACATGTCACACTAACATAGCTATTTCTTATACCATGTCGGTATACCCCGCACAGTTTCCACAATGTATTGCTATTTACCTATAATGTATCCCAAATCCGAGTGGAGGATTAAAACCCAAATAAAGAACCATAATGTAAAGCATACAAATCAAACAATGTAAGCAAGTAAATGTGATATATCCCTAAGGTAACCCCACTTTTATAATTTTCCCCAGAAGAGTTGCCAGTTCTGTGATACAGTAGGAGAACTGACTTGAAGGTTTTGCGTTTGATCGCAAATGTTGCGGTTAGAAAGAGTCGCCACCTACTTTTCTTTTATCCAAAAAGGAAAGGTAAAAAAGCACAAGAAAGACCTTTGAGATTGTTTCTTGAGTTCGGGGGGTAGATTACGAAAAGGGAAGGTATTAGCATCCTTTTCATCCATGGTTTTCCATTGGCTCTTAGTTACTTGCTAGATCACTTGCTTTTGTTTGAAATTGTGTTTTGTGTGATTTTTGAAAGTATTTTGTAAAAAAGGCCATTATTTAGGAAATCTTTATAATGATTCTCGTTCGTAAGAATGTATACAAAGATGTTTGTCTTTTTGAAAATGTTTTCAATGTTTGTAAGATATTTGGAAATGTGTGTGTTTGTTTTGAAAATAGCAAGGATATTTGTTTGAAATGAAGAAAGTAACTAAAAGTAATCAACCTACTCAAATGTCTTTCTTGTTCATTTTTTATTTCCTTTGATATTATTGTCTTACCATTGATTTGGTAAGCAACCCTATCTTTGGATGTAAACGGGACAGGCGTGGGTCATCGCATAACCATGATTAGCAATGTTGCAAAGTATCTTAGCATTTTTTAGGGACTAAGATCATTTTGTAAGGCAACTTTGGGTAGCGTCATCGAGGGACTATGAACTCATATTTGTTTGTTTTGCTAAGATACTTCGCATGCGTAATATGGCAATTTTTTGTGTAAGGCAACCAAGTGGAGTAACCCTAGGGGGTGCTTGTGCGCAATTGTGTTATTTCCATGCTTGATTTTATCTTGGATTAGGGTTTTCTATTTGATTGGTTTTATCTTGCCATACAAACCCTAATTACTAACATGTTATGTAAAAGTGATAAATTGCGTAGTGATAAATTGCGTAATTTAAAGATTACTACGTTATTACAACATTTTGTGGGAGGGGGGTATACAAATTATGAATGGGGACTGAAATAATATAAACCTAATTAATATATTACAACCAAATCGAATTTATACAAGTATTGGAATAAATAATGTACAAGGCAATTTAAATATACAAAGATATTTAAATGCAAGAAAAAGATTTTTGTTTTGTTTTTTATATGAAAAAAGTTTTAAGCTAAACCTAATAAATAAGTCAAGGTTAAACTTAAATTAATTAAGAAAAGGAAATTATTTTTTTAGAAGAAAAAGATTTTGATTAACCCTAATTCTAATTTATTAAAAGGAAATAAATTTCTTTAAGTATTTTTTTGTATTTTTGTCTTGAAAATAATAAATAGTATTTATGAAGTATTTTGGTCCTTTTATATGTTAAAATAAATATTTATAAGTGTGAGAAAAAATAATAAATATTTAAACTTATTCTATTTTTAATTTACAAGTTTATTAAAAAAATAGTTAATATATAATTAAATAAAAATATTTTTATGAGAAAATAAAATAAAATAAACAAAATATAATATTTATCATTTTTATATTTTTTATGATTTTATATTATTAAAAAAAATATATTTGATAAAATATAATGAAAATAAAAATATTAAATAAAACAATTGGGCCAGGGGTGCTGCAAGTAAATAGAAGATGAGAGATTAGCAAAAACATAGGGCCCAATGCCCCTGAGCCCAGGCTGCAAGCAACCAAAAAAAAAGATGAGAAAATGTGAAAAATTGCAAAAGACAGCGCCAAGGCTCGTGCCCGTGACCTAGGGCATTTCTCTTAGTTGCCTTACCACTGGGGTGGCTGTACATCCGTTAGTTCAAATGAAAATAAAAATACATAACATAAAACGCTTCCTTGCCCTGTACTTCATCTTCTTCCTCTAGCCAGCCGGACCCCCTGTAACTCTTATTCTCTCAACAAAAATGAAAAGTGATAACATGAACATTATAGCATTTTATCTCACAATTCTAACCATGTGCATAGCTAAAACTATAAGTCCAAGATCAGAGAGAATTTTGTTGGCCCTAATTCTTAACCTAATTTTTTTAGAAACTTCAAACTCAAAATTCTCTCAACTCAGGCCAAATAAATGCAAGCTATGGATATGTACAACTTTGTAGCAATGATGTCTACATTGTATATTCACAAATGAAAAGCTAACTATGTCTGTATCAAGAGTTAGAAAAACAGAAAACTCACCTTGAAAATGTAAATCGTGTTTTGGAAATGAGCTTGCTTTAGGATGCTGTGATGATCAGGTTAGCTTCCTTGAACCTCTAGGAAGCTAATGCAATGCTTAGCTTGTCTTGAGGGTGGCTAGAATGATCTGGAGAAGTCCACCTATGTTACTCTATTTTTGAATTCAATAATGAGGAAGATGGAGTTACAGTGATGTTTCAGGGTGTGGGATGGTTCACTTGTAAGGTAAGGAAGCTTAGGGAAGCAAAAGGCCTGAAAACGCATGAGTGGAATGGAAGATTCAGTTCACAAGTCAGAAATGGCAAGTTTGGAGGCTTGGTATGCAATTTCTGATTCTGGGGTGTTTCAAGGCTTGGGCATTCGTGGTTTTAGTTTCAAAGTGATGGCTTTATATAGAGCAAAAGGTTGGAGGACTTGTGTTTTCTCATAAGTACAAGATCACATGTCTTGCTACATTTCTTGTTTTTGAAGCAAGGTGAGGAGACAATTCCCTAAGTGTTGTACAGACGTGGTCTGGTTTGGTAACGGTTTCAGGCAAGTTTCTCTTTGTTGTGGCTTTGCTTATGTGCAGAGAAATCAAGTGCAAGGCTCAAGGAGTGAAAAGTTGCAAAAGTTATGCTTTATCAAAATGGAAATGGCACCTTTGTGCCAAAAATGGAATTGTTCATGTACAAATAATTGAATGCTTGGCTTTAGGGCATGAAACCTTGTGCAATTCATTAATGGTGGAGTGACAAACAAGTTTGAGGCCTGAAAAGTGAAGATTGTACAGCATGCTTGAGGATTTGAATTTTGTTCTTCATGAAATGGCTTGAAATCAAAGTGAGAAATTGCCAACTTCATCTCTTCGATTATCCCTACTCAAGAATGATCTCAAGGAGTTCTTTGACATTTTGGAAATCTTGCAATGTGCTCTATAACTCATCTTTGAATATATTTCCAAGATTCCCCATGGAACTAGGTGAAAAGTTGACATGAAGTTAGGTTAAAAACCTGCCTAAACTAGGGCAACATTTCACTAAGTTATTTTAGTTCATGAGCATGTATTCACAAAATTATATCTGGAGATCCAAGCATCTTTAGGAGAAATTATGTGAATAAAAGTTGTAGATTGCATGGAGATCTACAACTTTCATGTTAATAACTTTCGTTGAATCATCTTGTATCATGGTTAAAATTTGGCTTAAAGTTGAGAAAAAATAAGAAATTTTCTATACTTAGAAAAATTTCTAAGTTAAGAAATTTCAAATTTCAAAAACAAAATCTTAAATCTTTGATTTCTTGATGAAAAAGTTTCACATTTTGACATGTTTTGATAAATTATGGTCTTTGGCAATTGATTTTGACCAAAAAGTCAAAGTTTGACTTTTCAATATACAATTGACTTTTGATCAGTTGACTAAAAAATTCATCTGTCAATCCAATGGATTTGCAATGTTTTAAACCATGTCATTATGTTAAGATGATGCAATTGAACTCTTGAAATCATGCTTCAAACCAATTGATCATTTGCTTGGTCAAAAATCAGAAATTTCCCTTTCTCAATCAAAACCCTAATTTTGACCATTTTGCCCTTTTGATGATTTGATCAAATTTCTTGAGGAATTGTGGTCCAAACTTGATCAAATGATACATATGAGTCTAAAATGTTGATGTGGATAAAAAATTATGAAGTTTGACTGTATATTGGCCATGGTTGACTTTTTCCCCAATACAGCTGATTTTTAGGTCAACTGTCCAATTGACTCATCAAAAATGTGATTCAAGACTTGAAACTTGACATGAGTAATCTTGGGGGTCCAAAATTGTCCTTGAAAGTCATATAAAGCATTGATAGTCCAAAAATATTTGTGCAATCCAAAACCCTAATTTTGGGTTATCAGTGCATGATGAGATGTCTTGAGCTGGTCAAACCCTAACCCAATCTTGAGTCAAAGAGATCTTATGAGAAAAATATTGATAAATGAGAGGGCAAATTTTGGGGTAAAACACCTGTCGTGAGCGAATCACTAATTAGAGTACATAATTTCAAAAACTTTCTTTTTCTCCTTTAAAACAAACATGATGCAGGTGTTAAGATACCAACACACACACACACACACACACACACACACACACACACACACACACACACACACACACACACACACATACACACACACACACACACACACACACACACACACACACACACACACACACATATATATATATATATATATATATATATATATATATATATATATATATATATATATATATATATATATATATATATATATATATATATATATATATATATATATATATATATATATATATATATATATATATATATATATATATATATATATATATATATATATATATATATATATATATATATATATATATATATATATATATATATATATATATATATATATATATATATATATATATATATATATATATATATATATATATATATATATATATATATATATATATATATATATATATATATATATATATATATATATATATATATATATATATATATATATATATATATATATATATATATATATATATATATATATATATATATATATGTAACACATGTTTAGGAATCCCTATCCCGTTGTAGTATGCTTTCAGGCTAAACCCATGTTTCAGTTAGTACTTTTGAGGGTTGTAACGTGGACTGGTTCTCGGGTTTTTGAAAAAAAAAGATTTTTAAGGCTCAAAATTATTTGGTGCCCACCCATTCTCGATGATGTTCTCCAGTCCTATATTCAGTTAACTTGATGCGAGTACTCATCTCTCAAAAGAGGCTATAATGACCGAGGGATCTCAACAGTTACTTTGACACGACAATCACTTTAATTCTTGGGGTTTTTTCGTTTTTCTTCTCTTTTTTTGTGTTTGATTGCACGACTTTTCTTTTGATGAGGATTTTCATTGGATAATCCTTTTTTGCCTTTCAGGCTTTTCAAGTTCCTCATTTTTTCTTTCCCTAACTTTTTCCTGAACCAATTCTTTTAAATTTCAATTTGGAAGTCCAACAGGATGCCCTAACTTTTTCCTAAGCGACTTGTTTTCGAGTTTCGACTTAGCGGGGATTTTTTTTATACTTTACTTTTTGAACAAGTCTTGTGATCCTAAGTCTTTAAACCTCCTTTTTTTTAAGAAAAGTGACTACCCCATTCCTTGGTCGGCGAGGGATATCCATTGTTGTATCATTCCATCCCGACCTCAGGATTTTTGTTTGTTGCTTTTTTTTGCACTGGGCAAATAACTATTGTTATTTTAACATTTTCTGACCTCATAATGTGAGGGATAAAAGGTGGTGATCCTCAAATGGGATGCTCCTTCTGAAATTTTAATGTCCGATCAAATTATTTGAACATCTACCCTGCCCCGGGTTTAAAAATAAGGTTTTATGTTTGAACAGAAAAGAAACTCCTACTTCGAAGGCTCATAGGGGTTAACGAGGGTCTATCTCCCTTATATCTCCAGTGTTTGGGGATTGAAACAAGGAATGTACATCGTAAACAGGGTTCTACTCAAAGGCATACAATCAGAGATATCGCCTTTCCTCCAATCTTTTGTCTAGGCAAAAGAGTTGGTGTAGTTGGTATCAACAAAAATGCCAGAAAATCATTTAAAGAGTGGTAATGAATGGTTTAAAACAAAATAAACATTTCAAGGTGAACATACTCAGCGCATCAGGGTTGACATTCAAAAACAAACAAGTTCCTACATGCAGACAATATTAAATCAGTCAATCAAAATACACATGAAGGTATAGAAAAGAAAATAAATGTCACCCTGGAAGAGAATCGTCTCTATTCGAACTTGTCAATGTACCGAAACTTACCACTATCTCGACACATGATCGCTTTATTATGAAGGGAAATTGCGAACGGTTTTCTCTGTGTCTTTCCGAAGAAATGAGAATTCAAAAAGGGAGAGATAGACCTTTTCCCTAAGCATAGAGTCATGAAACGGCTTAGCAAAACATCTGCAAGGAAATTAGCTGAGCATCAACAAGAAGAAAAATTAACATGCCCCTTGCATAACATGACAGTTGTAATCATTATCCATATTTCAAGTAACGATGGCTTAGATTATCATGTTCATGTAGGGCCAACAACGTTCATATGCACATGCTTATCAAAATATTGGACTTTTTTTTACAAATAAAACAGTGAAAAGGAGTTTAAGTGAACATAAGAGAGGATCTTTTATTGATTTTGAGAAATCAACCTGTGAAAAAGGCATTTACATTTCGGAGTAGCTAAATGCAAAAATCAAAACAAATAAGTGTTTACGAATGGCAATGCGAATACGAATATCTATCAGATTCCGACTCTGTTATAACTCTTATGACTTTAACACATTCTTCTTCCTCCTTTTGGCACAAGCGTCTTAGATTGGCTCCGAACTTCTGTCGGGTGACTGGAAGAAAGAAACAAAGGAAATTGTGCTAAGCATAGTTATTTTTCTTTAAGTCCCTAACTTTTTCCTGAATCTCCCTTTCGGGTTTTCGATTCACCAGGACACCATCTTTTTGCCTAAGCTTCCCTTTCGAGTTTTCAACTTAACGGGTTTCTCTTCTTTTTTTAAAGCAAAATATTGTTTTAACTACGTCAACATTTACAGGAAGAGGGAAGTATTCTCCTTCCATGGTTGCGAGCATCATCGCTCCACCATAGAAAACTTTTCTGACCACGAACGGTCCTTCGTAAGTCAGAGCCCACTTGCCTCTGGGATCCCCCTGGGGAAGAATTATCCTCTTTAGCACAAGGTCACCTGGCTTGTAATACTGGGCCGCACCTTTTTTTCAAAAGATTTCCTCATCCTCTATTGATATACCTGACCATGACACGCAGTTGTCAATCTCTTCTCATCGATGAGTTCTAACTGGTCCAGTCGATTCTGTACTAACTCCTTTTCATCAAGATCAACATCCTTCATAATCCTAAGAGAAGGAATCTCGATTTCTACAGGCAACACTGCTTCCATGACGTAAACCAGAGAAAATGGGGTTGCCCCAGTCGAAGTACGCACAGTGGTACGATAACCATGTAGAGCAAAGGGCAGCATTTCGTGCCAATCTTTATAGGTTACTACCATCTTCTGTACAATCTTCTTGATATTCTTATTGGCCGCTTCAACAGCACCATTCATTTTCGGCCGATACGGGGAAGAGTTATGATGCTTGATTTTGAAGGACTCACAAAGCTCCTTCATCATCTTTTTATTCAAACTGGACCCATTGTCGGTAATGATCTTTTCAGGCACTCCATAACGGCAGATAATATTGTGCTTAATGAACCGAGTTACCACCTGCTTGGTGACATTGACGTAGGATGTAGCTTCAACCTATTTAGTAAAATAATCGATGGCAACCAGAAGGAAACGGTGTCCGTTGGATGCAGTCGGTTCGATATTACCGATCATATCGATCCCCCACATTGCAAACAGCCAAGGGGAGGTCAAGACATTCAGTAGTACAGGCGGCACATACACCTTATCAGCATAGACTTGACATTTGTGGCAAATCTGCACATGATTGTAACAGTCCATTTCCATGGTGGACCAATAATAACCAGCTCGCAAAATCTTCTTGGCCATGGTATGTCCACTGGAGTGAGTCCTGAATTCAACCTCATGTATCTCCTCAATGATTCTAGCTGCTTCTCTTTTGTCAACACATCTGAGCAGTAAACCATCGCGATGCCTCTTATACAACACACCACCACTGAGAAAGAACTTTGCCAAAAATCTTCTCAAGAACTTCTTATCTATGACAAACTCCTATTCAGGATATTCTTGTGTTTCGAGATATATTTTGATATCATAAAAGCAAGGTTTAAAATCTGATTCCAAATTGGCTTCAAAGCAAAAGGCTGGCTCATCCAACCTTCTGATGGTAATAGAAGGTGCTTCATTAGTCCACTTAACTTTGAACATGGAAGACAAAGTTTCAAGTGCATTAGCTAGATTGTTCTCTTCTCTATAAATGTGTTCGAACGTGATCTCTTTGAAATACGGAACTAACCTCATAACATGCTCGCGATAGGGAATTAGGTTCTGATGACGAGTCTCCCAATCTCCATTAATCTGGCTGATAACAAGGTTGGAATCCCCGTAAACTTTCAAATATTTGATTTGTAGGTCGATTGCTGCTTCAATGCCATAAATGCAAGCTTCGTACTCGGCTATATTATTAGTACAATCGAAGTAAATACGGGCTGTGAAAGGAATGTGAAATCCTTCAGGGGAAGTAATAATAGCTCCGATGCCATTGCCCATGGAATTGGAGGCACCGTCGAACACAAGAGTCCAACGTGATCCTAGCTCGGGTCCTTCATCTGGGACTGGTATGTTCAATCTCGAATATACACTATTTCTTCATCTGGAAAATCAAACTTCATTGGTTCGTAATCATCCATGGGCTGATGAGCAAGGTGATCATCCAATATACTACCTTTGATCGCATTTTGCATAGTGTACTGGATATCATAATCAGTGAGTATCATATGCCAACAGGACACCCTGCTTGTAAGTGTCGGCTTCTCAAAAATGTACTTGATCGGACCCATTTTAGATATCAAGTAGGTGGTGTAAGTTAACATGTATTGTCTTAAGCGTCTGGCAGCCCAAGCAAGCGCATAACAAGTCTTTTCCAGCAATGAGTACCTTGACTCGCACTCTGTAAACTTCTTACTCAAGTAATAAATGGCTTGTTCCTTCTTCCATGTCTCGTCATGCTGACCAAGGACATAAGCCGTAGAGTTTTCTAACATAGTTAAATACATGATTAACGGCTTTCCTTCCACCGGCGACATGAGTATTAGGGGTTCCTGCAAATACTCCTTTATTTTGTCAAACGCCTTCTGGAAATCTTCATTACAACTTACTGTCTGATTTTTCTTTAACAATTTGAATAAAGGTTCACATGTGGCCGTGAGATGAGAAATAAATCTGGAAATGTAGTTTAACCTCCCCAAGAAACCACATACTTCCTTCTATGTTTTTGGTTCGGGCATTTCCTATATCGCTTTCACTTTAGCTGGGTCAACCTCGATGCCTTTTTCGCTTACAATAAAGCCCAATAGCTTGTCGGACCTCACCCCGAAGGTGCATTTATTTGGATTCAGCCTTAACAAGAATTGCCTTAATCTCTTGAACAACTTCTCCAGATGAACAAGATGTTCCTCTTCCGTGTCAAACTTAGCAATCATATCGTCCACATATACCTCAACCTCCTTGTGAATCATATCATGAAAGAGAGTAACCATGGCACGCTGATGTGTTGCCCCAACATTTTTCAAACCAAACGACATCACCTTATAGCAAAAGGTTCCCCAAGGCGTGATAAATGTTGTCTTTTCCATATACTCTAGAGCCATTTTAGTTTGATTATAACCCGAAAAGCTGTCCATGAAGGAAAACACTTTAGAGTGAGCAGTATTATCGATCAACACATCAATATGAGGAAGAGGAAAATCATCCTTAGGGCTGGCTCTGTTTAAATCCCTATAATCCATGCACATTCTGACTTTACCATATTTCTTACGCACAGGCACAATATTTGCAATCCAAGGTGGATAATTGATGACTTTTAAGAAATTTGCATCCAACTGTTTTTGAACCTCTTCTTTAATCTTCTTGGACATCTCAGGATGAGTTCTTCGGAGCTTTTACTTGACATGGTAGAAACCTTCTTTGAGCGGTAGTCGATGCACTACGATATCTGTATCCAAACCTGGCATGTCTTCATAAGACCAAGCGAAGATATCATAATACACACAAAGTAGTTCAATGAGTCTGACCTTTATACTTTCTTCGAGATCTTCCCCTATCTTGACCTCTCTTTTTACCTATTTTGTGCCAATATTCACCACCTCAATTGACTCTTGATTCAGCTGGATAACCTTCTCTTCTTTTTTTAACAATCTTGGAAATTCCTTAGGAAGATCACAATCCTCATATGCCTCTTCTTCAGCTTGATAAATCGGATTGTCAAAGTCATAGTGCGCGATAGCAGAGTCATTACCAATATAATCTGTGGTGGAAGTGCATCTACATAAATGATATTTTGGGTATTTTAGTGACGGTGTATGAAAAGGGAAACACTTACATCTAAAGAGAAATAAAAAGGAAAGAATGAAACAAAATTTTGAATGCAAAAATGTCCTTTATTTATGACAAACTTTTGAAAATAAACATGGCGGCCCTACACAAATGATCCACTACGCCTTGGGAAGAGCGTAGGAATTATGATATGATAATAAAAGCAAACAAGAAAAATTACTCCTCATCACTTGAAACTTGGATAACATCCACATAAGTCCAGTGGTTGAGCGCTTGGCCTGGAACGCTCGGACGAATCCAATCTTCAATATTGTATCCATCAGCCCTATCCTCACCAATTGCATTGGTGCATCCTTCTTGAGTAGCATTAGGGAGGGAGAATCTTACAGGAGTAGATAAACCAGAAGCTCTGAAAGCTGCATTTTGCTGACCCGGGACGTAACAAGGACCGAATTTGTTGAATTTTGGGGTAACATCCAATACTCGACCCCAACCTTCAGGGTTGTCGTTCTCTACCACCACTCTAGCATCTCTAAGGGAAGACATAACAGTTTCTGTCTTCTTTTTCTGCTCTGGGGGCGGGAAATTGACTGCATGAACTGTTTTAAACGCTTGAAACAGAGTCTCGTGTATTTCACCTTCGACTTTAACATAGCAGAATGATGTCAGATGACTCACGATATACTCTTCCTCGCCGCATACAATTATCACTTTCCCCTCTGTAGGATATTTTAGTTTCTAGTGAAGAGTAGAGGTGACTGCTCCTGCCTTGTGAATCCACAGCCGCCCCAACAAATAACAATACGCTTATTGTATGTCCATCACAAAGAAGGTAGCATTGAAGGTGCGAGGACACACCTTGATCGGTAATTCCACCTCCCCAAATACGGCTCTTTGAGACCCATCAAATCGCTAGGACGTAACTCCAGGCCAGAATAATCAATTTTCATTAATGCTGACTTGGGTAGTACATTCAAAGACGACCCCATATCTACCAAAACTCGAGATAGAGTAGTGCCCCTGCACTCCATAGAAATATGTAACGCTTTGTTATGATCTCGCCCTTCTAGAGGAAGATCAAAATTCCTGAAGCCCAAACTGCTCCCAGCAGATATGTTAGCAAAAACATTCTCGAACTGATTGATTGTTATCTCGTGCAGCACGAATGAATTCTTCAACAACTTCATCAAAGAATTTATGTGAGGTTCAGAATAAATCAACAACAACAAGATATACATCTTAGAAGGGGTGTGACTTAACTGGTCAATTATGCTATAATCACTCTTCCTGATAATTCGCATCAACTCCTCAACTTCATCGGGAACTGAAGAAGCTTCTGGTATTGGAATTGGTTGAGCCACATTGGCCGGTGTAACCCTCGGATTTCCAATCGTTACCTGTTGTTTTCATTTTTCTCTTGCAGAGGCCTCTGCCACATCTTGTACATTGGAAGGACCAAACACTCTCCCGCTTCTAGTTACTCGACCTACGCCAGAGAAATTGTGAACATCCCCTTCATTGTCTTTAGTAGATTCTTTGTTGGAAGGACCAGGTTTTTCCTCTTGCTTCACCCCATGGTAATAAACATCTGCACCATAATGCCATGGGATGGCCTTCTCACTAGTATATGGCATGGGACCAGGTACGGTAATCATCAAAGGCGGTGCCCTAGATGGAGTAGGAATATGTGCAGGGGTGTAAGGAATAGATACCACAACAACGTCTTCTTTGGTAACCTTTCAGCATCTTGGTCTTCTATCGAACTATAGGGAACCCTCATCCATCAAGAATTGGACGCCAGCTTTCAAATCACCATAGCCCTTCGGTTGCTATCTACACTTAGCATAGTCTGAAGCACAGCCTGGGAAAATAGAATTGTCAAGAAGATACCTTTTAATATACCATAACCGAGTAGTCACATGTTCCACATTCACAACTAGGTTCAACATTTCTCCATTATCGTCAATCATGTTAACAACACCCCCTTCATGTCTAGCCATCGGGTTCTGGACTACATTCGGAGCATTCGCTGGAGTAAACTCAATTGCCTTGGAATCTAACAAGTCTTGTAGTTTGCATTTTAACGCAAAACAATCATTGGTAGAATGACCAACCCCTCCAGAATGGAATTCACATCTTGCATTAGCATCATAGTTAGGAGGAAGTCTTCCGGTGGGTGGTGGCATATTTCTCAAAATAATTAATTTCAAAACAAGAAAATGGTGGAGTTCTTCGGTGAGAGATATTGGCAAGGGATCAAATTTTCTCGGTTGTCTCTGTTGTTGATTATTATACTGTCAGGGAACATCTTGTTGTCTTTGTTATTGAGGTTCCAGATTATGTCTCTACAGCGGAGGAGCATTAACAGGAATAGAAACAACATTGATTTGCTGGTTTTAACGATCTTCTCTTCTTCCTCCATGAGAGTAAATCGCACTTGTGTCGCCTTCCATTTTCTTGGGGTAAGTATTGAATGGTTTCTTACCACCCCCTGATGAGCCACTAGAGCCTCCAATCTGAATTTTCCCCAATTTCAAACCCATCTCAATTCTTTCACCAGCCATAGCCAACTCTGCAAATCCAGATGAAGCACTCCCTATCATGTGCTCGTAAAACGGTCCTTGCAAGGTAATCATAAACATATCAATGAGTTATCACTCCATCAGTGGAGGTTGAATCCTCGTAGTCAACTCATGCCATTTCTGAGCATATTCCTTGAAAGACTCTTTTAGTCCCTGTGACAAATTCTGTAACTGAGTGCGGCTAGGCGCCATATCCATATTGTATTGATAATGTTTGACAAAAGCCTGAGCAAGATCGTTCCAGCAACGAATATGGGTTTTCTCCAACTTCATGTACCACTCCAGGGATGCCCCAGATATGCTATCCTGGAAAAAATGAATCAAAAGCCCCTGATCCTCGGTATGCACCAACATCTTTCGGAAATAAGCAGTTGCATGAGTAACGGGACATGGCGAACCATTGTAATTTTCAAATGCGGGTGTTTTGAATTTTTGAGGAACTTTCACCCCAGATACTAGCCCAAGATCATTAGCATCCTGTTGTACCCCAAAATTTGCCCTCCCATTTCCTTAACATTTTCTCATCACAAAACCCTTGGAGCTCAAGATCCAGTTAGGGTTTCCTCTGCTCAAGACTTCTCCTTGCACTGTGGACCCAAATTAGGGTTTATGTTTGGACAAAGATGTTTTGACCTAAAATGCCTAATATGACTTTCATACTTCATGTTGGACTCTCAAGTTTATCCATACCAAGTTTCAAGTCTTGATTCCAAATTTTGCCCAGTCAATTGGACAGTTGACCTAGAAACTAACTGTATTAGGGAAAAAGTCAACTGTGGCCAATTGACAGTCAAATCTCATGAAAATTGACCCACATCAACATTATGAACTCACATGGACTATTTGATCAAGTTTGGATCACAATTCCACAAGAAATTTGATCAGATCACCAAAAGGGCAAAATGGTCATTTTTAGGGTTTTGACTGCACCAAGGCAATTTTTGACTGTTTGACCTAGCCAATGGAAAACCAAGCTCACACATGGAATCAAAGGCCCCATGGAATTATCTTGACATGCTCAACAAGTTCAAAAGATCCCAAATACACAAGATTGATAGTTGAATTTCTCAGTCAATTGATCAATTTTGACTATATACTGAAAAGTCAAACTTTGACTTTTTGGTCAAAATCAAGGGTCAAGATTCATTTTTCCTCAAAACATGCCAATTCATGAAACTTGTTCACCAAGAAATCAAAAAATGCAAATTAGGGTTTGAAATGGAAATTTTTCATAACTTAGAATTTTTCTAAGTTATAGAAAACCCTAATTTTTTTCCCAACCTTGCCCCATTTTCTCACCAAGATTAATTTGGATTAAAACAAAAGTCAAAACATGAAAGTTGTAGCTTGTTGCATAATCTACAACTTTTATTCACAAAGTTTTCTCAAATGAGGCTTGTATCTCAAGTTACAATTTTTGGAATAAGGGTACTAAACCATTCTTAACTTAGTGAAATTTTAACCTATTTTGACAAGGTTTTCTACCTAACTTCAAGGCCATTTTCCATACACTTCCACTTGGAATTTCACTTTTCATTTCAAAGATGGATTGTAGTACACATTCCAAGCTTTCCAAAATGTCCAAGAACTTCTCAAACAACCTCATGGTTAGGGAGAATCGAATTTTGCAATATGGCAAAAACTCACTTTTGATTAGGCCAAGTTACATGTTCATAGCACTATGCACTTCAATCTCAGCTTGCACAACTTGATTACAGGCCTTTTATCTCAATTACACTCATAAATTTAATGCATATTCTTTGTGCCAAGACCATGTTCTTTGTGTTCTAGCATTGCATAGTGGATTAATCCCAAAATAGATAAAGTACTTTATCCATTTTTGCAAAAGCAAGCTTTATGTCAAATTGAAAATCCAAGCAAGTACAGATACAATCTAATTGGCACAAGATTATGAGCATAACACACTGATCAAGGAGGAGTTTTGCAGCATGATTAGGGGCCCTCTACATGCCTAGAACACAACTTGGCTTTTCTTGCTTAAGTGTTAAGAAACATCTCATACCACACAGAATTTTCATCTCAGCATTAGTGACCTTAAGCAAATATTGTAGACACATTCCAAACATCCTAACCAAGCTGAAGCACGACCCTAAGACCATCAACACCTCCCCATTGACAGAATCACTCTCAAACTGCAAAAACAGGGCAAGGCCTGCAGTTTGAACACCATCTCTCATTCCTTGCATGTTTTCTTGACCAAAGCTCATCAACCACATTCCCTAGCATCCATACAAGCTAACCAAAATCTAAAACAAGACCTATAATTCCTCTAACCAGTTCCACCATTTTCACTTTTCTGATTTGCAGGTGAAGAGATCTAGCACGATTCAAAAGGTTTCAAGACAAAGTAAAGCTTGGAATAGCATCCCTGGACATCAAGGAACCTATACCAATCATCACTTTGCACTGAAAGTTTCTCCATTGCCAGATAGAACTTTAACTGAACAGGTAAGTTCATGGATTCGTATCTCTCTTATTAGGAATGGTTAGCTTTAGGTTTGTGAAGATAATATGTCACATTCATAGCCCTGAATATGCCCATGTAGTTAGATTTCATTTATGTTATGTGTGCTGCAAGAATTTTGAGTCTGAACATGGCATAAAAACTAGGTCAGAATTTGGGGGAGAAGAAATTCTCTCTCATTTCTGAGAGTTAGATTGATTTTTTTACATGCTTAGAATCGTGACATGATGCTTTACAAGTTTGCTGTTGTAAGTTTTTGATGAAAGTCAAAGAATCAGGATCTATGCTTGACAATGGAAAACGCGCGCTTTGTTCTTGTTTCAAACATGCTGGAGGTTGAAGAAGGTCCTTTGGGCTGGGCCTGTTTCACATTTTCTTTTTGCACCATACACTTACTTCTGCACCCCCTGAGCCCATTTTACTTATTTCTTTGACTTTTTGACTTTTTCTTTTTTTGATTGACTTATTTATTTTTTCTCATGATATTAAAAATATAAAAATATTTTTTCTCACCATTTTTGAATTTATTAGGCATTTATTTAGTTTTCTTTTAGTTTATACATAAATAAATAAATACATATATTTTTGTTTAAAATACTAAAATAGTGCAAATACATTTTTATACATTTTTATTTTTGTTTTACTTTCTGAAAATATTTTATAGAAAAATACTTTTTTTATTAAATATTAAATATTATTATTTTTTATATATAATACATATTTAGAACTTAATACATATATATATATATATATATATATATATATATATATATATATATATATATATATATATATATATATATATATATATATATATATATTATATATATATATATATATATATATATATATATATATATATATATATATTAGTATATTTAGGTTAAAATACAAAAATACCTATATTTTTCATTTTATTAATATTTGACATAAAAAAATACTTTTTATAAATATACTTCACTTTATTTTATTTTTGTACATAATAAATAAATACTTGTATTAAATTAAATAATATATATATGTTACTTAATGAAAATTAGGGTTTTACCCTAAATATGAAAATATTCCAAAAAATAATCTTTTTTTTATTTTTTATTTATTTGACATAAATAATACCTTTTTTCCATATACATAAAAACCTTTTTGCATTTTGCATCTTTATTGTATTTTCTAATTTATGCAATCAATTATTTGTAAATATTCTAAAAAATGATGTAATAGCTAGGTTTAATTTCTTTGTCTAAATATCCCCCCATTTGAACATTTGTACCCCCCTTCCCATATTGTGTTGTAATAGTGTAGGAATTTTAATTTTCGCACTTTAAACGCTTTCTAAATATACCATGCTAGAGTTAGGGTTTGTATGCAAATAAAAAGATCAAAGTAGCTTGACCTAATTTCAAGATAATCAAAGCATGAAAAATGGACAACACATATCACACTTGCACCCCCTAGGGTATTCCACTTTGTTGCCTTCAAATAAATGGGCCATATTGCATGTTAGGTCCCTTTGGGCAAAACAAACAAATCAAATGATCATAGTCCCTCGATGACGCTTTCCAAATGTTGCCTAAACAAATGATCAAGTCCCTTAAAGAAAATTGCCCAAAGATACTTGACACTGTTGCAATTATGGTCTAAACGATGACCCGCGCCCGTCCCTTTCACTTCCTAACATGAGATTGTCCACCAAATACAATGGTGGAACAAACTTATTAAAAGAGTTAAAACATAGCAATAAACTTTGAGAAATTTAGGAGTAGATAACCTCTTAGTTACTTGAATCAAAACTTGCAAAAATAAAACACTTGCCTATTTTCTAAAACCACACCTCACAACACTTTCAAAACAACTTTCAAAAACAAATGAAAACCTTTTTCAAAAGACATAAATCTTTGTATACATCCCCACATGGATCATTACAAAGGTTGCCACCACATTGGCTTCTTTTCAAAACATTTTCAAACCCACACACACAAGCACCATTTCAAACAATTGAAAAAGGCAAGTGATCTAAGCAAGTAACTAAGAGCCCATGGATAACCATGGATAGAAAGGGTGCTAATACCTTCCCTTTCTATAATCTACTCCCCGAACCCAAGAAAACATCTCAAAGGTTTTTGCTGTGCTTTTTAAACCTTTCCTTAGGATAAAATAAAAAGTCGGTGGCGACTCTTGCTCAACCGAAACATTTGCGAAAACAAACGCAAAACCATAGTCAGTTCTCCCACCGTATCACAGAACTGGCGACTCTGCTAGGGATTATAGTAAAAGTGGAGTAACCTTAGGGCTTAGATCACCCTCTTGCATGACTAATTGTTTGAATTGTTTGCTTTATATCTTGGCTCTATTGTTTGGGTTTGCAATCCTACACCTGGATTTTGGGAAACATTCATAGATAGCAATACGTTGTGGAAACTGTGCGGGGTATACCGACACGGTCGAAGCAATAGCTATATTAGTGTGACATATTTGTGAGTACCGGTAACCCTTGAGTTCAATCAAGGAGAGTACGGGGCCACTGAGTGATGTCACTAAGCACTAATGACCTAGAACCTTACTTGACCATCTTGGCCTTTTATTAGGGGTAGTGAGATAACCGGCTTTGGTGCAGTCCGAAGTTGGTAGATACTCGATACTACACTCATTGAGGGTTGTTTTCTTGGAATATTTTGGTCGCTAGTTAAGTGGCTAAACCAAAACAATGAACAATGAAAACAATCCAGTGATATTGAGCTCCTTAGAACCCGGTTACTATTTATAGGACAGGTTTTTAAGCCAACTACCCTCAAGAGGGTACCTACCTATGAAACCCCATGCAAGCCTGAAACTAGGGTTTTGTGTGATTTGCTTGTACATATATTTTATGCATAAACATCATAAACATCATAAACATCATAAAACATCATATGCATTCACTAACCATTTCAAGGGTTTTGGATCTTCATCTTTGTTCTTGTTTTGTAGGACATGGAAATTCCTCGCAGAAACACCATTCAAGTTAACCTTGTGAGAATCTCTCCTCAACTCAAGGAGCTCACCTCAAGAATCCCGGAAAATTCATCCTTCAGTGAAAGACATGGTAGACTGCTCAGCCTAGTCAACACCAACATTGAAGAAGACATGATGAAAGTGCTATTCCAGTTCTTTGACCCTCTTCACCACTGTTTCACTTTCCCCGATTACCAGTTGGTGCCCACTTTGGAGGAGTTTTCTCAACTTCTGAGAATTCCTATCCTTAATCAACTACCCTTCGACGGTACGGAAAAGGAACCAAAGCCAGAAGATGTTGCTCGAGCATTACATCTATAACCATCCGACATCAAGGGGCATTGGGAAACCAGAAGCGGCGTCAAGGGATTCTTAGCAAAATTCTTGTTTGAGAAGGCACAAGAATGTTGGAACTCATTGGACCTACAAGCCTTTGAAGAAATTGTGGCACTCCTTATCTATGGGTTGGTCTTGTTCCCAAATCCTGACCAATTGGTAGATGTCAACGCCGTCAAAATCTTCTTGTCCAGAAATCCAATACCAACATTGCTTGGGGACATTCTTCACTCATTTTACACACGAACAATGAGAAAGAGGGGTGTTCTCATGTGTTGTACTCCTCTCCTTGCAAGGTGGTTTATTTCGCACCTTCCACAATTTGTCCTGAAGAATGACCAAGGCTCAAGGTGGTCCCAACGGTTGATGACTCTTACTCACTCTGATGTACATTGGTGTTCTCGGTCCAGAGAAAATGTCATCATCGTCGATCGTTGCGGAGAATTTCCTAATGTTCCTTTACTTGGAATTAGAGGAGGTATCACCTACAACCCTTGCCTAGCTTTGAGACAATTTGGATATGCACGAAGGGATGGCCCTCATGATATGTTGATTCCTGACCTAGTTTTTGACTTCGACAACGATGCGCAAGGACTTCGCCAAATATTCATCAGAGCTTGGGGAAAACTCAACAAGGTTGATAGCAAGACTCTGGGACACAAGAACTCCATCCCTCTTGAGCCTTATCTCAAGTGGGTACGAGCCCGAGCCTAAAGTCTGATGATGCCTTATCCTCATGTTCTCCCTGTGATTAAAGAGCCCGTCAAGGAAGGAGAGGTTCCCTACACCATCCTACATCCAGACATGCCTACATCGTGGGAGGAAATGCAGAAAAGTTGGATTCAGCTCAAGGAAGAACGGAATACTTTTGAAGCTAGCTTCTACGCCAGTGAGAAGAAGGTTCTAGAGCTTACCCGCCGACTCCATGAGCAAGAGGCCCTCAACACCTACATCGCACCAAAAAGGATGCGCAATGTCTTTTTGCCTTAAGAAGTTTATTTTGTAATATTTGGCCCATGGGGCATTTATGTACTGACAAATTTCCTCTTACTAATATGACGTGCGTTCTTCTTTGTCTGAAACAATTTTGAATGTCCTAAATCCTTGAATGCATTGCATACATAAGCATACCATTCATCATGTGCATAAGCAGGTCTCATTCCAGGTTTCCTTATCTATCTGCTGTTTATTTCAGTAGGATGGATCTCGAGCAAACAGTCAAAGACCTACAAGCTCAAAATGCACAGTTCCAGCAACTCCTGATGACCTTGGCTAAGGGCCAGGAGGATATCAAGACTCAATTGGGGAACAAAGACCCAGTGAAAAAGAAGAAAAAGAGACTCGGGGTGGCTACTTTGGGGAGAAGATTTGACGGAGAAGCTCGGAGAGTGCTTGAATTTCCTCCTACTTCTGATGAAGGAACCAGCAAAGGAGGTGGAGCTGCGGTACCTTCCGAGTCTGATGCGGAAGAAGAAGAGGTCGAAGAGGATGAAGATTATACTGATCAGCAATACCCTCCAGCTGACGATAAATACAAAAGGCTAGAAGACAGGTTGGCCGCCATGGAGCTACAAAGAGTACCGGGTTTGGATTTTGAAGACTTGGGTTTGGTTGCCGGGATTGTGATTCCCCCAAAATTCAAAGTGCCAGTGTTTGTGAGGTATGATGGGCTGTCCTGTCCCAAAATGCATCTCAGGTCCTACGTGAGAAAGATTCAACCCTATACAGAAGATAAAAACCTTTGGATTCATTTCTTTCAAGACAGCCTTTCTGGAGCTCAGTTGGAGTGGTTTTATCAGCTAGAGGGAACCAGCGTCCGAAATTGGGAAGATTTGGCCACCGCTTTTTACAAACAATACCAGTATAATTCTGACCTTGCTCCTACTCGTACCCAACTTCAGGGTATGTCACTAGGAACAAGAGAGGGATTCAAAGAATACGCACAAAAATGGAGGGATTTGGCTGGCAGGGTGCAGCCTCCTTTAACCGATCGTGAACTTGTTGATATGTTTCTAGGAACCCTATCTGGGCCTTTTTTCAATCATCTGATTGGTAATTCTTCCGCGGGGTTTACCGATTTGATCTTAACGGGCGAAAGAATAGAAGCTGGCATCAAGTCAGGAAAGATTCAGAAGGGTGTTGCTGCAAGTACTGAGAAGAGGCCTTTTAAGAAAGAAGCAAGTGCCGTCTATGGTCCTAGAAGACAAGTCAAGTCAGAAAGTCGTCAAGCCGTCAATGCTTTGGTCATTTCCAAACCTATTGCTGCTTCTCAGCAGTACAATCAACAAAGAGGTGAAAGGCCCAAGAGGCAGTATACTCGGTTGAGTATGACCTTGTCACAAATTTTACCCCAACTGTTATCAACCAACTTGGTGACCATCAAAGAAGCTCCTAAGGTCGTTAATACTGCGTCTCCTAAGTATAACCCAAATGCCCGTTGTGCTTATCATTCTGATAGCCCCGGGCATACTACTGATGATTGATGGGCCTTGAGAAACAAAGTGCAAGATCTTATCGACGCGAAGGAAATTCAGTTTGAAGCGCCTGAGAGGCCGAATGTTGTAACTGCTCCTATGCCCCAGCATAGAGTAAATGCCATTGAGGAAGAGTTGTATGCTGTTTCAGTGAATGATGTTGCTACCCCTCTGTTGATTGTTAAGAGGAACTTACTACTAGCCGGTTTATTTTTAGGTTGTAGCAAGGGTTGTCTCCTATGTGCTGTTATCCCTACCGGTTGTCCGCTGCTGAAATCAAGCATCCAAAGCCTGATGGATAGCAAAGAAATTATGTTCAAGAAAACTGTTATTCCGTTTGTTTTCATTGAAGAAATATCTGTTGTCACAATTTACAATCCTTCCAAAGCTCCCATGAAGAAACCAGTCCAAATTATGTCTGTTGCACCCATTACTATTACTGTTCCGGGGCCTCTCCCATATGAGTCTGATAAAGCGGTCCCATGGTATTATGGGGCCGACGTGTATGTGCTTGGGGTGAAGCAGGAGTTCAACACCAATACCAGTATCAGTAACATCACTGGTCCTGCCAAGATTACCCGCAGTGGCAGGCTCTTCTCGCCTGACATTGCACCGTCAGTTATCCGAAAACCTCTCACCATCACACCCGCAAGTGTGCATGTTCCAATTCAAGTTCCTGTGTCTACTACTGCCGCCGAGTCCTCTGATACTCGGGGCAAAGAAGTTGCTACCGATTTGCCTGCCAGGACGGAGGCACCAAAAAAGACTGCTGTGGAAGCCTCCCAACAAGAAATGGAGGAAATCCTTAAAATCATCAAAAGGAGTGACTTTAACGTTGTTGAACAGTTGGGGCATACTCCCTCCAAAATCTCTATGCTATCATTGCTGCTATGCTCAGAGGCCCATGCAAAAGCCCTGATTTCATTTCTGAAAACGGCCCATGTGCCGCAAGAGACCTTCGCGGATCAATTCACTGACTGTGTGGCTAATTTGACGGCTGACAATGGCTTGGGGTTCTCAGATGCTGACATTACCGCCAAAGGGAAAAATCACAATGATGCCCTGCACGTCTCTATAGAGTGCAGGGGCACTACTCTCGCACACGTGTTGGTGGATACCGGTTCTTCCCTGAATGTCTTGCCCGAGAAGGCATTGGATCGCTTGGATTGTGAGGGTCTGGAGTTGAAACCTAGTAACATCATTGTTAGAGCCTTCGACGGTTCTAAGAGGATGGTGCACGGTGAGGTAGACATTCCTATTCGTGTGGGTTCCCAAGTTTTCGACTCAACGTTCTATGTAATGGACATTCGTCCATCTTACTCCTGCTTATTGGGTCGACCCTGGATTCACAAGGCTGGGGCAGTAACATCCACTCTGCACCAAAAGCTCAAATACCCTGTCAAAGGGAAGATTGTTATTGTACAGGGTGAGGAGGAATACATGGTTAGTCACTTGAATTCGTTCCGGTATATCGAGATGGACGGGGAGTTTATTGAAACCCCCTTTCAGCATTTTGAGGAAGTACCTCCAACGTTGGCATCGGCTGAGGCAGTGAGTGAAGAAGACTTTCCATTGAAGATGGCATCCTTGAAGGATGCCCGGGCTGTAATCGAGAAAGGCAGTTGTGCAAACTGGGGTCAGCTTCCTGACTTCACTCAAAAGAACGACAAGTTTGGGTTGGGCTTTACTGCTGAGGCTCAGAGGGTTGTGCGCAAGGAAAAGATCAGAAAGGCTCCAGTGTTTATCACCAGTCCAAGGGTGAATGCTATTGAGGAGGATGTAGAGGAAGCAGAGTTTGACAGTTGGATCTATCCAACTACCAGCAACGGACCAAGCAACTGGACGGCAAAGGATTTTACACCTATCACATTTGTCACGCAGTAATTATTTCTTTTGATTTCCAATTTGTAACAAACAATATGTTAAAACTTTATTGGCTCGGTGTCCTACCCGGGGCATCGTAGCTCCATTTGTGAGGGCTTTTTGTATAAAATTTCCATATATCATCAATCAAAACATTGGACGTTTGTTGCATTTCAAATCTTGTGCTTTTTTTCTCTCTGTGTTATATATTGCAAAACAGCTATATTTACACACACTCACTTATACAGGTTTCAATCCACTCTGGATCTCACTGGTAACCGCTCTGCTACCGCCAGTTATGACTTCGAGAATCCGATCAACTTGGCCGAAGACGAAGGTGAAGATGATTGCGAAGTGCCTGGTGAACTCGCAAGACTGCTACTCCAGGAAGAGAGGGCTATTCAACAACATGAAGAGTCGGTGGAAACAATTAACCTGGGTACGGAGACAGATAGGAAAGAGGTCAAGATTGGGGCTAATCTAGAGCTCAGCGTGAAGCAACGTTTGATCCAGATGCTACATGATTACATGGAGGTCTTTGCTTGGTCATACGAAGATATGCCTGGTTTGGATGCCGACATTGTAGTTCATCACCTGCCAACTAAGGAAGACTGCCCTCCGGTAAAGCAAAAGGTTCGCCGCATGCGCCCAGAGATGTCTGAAAAGATCAAGGCTGAGGTTATGAAGCAATTCGATGCCGGATTTCTAGCAGTAACTTCTTACCCTCAGTGGGTTGCCAATGTGGTGCCAGTGCCGAAGAAGGACGGTAAAGTCAGAATGTGTGTTGACTACAGGGATTTAAACAGGGCAAGCCCCAAGGATGATTTTCCTCTACCTCACATCGACGTTCTCGTTGACAATACTGCTCAACACAAGGTTTTCTCCTTCATGGATGGTTGTTCAGGGTATAATCAGATCAAGATGGCTCCGGAGGATATGGAGAAGACTACCTTTGTGACTCAGTGGGGCACCTTCTGTTACAAGGTCATGCCGTTCGGATTAAAAAATGCTGGGGCAACCTATCAACGTGCCATGGTTGCTTTATTTCATGATATGATCCATCATGAGATTGAGGTATATGTTGATGACATGATTGCAAGGTCTCAAACTGAGGAGGAGCACCTTGATCATCTGAGGAAGCTATTCGACCGACTAAAGTTATATAAGCTGAGATTGAATCCCAACAAATGCACCTTTGGGGTGAGGTCCGGAAAATTGCTAGGTTTCATTGTAAGTGATAAAGGTATTCAGGTGGACCCTGCCAAGGTAAAATCCATACAAGATATGCCAACTCCAAAGACAGAGAAAGAAGTCAGAGGCTTCCTAGGACGACTGAATTACATTGCCCGATTCATCTCACATCTGACTGCTACTTGTGAGCCAATCTTCAAATTACTGAAGAAAGAACAAGTAGTACGCTGGAACGATGAATGTCAGGCTGCCTTTGAAAAGATAAAGGAATATCTCCAAGAGCCACCCATTCTTATGCCGCCAGTGGAAGGAAGACCTCTGATACTATATTTGACAGTACTTGACAATTCAATGGGGTGCGTGCTGGGACAGCATGACGAGTCGGGCCGAAAAGAGCACGCTATTTATTACTTGAGCAAAAAGTTTACCGACTGTGAGTCTCGTTACTCACTGCTTGAGAAAACTTGCTGCGCTCTAGTATGGGCTGCTCGCCGGCTGAGACAGTATATGCTGACTCACACTACTCTATTAATTTCAAAGATGGATCCCATCAAGTACATATTTGAAAAGCCCGCTCTGTCTGGAAGAATAGCAAGATGGCAAATGATCTTAACAGAATATGATATCCAGTATACAACTCAGAAAGCAATCAAAGGAAGTGTACTGGAAGATCATTTGGCACACCAACCTATGGACGATTACCAATCCTTGAACTTTGATTTTCCGGACGAAGACATCATGGTGGTAACTGACTGTGAAGTACCTGGATCGGATGAAGGACCTGAGGAAGGATCCCGATGGTCTATGCATTTTGACGGAGCCTCTAATGCTTTGGGTAACAGCGTCAGCGCTATAATCATATCTCCCAAAGGAACTCATACTCCACTCACCGCCCAGTTGTGTTTCAACTACACCAACAACATGGCAGAATATGAGGCATGTATCATGGGTCTACAAGCTGCGATCGACTTAAGGATCAAATTTCTGAGTGTCTTCGGAGATTCCGCTCTCGTGATCAATCAGATCAAAGGCGAGTGGGATACGAAACACCCAAATCTTATTCCTTACAAGGAGTATGTGTCAACCTTGCTTCCCCACTTTGAAGAGATAACTTTTGAGCATTTCCCAAGAGAGGAGAATCAGCTAGCGGACGCACTAGCTACGATGTCTTCAATGTTCAAAGTCAAATGGGACAATGAGGCTCCCCGGATCATTATCTGGAAGTTAGACGAACCGGCATACTGCTGCGATCTTGAGGCCGAAAAGGTGACTGAAAAACCCTGGTATCATGAGGTGAAGAGGTACTTGGAAGCTCAGGAATACCCTGAAGGTGCATCTGTCAATGACAAGAAGTTCATGAGGAGGTTCGCGGCAAAATTCTTCCTCAGCAACGGCATCCTCTACAAACGGAATCATGATTCAACTCTACTACGTTGTGTGGATAAGGCTGAAGCAGAGAAAATCATGATAGAACTGCATGAAGGTACATTCGGAACACATTCCAATGGACATACCATGGCAAAGAAAGTCCTACGGGCAGGATATTTCTGGTCCACAATGGAAGCCGATTGTTACCAACACTCTCGAACTTGTCACAAATGCCAGATCTATGCTGACAAGGTGCATATTCCTCCAGTCCCTCTGAACGTCCTGACGGCACCTTGGCCTTTTGCAATGTGGGGCATTGATATGATCGGTGAGATCCAACCGACGACATCCAACGGGCATCGCTTCATCTTGGTAGCAATTGATTACTTCACGAAGTGGGTTGAAGCAGCTTCCTACGCCATAGTAACCAAGAGCGTCGTGGCACGTTTCATCCGGCATAATCTGATCTGTCGGTACGGCGTCCCGGAAAGAATCATTACGGACAATGGTACCAATCTCAATAACAAAATGATCACTGAACTCTGAGAACAATTCAAGATACAACACCACAATTCTTCTCCCTACCGGCCGAAGATGAATGGGGTTGTAGAGGCAGCTAATAAGAATATCAAGAAAATTGTGCAGAAGATGACAGTGACCTATAAAGATTGGCACGAAATGTTACCATTTGCTCTTCATGGGTACCGTACCTCAGCAAGGACGTCAACCGGGGCAACTCCTTTCTCCTCGGTCTATGGCATGGAGGCAGTCCTGCCAATTGAAGTCTAGATACCCTCTCTCCGGAAAATGAAGGATGCAGACTTGAATGAAGATGATTGGATACAGACTCGACTTGATCAATTAAACCTGATTGACGAAAAGAGGCTCACTGCTATCTGTCATGGTCAAACGTATCAAAAACGGATGATCAGTGCATTTAACAAGAAGGTCAGACCACAAGAGTATCAAGTGGGGGACCTGGTAATCAAACGCATCATCCTTCCTCAAAATGATCCCCGGGGCAAATGGACCCCTACTTACGAAGGGCCATTTGTGGTTAAACATGTGTTATCGGGAGGAGCCATGATCCTAACCACCATGGATGGTGACGACCTTCCTCACCCCGCCAATGCAGACATAGTGAAAAGATACTACGCATGAATAAAAGACCCGCTAGGATGACATACCTAGGCAAAAATAAGGGCTTCCCGGCGAACCAAAAGGGTTCGGGCAAAAATAAGGGATGAAATGAAAAAAAATATGTACACCCGGCAAGTCGAAAACCTGAAAAGGCGGCTTGGGCAAAAATGGGTATCTCGGTGGACTGAAAACCCGAAAGGGCGGTCCAGGCAAAAGTTAGGGATAAAGCGTAACACTATGTCTCATTGGATCACTTCGCATCCGGAATTCGGCATCAACAATCTGGCCCAGATTTCGGCATCGACCAATCAGCTTCATCTTCAACTAGGCAGCAAAGTGATGAGACGCTTGGAGACATAAAGGCGATAGCAGAGTTGGAACCCAGTGGGATTGTTCACATAGCTGTTTTGTTTTCAAAATTGTAAACTCTGTGTTATTTGGCGGCGTCCTCTTACTAGGATGTCAGCCTCTTGTACAAAAAAACGCCTTTTCACAGGCAAAATTCAAATCAATACAAATTCACTTGTCCATACAAATTGCCATTGTTTTTCCTTTTTCTGTTTTGTCTTGCGAAGAACGTCCAATGTTCATTTTTGATATATGCATTTGATATTAAATTGCTGATTCATAAATATTTGCATATGAAACAAAAGATTAATTACAGGTGACATCAGAAACAAGGGAAATGTAAGGTTGTCTGGTGCAGTCTGGTTGCTTTGTTCTCCAAGGTACCAAGGTAGATTCGACTGAAGAATGTGACCAAATCATCTCAACCCCCCGCAGAATAAGACAAGATTCAGCAATGCTTTCCCCAAGTGGAGTTGACTCCCCGTCAATCCTGAAAGGCACAGCATTCCCCGGCAGGTCTTAAAGCTTATCCCCAGTAGATTTTGGAAGCTTGTTCCCTGTAGAATACGGACGTCTCTCCCGAGCTTTATTCAGAGTTATTCCTCACAAGGGCTTATAACTGGGTTATCCTCAGCTAATTGCCACGGAAGATCGCCCTCAACAAAGATCTTTCAATCCCCAGCGAAGTTTATCTTTGGTATCCCCAACGGATTTTATCATCATTATCCCCAACGGAATCCATCATTGAAGTCCTCAGCAGGCCTCTCATCAAAAACTTCAGCAAAGTATCTCTTCCACAGAGCAATTCCTCGGCCGGTCGTCAAGAATTTATTTTCCTAAGACGAAAATACATTCATAAACATTTCACGTTTTCATACATCCTGCTTACATACATGATAAAATGCATACAACACTATCTCATGTTAAAACATCATGCATATCATACATCATGACATTACATACAACTTATGTTTTGCCTTTTCAGGGAAAAAGACAATCCCAAAGACAACTACCTTCGACTGTCACAATTCCAGATTCGATACCTGTATCTAGCCAGGGCATATCTGAGAGTGATCAGTTTCCAGACTCGATTCCTGTATCTAGCCAGGGCACGTCTGAAGAGTTCAAAGATTCGATTCCTGTATCCAGCCAGGGCACATCTATCAACTACAACATTTCCAGACTCGATTCCTGTATCTAGCCAGGGCACGTCTGAAGAGTTCAAAGATTCGATTCATGTATCCAGCCAGAGCATATCTATTGACGACTATTTCCAGATTCGACTCCTGTATCCAGCCAGGGCACATCTGTGAGCAACCGATTGTAGATTCGACACCTGTATCCAGCCAGGGCATATCTGCATAAGGAGATTGAAGATCAAACACCTGTAACAAGCCAGGAAAACATCTGCCTTTCTCAAATACACAAAGTTCTCGCTAAGGAATCTCTTGTGCGATCAACACTTCCAAATGGCATCTATAAGCCCATTCCCGACAAGGTTCTGTCACATCTCCAGATGGCATCTATAAGCCCATCTCCCTATCCAAATGGCATCTATAATCCCATTCCCGACATCACATTGTTGATACTCCAACATGCGAGTGCAAATTTCCGGGCACTCTAGTGTCCAATCTCCTTTTACCCTCGAGTCACGAAAGGCAAAATTGCCAATCTAACTCTTCAGGTTCAAGAAGATTGAACAGGGGCAACTGTTGTACCCCAAAATTTGCCCTCCCATTTCCTCAACATTTTCTCATCACAAAACCCTTGGAGCTCAAGATCCAGTTAAGGTTTCCTCTGCTCAAGACTTCTCCTTGCACTGTGGACCCAAATTAGGGTTTATGTTTGGACAAAGATGTTTTGACCTAAAATGCCTAAGATGACTTTCATACTTCATGTTGGACTCTCAAGTTTATCCATACCAAGTTTCAAGTCTTGATTCCAAATTTTGCCTAGTCAATTGGACAGTTGACCTAGAAACTAATTGTATTAGGGAAAAAGTCAACTGTGGCCAATTGACAGTCAAATCTCATGAAAATTGACCCACATCAACATTATGAACTCACATGGACTATTTGATCAAGTTTGGATCACAATTCCACAAGAAATTTGATTAGATCACCAAAAGGGCAAAATGGTCATTTTTAGGGTTTTGACTGCACCAAGGCAATTTTTGACTGTTTGACCTAGCCAATGGCAAACCAAGCTCACACATGGATTCAAAGGCCCCATGGAATTATCTTGACATGCTCAACAAGTTCAAAAGATCCCAAATACACAAGATTGATAGTTGAATTTCTCAGTCAATTGATCAATTTTGACTATATACTGAAAAGTCAAACTTTGACTTTTTGGTCAAAATCAAGGGTCAAGATTCATTTTTCATCAAAACATGCCAATTCATGAAACTTGTTCACCAAGAAATCAAAAAATGCAAATTAGGGTTTGAAATGGAAATTTTTCATAACTTAGAATTTTTCTAAGTTATGGAAAACCCTAATTTTTTCCCAACTTTGCCCCATTTTCTGACCAAGATTCATTTGGATTCAAACAAAAGTCAAAACATGAAAGTTGTAGCTTGTTTCATAATCTACAACTTTTATTCACAAAGTTTTCTCAAATGAGGCTTGTATCTCAAGTTACAATTTTTGGAATAAGGGTACTAAACCATTCTTAACTTAGTGAAATTTTAACCTATTTTGACAAGGTTTTCTACCTAACTTCAAGGCCATTTTTCATACACTTCCACTTGGAATTTCACTTTGCATTTCAAAGATGGATTGTAGTACACATTCCAAGCTTTCCAAAATGTCCAAGAACTTCTCAAACAACCTCATGGTTAGGGAGAATCGAATTTTGCAATATGGCAAAAACTCACTTTTGATTAGGCCAAGTTACATGTTCATAGCACTAAGCACTTCAATCTCAGCTTGCACAACTTGATTACAGGCCTTTTATCTCAATTACACTCATAAATTTAATGCATATTCTTTGTGCCAAGACCATGTTCTTTGTGTTCTAGCATTGCATAGTGGATTAATCCCAAAATAGATAAAGTACTTTATCCATTTTTGCAAAAGCAAGCTTTATGTCAAATTGAAAATCCAAGCAAGTACAGATACAATCTAATTGGCACAAGATTATGAGCATAACACACTGATCAAGGAGGAGTTTTGCAGCATGATTAGGGGCCCTCTACATGCCTAGAACACAACTTGGCTTTTCTTGCTTAAGTGTTAAGAAACATCTCATACCACACAGAATTTTCATCTCAGCATTAGTGACCTTAAGCAAATATTGTAGACACATTCCAAACATCCTACCAAGATGAAGCACGACCCTAAGACCATCAACACCTCCCCATTGACAGAATCACTCTCAAACTGCAAAAACAGGGCAAGGCCTGCAGTTTGAACACCATCTCTCATTCCTTGCATGTTTTCTTGACCAAAGCTCATCAAACACATTCCCTAGCATCCATACAAGCTAACCAAAACCTAAAACACGACCTGTAATTCCTCTAACCAGTTCCACCATTTTCACTTTTCTGATTTGCAGGTGAAGAGCTCTAGCACGATTCAAAAGGTTTCAAGACAAAGTAAAGCTTGGAATAGCATCCCTGGACATCAAGGAAGCTATACCAATCATCACTTTGCACTGAAAGTTTCTCCATTGCCAGATAGAACTTCAACTGAACAGGTAAGTTCATGGATTCGTATCTCTCTTATTAGGCATTGTTAGCTTTAGGTTTGTGAAGATAATATGTCACATTCATAGCCCTGAACATGCCCATGTAGTTAGATTTCATTTATGTTATGTGTGCTGCAAGAATTTTGAGTCTGAACATGGCATAAAAACTAGGTCAGAATTTGGGGGAGAAGAAATTCTCTCTCATTTCTGAGAGTTAGATTGATTTTTTTACATGCTTAGAATCGTGACATGATGCTTTACAAGTTTGCTGTTGTAAGTTTTTGATGAAAGTCAAAGAATCAGGATCTATGCTTGACAATGGAAAACGCGCGCTTTGTTCTTGTTTCAAACATGCTGGAGGTTGAAGAAGGTCCTTTGGGCTGGGCCTGTTTCACATTTTCTTTTTGCACCATACACTTACTTCTGCACCCCCTGAGCCCATTTTACTTATTTCTTTGACTTTTTGACTTTTTCTTTTTTTGATTGACTTATTTATTTTTTCTCATGATATTAAAAATATAAAAATATTTTTTCTCACCATTTTTGAATTTATTAGGCATTTATTTAGTTTTCTTTTAGTTTATACATAAATAAATAAATACATATATTTTTGTTTAAAATACTAAAATAGTGCAAATACATTTTTATACATTTTTATTTTTGTTTTACTTTCTGAAAATATTTTATAGAAAAATACTTTTTTTATTAAATATTAAATATTATTATTTTTTATATATAATACATATTTAGAACTTAATATATATATATATATATATATATATATATATATATATATATATATATATATATATATATATATATATATATATATATATATATATATATATATATATATATATATTAGTATATTTAGGTTAAAATACAAAAATACCTATATTTTTCATTTTATTAATATTTGACATAAAAAAATACTTTTTATAAATATACTTCACTTTATTTTATTTTTGTACATAATAAATAAATACTTGTATTAAATTAAATAATATATATATGTTACTTAATGAAAATTAGGGTTTTACCCTAAATATGAAAATATTCCAAAAAATAATCTTTTTTTATTTTTTATTTATTTGACATAAATAATACCTTTTTTCCATATACATAAAAACCTTTTTGCATTTTGCATCTTTATTGTATTTTCTAATTTATGCAATCAATTATTTGTAAATATTCTAAAAAATGATGTAATAGCTAGGTTTAATTTCTTTGTCTAAATATCCCCCCATTTGAACATTTGTACCCCCCTTCCCATATTGTGTTGTAATAGTGTAGGAATTTTAATTTTCGCACTTTAAACGCTTTCTAAATATACCATGCTAGAGTTAGGGTTTGTATGCAAATAAAAAGAACAAAGTAGCTTGACCTAATTTCAAGATAATCAAAGCATGAAAAATGGACAACACATATCACACTTGCACCCCCTAGGGTATTCCACTTTGTTGCCTTCAAATAAATGGGCCATATTGCATGTTAGGTCCCTTTGGGCAAAACAAACAAATCAAATGATCATAGTCCCTCGATGACGCTTTCCAAATGTTGCCTAAACAAATGATCAAGTCCCTTAAAGAAAATTGCCCAAAGATACTTGACACTGTTGCAATTATGGTCTAAACGATGACCCGCGCCCGTCCCTTTCACTTCCTAACATGAGATTGTCCACCAAATACAATGGTGGAACAAACTTATTAAAAGAGTTAAAACATTGCAATAAACTTTGAGAAATTTAGGAGTAGATAACCTCTTAGTTACTTGAATCAAAACTTGCAAAAATAAAACACTTGCCTATTTTCTAAAACCACACCTCACAACACTTTCAAAACAACTTTCAAAAACAAATGAAAACCTTTTTCAAAAGACATACATCTTTGTATACATCCCCACATGGATCATTACAAAGGTTGCCACCACATTGGCTTCTTTTCAAAACATTTTCAAACCCACACACACAAGCACCATTTCAAACAATTGAAAAAGGCAAGTGATCTAAGCAAGTAACTAAGAGCCCATGGATAACCATGGATAGAAAGGGTGCTAATACCTTCCCTTTCTATAATCTACTCCCCGAACCCAAGAAAACATCTCAAAGGTTTTTGCTGTGCTTTTTAAACCTTTCCTTAGGATAAAATAAAAAGTCGGTGGCGACTCTTGCTCAACCGAAACATTTGCGAAAACAAACGCAAAACCATAGTCAGTTCTCCCACCGTATCACACATCCATACCAAGGACTCCTTGCCCTTCTACAGCCTTCAATCGTTCTTCCAACAACCGATACCTCTTATCCTCAACCTGAATCTCTGGCTCAGAACACCAAACAGAGAGTTGATCTTCATCCTGACCATGGTCACAATCCTACTCTTGAAATTTTCTTAGGCCGCCCTGATTATCTCTCTTGTTCCCCATAAGACGGGGTCCTGGAGACGAGGGAAAATGCCCTATTTTACGCACAAAAGGGTTGCCAGGTGACCCGTGAAAATTCCCAATGGGCTGATCTTGCACATCCCCCAGTCCCACAGAAATGTCTTGGTAAAGCCCTTGATTCCCACCATCCACTGGATAGCGGTGTTGATTGTTGACAATGGCATCCAATTCCTCCTGTTGGCGATTCACATTGGTGATGACCTCCATGAACTGGGTCATTTGAGTAGCCATCTGGGCTCTCATTTCAGCGAGTTCAGCTTGGACTTGCTCCATCTGTCTTGGAAAATTATTTATGGTAGAATACCGATGAGTAGTCGTCTTGAATTCTGAATAAGAAAAGAAGAATAATAAGAATACCATCCTGATATGACTTGTCATGTTATGATATGTATGATATGCATGATATGTTTTGTTATTTCGAGGTTATTTTACAAGTTTTGTCAATCATCAGGAATAACAACCAAGCATAAAAGACAAATAAAAAGATTATAGTGCAAAACTTCTTTATTTACAAAAACATCAAAAGACCAATTCTCAAAATCCACTGAATTTAAATAAGATAAAAAGATCTCATCCAACAAGACTGGTGGTGATCGCTCAACAAAAATGATAAAGAAAATCAAAGGGGTGAATCTCCCATCCCCACATGAAATAAAGGTCCCTTCTCCTGGAAATGCTCCTCACTTCACTCCTTGGTCTCCTGGAATAGTTGTCTTGTCCTTGGGCAGTCATGTTCTTCAACAAGGCTTTTAATCACCACATCCTTTCGAAATAGTTATTCTTCTAAGTACTGACAATTCTCCTGAAAGTGATCACATCTTTTGCATTATGGAAGAGAAATAGGTATAGGTGCATGCTCCAGTTCTTCTATCTGACTTTGGAGCTTGGTGTTTTCTTCCCTTACACGAGCCATCTGCTCTTCGTGCTTCTGATTACTCAATCTGACTTCATTGAGTTGCCTTTCCAATTCTTTAACCCTCTTGCAACATGCTTTTAAATTTTCTTCTGCTACTTGGAGACTCTTAATCTTTTGTTGACTTTTAAAAAGTACCATATCCTGAATATTAGTTAAGCTGTACTTTTCAATCCTCGACCTCTTTGATAGTTCATATGATCCACGACCCTCTAGTATATAATCTTTCTCCCGATTCTCCCTCCAAAGTCTTCTCTTTTCTTGTAGAGCAAAGGAAAGTTCAATATTCTTATCTTCTAGATCATCTTGTAGCTTAATATTCTCAGCTTTTGCATTTTTGAGGCACGCCATTGGTACAACTTCGGATTCTCCCACCACGGATTGCTTAGAAGATGTCCTACCATGAGAAAGGTGATCAACCTCCTTTTCACAAGATGGGAATTTATCTATCAGCGGATCATACATAGGTTACGGGTATAATGGTTCTTCCCTCTTATAAGTCAACAACAACACCTTCACTCGATCCTAAATCCAACTCGAATAGGAATCAAGAGCCGTACCTCTGCTTCTATCAAAAGACTGCTTTCCCTTTCAATGAATGTGTTTCTAGGCGACTTTTACTCTTTCAAACATAGCAGCATCGCCTCCTTTGCTGAAATAAACGATTTCCCTCACCTCCCTCGCAGTAGGTCCATTTGTCATTACGAATCCAAATTGGCGTCGTGCTAAAATGGGATTATAATTGATGTAACCTTTGGTTCCCATGAGTGGAACATTAGGAAACTCACCACAACTCGTGATGAACTCCTTTAGGATTCCCATATTGTGCCAAACAATGTCATAAGAAGTGAGTCTCATGATCCTTGGGGCCCAGAGAGAGGTTTCAGTAGTGTCGACAAATGGTCCCTTAGTGGGCATATGCATCATGAACCATTTGTAAAGTTAAGTTATACCGCATACCACATCCCCCCTCTTGCCATGCCAGGAATGAATAGTGAAGTAAGTCTCAGCCAATAATGTTGGTACTGGATTGTCATTCATAAAAACTCAAATTGCTGCCAAATCCATCACCCTTTCTTCTACAGGTAAGAGGACCAAACCATAAATTAGAATGGCTAATAGCGCATTGAAAGTCGTCCACTTTCCTTCTTCTGCAAATCCCTTGGCTTTGTTTATCAAATAGTCCCGAGAAATACCCTGTACGTCAGATTTCTTGATCCAATTGCTTTCGACTTTGCTAACGGTCAAATAAAGAGCTTTAGCGATAGCCAGGTAGTTAACGTAGTTGTGGATCATAGAACTGAAGAAGCACTCTTAACGCCCATTCTTCATAAAAATAATTCACCAGTGGAAACAAGTTCCCATATAGTTTCCTGAAAATGTTTTCATTCGGACCATTCACAAGGGCCCCCAACTCTCGCGATTGACCCCTATAAAACACAAACTGATAGACAGCCTTCTTCCTAAGAGTTTCTGCACTCGTGCTCATGTTGTTATTTGTCTGAATGCCGATGACAACTTCTAAATACCCTAGAAATAACATGCATATGTGAATTATACATACACACATTTTTTCTTGCATTTTTTTTAAAAATAAATATGTCACGAGGTGATGCAAACACAAAGTAATCAAGGTAACTGTTGTTCTATTCTGAATATGCCGGGAAACCAAGATCTAGAACTTTGTAAGATAACCAATCATTCTTTTTATAAATCCAGTCACCAATGGTACCTGTAAGGATCAACATTCCCTCCCTTCTCATAGGTGCAAACTAGGTCAGGGTAAGGCAAGGGTAACTCAATCATGGGTACGCCTGAAGCCACTATCGTCGAAACACCGATGTGAAACTATAGCACCCCATTTGTAATCTCATCTGAGCATAGACGACATGAGCGCACTAGCAAACCAAAGTCGACTAGCCGTCCATGTTCCACTTTATTCCTAAGGTTCATATGGTTGTCACTTGGCCTGAGTATTAGGTATTTTACCTCTTGTAACACCCACTCAACATGATAGTAGAGCCAGCACAACAGATAACCAAATATATGGAAAGCGGTAAAATGCATACACAAACATATGCAAACAGTATATACAAAACTGGAAACAAATAAACACCCAAAGAAAACAATAAACAAGAGCTAGGATCGACTCCGTGATGAACCAGCAATAGGTCAACCTTTACCCAGTGAAGTCGCCAGCTGAAACAACCGGCTGAACTGTCATCCGATATACAAATCAATGAAGTCGCCACCGAATGTCTTTTATCCCTAGAAGGGTAAAATCACGATCTTGCAACCGAGAGATCGGGTAAAGGAGTATGTTACGCAAGGGGAAGGTATTAGCACCCCGCACGCTCGTAGTACTCTACGGTATCCACTCTTGTTGTCTAATCTAATGGGTGTGTAAAAATATATATCTAAGTTGTACAAGGAATGCATGCAAAAGAAATGAGAAAAGAATGTATGTAAAATAAAAGTTGTGCTTGCTTGGGCCCTACCCCAGTGCCTACGTATCCCTTTTAAGGAATCAGAGCAACCGTAGTTCGGCTCATATATTTTGGTTGGTTTGTGTTTTTAGTTAGGAAGATAAAAGCAACAATCAAGATGGCAAAACATCAGATAGAACAACAAAAATGTCAACAATGATGATAGAATAGAAAAAAGAGATGATAAGACATCGCATGGAAACATAAACTCAGTTAAGGCAGTAATGCCAACATGATAGAAAAATATCAGACAAGATGATAAAACATTATACATAACAATGACATTGAAAATCAAAGTAGGATAATAAACACGTGCGATGGCGAAACACCGGCTAAAATAATGTGCAATGGCGAAACATCGGCTAAGAGATAGGAAGATAACGTGGAAAAGATGGCAAAACATCAATAAACCAGAAAACAAAACATCATATCTAACAATGATATTG